>LR215993.1:18401378-20801378 GCA_000469805.3 Hymenolepis microstoma | reverse complement strand
CTTACTACTGTCTTATGTTTTTCATTTTTCTTTTTAATTACTTTATTTCTTATAATGACACCACCAATGTTTCATCATTGCATTTTAGGTGAAAATGGAGGAGCTAGACGGCATTTTCTTCGATCATGTTTCTGCCCATTCCACAACTTCCAAAAATCCCTTTGTGCATTCCATTCAAATATCCCCTCTCCGCCGTTTCCAACTTTATCTCTTCGCTATTTTGGTATTTCCTTTTCGTCTCTTTTTCATGCTTATATTTCTTTTCCTCACCCTACTCATTGGTGAAATTGCAACTCGGAGAGTGGACTATTCTAAACCGTTCTGTCATTTGCGACAGCGTCTTCTGCTACCCATTTTCATATTCTGTGGTCGCGCACTCTTCTTCTCTGGGGGTTTCATTTGGGTCAACCAGCTTGGTCGTCGTGCATGTTGCTCTGAGGCACCCATCCTCGTACTAGCTCCACATTCCTCTTTCTACGATTCACTCGTCTTTCTTGCTCTTGGAATGCCCTCTGTTGTGGGAAAAGTTGAGACCGCTGCCTCACCATTTGGATCGTTCATCAAGATGACTCAACCCATTTTGGTAAATAGGGAGGATCCGTCTTCTAGACAAAATACACTGGCAGAAATTAAAAGGCGAACTCAGGCTATTGGGGAGTGGCCACAAATCTTGATCTTCCCTGAAGGCACCTGTACAAATCGATCGTGCCTGATCAACTATAAACAAGGTAAGTTAGGTATCTTTTGGGAGATTGAATTATGGAAAACAAACTTTTGCTTTACTGTTCTGTAGGCGCATTCACAGTTGGATGTCCTGTTCAACCGGTAATTTTACGATGGGGTTATGGCATAGTGAGTTTTTGAATTTAGTGCTTTTTTAAGTGATTCCATGATCAAAGATTCCTCAGTTGTTTGTCATAGGTTGCGAGATTTTCCACATTTTCCTTCTTTTCCCTTTTTTTGGGTTTTCGCACTTTAAGCTAACGAAGTTATCTCAATTTAGGTGGTATTTAGTAGCCCATTCACTGGATTAGCATTCTTGTTTGTCTCCAATCAGCTGGTACTATTTCGATACCCTGGTGAAAGCGCTATCTCCTCCCCCCCCCCCCCATTGTATTTACTGGGTTTACACAGCACAGGGCAAATTTCACATTTAGAAAATCAGCCGTTTCTTGCGCGATGCTAATGTTATTGTCAGCTTTCTCAAAATACTATTCTCTTTCAATAAAATTATGTAGCGGTGTAGAGCATTTCAGATCTGTCATTTCGACCAAAATTCCAGTGTATAACCTTATTATCTAGTTAACAGTATTCTATTTCATGCTAATGAATTTTTAATCTTAGGTTTACAGTCAGTTTGTTGACTCCTCATTGTAACAGAAAAGTTACGTGGATATCAACATGTAGAGCTGTCTCTTCCCACTACAGCTCATCTTTGCAAATTTCCATTTCAACATTCTCCTTTAATAGGATTATCAAAGTCGTACGCGATTTGACCATGGTAGTGTCTCTACTCTTAAATCAGTTGTTAATATTTGTCTTAATGCGTTGACGGAGCTACTTTTGCTTCGAAATACTATGATCCTCTTGATCAGATGATTATTAAAACGGAATGTTCTGCAACTCGACGAATCCTGTGTTATATTGTTGCCTTTTTTTATTGAATGTATTTTACAGTACATTTAAAATTCGTTAAATGTTTGAATTTGCGTCCATTTTACGCATTTTTCAAAGTTTTTTTGCGCTTCTTTGCTTCTAAACACCAACTTATCCATTTGCAGATCAAGAACTCTTCCTTGATTTTTTGCATTCTAGAATACTTGCCAAGTTAGAGATCAAGGTGCTGTTATTATTATGTTCAAGTACATTGGCTAACAGCATTTAAAAGTGGGTATTGTTGCTCTACTTTCTTAGTCAATAAGATTGTGTCGCCTGCTACTACTTGCTGGGTTCTCAGGATTAAAATTTAGGTTGACTAGGTTGACCTCATTCCAGAGGGTGCTAATTGTCAGTCCCATTTACTCAGGTTCTGAAGTCGGAAGAGGGGTTTTGAATGCATTTACTCTGATGTACAAATGGGGTAGGGGCTGTTTCACATAGTTTCGACAGATAGCTCATTAATGGAGGGTGGCTTTTTGGGAGTGTACTTGTTGTATACTTTGCCTCAGATTATTCGATATACAATAGTACTAAATTTATCTGGTAGCATATTAGGGCTCTCCTTTAATACCATGAAGGCGAATTGTATAATCACGTCCTTCCTGGGTCATGACATGCTATGAGTTAGCTTGGAGAATTCTGCAAAATATAGGTTGATATTTGTGGAAGGGAAACCAATGCGCTCTTACACTGTTGATTGAATCAATGGTAATCAAGGCCTTCGGCGTTGGTCATTTACGCATTGCTCAGCCTTACTATTTCTCTTCAAATATTTGACATTCTTTCTGAATTTTATGCTAATGTGTCAGCATCTTTTGCCCGTGTTATTACTTATTTTGGTTTATCCTCTAGGACAGCATTACATGGACATGGGATGGACCTGGAGTGTACGTATAACAATTCCTCTATTTTCTTTTTTTCCACTTTCTTTATCTTATCTAACCTATTGTTAACATTATAGGCTTGAACTTCTCTGGCTTACGGCTTTGCAACCTTATACGACCCTGGAAATTGAAGTGAATACCAATCATTATTATTGCAATCTTGCTTTAAAATTGACGTTATAGTTACATATGTGTTTATGTGTCAATTCCATTTTATACTTCATCGTAATGTTTAGGTCAATACGCATAGCAAATGATCGCTTGGATTCGTAACAAATTAGTTTAGTTTCTTCATTTTTATTTGCGACTGAAAATGGCTAATACTTTGGATTTAATATTCACTAAGCAATACAATTTGTCCATTGCTTTGATAGATACTTAACTCAAAGTACCTGGTCTGAGAAAAAGGTTGATACGTCAATTTAGTGGATGCGGCAGTGGAACTTGGTTAGTTGTTCGTAGTGGTAATTTTTTCAACGGTGAATTAAGGCTGTATATGCTGGAAGCACGTAAAGGTAGCGAAGTAAAGGCCAATCGAGAAAAGTAATATGATTCAAAATTGAAAGAAATTGATCATCTTTCCACAGTGACCACAGTATAGGACTGAACCTCGCTTTGTCCACTTTTTCACCATGTCTATCGGGCTTAAAGATGAGTTGGTGCTGTGAGAAATCTTTCTGAGGAGCGACATCAGATGTTAACTTTGATATCTGCGACTCTCGTGATCTTGTGCCATTGATTACTTTTGATTGTTTTCCTATTAGTTTCTCCCGGTATATATCCCCAACGAAGCAGAGAAAGATGATCCCCAACTCTACGCAAAAAATGTTCGAGCTGTAATGGCAAAGTAAGTTCATTCATTTATAGGTTTTATTTAATTGACATCGGAGTTTATTTAATACTCAATATGAATATTTTGTTCCGCATATATCATTTAGAAGAGAAAATACCCTTTTAATGAAGGAATTAGTTAAGTTCGTCCACCACAAATGTCTTGGAAGTCACCCCCTTCTATAATAATAAACGTTCAGCCGATTTGCTATAAGTAAATTCAGTGACCGTAGTGTTCTCGTCCAGTCTTTTTGCACTGTCCTTATATGAGAGTGCCAAAATGTGTATATTGGTACTCACCTTTAGAACGCAGGCCGAGCCAATGGGCCTTTGGCCAATGCGATCTCTTCCTTTCTCATCTATTGTAATCTTTCTGCTTTTTCTTCGTACCTATTTCCGTCCTTCGAGCATCTTGCATATTTTATGTCATTTTTACTCCATTTCCATTAGAATATTCCTTCTTGCATCATAGTAGTGGTAATTGACATTTTGTGACCAATCTCTTCATTGAGATGTTAGAGAAAAATCTCGGTCTGGTTCTCATTTTGCTTCAAGTATTTCTAAATTGTAATTACATTCATTTTTTTCGAGGCGTTACGTGTATACAAAAATAAATTTACACCTCTTCATTAACTCATTTATCGAAAAATTGTATAATTAAATACACTTGACTTAACCTCTTTAAGATGTGTTTCTGTTTGTGAGTAGTTGGAAATAGCGTAATCTTTAATTTCTATACCGATTTTCTAAAATAATGAAACGGAATCGTATACACTGCTAAACTTGAAAATATCTCTATTCTTATATTATTTTTTCATCAAATGGATCAGTAATGTTTTTGGACCAAAATGTACGAATCGCAATAGGAGAAGTTTAAGCTGTAACATCACATTTGTTGTCGGAAGTTCGATTATTTATTCTGATTTTGGTTATTGAATGCTCTTAGGGCTTGACCTTTTTGCCCCATGAGGTAGTGTCGTGAGAATTGTGAGAGCCATGAGGACTGGAGGGGGGGGGGGGGGGGGGGGCGATTTTAGCCCTTCTCCGACCAAACACTTTGACTCCGTCCCAGTTGCCAATGGGTAATTTTTTATTGGTCGCTCAACGGACTAAGGAATGATGCAAAATAATCAAGTTCACTTAGCTTCCCTTAATTTTGTCTCGATCACAAGGGGAGTACCTTGTCAGTCCCCCTGTACTGTTTTTTAATTTTCTTTCTCCAACTTCCAGTTCTCCCCTCCTCTTTCTCTCTTATTTTTGTTCTACTTGACTCTCCTTTTAGGAGACTTCTAGCTTAATTCAGGTTGGTATTAGCGAACTTTTGTTACTTTAGCTTCAATTTGTGTTTTTGTTCGTGTTTATTTCAAAATTATTTCTATTTCGAGTGATTGCAGAGGATTGATTGCCTCGCATTTTTTTTTGAATGAAAGTTAATAGCTAAAGGGAGTATCTAAATGAAGAAATGCGGCATTATTTGACTCATTTTGACATCCAAACTTCTCAGCTCAGCTGTCAAATGAACATCGATCACTGATAACTATTTGGTGGCTCAAGATCAAAGAGGTCCCATGTGAATACAAAACGATAAATTAATTTATATTTGTATTTAAAAGTAGTGAATGCGCACACCCTTTACTAATAACAACTTACTGAGCATTCAGTAGTTCGCATCGAGTGTTGAAACTGTCCAGCGTGAATTCCGATGCACAACCTAGCACGTATTAACTGGTTTCCTTTATCTTTAATCTTGGAATGTGATTACCTTAGACTTCGTCAATAATCCTGATCTCATTACCGTTAGTGTTACGGACCCCGTCGAAATTTAGTATGCATAACGGACATTGATTCTTCTAATTGAATAACATTACATGATGCAGTAAACTGCCTCTTATTTATCTGCTGAGCATTCACTCATTAAATGCTCTTATCGTTAGTTTTGTGCGTCATTACGAGCTTAGACAGCTGAAGGATAACTGTGCTTTTTTCAAAATTATCCCCTATGAAATTACGCTTACTTTTTGCCCTATCTTTCGTGCCTAGAATTCATAACCCCTTTTTTCTCTAACTGTCTCGACCCTCATTCAATACACTTTGATCAATAAAACAATTAGTTTGGGGTTAGAGTTGCAAATATAATTCATTGGTTTATTTCATATTTTGCTTATTAACAAGGTTTATGGAGAAAATCGATCGCTTATCTTTAGTCCTTGTTCATTTGCTATTCGATCTTGTATTCCTTACGTATTCCTGTTTTTAAATTTAGATATTCACTCTTTTTATATTATGGCAACTAACGTATATGAAGTGACTGTCTTTGCTAGTGCCTACTACTAATTGTAAAAGAGGTTCCTTTACCTTTTAGAGTGCCTGTCCTTTTCAACACTATTTTCTTAAGTGAAGACCATTTTTACTGTGTTCTTATTCTTTAGGGCAGCGAATCTTCCAACTACAGAGCTTAGTTTCGATGACTGTCATCGCATACGAAAGGCCGTCCAATTCAATATTCCAATGGCTTTTCATATCAATGAATATGGAAGACTCACAAAGTACCTGTAAGTATGGAATTGGGTTTGTGTTTATTTTGGCTTCTTGCCCATGAATCGCTTTCAAATTATGTCATTATGATTTCAAAAGTCTATTACTCAGTGTCGATCTTGACGTCGTGGCTATCTCCGTCTAAAGTGGGGAGAGGTTGTTTGTATATCTCAAATCCAATTTTCACAATGTTCAGCTGCAAGCTCATCTTGGACTGTGTGCTGGCAATTGAATTCCCATTGACAGGCTAGCCTGATTTTCACTTCCAATCTCTCAGTTGCACAGTTTATGGCTTTAAATAGGAAGATACGTTCATTACTAAATATAATTTGTTAATGCTTTTGTTTAAAGGATCTGAGGCAATCGTAGATGTAGCTATGTTTCAGCAGCTTTACACTTTGTTACGAACATTAAGTATCTGTTTAAAAAGAAATTAAAATGCAAATCTGTTGTTGCTTAAATAGCTTTCGCTTCCTTTTAAAATGGTGTTCTCTCCTCACTGAACTGTTCTAATTGTCAGTTAATGGCTTTTATTGCTTGCTCATCTCTAAAAGAACCAGTTAACGCCACTTTCGTACTTTTTTGTGTTAAGACTGTATGAATGTCGTATGATTTCACTTGGACTTCTCCAACCACTAGAAGATGTCAAGGCGGAAATATTTTATTAACGTTTAGGAAAAATACTTTATAAAATATCTCTCTGGTAAAATAGGATTTTTATTATCCATATCTTCTATATTCCCCATACATTATTGACCCATTTGCAAATTTCAAGTTTATAATTACAGCTTGTTTGCGCCCAAGTGACTTGAGAATTTTCTCCCCATTCTAGGGGAATTGAAAGTGCAAGACCGATCATAGTGACTAAAATACTGTCTAATAAGCACTGAAAATTGTCCACTAATGTTTAGTACAATATTGCTGGCGTCACTCATGAATTCGACACTTTACAACGTGAAATGCCCGTTCAGTAGGTATTGTACATCCCGATTACAAAAATCAAATGATGGAAGACTCTTTTTGATCTTGTTATTACTTTCATCCTATTTTTTTATTCTCTCCAATTTATCATTCGCTAGACTTTCTGGTTACCGTTTTCAGTCGCTTTCTAACATTTTGAAGTCATTCTCTTCTGTATTACTGTGGGTAATAGTAGTCGTTCCTTTGTTCGTTTTGTTTATCACAATTCGGTTTTCGTTAGCTCATCGCTTGTTCTCTTCCAATTCATATTCTCACTTCTAATATTATTCCTTAATAGCTGTCCGATATACTCTTGGCCTTTTTGACTTTGGTAGACCTGTAGTTATTAGAGAGAGGATATCCATCCTAACTTGTTCTGGCTCTTAAGGTAGGTACTTTGGGGTTATATATGATGCTCCATTTTTGCTGCATATTAGATGTCTGGTTCTCATGAAATCACTGCTCAAATCGTAGTGGCTCCAATAAACAATTTTTTGGCTACTTTGAAGGCTAAGTAAGGTTGTAAAAAATCCTCAATGTTCTTCGTTATCAATTCCAAGTTAATAATGATTCGTTACGCAGATAAACAATGCAAATTTTGCTATTTTTTTACTACTTTTATGCACGGTTTTTTCTTACCCCCTCCCCTCCCTGCATTTTCGTTGTCTTTCCAGTTTCAGAGAACAACATTCCGAGGGCCACTTTTCTTCCAGCAATGTATCTCACGTATCCGATAGAATTCTCGCTATGGCAACTGCTGCTCGTGAATGGTATAGCGCAACAAATTGTGAACCGCTGAAACTCTCAAAGCTGGCTCAAATCTTTCTTTACCCGGGCGATGAACTCTCTACGGATGTACTGGTGACTAAAGTCGCTGTACTGAAGAAAGTTGTGGATACACTACCGAAGGTATAAATCAATTCTGTGTATAAATAATATTTAGTCAATAATATAAAGCTAGTGACCATGGTTATAATATTGGAGCGACTTTACTCATCTCAGACCCATTAAATTTCGTTATTGATAGAAGTACAGTGCCTCCAGAGTTAGTCTTCGAGTGAATGCTTGGGGTACCTTTCCGTTCCGCCAAAAAGCTCACATTAACTGTTGTTTCCTTATGTCCACTTGCCAGGCATGCAGACCATCTGCGAAATGTGCTCACTCACCTCGCCATCTTGTCTCATGTTTTTCAACGTTTTCGCATTTGACATGCATCAGCTCTTTTTTCATTAAGTCATCGGCTCTCATTTTTTGTACGAATTAGAAGTGCTTTATTGCCGCTAGTTTTTTGAATAAAATATGAAATTCAGTTCCACGCTATTGGAGAGTCAGATTTTAATAATTTCTTATAACCTACTATATGGAGTAAAGTATTGAGGCTTTTAATATCTCAATCACTTCAATCGCGGTGCCGCTTGAGAAGGCTAAATTCTGAAAGAGGCTTTCTTTTTCTGCTTTAATGGAAACTCCATTAACAGTGTGCATGCGGGACTCATTTTAGATTATATCTTATATCTTAGATATATCTTATTTCTTCCACCCAACGGATAACAAGGTCTCCTATTCCAGCTGCTTTCGTTCACATTTTCACTACCACGCGTACTGCTTATACAGTACCACATCTCTTTTCTAAGGGTCGATTTACGTCAACTCGCGATATTCTTACATATTTGTGTCTGCGCATGATCTTAGATCCAGCATGCATATGGAAAAACTTCAGCATGCTAATTGTGTTCAATTGTTCTCATAAGTTTACCCTATCAGTAATCAAATAAGATGTGTTTCCTGAAAAGGCGTCTGATCTGTAATTAATTAGACAATTTCTTTCATTATCAGTTACCAAATGGTCAACCGGATATCAGGATCTTGGTGGTTCATCTGAGTTTCCTCATGTTTTCTTCCTCACCCTCTGTTGCTATGCAACTGGCATTCCAGGTACGCGTTATTTTTGTTTTTTTTTTGTATCAATATTTTCAAATGCCTTTGATGTAAATCTCGTATGTTTATTCACAGAGCACTATTCCTTCCATCCATTTGGTCGTATCGTCTTTTGAAGATTGATTACGTGAGTAGTTGTTGAGGCTAGATACTCTATCTGGTCAGGAGTAATTGGCTCCTGGTTTTGTACATACATCCAGTGGATTAGCTATTATCAAAAGGTTGTTTCAAATCATCTTCAATAGGACACTCCATGCTATTGATAGTGTAGATAGGGCTTTAAGTAGGAGATCAGGTGCACTATCTGAGAGTATTAGCATGAGATTTAAATGTGAATACTACGACGTTTTTGGGGGGTAATATCTTGTCTAATCAAATATTCTGATTAGCAACCAGCGTAATATGGTAAGAACTTGTGTATTATGAGGTCTTATTTAAAATGTAAAAATATCGTCGTACTGGGAGCATTTCTAGCTTAAACTACTGTCAAGCTGTTAACAGTGGCGCGTGAGCCAGAACATGGAAAAGGAATGGGAGGGCTTTGAGGCAAAACAACATGCGGGAATGGTTTTTCCCGAGACAAAGGTAAACTGCGGGTTTGGCCTTCGTGCTGTTTTGTACAATATTTTTAGACTTACTCATTTCTATTACTCTGACGAGTGCTTGAAACTGGTCCACTAAAAAACGATCAAATAATAAATTTAATTGTCTTTTTCGTAGTAAAACCTTCAATTTGTCCTTTCAACGTTGTATTCTTTATTTAAAGCTTACGTTAACATCGATCTTACACTCACCTAACTGTCAAATTTATACGTCGTTTACGTAGGATCTTTAGAGTATATTTTTTCTGGTAAGGGGAGAGTCACTGCTTTTAAGCTTAAATGCGAATGCTGTGGATTTCGCTGTTTTAATAGATTTGCTGCTTTTAACATTGCTTATAGTAGTAATTTTTCCGAGGTGTGTTTAAACGCTGCTGTTCCAGATGGTTATAACGCTGATGCTATTTAAGCTGCCTTTGCAGCTAGAGAGTGTTCAATAATTACTCTCTTTTTTATATGGATAGGCTTTTGAAGAGGTACCGATTGGCGAAGGTGTTGATGTTAACTTGGATGATTGTGCCACTGAGATGTTTACCTCCCGAGTGATATCTTCGGCCGATGCTGTTCGCATTCTTACCAATGCATATCATCTTTCAACTGAAGATGCTACTGCTTTGCTTCCGAGCGATGCAAAGAAGGGTACTGGTGATTCCGAAACAATTACACCTAGTAAGTTGAAATGAAGTTTCATTCACCTCCTAGTCGAAACTCATCTTCTTAGTGTGTCCTTATGTGAAGTAAACCATTTTTTAAGTCATAAAGTTAATGTGGTTTAGAGGGAATCGGTGCTTGAAAAGAATTCTGATTTAGTTGCACCTATGAGCATCTATTTATAGCATTATCCATTTAGCGGTTTATTGTCGATCATCTATTTATGGATAGTTTCCTTAAATTCTGCTCCTAGCATCAATGCAATATTTAATGTATTTTCTTTTAAGCTATTCGAGCATTACGTTCCTACGTGCCTTGGCATTTGTGTGCAGGGGGTGGCAAATACAAAGGAGGCCCCGTGTAAATGAATTTCACATTTTAATAGTAGTGATTACGTAATATTATGAATAACAACGTACTAATCCTGGGGAGTTTTGAAAGTATTCAACGTAAAATTTAGCACGTTTCAACGCACTTAAATTATCTTGGCCACATTGTACAAATGAACGAAGATTTTCTCGAAATTTCTGGCGTTAGCTTTCGTCTATTTGAACTTGTTTCTAAAGTGTGCAGGTCCCCATAGTTGGCACCATATAAGCTCGCATTTTTCACGTTCGATATGGCAGTAAAGTCAATTTTCTTTCCTCTTTTCGAATTTTCAATTAAAATGTATGCACTTGCCATTTAGTCCACCAGCGTGTTTTATTTGCGATTTGTCTGGTTTGTGATATATTACCGCGTTGCTTACAAATGACTAGTGCTATTGTGTTCCCGCCCTAAGCGTCCGGTCCGTCAGGTACACCATGAGGCTGGACCTGCTCTGGTAATGACATTAATCATCCGTTGTGTATAACACCCTTCTACTACCAAATAGCTGAAAAGATTTATCAATTTAAAAGAGTTGGGAAGGCGTTTGCTTCCATGCAATCGAAGCTAACCACACTGTATTTCCGTGCTCATTAAAGTGAAAGAAAATGGCATTCTGACGACTCCACCTGGAACACTTTTATCATATATGGCCATATTATTCTTTTCAGTTAGTGTGCATCAATGGACATCGACCCTGAAGATCCGAGTTTGGCAGACTTGCGTGCTGATCATCCAACACAAATAGTATATATTTCTTAACTATCATATCCAAGAAATGTATATATGTACGTATATACGTATATATATACGTGCGTATTACGTACGTTTGCAACTACGTACGCTTTATAGAAAATATTATTAAGTGCACGTGATCTTTTTGAACTTTTTTACGCGTTCTTAAATTCTCTTGAAATTTCACAATATATGATAGACTTACTATGGTTCTTACTACAAATAAGGTAAGGCTTGTTAAAGGCGATGTCCAATAGACCAAATCTGTAATATCATAGTACTGCATATCTATCTATAATATCAATTTAGATGAATCATTGATATACTTACATCTTTTTATAGTTGAAAGCTTTAGACCAAAAAATTTTTTTTTGTTACCACAGTCTACCTCGTGCAGGCCCTAACCAATCATCATCGAAAGATCGTAACTTGTTATGAAGACTACAAAAATGAGCTGAATCGTCTTCGTGGTCAACCAGATCGGGGTTTTTCTGGAGCGTCTTCCTCTTCCAATTCCATCTGCTCTCTCTATGGCTTGGAGAACAATGAGGATACCAACATCTTCCAACCTGGTCATACACGAGGTACCTCAAATGCCTCCTCAGTCGACTCTTTTGACGGAAATGGCCTTAGGAAACGCTATGTTGATAATGTGGCGTCTCAGTGAAAATCTGGTAGATCTCATCCGATTCTTTATTCTCTTTACTCTTCATTTTTATCTTCCATATGTGCATTTTTATTGTTATTACTTAAAATCCTGTCTGCCTATCTGCGTCCAGCATTCTCTTCCTTTGTGTGTCTGTACGGTTGTCCTTTGTGTTTAAATGAATAAAAAATATTTAATTGCACGACCCGAGATGTTGCCTTTTCCTTTATCCTATTCGAGTTCGTCCACCCGTAATGCTATGTTCCGTTAATAGATGTTTGAAGACGATGAAGCTAATTTGCCTAAGCCTGAAGAATGCTTACGCCGATGTGAGATGTTCGCAAGCATTACGAACACAGATAATGCTCTAGCCATGATGTTCCTTCAAAATAGGGATTGGGATCTACAGGTGAACTATTTGTTGTGCTGACAATATTTAAGTAGCGGCTATTTATGTGACATTTTTGTGTTCTTTATTTAAGTTAGCGCTTTCGGCCTATTATGAAAATGCGGAGCTGGCTGAGGGGAATGAGTCTGGGTAAGAGTTTTCTCTCTTTGCTAACTCCCAAATGCAATTGCTGTGGCTCAGTGGTTAACGGAGTGAACAAAATTTTGATTTTCGGAATTTATTTACACATTCCTTCATTTGCTTATAACCTAGGCAGGTAGAATTAAATGCAAATGAATTTTTTAAAGGGATTTTCATCTTAATCTCTATCTTTAACCTTTTTCAACTCAATCTCACCCCATTCTTTGTGAAGTTTTGAGGAGTGATTTATATCACTCTTGAGTACCTTGATACTTCTATGTCATTAACCTTTCGGATATGACCCATTTGTTTCAGAGTATTCTCAACGTTCCTTGTTTCTATAATAAAATAGATGAAAACACACTAAAATATTTCAAATCTGATTCGGAAGGTCCAGGCGTCAACCTCCGCGGCAAAATGATTCAAGTCCTGTGAAGGATTCGAGGAGTACCTAGTAGAGACACGCCGGTCAGATAAACGATGTCAAATTCAGCCAGAAATCTACTTCCCTCCTTTTTTCTTCCCTTTTCTTTTATGCATACAGTTTATAAGTGTCTGCCAGTTCTCCTCTTTCCGATCGTCCGGTGCACCACTGGTACAGCTCAAATCTCGTTGCTCAGATCTTGAAATCACTTGTAACTTGTTCACATCCTCTCTAATGGGTATATATGTCACTCAATTAGCTCAATGAAGTAGCCGTGCTTTAGTATTCTGACCTATTTTTTTTTAATTACTACATCTCATCTTTTAATCCTCGGCGTTAAGTATTTTACGACATTCAATAAGCGATCTCCAAAGCTACCTGCAACATTGCATAGTTAGGCACGTTTTTTTTGTCACTGCTAGCTATTTAAACTTTCAGGTAAAACCCAGGGGGTGGGGTAAATCTATACTGTAGCAGAACTTTATCGAGGGTCTTTTTAACATCATATTTTATCATACAGTTGCACTGGGATGTACTCCAGGTGCTAATTTCATGATTGGGTAGATCAAAGTGCTGTTGGAAGGTGAAGTTCTCAACTGGAGATTTCGTCGCTAATGTAGCTAACGACAGTTGTTTAAGGTCTTTTTTGTTGATTTCTCGCGTATTCCCACATTCTCACCATATTCTTTATGGCATCTTTGCATTAGAAACCACTCTCTATTCCACGTATTTTTTATTTGACACTAAGTGGAATTGAATTTTCCATGGAAAAAGTAGTTTGGCGATATCATGAGTCTACTTTCTCACTTTCTTGATTGATTGGCAAGCATTTTAGGGTTTCTTCTTTCTTCTCTCTAAAAGCTAAACTCGACTTGAAGACAAGTTGTTAACAAATCTCAACGCCTTATTAAACCGTTGCTTTGTGTCAGATTTAATTTGGAAAGACATGTTAATTTATCCCTTAAAGCTAAGCTTGTGTCTTTGTGAATGCTTTTGGAGCCAGATTTCGAGATTGAAATGCTAAATTGTTAGGAAAGATTTGCACATAGTAATTTCGATTATTTATTTAAATTATATTGTTCTTTATACCAATGACTATTGAACAATCACGTTGGAGTGCAGACCTAATAACATCCTACAATTGCGTTACCTTTGAGGTAGCCATGCCCATTGACCATTAACTCGGGTTTTTCTATAAGTTGAAGTTTAAGCACGACTGACTTCTCAACGGAGTCATCATAATGTCTTCAGGCGGTTGGGGATCGGTTGCATGGTCATTGTTATCCCTGTTAGATTTATTTGGTACATTCGATTAACAGAAAATAATCAATTACTGTTCCTCGTATAAATACTATTCGGACTTGAAGACGCATTGCTTTAGATGTTATAGAATTAAAGTCAAACATGAAGATGCTGCTCTTGAAAAGCCAAAATGTCTTTTTTTTGAGCTCGAGCTTCAATTTGCACCTCTTTATCCACACTATCGTCAGAATTCCCGGGAGTTCAGTTCTGCTATAGAATAGTTGCAGACTGTACCGTGAAAGCTTGCAATTCTCTTGCAGTTTCATAGCCCAATATCTCATACTCCGCGTCTAATTTGCCTGACACCGAAAGAGTTCGAAAATTGCTCGAAGGGGTGGCTGCACCACTTCCGTACTCATTTCTAGAGCACTGTTAGCGCATAAGTTTATCTTAACTTTCCTCTTTCTCACAAATGCACTCCTTATTACCGCCACAACTTACCATCATGCTTATTTTCAATCCAGTACGCCTTTTTTAAGGTTTCCATTAATCCAGAACATATAATCGGGGGTGCCTCATTTTCGCATTGAATTATAAATCAGATTTACATGGCTTTTTACTCATAATTGTATTCTTCTTTGCCTTGCTTAAGAGAATGGAACTGAGTTGAGCGCTCCCAGAGCTCGGAGATTTATTGATTTTATTACATGAATGATTTATTTTCGTTAGCGAAACCATTTGTTACTGAATGTTACAATCACTGTTGTGCATCATAGTAGCTAGTTAAAAGGTAGGTGAAAATGGTTATCTGAATATTGACACAAGTTGGCAAATCTATTTTGGTCTTGTTTTTCTATCCACATGAGTGGTTCTGGCGTACAATTCAAATTTTTGACCCGCTATTAATATAATATCCATTTTGTGCTTTCCACAATTATGACATTAGATTTTGTCGTTGAAAAACACTGAACATAGTGCATAACCTATCAATTTCCGGTTCGGACAGAGTTGAGTACCATTCTGGGACCTCTTCGTTGAGAACCTTGCATTTATTGATCCCTTTCTTGATTAGTTTTAATTGTTGCGGTTGGCCATCCCGTTCAATAGAATTTTACTCCAATCTCTTAATCGCTGCCCTGTCAGTTTAGAAATCTAAAAGTGCGCGCGCTGGTGGTGCAGTCCGAAATCATGAAATCGGTTATTTCCGAACAACGGAAGGGTTGGTGGTAGGCGAATTTCTCCTGAGAGTTATCCCCTTTCCCTATACCCTCACTAAGTGCTGTTCACATCTCCCTTGAAAACTTTCCCACCCATGCTAGCTCAACATTGATTTACTTGAATCGAGAACCCTAACTGTTAGATACCATTCAATGGCACGAGCTATTTGAAATCTACGCCACAATTTCAGTGAAGGGAAGTGAGTTTTGCTGGTCTTCTACCCTATATTACTTTAACTTCAAGCCAATTGTAAAGAAAACAGAGGATGTGATGTGAATTTTTGTGGGGATGGGCACAAGTGGAACTTCTGTATTATATACATGAATTGAATGTGTGCGAGTAAGTAAGAAATACTATATCTATATAAACTACTTTTGATGATGGGCATTGGAATCGCCACCGCTGAGATTTCAAATATCCACATTGGCGCCACGCTATCGATATGAAATTAGCTCTTGTTACTAATATCTCATTTGGCTTTCTTATTTTCTTCCAGACAAGACCAATTTTCAAGTACAATGAACTCCGTTATTGATCTTACTTCTGATAATGAAGAGGTGATGGTGGTTTCTTCTGAGGATGAGGTAACGGAGGAAAAGTTTGAGACAACAGATCATCAGCACGCTCATCTCTTTCGACTGTTCTCTTGGAATATCGATGGACTGAGCAAAGAATCGCTTTCATTCCGCACACCTGAAGTCATAAATCTCATTTTAAAGTTAGTATCTAAATTTGGACTTTTGACAATCTAGCAGCTATCCCGAGGGGTTAAAAGTTGCTCTAATCCCGACACTAGAGCTACTCGAAGAATTTGTTCGGTTTCGAATTTGACATCTAATTATGAGAGTAATGCTCTTCCTAGTAGCTGACAAAATGCAACAGTGTTTCGGAAACTAGAAGACCAATGGTTATGCAGGATCAATTGGAAATGAATTATGAGGGTGCATGAGGGGGAATCGGTAATTAGAAGGGGAAAGGAAGAGCACCAATGGTGAATAAGTGGAATTCGAGTCGTCATGAAAAGGAGATTTCGTGGCTTTTTCGTTCGTTGATGAGCAACCACTCAGAGCCATCTCATTAAAAGCATGGACTACATAGAGAGGACAAGGCGACTTCTGAGTCATCGTATACGTTCGACAAGTTTGCCATCTAACCACGTCATCGGTCCGTCTGAAGTGTTCATTGAATATGTTTGCGTGTGTTATTGACCTAGGGTCGGGGAATGAGGACTGGTGTATTTTGCTATCCTTATCTTACAAGAAGATGGAAAGAAGGAGTTTTGTTAATAAAACAAGGGTAGACGCCCACTAGAGATTAAACAGTTGATTAATAATGTTGGACTTAATATCCCTTTTCACCCATTTTTTATCACGTTTAATTGCCAAGACAAGGTCCAAATTGGGTTCTAATAGTACTAATTCTTTCGCGTGCACCATTTCAATATTTGAAAGTTTATTTTCTACTCCGAGGCCTTTTATCTGCCCGTCCGATGCTACACATCCGAGCACAAGCCATCTTCATAGTATCGATGTTTAGAAATCGAATCGCCCCCAGGCTGTTGAATTTTCTGTTCCCTCAACTGCCAAATTGACAAGAGCAGCGTTCACTCACTTATTGATAAGGTCTATGAGTGATTTAGCGACCACTGATGGGGGCTTACTTTGTGGTTTTTGGTCCGTGTTTCGGCTCCCTGTTCTCTTTTTGCCTAAACGTTTATTTCAGGGAGAAATTCCACGTGGTCTGTCTGCAGGAAGTTGTTCCTGAAACGCTGAGAAGTATTAAGGAGAAGTTAAATGACCTCTATAAAATTTGCCACCCATCGCTTAAAGGAGATTACTTTCCTATTATTTGCGTCCTCAAACACCCTGGTCTTTCTACGGTTCCTAACTCATTTCAAGTACGTAAATACTATTTAAAAATTTGGAAAAAAATATGACATATTCTATGCACATTTCTAATATTTGTCATTTTTATTGATAAATTTGCAAAGTGGATTGTTTCGATTAGTTTAAAGTGAAGGAAATTGAAAGTTGATTCCGAGTTGGCGGAAAACTAAATTACTCTAATTAAGATTGATGATAAGGTAAAAGGTCGAAAACTCTGGTTTCGTTGGGTGGAGGGGAGGGGAGGGGAGGGTGGGGGGGGGGGGAAAGGGTTACTATTTTTCGCATTGTTTTAAAGTTCAAATCTGGCTTTTCTCATCTGGTTCCTACAAGTGACATATCGATTACGTCCAGATTTGGCTCAATTAAGTGGTTATTTATAAATAGAGTTCACTTTGGTTGAAATCAAATGAGTAACGGTGGAGACGTATTCTAATCTTATCTATTCGCCCTTGGCTGTAAGGAGGTAAAAAGTAATCAAGATAGCAAGTTGATTCAACTGGTCTTGAAGGTGTAAATGTTGCGAACAGGAACCCAGAAAGAGGTATTATTTAGAGCAACTAAATGCAGGAGTTGGCTAGACGAAGACCGGGTAGACGTGTGATGGGAATCGTAAGGCTGGAGTCGGATCTGATGTAGAAAGAGGTTAGTAAAAAGAGCTGGAGCTTGTAAAATACAATGTAATTTTGGCTCAGTGCTTATTCATAAGTGTTTGAGATTTAGCAGTTCTAAAAGAGGGCATGTGCTTGATATTCGCTTGAGTTTCTATGAGACCTCTTCAGGCATTTCGGTGTAGGCGTAGGGATCAGGTCTTTTTGATTAATAACAGTTTCGATAATTATCAGGCAGTTTTATTAAGAAAATCAGTTAACACATGAAGACTCAATTAGAGAAGTATTTTGTAATTTAATTACTTTAGATGATTACTCTTCATACTACACAGATTGAAGGAATAGATCTATAAATGGATTAGTTGATGTAAATAGTTAAGGGTTAATTTTTAGTATCTTTCTTAGGTGACCGAATTTGAATCAATGATGGGTCGACAACTTCTCAGTCTGGACGTTGATCTTGATATTCCAAAACTTCTACCAACCAATCCATGCGCCAGCCGCTGGAATGGCCACCGGGCAATCCGAGTCCGAATTTTTACCTCCCATCTAGAAAGTTGCCTAGATTTCGCCAATGTACGTAAAGGCCAACTTTCTTTAACGTGGAACGCTATGCAAAGTGCTCTTCAGGCCACATCTTCGAATTCAGCCAGCTCTCCAATTTGTGCTCTTTTCTGTGGAGATTTGAATATTAGAGATAAAGAGGTTAGTAGTCTTATATATCCCTCGTTATTTTCTGGACTATCCACACTACGCCACTAAATCAAACGAATCTTAGGGAAATCAAAATATTGGGAGATTAGATGCGTCTTTTGCGTTGAGAATTATCTTTATCATCATTCGACGAATCACGATTGAGTTTCGAGTGGCTGGTATTTCTAATGGTTTAAGACTGTACCTTGGTTTCCACACTCCACAGCATCTGACCGTTGTCAGAATTCATCTTTATAGTTCGATGATTTATTTCGAACACTTTGCTATGAAGGAATTGGAATAAGACTAAACTAGCGAACTCGCCGGCTTGATGGGGAAGTACTTGTCGGCACAATGAGGACCAATGAGTAGGTTGAGATGTACCCAACCATAATCCTATGGTGCTTGTGACAGAGGTGGTGATTACGTTAAATTGGTTGCTTTATCTCATCTTCTATCCTGTTTATTGCTTCTTGGTCCATCCTAATATCTGAACCCAGCTTGCCTTTAATGAATTAACACCACGTGAAGGTCCATATAACTTTCATTTTTCATTTATTAGATTAAAGATCTTGGAGGCCTTCCAGCTGGCATGGTAGACGTTTGGGAAGTTTGTGGAGCCCGCCCAGAGGCAAGATTCACTTGGGATCGAAGTCGGAATTGCAATTTATCGTTGGATAATCACGAACAAGTTGATACAAGGCGTTTTCGTGGGCAACGTTTCGATAGAATGATGCTGCTTTGTCGAGGAGGGGGGAGTCTTCGGCCAATCGATTTTGAACTTCGTGGTTTAGAACGTGTCCCTAACCGTTTACACTTCCCATCGGATCATTGGGCAATTCTTGGTCATTTCGATCTTGAGCCTCCTTCCTCTTTGCCTTCTTCGGCTGCTAATTGACGAGTTTCTATAACCTATTTAATAAGTATTTTTTATTACGAAAATTCCTCTGTCATTTTCTTTAATATGTGGTTTTTATGAAGTGCGTCCACTCACTCACCCACTTACACCTTAATGTATGATTATTCCCTTCAGTAGAACCCAATCGATTGGGTTTAAATTACGTCCTTTCAAAATTAATCGTCTCCCTAATATATGAAGGGATGGCCACACTGAGCCCGATTCTCTTTCCCAAGTGGTTCACTCTACGTGCTGTGTGTGCTTTATTATGATCCAGCAAGGTTACGAGCCTGCTTTCAAGGGTCTTACATAACTTTAAGCTAATGATTAAACTAAGCGATCAATAATGAAAGCTAGAATAATTGCTGAAGTGTCGCTGGGTATCTAGCGGACCAATATTTGGCGGTATCATAGTTAGGCCGTTAAACGTAGAAGGCATAGCGTTACCAACAAGCTGCATATCGGTAGAGCGAATTCACTTAGTTTGCTATAATTATATGAGTTGGTGGTTAGTATTTTAGGAGTCAACGTAATGTTCTCTTGGGAATTGCAAGCTGACACCACTGCTTATTTGGCAACAGCTATTTCACCAGAGGAGTTTATTTTGGAAGCCTTTAATTTCTCATTAAATCGCAATCATGAGGGGACTGTTTCGAATTTTAAGTGGACTCGAGTTTACTCTATTTACACTTTAGTGGATCTTCCTTAAAGGGCTCGGTCGCTATTATGAAACCTCGAGGACCGTTCACCAAGTTGCAACAATCTTGACAATCGCTTTCTGACGTTTAGAAGACCCGTTTGGACGCATTCTTAATTTACTATAAACATATCCTTATTTATTTTAGTTCATGTACGCGTTTTTAAATCCGAAAACGGGGAAAAAATAAAATTTGAACATCAAGGAGGATATTTCTCCATTTAAAGTTCCATATTTATTTGTTTTCAAGGCTTTACAACTTCTTATCGGCAGGAACCATTCGAGACTGTCGGAAAGAAAAAGGTATTTTGGTGTTAAATTGGAAGGAGGAGAGTAGGAATGGAAGCCAGAGAAATGGAACATCCATGCTATGAGATTTGGTAAGCTACCTTATCGAGTTGGATCTTGATGTGAATTGCCTCAGCAGATTCCTTCTTTAGTGCATGGAGCATTTAAATGACGTAGTTTTGTTTGATTCCTCGGCCATCTTGTTTCGTATTTAGCTAGCATTCATATGCTGGCCGGAGGAATCAGCAAACTGGTAGATCAACCTTGGTTTAGTGATGCTCGATCTATCAGAATCTTCTCATCACCCTTTTCTTAGAAAATAATCGATGACGTCTACTATTTCACATTTTGGACAATAGGTATCGACCCTGTTTGCTCTTAATTGAATTCATAATCATGGGGCTCAAAGCTTATTGGCCAGTTTGTAGGTTGGATGTTTAGACAGTGAAGCCAGAAGAGTTTGCCTCTTTCAATTAATAAGAGCGCGGTTAAGTGCAATTTTCTAAGGCATTAACAACTTTGATAGAGATGATTAGTAGTAAGTTGATACAATACATTTTTTGGAAAATAGTTGCTTCACCAGGAGGCGTGTAGTTTTCATTATTGCAACAAATAGGGTGAAAGAAGGAGGAAATTCGAAAATTCCATTTCGGAAGTAGAATATATATTTAAATTCTTTATAATTACAGGTCTCCTTATCTACTCATTTATTTATTGGAAAGCCAATTAAATTAAATTGTAGCTTACCTTTGGGAGTGGTTATGCAAAAAATGCATTAAACTTAATTTGCACTTCCGTAATTAAGCATTTTACAAACTGATTTTTACGGAAGATAGCTACCTCATTTTGCACGTGTTTAATCCTCCACTCTGAATGCATTTCTGTTAATTAGTATGAGCGGAAAATTTAAATCAACTTTTGCAAAAAAAGGTCACAACACAGTATTCAAAGGATATTATCCAAAAAGCTCTGCTATGCGAAAAATCATACATGCTACCACCATCCTCAATTAGGTGAAAATTAGATAAAATTAGAAAAATTTGAAAGGATATGGGGTTTAGAAAGTGTGATCAAGTTCAATCTTTCTCCATTGAAAATCATGATTCGTGAAATTTTTCATCCACTTGCCTTGAAACCTGGGCCCTATTTATGAGTGGTAATAAAAATATTCCCAAGGGCTGAATAAATGTTGCCATTTTGGTCTCCAAGCTGAATTCTCCAACTTTCCTTTTTCCTACGTTGTATTATTACTTGCGTACTGCATCTCCAAATTGTACTAATTACATTAATATATTTTTTTTTCAAAAGATCTAAGCTATTCTACTTTGGCGGATTGAATAAAGTTCTAGATCGTCAGTGTAACAATTACCGAAATTGGCTGAAAATTGATACATAGTGTTCATGACACATTTTTTAAAATTGAAACAACTTTCCGGTAATTTAAAAACTTTATGCTCAAAACTTTAGCCTGGCGCCAATAGAAGAGAAATTTAAATTTAGTGTAGGGTTAAGAGAATTGCATCAGTAAGTGATGTTTTGTGATATGTGGCTTTCAATGCTTGAAAGAAGCACAAAGAAAGTTTTAGATTTCTTTTTTAACATTGCCTTCTATAGACTAGAAAACTATTCCTTCAGTCGAGTATTGATTTTCTTCTCAAATCAATCGTGAGGTACCATTTAGTAGTGATCGTTAGATATGCATATTATTAGTATTATTAATGCTTTTTAGGTAAAATGCCTGAAAATATCGAAATGATATACGGATTTTAGTGTTATCAGGTTTCTTTCCTCAAAATGACCAGGTTGGTTGTTTGTAAGTGTGTTCCTCGTTCAACTCAGTCAGGTGGTGCTAGCATATTATCACTCTATTAGCCAAACTAAAGTTGATTGACCCTCCTTCATCATGACTAGCAGAAATTTGGTCAAATTAAGAAATGAATGATACAGAGTTATTTCGTCAAACATTAAAGACCAAGACCAAGACTGACTACTTCTTGCAATATTGCCATAACTTGGTGTTGAAATAAATATACAGTGAATGATATTTTGACTAGTGATGCAGAAACCTCATTTTGAAGTTTAGGTCTAAGAAAAAATGACTCCTATTCGGTTACAAACCAAACCATATTCGAGTAATTATAACTTAATTCAATGAATGAATATTTGATCTGGCACAAAAATGCAGATCCTCTTGGGTTTAGTAATAGAACGCCAAAATTATACTACTTTTAGTACAGAATTATTGACAATTACATTCCTCCAGTCCCTTAAACACCTCTTTGAACTGCTCTATTGAACAGAATTTCTTGTGGGTTCCAATATTGTCATCAACGAATTATATTGAGTTTATTGCTTTCAAAATTAAAAACGAATTCATACAACCATTTTCTCTAGCCTGGATATACCTCATGTCTAAAGGAAACTAGTTTGAACCGGAAAATATTGGGAGATTGGAGTCCTTTTTTTTTGCTAATGAAATTTAGTGGCCACTTCAAGATCACTGCTGATTGGTTTGCGTTGTAGGTGGCTGAGAAAGGGAGTAGCAGTATTGTATCGAAAAGAGGGAAATGCATTTCCAGAGGGCGAAAGAAATAGTAGGCGCATAATTTTTTGAGTTTTGTCACCAAATTTACTTTGTTACTGGCGCATTTTATCCTCTATAAACAAAAGTCGAAGCCAAGTGTCTAAAACGCAATTTAATATCACCAAGGACACTTCTTTTAATGAATTCCATTTTAAATTATGTATTTATTTTAGAAATTAAAAATCTGATAATATTATGGAAGGATAATCCTGAGCTGAATTCACGAAATTTTCCCAACTTTACTCGGGCTCCAGAATTTGTGATTACATTTTTGTCATGCTCATCTTATGAAACAATGTATTCTCAATGAAACTAAACTAATTGATATCGAATAGCCATATACACCGAGTGCTGTCGTAATGTAGGAAACACTGTTCGCACTACAAACCTCTTCCTGTCTTCCATCTGAGCCTTGTGAAATTCTAGATTAAATAGGCAGGCTAGCACCAATATAATAATTGGAGTGCGAGTGCCGGCATTAAACCAAAGGTGAACGATTCCATTTTCCTAAGGCGTACATACTGACAGGAAACTGAATCGTACGCAAACAGTACAAGAGAAAATGCGCAGTCGAACATTTTGGAGTGGCGGCAATACGAGCAGAGCACTGCTCAGAGATTTTGCTATTTATGTTCACAAAATTATGTTGGAATTGTTTGATAACTAAGCATGTTTCTTGATTTCATAATTTGTAATATACGTTTCCTGCTCTCTATCTTCGCGATAGCTTTCCTGACTAGGGAGAACCGCCATAGAGATTTCTGAGATTAGTTGAGGGTTATAAGAGTAGCTAATCCGCTACAAAACTATTCAGTCACTAGAGGCCCACCCTGAAGAACAACTTAGGCGCAGATTAGAGGTAGTGCAAGAGAAGCAACACACACACATATATAACATCAATTAAGAGGAAGTCGAGGTTAACATTTGAATTTTGTAGGTACGTGTTTTGTCTTTGGAGCCTAAAAGTAGTATTCATAATAGTGAAAGTTAACAGAGATGGGGTTAGTACATCCGATTTGCATCTGACTAAACTACATCAGGCGAAATTGCCCAAGCGAACACACAAGGAAATGGAGAAATGTAGTTTGAATAGTAGCTTATAAGACCCACCACATTCTTCTGTCTACCTTAATTCACAATTTATTTGATAAGTTTGAATTATCCTCCAATCCATTTTTGTCATCTCCCACTTTAAAATATCAGTTTGCAGTGGCATAGAAAAATATAAACGAAATATCGAGGAAGCATGTTTTAATGTATCTAGATTAGCTTAATTGGTTAAAATAGCGCAATTTGAAGTACATATGATACCAATATAGCCCACTTCTTAGAGCGAGAGAAACGCATTTGCTGCCGTAGTAATGTATTTTTTTCCCCAGTCAATAGAAAGGTAACAGTATGTAATTAGGAGGTCTAACAAGTGCAATTACCTAATTGTGAGGGGGCGGATAAACGCGTGATCCTGTACTCTTCAATCACCATTTGTATTAGTACATTAGTACATTATTGCTAAGCAAAATTTTGTTAGTAACATTTCAAACACATTCAATTATGTGAATGCAAATGAACTCGGAGAACAATAAAGAGAATAATTCAAGGATTGTAAAGAGGCTTATTATTTGAAAATCGCGAAAGGCTTATTACTATTAGCACCCATGAAAATGAGGTAAATATTTTGAAAAATTGTATTACTTGATTCCGTTTACACATTTAGAATGAAAAAATGTTTGAATAGGGAGGGATGGGTCGGTACTGTAAGTAAACCAAAATGAAATGTGATCTGAAGACAGTTTGCTGAATGTCAAACGCTTATCCCGAGAATAAGGCGTGATGTGGTGGCTTTGAGTCATAGTTTCCATGATCCTTTCAACAAAATTTCATCTGAAAGAAAAGCATTAATAGTGGTAGTTAGGCTAGTTACATTTAATACAACTGAAGTCTCTCCTACGAGATAACAAAGAATTTCCAAGGCAAATTTTTATGCAACGACGATTCGAATGCAATGCAATATATTAGTTGAGGTAAAAAATGCAGATTAATGCGGAGGAAATTAACAAAATATGGATTACTGCGAAAAATCGATAAAATTTGATAAAATTAGATAAAATTTGGAGTTTATATATGCTAGGTCTTGACAGTAGTAAAAATGAAGCTAACGTTAAATTAAAATTAATAAAATACATAATTCAATTTAAGGACGTAATAATAATTGGATTTAACTAAAGCCTCAGTCAACTGAGATTAAACGCTCATTAATCATTCGCTGTATTAAGTATATTATAACGATCGTAACCCCGTTTTTTTACGGAAAGAATTCAACTTGGGATGCTTTGTCATTTCGTGGTGCGTGTTTAAATAACAAAAAACGTTAATGAAAGAAGGTTAATAGATTTTCACTTTGAGACATTAAAAGGATTACAAAAAACGATAAATTAATTAATTTTTCCAATTTACTAACACAAAGACCCTTCCTTATCACTATTAAGTAGTGAATAAAGGTAGCGAAACAGGTGAAATGAGACCACTTATCAGGAACTATTCTTTTTTTTTCATTCTCATTCACCGAAAATGTGAAAAGCAGAGTCTGCTCTGAATAATTAGTTAGTTTCAATTGTTAGGCTGTGTGTGTATGCAGACCAGCCAGAGCGTCATTTTAATTGGCCAATTTAACAGTAAAAATGCTACTTCTTTAAAATGTAGCTTAAATGTGCTTCATTGTAGTTGTATCAAGTTTTCATTCCCAAACCAGACATTCATTGTTCATGCTTTGAAAAATCACTACTTATTAGATTTATCAGATTGCTGATTCCTAATCTAATGTTCGGGAATAAAACTACCTCAAGTTCTTCATCCGTCAACACCGAAGGTTTGGACAAAGTTTAATCTTTGCTATTGAAATATTGGAAATTGAATAGACAGAAATAAGTTGCTCGTAATTATACACCCATGAGTTACTATTTTTTACCCCTGTAGTTGGAATTGTGCTGAGATACAGCCGCCTGAGTATGACTAAATTTTGCTCACTGTTAATTACATTCCGCGTGTTTACCAAATAATAATAATTTGTTAAGTTTACTGTTTTGAGTTCTCGGGATTGTTTTGACTGGAAGCATTTTAGAGCAGATTCTAATCTACGAGTATTCACCCGCGTTTTTGTTGGGTAAAAATTCTCCCGAAAATTGTACTGAAAATACCCCAGCGCCAAGTTACCAAATCAATTTAGGACGTTCTCTTTTAAAGTAATTTTACTCTAAAATCTCATACAATCAGTGAAATGACTGAAAGTACACATCAACTGGACGAAAATAGTTAGGCGTAAAATAGCTATTTTTAATTATTAATAACGCCATTCCTATTGGGGATTTTACCACACTTTTAGGTGGAGGAGATTCCAGGTGTACATTGTGATGAAAGCTATTAATGAGGAATTTCTATTAGACTAATATTAATTAACTGCTTTTTGTCTAAATTAACGAACGATTGAACGATTGAAAACATACGAGTACTCTTTCTGTGCATAGATAATTTAATTATTTCGTGAACTTAATCAAAATCTATTTAATTTGGATTTCATAAATAAAAAATCAAAGGTCAAAGTGAGTATCAAAATTCTAAATAAATGTTTCTGAAGTAGAATGCTTTCTAATATGTACGAGAATGATCATAGCTATTGTCGGATCTATATCGATGAGAATGACCGGTCATCTTCTTTGCAACAAACCAAAGGAGGAACGCATGTTGATAAATTTGAATAAATACTTTCTATTTATTTATTCATTGTCGAAAATGGCAAAAAATTACTATTGCAAATATATTAAGAAAGAGAAAATATATTCGAAATGAATGTGGGCTCACTGAAAGTGCTTTGCATATTAATTCCAAACGATTCCCCCTCCCCCTCCCCCAAGTTGTTAATTATTAGTTTAATATCATTATAATAGAAAGTATTTGACAGTATTGCTATTGATTGACACATGAGTCAGTCAAATGTTAGAACTTTGCAATAATGGAATGTAATTCAAGTGTGTCCTTTCTCCAGATTGTACAAGCCTCCATTAGAGTTCTTCAGCCCCACCTTGAGCTCTTCATTTCTTCTTAAAACTTGTTACCCTTTTATCGAAGCGGTGTTAAGCATGTGTGGGTGTGCGGAAACATTTTTTACGTCACAATGATTGTGTTGCGTCTGGGCCATGTAGTTATTAATTGTGATTATTCAGATTTGCAGAAGGAAAGACCTGTTAGGAATACTGGGACATCCTCATCCATCTACCAAAGGAAGAACGTATCCAATATTGTTTGTGCACATTTAGGACCATTTTGGAGAACGAAAATTACTTTCACTAACCATCAGATTAAAATAGATGCTCTCGACTGAGCGTTAGGATGAAAGAAGTACTTTCGCGTCTTAGAGGTTCTTGGTATCTTCAAAACTGACTCTTTCCAAGGACCGTTTCTCTTCTTGTCACTAAGTGATGCATTAAATTCAATCACCTAGCTGCGAATAAAATCTTTGAAATGGACTCTAAAGTTAAGTTAATTTTTTATCTACGTATTTTCGCAATTTTATTTAATGGAAACTTCATTACGAGATAATTTTGGGAACTTAGGAAATATCTGTCAACTATCATATCCGGATTTTGCATAATAACAATCAAATTTAATGAAACATCTACATCAATTTCCTTCAAGATTTACTTAAATAAATATTTAAAGCACAAATTCAAAATAGGGACCTCTTATTGAACTGTCCAACTTCAGTTGGTTTCAAAAGTTCTCTTTAGTGGGTTGAGAATTAGAATATTTAATTAATTCGTATATCTGCCATGGGACCGTATTTCATATACTTGTCTTCATAATTGAAATATAGCCGTAAACTCCAATATAATGAAAAATTAATATTTGACGGTTGTGGGTTTGATCTGGGGTGACTAAAATGATAGAAAATGAAAATAACGCGTATTTGTCTCTATTCAATTTAAAGATAATACAAATCATTAAATCTTACAGTTATAACCAGGGCTACTTTCATCCAAGGAGATTTATTAGCCTTACAACAACGCATGTGAGTGTCGGAAATAAAAGAGATTTGATGGCCTCAGTTGTTCATCGCACCTCAAGTCTCCAGGTTTTGTGGAGAGAGTTTAATTTGGTTGAAACTGAATAAACTGAATGGCAATTGTACAGGTAAGGAGTTGCGAACGCACAAGCCTGTTCTAAAAGTGGCTGTGCAATTGGTGGCCACATTCAAACTCAACAAAATACATAATAACTATTTTTTATATAACCATGCTAGTTATGTATTTTTCAAAAAAAGATTCTTTTGTTTTCCTTGTCTGAGTGCAGTTAAATGCACCAACGGACAAATAAGTTCACTCGTTTTCACCCTGATATTATTCAATTATATACCTTAAAATGTTCTTAAGTTATTGAGTGAAATTAGCCGTGTCATTATTTTAAGCGGACCTTAGATAATGTCATGACAAGTCCAACTTTTAGGTATTAATATTCCCAAGGTCTTTTCCCATTTTCACTTAATAGAAAATTGCTTAGTTCCCTGTTCATTGATACGAAAATTACCTGCCACTATTGCTTAACCAAAATTGACTTTGACATAGAAGGCTCATTCACAGCCTTTTATAATTCTTCAAATTATAGTAAAGTTGATGAAAACTCTTCTGGCTAGTGAAGAAGAAAGCTAGTTTTATAATCCTATAGCCCGAATAATGGGAAATATGTCATTAACCGATTAGCTTATTCCGATTTTTGCAGCAAAACAAGATCAAACCAAGTCAAAATAGTCTTAAGTAAAGTTTCGAGAAGCATCGGACATAGAAATGAGAGAAATATGAAGTCTAGATAAATAGGTGTTTTGGAGATTGATAGGATGTGGTTCCTGTGCTGTCTAGATACAAAATCTGGACAGTAAACCTTTGGCAACACATTGGTTTCACAAGTTTATACATGTTGTGGTTTAAACAACATAAATAATTTTGTAAGCATGATGTCAGCCTAAAATCTTCTAGGTCCACTATTATTTGACATTATTCAGAGATAGGCAGTATCTGCAATACCTAGGCTCAATTCGGGTTCAAAAGTATTGGTTACTTAAGCACAAAAATGATCAGATAAAGCCTTCACGCTATCCAATCACCAAAACGAATTAAGCGACCAACCAGTTAACTCTTGGCTACCGATTTCAAAATATACTCAAAATATTTTATATTTAATTGATATGTCTTCTCTATTACTGCTCAAGTACTTATAAAATCGTCAGAATTGAAAAAAGGCGGCTCATTGATTAGAGCAAAAAATCGAATGACAAAGCAATTAGAAAACTGAGCATCTACCGCCACAGGAGCTTATGAGTACGTAGAAAGAAGCGTGACCAAGCATGGTCTGATTAGAAGACATCTTAAATGCATAGTTTGAGTAATATATGTATATTTGGTAAATGTAAGAGGGAGATACGAAGGGGCTGGTTTTATCGATCCTAATCGTTGCTAAGGCTGCCGAGAGGTTCTCCATTGGTTATCATAATTAAGACTTATAGAGTGTGGGAGAGGGTAAACGTTAATTTTGGTACAAAGGTGTCCACAAAACGAGATGTCGGGTCCCAAGCCTACTGAGACAATAATTTAGTAACGACTACCTTGAGTAAGGGATTATCAACTTGGATCTCTTTTTGTGTGAAACACGAATTCTGACGTCGAATTTATTAGCCAGACTTAACTAATTTGGTCGGTAATTCCCCTCACCGGGTGAATACTGGTAGATTCAAGCATTTTTCTTCGCAGATGATCATGTTAACATTGTTTAAAAAATGGACTCCATGCATACTGAAGCCGAGTCAGATGGTAATATTTACTTAAATCTGCTTGCAATCATTTTAAATAGAAAAAGACGATTATTAAAATAATCTCATAATTATTAAAGTTTGGCAAGTTTACGCTTGGGGTAATTGCCAGGTGGTGATATAGGTGAATTATTAATTATTAATTTTGCCATGTCATGTGCTCACATTTTTAATCAATCAATTTATATTCTTTTTAATCAAGGAACCGTTTCAGAGGGTGAGGGAAACAGAGTTCAACTTCAGCTCAAGACAGCTTTTGGTTGGAACTTAGCCAGTGGATGGTGGTTGTACTAATGCGTTCCAAGAGCAATGAGTTGTATTCAAGTACTCCCATTTATTTATTCAAAGTTAATTCAAAATTATTGAAGAAAGCATACATTGTTATTAAAAAGGTTAACAATGTTTAAGGGACTTACCATTCCTATTTTCGGGGTTTGCTAACTGGTTGCATGTAAATGAAAGATATTTAAAAAAATCTTATTTTACTGACTGCTTACGCAATATGGGCAATTCACACCGGTAATATGAAATTATCTCACAATCTCTTGACTTACATTCTGTTAGTTGCCTGAGAAATATTGATGCGTGCATGTGATTCAGCTCACCTCGTTTTTAGTATTATGCAAGAAGCATCACCACTTAAAAAAGGCATTCACACACTATGTTGAGAATAACGGCTCTCTAAGTTTGTAGAACTTGGGCACTCGAATTCACATTAATATTCAATCTTGCTAATCTTTGCGATTTCGAATTCGAATAGTTGAACGCATCATAAATATAACCTACTGTGAACTATCTCCAAAACATACAAGAGACATTAAAAGCACAGCTCTTGTCTAAATTATCTTCTCGAGTTAATCAGCTTAAATAGAAAAGAACATTTTATCTGTCAATAGTTTTCAAATCGCTGTGTCTCAAATTGAGTTAATATTGTGATCCACCCAATGCCCAGATAGCACAAAAATCAATGAGAAAAAAAGGATATTACCAAAAAAAAATTTATCAGAAAAACACGTCAATTACCTACAAAAAAGCTTCAAGAAGTGACCTGTTTTAGCTTATGTATATTGTGATCGCATATCTAAAATAATAGCTTCTAAAGTGTAAAAATAATCAAAATGGAGGTTTTTCATAAAAATATTCAAATCTTACATTCGTGTCGCTGTGTTAAGAATAGTACGTTCAAATTTATGCATTTGAAATGAGCACCTGCTTGTAATTTCAGTCCAATGAACACCTAATTCTACAAAGGCTCTTCTTTAAAAATAACTGCCACCATGCATAGCTAATGTATGAAGTTGGGAGGGGTAATTTTAATTTCCTCTTGTATCCAACAGACTGGCACGTTTAAAGTTTGATAAGAGTATCACAATTCCTAAATTTCTAAGGGATGCTTTTATTAACATTCTCGAAGGGTAAGTGTCCTATTTTTAGATGAACGTTCAACTTTCAGACTTTCAAAAGAGTACATTTACTAAATAATAAGGGATGAAACTTTCAGGAATTAGCTGTGCAGCTAAGATTGACGTGAAATGAATCTTAATTATCTTGAACATCCACCTACGCAATATCATTAGTTCGAATTTTCCCCTTTTAAAAACGGTAATTTTAAGTTTGCATGAAACAAATAGATCTTGCTTTTGCAACTCTATATAAAGAGCTTTTTAATAGGCATAAAGAGAATGCATTTTAAACTAATTAGGAGTTAACAGAACAGCACCTTATGAGAATAAACTAAAAGATTAGAGAGGAACGTTAAATATCCTAATTAAAGAGTGCATATCAGGGTGAAATTTATCAGATTGTACCATCATATTCACAGATGGTACAGATGCTAGTTCAGCTTAAGGGCAGTTTGCTTTTGTCCCACTCCCAACCGATTGCTTAAGGTGCACAAAGGTATTGAGAGGGCTCGAACGAATGCTCAAGCTCATGACAACCCAAAAAAATGTAACGTTATTTGTGTTGTGTAGCAGCAATCGAAATTGGACATGCTAAGTCCAATGTGGGATATTGGGAAAGAAGGGGAGGGGGGGGGGAAGGGAAGGAGAGGTTCAAAGATTTCCGAAACGCCTAACTCCGGTAATTAAATTGTCGATTACTTGTTTTTTGGGCATTTTAACTTTTTCATTTTCAGAAATTCCAATATTTTAGTTCATCCCCTGGATTTCTTATTCAATTATTATCCAACAATGCCAGCGACTTCTTTCGCGTTGTCTAATTGTGATGGTCGATCTTGCCAATTCAAGCTCCTTCTTCTTTTGAATAAAGCAAATTGAGCTCACGAGCACTTTACATGACCTTAAACTAGCAAAGATCGCAGAAAAGAATTTCCTGTGAGTGAACTTCAATAATAGTACTAAGTGACTCAACTGTTCAATGAACTATGAATCATACAATCATACCTGAAAACTTTAAATCAATTACTGAAATGAAGCATATTAGAGCATGATTCATGAAACCACAACCATTAAAAATAAAGACTCAAATGAATCAAGATTTCATTTAAAGCAAAATTCTTTGAAGATTTTAGTTATGGGTGGTTACCCTCTCATTGATTCTTGGTTGAGAGTTGTTCTACTTAACCTTGGCTAGCATTCATTATTGATTAAAATAATAATTTAGTCCTTCGCCGTAGACATCTGCAATCATCTGAGTGCGCCTTGAATGAGCACTGCTTCAAAGGAAATGTTACGAATTCCGTAATGTCAGCTACCTTTTAGATCTTCGAATGAAGAAGAGGTTAGAAAAGGCAAGACAGAAATAATCAAACACCTGAAAATTTTTAATTAGAATTCGATCAGTAAGTCAGGTGTCTATTTGCTGATCGTGGACGTTTTCAAACGCCAAACAATGATATTAATTTAAATTTATTTTACTCACTGAAAAGAAAGTCAACACTTATTTCTTTAATGTGATAATGATAATGTAAAAATAGCGACTTTGAATCGTGATTACTTCATTTAAATAAAATTTTAATATCAAATTTATATTTACGTACAGGACAAATCTCCGCTTGTGTGACTTAAGTCAGTCCTTGAAATTATATATTCCTTACGTTCGTCCTTTCCGACATAGATCCAGCGTGGTTCTTGCTATAATGATAGTTCAAAGGTCTGTGGCTTACAATTCGGAAAGGGATTGAAATGGAATCATATTTAGAATTTTATAGATTTATTTTCCAGGCATCATATTGTCCTGAATTTTCGTTTTTTATTCGCTGTAACCTCAGAGTCTAAATACGTAGTCTAGCTCTTGTTGTTAATTTTGGCCAACCAGAAAATCTGGAGCGTAATCTACAATTAAGGGTAAACGCATCTGTAACGCAATTTTAGTGGGTACTCATAGTACTTCAATGACAGTCCTTGATTCTCCAGTGGCGACACAACTCTATACTGATGTCTGTTATAACCACTCAAAATACTCTTCCCACAGTACTGAATTAGGATGAATGGTTAAAGGACACATTGAAATTGCATACGCGAATCTAAATGGTCATGCCTTTTGGTTTAAATCGAATGGAGTTGAATGAAAACTCCTAATTAAATTGAATGGAAAATACCATGATGTTTTCGCTTAATGAGATTTCAAACCTTCTAAGCCTTAGTAATTTATTAATGAAGTATCAAAGTTATTGAGCGTATGAATACTCCTGGGATATTAATAAATCAATTTCAATTTCATTTAGATTTAGGAAAGTGATAGTTTTTACATTTTGGAATAGATCAATGATAGCCATAATCGTAAACATATTTCAATTACCTCCAGTTCCAATAAAAGTCAATATATATATATAGTTTTATAATTATGCATAAAGCGAAATCTCGAATGTCAGATATTATAACAATTGAGTATTTGGATTTTTGGTTCTGCTGATACTTATAATCCAACTGTTTAACCCACATCAATAAGATAGGACTACAATATCTGACCCCCAACCAAAGGGTGTCTAGCCCTTTTACAGGATTCCTTGTCACGCACACTTCTTAGACGAGTAACCCCTAGTTCTCCTTCCCACAATCATCTCACTTTCCATTTTCGAATTTTTATTTAAGTGTTTGTACACTAATGCTCCCTCCTAACTCTCGTTCTCCTAGTTTGGGTAGGCCTGTTGTCAACCGTTTGTCTTTAAGGTGATTAAATTTTAACGCAACTCTCGCCGTTAGATAATAATTTAAGCATTTCATGAAATTAAATCTACTTTACATGGCTAATATATTGTAGCCTTGTTAAAACACAGTGAAATCGATAGGTAATCAGTTTCCAAGCTTTCGATTGTCAATTTAGTCTTTATTTGGCCAAAATATTAAAAGAGTTTCCTTCACAATTAAACTATTTATTACAACTTGCAAGAACTAATTAATTTTACTTGATTTATTTAAGTGTCTAGTTAAATTTGTTTTTCTGAAATTCAACCTCTTCAATCCCCCTTCCTTTTACCTACTCGAAAAAAAGGAAACCTGTAGGAATTAGAAGGACTAAATGAGCAACGAAAATAATTGAAGGGCAAATGAACCTATTCAGGGAGAAAAAAAGAGTTGTCTGAAGATTTGTAGACAAGCTGGGCAAAAACAGTGACAAAAACCCAAAAATTGCTCATCCTGGGATTCGAAAAACAAATTGAGATTATGGCAAGTAGGTCAACCAGTAGAAAAACCAGGAATGCGGAGGCTGAACGAGTGGGGATGGGGGGGAGGGGGGAGGGAGAGGGGGAGGCTGTGGGGGTGGTGAGAATTGGATGAAGAGAATAAGCGATGAATGTTACTTCTAATTTAGTGAACATTTTAAACCTGAGAATTGTGTGGGTCAATTCCTGGTGATTTTTTACTGTATCTCAGTGCATAAATATTATATTATTTAGGGTGGCCATATAATTCTTTATTATATCACTGGAAGGGGTGGTGATTAAAATATCTGCACTGCAAATTCGGGATTAATACGTTAAAATAGGACTAAATGGTAGCCCTCAAGGATAAATATTAGCAAGCCACTTCAGATTCGTTTGAAAGTGGAAAAACATGAATTTGGAGATATTTGTCAGGGTGGTGTACCTTCCATCAATGAAGATAGCCTTGGAACTATTAAAATGAATAATTATTTCCAATCAGGTTAAATTAATAAAAATTAGTAATTAAATAAACTCAAAATATCTGAGGCCAGTGAGGTAGTCATTAAAATCTCCTTTAAGGTGGCCTCTTCACTAAACAAGATTCAAATATTCGCTCACTTTGGCTTTTAACTATGATGTAAAATGCCTGCATTTAAAGTAATTATAAATGTAAAACTTTTGCGAAAGTTGGAACCATTATTTGAACATATTATTAAAAATGGTACGTGTTTACATTCTTATCGCCTGTTGTTTGATCTTCACTAATTAATTCTAAAGTTATGGCGTTCATATTCATAGCCGATTGAACGGTCGATTTTATTCCGCGGTTTCTGGAGTTTTATTTTATCCTGTCAGAGAGATGAAACGAGCAAAGATGCATGATTTGATCGCCACTTTATGAAAGTGTTTGCTTGTATTTAGCGTATTAGGAAATCAATATTTATTCAACTTGAGTTGAAAGGGTTGAAGAGTTATAGCTAATTTTACAATGAAGATATCTATTCTTAAACTATAAAGCTTGCATTCTATATTCTGCTTACTGAGGTGTGCGATGGACTTATTTCCACGTGGTACACCCTGGCCAACGTATACTCATACGGCAAAAAGTCTATAAATCGGCAGTTAACTTCGAACTACCATGACCCGACGGTATGTCATATTCGACCACTTCCACAGTACTCACCCTACCTTTTTCTCTACCCTTGTGTCTGTCCCTTTTAAATCTGTGAATCACCCTTCTGTTCCCCCTCCCCTCAACTCGACTATTTGTGACCTTGATGTTCCTCCACTCTGTAAAGCCCGAAGTCAACTAAAGGGCTAATGATAACTATCATAAAGCCTGCCATTTGATATAAATATTCAGTTTTCGTCATTTTGGAGATTTAGCGCTTATTAATTTTTGTGAAACACGCCTTGAAGATTGTGCAAATAATTAAACCACCTGAATTTCCTTATTATACTTTCCAGGTCGTATCATTATTCATCTTCTAATCTCCTCTAATGACAACGTTGGCGCGGGTGATTTACTGTTAGAAGTCTTAAATTAATTGTTGAGTGTATTTACAGGGAAGATTTATAGAGATTGGTAGAAGAATGGGGTGGAGACAAGAAACGACGACCGAGCGTCATTGTTGTCGGATGTTCGATGTTGTTTACAATTCAGTGAGATTTTAGCCAGGTGTTTTTACAAGGAGTAGCAACATTGTAGGATTTGGTCAGCTGTCAATCAGATGGAAGACGTTTAACAGACGTAAATAACTCAATCATCCAAATTATAAATAAGCTACTTGAGATCACACGGTAGTTCAACATGCTGGTTTGGGGGAAAATATTTTGCAACCAGCCATGTAACAATAATGATTAATAATTTTTGTGAAAGAATCGAATTAGTTGAACTTTAAATTAATTTGGAAAACACAAAAATACAAATAACGCCAAATTTTCTTGGTGGATTGAATGTTCTTTTAATTACAAAAAACAAGCATTTTACAATTTGCTAATTGGAAAACAAATTCTACTACTCTTCATGGTTGCTTGCAGTGGATCTGGATGTATAAATTTTTAATTCATCAACACCAATTTCGACATTTCGGCTGTTTATGCAGACCATATTTGTAGGTTGAATTTAGCTTAGTATATTTTCGTTTTCAAACTCGATAACATCAGATTTCATTTTATTTTATTTTGGTGTCAAATAAATTTTAACGAAAATCCACTTACCGAAACTCCGATTCGACTAATTGATAATACGGCGTTCGTTCCTGACAAACTCAATTACTATGAATGCAACTTAATTAGATTTGTTGTATGCTTACAAAATTAAAAATAGTGCACTCACATAATTCTAAGTTTACCGGTGAAGTCAGAACATTAAATATCCGTATTTAATGATGAGCCCACGTGATAGATGAAAATAAATCTTATTTTCAAATTATAATAATGTGATATTATAGAAAACAGTATTAAAAATTAGGTAGATCGATTTACGAAACAAAATAAAACGAATGGGTGCAATTGGTAGATGTATCGGATTTATTTGAACTGTCATTTGCTTAAACGAACAAGTAGTAGCATTCAAACATTACTGATAAAAAGTCAGGAAAGTGAAAACTGTGAGGACAGTAAAAAAGACATCCAGGTGAATCCAGTTGAGGAAATTATGTCTCCACGTCTCGCTTTATTCTTGACTTTTATGCAAACTTCCTCCTCTCCTTAATTGACAATTTTCCCGTTCCCTGCGTTCTAGTGCTGTCCTGTAATTAATATAGACGTTCCACTCCCCTTCTGTAAGTAATAGTAAGTTAATAACATTTTGTCCGCGTCTTGTCAATACATGAACACATGAGGTAAATACCCATTTTTGCATATTATAATTAACCAAAGTTATTAACTATTGCCTAAAACAATTCAAAACGCTCCAAATTAACTTCTTTTTAGGCTAAATTTTAAATCTGGGTGATGAAAATTTTGGCCAAACTTAAGAATTGCTTAATGCGATTCACCATGGTAACAGACAAGTTAGAAGTGTGACGTTTGGCTGCAATAGACAATAAACGCCTAATACCAGTCAAATTTACCCTAAAAAGTAATCTTAAATCGGAGCTTTATTAAGCGTTGAGCTCAAGATTTACAAATTTTAATCAATTTTATAATTTATATAGAAAAAAGTGTTGAAGAACTTTTTCGAACTTCCGAACTTTTCAAGTGCTTCACTAATACCACCCCCTTCAATAATTGTTGCCAAACAGGAACTATATCAAATACTATTCAAGTACAATAGGATATATTGACTAAATGCAATTGAAAACCCATTTGCCGAAAATCGTTACCTCTAGATCTGCTCGTACTTCAGCCGGATATTAAACAGGCATCCGGCAAGAGAGAAGGTAAAAATTCGATAGTAATGTTTCAACATCAGTCACAAATATAACTTGCGCGCTAAAGCAGTTCAATCAGTTTGAGAGAATCGCTGATTGATCGCTCAGTACAAACTGAAGGCCCCTACAATATCTAGGTGAAAGAGGATAATTGAAAAGTCGGATGTGAACCCATTCGATTTGCCATTTGAATTTAACGATGACTAAAGGAAGCTGATGCAGTACCGTTTAAATATCCCTTTTTTTGCAAACAAATTAGACGGAAATAAATATATCACGTGTATTGCATTGCATTTTTTTTGCCTGAATAAAAGTACTGTCTTTGTGCTTACTGGACAGCTGCGTGCAATTTTGCAGATATAAATCAAAATTTGTAAAAAAACATTTGGGACACATTTCATCCACTTTAGATGATTAAAGTTTTAAAGTAAGTTGGAAAAAAGTCGCCTACGCAAAAACGAAGTAATAAATATTGCTCTAACCTTTTTGTCAAATACGTCTGCGAAATATTAGGTCTACAACTTTGCTCCCGTCGTTTTCTTTTTAATTTGAGGCTTTATTACAACAAAACGATTGCATACATTAAGTTTTAAAGTATTGTCCATCGTTAGCTACCACTTTGGCCCTTCTCTCGGGCAGCAGACCAATCCCGAGGCGAAAATATTTCATCTTTCGATAAGATCCATGAGTCGATCCAATTCTTCACTTCTTCATATGAGCTCAAGTGCTGCTCAGTCAGGCCGTGTGCCATTGAGCGAAATAGGTGAGTGAGATCAAATGCAGCAACATCTAAAGAGTGTGACGGGTGAGGTAAAATTTCCCATTTCAACGTTTCGAGATATTTTTTCATCACTTTGGCAACGTGAGGAGGTCTTGCATTATCATGCTGTAAAATAGCCACCTTATCGTGCCTCTCGTTGTACTGTGGCCGTCTATCTTTTTTTCTTGAGCACGACTCAAGTGCGTTCTGTAGCGCTCACCCGTGATGGTTTCAGACGGTTTCAGAAGCTCATAATAAATTACACCAAGCTGGTCCCCCCACCAAACACAAAGCATGACTTTTGAGCCATGAATATTCATTCGGCCTAGGTTTTGACGTAGCAGTGTGATCACCGGGCAATCTCCATGATTTTCTGCACTTCGGTTAGGGTTAGAGCTATTGTAATTTACCCATTTTTCATCCCCAGTAACAATACGATGGAGAAATCCCTTTCGCGTTTGCCTTTCCACCAGCTGTTCACAAGCAAAAAAACATCCCACGACATCTCCTCTTGGTTTCAACTCGTGGAGTTCCCAATATCCTTCTTTCGCAATCATTCCCAACTGTTTCAGGCGTTTTGAACTTGGTTGCCCATTGGTACTCAGTCAATGATTCTGATAATTCTTCTTCAACATCTGGACACGAGTTTTCACTAAGAATCGTTCGCCTCCAATTCTGCATCTTCGACAGCTTTTCCCCTCCACCACTATGCCGGTCGGTCTTCGTCAGCGAAATCACCACTCGTAAAACATTGGAACCATTCCCGCCGACACGTTCTGTTACTAATAGCCAGCCGTTTTACCATAAGTATCTGAGATAGTCCAGTGAGCCTCAGCCAATAAGCAAATTTTTTCATATTGAAATAAAAAAGTAATACTTCCCGCAAATCACGAGTATTCGGTTTAAATTCGGACATGTTTAATTAAAAATTGTATTATTATGCAAACACAAATTAGGCTATATCAAAGTGGGGTTATATTTACAAATGTGAAAACAAAGTGTTCGACATCTGTGATTAATATATTTCAACTACCACTGACTACTATCGTCATCTTTTAGCAAACGGCGGGAGCAAAGTTGTAGACCTAAAATGTATCCAGAAATTGGAATAGGTGTGCCCGATAAGTAATTATTTTCTCTGTTGAAGATCAGAAGAATTAGTATTGGGGATAATTGCTACCTCGACTGTAAAAACGGAGTTTATATTCAAATTCTTGTCGTAAAATATGCGGTTAAGAAATATTCGCTTCTCTAAGAAAAACCTAACGTCTATTTCAATAAATGGAATTAATCTTCATAATTAGATGTAAGAGCATTAGTTTATCAAAATTGTACACAAAATTTACAAAAAACGGCGTTATGGAAAGAAAGGAACTATTTTTATGCCAATAATGTCACTCAAAAAGGCCACTTTTTAAATTAGCATCCACATATTCCAAGGGGAGTTTTCGCTTAAAAATTCAAAGATTTAATTAGTAAAAGTATACCAATTCTCACTTCAAAATTTTGGCAGATCTGAAAATGATCATGACTGCAATTGGTCGCTATATTAACTGATAACTGACAGTGGGTTTTGTTCGATTTTTTTGTTGATTTTGGGATAATAGCCAAATAAATCTTCGTACTCTCCTATTTCAATCCTCTCAAATCATTTGAATGGAATGAAAATATCCTTTTCCGAAGGTATTCGAGTACAACAGTTAGACAATCATTAGGCAATACAATACCTTAAGTTAGACCTGTGCTAAATTTAAATTCTTAAATGTATTGAGAATTCTTAATATTTAATTCTCATTATGAATTTGAATTTCCCCATTAAAATGCTCCTCGATATAAATAATGAAAATACTTGTAAAATTCCATGGTAAGCGCCTCTAAATCTAGCCAATAAAATCAATACCTTGGGTTAATTCCATTGTTTTTGAGCTTAATCTGTGAAAATGGCCAGTGAGAAGGAGAAATAGAAAGCACACTGGACTCTTACGAACCGTTTAAAAATATCATTAACTGTGAATAAAATTGGAGAAAGAATTGTACTCTTATTGGCATAGACGTAAACACTTTATTTATTGTTTATTTTAAGTCGGAAGATTAGGTAGTAAATTAAAAATGAACTTGATTTAACGCCAATAGAAGCTATAAGGCAAAATAATTGATTAAAGTAAAATTGTTTACACTGATACAAGAGTGCAAAAGATGGTTGAAGAATATTTAGCTTTATTATGGAAATTTAACGAAAATGTATTTTTAGCGCCCTTAATTGTTCAAGTGTCTCTAAAACCGTTACTTGACAATTTCACTATGTACAATTTTAGTTATATAATTGCCAAGGTTTGGATTTATCGATGCGTCTAAGAGTTTTTAGACATCAAGATTTACAGGGCCGAGTTATATATTTAATCATTGTAATATGATATTAGTTATTATTCAAGAGTTAGATGAACTTGTCATTTTGTTTTGCGCAATTTGTGTATATTATTATATTTCGACTCATCGTCCCATTTTTATCCAAAAATTCTTCCATTTATTGTTAAAAACATCTTTTGTACATTTAAATTCTCTAATATCAGTTGCTTATTATCGAAGTTCCATAATTTCTAGGTCAATTATATATCAAAACATAAACCTATTGCGCCAGAATCTACGATGATAGATATCCCATTTGATGCCCGTCGAATTAGTTTTAGAAAATAAAGAAAAACTTGCCAACACATCCCGAGTGGGTGTGGCACCATCACTCAATCATTTAACATTGGTCAATATGGGATTGCGCTTTTTCCCAATCAGTGCGAATGAATGTGTAATTTACAACGGTGTTCCTCCATTTTCCTTAAAGTTTAAGTTCCCACTGGGAGCTGTCAAATATTTAAAAGACTAATTTTTCTAAAGTGCAGTAATTAATAATGATGGAAGTAGATGATAATCCAGGGCATGAGACTCCACGTTGACTTTCATCCTTTTTACTTGGATGAAATTTTTCATTCACATTGGCCTTTTAGATCATTAGATTTTGAGAGTGATAGTTAGACGAATTCTAAAATTGGAGTTGCCATTGATCAGTGCACACATTAGTGGCGATCTCGAAAGACCCATTTTGAATGGAGACTAGAAGTGTAGTTAGAGTTCTGCGAGTCCTCTTAAAATGGTGCGACTTAAAGCATAAATAATTTAAATTTTCAAACCAACTTTTAATATGTAAAGTATTTATTCAAAACGTACTTTTCGTTGTTAATAACTTCTATTACTCAGCAAGGGATGTCGATATCAAAATCGTTTGGAGAATTTAAGCTTCTATTCTTATAATCTAAATCATTTACATATATAAGATCAGTGATGGTTTGTTATGCGTTTAAATAATTAGCGGCCAACATTGAATATGCCTTTTTCTCTTCAATATAAAGTTCAGGTCCTTGTTAAAAAATACTTAAGAATTCAAACATTGTGAAGTCGTGTTTGATTTGTAATATTTTTTGTCAAGTTTAGACTTCAGTTAAATAAAATCTAATTGAACTAGGTCAATTAGCTCAAGTTTCATTTCTTGATATAAAGTCCCTATTTTCCAATACTGATAGTAAATTTTAGGGAAATATATCTAACCATAAGTCTGTTTGACAATAATTCATAATGTAATTGAATAGAAGGGTCCATTTTGACAACCACCAACCAGCTTGATTTAAAATAAACTTCCACACGCTAAATAGGTGGCATCCACTGAAATTAATACTAAAATAGTAATATTAAATGGTAATTTAAAATAAAATGTTAAAATTATATATGAATTGAAGCTAAAAATTTCCCTGATAAACCATTGAAGATATACTAAAAGAATATTAATCGTTTAATTTTAACTCATTAAAATAAATTTCACTGCTCTTAAGTTATTTTATGCTTATGGATTAGCGAATTAAAGCTTTAATCAATCTGAAGCATTGAAAAAGACTAATGCTACCTGAGTCCAATAAGGCCAAAAACGCGAAGTTGTCAACAAGTTTAATAACAACGTGAGATCGTTGAGTCCAAGACTTTTGACTCACTTCAGGAAGCAATAGATTCAGAGTAATCCCATATGAAGCTCCGGCTTGATGTTCGAATTTCAAGCACTGACTCACGAGATCATATGTGAGATTATATCCATGATAAATCGAACTTATTGGCATATCGATTTAATTTCTTGGTCAATCATATTCACTCAAATAGTTGGTATCCTATTATTTTGAGCAGAAGCAATTTTATGAAAATAGTAAACACTTTTAAGGTAGTTATCCCATTTCAAACTATTTTAACTTTATTAGAAAAAAGGGCTAGTTCACGTGTATAGATGTTTTTTTAGGTTTAAATGATTAATTAATTACGCATGAGTGACTATACTTTGAAATGTATATTAAGCAACTTAAGTCAAATCTATTTAATTTAATTAGGCTGCTCAATAATTTTTTTCCGGAAACATCTAGGTGTCTGCGAAAATTGTCATTAATTGCGACCAGTGAGAAGGGGAAAAGTCTCGTTATTTTTAGCTTATCTTTAGATAAATAAAAGTGTTATGATTAGATGTTGACTGTCCATTATTTGGCGTAGAGACAAGATGACGTTTGAGATTTCGAATATGAATCACAATGAAGAAGGCACTGCTGATAAGCCAATTTGAGGTAGATGGGATTTTGAGAAATAGAATTCCAATAATGCACTTTTAATAGGAGGAAAAATGGATAATTATTGTCAGAGTTACCGACATTTGATATTCTGTGAAGGGAGGCGCTTTTCTAATGAGATGCTTAGATTCTATTACCCTTCCCGTTGGTCATAACGGACCAGGACAAGGAAACCGCTGTGAAGCGATGAAGGTTGACTTCAATATAAATGTCACGGTAGACGTCCACTTTAATCGCGGATCAAACTCCCTTTTGGAAAAATGGCAGATAAGCCAAACGAACTTAATAAATTGTATTTAAACCATTAAGAAAGTGAAACCATTTCTTTCATTTCGGTTCACTCATGAACCCCAATTTTCAAGTTTTGAATTCTCCCCATGCCAGCATTTCAATAACCTCAGAGGGTGGACTACAAATCAAATAATACAATTAATGCACCTCCAAGCGCTTACATCTGAAGTGAACTTTTATGATCTGGTTATTGTCAACCTTTGTTAGGTCAATTGAATTCAGTTTAGTTTATTAACAACCGAAATCAATCACAAATTTTTCTGGTCAAATAACAATCGACCGTGTCGGAACCACGAAGAAACCGAAATTCATAATGCTCAAAGCTGTACAAGCCATTTTTGACTATCAATCGTTTTAAACTTTCTTTTAATTCTCAAAATCTCAACAAAATTACAAATGTCAGATCTATTGATGATCAGCTAAATCTTGTAATGCCGTAATATCCTCCACATTTACCTACCTATGCTTACTTGAGCATAATACTCCTGACCACCATTCCTAATTCTCATGAAAATTGATGCTCTCTTTGAAAACGAAAAGAATAAATAGCTAATATTGTAGGCTTTTGAAGCACCAAGTCAACAGAAATCCTTTTAACTGTCGGACCATTTTACGCTTGGTGATATTTCTACCCAAACTAATATTCCTCATAAGAGCTACATAGAAACGGGAACATTTAAAAGTTGATGAGAAAATGTGTTGCGCCACCATGGAAATGGTAGGAAAGTAGGGCATTAAAATTTAGTAGGACTACAAAGAATGAATAAAAACAAAGATGTAATAAAGAAGCCAATTTAAATTTAGCCTCCGACTCATGGTCTTTCTCATTCCCGTTTGCATTGAGCTCCTACTGACTCATATGTCTACCATAGCTGTCATTTTTCTATCAAAGAACAGAGAACGTGAAATCTGCCAACCATCTTATCGCACCTAACTTCAGCTGCTTCTCACAATTAGGACTGTCCTTCCACAGTACAAAAGCACACTCTTTCCCCCAGTTCTTCCTTCTACACATTCATCCTTCCTCCTCTTGAGCATTCTCATTCGCATTTATGCCCAATTATACAATACACATTTTGGCAACCAATCTTTTGGTACTCTAACGCGACAAAGGCTGCTGTTTGCTGACAGCCTTTGAAAGATCACTGGATTTTTGGTCTCTCTTCTGGAGTAGCTTTAATACCAACACCATAAGATACGTTAAGTTAAGTGTGCTGTTTTTTTAATTAATCTGGTAATCAATGAATAGAGAAACCATTTTCCAACTTTTAAGTTAGCTGTGCATTCAATAGAATATGGCACAAGTACTTTCTTCATTAAAATTACTTTTCAAAGGGAACTCGACTGAATCAACATTGTGGTAGTGGTTAATTAGAGTAAACTTGGATTTCCTTCATTTCGCAAAAAGGAACCGATTTGGATCAACGAATTAGTGCAGAAAGATCTACTTTCATTAGCTCATGGTTCTCGTGCATTTCCTACATTTAATCATTTTGTAGTAAAATTCATACTTACGTCATCCTCAATGCAAACTAGGTTTACGTGTACTCACGGCATTCATAGGCTAATCAATTATATGCCTGAAAAACAGTATGATAGTATTAATATTTAATGCTAATTAAGTAATTTAGTCAAGTTAAATTGCTTTAGCGAGTTATATGCGATTGTTTACAGCATCTTTATGAGCAGTGAAAAGGAGGAAAAAACGAACTATATATTTCATTATTGATAAATAAACAAAACGACTTTAAGAGTTAGCTGGGTCTAATAGGGGGAAAAATCGTTAAAGTACTTTGAAATTGAAATATGTTAGATTTAAAAATTGATGAAGTTGAAAATAGGAAAAAATTAATTCTGGACATTCTAGAAATTGTCGATTCGTTTATCTAGGGTATACTTTTACTGATTGAAACTGAAGTCTGAAGAATCTTTAATTGAAATAAATTTAAAAATATAAACACAGCTAATCTTAAATCAAGCGACCAGCATTATACATACAAAATGCACTGTCTTTGAAGCGGGTGAAGACATCCTAGACTCGATTTTGCGAGATACTTATAATCTTCAATATTTCGTGACACCTTTCTCCTAACCACTGACTTTGTAGATGAGATCATTGGTCAATATTCTACGAACTCGCAAACCTTTCCTCGAGCTTCTGAAACTACTTGGAAATTCATTAAATAGACTATGACCTTAATTTCTGCCGACTAATCACCATCTTTTCATTCGAACAAGAAGTTTAGATTTGTTTGTGGTTAATGGAATCTTCATATACTTGACCCCTTTTGATCTGGAGTGACAATAGACCATTGTTTGTATAAAACGTGTCATTAGCAGGAAAATGGTAATGTTAGTTAAATTCTGATCAGCGCCTCTTAACTATTTGCTGTTTCAGAATTTGAGTTAGCGAAATAATCATCAGAGCGTTTATAAAACGGATCGCCAGCTCTCATAAAAGAAGTTAGGCACTATTGGGAATTTTACTGTTATTTCACAAATCACTTCTAACCTGTTTTAGAACAGGGAGTTACGTTTATCCTAAATTAGCCACATTTAGAGAACTGGCGATTCAGTTGGAGGTTATTTAGCTGATTGAGAGTAAAATTATGTGCTTAGGTTGCCTTCTCTGTTGACGGATGAAGAAAACAGGCAAATGCTCTGTAATTAAATTAAAAAAACGGGTGATGATGATATTTTTAGTTACCTGTATGTGAAGATTGTCAGACGAATCTCAAATGCGTTAACTAGATTATGTTTGGTGTAACTGAAAGAGACAATCCACTTTGGTGATTGTGTCCAACGTGATATATATTTATTCAATAACATTATTTCATTGCTATTATTAAATTCAAAGATTGGCATAAAATAACGTATCGAGCTCTGGGTGGTTATTGGACTATTCGATCGATATTTCCGTCAAATCGATCATCCAATTAGAAGAAAGTCTCCCAAGCTCTCTCAGTTACGATAAGCACGCTAATTATCTCCCGTCCTTCCACCTATTTGCCATCACCCATTTTCCAACTTCAGCTTAGCAAAAGAACTAATGAAATATCTAAACTCCTCAATGTAACTCCTTTCTCTTCTAATTAGTATATATTGTTGATAGAAGACGCCTATAATCATATCTTAAAAAATCTTTGTAATCAATATAAACTACTGCAAAGAACCAGAAATATTATTAAGATAAGAAAATGATTTCGAACAGAACTAGGAGCACCAAGTGCCTTTAAGATAAAAATCACGTTCCTACATTGTTATTTTAGAACGACGAATAGAAGTGAGAACTAGTGACTAGGGAATTCATTTTGGATGGCAAAATTTAAACAAGATTGTCTGATCAGTTAAGTTCAACGAAAGTGTATCGCCCTATAACCACGAAAACAAAATTAGTGGTGCCATTTAACCTTAATAATTTTGAGCTAGGTGAGTGGTGTGATAGGTGTGGCTAAGAAACTTCTTCATGTGAGTATACAAAGCCTGTAATATTAGGCTTCAAAGATCTTCATAACCAACCGAAATATCCTTTGAACAAAAGACATCAAGAGTTGTAAAAAACACAGATTTTCAACCCGTACATTTCTTCCGCACTATGTCCAAGGAGTAGTGTCGTCGCCCCTTCTATCCTCCCATCTAGCGCGTGGCATGACATCAAATTTAGCTGTTGATTTCCTAGCAAATGCATTTGATGCCAAAATATATGCATATTTTCAGGAGTGAGTGAGTATTGATATTTCCCGAAACGATTTCTACCATAGATTTATATTCACGGGTTAATTAGAGCCCCCTATTATTTGGTGCATAGGGAAAAACAAAAAGAGCTTTAACATATCCAAAATTTCAGTTTATTTATAATATTGTATGGAAGATGGAAAATGAACAAAAAGTTTCTAGCCTTTCAATTGTTGTTTATTGAATTTGGAGGTCATCGTATGGTTTACCAATTAACATCCAATCATTGAACTGTTCCCGTGTTAGAGACTAATTATATTTGCTCAGTCGAATTATTGCAATTAATTCTTATGATCTTATTCTCGGAAGCATTTTCTAATTGATGAGTACTTTGGATTAAATATGCACTTGACGGTACTGTCTTGAATTCAGAAATACCAATGTCGAATTCATAAATAATTAGGAATGCAAGAACTAAAACAGAGGTTGCAGTGCATCTGGCATGAAGTCGCCTTATGCTATTCCTGCTTCCAGGTGTTTGTGTGGAGGTATTATAATCAATGCTGAGGCGAAGGCATTTAGTAGGATGACGAGAAGGGACAAGTGCATTTTTTACAACAAAGCAACTAGATATTTAGTTTGAAATTAAATCCCTAGTTTTGTACTACTTAATAAATTGTACTTTAAATCTGAACTTCAAATGCTGGTCACCCTTACGGCTTTTTGACACGGATTTACATATTACAATCAAAGTCAAATTACCCCCAAAAGTCCGGAACTTCTAATCAATTTTAGCTAAATCATATTGACTCTTCTCCTTCAGGATAAATAGATATAGTCAAAATATGGTTGTCAGTCCTTATTTAGTGAAGGATACGGTAGTGGTTAATTTTGTAGATTGAGACATTTATTAGGTAAATTCGATGTTAGTAACTCTTTTCTCCGTAAACATTGGTTGGGTAAAGATGAATGCTTTTTAGTGCAAAAAAATTAATTAACAATTTATTGTTACTTATAGCAATTATTGTAAATGGGTTAGAATAAGCTAAGATCGCTGAGTCTTCGGTTTGCATAACTTAGAGTATATTGAAGAAGTTAGCTTAAACTGGTATTATTATTGAGTTCTAACTTTTAAGTGATACTCAAGTTAAAACCGGTTGCGTTATTTAATTCAATTTATTTTCAATAAGTAGGTTAGTGATGAAACTAAAGTGCTTTATTAAGCTTTACTTAAGATGAACAATGAGATAAAATGCAATTCAACACATTTATCCCAGGTCATTAAGTTGCCATTATTTTCGAAACAGGCTTCACGAATTTTATTGCACTGACCGCAATAAAAGGATCTGTTCTCAAAGGCAATTACTTGGCCTGCGTTGATTGGTCTCATTCCTAATTGATTGACCAATCATTGCGGGGTATTTTCAATTGGCCATTCAGGAAAGGAATATGATTACTATTCTCTACTTAGTTGGCGTGCAAAAGTATCATCCCAGCTTCCACTCATTATACCATCCTATTTTACTCAAACAAAAAGTACCAAGGACATATCTCTTAGGTTACGATTCATTCGGTATCTTCTGGAATCTTAATTACAGAGTTCGTCCAGTTATTTGGTTGGATTATCGACCTAGGTCAAAGGAAACTCGTACGTCCCAATAACGTCACCTATCTCATCAAAGTCTTTAATGCGTTTATCTTTCCATTATTATTTGATTTTTTTCAATTTTATACCCCAAAATAAAAAAATCTAAATCCGCTAAGAACAATTTAATTAAATTTATTAAGTTATAATCTAAGATTTCTATAAAGGAGAGAATGTATTATCTCTTGCTCTAATCAATTACATATTATTAATTACATATGAGTGCATGTAAAGATTAAATAATGATAAGAAGATTGGTTGGCATTGTCTAATCAAATGGGTTGTGCTTGAATGCAGACAGAGAAAGAGAGAGAGGGAGAGATGCAACTGATATCAAATTAAATTACAATTAATTGTCAACCTCGAAATTGGTTATCTTGCTCACATAATGCATTGTGCCTCTGTTATTTATTCTAAGATAGGCAGAACATTGCAGTGGATAATGAGGATTAGCTGTTGCCCTGAAAAGATCAGATGAGGTTCTTCCGTGAATAATGGAATGAAATTCTATGGAAAACGTTGAAATTGCCTCCGTGGCAAGAATAAAACATGCATAGTTAAAGGAGATGTTGGGATTAAATACCAAATTTACAATTCTATTAAGTAACCAAAATGCATTGGGGATATTGATCATTTCCTCTTCTACACTCTGCATTACCAAAGCTATATACCCCTAATCACTTCGTGACAACATTTTATTTGAGAAAAAAAGCAAGTTTACGGCTGCACAATCAATTGGTAGGAATAACTTTGATAATTCAACCACTATGAGTAATTAATCGTTGTACTCAATGAAATTCCGATATTTAGTGAGATCTCGATAATTATATTTTGAAAGACTAGCCCTTAGGTTTAATAATATTCATCATATTAGGCAAAATTGGCAAGACGTAATGAGGAGATAAAATAATAAAATAAGTTCTTTTCTATTATTTTGGATGAAACAGAGCTTGTGGTGATTGGAAATGCCCGAAATGTCACGAATAAACCCGCGTCGTTATCAACCTCAAATGAAGGAAATTCCTGAACCGCTTCAAAAAATTGCTATTTTGGGCAAATCGGAATTCACCGCTGGACTAGAAGACTGCTGGCAGGTTTATAGAGCTCAAATTCAAGAATCTGGGGAGGTAAGTAACGCGATTTTGATTTTGTTGTGGACTCGTTTGTACTAGAAAAATTCGAAATAGCTTGCTTTAATAATGAGAACAATTTTGATATTTGAAAATACCAGGCGCAAATAAATAACGAAATCGGTTTTCAAATCTCAAATATGTTTTTTAACGTCTTTAGAATTGCTCGGCTTTTGTTCTAACCAAGATAGCTCCGGACAAAACAGAAAAATTGCGAAAGAGTGAGATTAACTTGGGCGTTTGTCGCAAGGAGATTGAGATGCTTCGAGCGCTTCAACACAAAAGAGTACTTCAAATCTTTGCCGAAGCGGAGGAAAATTGGTAAGATTTCCCATCTCGTATGCGAATTTTAAAATTCTATTAAAATCTATCCAAAGTACCAGCTCAAGAATTCAAGCTGTTTTAAAAAATATTCTCAAATATATATCGGTCACTTTCCTGTTGAATTTCTATTTAAAATAATAAAAATACAGATACGAAAATTTAGATGAGTGATGTGATTTGTTCGGCTTCCCAATCTTTAAATGCAAAAATATGTGAGATTTTTTTAATAAAAAAGATGTCAAATTGGTGAACTTTAATTTTCTTTCTTTCAATTTTTGAAGCGAATCTTCATGAGATTTATTTGATGAAGCACTCTTCCCAATTAAACAAATTCAGTTTTATAGGGTAATTTAATGAAAAAAAATCGTCGAATAAAATCCTGCTTTTGATTAAATATTTGCCGCTTGTTTCGATTTTGAATTTTAATCCATTTTAGTTATTAATTAATATTATATTTTTCTGACATCTGCTTCATTCTTTTTAATTGAAAAGTCCCGTGACCGTGAAAATATTTAATCAAACCTCAATTTTAAATCCACAGTCAAATGGGAAGTAAAGAATACTCTCGTTTTAAAAAAATCGGAAATCAGATAATTTTGTGGCCATACTTGTATTAAAAAATGTTTATTTTGATACTTCATATTTGCTGAATCAAGGATTGTTTAACAAATAATCCCCTTCGGAGTTGAGATCACCAAAGCATTCATCTCTGTTATGAACTTGAACCATTGCATCGAAAGTTCCGTATTTTTTTCATAACATTAATGGTCATTTTGTGCAGAATCACAAATCCTGATTTTTCCGGTGAAGGAAAGCTCGACTTCTCATCAGCAAAATTTAGTGAATATGCATTAGAATTATGCGCCCACCTTCCAAAAGAGAGTCATGGCTTTTTTACCTCTCATTTAAATCTGTAATTTTAGAACCACGCCATTCCAGAGATCGAGAGAGAGAGAGTCTGAGAGGTATATTTAGCAAATATTTGAGTAGCGGCGAAGTTTATATGCCATAAATATGCAAGACAGACAAGCATGTCTGAATTGGCAGTAGAATGGTGGTTGGCTTATAAAATGGAATCCAAACTCTGTAAAGGTAATAATGCTCATTAATGGCAAATGACTGTCATTTTGAAGGACAAGTGGGGGGGGGGGGGAAGAGACTCAACAGTAAAGTTAGGATATGTACCTACCACCAATCATGAGAAGGAATAAAATTAAATAGAATATAATTTGTGTAATTGGAAGATTATTCCAAAAATTGTTCTTAACATGTTCTGGAAAATGTCTTATTTGACTTAGATTCGTTTTAACAACCAGCTTCTGAAACGTTGTAGCTTTATTGACTAATTTACGTCATCTAATTTTCGTTAATTAAACTGTGTTATTGGCTTATTTCAACAAATACATTGTGTTTGAGATTTAGAGACCTTTTATCAATTGCATCACTTTCAAAACCGTATCTAAAACTACAAAATTTGGTGAATAAAAAAAGAATTCTATTTTCCGCTAATCAACACATTCAATCCTGCTATTTTAAAGGCATCTATTTGATAAACTGCAAAACTTAAGAATGATCCTACCTCAAGAATAGCACATATTATGTTTGAATTTAAGCATATCTGAAGTAATTCGTTTTATAACTATTCCATTATTTTTACATGCGCATTTATTCCAAATTTTCTCCGATATGCGCATCTTTATTCATTGTAAAGAGGTGATAAATTACACAGTTCCAGAAAAAATATATTTAATTAGTTTAGCTTACTTCTTACACACACACATATATATATTTGTATATATTTACATTTATATAATGCTCAAAAGTACGCTCCAATTCTGATGGGAATTAAGTTTGCATATTTAGGAGTGTCAATAGCATTCTGTACGTGGGAGTTTGTTCGTCGCACAATATGCGTAAACAGTCAATGTTGACCGTTTGAAGAGGAAAAAATTGGGTCATATAAATTCTCAAATTAATGCTAAAATATTAGGAAGGCATATAGGAAATAGGAAAGCATATCCTCATACGAGGCTGTTTATTTTTTTATTTTGAAGATCTAAAATTATTTAATGGCTTAAATTATTTTACATCGAAGGTGGCATTGAATACTTGAACATTCGCAAAAAAATCTTCGCAAAAGAAGTCTTTTATTAAGAAAACGGAAGTTATTTAGCATTCAAAGTTTATGCAGGCTCTCAATATGCCGATTATTTAATAGATCAAACATAAGTTCATCGTTTTGAAACTAAGTATTAAATAGTCATAAACAGGGGGAATTGAGAACTACTTGAAGGCATTGCTGCTAGCAAACTGAGTTGCTTAAAGTTAAAGAGGCAGAAAACAATCAGATATGGATTTTCCTAAATTCATTGGTTTAAGGGTATAATGTACTCTATTCAAGTATCTATGCGATTTCATGGAAACACTATGCAAGATTTCTTAAACTCTGCCAAAATACACTTAGTCATTTACAACCATATGAAAGTTCTGAATGCCCTTAAAATCGACTGTAAGTATTATTATTACTATTATATCAAATGAGAAGCTTTATGATAGTTATCATTAACCCATTAGTTGACTTCTGACTTCCCAGTATCTCTGGGTTTCTCTCGTTGTCTGCAGGGCAAGACACCGTATCAGACGGACCTTCTCCATTTCCTTCTGAAGGTCACCTAGGGGACATGTTGGTTGGGTGCATATACTCCTATTCTGTGAAGATGTTCCGCCAGGTAATCGTGTCCGGTACACAGTCTAAATTCTGCAATAGCTTCGAGTCTAGGCCAGTCGACTATGTTGGAGAGTACCGCTGTCCACTGCTTCTTCTTTGTTCGGGCTTTGTGTTTGTTGCTTCTTAAAGTCTAGAATTCTCTCCTGATTAAGGTCTTCATAGTGTAGAAAGATAGTGGCCGGTCTATAGCTTGCAGAATTGTGGCCCCTTCCCAGCAAGTGTGTCAGCGCGCTCATTGCTCATAATTCACAGTGTCCCTCTAGCCACACGCCCTTTAACTCCACGTGGTGCACCTTGGGAAACGTATACTAATACGGCAAAAAAGTCTATAAATCGGCAGTTGACTTCATAATATATATGTACATTTTTATCTCTTCATGACAAACGCAATTATTTCTGGTCAGTGGTTTTGTCACTGATTGTTCAACCAAAGCATCACTTTTCTCAAATAGTACCACCTTTGGGGGACTTTCCCCGGAACAATAATATCTTTTAAAAAAATTTTTACACGATTTCAAATATTTATAAACTTAATTTTAATACATATTTTATAGCATTTATATCAAACTGTTTAAATTAGAAAATACAATATAAATTGACCTCATCAAAAGTCTTTCACAAATGCAGTCCCCCTAATCAGCGAAATAATAATTCATAACCAGTACGATTGACTGGGGAATATTTGGTTTTTTAAATACTATCTAATCATAATTCTAGCTAATTTATTGCTCTTAGGTAGCATTATTTGACTGATGTTCCTGCGTCAAGTTTAATAACCTCCATCCCAAATAAGAAAGCAATGTTATACTTACTCCAGTCTCTTGCGGAATTCTTCCTTCGGAAAATTTCTCCAATAACTTATGCCTAGATGACGATGAAAAGTCTTTTGAATAGCATTAAACAATAAAGTTCTTCCTTCTGTTCACTAATTTATTACAATCCATTAAATGACAAGATCCATTCCTATAGGGTTTTTGAATCACAACTCACCATAAGCATTAATTTAATTTCATCTATGGTCATGCCTTCTTGAACGAAGTTGAAACTCAGCGGTAGTTTGGTAATATTCGAAATAAAATATCGCACTGACAAATGGAAATAATAATTATGACTTTAACTTCTAAAAGCTTTTGCAAGTCACTCAACCTGTAAACCTGCATCAATATAATTTGTTACAAAGAATCTCTTAAGTATTCATCGTAATTTAGAATAAAATGATCTTAGATTTTCCTTACTTCAGATTATGAGCCGTCTACCTTATTTTATGCGGCCTGCATTCTCCAGTACTGTCTTCCCGTCTAATTAAAAATTCTAATTTCTTATTTGTTTCAGTTACTACCTCTCTTGGTTAAGCGAGCCCCTTTCGGGAACACTTCGAACTCTTCTTAAAAAATCCCCAAGAGGCGTAAGTCTAACAGCTGCCATTTAAAAACAGAGCCATAATAACTTTAAAACTTCAATAAGAGAACTTTTTGGCATTAATTTAGGTGCTCATTGGAATGGAACTTGAGATTATTCTCGGGATTTATCAAGTGAGTAGTAAATATTATGCTATTCTTCTTATTTTTTGCTGAATAAATTGAAATTAAAACGAATAAATAATTAATAAAAATGCGTTGACCACAAGTATAATGAACAAATCGTGCCTAATTAAATTTCATACCCACAATTCGGTGAAAATGGAGCAGTATTTTCGGGAAAAATAAGAATTGATTTCAATTAAGATAATACTTTTTGCTTGGCACTAAATTAGGAGTTCTTTCTGCTAACTGATTAATATATGTCCTATAATGTTTTAAAGTTTCATCCCGGAAACGCTAAGTGCCTATCCTAATTTCATCAAAATTTAAAATCTGGAAAAAAACTGAAAAATCGACTTAAATGAAAGCGTGAATGAGGATGTGTATTTGGGAATTCGTTGGCGACCGAAAGATTAAGCAATAGCCAATACGATACACATAGTACAATATTAATTGTCCGGCAAAGAGGTCACTTGTCTTTTACTGAGGAAATCAGTGAACTATATGAAATAAAAGAACTCCATAAGACACTTCTTTTCTCAAATTTCTCATCGGATTGCATGGAAGCGAGCAGTTTTGAAGTGTTGAATCGTTGTAGAGTTGCTATAAAATATGGCACAATTTAACGCGAGATTGCTTATAAAACCTAGAACCTTCTTCTTTGCGGCCTTCTAAATCTTTTCTACATCAAACGTGTCACCATCTATTGAGATTTCGCCAGATCCCACAAAAACATTATCATATATTTAGTCTAATGTGAATATGTTTGTTAATATTAGGGAAAAATGCTGGGATAACATAAGTACAGAGCAGAATTCGTGTTTTAATGAATAATGCATTTAGGATTAAAATTGACCGACGAAATAATTAAAATGAGATGCTTCGATATGTTTTCCCAAAAATCTCAGCTATTTTTCAAAATATTCATACCGTTACGTACCTTAATTTGCTCTTCTTAAGCCTATTCAGTTTAAAGCAAACCTACAAACTCAATAGTAAATTTGTACAAGATCAGTCATGTTCACTAAAATACTTCTTACTTGGTTATTGATGAACTGCCCTCCTTCGCTTCGCAGCTAATTTTTTAGAGGTAGAGTTGCCTGGAAGAATTGTAAAAGATATAGTTGATCATACCTAGAGTAAATCCAGTTCCATTAGTCCGCATCAATCCAGTTTCCTTAGAGACTGTGTGGTTGAGAGGATATCGTCAGTAACGTTTACAGGAAAAATCACCGCCTTTCCTCTTTGACGTTTTCCCCCTTGAGTACAATCAGAGTGTAAATGCCAGTGTCCAAAGTAGAGAGCTGTCGTTATTGAAGAGAATTTACTCATAATGTTTATTCAGAAGTAGTGCAACTAACCGGATTTTGTGTTTAGTAATGAAACTTAAAACACTAAAATATTTGTGTAATATTTATTTTATTAATATGATGTGAGCCTACTACAAACATGTTCGAATCAAATATAACTAGTAGAAAGAATGTGCAAAGCGTATAATGGAGCATTATAAAAATTTGATGGATTAAAAATGTTCACATTTCAATAAATTAGACGGATACGTTTTCTATTCCTTTTCGTTTTTATTTTCATTTGATATATGATTGTGCTTATTTGGAATGGAAAATATTAATCGAACTGTTGAATAGAGAATTCCAATGACCTTCTTTTGGTAACCGCGTTTTCTGGAAATAATTGACAGCGTGTAACTGGAACGTCAGGCACTTGCAAGATTTAACACCAGCTATATATTGATAGCACAACTGTAAAATTTAACCAAAACGACGACGATTATGCATTATATAGAGATAAGCAGTTATAAATGAGATTACTTGATACCCGGCTCACATGAATGATGATAAGCGCATGATTAAATTAGCAAGAACGTTTGAGGAAATGGCCCTCCAAGAAAGTGCAAAAAAACCACTTTTCCACTTTTCTTTTCAAAAGACGAACAAGAGCAAGTGGGACTGGATTCTGAAAATTTATTTTTTTCCCTTTGAATGGAAGCCAATTTCGGAACAAAATCTAATGATTAAATTCATAACAAAATTATTTCAATTTTAGGCGAAAATTTAAATAGGCTATGGAAAGCGAATTTTTTGCACTTTTAACATTGAACACCCTCCCACTTCACTGACTCCTCAATGTGAATTCCAAAATAACTTTTGGAAAGTCACATGGAACCATAATTCTACAAAATATTTTATTAACAGCGCTTGAACAGTGAGCTTTGACGTTCCACTCAATGTGTCTTCATCGCTACTTCTGACTTTGCGCACGAGTATCTCATCCACTACTCCATCAAGGTGGAAAATAGAATCATTAATATTTGCTTCCATTATTGTTAAATATGGCAAAACTACCCACAAAATTTCATATAGTCTTTTAACTGCAGTCGTTGAATTTAGCGGAATAACTTTAGCTCAGAGGGTAAATAAATTATCGAAGCTAACTCATTTAACTAATCGTTATAATTGCTATCAGGTACTAGAATTGGCTTGCGAAACCAATACTTTTATTGACATGTCCCCGTAGTCACGATTATTTAAATTTTTTTTCAGAAATCATCTAATCTTGTCCGTTCGCACTCTGAAGACCTGCAAGCGTCTTCCTTCAACAATAACTGTACTTCAGCCGTTAATTAATTTGTTGACATAGTTAAGCACAAAGCACTCATTACACAGCTTTCTATTGACTGGTACTTGGCAAACAGTTTACCGGGCATGATAATTATTTGACATGTGCTCATTAATTATGCTCAAGTAAACGTTAGGATCAATTTCCCTATAACAGAATTATGAAAATAATCACTCGGACACTTCAAAGGAATGTAACGGAATTATAAATTTCGGACTTCAGTGCACATCAAAGGCCTTAATAGAAGCATAAATAACATTCAAAAATTTTTTATTAACCCAACGGTATTTAAATTTATTGGTAGTATCAATGCTTGCTATTTTAAATTTAAAGGAAATGACACTTATTATCGTTTATGGAATAGATATCAAATTGAAACTAAAAGTATTAAAGGTCCACGTTGCTCTTTGTAGTATGAATGACCTTGATTTGTCCTCAGACGTGTCTAGTCAATCTATCTGGTACAATATAAACCAAGTCCAGCCGTGTTTACTCGGGGGTCTTCTGAGGTCTGTATATAGTTCTCAGTGCGTTATACAGATCCCCTAAGCAGTTAATCTCCAATCGTTCAATAATTGAGCAGAATTTCAATGCCAGATTATTACTACAATTAGAAAATTAATTTATTTCGAATTGGAATGAGGTAGGATAAAAGTGGCTGTGAAATAAAGTAAAAAGGAGGGAAGAGAGCCCAAGAAAATGAGTAAGAGATGAGTCATTAAAAATAGGATTTCTGGTTCAGATTCTTGAAATTTTGCATACCTTAATGAGTGGAATAGTTTGCACGTAGGGTGTGCAATGGACTTACCTCCACGTGGTACAATCTGGGAAACGTATACTCATAAGGCAAGAAAGTTTATAAATCGGCAGTTGACTTCAAACTACTATGACTTGCCTGAACTGAAACTCCAATAGGAGAAGTCGTCCTTGTCAGGGCTAACCACGACTTCTGCGGATCCTTCAGTGGAATGCTGGAGGAATTTCACGAGATAAGAAGATTCAAATCCAGAAAATTCTGGATACCTATAACATAGAAATATTCACAATCATGGAATCCAACCTTACGGATGACAAACTCACATACTATCAATTTCCAGGTTACTCCTTACTTTTGCTACTTAAAGACCGGCAAATGGCAAGTGAAATATTGATTGGAGTAAAAGAAAGCCTCACATCACATTGCTAAATAATCATGAGTATGGGCTCAATGCAGGATATATGTGAAATAATCAGATTAAATGTATGGAAAAGTCAAAACCACTTCAATATGTACGCGATCTATAATCCACCCCAGAACAGACCCAACTTCGATCTTCTTAACATCTCATACAAAATTATAGTATGTGGAGACTTCGACGCCCATTCCACCAGCTAGGGCTATAAGAACAGAAACACAGCTGGGAAGGAAATCGAAGTCATACTTAACAGCAGCCCTATAGAACTTACTTACAGCGATGAGGATTCTGCGACATACCTTCACTACAATGGAACAAGAACAACTCCTAACTTGCTCCTGGTTTCAAGCAAAATCAGTGACTTCGCAAAACGCAAAATAATCGACGATCCTGGATCTGGTCACAAATCAGTCATTGCCAGTATTACCATCAACTCCAAATCCATGACACCCACAATGCCAACCAAGGTATTGTGAAAATTCAAGAAATCAGACTGGCCTAAATTCACAAACCTTTTGAAAACCGAACTAAACGCAAGTCCTATCAATTACAACCAAAATCCTGACAAACTATGCAACAATATCACCAATATTATAAGCAAATGTGCAAAGAAAACTATTCCCGTGGCAAGGTTAAACACTATAGGGTGTTTTAGTCTAAAAACCTTGAGGAACTAAAAAGAAAACGAGAAGTCCTTCGCAACACTGCTGAACAGACTGGAAAAATGGAAGACGTACAAGCCTGGAGACGAAAATCGGCTGTCCTAAGGGAAGCCATCTTACAAGCCAAATGGACCACCTTCAAAAGCTTCATTTCAAATATTAACTACCAGAATGATAGCCAACGCACATTCAAATTCCTGGGTAACCTCCTAAAAAACAAGAAAAAACCAAGAAGGAACCAATAAGTTTAAATAATAAACTGCCTACCACCGACTCCGAAATAGCTAACTCCTTCGCGAGGTTCTATTCCAACAAACAAAAAACCCATTTGTCAGAAACTCTTCAAGAGATAAGAGGAAACATGTAACAAAATTTGATGAAATTAAGAAAGACACAGCAATACCACATAAGGTACTTACTGAACCATTCAGTTCTCACGAACTCAATGCTGCAATAGAACAGCTAAATGCAAAAAGTCTCCTGGTGAAGACAGTATCCAACCGGAATTTCTAACTAGAATGGGGCCAAAAGCTAAGGAAATCCAGCTGGCACTATTCAACAAAATATGGAAGACCAGTCCCTTACCTACTCAATGGAAAGTTGTCATTAGTAATCCCGATACAAAAAAGGGTAAAGACCCTATAAGAATGGTTAACACGAGGCTGACCTGGTTCCTTGCAACTAACGACATTCTTGGAAAAGAGCAAGCAGGTTTTAGGCCACAGGGATCAACAAATCAGCAAGTAGCCACGCTCTCCTAACATATCAAATATCCCCTCAATGCAAGAAATGATCTTAGAGCTGTGTTCATCGATTTCAAATTAGCATATGACCTAGTATGGAGAGAACTTAATTCTAAAATTATCGGAAATTGGTATAAGACATAACATGCTAAACTGGATAAAAGCATTCATTGGACAGAGAGCATGTAAAGTTAGATATGGAAACGATCTGTCCAAATGGAACCTTTTACAATCAGGCCTACCAAAGGGAGCCGTTACAAGCTGCTCTATTTTTAACGCCTTCATCAATGACATATCTGAACTGGTACAGACAGTTACGAGGGTCAAGTGCTTACTCTATGCAGATAGTCTTGCTCTATGGTATTCCGCACCCAAGAAGAACGTTCAGAAGAGGACGAAAATTGCCCTAAATTATGCACTCAAACTATTAGCTAACTGGTGCGACAACAGTGGCATGGTTATCAACACATCGAAAACTGCATACCAAACATTTTCATTGGCCCACCACAGCATAAGTCCTCATTTAATGTACAAGGAGACTTCTCTAGAATTGACCAACGAGTCCACTTATCTCGGAGTGACGCTTGACACAAAGCTAACAGGGAAAAAACGCATTGCCAAAATAGCAGAACTAGCCTTCGATAGACTGAACGTACTGAAGCGCCTTGCTGGTAGACTATGGACAGTGCACGCTCAATCCTAAACACCACTTACAAGGTGTTTGTTCAACCAATAATGCAGCTGTATTGCTGCGAGACACTCGTTACAGCCTCTGAGGTGATTCTCAAATCACTCGGGAAGACGCACAACCAGGCATTGCGACTAATTACTGGAGGGATAAAATCAACACCCATTAATGCAATGCCCCTGATCACAGTGAACAACACAATACGTTCATCTGTCGAAGAGAAGGCTTTGACCCTGTATGAGAAACTACTGCGCAGTCCCAATGACACATTCTGGAGCAGCTATGAGAATAGATCAAGACACCTAAAAACGTAAGTTGGCCTAACGCAGAAAGCAATAGGACTGAAGTAAAGATTACCAACAGCTGACAAACCAGAAATCCTCTCTTTACCCCAAAACCCATTAGCAGATAACAAAGTACCATTTTGCACCCAACTTCCTGGCCATTCCATGAAAGCAGATTATTGGCCTTAGAGACAACTCATACAAACTGTCCTGCAGGTCAATGGCCCCAGGTCTTCACTGACGGGTCATACGTAGAAAACCAAGCAAATGTTGGTGAAGGGTTTTACTCTGAACTTTTCACATTCTTCGCAGTAGTGGGACAATATAGATCTGCATTCGAGGGTGAAATAGAGGTCATTAAGATAGCCCTGGGCCAATTGTGCTGCCGGGATACTAAATTCACCAACGCGGTAATTCTTTCAGACTCACAGTCAGCAATATGGTCAATTGGAAGCAGAGAACCACCCAAAACAGCTGAAATCCACGAATGTAAAAAACTGTATCAGCTACTCAAAGAAAAAAGCAAAACAATAATTCTTCAATGGATCACTGGACACTGTGGCATCATAGACAATGAGCGCGCTGACACACTTGCTAAGAAGGGGACCACAATTCTGCAAGCTATAGACTGGTCACTATCTTTCTACACAATAAAGACCTTAATCAGGAGAGAGTTCTAAACATTAAGAAGCAACAAACACAAAGCCCGAACAAAGAAGAAGCAGTGGACAGCGGTACTCTCCAACATAGTCGACTGGCCTAGACTCGAAGCTATTGCAGAATTTAGACTGTGTACCGGACACGATTACCTGGCGGAACATCTTCACAGAATAGGAGTATATGCACCCAACCAACATGTCCCCTAGGTGACCTTCAGAAGGAAATGGAGAAGGTCCATTTGATACGGTGTCTTGTCCTGCAGACAACGAGAGAAACCCAGAGATACTGGGAAGTCAGAAGTCAACTAATGGGTTAATGATAACTATCATAAAGCCTCTCATTTGATATAATAGTAATAATAACACAGTAGATTTTAAATGCATTCATAGTTACCAAACATAGTTATGTTGAAAATTTGCCAAGCAGGTGAACATTCGGATAAGTTTTGTTCCAATACATTCTGCAGACGTAAGCTAGACTATTGTAATAATGCAGTATCAGCTACACTAGACAGGTGTATTTATTTTATTGACGGGAGTAAAAGTATTCAAAAATAGTTTGTTAGATGGCTTATTATATATATTTGGAGACCAAAAGTAAAATATATGATAAGACGCATTTCTTCCTATTTGTAAAGAATAGATTCGAGTTACTTCCATATACACCAACCCACGTGCTATTGAATATAATTATCCTGAAAGTTATTTTCTTATCGAATTCATTATTCTGATTATCTTTGCCCATTGTGTTTTAACATTTAGATAACTGATGCCCTTCGTTATCTCCATGGTACCCAGAATCTGATGCACTGTAACATTTGTCCATCTTCGATCTTTGTAAATACTTGTTCCCAGTGGAAATTGGGTGGCTTCAGCCTTGCAGAAAACGGTTCAGACTCTTCAAAGGTAATTCATTTCTTTTATTCCAATCAAATATCTTAATTTCAAAAAAAGTAATGAAATACAGCAAATTTGGCTAATTTTTTGCGATTTTTGTCAATAAGTTAGTGAGCGAACGTCTCCAGCTAGATAAGAATTAATTTAGTAAACGAATATTGTTATTTCAAACTCAGAGTACTCGATATTGAGGGCTATTAAATTTTTGTTTGAATTAATGCTAACCGGATTTTCATGCCAACATATTTGCTTTTGGACAATCTGGATTGATGTTTATACCTGCCTTTGTTGCCAAACTCCTAACATCCTTATCTATTTTGTAAAGACATCAAAATGCTTGTCACAATTCAAATTGTAATTGACTAGCCATTAGCGAACATTTTGATATTTTACTTAAGATCTGAAAATATTTATTGATTTTTCGTGGTAACCCGTACTCTATCAACAAAAATTTTAGCATAAAAGTGAGATAGCCACTGTAGTATTAAAAATCTATTTACTCTAAAAATCTTTGTACTATTCGTCAAATTATGCTCATTGAGAGAATTTGCAGATACGTGTTCTGCTTCACTCTTCTCTTACTCCCCTTTAGCAACAGACTATTAGCATCAATGCTTAATATGAGTTATTAAAAATAAGAAAATGTCTGTGTTTGGCAATTTTTTTTGCTCAGGTATAAATAAATGAATGCTGTTATTTTGCAAGTAATCTACTCGATGGTTACCACCAATTTGTTAAAAATTGCACAATTCTGTGAACCTCTTACCAATTATATGAAGTTAGGGTCTGTTTCAAACAATTTTGAAATTTCAAAGGGCCAGGTGAAAAACTGTGATATACTTATTCAATCGATAAAGATGGACCACTACAGAAAGAATGGTATTAAAGGAAATTAAATCTACAAATCACTTGAACCTGTAAATATCTTTTAAACTATCACTTCAATCACTGACTTCTGGTCAAAACCTAAATATACCTATATCTCCAACTAATTGCAATTCAATGAATATCGCTACGCATTCCACAGTTATTATGCAAATTTAGCTCTCTTCACATAACTGTTAGCTGATTCTAAAATTCACACTGGACCCGTAAAAATTCTGTCCAAACTAATTGCGTAAATTTCGCTATCAGTGGGTGTCAACAAAACAACTTCCAACCCATATACAAGATGTTGAGCCAATTTCGTTGTTCAAGTTCATTTCGAACTCATCGATTCTTGCTAAGGATTCGTTTGCTCACGTTACTGAGAATATGCCACTGATTTTAAAATATGACAGAACCAATTACACAATACGAGGAACACAGGATGGTAACTACTTTTCAGTCTCTGGGAAGTTTATTTTGCTTAGCAGAAAGATTGAAAATTTCTAGTGAAGTGGAAAATCGCACTGTACTCTGACTGGTTTATGATGAAAATTGACTAACTTTAACTATTCGTTTAGCTTCTTATGAATACGCATTAAGAAACATAAATTTATCTCTTTAGGTCAATTGATGACTAATAAATATAAATTCTCAAGAAAGACGAATTTAATAAAAATTTCCAACAAGTCCTAATGGAAAATATTAATTTCTATAATCATTATGAAAGAAAGTTTGCGAAAAAATCGTGCATTATGGAATCGAGAACTTGATTAAAAAGCATAAATTTCGGTTTCTAAGACATCGTTTTAAATTTAGATAGCACTTAATATAGCTATTTTTTATTATAATATTAATGATAATATTAAATTGCACTCGAACGTAAGCATTTGTGAATCTAAGGATAGAGTTGGTTGGCAACACTCTTATAAAAAAGACGTTTTGAATTTCGTAACTTAACATTATCTTAACTATGGTAACTGTGGCGTTAGTTTTTTTTCAATGAAGATATGCTAAAGACGTAACATAGAATGCGTTCTTGAGCCGAGATAGTGGCCAAGAAATACACATTCGTAGACATCAAACGAGGTGACACATAAGCATGAAATAATTAGCCTGTGCTCGCAGTAAAATCAATAAAATCGCTGTCCAATTTGTTGTAAGGTATCGCATCCTACCTCCCATGATGAGCGCTCAAATAAGTTTTCTAAATGTGGATGGAATGTAATGTGAAATATGTTACTGTCAGATCGACATTTTCAGTTACAAATAGAGTAACTGCATGCTAGATGTGGGTATTTATTTTTCGAGATTCAACTGTGGATCCGAGCCATCTGTTGTGAAGCACTTTTGGAAAGGGCAAATTTTGTGATAAATAATTTACGATAATGAGTTGGTAGCAAGGTAGATAGGGTAACTTGCGATTAAAATAACAGGCATAAATCTTAAAAAATTGTAATGCTTTCCTGTTTGGCTTGTAAATTCGATAAAGAAAGCCGATGTAGCTAGACGATTCGATTAACTGGCAAGCGGACTACTCGTTATAGAAGAAAGTTTTAAAAGTCATCGATTGTCTGGAAATGAGTGAAGCGATCTAATAGAAATGCTATATGCTTCCTGGTCATTCTTTCAACTGTGATGACTTAATAAATTTCCCTGCAGAATAATTTCGGCTTCATCGGCTATAATCCAAAAGGTAGAAAACATCTCCATCCCGACTTGGAATATGTAGCCCCAGAGGTTCAACTCCATCACACAATGTCCCCTCTGGCTGATATCTTCTCTCTTGGTATGGTCATCTGCGCTATATTTAACGATGGAGCCTCACTACTGGCTTGTGAAGGAAATGCAGCTAATTATCCTGTGGCTATTCAAAACGTGAGTGCTTCTTTCTCAAGCTCATTGAGATGACCGTTAGCATCACTCAATTTGGGTTTATGGAATGCCGTCCTGAGCAACTTTACCGGAAAGCTCACATTTCCATCGCTTTTGTCGGTCGAAAGTAACTAGTAGGGTTGACCACTCACATAACTGAATTTGCAGCCATAGGCATCAATCTATTTCACTGCCTCTGACGTTGTAGACGCGTTCGCTGGCCGTCGCATCACCAGCGCAAATTAATCTTAAGCAGAATTTCTTATGCCTATCATTATTTTAAGTTTATATAAGCAAATTTTCAGTTAAATTACGAGGATATTTTCACTATCTGCAAGTAGCGTAAGAAAGTACACTTATAAAAAATTGACTTCTAAATGAATAGTGTATTTTCCATGACCTAGCTTCGTGATCTATAAAGGGCCACCCCTTGCATATATCAATTTTGTCATTAATTTGATTTTGAGTTCTCTATTATGTTGTTTTCAATACGGCTACAGCTAAAAACCCCAACTTATAGTCTAAATTTGGAGCTTTAACAAGCGATATTCGGTCACCATAGATCTCCGATCTTTGCTCAGGGTTACTCCATAAGTTGGAAAATTAATTAAACGTTATTTTTAGTTTAAACTGGAAGCAAATATTAATTAAAATAATATTGCCTAGGGAAAAAACGGATTGTAATCTACATGCATTCAATTTCTCCTTGACAGTTTAAATTAGTCGGCATCTAATCAAAAGCAAATATACTCGCCTCGGTTAATTATTCGCTCAAAATGTGTTATGAGTCGTTTCTGGCGTAAAAATGACATTCTGCTGTCAAACGGAGTTTAAAATTGGAAAGCTTTACAAATATGCGTGTTAATTCTGATAATACCATACGTCGACCTATCATTGATGAATAGGGAAATTGTTTTGGACAATGACTTGGCCCAATGCATATACGTGACCCAATCAAAATAACTCCTATCCATGAGATAACATCGAACATGAATTTACGCTGATGAATTATACTTAAGTGACCCAAATGTATATTTTTATTTGTAAGAATTGGCTCGACTGACTTGAAATATTTCGTCACAACTTGGTTCCAATACACGATAATTGTTGATGATAAGATAAATGCAATTTGGTTCACTATCTAAATAATACACAATTCTGTTATATAAGCAAAATGGCAACCATTCAGCAAGCGCACTCAATGAATATTTAACAAAGCAGTATTGACACTTTACTGTTTAGAATGGCCTAGCTGAATATCTACAATGTGCTGTAGATTTTTGATAAGGCCTATTTATTTATTTATTGTCTTAAATAATAACAAATTCTATTGAGTTGGTACCTCAAACTTTACTGATCATATTTAACGACTATTTGTTGTTTATAACCTCTCATTCCACTTTGCAGTATTGTCTAGTTATAGTGAAAGTTTGACCTAAGTTGCACTGACATCTATTGTCGACAGCATACTCCCGTACGTGGAGAGAACAAATGACTCTAATTAGGTGTAAGAACAGTAGATAGTTTTCGAAAATTCGCGTCTTAAAACTTAGAAGTCTTTCTTTTGCTGTACAAAATGATAACTCAAATAACTTTAGCTTTATTTGTTTTAGGTAGCGACAAAATTCCAGGAAATCGTAGATCGCATGCCAAAACCTCTAATTGAACCCGTCCGAAAAATGATCAGCCAAGATGTTCGTGAACGACCCACTTCACAACTTCTTGCATTGGTAGTATTTTCAATGTATTTATAATGATCGAAATCAAATTATCTTAATCAGTTTGATGGGTGATCATAGTAGATACAACTGTTTACTAACTTGGTCGCTAACATCTAAAATTGATCTTGTGCTCCCTACCTAATTGTAGCAGTGTTGATCTTGTTTCTTGTCAGTTAAAAGTCTAAATTAATATATTTTTGCCTCGCGTAATGACTCAAACATAAGTATTAATTACACTGGGCTCAAAAAACCACATGATTTGTCTAAAATTTTGTGCCTACTTTAGCCCTTTAAAGCCGAATTAATTTTTTTTGAAAAATGCACTCAACCGCAATCACGCGGGTCTCACAGCAGACTTATGCCGACCTGATGACTTTTGGTAGTATCAGGCGAAGGCTATAGAAGTATTGAACGCGTTTTAAATGGCAGTTGCGCCTTTCGTTATGAGTCTATTACCAATGGAGCTTATTTTGAAAGAAGACCGTACGGTCTCGCTGGGCGTTAAAAGGTTAAATGCGAGTTTCTCATGCTCAACTTCTTAGAAGCTGCCTCATTTCATCATAAGATTTTTAGCAACATATTTTCCCATAAGGAATGTACCGGCATTAACATTAAGCAAATACGAATTTTTTCTTTCCCATCAGCAGAAAGCTGAGTTAAACTCGCCAACAGTTTGAAGAGTTATTTTACCAAAAATGGTAATGAGCACTAGGCAGTCGGTAATATCGTTTCTCTGTGAATTTACCTTTTCAACAGGTCTAATAATTAGACAAACTAATCCAACTCATTAACACAATAAAAATTATCCATGGAGCTTTTGATATTAGCTTTGGTTCCTAGCCCAATGCACCTTTCCGTACACGCTTTGTCACGGGAGAGAAAATTCCCATCCTTTAGGTAGCACCCCTACTCAGGTCACTCTGTAAGAGTTCCCATACAAGACGTAAGCGGGCGCCTGCTATTTTCTGACACATTGGATTAGATCACAGTGGAAAAGTCATTAATGTCTATTATTTGTTAAATACATACACTTGAAATGTCCCAAATTCTACTCTTATCTATAATGTTGCCGAGTCTCATTTAACTGTTGCTGAATTACTAGCTTTATTAAAAATTTGTCCTATTAAATTAGAAACTCAGTATTTTTACAAAGGCCATATAGTTTTGAAATGCCAATTTTCCTAAATTTTTTAGTAATGACAGTGTATGTCCATTACAGTTAGGGAGAAATTATTTTGTCATTGCTAATAGTCAGCAAGTCTTCAGTACAGTATTTTATAAATGAAGAATGTAAGACAACGGGATTTTCAAAACCTAATTTCAACCTGTCCCTTCACCATTGGCGAAAATTGAGTTCTAATAAAGAGGTTAAATAATGAATAGGTTTGAAAGGCACGTGTCGAGAAAGATGAGTTCTGTTTACTCATGAATGCTTCGTATATAACGCTTGATCGTGCACATTATAATTTTTCTTTCGAAGAATAGTTGTTTTACAGAAGCAAATGGACTCACTCACATCCATCCCCACTCCTGTCATAATGAGATTAATACTGATGAAATTTTTGGGAGAAATTTCCCGAAAGACGTTCTAAATCCAATGCGACAGCTTAACAAATAAATGACAAAAGGCATTCCCACTGCTTTGCAATAATCCAATGTGCTAACCCCGTTTTTTTCACTCTTTAAGACTTTTCACTTATTTGTGCATATATAAACCTTGCATCCTAAAACGTACAAATATTAAAGAAGGACACGGCTTAACTGCCCACACCCTGTTTCTCCTCTTTACTCCACATCATTTCGACGTGCTCCGTTGCGTTCTAATTCATTCACACAATTTCTACTGTTTAGGTCAACTCAGGTTATAGCTACTGAAATTGAACATATAAATAGACAAGAAGATTTAGTTCGTTTCTTGATCTTTCAGCTCAAAATCTTCAATGAACCCTCGCTTCTCTCCTACGAAGGTCTTCTAACACTTCAAAGTCGTTCTCAAAATCAAATCAAGGAGTTTTTCAATCGTTTTGCAAAGGCGATTCCTGAATTCGATGAGGTTAGGTTTTGTAAATCTGCATAAATACTAATTAGCTAATTCAAATCTCGTAAATATGCTGCGATGTGACTGCTAGACAGTCCATCGAAGGAAACTAAACTGCCTGGAGACAATACAGCCATACTATGCAAAGAGCAACATATTGACTCATGCTTATTTTGAAATGCTCAATCGTTATACGATTGGGGTGAGCTGATTAAGATTCGCTACTATTTGGTACACAAACTTGGACAATTAATCTTATTGAATCCGTTATTTTTGTGATTTTATAACTGAGCAACATGAATATCCTATTAATTAAAGAGATTCCTTCGATAAAAACTAATTCTAATTTTGCAACCGAGTAGACGTTTGCGTCTATTTAATCAGAAGGTGAAAACCGAGACTAAAATTTAAGTGAATCGGCCGTTTAATTAAACTCCAAACCAATAGAACTAATAAACAGATTTAAATAATTTTTAATTTTTCAAATGACGGATGTGTAGTTGTTTCAAGGTTGTCCATTTGAACTCACGCACCATAGGGATTGTATTAAACAGAATTAAAAGTTTTTTTAATAAATAAAGTAAAATTTATGGGAGGGAGGTGATGAGGGGAGGAAGTTTGATTTTCTCAAAGTGGAAATCAGGACTTTCAAAATTTTTGCCCTGAACACTAGATATTTTCTTCTTTTTCGGAAATTTGAGCCGCTAACTTGGAGGACGGATTGGCATAGATTGGAACCCGTATCAATTCACCATGAGGCGTTGTTCGATGATGATAAAGTCTGACTTTAAAACCCATAGCCGTTGCCAAGTGATCAAAGTGCAGAGCATGCTATGATGCTATTTTTGTCTCTTGCCAGCACGCCCTTTAAGATTTATATTCCACCTTATGCTACACAATGATGTGAACTTTTCCCATCGACTGTTCAATGTTGATTAATCAGGAAAATATGACGAAAATACCAATGGTGAGGAGTTTTTCTAAATGTGGAAGGTATTTATTTCTATTTTATTCCTAATTAGATAAGTATATTGGTAAGATATGCAGAAAAGAGATCGGCCTGTAAATCCTTTTCAGAAAAAGTGTCCTTATCTAATTGCTGTTGTCGTCGTCAACTCCAGGTACCTAGAAAATAGTGGTTTTTAATTGGGATTGCTCTCAAAAAAACGAAAAATTAACTACTCTCAACGCTCATTGGAAAGTTTAGCTGCAAACTTTATTCACACTTTTACGCCCTTCTAAATTCTCTTCTATTCCAGTTCCATTAATGAATAAACCAATGAAAACTAAGTGTCAAAAGGGGCAACGATTATGAATTTAAATTATGGAAACTTGGTTCATTTGAAAAATATAATAATGGTGAGTCTTGAATAAGCTGAAGGCCATAAAAACTGATAAAAAAACATAGTTGGCAAAATCGTAAAAGCCTCGAGATCATCCACTATTCGAAACGATAAAGTGGAATTTCTATCGTGTTTAGGCTTTTCGGTACAAGAAAGTACTGCCTCTTCTGTGGGAATGGTACGATACTCACGCGGAATTGCAATCGTTTGTTTTTCCCTCTATTCTTGCCACTACTCACATAGCAGAAAAGGCTGACTTCGATCTTTATCTTCACGATCGACTAGTCGCTGCACTTCGCGGTCCTAAAAGCAAACAGGTAAATATTTCATTTTTTTAAATTCATGTGCAATTCTTAGCGTGGCTGGTGGAGACAAACATGGCCTAGTGACGGTTGTATCAAAACACCAAGCAATGCGAGATTTCGAACGCCTCCCAGGGGGATTTTATCATATGATTGAATGTGGTAATATGCCCCCTCTATAATAAGCTACACGTACTTAAACTGAAAAAGGTAAAAAGTTCTTAATGGTTAAAGAATTTCCAGTTCATGAAAAGAAGTGGGGGTATAGGTGGATACACAGCATCGAGAAGCTAGCCCAAACCGTATATGAGTACAATAATAAGTTTCATTAAATAATCGTGATTTACCAGATAATTATTGATGTCACTTGTAAAGTTAAATATTTAAACTTAATAATTCGATGTTTATTGTATGGACTCTGTTCGTCATGCCGATGAATCGGTATGGAATGGAAATTTTAGTTTGAGCCATGATTGAATAAATGGTAGTTAGCAAAACAGCTATAAGATAGTTTTTTATCATCTAAGCAGCATAAATATGAGAGCTATTAACTGGCTTTAAATTTACTTAGTAATAATACAAATGTGAAAAATTTTAGACGACCCTGGTCGCGCTGGATTTAGCGGAATTCTTTATCAAGTATCTAACGCCAGAGGAAATCGTAGAAACGGTCCTGCAAGATATTTCCAGTTGTATCAGAATAGGAAGTCGAAAATCTCTGGTAAGCGAAGATGAGATTTTTAACAATGTCACCGCTTTCTCACATTAAAGCAGTGTACCAACTTAAAGAATGTAAGCATATGCCTTAATAACAAACAAACAGAAAATAAGGCGAATTCAAAGTAATGGGCTTCTTTGAATTATAATGAGTTTTGCTTAGAAAATGGAGTTAGTGAAGATCGAGCTGGATAATATTCAGTATAAGGGGCATGATTCCTTCCAGATATATTAGTGCGGTGCAGCTGTAATAATCAGTCTGAATGCAGTAGTATATGGAAACATATGATCTCAGGTCACTGCTTTATAGAATACTCGGGTCATGCATTAAAAGCGATGCTCATTGCTATTGATTATAAAGCGTTTGTAGATTTGGCAAAATCATCAGTGCATACGGTATAAGCAGATATTGCGTACCTTTAAAGGATCCCATTTCCTAATTGATTTCAGATCAGTGCCACAAGATATTCTGCTTAATCTTGGGCCTGGCAACAATGACATTAGTAGATGAATAATCAATTTAATAAAGGTTGAAACTTTGTAGATTTAGGGACTTACACAAAGATAGAGATGTCTTGTGATCCAACTGAGATAAAATTAATTTACAATCTTAGGATATAGTACGGGACGTGGTGTTCGTCCTTCATGGATATCTTGGGCCTGAAGACCTCGAAAACCATGTATTTCCCCGACTCAAAGAGGCCATTGAAGACAACGACTCTTCCAGCATGGTAATGCAATCTAAGTAACCGCACTTTTCCCTACCATTTTTCCTACCACTTTCAACTGCTGAAAGCTTCACATTCTAGCATCATTTTCAAGTTATTAATTTACCGCTTGCAAAAGGTGTACGAATAATTCTTTTTGCATTGCACTTTATAGGGAATAGACATCGTTTTCGTTTACTTTAATTCACGAGTCTCTGAACCCTCTGATGTGTAAAAATAATTAATTATGCAAAAGAGAAACACGCATAGAAACATAGTAAATTGTAAATATGATTCACACAAAGACAATAAAATCATTATCCCATTAAAAATTCATTCAGCGACGCTTACACAATAATAAAATATAAACATAAAATGGAAGCGGATTGTCTTGTCTACAAAATATTACGTGAAGTAAGGTTAAGAACGTATCAGCACTTTAATTATGCACTCATGTAAATGACTTTCTATCTAAATCCAATGTAATTTTCGAGTTCTTTGGTTAACGTAGCTTTTTTTAATACAAAGGTATGGTTCTAACACCTATTTAAGTAGCGTAGTTAATTGTGAGGAAATGCATATGAAGTAAAGACAATAGCTCAAGAAACTTTCGATCGTTTTGACTGATTTTGGGCAGGAGCATTTGATCCACTTCCAACCTGTTTAATTGTAGCAAGCCTTTAATGAAATTAAACTGCACTGGTATAAAATCAATCTCGTTAGGCTATTCCTTAATATCCCGAAAAGTCAAATCAGACACGAATAGTGGAAATAGAATGAAAAATAACATTAGAAGGGGTTCGGGAAAATACTCACTACTCTTCAGTGTGATAGTACAGTTAAAATTAAAAGGACTATATGCAAGCTGTGAGGATTGGAAAGTTTAATGTCTAAAGTCGTTTTGGACTTGAATGAACGTTGCAGCCACGCAGATGTCCTTATGATTTCATTGATTGGTCGAGTTGAACAGCTTTTCACAGGCTCAAAATTATACTTGACAAGTATTTAATGGAAAGTGTATATGAAGAAGGGCGTCAGAACGATTGTTAGTGTTGATCCGGATCAACAATCTCATCAAATAAATGGTCACAAGATCCACAGTGACTCACCAATGAAAGATAAAGGTCTAGCCGATGATGCTGCGAAAAAATACCATGAAGACCCAAAGACGGCTAGTGAAACTTAGACCTTTTCTAAGCTCAAAAATGCCATCAGTTAAAACTTGAATAAAAATATTGAAAATATTTTACCAAATAGCTCTTCTGTAAGGTTCACACCTACAGTTGCTCATGGTAGGGTGAATGTTAATAGACTAAAAGCTGTTTGTGACACTGCTCAAAGGATGGTGTTGAGATTCTACAGCAGTAGACAAGTGGGGTACTAAGGTTCTGACTGATAAAGTTCTTCTGAAGATGATAAATTTGCAAAAGTGCCTTTGAAATTTACTTCCTAAACTTGTTTTTATGAAGAATTTGCAAAGACAGCATCAACTGGATGCTAAACAGCCATGCTGGGTGAAAGATAGTAGGAGTCAGATGTTTAATACCATGATGAATTTTATTTTCCGTGTCTAAGAGACTCAATTAAATTAGCTATTATGAGCGCAGAATTGAGATGTCATGAACTCCGTAAATGAAATTAAAATGAGAAATTGCTGGTTTTTGATCACCACATGCCCCAGGGCGATCTGCCACCTGATAAACTTCTTTGTCCAGTAGAGAGGTGTTGCAAAGATTATGCGCAAACGGAAATGTCCCGAAGTCACACGATATCTTGTCACCAAGATTTCCCCTGTGCAGAGGAAGATAATGTCAAGAAAGTTGTGGTCACTTTCATAACTAGATATTCATCGATAAGCATTGATTCCGTGAACCTTTATGAACTTGTCTTTATTAATGCCTAATCAATGTGATACTAGATACTACATTTGCGTTAAATAGGTAAACCAATACTTTTACATCATTGAATATATGATTTAGAATTCATTGGATTTGTAGTATTTAACAGGGTGCAAATCTTTATAATTAAACGCTTATTTGATAACACTGAATTACATTTTTCAGATTCAAACCGTGATGTTGGAGTGTATTGAGAGTCTCATTTCCCACCTCAGGCCAATGTTTGTGAGCAAAGATCTGCTCACCTTTCTTACCTCAATGCCAACCGCCAATATTGAAGTTGTTCTCAAGGCAGCCGGTAAGTCTCCTGTCATGGTACTGACTATCGGTCTCATCGATTTAAGTTCTGAGTCGAATCATAGACAAACAGCTCATTTTCATACATTCACTTCCGTTTTTTTCCTATCTGCTGGTTAGAACGTTCCTTTTTTTCCAACCTGCGTGTATCAATACACCTGTGTGGGCTTTTTACTGAAAGTTATGAAAAAAAGTTTCCTTCTAAAGCTCTGCCTGATTGCTATCTCAATGCAGAGTGTGCAACCTAAAATAAAAATAAGCACTGTGGCAATTTCAACGTGGAAGATTTATTTAAATGGGTGGATGTCATTTCGTGCTTACTGGTTATTAGAAACAATTTTATTTTTAACGAAGCATGAAATGGTCTGATGAATTGGAAATATGCATTATACTACCTATTTTCAGTTGGTAAATAGTTTAAAATAATTGTCAGATTTAAAATTAAAAAAAATTGCTCAAGGCTGCTTATGAAGGTTATTCCATAAATTTAAATAAATGCAATTGCTGGTGAAAGCAATGGTTGTGTACATTTCATTATGCTTAAAATTGGCTAATAGGTCATTTATGCTTGGCTAAAACTGAATACCATTTCATGTCACAGCCATTGAAAGGAAAATTGAACTGAAGTGAGAATACCGGTCATTATGAATAGAAAATGGCCAATGAGCACGAAACACCACAGGCATGTGCTTGCTACATTTGAGAAGACGATCCAAGTAACTTGAACTTCGGAGTGTGAGCAAGTCAGCTACTCTTTTCAGAAATCAAACAAGGACTTCCTGATACCTTGAATATGCACTTAATGTGTTGATTTTGTTATTGCCATTTATATTACTTTCTATTAATCACTTCTAGTTGCTTCCAAAATTAAGAAATAGACATTTTTCCAATCCTAGGGTTAATAAAGGTAATGCAAATTGCCGTAATGAATAGAGTTCAAATGGCTACCTTAAAAAAAATTGGTGGGATGATTGTGTAATTTGATTTTACTATGCCAAAATTAAATTAAATCAGTGAAATATTTGATTATGAAAAATTATACTAATTTATCTATGAAATTGATATTCTGGGTAATTTTCACTCAATGGCCCTAAAAAACAACTTTCAACTCAAATTGACGTATTTTATTCATATGAATATAATGAATCAGCGGTGAATTAGCACCGTTTAGAGAATCGATGGTAACAAAAATCGATATCAACTTTTTTAATTAAGCCATATGATAACTAGAGCCCTGTCAGGCGGTAAAAGCCACTAAACTATTTGTGCAAAGTTTTGCTCATAAAACATATATATTTCAGATGGACTTTCAACTAAATGATTAGTGAATTATCATACTTCTTATTTGTTTAAATTAATATTGATTTAATTTCAAAGGTATTCTTCGAAAGGTGCTCTGCAGTTGCAAATTCCCCATTCCTTACTCACTCATTGCAACCAAGCTATTACCTCCACTAATACCACTCTTGATTTCCAAGAAACTCAGTCCCAATGAAGTAAGTTTTTGAGAGAATTTTGTGCAAACATTTATAACTACAGTCCTCTGAAGTACTTCAATACCAAATTGTATGGCTTTGAAGTCTATGTTTGTGGATTTGACTGGCTGGGTACAACTTCGTATGGCTTCCCTCTCAGCGTACTTGCAGGAAATTGACACTTTTGCCATCAAATAGGTACGAACATAATAGCCAAACTAAAAATCAAGTATAAAAAGCTATATTAGGAGGGCGGGGGGTGGGGGGGTGGGGAGGGAGATCGGGAATTATTAGAAAGATTTGGGAGTGAAATTCAATGCAGCGCGGCTTAGTAAATAGTGACGTACTGAGACGCATTGCTATAAAGACATGCCTCTTTCCTAACCATTTAACGCATGCTGCTGAGTAAATCAATTTCAAAGCTGAAATAACTTATGTAATCAGACATCAAGAACACTTGTCACCACTAACCAGGGTATGCAACGTTTTGGTGAGGAAGAGAGCTAGAGAACGCAAAATTATTGACTGAGGAAAATGGAGAATTAGCAGACACTGGAGAGGGGGATTTTTGACAATTATTAGAGTTTAAATTAACCAACTAGTGACCATCAGAGTTAAATTAAAACCTTTCCTATTGAGGTTATAAAAATCGGACTGCTGGTGAGGACAGAAAGCATGTAGAATGTAACGATTGAAATGAATGTCAAGTGACAGTTAGGAAAACATGATAAAATCTCTACAAGAAAGACTTATTTACCATGGTATTTATAGCCGTGTATTCAAACTCCATCTAGAGGTGCTGTCTGTAAAATTCGATTTGTCAGCAGTAGGGTTAAAAACCTGCAAAGCCAATTTTTTGCCATTTTAACGTACAGAATCAGAGTGAAATATGAAAAATTGGTAAAATCAGATAGTGAGATATTGCGCTGAAAATAAGCAATAAAACACCAAATTTACTCCAAGTGATTGAAAATGCATCCTTCATTGCTTCATTCATTTTGAAATATAAAAAAACTGAAGTGAATTTTAACGCGTAATATTTATCGTTTTAACAAGGCCAGTTCAAAGTTCGTGTCACTTTAAATTTGGAACTACATTCCTGCAAAGGTCTCTTTGAGGAGGTTAATTAAAATATCACGATACTTTTTTCACTGTCACTTACCTTGAGGGGATTATTAAACAAAAAAACCATCCTATGCTTCTATTACAAATTCACTGGAGTTTTAAAATCACTGGTAATTAAGGAGTTTTCAGAATTAATATGAAATTCATTTTTCATAAATAATCGACGTCAAAGACGTTCTTATCGTCTTTAATTGGACTTATGCTGACTCATTCCCGTTGCTAAAAAAGTGAAGTAAGTGAGTGAGGAAACGAAATTCAGTTTATTTATAACCAGGTATCGTTTAGAGCTATCCTGTCTTCAGGACAAACAAATACCAATCTCTAATAATTTATAGGTTAGCTCTAAGTTAAAGCAGAAATGTTTAAGCGGAAATGGGCATCTGAATGCCGAGACACAGAATATGGTAAAGCTTGCAAAAGTCCACTTTATTTTGACTTCTATTACGATAGCTTGTATGAAATGGAATTCGTAGTAGGCAACACTCAGTAACGTATTTAATGAGCGGGGAGGGGGGTGAGAGCAAACTCTGAACAACTTTGATCGGGAGGAGGGGAAGGGAGGGTTGATCCAAAGCATTAAGCATCCATTTTCGGGTGAAAATTAGCATCGGTTTGTATTTGATCTAAACCACATTTCACGGATCAGTACAGGCAATTTCAGTCTTTTTGTTATTCCGGTCTTTGGATTCAAAAATTTATCGATTGGTATGTAAGTGGGATAAAATTAAGATATGAATAATTATGGTTGATGGTAATTGAGTAACCATTTATTTATACACATGCTCATTTTGATCCATCTACAATTCACTTTCTAGCAACGTGTTTCCAATCTCCATATGCTGGACAGGATCAGATATTAAGTTGGAAGTTTGTTTTTCCAAAATATGAGCAGTCCTAAAACGAGATATATATTTCATACGCACAGCCTATGACTTTGGGAGAATTAGTTTGTTGACAAATTAGCAGTATCTTTGGCTTAAAATTTTTCTCCGCCTCTTTGCAAATGAATAAATTCAATTTTTCGAAATTACAATTCGGTTTCATCAATTCTTACTCCCTAATCATTTTATATGCAGTTTCGTGCGCTGATTGGCGTGGCTCGTTTGATGCTGGAGCAAATAGACCGTGGAAGAACCATCGAATACTCACGAAAGAAGAGTCTCAGTGCGGACGAAGGCATAATGGACTATAAGTAAGCACAATCTCTTATACTTTTAAATTTTCTTGAAAATAGAAAATGGCGGTAAATATGATCATTTTCGGAGTCACAGGTGAGAAATGGTGCGTATTTCCATTGAATATCAACTCACGCAGTCGCAAGGTTTGATATTATGCTAATCCTAGTGATTGGATGTCATGTTTACCTTTTTGACAATTAGTGATTTAGTCTGATCAATCGTTAACCACCAGCGCATAAAATAGAATATAGTGTATCGGGCTCGATATGGTTTTTTTGTATTTTACTTTAATTGTACCGCGCGGTTTCCAAATTACTTCATTTCATATGTTTCAGTGTGAGAGCTAATACTGGATACTTCAGAAATCTACCATTGATATCAATGCAGCAACCTACAATTGATTTCTCGCGGAGTCCACCGAATCCCAATCATTATCCAAATATATCTCGACCACGGTCACATTCGTCTGGTAAGTTGTTTAAACGGCATTTAGCCTATTTAAGTTGAAAAATAAAGTAGTACTCTCGTTGGTAAAAGGCGGGATTTCAAAATAATATCACTAATAAGTTGACTTCAGATTCGAATCTTTTAAATCTGCAATCAGCATTAATTCGTTATATTCAAACCCGACATATGAGAGGTCAGCATTTAGGCAATCACTCAAAGAACCGAAATTTACTACAATTTGGCATTGGATAACAAACCAATCAAGAGTAGTTTTAACTACAGAGGAGTATATTCAAAGTCACTCTGTTAAAAATATCACATTAACAAAACTTGCCAGTTGGTAGCGATGAATATGTATGCAGGCGAATGCATAAATCTCTTTATGAAATTGGAATGGAAGATTGAATTAACAGCAAAACAAACGCCTGCATTCAGAAAATTCAATCTGCTATGGCCGTGGACAAGGTTCCTTTAACTCCTGATTTTATAAGAGAACTTACTCAAAAATGCCCAGAAGTTGCAATTAATTTCTCTGTTTAGCTCACCACTGACTTCCACTTGAAAATGATGAATTTCATATATTTCACACCCTGCATTCCTTTTAGATTCAAATGCATTCTCAATCGGCAATCAATCAACTTCCTCTCCTTGGAGTTCTAGTCGACAGTTCCTAAGCCGTCTTCGTGCATCCAGTCAATGCTCAGAAACTATGCTTCAAAGAGGATCAAATTTGCCGGGTGGGTTTACTTAATTTTGTATATGTTAGCTTCCTTCATATTAAATGCGTAAATTACTATGGTTAAAGTATTCCTTCAACTACTTAGCAGATGCGGGGTTAATAGCTCAATAGATTATTAAATACTAATTGAACCGTTAAGTAGGGTAATAAATATTGGATAGGTAAGACGTCTGGATGCAGTATGGCAATTATGAAGTCTTTTGACGAGACCATGATCGCTCCAAGGAAGAATTTTCTCAAAAAATTTACTAGCATTCTTTCTCTGATGCAGCTGGTCTGCAATACCTGCGACCTCAAGATAAAACGCGAAGTAACCCAAGTTTCGGGCAACGTCTATCTCTAAGTCTCCTACCGAAGACATCTCGTGCAGCCTCTTGGAATAATTCAGCCACAGGTCTTGCAGCGTTCGAACGACGACGGTCCTCAGGTGGTGCAACTGCACATTTATCTGTACGTCCACAATGAAACCATTTTTAAATTTTATACTTCCATATTTATATATTATCAAATTTAAAAAATATACTAGATTTCAGTCAATGGTTATTCTGGAAATTTTTATTTTAACAACCCACAACCGGTCGTTTTTGAACCTTTCAAATGATAATTGCCATTTGGCCTTGAATCTGACGGAGGCGTGTCATTACTATCACCCACAACTTTACGAGCTTTTATACTCTGAATGATATTGTGAAAGTGAACAGCAAAACTGCGAATAATGTCAGACAATTAATGGCAGCTACGAACAAAGCGCTTTGATAATAGAAAATCAGCATGCAATGTTTGTCTGACATGTTCTCTGTCTCCTTATGTGTCTGTTTGTTACACCCCTGCCTTCTAATTGGTGACCTTATCATTGTGGCATTAAATCACTTCAATTATTTCCAATTACTGCCTATCCTCAATGTGATTCAATACTAATTATCGAAGTACCAGATGAAGCCCGATAATGAACTTTGCTTGCTTAAATATGTAGAATTATGAAAAAATTAAGATAGTCTATTACCGATATTTCCAATACCATTCTATTGTTGTTGATGGTGCTGGTAGTCGAACGCTATGAATTGTTTAGGAGCAGGTATTGAAAAAGTGTACAATTACATTTTCTTATTTTCCCGTTATTAAATATCGTAGCTTGTAGCAGATTGCTACACTAATAAGCCTTGACATGGTAAACTGTATGGCAAGATCTCCTGTTTTGGAATGGCTCCCGAGGTTAGCTAACCTACCTATCATAAATAATTAGTAAGATACGATTGCTTCCTTATCTTAATCAGTTTAATCTCTACTTGGGCCGTGTAGCGGATTGCTACACGAATAGGAAGAGGAAGCAAACGTTTGGTGTGGAACACATTTGAGCTGTGTGCGACTGACAAAGAGCTTAGTTATTATATACAATTTTGGCTGCATTGGCCATGCCATGGCCACTAATTGCGGATTGGCTGAGAGGACTGTGCACTTGTGATATCATTTGCTCCCCAGCGCGATCAGCATCACCCCGCACGTTCCAGAATGCTCAAGCGCTCAGGGGATTCTTCGCTTCAGCTATGCCAACGTTATGTTCCCCACGAGCTCTTGATAGTTACAGACTATTTCTGATCTGTCATATTTCGTGTTTAAAATGAAGCAATTAATTTTCATTTTCTAGTCATTTTTTTCCGAACCATGGAATCGCATGAATTTTACCAACTTCTCAATTCCATTCGATGGTCGCCGTCTAGTTGTCTTGGGGTAGAGTTTCGCGAATTTCATATATGTTAAGAATGCGATCCTGTTTTATTTTTTGAAATTTATCCACCCTATCACACTTCTAACAAGCCTAGATCAAGTTTTACTTAGATCCAAAGTAAACGTAATAAGTGCAGTGGAGATCAATCGGAGTATTGGTCCAGTAAATTATTTTCCTAAAAAAGTAGAGTAATATACGTTTTGTATTAAGAACTGAGAGGGCCCTGGAACAGGTTGGTAACTTGTGAGTCATGCGTAAGCAATTAGGTAAAGCCTCTTATTCAGAAATGAAGAAATCGGAACAACTGGCCCGAGGACCAATATATTTCCATATCTGAAGTAAACGCCCTCTCTAAAGGACAGAAAACAGTCGGCATATATTGGGAAGGCTTTGGTGTCTCTCCACCCAAAAACAGTAAAGTCAACTTCCCACTTTGAAGGATTATATGAGCACTTTTCAGTAATGAAGCAGAAGAGATTCCGAAAAGGAGTGGTAAACTAACGCGCTAATTAAAATAATCATTCTATAATGTTACTGAGAATTCACCATCATAATTATTAATGAAACTATAATATGTTCATTAAAATTAAATTAATTCTGAAAACTGTAGTACATGCGAAAAGCTGTACACGCAAGAGAATAGAATTTCTAAGCTTCATGTAAGGCTTATTTAGTAGGTAAATATAAGTGTGAGACATTTTATTTGTGGAATAATCAAGCTGTTTTAAAAATCAACTTTAGCCAAAATAAGTCAGCTGCTATGGTAGTGGGGAAGGAACTCAAAAGCATTTAATATTCAAATTGTTACTTACAGATAACAAATTAAATTAAATTTGGCCTTAAATATATACTAAATCAAAATATATAAAAATATAAAAATATCAATATAAGTATATGTCCTCTAAATGGTCGCCAAATTTTTGTTAAGGTTAAATTGTGCGAAGACTGCTCCAATATTATCGTATTTTACATCTAATCACAGATTGTTTTGTTATCAGTCAACAAGGAATAGTATTTTGTGCAATACGACTAGAAAATGAGTGTACTTTTCGTGCTTTCAAGCATAACTGTTCAAAGTGGAGTTGATTTTTGTTGAAATAAAATAGCATGTTGCATGCACTTTTAGTAGACTAATTGTATTTAAATACAGAAGGAACGATATGCGTACCTTAGCGTTGGAGGACGACCAGGCGCAGGATGTGATTTTCTTGATCCCCGACGTCATAGCTACGGTTGTTCAGTTGCATCTTCTGCAAATTCCTTACTTACTGGGGGAATCTGCGAGGGTCCCTTTTCTTCAAATCTTTTCGGGTCGGGTCAGAATAGTCGACGTCCTTCAGCACCAATATTTGAGCGTCTTACTGGATCACCTAGCTGCCGTAAGCCTTCGATTATCATGCACTTTTGACTATTAGTGAATATCAGGCAATATACATATATGAAGTTGTAAATCGTTTTATCTTTATTGTTTTATAAATTAATTTAATATTTACTTGAGGTTTTATCACGAACAGGGCATTCCTCTCCTAACGGACAGCCTATTGAAAAAGTTTTCAGCAGAATTGTTGTAAGTTTGTGCCATCTTTTAATTTATAATTGAATTTAAAGCAGGCATATTTGGGTTTGAGCAGTGTATCTTTTCATTAATTAAGATATATAAGTGATTACTGTTTGCAATGGAATCGAGAAAGAAATTTTATCATAATTTTATTTTCACATTTTGAGCCAATCGTACATGACAGCATTGCTATTCATCCTAGCTGAAATTAAATCCCATTAGGTTCATAATCTGAAAATTTCCGGATATTTTTGAAAGCAATTAATTATGATAAGATATCTGCTTTTCGATTTAAAGGGAAATAACATGACGTTGCAAACGTATATAACCACTTTGATGAAAATATATCGCTCACGCGATAGTACCCATCGTTTAATGAAAAATGCATATAATTTTTACACAGATTTTTATCATTATATTTGGCGAATTAAAATTACCCTTCAAAAGGGAAAATTTGAAGAACTCCGTTTACGTATTAACTAGGGAGATTGTTTATTCAAGATGAAGGTCACTTTTCGAAGCAAATACAATTGCTGTAATAAGAGGCTAGATTTAATGCGCCATTTGATTGTGGTCAACTTTTATTAAAGGTTATGATCACTAAAAGTCAAAACATATTGAATGAGTATTAATCAACAGATCATTGAGCTCTGGCAGTCTTAAACATGGCTTTCACACTAACTAATTAGGATAATGGAAAATGAAGTACAGAACTACTGAACTAGGGAGACTGTGTACAGCACTATTTCATATTTCTAGGAAGTGGACACTTTTGGCACGACTAGTTTCTGTTCAAGTTTCACCTTATCACTTTTACAAAATTCATTACTGGCATTTTAAACCGTTATTCAACTTTATCTCCTCCAATGCAATACAATTAATACGTGTTGCTTTGCCGATGCTTAACATAATGAGTCCAACCACCGACATTGGCTCTTCTGAGAGTTCTATTTGCATGGCGAAACCCATTCCTTAGTGTTTTCTGGTACTTAAAGGCATTCGCGTTTGAGTTTGACTTAATTGTCCTTTAGGCTTTCAGAAAAACAATTTACCTAAAATTACCCTTTTGCAGTGATTTAAACAAAGAAAAGCACGACAGAGGTCACTGAAGGCATGTTCTAACTAACATTGTATTATCACAGTTTTTTAAGCAAACAAGGGGAATCCAGGAGGTCGTTATAATTCATTTGATGCATTTATTATAGAATTTATGTAAAAATGTTATTCGATTACTTTTTCTTATCAAAATTCCATATTACTCTCTTCTATATTATAACGTATTTAAGGTTATTTAGGTTAGGCTAATTATCAATCCAGTATGACATTCAAAATGTCGTAATCTAGATATGACAAAATTTTAAAGCTCATTTTAATTGTAATTTAACGTTTCAGACAAGCTTCTTCACAAAACGCTGAAGTGGGAAAAAAGAGAATAGGATGATACCTCAACACTGAGCTGAAATTTTCAGAATCTAAATTTTTCAAACGTCTTTTCACAATCCTCCGCGTTGCTCTAGGAAAGGTCCTTACTCTTTGAACTCGTATTTCTTCGCTCAAACTCAAGAACCACTTTAACGCACATTCAGTGAATTCGTATTGTGCACATTCATTCAAAATCACTTGATGCCCTCCGGGAAAATAGTGAAATTAGTAAAAAGCATCTTAATTTCTATTTCCTCTTTCTCCAACAAAGTTATCTTTATTTACCACCTCTGTGTTAATTCAATTCACGTAAAACATGATGACTTGCATTTTGTAATTACTATTTCAACTGTCCATGTATATATTTAATTTTGCTGCAATGTAAAATGATGACAAGATACCTTTGTTGTTGGAGTTGCTGATTGGTTAGATTTTCAATTGTAATGATCATTGTTAATAGCTGATGGAAAGCTTCCGAGTATTCAGAACGTCTCATTCTCGGTTTTAAGTAGGTCAAATGTGTGGGGTCATTAAGTTTCAATAATATGACATTAAGATTACTTCACCATAATTCAAAGGGACACTGACTAAAATCAATGAAGTAGACGACTGTTTATTGTTTGTGTGAAAGTTTGGAAGTAGATGAGTTGATTAAAGGGCATGACTGTGGGAGTTGAAGTGTAGTAGCCTAATAGATATTGAAATCGGTCAGGTGGAGGAAGATTACCTTTGGCTACTCAAAAAGCAATTGGTGTCCACATGAGGAAGAAGAGCTAAAACGTGGTGTCGGAAGCAAACCAGTTGAATCTCAGGAGGATTTTTTGACAAATGGGTCGAAGCATTTATGAGATTATATAGTGATAACTAACGGTATTAACGCAAACCCCGGAAATAGTCAATCTTATTCAACTCAGAGCATTTTAAATCTTGAAAAATGCTTATAATAAGCACCACAATTGGAAACCTAATGCCACTTTTATTGACTGGATTGCTTCTTCTGAAAAGTGGTTTACGTTTCTAATGGACATAAAATATTTTAAAGCAATTAAAGTTGCATTTTGGTTTTCATGCCCGATAATTTTAATTTTGCTCTCAGTTCCACTACCATAGAACTCATATCTGTTATAATTTATTTTTCAAAACAAGAAAATGAAACTGATTTCAAACAGAGATCTGAGTAATAAAGGTGTTTTTTTTCTTTTTAACTGAATTACTCAATCTATATGTATACAGGTTAATTATTAAACAATTGACTTATAAGCAATGAAACGAATATGCATTGTGGGGACACAACTCAGCATGACTAACTATGATCATTCAAGGTCAATCTCAACACAGAATTGATGATCAACACGAACGACAACACAGAATTGATGATCAACACCAACGACAACACAGAATTGATGATCAACACCAACGACGATCATCCAAGGTCATGTCTCAACCACACGATCTTCCGACAATGAGGTCAGCGTGTCTCAGAATGTATATAATGACTAAGTCCCTACACCCACCACACACACACAACCACAGAGACCCACTGCACAAACCGCCCTCTAGTTACGGCGAATAAACGTCGCTTCTCCCACTCGTCTCTTTTTTGACTTTGCAGTAGCTCGGCTACTTTAGTGGGAACCAACAACCAGGAGATTCTCTCACCGAGGTTTCTGAGTACAGTCAGGCTTAGTTAAGTAGCTAATCCGCTACAGCATGCTGTTTAAAACCTACATTGGAATTTCAAACGTTGTTCACTAGGAAGCGGTTTTTGAAAAGTTGAGAAATTTTGCTGTCCAGCTAGTGCTACTTACTATTTATTCAATTATATTTACTTACACTTCTCAATTACTAGAAATTAAATGTCCTCGTCTTCATGCTAAGATCATGCAAGCTGCTGAACTGAAGTAGCAGGATTGATCATCATGTTTAAATATATTGTCGAATGGGTAAGGAACATCGCAAACAAGCGTTTGTTCCAACCCAAAAGACAATTTATCAGGTCAACACTTCGGTGTGTCAAGTACCATCGTAATAGACATTGCACAATCAGAAACAAGGAATCAAATGGTGTGAGTCTCTTTGATATCTTAAATCTGGTTTTTTATCGGTTTAATTCTCTCTGAACCTAATCAGTTAGTTGCTTCCATCAATAAGTGTAAAATTTTTGCTTTATTTGGGGAAATAATTATACACAAATTTCCTTCAGTTTCTTTTAAATTTTGTTCATCGTAGGGGAAGATTAACATACTGGAAGGCTAGGATAAAATTAATATTTGGAAAATCCTCCGACAATAATTGTAATATAAGAAAGTTTAAATATATCTTAATTAAGTTAGTACGAATTAAAACGTTATCTTTTGCTCACATTTCAACTGTCGTTGCAGCTTCGAGAAGTTATATATAGTACCCGCTTGAGTTCCCCTGCTCTTCCATGCAATCAACTAAATTAATTGAAAGACAATGAGGGAATGGGTTCGTATAGAAATACGGTGAGCAGAAAATTGAATTGGTACATTGAAATGCATGAAAATTGAAAGACTTAAATTCATTCTCAAGATTAATTCCTCATTCCAATTAATATCGAAGTGACCACCCAGTAAATAACGTCGAATCCAATAGCGTTTGTTCCCGAGTTCAATTCAATTAAAAGTAAATAATTTTTCTATTTATATTGTTAATGCGGTTCCTACTTTATATTACGTAGAATTCCTAAACACACCAAGAATTTTTAATGTAATTCTGGTAACTACACGCTCAAACGGCTCTTATCTATTTAATAAACCTGTTGAATCTTAATTGTTGTTTGTTAAATTGGATCAACCAATCATGTTTATGACTAAAAAATGAATATCATTTATCTCTTAAAAGGAGAAATATCAAATCCAGAAAAACAGCAATAGAATCGTGAGTTTAAATATATTGAATTTATGAATAATCCACTATCTTAAATTAAAGAACTGAAGCATTTGAGAAGGCAGGAATGGCTGGCAGCGCATTGGGTCGTCTGGATTTCGAAGGGGCGCAACCAGGCAAGAACATAGAAAAAAATATGTAAGATCGCATCGATGGTAAATACGTTTAGAAGTTAGAAACAAATTATACACACTGAAACTCAAAAATGAGCCGATTTTGAAGGTACTTTCCCTTGAATACGTCTTATAAAGTCGAGTTCGGTGAAAGTGTAGATTTCCCCAATATCGGCTTAATCATGTTACAACTTAAGTGGTGTCGTTAAAAATCTCTTCCTTGAAATATATTTCTAACCTTTTTACCTCACAGGAATTTTCACAATTTCGAAATTATCTAGTGACCCAGCACTGCTAGAATAAATAATGCAGTGTACAGTAATTGAAGGATTCTGCCCAGAGAAAGGTAGGAATTACTCATGAAGTTTGTTTTCTTTTACAAACAAGACTAACTTGAACGGGTGAGAATTCATCTAATATTTATTTATATCAAATGGCAGGCTTTATGATAGTTATCATTAGCCCTTTAGTCGACTTCGGGCTTCACAGGGGGGAGGAAAATCAAAGTCGCAGAAAGTCGAGAGGGGGAACAGAAGAGTGATTCATAAATGCAGAAGAGACAGATAGAAACAAAGGTAGAGAAAAAGATACGGTGAGGTGAGTACTGTGGAAGTGGTGGAATATGGCGTCCAGTCGGGTCATGGTAATTTGAAGTTTGAAGTCAACTGCCGGTTTATAGACTACACTGCCGTATGAGTATACGTTGCCCAGGGATTCATCTAAGAAAAATGATTGCATATAGGTTCTTCATACAAACCAATTGCGACGAAAAACAGTCAACATCGTAAATACCTAGGGAAATTCATAAAAAAATATTACAGTATGAATTAACATCAACTTTCTTTGAGTTTGTCAGCGGCGCAGTGGTCAACAAGCACGTGAGTGGAGATCACTTGAGCAATTCCATTGATGTGTAGGACCTGCTACCATGATTGACTTCGATCAACAAGAGAGGTAACAGAATGTTTTTTAAGTGGTCGGCTCAGGAGTATTTCTCTTTACAAAAGTTCAATGTGTCAGACAGTTCATCTATTGTGCTTATGAAGTTTAACTAATTTCGATAAATATGACTCTTTGGTGAATTTTTACGGCACGCTTCTTTTTACAGACATCACCATTTTCAGATTTATTTCCTATTATGGACAACATTGTTTTGTCAACTTTACGTTTTGCAGTAGTTTAAATGGATAACTTTTGGCATTAGAACAAATATATCGTGCTATTATGTTATATTATAAAACAGTTCGCAAATAATTAAAAATTGCTGGAAAGCAACTAAAACGGTATTGGTGAGGTTCAACAAAGAATGAGATCAGAAATCTAAAAGAGAGTCAGTCAGTTACGTCTGGCAGTTTGATACATATTGATCAGTATTTAATTATGATAGTCATTTTCAAATCATTTTTTCTGCCAAACACCGACAAGACAGCACTATGGTACCTTGATTTTGTATTATTATAATTTGGTGGAACACACTTGACAAAGTTGAGCCGAAGTAGATATTTATTCAATCTAAGAATCAACATGTATAGTACCATTATTGGATTGTCGTGAATTAGTTTTCATTGTCAAACGCATTTATTGTTGGCAAAGATATAAATCGAATGAAAACTTAAATAAACATCTTTTCAATTGGTGAATATTGGGCAGACATGGTTGATCTTTTCCCAAGACAACACTATGACGGTAATTTTGAGCGAGTCTTGAAAAATGGAAGAAATTTGGCTAAGACTTTTCCCATTAATTTTTTTAAACGAAAAATATATGATAATGCAAGTAATTAGTATTAAATCGTATTTAATTTAATTTATTTCCAAGGTTTTTTGATGATGAGTGATTTTTTCCCATTTTAATGTTTTTGAGTAACTTGATAATTGTAAGGATCGACATCAATCGGTCATGTCTTATCTCTATGCGCATATCGACTTGTCAAAACTACACTAGAGCGCACTGAATGCTCATTGGCCCATCTCCATTTTTTGAGTCATTAATAGTTATGTCTTCAGTCCTACCTTTCCACTCTGATAGAAGTTGACTTTTAACTACTTTAAATGTCTGCTTGCTCTCTACTGACCCTGGAATTTTTTTTATTCTAATACGGTTTTCATTAACTTCTGCTGGTCAACTCCTAATTGGAGTCCCTTCAGTCAGTACTTCTCCCTCCCCCCTCCCCCCCTCCTCTGCAACACTTCCAATATTTTGCTTCTTCCCTTCTTACTTTTTGCATAGATAAGTCTCTTTAAAGTACCATCGATGGTGACTTTATGGCCGCCTTTTTACTTTTCACAGCTTTATAGTTAATGACGATCCTACACCCCCCCCCCCCCCCTCCACTCCCTCCTCCACAATCGCCACCACCCCAAATCCATACAATTCAGCTGAGCAGAATCACTATTGATCAATATCGCCTTTTATCACTTTCAACTGGCATTATTATGAAGTATCTTTTACTAATAATGCCAGTAAAATTGATATTCACTCTATATGCGCAGAGTCTACCTATTTTAATTTATTACAGAAGTATACTATTTAATACAGCTACTCAGTGTTTAAACACGCAGATATTTTAAATAATTTGATTAACTCAAATTCAATTATGGGATATGCCAAGTTTGGAGAGAGCAAATTAGCAATGCAGCCACACTCCGATTGCTTTGCTACCAGATTTAAGCTTTCTTTGAATCGTTTTCAATGACAAGGAAGTGTACTTTATTGAACACTGCCTCAATTTTATGACCTTTCGAACTAAACATTAAAGGCCAGAGGTGGAGAATATCTAAAAGCATTAAAATGAAAGGTAAACATTGAGTTTCGCCGGCCTCCAACTGGAATACTGAATGCAAAGTGAAAACCACGAAGGAGGGGAGACGCCGATGCGTGCGAAGATGTAGGTTGGACGTGTGTCCGGTAGATACGTGCATGACAATTTGCAATCCCGTGTCCACTAACTTAGCTGACCTGCACCACGTGATAAAAAAAACACTACCTATTTCATCAGTTTGCAATCTTGATGGACAATACGGTTATAACCATATTATACATATTTAACTTGAAACTCAACCTATCTTAAAATATTTCTCTTCACAAATGTGCTGCGATTTATAGAAATTTTACACCCACTTTCTCGAGACTATTGACCAAAATGGTTGGTACAGCTAATTACTAGTTGTTCTAACTAATTTGCCAAATTCTACCGTATATTCAATAAATTAGGCTATCGAGATAAAGTTGGGCTTGAAAGAAATCTCAGTGATTTTATCTTACTTAGTGCTTACGCAAATATTCCTGTCGCATTATTTTCATTTCGGCAACAAAAGTTATTTGCATTGTGCTTTTTCTAGTCTACCTAAATAGATTTTAACTTCTGCACAACTAAAGGTTTCAGGATGAATGAGATAATCTTGGGTAGAATTAAATGCCGCTATTGTGGTTATGGCGAAATCAAAATATCACTTGTAATTTGCAGTTCCTTCTCACTATAATTTCAGATGTCCTGCTCTTCCTTCCACTCATACCTCCGCCGTCATCAGTCGTTTATCAACGAACAAATAACGCAAATTCTGTTCATTACCTTATCATATCTCATTTCGACTATTCCTCACAACTTGAGTTGTTCTTCCTCTATATAGTGACGCCAGTCTGCTTCATACAAATTCCCATTCATACGTCTGCATCCACTTATCTCCCATTTATTCCCAAGCATCCAATACACAAGTCGTCCTACTTAACTCTAAGTCATCTCACTCGCAAAAGGTTCTTTATATCCAGTTAATCTCAAGTGAGGATATTTCATTTCAAGCGAGGATATTTGAGCATAATCTGGCTCCTAAAGTAACTTCATAGTCGAAGTTAAAGAGTCACTTTTGAATCATGAATCCCCTGCTTCGAGCATCAATGTTAATTCAACTACCAATCCAGATGTTAATTACTCAAATTCTAGACTTATAGCTGGAGAATTAACAAGAAGTGGATTAATTGAAGCATCAAAATTTTAACTGAGGTTAAATACCCTCGGTGATTTGACCATATTCTACTTCCGTTTTCAAGCTTTCTTTTCAATTTTTACAGCCTCTCAGTATTTTATTAATGAGTATTAAAATGCATTCCTATTTATGCTACATCTTTCACAGGTTATAAATTGCGATTCTGTGCCACAATGTGTGAAGTAGCGTTTCTGTATCCACAGCACAAACTGTATGTAATAGAGTGTCACATATAGAGGAATGTTTTCAACAAGACTAAACCAGGCCATTTTAGTTGGAATCGAGATATTACTGATTCTATGCTAAAGCGAATTTTCGAATATATTTGATTAATACGTGATAGGTGAACAGCAATCTTTTTAGCCCTCGGATGATTCAAGTATGTCTGGAAACATTAAACATTTAATATTCATTTGGATTTTGGCTAAGTTATGGCAGGAAATGCTATCTAGAAATACTGTATTCTCACTGAGGAGATAAGCAATATTTCAGTTAGCCAAATTAACTTGTTTACTTAAAATTCAACCAAATTCTACCGTTTAATCGCTATTATTGCTTAAGGAAGCTTGAAGAAATATTCTGTTTGCTGCATATTCAGCTATTGAGTCTACTATTACATTATGAGAAAATTAGAAATCTTCTGTCACGAATCAAACAAGGGAACGGTTTTTTAAATATGCTTTATCAGCCTTTAGGTGAGATTGATGTACTCTTGAATGCGATTGACTATGTCTGATATTTATTTATGCAAGCCCGGAAAATCATGGGCATAGCCTCAACCAATAACGCGAGAGTGAACTAATTAAATTATTCATTATTGGTAACATTGCCTTTTGAGAATTTTAACCCTTGGGAGAATATGGAGAGCTCAAAGCATATGAATAAAGAATGCCAATAGATAAGGCTTCTTGACACTCCGAATTTCTAATGCGCACGTGCGCACTTAAAATATAGTGAACCTATTTTGGGACTTGTTGGACAATAATGAATAATCTGTATACAAGAACAATTAGATAAATCATTCATTACTCATTATTCCTACCATTTGCACATCTGTTAAATTTGTGCTCAATGACAGGAACTTTGCTTTGAAGAATGTAAGAGGTCTAATTAGCTTTATTTAACAAGTCGAAAGCAATTGTTATCGCCATTATCGACGAGCCTACAATAATGAAAGAAAAATGCCTAAGGTTCCTCAACCAAGCATTGCATTGCTCAATACTTTGCGAAATGCTTGAGAGCCTGGCAGCAGAAATAAATATTTTTTGTAAAATAATGAAGATAAAATGCCTCCTAGTGTTTCAAACACATCTATTGCCAATTCTTCTTAATTTATGCTAAATATCTGGTTGTACCGGTCTCTCCTACGGCAGTGATGACATGAAATCAAACCCATCAATCAAGCAATAAAAACTTCTCGACATTCTGTTTGCTTGATCACCGAACAAGTCGAATATGCCTCCGAAAGTGACTTAGTGCTGTTTTGCTTTGGCCTCCTCCATAGCTTATTCAACATCTGCCAAGATCAATTCTCCAAGATGTTACGGTCAGTACAGCAACTTTTGAGCTAAACCAAAAATCGTTTGCCCTCCTAAGCGACCGATGCCGGTGGTTGGTAAACGCAAAGAACTTGAGGAAATCTGTCTAACTAAAAGTCAAAATGCAGGCGTGGTTGCACTTCCTTATCATCATGATCTTATATGTTCCAAGATTGATGTTCCTTGGTCTGATCTTAGTCTTCTTGGACCTATCTGAGGATTCTCCTGTTAATCCGGATTGTTTCGAATACCATTTGACTTGAGGTTATTAAGTCTACGGCACCGAAGAAGATCTAATTGGACAACTGTGGTCTCTCTATCTTGGAATCTCGGAACTTCAGAGATCCAGCACATTTATTGTTCAAATCATCACTGGTAGCGCTTCAGTACCTCTCATTAAAGAGTTAACGCACATATTCATGGCTAAATACCTTGCATATTGAGAATCTCTGTAAAAATGGATAATTCTTATCAATGACAAAAGTATTTGATTAATTTTATTAATAATTATTAAAGTTGCGTATTTGTTAATCTGTGCGTTAGTGTGTGCTAATAGTGTTTAACAAAGAAAGCAAGTATCTTCCTGTGATTTAGGGCAAAATTGGTATAATTCGAATTTTCGAACAAAAACCACTCATTCACTTAACACTGTATAACTCAAGTCAAGAAAAAAATCAAGTAAGACGTGTTAATACCTGACATTGCCAACTACATTCTTTCGGTCCCCACAAGTGAGTCTTTTTAATTTACTACGCTGCTGTGGTAATGTTGACAATAAATTATTTGGCCAATAGACTGTTTTGTTTTAATAAAATCGATCAATAGGGCAATACGTGTCTTGCAGCTGGGTCATCTTCATTTTCATCATTGTAAAAGAATGCTTCCTATCACTTCTTCACTGTTACAACAAACGGTTTGATAAATTCTAAAGAAATTCATAAATAATCAAGACCCAATACGTCGAAATTGTAAATTGTGACAATTTATGATATTCCTAATACTGACTGTGGTTTCTGGAGTCTGGTAATCATAGGATATATAATTTAGTGAAGGAAATAGTGCAAACAGTGAGAGTGTCCTTAATATTAAAGGATGATTTTGAAGTCTACTCGTTAAACTATCCATGCCATTTTGACTCGAACAAAAATCTTAAATCTATCTTTTGAACTCAGACTTAACAGACATGAAGTTTGAATATTGAACCATCGACTACTAAATGACAATTTGGAAATAACCAGATACATCCTCTGACTTATTGTGACTAAGTCTTCATATGCTTCCAAATAGGCGACAAAAATAGGCGACAAATAGGCGAGTTATAGTAACCGCATTGTTACATGTTTCGTGAATAAATATCTGCTATTAAAACTGTTTCAATTTTTCCAGTACCACGCTGTCAAAAAATTGACTCAGAATTCAAACGATGTGGAAAAGTTAACAATATTTCATTTGCTTTTGGATAATTAATGTGTTAGTTATTTAATTTTGTGGTAGTAGTTTTAATCAAATTGAATAATTTACTAATTAGGTAGACAAAATAAGACAGCATTGTAAAGCAGAACTTATTTGAGTTAATAATCCTGATGGGATATTAGCAGAAATGTTATTGAAGTCCTAATTGCCCAAAGTAGGTTCGACTAGGTCTCCATAGGCAAAATTATTTGCTTAAGCTGGCTTCTAGCAGATGCTAAACATATGTTCAGAAAGACTGTGGAAACTCTATGATCAACCCTACATATTATATATTCCTACCATTTTTAAGCATCAACACAGGATTGAAAAGTACAAGTAGAAATAATTAGATGCGATCGAAAGCGACGTGAGGAGTTACTTGCCGTTGGATAGCTAAAAACCCTATGAGAGCCTGTCACTGTATTGACTCTTTTGTCCAGTGTATGATTGTCACACGTACTAGGCCCAAATTAGAGGGCTACGAAGTCAGATGAAAGCTTTACGCTCCCCTCTCCCCTCCTCCCCCCCCCCCCCCCCCCCCCCCCCCCCCCCCCCCCCCCCCCGCCAAATTTTGAGCGTGAAGAGCATGAGGAAGGAAAGAATAGGTCCGAAGGTGACTTCAAGTTGAAGAAAACAATTAAGGAGACAAGACAGTTGTTTCGCTTTCACGACATTGGCAATGATTTTTTTAGAAAAATTGGCGAGTTAATTCAGCTGATTAATTATAAAAATTCTAGTCAATAATTAAAGACAGAGGTAAAATTTGAAAATCCGTATTTCATTTATTTGTGAAGCGTAAATAAGTTTTTTATTAATTTTAGAACCCTTCCAAGTTTTCTCATCTACTTTATCTTATTAAATCATGAATCTAGTGATTTCATCTTTGAAATGCCGATGACATTCAGTTCTACTCCGTTTAAGTGTTTTGGAATTTCAGATTTAATGACAACTAGCTTTTATAATTAAGGAAATATCTATTTAATTTGTTATTCCGCTTTCCCTAGCAAATAACGTATTTTATTGAAAATTCTAATGATTAAATTTTTGTCACCCTGCACGGTATCAAAGTATGCGATAAATAAGCCCAATAGAATGCAAAGATTTGACGCATCTCTTTTAAATATGCTGATTTGTCTTCACTTTAATTGACCGCCCTTAACTAGGAATTTTTCACTAACACCTGGGACTTTGTCTTCGTTGTGTTGATTTTCAATTTAATTCTCTTATAAAACACAAAGGGCAATGCAAAATTTTTATAGTGAACAATTTAATTTAATTATCGCGGCTTTAACAAATTTACATAAATTTGAAATTACCAAGTGATTTTTTAGGAATTCTAAATAGGCGGTAAGTGCGAAATTGTTTCTTTACGCAGACATCAAACTCTCCGAAAAGGCTGTAGCAACTAGATATCAAGTGAAATTTAATTAATTATTTCAGTCAAGTTTTAAATTAATCAAACATTTCTTCCTTCTGATAAAATATTTTGCTGTTACCGTTTGTTGGAGGCAAGATTCCTCCTGCGTTTCCTTTTAGAACTCCAACATATGATAATTGGCTTGTAGCATCTAATCCTCATGTGTGAATATGTTCACTTAAATCTTCACCACTTGGAAATGGTAGCTGATTTGGCACAGACATTAAAATAAAATGGAAAAGAGGCCATCATAGCTTATTTGCCTAAATCAATATCGCCAAATTTTAATCCGATGCTTCAGACATAATCGCCCATTCTTCACAAATTATTGAATGATCAGCAAGAGTAATTTTTGTGGAAAACGCGTATTTTTTAGGATTAATGACAATAAATAATATCAAGGCATGGTACAATAACATTTCGTTTAAATTTCATTTTAATTAATATTGTAAAAACTACCTAAAAATTCAATTATCGGAGAAACTGAAAATACTTACCACTTCGCCGTTAATGTAGTGACATTTACTCACATATGACACTTTATTATTATTTACTTTGACAACGTAAAACATTATTTGTGGAGTTGCAAATGCGCAGTTAAAGATTTTGTGAGGTCCCATAATGTCATCTCACTATTCAAGATAAAGCTTTTCGAACATGTCTTGAAAGTAATGAAGCAGTGGCAACTTTACATCTATTCTTAGAGTGTTCTATCTCTATTTTTTCTTAAATCAACCGTTCAAATAACGTCTTTATTTATGTATTTTCATACCCCAAACCTTCGAAAATCTTTGAAGAAATAACTGGCATGTGGGAAGCGAGAATTAAAAAAGTATGATGATGCACAATTTCGTCAGAGAATACTTAAGGCAATCGAAATGGGAGTCAGGGAATTAATCGAACTCCACTTCGTCTGAATTTCAGAATTATATGATCCATTGTTTTAAAATTAGGGCTCTTTCTGAAATAATCATTCGTTATTTCACTTCACTCTTCGGAGAGAAAGTCTTTGGTCTTACGGTGACTGTCCTACAAGTTACTTCTCATCTAATTTTCTTTTGCAACGTGTTGATGGAACCCGGATTACACACTTTTAAACGAATCTATTGCGAGGAATGGAATTCTTTAAATTATTTACCATTAAATTTTGTCATCATTCTAGCAAAACTCCTCCTTAAACGTTCATTTAAGGTTGCCATAACCACCATTTGTGTGCACCTGCTTTTCCAAGGTGGATTTTCAGAAACATTTTGTTAATATTGTGATCAATGCTCATAACTACAAAAGGCAGAATATCTCTGTTCAGACATTGAATCAATCAAAGAAAGCGGTCGATTTTATCATACCGTAATCTATCCTATTTATAACGTGGAATTTACGTGTCAATCAAATGAAATCGATATTCCATTTCCTATGCGCAGTAAAACATTGTTTCGCCTTCACTTTAGATAATTTTAAGCTATTAAAGCGACAAAATCATCGGACTGATATGGTAAATATCACCTACCTATTCAAGATGCCCCAACGACCATTCGAGGACCAAAGAACTCAAAAGTCTCGCTTTTAAATTCTCTCAATTTGCATTGACTTCGTCTAACATTAGTAGTGTGAAAAGTAACGTAATCATTGAATCATTTTTCTACATTACTGCCACACCCATTATTGTTCCCTATCGTATTAATATAACAAAATATACCTTTTTCCTCCAAAACACTTATTTCTCGTTCTAGTCAGACTTTTATTTTTATACTGTGTGCAAAACGCATCTAATAATTAAAAAATTAGAAACTGGATATATAAATTCTCAAACGTCCTTATGGTTACTAGATCGTCCTTCGTTAGCCGCATTTTTCATTTTAGTCAGCTACAAGTGATATTTGTTGTTTCGGAATTCCTTAATTATGAACTACCAAAATCAAAAGGCAAAATTGAAAGATTTCTGAGTGAATGAGTTCAGTTTCTGTGGGATGATTACTTCTATTCTATTCTGATAACTTCAAGCCCAGTTATAATTGAAGTGGAAAATAAAATATAACTTTAATCGCGATAGTCATAGTCATCGGTATCTCCCTCAGGTCGTAGCTCTCACGGTACGCGATTAAAAGAGGCATCTTTTTAAGCTCAGCTTCCGCTGTTTAAAAAAACTTTATTTAAAATAAAAAACGAACTTTTAAATTTATTCCAGTCTTTTATTACATTTACTTCCAAGACAGAAATCTCAGCGGTTCTGAGCTCCTCAATTAGTTCTTCGGAATCATTGGACATTTTCTGTACAACCTTCATTCTCCCTTTCATTACCATCACCTGATTCGACACTGTAGCGGCTTAACTACCTGGATAAGCCTTGACTATTCTCAGAAACCCCTAAGATAATTTCTCCTAGTTAGTAAGTCCCACTGAATTAGCTAAGCTACTGCAAAGCTAAGAAAACAGATGCAACACAAGGAACACGTTTATTCACGGTCTCAATAGCGCGATATGAAACACAGACAGTTTAGTCATGATCAGTGTGGCGGATTCAATAAAACAAACGGAGGCTTTTGATTGGCTGTGTATTCTGTGCGTGCATGTGATGACGTGTCCCACAACAAATTATACTAGGCTGCGAAATGTTTTCTTTTTTTTTAATACGTCATTCTTATGCTGATAAGCATTGAGTACTGCTATTTTCTACACATTTTCATAAGTGTAGCCAACCTTGAAGATTAATCAATATTTTCTTCCGTAGTTTAAGTTAATTTTCGCCAAACGCATGTTAATCAATTGCTTATTATATGCTTTCGCCAATTTATAAAACGTTAGCTGCTTGATTGCCAAATATCTTTTGAATCATAGCTACTTGGTATTTTGAAGACATTTTCGACCAAAAAGCAAAATCCGGTGAAGTCCCTTAATTTTTTCCCATAATGACGTTTCTTCGAATTTAGGTAACTTGAATTGAAGTCTCTTTTTAATTATAAATGATAAGTTTAATATGCCTGTTTATTATACGTAAGGTTTAATAAGCTTAGTTATTAAAACAAAATAAAATAAGAGACATAATAAGAAAGCGTTAATTTGACTAATTATAAGCATAATTAGGCGGGAAACCATTTAGAATTTTTATTCATCCAAAATTGTGACTGTTTCATTGTTATTTATATAACTGAAATTAACACTATTTCTGTCTCCGTACTAGTAATTTTATTTAAATGGAAGAGAAATGTAACTTAGAGGCTTATTCTACAATAGGGAAAGCCTCTCTTGCTCTTTCCCTCAACTATGTAGACTTAGGGTTATCTTGAAGTACTTCGGTTGATTTCTTATTCGATCAAACCCCCTTCCCTGGAGATTTATTTTTCTGAAAGGGGAGGGTGGGGGGATTTGAGTATTCAACACAAATTTGATCTGTTACTTCATGTTATTAGTAAATCAAGCAGAGATTTTCTGGTAAGTGCTAAATGCGGAGACGTTCATACCACCTCTCTCAACCATTCTTTTCGTTGACGTTTTTATTTTGTTTCGAAACTTTTGCTTCTGGAGTCTGTAGCGGAACACCGTATTTAATGCAACTTATAGGGAAGATCTCCACTCGTTGCCTTCTTACCAACATGCACCTTAGATTTAGCTTTTAATTCGGTGGGCAGAAAGTAGAATTATACTTGTACGCGTTTATTACCCTTATTATTTTTTACCGGAACTCAACACAATCATCGAATCTAAAAGACGATCTCCTGGTTATCATCTTGTTTATTATTTTGGTTTCCGCCACGTTGGAATAATGAAAACTCGAAAGCCCAACCCACAAATGAACAAAGCCTTTGTTTGAAAATTCCAAAGAAAACCCCTAAAAGACTAGAAGGTAGACCAACATCAAAAAGTTGTGATGGAAAGCTTCGGAGGAAAATGAATGATAAAAACAACAGAGTTTTATCAAAGCTAATTCAATTAAGGATTTTACAAACTTATTGATCTCAAAAGTGGTCTCTTTTTAGTTTAAAACGATTGCTAAAATGCATTAAAATCATCACTCCACGGAACGCATAATTTTGCATCAACAGAAAATTTTGCTTAATCCAACGAGTTGTAGGTATTTTAGGAAGATCAAAACAACTTAATATTAGCATAATTGGACTCTAATTTAATCCGACACATTTATTTCTAGTACCATTGCTCGCCACAGAGATTACATATGTTAGATATTTACGGAGTAGGCACCTATCTTCATTTCATATGATTACGTTCACTGATTTTTTCTCTAAATCTTGATATGAAAGTAAGAGAGGTGAAAATAAATATTACTAACACCAGCAGAGATAGTTAAAATATTATATCCTCTAAACTTGCACTTCTTCTACATGAGCCAAATTTTCTTGAGGAGATTTAACCAGATTCTTCTTGCACCACGCTTGCCAATGCACTAACCCCCACCAAATCGAATAAAATGCAGATACATTAATGATTAGATATGACTGACTTTTAATGAATACATTTTTCATCCAAGTTTATTTATAGAGGAAATATATTGATTTAAAAATTATTTTTAAATTCATAGAATTTAAACTCTTAAACAAACAGGCTCTACATATATATAAAGAAAATCGTTTTGGCTCTTATTCTAGCTTTTAAGTTATGCTACTACAGATGAAATTCAAAATAAATATTTGAGGAATAATATTCAATAAAATTATCTAAATTCTGTTGTTAAGATTATTTTATGTTGTAACTTAAATTTAATTAAGCAATATAGTATTTTTAATGGTTGTTTTCCGTGTTTGACGGTGTAAAACCTTGAAAATTTTGGGCAGGACACTGCGCATTTTATGAATAGGTCACACTGTTTTTTCTATTTGGTTACCTGAACGTTATAAAATGACTCTTAACGAAGTCGACAATGCCAAAAATTCAAAAGAAAACTTTTGTATGGAAAAGTTACGGAATAAACACAAACTAGTCACAGCGTTTCATTCATCTAAAGGACTTATGCAATTGCATATAGATTCTTTTAACCACTTCATTGAAACGGAAATTAAGAAAATCGTCGAAGCAAATAAACGCGTGAGTGTTCCTTCTGCAAGCTGGTGGCTCGAATATAATGACATTTACATTAAACCACCTACTGTCTATGATGGAAGCGTCGTCGGAAGCCGCGTTACTCCTCATGATTGTCGACTACGAGATCTTACCTATGCTGGTGAAATCTTAGTGGATATCACCTTCACTCGTCAAAACGAAATTGTCACTAGGAAGGGTGTTTTTATTGGAAAAATGCCGCTTATGTTAAAATGTTCCGCTTGTGCTTTACATGGTATGTTTTGAGTTCCTGTGTGCGCTTAATCTTTTGTTCTTCTTGTGCCGACTTTAATCTCACTTACTTTTATGTATTTAAAGGTAAGAGCAAATCTGAGTTAACAAAAATGAAAGAAGATTATTACGATCCTGGTGGCTACTTTATTATCAATGGGATTGAAAAAGTTATTCTAATGCAAGAGCAGATGTCGAAGAACCGAATCATTGTAGAAGGGGATACTAAAAAAGGAATGGTCTGCTCAGTGACCTCTTCCTCAGCTCAGACAAAGTCGAAAACAAATATCCTTTTAAAAGATGGTCGATTTTATCTCCAACATAACTCCTTCACCGTGGATGTTCCAATCGTCATTGTGCTTAAAGCCATGGGCATAACTTCCGATCACGAAATTCTTCTCTCAGTGGGTTGTGAAGAGGCCATCTGGACCAAAGTTGTTCCTTCCGTAAAGCAATGTAAGGAGGCTAAGGTCTTCACCACCTTGGAAGCTTGTAGGTGGCTTCAATCCAAGTTGAAAACGCCGAGATTCCGCAGTGCTAAAATTACAACTCTGGGAGGCAAGTCGACATCAGATATTACGGACCGTGATATCCAGGCTGATATTCAACGGATGTTGCGGGACATCATCGTGACACACGTTCCCATGGAGAAAATGAATTTTCAAGATCGATTCATTTTTATCGGTCAAATGATTCGTTATCTTATCCTCCTCGAAGACGGTCAAATCCCAGTAAGTTTATTTTTTTAACTCTTCCTTTTAAACATATACTTTCAGCGACATTTCTTTATTCATTACGCAGCCAGATGATCGTGACTTCTATGGAAACAAAAGAATCGATCTAGCTGGATCTCTTGTTGGTTTGCTATTTGAGGATGCTTTCAAAACATTCAATGAAGATCTGTGGATGACTGTCTCTAAATTGGATGTTAAGCGACGAGTGGGACCGTTTGACATCTCTAGACATATTAAGACATGGCTGATTACTGACCAACTTAATCGAGCAATATCCTCGGGTAATTGGATTATTAAGCGTTTCCGTATGCAAAGGCAAGGAATTACTCAACTTGTCAGTCGGCTATCCTATGTTTCTGCTATTGGTCATATGACACGTGTGACAAGTTTATTTGAGAAGACCCGAAAGGTTTGTGTGCATCCATTTAATTTTTTTTATTTAATTTTTTGATAATACCTTATGGCTTAGTAACTTTCAAAATATTTACTTTGCTATTGCTATATTGATTTTTATGGGTCATTACTCATTGAGTTTTTAAGGCAAGTTATTTAATGCAAGACTTGCTGAATTTCAAATTCTTATTTTGTACCTTTGTAATATTCTGGCTAGAATGATTGAGTAGGCGTTCCTATTCATTATAAAGAGGTGTTTTGGAATCGTGGTCCTAATGAGTTTTTATTAAGGAACATTGTATGAATATGAAGAGCATACATCTGTGAAGGGTAGAAATGAAAAATTGAAGTAAGTAGTCCTTTTACCCCATGACCAAAATCCTCTTTCTCAGTAAGTATCATGAAAATTTGTCCTTTGCTGTCTTCCCCACTGTTCTATTCTCTACGTTCACATTATCTGCGAGCTATCGTGCGTCCGTTTGGACTCGGAGAATCGCATACAGCAGTCTAAAGGACACTCATCGAGTCATGCAGGCTAAATTTGCCAGATCGTCATGGTTTTCAGTTATTCTCCTCTGAGAGTGATGTGCCTTGGCGTCTTCCTACACAATTTTTAAATAAGGAATTAGTTTGAATTTAGATGCCGTCGTTGAATTTCTTACCACTGTAGTAGTTACATACTGAATAATTAGCAAGTATATGCAATAATAGGCCAAAGGTATGACAAAAGCAAGATTCGGCTCCCTGCCACACTTCATGGAAAAGTCAAAAATGATTGCCAACCAATTTTTTTCACTACACCGATCTCAATGTTTGACCTTAAAAATCCCATCAACTCCCCCCCCCCTCCCCTCCCCCGTACGTGTATAACAAAGCCCAGTTAATGGGCAGAATTAAAGCAATTATTGAAATCCTTCTCCAGGGACAGTGAAAAATCAGTTTGCAGGTCTGGGGAGGATTGTGGTTGTAATAGACTCTGATTGCAGTTATTTTGGGTAAAACTTTTATGCTTGTGTAATTTCCTTGTCTATTAAATTAGTTTTAAATTTGCGAAATTTTGTAGTTGCCGACCCTCTTTTTCCTAGTGTGTCTGTCATAGTGTTCTTGGGGAATTCGAGTCAACAAGCACGTTCGAACGGGTGATATGGTCATTTTGTTCGCATTTATAGTGTATCACAAGTGGGAAAATGGCACCTGTCTTAATGCTGACTGCTGAGTCTACTTATGTATTGACTTTCTTCCCCTTCCTACAGATCGCTGGTCCACGAGCCATCCATTCAAGTCAATGGGGACTGATATGTCCTTCAGACACCCCCGAAGGTGAATCCTGTGGCTTGGTCAAAAATGTTTCTCTCATGTGTCACATCACTGTGGAAGTCGATGATACAAATCTCATTCGCATTCTGAAGACCTACAATGTCTTTGATCTCAAAGACTTTCGACACCTGCCTGATGAGTAAGTGAATACTATTTTTTATATTCGAGTTTGTCCATTTTAATGGGAATTAAACAACCTGGAGCCTCGCTTTGCATCTACATATAGCCTAAGAACTTGTCTCCCCTATGATTTTTTTAAAATGTCATATTGTTCCTGAAATTTAGCTGATGCAAGTAGTCAGTTTGATAGTGTTCATCTTCAAGGTGTCTTACCTCAATGCTTATAGCGAAGGCGTAACATTATCTTTTGTCGTGATATTAGGGTTATTTCGTTCGTTTGGATGCGAGTCTTTTGGATAACTCAATTCAGTGTTAATTCATTTCTTAGTCTCAGTGAACGTACACCTAAAAATACAAAATTTTGAAATTCGCATTGGGGCTACTTATATTGTTGTTCTTTTTAGGTACATAGTGTTCGTCAACGGGAAACCAGTGGGGTTCACAAAGAAGCCGAAAGAACTTTGCACAGCAATTCGTGGCCTTCGACGTACTCGTCATATCAATGAGTTTGTCTCTGTGCACTGTAAACCTATTCTTCGATGCGTGCACGTTGTTAGTGATGGTGGACGCTTATGTCGACCATACATCATTGTTCACGATGGAAAGCCTCTTGTCAATCAGGAGATGATTAACGACCTGCAGGCTAAGATGCTAAATTGGGAGGACTTTTTGAAACTAGGGGTGATTGAATATCTTGACTCGAATGAACTCAATGATTGTCTTGTTGCGCTGGATGAGGATTCCATTGTTGAAGGGACAACCCACATGGAAATCGATCCATCAACTATTCTTGGTGCGTTGGCTGGTCTCATACCCTACCCTAATCACAATCAATCGCCCCGAAATACCTATCAATGCGCTATGGGCAAGCAGGCAATGGGTGTCGCAGGTCTCAATCAACAGATACGATTTGATACTCTCCAGTTACAAATGGTTTACCCTCAAAGACCCCTGGTTGAAACGAAAACCAGCCGAATGCTGCACTTCCATGAACTACCTGCAGGACAAAATGCCGTTATTGCTATTATGTCATTCACTGGCTATGATGTGGAAGATGCGTTGATTCTAAATAAAGCATCGATTGATCGAGGATTTATGAGGGCTTCTGTGTATAGAAGAGTCGGCGTACATCTCAAATCTCATGATGGTGTTGCTCATGATAGACTTATGGGTCCAATTATCGACACAGGTAAGCTGAATATGCTGCATCTATTTAAATCAATTTCCATTATTATTAACTACAATCGATTTTTCTTCATTATGTTAGTCACTAATAAACCACGTAGAAACGACCAGCTTTTAGAAGCGGACGGGACAGCGGCTGTAGGTTCGAAGGCGGAAAGTCATTTTGTTCTAATCAATAAACAGATGCCTGTCGTAAAGTCGAGTTCTATTAATGAAAACGGCGGCTCTATCAGTGTTACTGCAGCTACACCACCTTCTGCTGTAAATTTTATCTACCTATATTACTTAAATAATTCGAATTGTTTCTATCCCGTTAATGCTATCTCTTTAATATGTAGGTGGAATACAAACGCACTCCCCAAGACCACAAATCAATAGAACCATTCATCGTTGACAAGGTTCTCTTTGCAAGTTCCGATGGTGGACAAACTACTGTCAAGGTTCTCTTACGACAAACACGAATTCCTGAAATTGGCGACAAGTTCTCTTCTAGACATGGCCAGAAGGGTGTTGCCGGTCTCATTGTGCCTCAAAGTAATTTGCCTTTTAATAAGGATGGCATTTCTCCGGATATTATCATGAATCCCCATGGATTTCCCAGTCGTATGACAGTAAGTTGAAAAGACGGGCTTGTCAGCCGCGACTAATATTCTTAAAGGAAATAAAACTAATCAAAAACCCGGTTTTAACCCTTCACTGGTAAACACCAAAACTTGAGGTTGAATACTAATGACAGAACCAGGCATAAAATCCCTCCTAAACATTCCGGAAGCGATCACATTAGAGCCATGCTCTTTCAGATTCACGTCATGTACAGATATAGCTTAAAAGTACCTTGCTTAGGCCGGGTTTCACAAACAGAACATGGCCTTTTAGGAGTCCACGAAGCATCTAGTCTGCTCCTTTTATTTATCAAATACTACCAAGAGTTTGGAGGGGAACGCAAATGATTTGATCATGCCGCTGTCGCTTTTCACATTTATTTTTCAACTTGAACGTGGAGGAAAGTGTGAAATTCGCAGATTTTAACCTGAAAATGGAAAAGTCTCTTTTGTTCTCGAGTATTGATTGTTGTGTGCGTTGTTCCTGTCCCACTTAAAATGTAAATGATCTCATTAACTGTGTCAGTGGAAGAATTGGAAGGCTTTTAAGAAATTATTATATTTTACTGTCACTGTGCCACCAATTTGGCGATTGTATTATGGCCTACTGGCTAAATTAGAACGTGCATTTACGACACGTTTTTCGGTGGTGTAGTAATCGAAATCCACGTCTGAGGGATCAGAGTTCATGAAGTCGATGCCTGTTGGTGTACACCCAGCTATGTGGATGACCAAGTGCACTGATTATTTCTGGCCATCATGATAAGTGATAATGCGAAATTTTCTCATCAGAGTTGACTCTGGAAACCTCTCTATCCGGGTCAAGTTTTGCTATCTCTAACTTTAATGAACTTGAGAATGTCATAATTATAAGTAAAATGGGATTCAATGATGCATAACCCAATTGTGACTCACTTCTTGCAACCAGTCCGTGTTAGCCAAGAAGCAAGCTCAATCGTGTATTTGTCATTGTTCGTGTTTACTTGTCGTCTTGAACGGTCATCAAACGACACTGTATGATTTACGATAAAACACCACTAACTAAGCAGCTAAGCTTGGCAGAAATTGTGAAATTATAAAAAAGCTTTTGTTTAGGGATCACCAAAATATGTTAGGTGTGTCTTCCTCCTAGCTTCTATGAAAGAAGCCAGTTCTGTCGTGAAAAATTGTATTTTAAGAGGATTGAATTTGATGTTGCTTAACAGACAAGTTGAACGTGCGTGTGTGTTCAAAAGGACTCATTCATAGAATGGAAAATTAGGAAGTTATTGAGCCAAAAGCGGAAGGTCTCAAAATGAGATTTTGAGAGTAGAAGTGATCTCATTACGTTTATGTACATTTTTATAGGTTGCTAAACTACTGGAGTTACTCTCCGGAAAAGCCGCCGCTTTGGATGGAAACATACGCGACGGCAGTGCTTTTGGCCCGCATCCAATTGAGGAGCTAAAGGAAGTCCTTCCCAAATACGGCTATAATTGTTTAGGGAAGGAGATTCTTATCTCTGGTGCAACTGGTCAGCCAATGGAGGCCTATATCTACACTGGCGTGGTCTACTATCAGCGTCTCAAGCACATGGTGCTAGATAAAGTCCACGCCCGTTCCAAAGGACCGGTGACAGCGTTGACCCGTCAGCCCACAGAGGGCCGCAGCCGTGAAGGTGGTTTGCGTGTTGGTGAAATGGAGAGGGACTGCTTAATCGCTTATGGAGCCTCACAGCTACTACTTGAACGACTCATGTTGTCGAGTGATGCTTATGAAGCAGTAGTTTGTGAGGCATGTGGATTGTTTGCTTCCTCGCCGACTTGGTGTCAGTATTGTAAGAGCAGTGCAAAACAGAGAATATCGAAGATTCGACTGCCTTATGCTTGTAAATTACTCTTCCAAGAACTTATGTGTATGCGTATCTTCCCCAGAATGACACTTTCAGCTCCCAATGAATCTGTTCTGGCTGCACGTCATTCTGTGAATAAGTAACAATCTCTTTCTTTTCTCCGACCGTTTTATTCCTTTGTAAATTCCTACCGTATTAAAACAAATCTCTTCAAACAATTCTACTTCTCTTTTCCACTAATATATTTTGTTTGGATTTAGAAAAGAATCGAAGTTAAGATTAGTTGCCAACTTGTACGTCTAGTTAGTAAGTGATCAATATTGCACAGCCAATGGTGGGGTGGACAAACACACTGGCTGATCTTGATTAGTAAGATGAACCGAAGAGCGATTCTTGAGCACTTAAGGAGGTGATCAGATTGATACCATATTTCGACTCCTAGCCATTCTGAAGGCTATATCTTTCTTCACTGTTACAGCAGCAAACCGATCTGTTAATAGGAGTTCTCAAAGTAGGAAGACAAAGATTCTGATGAAGATGTTAGTGAACGGGTCCCTGACTTGCGGATGGTGCGTATTTTTGCAGTGGGTATATGTAGTTCAGAGGCAAGTGGTAACGTAAAGAGATGGTATGTGATCTTGGAGCACGTCTGTCTGCGCAAGTGATGAAGAGCTAGCAAAAAGCACTCAAGATCCATGTGAGTGACTTAATCACTAAAATTATCATTTGGGCATTTTAGTTCGTGTTTTTTTATCGACCTGATTGCTGATTGTATGTAATTTTAACATTTGTGAGTGATCACAAACTTACGGATCTCTGCAAACTCCAAATTTTTCCCCAACTTTCCTATGTTATAACTCTAAGTTAATGAAAGCCATGCAGGAAAAATTAGTCTTCTCAAACATTTAAAGAAAAAATACACACGCGCACACACAGTAGACCCATAGGGAACCCGAACCTAAGAGGTCCATGTGGATATTCGCGAGGTTAGGACTTGCAGTCGGTTTTACTTTATTGACCCGAAGTGGGGGTCTGCGATCATCAATTCAAGATGGCAAAATCCTTTCAATCTTGCTCTATTCCATTGTCGCATTCCTTCATACATTTTATAGACTTTACGCCTCTTCAAACTACATGTCTAACTTATACGATATGTTGGACCACGCTTCCGCCAGGGTAAATTCGGACTCGGCAGGAAAGATTGATTAGATACTCAACAGACTGTATATTACGAAACACGACCTGATATCCCAGTTCACAAATAAGATAGAAACGAAAAAGCACACGCAAAGTCAGTCAAAAAGCTAACTTAACTATTGCCTTTAAATATACCAACTGGCCAAGAGTATAAAAAAGAGAAATTTGGCAAACACAAGGAATAATAATGCTATTTTTCTGAGTGGAAATATTTTTCTTGGATTAAAGTTGACTCAGAGTACATCTCAGCCTTCTGGCTTTACATCAACTAGCCCGTTGACAAATGCGTCCAAACTGGGCTGGTAATGTTGCTGACTTAGCCAACCTCCAATTCCTCACTGCCAACGCGATTTTTATTTCTATAACTATACCAAGAGTCTACTTCTAAACGCCGATCGGAATTCCTCAGCTCGAAACCTAAAAAGTTCGCATTCTAAAGTCTGTTAGTATCATACATCTCCGACTCACTTAATCCTATTCTACTCAAACTCAAATGGAACCTCTTAATGACTCAAACTCCATCCTGTCCTAATTATCCGATGATTGTTACCAACCCCTTATCATAACTTAAAAAACAGATAAATGCACTTTGTGCACCTTGATTAGGAAATTATAGCCCAAACCCGCCTCCAATCACGGTGTGCTTCCCTTTCAGTTTGTGAATGCGCTTTAGTATAACTTAGGACCCAAAATATCTGCGTGACGGCAAGCGATTCCTTATTAACTGTCGAGATCACTAACTAAGTTTGCCTCTAATTCCTCAGTAGTAAAGTATTTGATGGCTTGCAGTAGGATTTAGCGATACTTCGAAAGCATGTGCAGATATCACTCCTTAAAAGGGGTAATCCTCCGATAGCAAGTGAATTATGGCCTAATCCACAACTAGCTCATCAACATTAGATTTCATGAGAGTATATTTTCCTAGATGTATTGGCACCACCACTATAATAATAAAGTCGCCCATGTCACTCAAGAGTGGACCCACGAACCACTTATGTAGTAGAGAAATACGTCAAATCAAATGCATATAACGGGACAGAGCACTTAGGTGATTGGTAAACAATCTATTCATCTATAAGCTGTAAGAGAAATACATGAGGCTAAATGGAACATCAATAGAGTACCAAAAATAACAGAAACAACTCGATTTCACACAGGTGTAAATCCTGATAATCCAGAACCAATTAAAATGTCACAAAACCCAAAATAAGATATATTAAAAGGAATTGATTACGATACATGGTATTAATCTAGTGACAATGTGGTCGGGAACGAGGATTTGTAATTCAGAACGTAAAACTGGAATATAAGATATAGAATAAAAGACGTAGGAAAATCAGCTTTTCGTATAAATCTTATCAAAAAGCAATCTTACAGCGTTCTATTTCACTATCGGTAAAGCGTTTTTAACCAGCTTCATACATAACTAGAAGACAAAAATATTAATTTAACCGCTATTTGATTCAATATTAAAATAAACTTAAAAGTTAGAAATAATATACACGTATTTTCATCTTATGTACAGGAACAAAGTGCTTAGGAGCTAAGTGTTGTACAGAGATCCTCCAGCTGTTGACAGAGATCGTTGTTATTGGACGCAATACTTTCAAAATTCTTAATCTAAGAACAAAAGAATCTAAGCACAATTAAACCACTTACTGTTCGAAGGGCAAGCTCTCGAATGTGCTGACGCTTCTGTATGGCAATTGTGAAATCAGACGAACTGGAGACAATCGTGCTTAAGCCGACTAAGATATCCTTAACAGGCCTAGAACAATTAATGGCTTAAAAGAGAGACACTTGCTTCTGTAGAGAAATAGAAACTGGAAGATAGGTACAGCTTCGAAGTTTTTCTGCATATGATGAAATCAAATCAAACATGTCGTTAACTTTAGTAAGGTCAGAAAGGAATGTAGAAAAGTCCACATGTTCAGAAACTTTCTGATCAAAGTTTGATGTGATCACCAATTCGGAATCATCAACTTTGGAATCAACACATTCGATATGCTAAGCAATGAAAAGAACATTTAGCTGCAAAAACGTCCATATAGAAATTTCGAAATCGTAACAATAAGCTCATAAGATTTCAACAACAGTAGTACTGATTTGTTAACGAACAAAGTTAACAAAACTAAGATCGAAGTTACCCCAGAAATATCATAGCCCAACACTGACGCCTGGGAGAGTATTAGCTCAGCCATTCGAAAGTATGATTGGAAGAACAGTCAAGATTCAACCGATGCCAATGGTTTAAAAGAATGGGAAAATAAATCACAAACAGCCCTTCCAGAAATGAACGTGAATTAGCATAATGATAAATAGGCAATATAAAAGATTACATATACTCCAATGAATTTGTATTAAATTAATTGAACATAATAGGCTTAATAGAAAAAAGCAACAAACCAATAAAATTTGAGATAAGTTTATTAAAATATAAATAATAAGTTTTATAAAGTTGACTTTTGGGTTTCACAGATGCTTTATTATCATTTCGCTTCTTCTGCATGTTTTGCCTAAATAGTCGCGATCGTGAATTTAAATAATTTTAAAAAGTTTTTCGCTTTTCTCATGTTCGAAAACATTCCACATGGCTCTCTAAGTTCCTTTGTTCTATTGGGTCTCTTTTTCTGACCTCGTATCGAATCCCCATTTCCCGCAGCGTTCATTACTATATCGATGGATGATTTTACCTCAGCCTTTCTTTCAAGAGGAAGAGATGAATTGAAAGATGTCGAGGAGGATATCTCATACGCACCATTTGGGGTTGATTCATCAAAGACAATGCAACCAAATACGTCGGCTTCTCATCAATTTCAAAGTGCAGATACTGAACCAGAATCCGTGACAAGATGGCGACAGGAGTATAGTGCCAATATCGAAAAGAAAGATGGAAATGAGGCTGAAAAGGTAAACGCAATGAAGGAGAATGCTGAGAAGGTATGTCATCAATGTTTAACGATATAATATTAGAGTTTTGGATTGATCTATACTTTGTTCGACTTAATAGGAATTAGTGGATTGGCAAGCATGGTACAAGAAAAATCTGGTTAAGGCTCATCAAGAAAATTTGGCTCATGAAGAAGAATTGCAATCTCAACGTGACAAGACTACACTCCTCTCTCAATCAGTTGCCAATGTCAATCCTTCTGATTCCGCTATTTGGGAGCGAGTTTGTCAACTTTGTGATCTCACTGTTTCCTCCACTGGCGATTCGACTTTCTCCTCAAAATCTTCATCACAATTCAAAGACATAACTAGATTCCGTTCTCTTCTTCTTTCACTTAAAAATAATCCTCCCAGAATTTCCCACTAGTTCTATTATGTCAATTAAATGTCATTGCACTATCTCCCCTTCAAACTCTAATTATTGTTGTCGTAGAAAACTTACATTTCTTCATGTTTCTGTTCTGGTTGGACGATATGGTACAAGCGCCCGGTTTCAATGTATATTTCCTAACTCTCGATATGCCCTACTTCATCTGTTTATTTGTCTCATGTATGTAGTGTGTGCTCTTATCTGCGACGTTTTCCTTTTCACATTATTACTTAAATAGGACTTTGAGATTGAAATAGAATCTCGTATTCCATTTCGACTATTTCTTTTATGCTTTCCCAGACTGGTACTGCGCAAGCTTTATTTGTGGTACATATCCGTTTGTTTTGGACACTAAGAAGTCAAAAGTAGTAGAACTATTCCACTATCACTTGTATCCTTAGTTATGTGGTCATTTTAGAATGGGTATAATGGGTCTTTACCTTAGTCTTAATCGCCCTGCATTCTTCACTTAAATCTTAATTGGATTCCACATTGGTGTTGAACTATATCTGCAATTTTTACACTATTTCTAAAATAACCAGCTACAATTGTACTCATGGACCGATTCCCACTTCAGTATTTTGCTTCAACCACTCCATCAGCAGTGCAGCATATACGGCTCTTCCTGCCAAATTCTATCTCAAATACCATTTGCAAACTGCCTTTCTCTCACTCTCTGTAGCTCTACATCTTTTTGACCTTACCCGACTATAACCGATGATTCTCTGATCATGTTCCTTGATCAACTGAGTTACATATGGTGCTCTCTTATTTACATATGCAATAATGGCTTTCAAATGAATTTTGGAACCAGTTTAGTCTTAAGTTTAGAAGGAGGTCTAACGGCTAAAGCATCTGGTTTTGTCCAGGCTATTCTTCCGTCCTTGCCTCCTACTTTTTAATAATCAAGAGAGAACAAGATAATAGAAATTAAGGACCAGAAACCACGAGAGGTGGAAGAAGTGAGGATAAAAGATGTAGATGTATAGTTGTAACGAGTATGACATAAGGAGTCGGAAGTCATATGTACATCCTCGACAAGTGGATAATATAAGAAAGATAATTAAAGGTCACAAGTACGCCACCAAGAAATTATTGACCACATGTAAACAAGAGAATAGAGAGCAAAATTTGTATTCTATAAAAGTGGACTCTCATTACTGGTTTATTATTTCTCCCAAACCGGACTAGTCAACATTGGGAGTACCTAGAAAAGTCCCAAAAACACACTTACGAAGTCATTCGATTTTATCAACTCAATTTTCAGGAAAAATTATTATTACTATTATATCAAATGGTAGGCTTTATGACAGTTATCATTAACTCATTAGTTGACATCTGACTTCCCCATATGTCTGGGTTTCTCTCGTTGTCTGCAGGGCAGGAAACCGTTTCAGATGGGTCTTCTCCATTTCCTCCTGAAGGTCACATAGGGGGCATGTTGGTTGGGCATATGCTCCTATTCTGTGGAGATGTTTCGCCAGGCAATCGCGTCTGGTACACAGTCTAAATTTTGCAACAGCTTCGAGTCTAGGCCAGTTGGCTATGTTGGAGAGTGCCGCTGTCCACTTCTTCTCCTTTGTTCGGGCTTTGTGTTTGTTGCTTCTTGAAGTCTAGAATTCTCTCCTGATTAAGGTCTTTATTGTGCAGAAAGATAGTGACCAGTCTATAGCTTGCAGAATTGTGGTCCCCTTCTTAGCAAGTGTGTCAGCGCGCTCATTGTCTATAATGCCACGGTGTCCAGGGATTCAGTGAAGAATTATTGTTTTGCTGTTTTCTTTGAGTAGCTGATACAGTTTTTTACATTCGTGGATTTCAGCTGTTTTGGGTGGTTCTCTGCTTCCAATTGACCATATTGCTGACTGTGAGTCTGAAAGAATTACCGCGTTGGTGAATTTAGTATCCCGGCAGCACAATTGGCCCAGGGCTATCTTAATGACCTCTATTTCACCCTCGAATGCAGATCTATATTGTCCCACTACTGCGAAGAATGTGAATAGTTCGAGGTAAACCCCTGCACCAACGTTTGCTTTTTTCAGGAAAAATTAAATCTTAATTATGAGAGAGGGTTTCTTGATCTGCGCAATAATAATAACATGTGAGGTAAAAATAAACATCATTGGTCATGCGGACTTGTCAATGTATGATTGCTTGATTTATTTTTTTAATTAATCAAAATAATACTTTACTTGCAGTAATCTGATTCAAAAGGAAAAACATGGCAATAGAAATTAATTTGAATAGTTTGGGAATATCCAAACAAAGCGAGAAGCAAGTGAGTCTAATGCGATATGAGGCGAAAGAAGAGGCTTGGAGTCTGACATATTGTAAGTTATCCAAATTCTCATAAGAAGAGTAGTTTAGCTTGCAATGCCCAGGTGTTCCAATTTCCCCAAGTATCCCATAGGATCATGAGTCAGATTTCGTTTCATCAATAGTCAGTGCTCGATCGCAGGTTTATTTATTTCCATGCTTGGTCATTCCACCTAGATCAAATAGTATCTTGCTACTTCCTTGAACAAGTAAATGGAACTAGCAGAATAGTGTAATAGAGAGATAATTAAGTTCACAAGTGATTGGGAGTCCGGATATCTAGTTTTTGGGCAGCGACTAAACTACGTCTGATTCAGATGAAAATATGAAGACAGATCAGTTCTTACATAGGTTGAGGTTAGAGTAGGCAGCTGGTTTACTAATATTAAAGCAGTGGCTACTCTAAGTTCTTGAGTAGATGGTAGTAGATTTCCGTTGGTATTTTTCACCTTTTAATTTTACCACTCTTCACCAAAAGAATAATATGGAGAAAGAATAGGGGATTGGGACTGGAATTCCTGTAAAATAGACTCGCCAAACCAATGAATATAAAGCCGTTAGAAGAGATGCGATTTGGGGAGTCATAGTAACGGTACTGTGTGGATAGTATTTTTGTTTAAAGAAAGGATATATATGAAGTGTAAACTACGAACTTCCTCTAGAAAAATCTTGCGGAGGTTGAAAAAGTTCTTAGAAGAGGCATTACAATATACTTCAAGAGGTTGAATCTATGAGTTCCTCCTCACGAGAAGAGTGCTAATCTGACTTAAATTCTACAGAAATCAGGTCTGCTAATGTTGGGTACCATTTAATCGGTAAGATGATCTAAAATTATTTTATGAGAAATTAGAATGATTAACTCAACAAAGAATTGTATTTCTCGATTCATCAAATATTAAAAACAATTCAGATGAGTTCTTAAAAGAGAAACAATACGTATGTGGATCTTTTTGTGCCTTGCCATACTCTGCGACCTTAGTGAAATTCGTGATGCGAACAAACTTTCCGAAGCGAATTGAGTATCAGAGCGACTGAGTCATTCAATATATATATTTGCTTAAAAGCATAATTATTTGCATGAGCTTGATAATGGATATCTCGGTGATACCTCCTTTCCGGTCGGTAAAGACGGTCAGTATTTTAAGCGTTGACTGCTCATTTCGTCAAAATTGGTGAGTCAGCTGTGAGTTACTATTTATTTCGACCTTACAGCCCATATAAAAGAGATAATTGGACCACACACATTTGTGGTTATAAAAGCCTACGTTAAAAATACATTTAAGCATGGAAATCACAATTCATATTAACAGTCATAAACAAATCTTGTTGTCTCTTTATCATGGTTTTCCATTTTCATCAGAAGGGAAATCCCAAATTACTGCTAAAGTAAAAAATTAATATTTAAATTTTATGGCACGATAAATGGATTTTTTCCTGTCTGTCGTATAACCTAAATAACAGGGAATAAAATTGAATCTTTTCCAGGAATGAAACATTTTGAATTATAAAGTATCATTCCTGTTAACAAACCAATTTCGCATCTACTAGTACTACCAGAAAGGTAATCAAAAATTGTGAACAGAGAAGTGATGGTGCCCAAGATTCATTAAAGTAGTTCAGGAGCTTTCTTATAGATAATTCGTCGCCTTCCAATAGTTATTTAAATAATTTTGAATTCTATGTGACAAAAATAGGACATTGTAGCGGATTAGCTACCTAACTAAGCCTGAATGTACTCAGAAACCTCAGTGGCAATTTCTCCTGGTTGGTACTTCCCACTGAAGTAGCTACGCTTCCGGATGGTACGCGGTGGTACGGATGTGTTGAGCCTAGTAGTCGATTTAGTTCCCGGAATAAGGTGGAAGTAAACTGCGATCCCCTGTCTGTCGTGATGACGGATGGAACACCAAATATGGATATCCATGATTCTATCAGGGCCTTTGCCACCGACGCAGAAGAGGTGTTGCGTAAGGGAACGGCGATTGGCCAACGCGTAAAACGGTCAACGCAGGTTAGGATGTATGAGAAGCAGTTCGATGGTGGGAGGGGACCGACAATATCAACGTGGATATGTCGAAAGCGGGCTTCAGGCAGAGGGAAACGAGCTAAGGGACTTTGGGTATGCTTGTGGACCTTGCTGGCTTGTCAGGAGAGGCAATTTTTGGCCCACTGACGAACATCTCTTCGTATGTTCTTTCAAACAAAACGGTCAGTGATCAACTTCGTTGTGGACGAATGCCTGGGTGCGACAAACCATGGAAATGGTCGAAAATCTTCCAGCGATACGCTTGCGGGACGAACGGTCTCGGCCTGCCGGTTGAAACGTCGCAAAGGATCTCAGTGTTAGAGACCGGTAAGGTAGTGGTAAGCATTCAAAATGTAAGGAGGGATTGGAAGAGATTTCCGCGAAATCCGGATCTGACCTTTGTTCGGATGTTAGGGCTTGGAAATCAAGTGAGGGTATGGCGATTTGGTTTAATTCCATACGAGACATTGCGTCAGCAACCACATTGCTGGCACCGTCGATGTGGCGTACATCGCTAGTGAATTGTGCGATGAAATCCAAGTGTCGGGTTTCCTTGGGAGAATGGTGATCTGCAGCGGCTCGAAAAGCATATATTAAGGGCTTATGGTCGGTGAAGATGGTAAATTGACGACCTTCCAGGATGTGCCGGAAGTGTTTTACTGCTAAATAGATGGCGAGCAGTTCTCGACCAAATGTGCTGTACCGCATCTCCGTGGTTGTGAGCTTCTTCGATGACGTGCCCCACAACATAGAGAACGCAGTGGATTTTCAAATAATCCACGTTTTGATTAAGGTTAGCAATAAATTTAGTGAGTGACTATACTAAATATCCATTCCTAAAATTTATTCCATTTTAAAATGAATACAAGGCATTTTGCTGTCATGTTCTCAAATGGATATGAATATGCAAAAGTTTCACAAATTGTCGTTATTTATTCTGAAATTGTAATAAAATTGATAACACATCTATATTACTTTGAAAAAAATGAGAAACAAAACAATATATTACAAAAATGAATGTAGGTTTCACTTACAGTTGATTGGTAAAAATAGCATTTTAAGAAATATGAGTCAACGTTTAATCTAGGCTGGATTACTTAAAGCAGACAGACACAAAGTGTGGCTTAAGTATATTGAATAAATATAGTTTATTACACGTTTATAATATAGACTTTTTTAATTTAGAATTTAAATAATTTTCAGCAGATTTTGATTGAATGACATAAATACTTATCTCAAGGCTGCACTGTAATTGGCCTTGATTTTGCTGTTTCGCTTTTAAATAGTTTATTTTGGGTTTGTTTTGAGAGATTCCAATTTACTGTATCGTGATTTACAGATTCGATCGACATTAATGAGTGATACATTTAATGAACAAGACGTTGCAGAGCTATCCCTTTTGTCCGATGCGGTAGCGGAAAATATTTTCCCTGAACATCATATCAACAAATGTATGTCTTGCTTATGTGTTATTACATCTGGTATTTTAGCTACCTTAAAAGAAACATGTGTTGATTCTTTTCCCAAGCTCGATTCTCTAGTTGTTCTTGGCTCCAAGGCATTTGCCGAAAAACAACCGTTCGAAGCTATTTATTCTGCTGAAAAACCAGTTCCAGAACATATACAAAAGACCATTGCTCACTATAGTTTTCCATCAACTAGTAGGGAAATAAGAATGTATTCCGCCTTGGGTACAGGCAGTGTGAATTGTTTCCGCAAAGCAAATTTTCTTTTTATGCAAAATGGAGTGCGTGATTGCTTGCAGATAGGTTTGTTTACCATCTTTTAGATTGATAAGTAATATGCCTCATTTTAGGTTTTTATATTAGTGCAAATGTCATCCACTCGGCTACAGATCCGAAAATTCGACATGTGACTATGTGCTTCGATCGTAAGCATATCACTTTTACCTCCTGTACCTGTATCAGCGAAGAGGATCGTAAAATAATTGACAGCCAGAAGAAACATCTCTCTCCGGCACAGAAATCAATGTCAGATCTGAGTGTCTGGTGTCCTCATGTTGTCGCTACTTGTTTGACTCGAATTGCGCATCCGGAAAAATTTACCTACCGCCCACCAATTTCGGAATCTTTGAGTCAGTTAAATGAGTCGCAGTTGAGAACACTGGCATATAAACTCATTTGCCAAGAAAGTGCACGTAAATTTTTACCCGCAACACAGAGTATCCTTGATGAAATGCTTACACCATCGACAGCTCCGTGCGGTTCTTATGAAGAAGGAAGAGGTATTCTTCTATATTTTGTTTTTAAATATCGTTTACTTCATTTTTAGACCCAACTGGTGGAGGTTGCATAGGCGAAAATCCGTATTGGTGTGCCGATTTCACAAATCTGAAGAACAGACTGACAAGTCATTTAGCGTACCACATTCGTGAATTAAATATCGAGATCGATGTTGAATTGTTTTTCGATTTACCTCCTTCGTTTGTGGACATTCTTGACGTCCTTTCTTCTTTTCGATCATATCGTCCGCATGGAGCTTGGGAACTTCTGAGTATTATTATCAAAATGATGCACAACCACGATGCTAACTGCCTAGAATTGTTGCAGATCTTTGTGGAATCCATTATCGAAACCCCGGCGGTAGGTATTTAATCTTCAAATTTATTTCAGGGTCATAATATATAGTGATAAGTAAGTTGCCGTGGTCGTTAATAGGAGCTGTCTGAAGGAAATAATTCAAAATTATGGGTACCAGTTTTAGGTCGTGCGTAACGATAAGAACCTTGGCTGCATCGTGGGTTCAACGTCACGAGTAGATAAATAGGCTTTCCAGCTGTCAGAAGGCTGTTTCAAAATGCAAGCAAATCCTTACCAATTAGTTGTTTCTTTACTCTCTTTGTTTTTTCTCTTGCAGGTGGTGAGCCACTGGAGCTGCGCGGAGAGAAATATTCCATTTCCTTCAAAACACGTTCAAGATGCTGGAAGAAGTGGCTCTTTCTATACTTCTAGATGGCTCTGTGAAGCTCTTGTTGATGTTTGGCGACTCTTTTGTCTTCATCCTAAGTTTGTTAGTGATGCTGAAAACCCTGTTCCTAGTCTTGGTGTCTCACGTAGAGAAATTGTCGAAATGTTGGATAGTTGGCAGTACAAAATCCTTTCTACTACTCAGGATCTCTCCCCAGTTAATGCTATTCATTTGGACCCAGTTGGATTTAATCCGGCCATAAAAACTTGCTTGTAAGTCTTCATTAAATTTCTTTAATTTAATTTCTATGTCTGAAACACTTTTTCAACATAACTGACCTTTTATAGGTGTTATTTCGTAAAAGACGTCTTAGTTATAGTAGATCGTACAAGCTAATGGATTCTTATAGCGTTGAGGAAATTATTTTTTAAGGGGTATAGTTGATTTTCATAAGGCTCAGGGTTTTGACCTTTTACGATCCGGCTTCAGCATTGAGAATAGCATTCTGGTATATGGGGTTTCAATCATCCCTGTCTTTGGTAGTATTTGAACTACAGCGATTCCGTTAGTAGTACAAAGGCATCACATTCTTTTCCGTTGTTGGCGTACTTTATTTTTTTCGCTCGAATTACTTTGACGTAGGGTTTACTCAATGCTGTGGACATTCATACATTCGGCATGTTCGGGCATTTTTATTCGCCGTAACTTTGCTTAAGATTTCTCTGTTTTTCTCTGACGCCTGTTAAGGTAAAAGAAGTTCCAGATTATGAGAAATAAATGTATTTTCATACCACCTCAACGAGAATCTAATCCAAATATTGGCTTGTTTACGGTGTTGATCTTCATCCCATCCTCGGCGCTAAACTGATCCAGTGAAAAATTTTTTTTTATTAGATTGTCATGGACAAATGACCACCTCCCTTCCACTCTTCATTTAACCCCGGAACAATTCCGTCAAGGTGAGTGCTCTTGAGCGAGTTCACTGGTTTTACTTTGATTCTATCTTCTAGCTATCCCCAAATTTGATGGTGCTTTTGTGAGTGAACAGTCTTTTGTGGACGATGATTCAATGTGGAGGGATTCGTTCGGGAAGTCTCCAGAATTTGGTTCTTTTTGTCCTCCCATGTGTGGACAATTTGGGGTGAGTGAAAATGGCAACTCCTATGAGTAAGCAAATTGTAAACGCCTATATCTCAAGCCCACCAAAGAAAGATTTTAACGGCGTTTAACCTGTGCAGGATACTGGCATAGTGGAGTCTAATGAAGAGGTCGAATTTTGCCACCCCAGACTTAAGCAGTGTAGTTGATTATGGCTTTCACTGGGTATGAGTGAGCACGTTACTCGCTACGCCACTAATGTAGGTTGGTATTAAGAATGCAGTTTTAATGTATGGCTTTCAGCATTGCAATTTTTAAAGGAAGGAAATTGGATTGGTGGGGTTGGAGATTGATGTCCTTACACATAAGTTGTGATAGGTGCCTCTTTTTGCATAAAACCTTATTTGAACATTGATATCAACGCGATTTGAGAAGTTCCATCTTAGCCTGACCTGCTCAATGTTCTGTTGTTTTCTGCCCTCAACGTTGTACATTCCCTATCTCACTTTCTCCCGAATATGTCTACCTAAAATATAATTGGGTAATTCCACTTCCTGGGACTGTCATCTTAATCCTTGGGGTGGGTTCTCATTCTCATCACAGGATTCGTACCGACAGGTATCTGCTTAAGGACTTCTGAAATGACTGGTGTGCACGTTGGTCCTATTTGTTTATATTCGATACGAATTGTATGATGCTTCTTTAACATTAGATTGATTTTGCTCGATGTCAAAGCCTTGTTACCCATGGAGGTCGAAAGGAGGTAGCATTATCCTGGGTGCGACATCTGGCCCTTCAAATGTTACAACAATCTCCACACTTATTGGCGGCTGCCAAGAACACATTCTCAACGCAGAACGCAGATAAAGAAACGTCTTCAAGCACCACCAATAGTCGATCTTCTTCAAGTACACAAAATACGGAAGCTGGTCGAAAAGCTCGCGGTTTATTTCGTGAGAGAAGTGCTGAAACGGAAGCATTGCTAAAAAATAGGAGTGTTGATAGATTTGGAACAATAGTGAGTGTCTTTTTCCGTCACATTCTACTTTATACTTAAAAACTTCATTAGCGCATATTTTTTTGCAGCTTAGTGAATGGATTTACTGTGTGAACTACCTTATGGACTGTTTCTATAGTTTCTACTTCTACGATGGTGTAGTTTGCCCACCCGTCCTCACAAACCATGATCTTTCTCGAGTTGTTATGCACAAGAAAGTTGTGGAAGGCTTCAACCCATCATACTACTTACCGCATTTATCTGCATTGTCCGCACCCCAGGGGAAGCTAACGACTGAAGGCTGGATGCCTATTGACATGGAATTGGCTTTTCGATTGGGTTTTCTAGTTCTGGTTCTACCCAGAACGCAACTTATTCTGAAGAGCAGAGAAGTGCGTCTAATGGATCATGAAAGTCAACTTATGTCTAGACTCTACAGGCTACCTTTGGAAGTAGTCTGCCCCTGGGTTGTCGACACTCTTCGACAAGAAGCCTCAGTTCTTGCTTATGAACCAGATCGATTCGGTAAGTTCAATTTTATTTTTTGAGTAAATTTTAAGAAACTTTAGTCGTCCCTCTGGGGTAATCCTGACAAGTCTAGATGGGGGGGAGGGGGGGGGGGGTGACAAAAATAGTTGGAAAAGTTTAGCTTTGAAACCAACATTTTTTCCTTCAAATTTTTTTCCCTTGCCATCTTTGAGTGTTCGATTGGAGTCTGTTTGTTATACAAATTAATGCCTATTTTAGTAGATATTAGTTTTGTAGGGCTAAAGTTTGCCTTCTTTATATTATTATTACTCGTAATAATGGAAATTTTTTTTAAAAAATTGATTGTGGGGGAAACAACTGAAAGCGGTTAAATGGAAAAAAGATGCCAAGAGCAACGTTTGAGTTCAAGTTCTTTTGTTTGTTTTCCTTTTTGTGGTTATCCCTTAGCCAACCATCTACTGGGGGTATTCTAGGTGGCAGTAGGATTGTGCAATTACGACGTTTCTTCCGGTAGTCCACTATCCTATATTTTTTTATTTCATAGAGGCCAACGTACCCTACGCTTTGTCGGATTTCCTTTTCACCATGCTGGCCGGGTCACATAATCTAGAAGATTGGGGTCCACCGGAAAGCTCTTCTCCCATTGTTGGCGACACTGATAGCACAGACGGTACTCAAACCGTCTCGATCAACTACCTTCCACCATTTATTATCCGCGTTTCTCGACATAAACCTACTGCCGAGATAAATGAGCGGAAGCTTCGCAAACAAATCAGGTAAGTTGTGTCCCACCCTGAATCTTGTTGATTTATTTTTTCGATTATTATTTGAAAGATCAGTAGAAGAAAGCCCAATAATGTCGCTTAAATCGGTCGGTAAGTAGTCACGGTCTGTGTTAAAGGGTGAGGGGAATTTGGACACTTTAAGGCCTGTATAGTGAATTTTGTCCAAACTTTCATCTACTATGGTATTCACCAGAAAGCAAGATAGGGAGATGACAATACAGTGGTAACTCGGAGTTGCGTTGTGAGGAATGAGGGAAAATTGATGAAATGGACTATTTGAAACAGAAGGAGAGAGTGGTAGCCAGACTATAGTAAACAGGACAAATTAAGATAGACTGAAACTTTTTGACTGGTTTTGAGTTCTTAGCTAGTCAGTGATTCATAGTGTTCTACTTTAGTAAGCATGTTCTAAAACATTAAACATATGACAGGCGTTCATGAGAGGGTGTGGAGTCTATGCGTTGAAGTTGATAAGGCTTACCAAAATGCAAAAGAAGTACAAAGTACAGGTAATCAATCATCATGACACAATGCCCATAGGTGCCTGAAGATCGATACATTCCATCTTGCTTGCTTCTCCGTTGGTCCACGCCCTCCATACGGAGGAGGCTGCTTTCTTAACCTGCTTCCAGTTCTCCAGCCTAAATGTGCTTGGTGGTTATACATCGGCTATTGGTACGGCTGCATGTACGGGTAATGCGTTAATGTCGCATTTTCCAGCTAACTTGATGCCAATTGGGAAGGTGTCGCTAATTAATCGTTTAGTTATATTCTCTTAATTTCGTTATTTTAAACGACGTTTTATTTGTTAACAGAGGTGACTATGAACTAGCATTTGCTCTTGCTAAACGCACTCTCAGTCGAAATTCCTACATTCCTGATCTTAATTTCACTCGTTGTCAACGCTACCAACGTCGGTCTTTCTTCCTCAAAATGCTCGACTACTACAAGAACAAGCCAGGTTATATGTGCGACCTGGTAGAGAGTCTACTTGATCGTACTCTCAATCCAAGCTTTAAGTGTCCGCCCTTGCAAATCTTTCGCGAAAACAGGTTTGATGAGATGCTGGGCATAGAGGAAAGTCAACTAACGAACTGTCAACAACCACAGACATCATCGGGTCGGGGATCTCAGAAGTATCCTTCGTCATTTTTACTGAAAGAAAGTCTTGAAGGACCTAGCACGCAATCTAGACGTGCTCACACGTCAAGAACACCGGGTACTATTAATGCAACAGGCTCAACAAGTGAAGATACAGACACCGTTTCCGATTCACGTATCCGTTGTGCTAATCTACGTCGGCTTACTAGGCACTCAGTTGGTATGGCAGCAATTGACAGTAGTGCTCCTGAAACGACAAGTTCTGACAACTCCCCGACAACAAGTAGGCGCACAATTAGGGTTCCTGAAGAGGCACTGAATCCTAGTTATTACCATCCTCCTCCTCCTGGCTATTCTACCTCTGAAGACGATAGCCAATTCACAATTCCCGATGGCTCTGATGAGGTGAGTCTGTACAGATCAGTTACCTCTCTCCTAACTCCTTAAATATATTATCGTCTATTCCTTTATATTAATCTTCATTCCATGCAAAAATTGTGAAGATGCAAACAGTTTTTATTGGAAAAGAAACAGAAAGTACGAGCGAAAGTAACTGAGTGGTTGTGAGATGTATGTTAACTTTTTGGGAAGGTATATATAGTTCATTCCAAAGATTTAACATGCAGAGATGGAAGGGTGTAAGCTTCGGGGTAACTGAGGCAGCAATCTTCAATTAAAAGGCAATTAAGTGGTCTAATCAATCAAATTAAAGATAAACCGCTTGAGGACGCGTAATGTTTCTAACGCGAAGCTTAAGGTCACACGTGGGTGGGACTTTGGCAGTTAGGCGCAACAAGTCGACGGTTTACTTCAATCTTACATAAAAGGAATCGCTTTCGCTTTTCGCATGTATACGTTTTCATTTAGTGGCCTTTCGGTTGACCCTAGATGTTCCTGTCACATTATGGATAAAAAGTTGTCAACTTCTAGAGATCTCAAATCAGTCTGGCTTCTTCTGTGAATTATAAAATGTAGTGGTTTGTGTGCTCGTCTGCGAAGTCGAGGGTTATGAATTTCATGTGTACCGATATACTTCCAATAAACGGAGTGGCCAACAGTACTAGTTAGATTTGACTAATAAAGGGGCTGGCAGAACTAGAGTTTTTTGTCATAGAGTCTTTAAAGTTATCATTGCAAAATGTCTTCCTAAATAAGCTTGAAAGTTTTGTTTAAACTTGCTGAATGGAAAGGCTTAAAATTTGTAAATCGATGCCAAACTTTTTCGTTAAGGTTTGTCCTAACTAAAAAGGATTAAGTATGCATTTCCTTCCTGTATGTTATGTGCTATTAGTTAAAATAAGATATTAAAAGCAACGGAATTCCTTGAATGTGGGTTGGTCTTTTATATTTTAGAAAAACGATGGTACACTTCCTCGAATATATTTGGGCCAAGATTATGTGGAACACCTGATAGATCTTTCCAAAAAGGTTCGAAAAATAGCTGGTGGTCCGAATGCTAGCTCTACTTTTCAGTCCACCCATAGCACTACCGACCTCTCACTACAAAAAGCAGCATTCCACGTAAGTTTCTACTAACAAAATATAAGTAGCGCTAACATCATAACGCAGTTTTCCCCTTTAGATAAGCCTTTATGCGCTAGGACTGTGCAATCAACTCGGCGCAGCTGCTCGAAAATCTCGTCTCAGTTGCAAGATCATGACCTGGCTGAATCGAGAGGCTCTGGAAATGAAATGGTCAGCTGTAATTTCTCTAATTTATTCATGGAAGGGGGCTTTTCCCATCCAGGAAATGTCGAATCTTACCAAGCAGTTTGTCTTACGATTTAGTAAAGAGGACTTAAGAGTAAGTTACGCAAGCGTGTTTAGTCTTATTTTATTAATGAGTCAGCCTTAAATTAACGCTAATTTCATATTTTTAGTCAACTCGAGCTCTTATGCTCCTATGCCGCTCAATTATGCCTGAATGTATCGCTGAAGGACCAAAATTTCTGCTAACCTTCGTGCATCATTGCTGCATGAATGAGGAAATTCGGGAGTATCTACTTAGATATTTGGATATAAATGAGTCCCTTATAATGGACTCACCTGGGTTCTCCGTCTGTCGATCGGAGTATTTTTATAGCCTCGCTACCATGTGGTTGTGCCATCTTTCTCGCGGTGAATTTGAATCTCAAGTATGACTCGATTCTCTTTTGCACTTCTTCCACCTATACTTTGGTTTTATTAAACACTGCTGAAGGTGTGATATGATTTTTGACCCCGATTGCCCACAACCCCTTTGAGAAAGAGCCTATCTACTGTTGGGCTATCTTAATATTTCTGTGCTATTTTATAATAATTTTTTGGTAAATTTTGATAATAATATGCATTCAGGGAAAATACAGAATGATTGGCTCTATGGCTATCGTGATATTCACCTCTTCACTACTCAATTCAAAAAAGCATGTCATGTGCTTTCCTAAGAGATTCTCTTGATAAATGCTCCTTTCACTGTTTCTACTGCCAGCATTGCGGATGAAATTCTGATATGAAGAGTTTGAACCACATGACTTCTACAAGTCACCGGCAATTGGAGACACTGGAAGTACATGTTGATCGTTGCACCATTTTTGTTCCCCTCAGAACTAATTTCCAACTCCAGGAAATTCGAGCAAAATCCAGTGAAGTGTGTGGCTGCCAACTGTATATGAATGTTGATTGAAAAGAAGGTAATGCTTATTTACTATCTACGAGATCACTATTCCTAAGGAGCAAAGATCAACGTTCATTCCCAGTGTCCAATTTCCGTTTGCTTTCATGTCTTGTAAAAGACGTAGACGGATGAAATGCCACGTGACGTTGGCATCAAGTTCAATGAAACTCATCGAAATTCTTTTTGAGTTGCATCAGGGCACATTCTCACGACTTGTGAGAAAAAAATCTAGATTTTCTTGAGCATAATCACTCTACACACCCCAAAACTACTTGTTCTCAGCGAGATTTGTGGTAGTTTGAAAATGATATTTATTTATATCAAATGGACAGTAAAGCAGTGGACAGCGGCACTCTCCAACATAGCCGACTGGCCTAGGCTCGAAGCTGTTGCAAAATTTAGACTGCATACTGGACATGACTGCTTGGCGAAACATCTCCACAGAATAGGAGTATATGCCCAACCAACCTACCCCCTATGTGACCTTCAGGAGGAAATTGAGAAGACCCATCTGATATGGTGTCCAGCCCTACAGACAGTGACAGAAACCCAGAGATACTGGGAAGTCAGAAGTCAAATAATGGGTTAATGATAACTATTATAAAGCCTGCCATTTGATATAATAATAGTGATGAGTAGGAACGTTAAAATCACAAAATGTGGAGAGTGGAAACAGAAGAGTGATTCATATATGTAAAAGAAACAGGCAAAATGTAGAGAAAAAGGTAAGTTAAGGTGAGTACTGTGGAAGTGGTGGAATATGACATACCGTCGGGTCTTGTAGTTTGAAGTCAACTGCCGGTTTATAGACTACATTGCCGTATGAGTATACGTTGCCCAGGGTGCACCACGTAGAGGTCGGTCTATCACGCACCCCATGTTGAAAACAATATAATCTTTCATAAATGAACCTTTATTTTTTAATGGAATGTCATCAGATATTTCATCATTATGGACCTTGTTCTTGTATTTCACGAAGAATTTAATTGTCAGTACAAGCTTTTATTCCATTTCTTCAGGAAAACTGGATCACTCATCCCTCTGTCGACCTCCTTCCACAAATGCTCGAAGCACCTTTATCTTCGCAAGATTTACCTCCAATTACTACTAGTGCGTCTGCTTAATTCTTTTATGGTAGTATGCAACATGTCATCCTCATTTTTTACCTTTATATAAAATAACAGAAGACCTTTGTGAATATACGTCTCGTGTCATTCGTGACTGGGAGGAGGAGACTGGAAGAGCACGTCAACCCTATCTTTATCGTGTTCTTCGTTTGTTTTTACTCGCAATTGATGAGAAATTACCTTTACAGGTAAGGCGGTTTGTTTTGGCTTTTTTTTAAATTATTACGCAGGAGTGTGATCTATATGCGTCTTTATTAAGGGACATCTTAGCGTTGGTTTAATAGAAAATCCATAAAGATTTATAAGATGTTTAGAAGGTGAAAAGGTGAAGCCTGAAGCGTTAAATGGCAGCAAATCTTTCGTTTGACAAGGGAGTTGAAGTTGAGTACACGCATGCTAGTCTCTCATTGGTCCTGGGGAGGCAGCAAGCTTAGCCTACCTCCAACACCTCAGCAACAATGCACTTGGTGACGTTCAGGCTATAACATCGCCTACTTCTAGCCTATAAGACTCTGTTGAGTTGCTTAAGTATAGATAGTAAGGACCCAAGTCTGCCAAGTCAGAGTCTATGAGATTAATGCCTATTGATATACGTCCACCGCCCTGGTGGTCAATTTCGGTCAACTTGGGAGGGGTAGAACGTGAATTTCTCGTAAGAGCAAATTCGGGATAGCTTTCCTTTATTGATTTTTCTTGATGACCTGAGAAAGCTAAGTACCCACTGTAGGGACTCTCAAAACTCATAGAGAATAAGCAAGGGGAATGGAAGACGTAAAGCTCACCAAGACATGCCTTGAAATGTTTGGAGGTATAGGGCAATACGTGGTGGTCGAACCAGTAAGTGAGGTGAGAGGTATGTTATGTCTTTCATCTCACAATGGCCTAATATAACCACTTTCCGTTACTTTCTGGCTCGTTTTAGACCCAATCCAAAAGACTTCGTTTTCATCAATCTCTCTGTCATCCTAGACATTGTTATAAGCATTATTTGGACAAGAATGCCTCTCAAATTATAGAAGAGAACGGAGGAGGAAGACAAAGCTATAGGTTGGCCATAGATGCTAATAAGGGCTTTGACTTCAAGAACCCTTTGGATCAGGCCATTTTGCGAGTTTTCCGTGTGGCTGAAGAACTAAAGGATGAGGAAGCAATGATCTTTGTCCTACGGTTTCTGCTTCATCGGGTCCACTGCCCGGTTCTTCTTGCAATGGTCACTTCGGAAGCAATATTGGTATTCCAGAAACGGCACTCACGAATGCCTGCGGAAGATATGATTGGAAATGGAAGAATTCCGGCTAACCGTCTAAGCATTCCATTTCTAGAATGCCTGTTCAACTGGACGTGTCAGTTGTAAGTCCGAGTGAATTTTGTCGATTTCTTAGGGGAATATTTCCTTGGGTTGTGCTGATAGATGCCGATTTAGTTTATTATTTGTTCTAGTTCCCCCAATCTAGTAAATAGATGAAAGGCTATGGTCTTTTTTGTTCTGTTACGATATCGTCTTTTTCTAAACCACTCCCACAGGTTCTACAGTCAACTGGAACGTCGGTCGAATAATTGGCGGGAGGTTATCGACATGTCCTTGAGTATCCATCTCTTCTATCAACGGACCGCACCACAGTTTAAGAATCTACTAATTCCCTGGGAATCCTTTTCACACCTCATTACGCGCATTAATCCATCGGTCTTCGAATTAATTAACAGTAGTCTCGAGTCGATTAGGCCTGCTCAATTCGCGTTTCCCCGGCCGTATATCATTTATCCCTCGGAGATTGATATAGATTGGATCAAGCAAACAAATGAAACAACTGCTGCTGCAAGCAGACAAGGAGGTGGAAGTGGAGGGAATGGCAGACCTAATGATCGGCGAATGCGGATCCCCAGAACACGTGGACGTGGGAATGGTCCAGGCTATGGTGGAAGGACGTATGGTTACTTCAGTCGACGTTGAAATCCTGTACATACATACTGCTTCTGAGTCGCATTTAAGTAAACACTTGAGGATTGTATTCTCTCCTCTCTTACTTTCCAACCTCTTCGGCTCTTTGGGTTAACTGTCATACCTTTCTAAGGATGAGGCTGGGATGTATAAGCGAAATTGGTTTCTTAAGTTTCTGCTCATTTTTTTTTCCTTTTGAATGTTGGACTCGACCTCACTTTTGTTTTGCAAACTCACATTTTGTCTTAGTTGAACTTTTAATGCTAGTCGTATTAGATTTAACTAGGTAAATCTCAACCCCGTCGAGAGAAATTGCTTTTCAATCATCGTCTTATCCTAAAGAATAGCAAATTTAAAACCTGTGGCTTGAGTCTTGCATTATGCCGTCTCTCCATGGACGCCTCTTTTCCAACAGTTGATTACGCACAGCTGAGCACAGACAACTCGGTAGATCTGAATGCTGGCCTTCGTATTGATTTCAAATATGAGTACAATATACGATATTTGGATTACGATATTGATAAAGCAAAACCGACTGAAGGGGCATACAGGTGAATGAAAAATGGGCCAACATTAAGATGCACAACAGCGAGAGGAAGTGACCATGAGGCCCTAAAACCATGGTTACCAGACAGAAATTACGAGGAGTAATAAATAATGGTATTTGTTGTAAATGAGTTAGGTAGAGAGAGGGCCATACGGTAGGTAGGGGGCTTATTGACTGGGTCAGTAGACTGATTAAAGGACAATATGAGGAACCGGATGTCAAGGTAGGTGTGAACGAATAACACAAGCCAGCTGAGAGGGAGAAGCATTGTCGGACAGGAGTTTTGATAGACTACCAATAGGGTCTTGCTGATTGATCAGGCAGAGCAGCATTAACTCGGATGACGAATAGATACGATCAATAAGTACCCCATATATTTAATCAGAAAATATCATCACACTGGTCGCCGACTCTCGCAAAATGGGAATGTGCTCAAGCATATTGCACGGTCGTGATCACTTGGTCGGTCCCGGTTGGCCAAGTTGTCATCTCATCTTGCTTCTAATCATTCTGCAACAACGGACTTGGTGACTTTCACTAAACGTTATTAATGGGGGAACATAAAATCATGCATCATACTTTATTACCATTTACGGTAAATTCTCCGAGGTTCATTACTATTACACCTCTGGTGGGGTGGGACATTTAACGGCAATAACTCTCAACCAGAAACTGAATGTAGTATCCTGAACTTTTTCAAGTTACAAATAACAGTTGAATGAGAGGGCATTTGAGAATAGAGCTGTTTGAATCGATCTGTTGACAGTGATTACCATTCGTTAAGTATACAAATAAACTACGCAAAACGATCAACTACCTAGTGGTTGGTTGGGACTGTGGATGACGAGAATTAAGCTAATGATATCCCGTGGATGAAGACAGTAAATAGTTGAAAAGCATTGAAATCGGTAAAAAAAGACGAGCGGAAATTGAAGACGGAAAGCATCACAAAGAGGACAAAGATGAGAGACAGTGACTGTCCTATCAAAACTATCTGAAGGTGGATAATGTGCCCAATAGACTTGTAGCAGGACCCAGTGATGGTTAAAGTTAAAACCAGCGGCACATCCCAGCATCACTGGTTGCCTCTTGCGCACACACATAGGTCAATTTCACTAAAATAACTGAATTTCGAGCAAAATTTACGGAAAGAATATTAACTACAGCAGAACGAACTAAGCTTTTTGTCTGGAAGATCAACTTCAGCATTGTCTATATTAATGGACTAAGGCGAAATAGGCGGAAGACGAGAAGTTGATAGTACAAATTCGCAGGATATCTGTGACAGAATTGTTAACAGGTTTAAGCTACTGATTAAGATCGAGAGGAATAAGTGGATATACGACACATCAGTAAGCGGTAGTTGAAAGATGGAAGAATTAGCAAAACAAGATTTCTTGATATGAGAGAGATAGGCAAGAGTTCTTTAAGCGTTTAGAGGTTGGGAAAAAAAATTGACAGAATGTCTATAATTTCGTCAAAACTTGGCCGGTCATTCGGATGGCGTTTCCAACAAAGTTGCATAAGGTCTTCGTACAATTTATCATCGGCATACTTTGGCTTGGTGTACACCGAGACGCCACTCCTCAGAGCCTTGAAGAATTCCCCATTTGGTAAATTAGACGCTGGCATTTCCCCAAGACTAAACAATTCCCAGAGGAGTACACCAAAAGACCACCTATTCGAAATAGGGAAAATGCGTAAAATGTTGATGTACTTCAGGACGAGAGTATGCAGAATGAATTCGGCTCGCTTACACGTCAGATTTAGTAGTGAAGAGTTTCTGGCATATAGATTCTGGGGCCATCCACTTCAAAGGAACACGACCCTGACAAATGGAAAAATAAAATAAAATAATAAAACATTAAGGTTTTCATTTTTCCAATTCATTGGTGAAATTTGTTGAACTCTGGTATATTCTTCCCTTTTGGAATTCAGAATGCCTATCAAAGGACAATAAGCTGCCCTCCAATATCAAAAGAATGTAATTGGTTCGAACTAGTTCCAACACATTATCACTCTACTCCTACACGGTCTATAGATTCTCAAAATAGCGGGATTTAAGGAAGAATTCTCTACTCTAGTCTGATTACTGAAATTTCAGTATCTCGAACTTTCCAATGACACCCATATTGTCGCCGTGTCGACTATGTTTATCAAAGGCCCAGATAACTCCCCACCCCAAAATGAACATCCCTGCGCTATTAACTCTCTAGGTAGCTCAACACCTGACGAATTTATCCTTTGTTCTACTGAAATTTGACGATCACCGAGCATATTCCCCGAAATATAGGATCATTTAGACAACAGCTACTAGAATCTCGCACTACATCACCGACAATGTTATCTAAATCATCAGATAAGCTTTACTCAATTAAATACGTATAAATAAGATTAAAGAATATTTTTATTGCAAACGTCAAGACTGCATTCTCTTTTTCCATTAAATCAAGTACTCATAAACAGAATAACTTACAGATTTTTGCATGCGATAGTAGAACTCTGCCTTACGTGTTAGACCGAAGTCAGCAACTTTGGCGATCAAATGCTCAGAGATGATGACATTTCTAGCGGCCAAATCACGGTGAACAACCTAGAAGATAAATGAAAAGAATCTATATACTACAAAGGTAAATTTATTTGTTAAATGCAGCACCAAGTCCTATTTGATTATCTTAGCTCTTTACAACAGTACTAAAATGTTACCACTTTTGAGATATCAGTAGAGCAGTGCCACCAACGACCAACTGAGTCTGTATGTTTAATAAGCAATCATATAGTAATCTTCAATTCCAGCAGACTTACCCCTTTGGAAGCGAGATAAGCCATTCCTTTAGCAACCTGTTGAGCAAATTTCCCCAATTGTGGAATATCAGGAGATTTGAGGTGATCTGCAAGAACCTGACTATACTTTTGGAGAACATTTTTCAAACTACCCTCTGCCCCATACTCCATAATCATAATTGGACGACCTAGAAAGTTGAAATAAGGCAAGTCCTAGTTTACCATTAAATGAGCTTGTAGCATAAAGTTGAATGACATTCTCGTGCTTGCCAATAAACTTCATCATTTCAATTTCCTGCACAAACGCCACCAAATCCTCTTCCGATGAAGTTTCTAGAATGAAATTACTCCTGACTAGTAAACAAGTAAAAATACTGCACAAAATATGTAAGCCCATGTTTACCACATGCAACTGCTACACTAGATATGAAGTAACATTTACCCACCTCTGAGCATCTTGATAGCAACTGGTATTGGACCCTTCATATCGCCAGGAAGATTAACTGCAGATCCCAAGTAAACAACACCGAATGCGCCTTGACCTAGAGGCCGCTCAACTCTCAGTCGATTAAGAGGAACTTCAAACGATTCGTCGAAAGGTGTCAAGAAATGGAGGTGAAGATGTACCCGATCATGTGCTTTGGTAGAAGAATCCATGGGTGAATAGCCACCTTCTTCGTCGTCGAATGCTCAAGAGAAAAAAAAAACAAGTTAATTGCAAATTATTTTCAAAGGAAAAATAGTACAATTTTTTAATTCATTATGCATGGAATATTAAATAAACCAATTAAAAATCACGCCATCATTCGTAAGGCACAGTTTTCAGTGGAAACTAGAGTATGATTGCTTAATTGCATTTTCAATCGTTAATGTGACTGACAAGCGCATTTAAGCCACTGGAGATAATCTCACCCAGGTTTGAAAATCCTTTAAATCTCCTAAATTGAATGGCATTTCGAACATGCACCTTAAAGGGGGGCTTCTCATCAACGATGGTGATCTTTGGGGGTTCGTAGTCGGTCTGCTTATTTGGAGTCGCATAAAGTGGGGATTTTTCAATCAAAATACGCCTGAAAATCACCCGCCGCGGCCAGAAAGAAAAACAGCAGATCACTATGAGATGAACCACAACTAACCCAAGAAGCACCCACACCTCTGTATCTAAAGCAAAAGATTAAAAAAATCCCTTTATATATTAAAAATTGGTCATTGATGAACGAAAAGTGCAGAATCAAACAACTTTCCCATCATACCATATTAAATCCCCAGTTTCACTCTAATTCCTAGTCCCCTTCCGACTCCTTCCTCTCTTTCCTCTACGTTTGTCCAATGCACGTGCATTCCAATTCTAGATCTAATCACTCGAGAGAAGCCTGGGTTTTTATTTAAGGCTGTTATTCACTTCCCAACACCTTGGGCTGAGAACTGGCTCGGTGTATCCACTCATCTGGGAAACCCTTCAGCCTTAAATTAGCGGACTCAACATGTGAGGGCAGCGATTGACCTGCGAGCATCAAGGCGTCAAGTAACGCACGAAATCCACCACCCTCTCCTCTGTGAAGTCATCACAATTTCAACAATATAAATTGAAAAATGGGGTTGACATGACTATAGAAACCCACTTGGGTACTATTAACCTAAGACAGCCAGGCAATACTCCTGTGGGGATCATTCATTGGACTAAATTGTCAGCTAATACAAACGCATATCATTTCTCAGTTTGGCCAAAAAATCTACTAAATTACCAATAGTGGGCATGGAGACTAGAGGTAAAGACAGGGACTCAAACATAATTTTCTTAATGGATAGAGCTAATTGCTTTAATTACTAATGCTTCGAAATCAAAATAACGCGATTTCTCCTTCAGTTTCTGAGGGAACATATCACATAACATGATTAATTAAAACGTTCCCTTAGTACTACCTGCTGCTACCTAACACGACTATAGCATAATAGGACTCGCTGGACCTCACTCATCTCGATCAATTTTATTTCCTATACGGAAACGAACAAGAACAGAGTAGATGTGAGTTCTCAAATTTAAACCCAAGTTTGGCATGTAATAATGGAGCATAAGCACCACAGAACATTTGGTATGACTGTTAGTTTCGAAAAAAATGTCACCACAGTAGAGAGATGTACTGAATTTCATTGTTCAAAATTTCACATCCTAGGAGATCATATTTTTCATGTCAACCCTTTATTACTAATTATCAGTTCAATAAAAAGCAAAATTAATGCTTGCAAAGTACCTTGTTTACAATTGGACCAAAGATATACAACCGCAAATAACAGACAACAGATTTAAGGGCAAACCAAAATTAGCTGAAAAGTAAAATACCAGAACATGACAAAAATGCTGTAAAGGCCTTGGTAAAATTTTATTCCTACACAGAAATAATCTATTCTAGTAGTTATAAGAAAATACATGACATAGTTTGTTCATAAAACTAATCAACTTGCCAATGGACATTCAGAATCTGAAACCACTACAAGCTTTTTGACATTTGGAATAATAAAAGCATGCGATGCAGTGAAACAACTGATTAACATATATCTAGCTTGAAACCAAAAGTCAGGTGAATTAGCTTTATCTAGTCATTGTTATTTAGCACGATTAAATTAAGCAGTCTCATGCGCGCCCAAGCATTCTGGAATCAGAAGGCAGACCGAAGTAGAGGTATCGACCACTCCGTCCTCTACCAGAAAATATCTTCATTTTCTAGGACTGAAATTTTAAAATTTCATTCTACCCTTTCCAAGTTACACTTTAGAAATTAACTGATGGATACCAGTTGATCATTTACGTTCGATGAATTCAGCAAAATGCAGTCATTTTAAAAGGACATACCTTCGTTTAAAAGTCCAAAGCAATAACATTTTCATTCACTAACTCCACATCAAAGCCTATCGCAACTTAACCTCAATGTTCGATCTACTGAATTTGGTAAGCATTATGAGATACATTTCTTCCGTCATCAAACCATATTTACTTGGTATAGCAAACTTGAAATAAATGAAACGAAATGGGAGCACATCAACTATTTGATTAATTCAACCGAACGATACGCGCCGGATATCGAAATAAGGAGTCAGACAATAAAGCTTGAGGCATGGGAAGACAAACATGTTAATAATAGTCCCTATGAGAAACTGGGCTACTCGGTGTATCCAGAATTCAAATCAAGGACTCTCGCCGTACTGACGCCATTACCTATCACCACCCAGTCGATCAATTTTTTATAGCCCTTGTCATATTGATTTTCTGTTATAAGTATGAGCGAACCTCTGATATAATAATTAAGGCAATAGAATGCACCACACTTCCTTAACATGGGATATCAAACTGTAGATAGATAACTCAATGAAACGAATAAGTATACTGCTTACGAGTTGGACTTGAGCGAACTTTCAAATACATCCATTTAGTTAGGGTCCAGTCCCCAGTCGAGATTCGACTTGGATTTGTCAGGTAGATCTGACAAATATACGATCCCGCTTTGTTATTTGTCATGTTAAATTTCAGTGAAATGATAACGCTTTCGGATTCGTTGGCTGGTGGGTTGAAAGACGTCTCCTGTAAATAAGTCCAATTGATTAAAATTAAGTGATATTGGGGAATAGAATAATGCGGTGACGTAAGTAAGTGGAGATGGAAACATAATTAAATATGGCTGAAATTAGCTTTGACACAAGGCAATAATAAAAAGACATACATTTAGAACTGTTCCCATGTCTTCGTGGGCCCATTTCAATTCTTGGGGAAAGAGAAATGACCTAGAATCTACCTCGGCAAGCTGTGCCTGTGTTAAGTTTTCCACCGAAACGAAGGAAATTCTCATCGCAAATGCTCCACTAGTCGACGTTAGAGTATAGTACCCACAATGCAAATAAACTTCGGAGTTCAAGGGAACCTCAGCTGAGTCATTAAAGTGAAAAGAAGTAGAACGAAAAGGAACTCCAATTCCACCAGAATTGACAAGAGCAGTGGCTAAGACCAGGAGACGCAAACCTGCCATGGTCACGAACGCGGTGTGAGTGAACTGTGGTGGTGTGAAGACCTTGAGTTCTTTTCGCGCACCCCAACTCGCCCCCTCCCCCTCTCCCCCTCCTAACCTCCAACCTCCTTTGAGGGACACAGGACTAGACCAATTAAATCATTCCTTGTAAGTATGGGAATCAACTTATAGTTGCGTGAGAAATAACGTAGCCTCGAAAATAGGCCCAGGAAAATAAATTCTAGTTTATCTGTTAAAGTCAAACGCACTTCATATAACGCATTATCATCACCATGCACAGTGTTAGAAAAAATAGTAGGTATCTATTCCGTGATCTCTGACTTCATGGACAAGAAAGAAAGTTAATTTTGAATAAAAGTATTTGTAACCCATCCTTCTGTGTGTTGTTCGAGTTGTATTTTTAAATTAATGTTAAACATAAACGAAGTTAATTTGGAGAGCTCCACTGTCCTCTCGGCAAGTGTCAGAAGCCAGTTTGGAAGTTGGGCGTGTTCCTCATCAAATGGCTGAAGAAGAAATGATTAGAATTTCTTTCAAAATATCGTATTTGACTGTAACATTCTGTCTGATTGACTCATAAAATGCTCTCTCCCGTTATCGTATTTAAAAAAACAGAAACTACAGCGTGGAGAGGACATTTCATGGTTTATAACCTAAATTGTTCTCTTCGTCAATTTGAGTGTACTTGTAATTAAGTCAGTTTTGCACCAGATAGAAGCAAAAATTCGAGTTAAAGGAAACTAATGGGATATTTCGTAGCAAGCCTTATATGACTTCTTGTTGATCAAAGCTAGTTCGTGGCATTTCACAAGCGAATCCTCTTCTCAAATGTCATTCTTTACAACATTCTTCAATAAGTCTTAAAATGTCCTTGTTTTCCTCATATTACCCAAAACAGAACCAGAATAAGTCCACTATATTTGTAATAGGGGTAAACTAATGGATTAAAGTTGAGGGTCCAATTCAGTGAACTGTGTTAAATAGGTGGCATTCGTGTTTAGCTCATTCGGAAATCAACATAACCGATCAAAAATGACTCTGCCAGCTTCTAAATGGACAAAAAGTGTTCAAGTGGTAGTCATGTTCTTTGTTTTAATGGCTTAGAAAACGATATTTGGTCTTAGATACCACTCTGATCACATTCAAGTTCGTGAAAAGACGGTCATTATTGCTCTAATTACTTTCATTTAGAACTCTTTGTAAGTGGCCTAAGTTAACCGGAACGTAAACGGAGAAAAGATGCCCCATGTAATGTCAATTTGAAGGAAAGACCATAATTGAGTGTTTAAATAATATCTCAATTCTGATTGGTTAGTTATGTCCTATTGGTTATGAACTTTTCTGGATCACCGCTGCTATCGCCGTTTATGTCGCCTACATTTGAGAGTTAAATCAAGTGGCACTGTTAGAAATCTGGTTATATGCAGTTGAGGTTGCAGCAAAATCACAAATTACTGTCAACATACGTATCAATGTGTGGCCATGAGTAAGTAAATATCCCTTTAGAGATAAAGATTTTTGTAAAGCTTAACAACAAACTAACGATTTTTCGGAACTAAAGAACCAAGAATCCACTGGATATCAAGGTGCATTCCAAAAGAACAATTTGAAAGAGGGAGATAATAGAAATGAAAATGGGAATCTGCCCGTTTTATGAAAAGTTGGATATACGTAAAGCACGCAGGTGAAGTGAGTCATAACGTGATGATGGTGAGTACAAACCAATAATCGATGTGCGGGTACACTTTGGTAATAATAGAGGAGGATGCGAACTGCATTGACATGACGGGGAGGGCATACATGAGTCAACATTTGGCCAGACAAAATTTTTGAGAATCATGAAGCAAGTCCTTTAATTGAGCAGGTGGCGGAGGCATTTAAATAAAAATCAGTGATGGATCAGTGACTAAAACGAAAGTCTAAAAAAGAGATGTCACAAGAACAATGCTCATCGGCTCATATAAAGAGGTGTGAGTGACCATCCGCCCCTTAGTCAATTATGGCCATCAAGAAAAATTCTAGAAGCTGATTTAACGCTGTGGAAGAAGTTGAGTTAAGTAATTTGCTAGTGGACCACCCACATGCGCATTTATCGAGGTCTGTCTGTTGTGTTCACACTGTCTGTGGATATTTTGTGGTGAACCTTTCACTTAAAGTTACAGATGATTTACATCCCAAGTAAGTTTTAACAATAAACACTCTTCGTTTGATTGAAAACGGCATTCTGGGGGACTGTATTCACAATTGCTATTTATTAGCAAGTGACAACGCAATACTGAGCAGTACACAGCACAAATTGACCACCGCATATCACGTGATCCCGCGCAAGCGTCCATTCCCATCAGTGCTTGACTCAAAGTTGTCATAGTAAATTAGAAAACTTAGCTTGTTTTTACGTGCCAAAGCGAATGCACTTTTATGAAGTATGAGTCTACCCCGTACCTAAATGATGTTAGCAAGTTCATATAAATGTCTGCATAAGTATCAGGGTTCGGCACCCAAAGTTATAGTGGAAACTTTTGGGCAACTCAATAAGCGCATTCTAGTAATCGATTTTTTGTCATCCAAAACTGATAAGAGTCAAACACAATGCGAATGGCTGCGGTGCCTGTTTTGTCTGAACATAATCCATTCCTACGGATTGTCTTTAAGTTGCTCATCCTCCTTATTATTAACAGCTATTTTTGTACAAAAACTGTTATCAGTCTGGTGATTTTTAGGTATCACAAAATCAGCAATATGAAGGCAGCATGTTTTCCTATGTAGCACATTCGATTGATATAATGAATGGGATTAATTTTCTTTTGTCTTCACCTTTTCTCTCTCTCTCTCTCTTTCTCTTAATCACCTGTAACATAGTAATTTTACTTCGCTGGCGGGTCTGCCGTTGCAACAGAGCCGGATTTCATACCGGAAGAGCCAAACTCAACAAGAAGTGGGTAGGTAATCTGTAATGAAAAAGGGGATAAGTCATTTAGGTATTAAAAAGGACATTGATGTCCTGTCGCCAAGTTGGGGGTGACGAAATCGATGTTAATGGCGAATATCAAGTGGGGCTTGTTGTCAAGCCGAAAAGTTAATTTTGGTCATTATGATGGGTGGAGGGAGGGAGGGGGAGGGGCAACCTTCTACCCATGCTAATTTTTTTTCAATGATGTTAGGGCTTTGAATAAATGTTCAGTGCCATAGCCAAGATTCAACGACAGACTTTGTCTTTGGTTTGCCATGAAAAGTCGTACCCAAAGACAACTTTTAAGCCACCAAATTTGAAAGGGAATTAGAAACAACTCACAAAAGGTATTGGTTAATGTCAATTAATAAAGACTTATTGAGCTTTAAAGTTCTACCTGGTCGTCATGACTAAAACAGACAATCTGCATTCTGGTCACCGATGGCGTGGCTCTCTATCTCGAGAGAATTCGAATAGTCAGTGAAATGCCATGCTGCCAACAGTATGCAGAAAAGGAAGCCATGCTTAGGAGCAATAGACAACAGGCAATTCCAGTGTATAATTTACGATTGTTTCAAGTCTTATAAACGATATTAATGATTGACATAATCCATGTCCGAAAGTCAACTTAAGTGTTAGTTTTAGCCTCTTCAAAAGATTGTTTGGAGAGCGGCCTTATTTGTCCTTCAGGCTGAGAAGCGAAGTGCTAATTACCCCTATTTTAAAAGCTCAAATTCCCTCTGGTTTCTAGAATCTATTTCCTCTATGCCGTTGCTATGATTACTCTAGTTCAATTAGTATATTGAATGATATTCTTATAAAAAGTAATTAAAGGTTAGGGGATGGTCTTCACAAGTAAGAATGGTTCTTAAATATATATAAGAAATAGGTAGGTACTTTTCAGGAAGTGCCATTGAGATATTTAAAATAGGCAGATAATGTCTTATTAAAAATTCAATCAGACATGCTGATAAAAAACTTCCAGGGAGATAAAAATTGATACTGGGCAAATTGCTGCGAAAATAGCCTGGGAAAAAAACAGTCTGAATGTAAGTTGGTTTAGATCTAGAACGATCATATTTCAATTAGATTAACACGGAATTTATTGAGTGACTTGTGATGTTCTGACTAGTTCTAGGACAGAGAACACCTTCAATCAAAACTCAAGAAATGCTGTTAGAAGGACTCGTCGAAGCTTCTATTCATGGCGATTTATCGATTATTGCCTGCTACAAGGTAGATAAATAGAAGCTCTTGGACACAGCTCGGATGATGCTGAGCATGTACAAAAGACGAAAAATGACTCGTTTAATACTAGCAGGAAGAGCCCCTCGGAGAAACTCTCCGCTCAATTTTAGAAGCGTAAGGTTAATCTCTACGCGAGTCTAAACTTAAAAGACGATACAAGGTGGAAACGTACTGAACATTGGCAGGTTAATGAAGACGTAAAGTAGGGATTTGGTGGGAATGTAAATGAGAAATTTATGCTGTACTTACTAGAACACCACCCAAAATGAATCATTTAAATGCAATAAATGGAATTTAAAATGCATACAACCTGATGATTTCAGACTCCAGATAAAGCGTGAATTCTATTTCCGACTTATCACAAAGACTTTCTGGAATAGATTAACTTGTTCCTATCACCTCTTTGTTTAGGCACTTATCATGATTAAACATCGTAAATTTTATTTGCTTTGCCACGAATAACAGTAATTAAATATGCCATTCACTGTACTATTCAAACAAACGAATTCATAGTTTGAGCAAATTGCTACACTAATAAGCCTTGACTTATGCCCAGTTATCTCTAAGGTAAATTCTCCTTGTTTGGAATTGTTGTCAGGGTAAGCTAAACTACCTCAAAGCGATAGGGGAAACAGACCAACGGCATGGTCCACGTTTATTTGGGCTGTCTGTCGAAGAGCTTAGTCATTAAAATACAATGTAGGATTTGTTAAGAAATACAGGAACAAATGATTGACGGTTGGCTGAGAGATCACTGTGCTCACGACCCAACTTCCTCCATGCGAGACAAGTAGCACGGCCGCACCTCCGATTCTGTCTGGGTACACATGTGATTTTTTTGTTGTGTTGTGCACTCCGCTTACTTTATATAGAAACTGTCAAAATTGTGGTGCACAAGCTATCTCTTTCCCCCACCCCCTCCCACAGCACTTTCAATAAGCCCTAAAAAATTAATTTACTAAATATTTCGATAAAGATTTTGCACATTTCTTGCTTTATTAACTAAATTTCAGACATTGTCACCTATATTTCCATATAAATTTATTTCTGATGTGTGTTAATTTTCTTCCAACAGTCACGAAATGCGTGGGATACGTCATAGCATGAGCGCACAGCGTGACTTGAAGGTGCGGCCGTTCAACTTCGCGTACAGATTGAGTGCGAGGACACACAACCACTGGCCAATCAGAAGCCTCTGCTCGTTTTACTAAATCCGCCATGTTGAATGACTAAGCTTCCTCCCTTGTTACACTCCCCGGCATGCATGTCTAGAATAAACGCATCCTCTGGATACGTCTGTTTCTTATTAGCTTCGCAGTAGCTTAGCTACTTCAGTGGGACGTACTAACTAGGAGGAATTGCCATTGAGGTTTCTGAGTACAGTCGGGCTTAGTTAGGTAGCTAATCCGCTACAAGTGTCAGCAAAATGGAGGAGTTAAAAAATCTTTTTTTTATAACGCAGCGCATACAACATTTTAATAGTTCCAAGAGCCTACATGATTATTTAAAATCTCTTAATAAATTTCCAAAACCATGCCACTGCTAATTTTTGATTTAGCGTTACCAAAACAATTCAACAGACTATCTTCAAATTTTCGTGTATTTGCCGACAAAATGCGTATTCCTAAGGGGTACAGAAGCCAAGGATGTAATAACAGCAGCAATATTCGCAGTAGGCGCGTATTATTTGATAAAGATAAACTATGCACAAGAAGGAAAAAAGCATTAAGAAATTCAAGGCAATTTGTGATTAGACCTGCGTTAACCACGACTCCAGTTTTTAGATACAAAGACAGAGAGGGAGAAAAAAAATATTTTCTGAGAGGGAAGCGGAATCGAATTTTCAATGAAACTCGAATCAAACAACATGGGAAGCTGTAATAGCCGCTATGACTGCGACAAGTAGGCTAGTGAATATTTGGTGTCGGTAGATGGAGGTTGATTCATTTGGTCCGGGGTTCTGCGTTGAGGGACTGCCTTTTAGGGTCTTGTTGTTAAATGCCTCTGTGAATACAAGGAAAGGAAGAAAATTAACCAAGTTCAAATGCTCTGCTTTCTACGATCGAATACAAAAATGCCTACTTCTAATAGCATCCAATGAAATCTTAGCTTCAGTAGTAGTTGTCAAACCCTTTGAGTTCGGTCCAACTTCCGTGAGCATGGCCAATAGGACTGGGTTTGAAGAACTTGACGCTGAAAGTGGTGTATGCCTTCTATAGAAGCAGACAAGTTGTCCGATAGCTGCCTGACAAATGGGGTCTTCTCTAAAAGTCGACAAAGCAATTATTTCAATTTCGTCTGGTGAGTAAAGCTCATGCGTGGCAGAGAGAGGATTATAGATTTCAGCGCCTGGCCAATTAGCAATTGAGTTTGTGAGATTGGCTTGGAAGCAACTCATAATATGTGAGATTCTCTGAAATGTGATGGAAACATTTATATAATGCTACTAACACTTTATCAGTAGTATAAAGTTAGCGCTCAGGTTTAAGTACTTCTTTATCGGCAAGTGCTAATATGTCTTGAGAATTGTTGTCGAATACGTAGGAAGTATCACTGGAGAATTCTTTAAGAGCCCATTTGAGGCGTTCACCAGCATGCGCGGGATAACCTGTGCATCGGAGAATCACTTCCTCACCATTTTGATTGCTGATGGGTTCCGAGATTTCTACGGCTGAAAAGAGGAAACTATTTTACCGTTTTTAACATTGAAATTAAAACAATGGCAGATAAAGTATGTCTAATTTTCAAAATATGCCTACGGCACCCTCAAATATCGTAGTTAGCAAATGGTATATTCGGCTTACCACTGTAATATGAAACATCTGAAGGCACATGCTGAACAGCTTTCTGCAACAACTTTTCTCTTGGTATTTCATCTTCATTAGCTAGATCAACCACTTCTTCTGTAAATGAGGCACAAACATATCTTCCTCGAGAAGCCGGAGTCAGTCTCACTCGAAGAATCACTTCACAAGAAGCATCCGTCTCTTCAATCACTTCGAGATGACCATCATCGAAGGACCCAACGGACTCCAACGTGACGTTAGATGGATCAACTCCAGGGGAGGCTGGCTGAATTCGATACCATTTTAAACGTGGTTGCTTCTCCCCTGCTGGCATGCGTAAAGCACAAGTTAATGTTGTTATCTCACCAAAACGAAGGGATGTTATTGGTTGAATTGGCCGACGCACAAATAGAGCTGGAAATGAAAAGTATTAATAGCCTTTAGTGATGATGACTAATACACAACAGTTTGTAGGTGCATTTTCCAATCAGCGTTGAACTGTTTTATTCGCTTATCGATTTTTACTAGTTTTCGACTGCCTTCACTTCATCCCAAGTGTGAATTATCTTTTGATTTGAAGCTGCTCATCAATTATTGCTCATCATCAAACACCTGGGTATTGGGCTTGACCAGGTCACAATTTGTGCTTACTGGTTACGTCGCTGGTGCCTTCCTAGTATGGTATTTTGTACCCGTCTGCTTGCTATCTTTGAAGGTTGGAGTTTTCTCATTTTCTCCACCCACTATTGGTCGCCTCCTTAACCGGAACAGCTCTTAAAATAAACTATTATTGTTCAAGATCAGAGTCACGATATCATAACCTAGGAAATAGAAGCTTGTCATATCGGTTGGCGAATGGGTAGAAAAAATAATTAAATCAAGAAGCATGACAATACTTATGAATTAGCTTTCAATAAGAGTACATGTCACATGTCACATGGGGCACTTTCAACTTACATTCTTTCAGACGCAGTGAAAACGTCTCAGGAGTACGTTCTTCACCTTCTTTGGGTTGGAAACAGCATTGATATTCACCAACATCTTCGGAGCCAACTTCATTTAAAAGAAGAATTAGGCTCTGGACTCCTCCGTTTGAAATGTTGGCTGAGATATGACGAGTTTGTGAGGAGGCGATTAAACTTCTATCGGGTCCTCGCCATTGGAGTTCCCCCTCTCGTTTTGTTGAGCATGTCACAGAAACAGCCATTCCTGGATTCGCTTCGAGGTAATATCGATCGAGTTTGAGATCTAAAAGAATTAATATCTTTGTGCTTTTTACAACGGCGACAAAAGGAATATAAGTAGCCATCTCCCATTAATTCACCATTTACAATGAGCCGAAATCCAACGCATTTTGGTGTTTGACCATAGAAATGCTCAACAGGGGGTTCAGGAGCGCAACAGTATAGGCCAGCATGCTTATCATCAATTTTTGGTATGTTTAATGATGCTGTGAGAAAACCGCGATCGTCAGGAAATGCGGCTGTTAGTGAAAAAGCTCCCTCTGGCATTGATTCACCGTCTTCTCCCGATCGCAACCATCGAACGTCTTTCTGAAATTTTGGGTCGGTTCCAACTGCTGCTGAGCAGTTGAACTGCAGGCTGTCTCCCACATCCTTGAGAATATATTTTTCTGACACTATAATTTCTGGTATTAAAGAAAAGGAAGAATATTTCTTTATTGAATGTATATTTAACTTCAAAAATAATAACGAGGTGTTTCATCTTCATTTTACTCATTAATCTTATCAGAAAAGCCTGTTCAAAAAAATTTACCTTGGCTGAACATGATGTCGAAATAATTTGCAACGTTAATAGTACACAATTTCTAATTAGACTTGCCATTTCAATTTTTGCGAAAACTTACCATCAGGGGTTGTAAAGGTCAATTCTTCAGAAACCAAATCGGAAAGATTGCCGGGATATTTAATAAACCCCTAGAAGAAGAAAAGCACTATGATTAAAGCACTACGAGGGTATAGAAAAGATAGTCGTGAATGTCATGTGTACTTTAATTTTGTACTCTCTGCCGGGCTGTAAATTGGCCACTTTATAAGTTCCGCCCATTCCATAGGTGCTGGGGAAAAGCTTTTCATATTGGACATCCTCCAAAGGCAATTCAACTTTTCCATGTGCAAGAATAGCATATGCAGTCAGCTCGAAGCTGGCATCCATCTCCTCTGGTATCACTTTTGCACACTGTTCTTTCCTAGAGGGCTGAAGTGTAACTGCTTGAGCCCACGGTGACATACTTTCCCCAGATAACGAAATAGTTGAGTGCCCTAAGGTACAATAGATAACTTTGTTACTTTACTTATAACTTTGAAGTTGTAAGAATTGAGGATCTCACCTTGTTCACCATGTGTAAATTTGAGTTGTGAAGGCGTACCAGAAACTGAATTGTCACTGTAGAATGAATCGTAATTCGGACTTATCGTGATAATGTAATTTGCCAAAATATCACGTTTATTCAGGAACTGTTCCACACTCCACAAATGGGTTGTACATCCTCCGGTTTTAGTGCCTTAATGAGAGCGTTGAATAGACCATGCATATACTACTTACAATTGAGAGCAGCATGATAGTTTAGAGTCACGTTCTCCTGAGTTCCACATCCGACATCTTCAAAAGTTACATTGACGGTGTATTCATTGACTGCTGGATGTAGTTCAGGGGAGACGAAGTCCCAAGATAGAATACCTGTGGTATTCTCGAATTCGATGAGAATTTTTTCTTGATCTACAGAAAATTAATATCTTCAGATTTGTGCGTCATGTTTAGATTGATAATAGCACATTAACACCATGTAAGAGAATTAGTTGGATGAATAGAATAAGTAAGCAGGGAAAATGTTGGACAATTCAGGAGAATAATTAGAAAAGTTTAAACTTTGGAGTAAGAAACAATGAATTATCTCAATTTGCTGATATTTAACTCTCTGAATGCCGGAAGACACTTTAATAGATTTTTTTGACTTGTATGAGACCTTGGTCACTTTCCAACGACCAACATCTTTAAATTTTGTCCTTAATGTGGATGTTATAGCGTTATAACGTCGAGATGGCACGATGGCTAACAAATCATCTGGTTATTAATAGCTCTGACGATAAAGTCCGGGATTTAAACTTCTACCCATTGAACCAAAGTCAATAACCTACATGTGATAAGAGGGTGAAAAACTTAAATCTAGAAGCCGTTTCATTACCTGAAGACGTTCCTAGCTCCCATATAAAGTCAGGCTTTGAATCAAATCCCCATTAATTGTTTTTCACTGAATCCAACTTATTCACTTCTAGCCACTTTTCCCGAATATTTTCTGTTATGAATCTTGACTTGAATACATACTTCAGTATTGAAGACTCCTAGTGACCTGAAGAAACGCTGAGCAGGATATTTGAGTTGTTAAGTGTGCTGAATTCAACTTTATTTTGAACTGACACAACTTACTCCTCTCAATTTTCCCCATATTTCTTTTTAAATCAGCCTATCTTCATCTTAATTCCTGATGCTCATGTTGTCATTATTTACACAAAATTCATAGATGACACCAAAATTTCAGTAAAACCAATTCACCAATAAAGAATGCACTTACCAGTCAGCCAAAATCCTATTGCATTAAACAACAATGCAAATTAGCCGCTGTTTCATCGCCAGCCCAATGCAATACAAAACCAAGGGTGCACGATTAATTAATCAATTCTAGGGCTATCTACTATATACATAGCGTGGAACGTACAAATGTACCATGTCCTCTAACGCATAGCTATCACATGGACTGCTATTCACTCTGACTTGCGTTTAGAGAAGCTAGTATCGCCCAGACAAAATCTGATAAACACCCCTTCACCTCTCTCTCAAGAAAATATTCGTGAAGCCTTCGCCAACTTACATCTCAGAACGATGATTATTGCTAAAAAATGGGCAATTCTTTGATGCTCGAAAGGACACGCATCAGTAATTTCTACCAAAGCAGGTTAAAGCACAGTTTCCTGCCTATTTGTTTGGGCAAAAGACAACCCAAGTGCCCTATGCTTGCTGGAAAAAGCTGTCATTTTTACCGAGCGAACAATTTAGCTTGCACTGAAGAGTATAGAACTCGTGAACAACTTTCTACGACGATATCTACCTGGTGACTAATTTTGGCATCTAAGGAGATTTCAACGATCAATAAATGACGCTGGGGAGAGCACTGAACAGAGGTCAAGAGCATTGTCAAGGAATCGCGTTTGGATTTATATTACGCGATATTTAACAAATAAACATTTCACGCTCTGAAGAATAGATGCTGTCACAGAACTCCATTTTTCTTCCAAATGTTGAGGAAGTAGTATGATCAGGCAACAGTATAGACGACAAGTAACTAATCTAATCTGACGTAAACTTATGCAATACAAGATGCGAAACTTTTACACAGAAAATCTTATTTAGGAAGTTGTATGTAGGCGAAATTAGAGTAACATGAATTTTCAGCCATACTGATTATTTTATTTGCTGCTACAAAGAACAAGATATCTCTACGGCCAATGGGATAGGCATTGTAGAGAAAGCGATGAAAAGGGCTATTAATTCTTTCTTAAGTCAGACCGCACTTAATTATACGTAATATTTTGTGTCTGGTCAGCAAAATTTCGCACATTCTAATGCAATTTACTAATAACTGCCTTGGCTGTTATTGTTTCCGTGCACAGTTGAATACGTGAGTTGGACTATGGTGGAAAGGATCTGAGAATGGGTGTGAATGAACAGCAATAAGAAGAATGGAAGATTCCAAAGAATTGGATAATTACACATATGCATATCAATCGCATTACGTATCAAAGTATAAATAGAATTTGATCGAAGCAAGTTTTATTCGATTAGTAAATAATGGTAAATATGAATTCCATATAGTGCTTAATCAGGGGAATAACGGACTAAGTCAGATACACTAACTAAAGTTGGTATTTCGACAAGTCTCCAAGTTTGGAAGATTAATTATTTAGAAATTAAAAAGTGTCAAAATATTTTGCTTTAGTGAACTGATTAATAAAAATTTTGCCTACAGTAAAATTAAAAAAGAGAGCTTTTATTAATGAGAGGACGTCTAGAATAGATAAACTAATTAATTATCCAGGTAGGTGAGGGTGAAAAGAAATGGAAAAGAAGCTGAAAAAGTGGTCGAGACAAAGAGAGCTACTTCATCTGGAATGGTGGCATATCAACCTATCTGCTTACTACTTGAAATTTGTGCTTTTTCTTCAAATGAGAATACAGCGTTTCTAGTGTCAAATTGGTCCCTGTTCTCTAGTGTGACGGTCCAGAATCTTTTGTGTTAATAAGGTGACCTAGGCTACCAGATGATATAATTTTGTTTTAGATGAAATAAAATAGCTCTTATAGTAGTGCTCGTTTAAACAGAACACCAAGAATTACTTGAATGATAAATGAAGCCTCACTTTATTGAAACTACAGCCCATATTCGCGCTTAAAGATTCCACAACTCTGGAGAAGAATGGTCGTGTCGTAAACTAATTTCTCTTTTTTACAAAGCCAGGCTAAACTTTAACCTAATTTTAGATACATAGACAAAATTTATAAATAAATCTCTGAAAAAATCACTAAATTCCTTTTTCTCCCGGTTAGCAACTAATGAAACTTTTGAAAGACCCATAACTTATATCAGAATGGTGAAAAATTTTAGTGATTAAATTATTCGGAAATCAGAAAACTCTTTTTTTACTTATCTGTTCAAAAATGATTTTCTTCGATTTTAATTTTCTTAAAAATTATATGAATAATGATGGAAATGAAAAATTACTTACGAGGATTCGGAAGGCTAAACTCAGTTCTTTTGCAATTTTCCCCAATCACCACATCAATTGTAAAGCTTAGCGTTTCCAGATCTTTGGGCGCCGTCAAATCGAAGACAGTTGGAGTGTGTTTAAGAGTTTTATTTTGACTATAGTCAGGACTCCAAGAGGGAGTTAGTTTGAGACTTCCATTAGTACAATTAAGGTGATCCAACAAGATCTACAGTGGCAAAAAGAATTACTGTCGATTAACAAACATTTTAATCGTTTTATTACGTCGCGCAATATTTGTCTCAAAAATTAGTAATTGATGTTAGGTCTCTATTAAAACATTGTAAAGTTATTCCTCAAGAAGTTTCAGTATTACCCTCACTAAACAGATGTCTCTTCGTCTCCTATCTTTGACACTTCTGGACTCGTAGTTTACGAAACCTATTCTGGTACTTCGATTAGGAAAATGACAATAATGATGTTTCATTGGATTCATGAATCTTAGGATCCATCGACACATATTCTGTGATCGTAATGGTCAATAGTGTTAGTCAATTCTGCTTAGTACGACTGCAAGCTTTCCAATCCGAAATTTCCATCGCGCCTCTAAGCTCATCATAGGTGTCAGAAAACACTTCCTCTTTCAACCCAGATGTTATCGGAGTATTTGGCAAGAAAGTAAGTACAAACGAAATGAGGGCCCAATTAGGAAAGTTAAAACAATTTGTTTGATTATTTTAGTTCAGTAAGCATCAAAGTGTACTCTTACAGTTTATGATGGGAAAACTCGGAAAAGTGCATGTATCGAACAAGCCTCCCGACCAATCAACGACCATAATCAGCTCAGTTAATTATACTAGCAATGGATAAAAATTCTGACTTTATCCTCTTCTCACCTTTATGTCTAGACTCTCACGGCATTGAAGATAGCCTATCAAGCCTTATTTATGTAGCACCGTTTCAAATATGTGCGCTTGGAAATTACATTACAAAATAATCTTCAAATTGCTTGGATGCAAATGGCTAGAAAATCTTTCTACCTCGAATATTTTCAATGGTTAACACAATTAAATGTGAAATTCGTCCAAATCTCGTTATGACACGACAAGGAAATAAAAAAAATCCTTAACTATTCGAATATATGCGTCTGAAAATATAGCAGAGACATCTATCACAGAAAGACGATAGGTGAAAATAGGTGAAAATGAGAATGGGAGTTTTACTTCACCTGATATTCAGATTTGGGTTGTAAAATCTTTAAAATTTTAGTAATTCGAATTCCAAAACTGCATTTTACTCAGTCCTTTCTTGAATTGCGGCAAATTTTGTTTCTAAGATGTACAGTGCTTGTTAACCGGTTCTACAATCTCGATGGTTGGGTCTTGTCACTTCATTTAACTAAACAACTGATTTATATCTACATTTTTAATAAATATTAATAATGTGCTTAAAATTACATGAAAAATTTTCATGAAATCGATAAGGCTCAAAGCTTAAAGATGTTATAGTCTTGTGGGTCTACGAGCACGGCCGATTGTATGTTAACATTGGATAGTCCTGGAATTTTTCCCTAAGGGTGAAGTCGATTTTATGAGGCCAAGAATTGAATTGCATCAGGGTATTCGAAATTATGGCGCAATGGTAATAAATGTATATCAAAGTAGAAATGTGCTTCATGGTGTAGACCCTGCGGTGGTATTTGTGAGTGGTTTCGACTCTCCATGTAGCATCAAACCATGAAACTTAATGCAAATACTGACCTTTTCAGGAATGGTTTCTAGTTCGAAATATAACTTTCAGGCATTTCATTACATCACTTGTGGTCAAATTATATTTACCGCATTCTTCAGTCTACCCAGACTCGTTTTGTATCATCTATATAATTTAAATGATATATCTTTAAAAAAAAGAAATACATTCAGTAAAATGGTAAAAATAAATGAAAAAGAACAGCTGTTTAATAATATCGTATAAATACAAATTTTTTAAATAGATGCTACCAATGCAACACACCAAATTAACGTATATACTGAGGACGAAATGGTCAAAACCTTTGTGCGGTTAACTAACTACATATTTCATAGTGGTATAATTAAAGTTAACCTATGTGTATCAACAGCGTCCTAGCACATCAAAATTCAAATTTTGGGGAGTTTAACGCTTGGGAAAAAGAGTGGAGCGCGGGCAATTATCCATAAGGTAATCAGCACGAGACACACCGTTAGATAGAACTTGACGTAAGCAATTACTTCCTACAAGATACTTGTTGTTTTTTTTCGATAACTAGCGACAATTCACAATGCCAGACTCCCCTCCGGAATTCCTAGTTCTGCTAACCGCTAATTACGTATTCTTCTTAGTTACTGCAAATGCGGACAATATGGGCAATGCAATAATATGGACTAAAAGAAGTGGGGTATCCTTTTTAGCGAAAGGAAAAAATTTCTGAAAAAAGTGTTTGTCTGATTTTGCCTGACTCCTTGCCTATATACAGCAACCCGATATTCAGAAAAATAATTACTTCTGTTATAAAAATTTTCAGATATGCTGTTGCGTTACTTACTGGGGAGAGCAGCTTAACTTGAATTTCCGTTCTTATCTCGTCCGAATCTTGAGTAGTGTAGTACTTGGTCATGGAAACATCAAATTTGGCGTCTATTTAAAATACATATAAAAAGTAATTAAATTATACCAGATAGATAAGAGTGAAGCAAAAAGCATATCAAAACTTCCGTGAAAAACAATTTAAATTAATATAAAATCACAAAGCCAATTTACAAAAGATATTGAGATAGAGAAAGTTCGGGCAAAATAAATCATTAATCAATTATTTTGTAAAGTAATCCTGATACCACCTAGTCAAGATAAAACCAATTACAACTGCAAACATTTTTTTACATTTTATCTTTGAAGCAAAGTTTTATTTTTTGCAAATTTTTTGGGCAAATACCTTCTATTTCTTCTTTCAGCCGTAAACTTCCAGACGGTGGAACAACGAGGAGTGTCATTCTATTTTCACCAATGACGACTTGAAGATCATAGCGATAGAATGTGGAATAGTCTTTTAAAATGATATTCACAGCCAATCCATAAGTCATGAGTTCCACTCCACTGTGCTCTGGAATTTTCTTTATAACCGCATCTTTTCCTAAATAGTAAATTACAAACAAATTAATTATTCGAATTTTTTTTTGGTAACTGTTTTTTAAACAGTGATTTGATTTGCTTTGTCAACCTTCTACTTTCCTGCAAACCAAGAAATCCTTCTTTCTCATTAATTATCTAGAATTCACTGCTTGATTTGAAGATTCGATTGGTGATCGTAATGTGTGACAAATGCTATCGCACATTGTCTAATAGACAAAATTAACAAATGAAAGTTTACTTTTCGCTCCCTGACACCGAAATAATGAGAGTGGCAACGTCGAAACAATTAATCTTAGCTTTTGGTTAGTCTCAAATCAATTAAATAAAAAGAATTAATAATATTTTTATTGAATAGATTTGAGCAATTTGCATTGTGCATTAATGGCACGCTTGTTTAACTGCATGTCTGATAAATCAGAGGTCACAAGATCAACTTTCTTTGATAAGCAGCAGAACGGATAGATTTATTTTTCATTGCAAAATGAACAAAATGGTGAATTTTCTCATATGAAATACCCACAACATTCTTGATTTACCTCTTCACGGCTTTAAAAACGTTTGCTTTTAGTCAGAAGGAGATGACCGTTATAACTTATTTTCAAATCTTTGATTGGGTAAAGGCACATGAGTGAGTTCCTTTTATTCAATTTTGCCCTTATATACGCCCTTCTTCCTCGCAAATTTGACGATCTGATCTTAAGCATGCCCTGGCAATGTTGTATTTGAGAGGATCAATTAACTCTTATCAAGTCTTAGATAATTTTTCAGACTACCGAGAAAATTCCTCATACACTAGAGGAGTAATGTCATTTTTCATTGCACCATAATTACTTATCTGCCTTTTATTTTTTGATACACCGGGTTTGTTCTTTCAAGGGAGTTCAAATTTGGATAGTTTGATTAAAGATTTAATCAAATTAAGTCTTCTGATGCCAGATTACGTTTTGCTCCAAGAAAGAAGACCAATTGGTCCCTTCTGTTGATTTAAGGATTAAACTTGCGCTTTCAAAGCTATTTTTACAGATCAATCATATATTGCTTACCAGAAAGTCCGAAGGCTGCAACCACATTCGGTGTTGTATCACGATCGCATCCATAACTGAGTAGTTCTACATTTATCTCATCCTCATTGACGACTCCACTGCTATCGGAGTGCTGGCAGAAAATGAGAATGTGAAGAAGGCTGTCCGTTTTTGACATTACCCAGGCTCGAACTGATTCCAAAGGCTTCTTATCAATATCTTAAAGAAAAAAAAATTGAAATGGATTTTTCTGGAATCAAAATATTTTATAAGCAGCAGACAAGTTTTACAAGTTTTGGAGGCAATGGAATTGACAATCTTAGGGGAAAATGGCCTTTTGAATCACGAATCAGTCACCAAAAATGGTATTACTTTGTCAAGCTCTCTGATTACAGGGAACTCTGACCTATGTAATTCATACTGTGCCAAAGTGTTATCTGTTGAATATCATACTCTGTTAACCATTAAAAGAAAAATGAATTAGGATAGTATTGATTGAAAAATACTCACCAATAAGAACCGAGCATCATAGAGGGGTACTTGCTGCAGTCCAGGGAGAAGTTATGAAATGAAATTTTTTAACGTAAGCCACCTTAATCCTAAACCTTCTCCATTATTATCTCTATCTTCTTGATTCTCCACGCTCTGGAATTTGCTGGAATCACTATTATTTAATGTCAATTACGTCCCGGGGTTAAAAATCATAAATCCATTTGCATTAATGTTTGCCATGTTAGAAATGATAAAATACTCTTTAGATTATTGAATGAATTTATCAGACTATTTTGGTGAAGTCGTAGAATTAAAGTTTCCTGTTTTCTAAATATTTTCAAATACTACCTAAATGCTTCAATGCATCCTTCCTACGCATTTCAAACATAATACTACCTTCAAAGAAAACAGATTTTTAGAAGGTAGAGTAAAAAGAAGATTCCAGTGTTAAAGACATTTCTTCACTATGTAGGTGCTACAACACAGCTACCCCCCCATTTTTTTGCAAGAGGGTCTTTATATCCGGAGACAAGTTCTCAAACATTTGTTAAGATATTGAGCAATCCGCTATTTCTTGAGAAAACGACGGTTTCTAAATCATCAAAATAGTAGAAATCAAGAGAGATGGCTAGCCAATGTTATTGTCCTTTTACCTTTCAAGAGATTATCGGATCTTCCGAACACGGAATCAAGCAACTGACAGAACTTCACTCAACATTGTACAAATGAACAACCATAAACTTCGCACATTTAAACAACTATGCTGTTTTGGGGAATAATCAAGAAAAAAAGGAGTTATTTAAATCATTCGTTTTATCCAGCAAAAGGCTTTGGGTTCTTAATTTCATTACCCATACGGGTTTTAAATAGATATATAACAATGTGCAACAGCAGAATAATGAGTTTTGTATGAAAGCGCTGCTAATTGAAGGAATTTTTGAAATATTCAAACCGGTGAATCCAGAATTGTTAAAGCCAGACACATGGAAATAAAACACCACAACCATTAAATCGCGGACTAACAGGGCATGCGATAATATGTAGGCGAAAAACACAAAGTTGATAAAATGATAAATCATATATACTTAGAACCGCCTAGTTTGAAAAGGAAGGGCTTACCTGGAAAATCGGGATCTTTAATAAGAGATACGCTGTGTTTTCAAATAAACAAACAAATGAAGACAATAAATGAAACGAAAAAAGAACAAGGCTTTCTATTATTATTAACCAGTCAAATCAACGCCAACACTTTGAAAGGAAACATATGTCAGCATTAATTATTGACTGTTAAAAGTAAGCAAGAGTGTAGCAATCAAGGAATTTTTTAATTTTCAGTCTGAATTTAAAGCTTTCTATCACTCAGAATCAACCCAGATGAAATTACTTTATATAGATTTACTCATTTTTCGGTAGGTGGAATTTCATTTGCTATTTGGCTAATTTACTACCTTCTTTTGAATTCTTGCGCAAAATTGTAGTCTTCTTTTTCTTCAAAGCTGAGTAGGAAGATTATCAACTGATTCTTAAACGCACAGAAAATGAGTAACGGTGGTTATCCGAACAAAAATTACTTCGATGTACTTAAACACAATCGAAATGAAATGTGAGGAAATCGAACACAAGCATTTAAATTACACTATTTTTAAATCTCCTGCAGTGGTCAGGAGAAAGAGCCCAACTTTGGAAAATAAATGTGAAGTTCGGACGAAAATTTCCATTAATATAGTCGATTTTAAGATAAAAAGGAAAATATATCAATGGGATGATTTCCCCTCTGGGTAAAACGGATCAGTCACATATTCTGAAGACGAAAATTGTTGAAAGAACAGGCTTAATTACTTTAAATTAAAAAACAGAACTGCTTAGAAAGATTTAATCTCTATGAGCGTTGATTTTTCAAACTAAATAGTGATTTGGAAACAAGTTCTAAAGTTTGTGGTAATTGGAAGAGCATTTATCTTGAAATTATAATTTTATGCGATTGAGTGATTGCCTTTTCATTATTCATTAATTACGGTAATTTCATTTTAATTACACTCGATAACTCAATAATTCATACACCTAGTCTGCTCAAAGTCATTAGGTATTAATTGCCACAGATTGATTAGCAGGGTTAGTAGAAGGAACTTAAATCTCCATTACGTAACTTATTGGCACGTTTAGCTGTTAATTGAACGGAAAGTGGTTCATGTTCACATCAGAATTGTAAATGTACATTTTGCGACATGATTTCAACTCTTTTGGTTCTCGACTTTGATGCTAGAGTTTGAGTATTGAGGCTCCTCAATGAACTCTCGTGGAGAGGAACCTACAGCCTCTCTTGAAAAGACATGTCCTTAAAGAACGGCAGAATTAGAATTTTCTTCATGGTGGGTTCTTAATGCTATTCTTTCTATTCAAGAGGAGTTTTTGAAAAAAATATCTTAATCAGGGCCACTTCTTTATAACTGACGAAAATCTCTTCATTCGAGCATTTCAAACAAATTTTATTAAATGGTTGCTTTATTTCGCCGTAAAATTTTGATTCTACTACGTATGCTCGAATTCTAATTAAAATGAAAAGGTCAAATTGCGCGTAATTCATGTTCGCATAGTTTTGTGGCCATAATGCGCATAGGCGCTCCGAAAAGAATTAGCTGCCGCCACGCCGCCACCATGTATTAGGCGTTTATTCGACAAACTCTTTCCACAAGATTGTTAAGTGGAGATGCGCAATGTTGAGGTATTCCTTGAATAATTGAAATACACTACGGGTTTAGAGTCAAAATGAAGGAATAGCTCAGTTAGGTCAATGCCTATTCATGCACACCTAGCAATTTGAATAGTCAACTGTAATGGTTATTATTGTTTAAGAAGTGCAAATTCAGATTGACACTTCAAATTCAGACAATTTATCAGCTCTAGAGTTCCGGAGTATCTCATCTCCCTCCTCTTCGTACACGTCCATTAATGAATTTGTTCATATATGTCAGGCATATACAAGGAAGCATTAAATGTGCGCCAATCAATGCGAATCCTCATAAAAACTCCCAAGGAAGAAAAGACAAACCCAAAATTGATTATTTTATAGATTATTCAATATCCTAAAACAAATATAGCGAAAAGCTGAAATGTTGACATTTAATGTAATTAAGAAGCGTCATAGTAATCGAGTTATCCAATGATTATAGAATATTTTAATTTCAAAAATGAGTCAATTTAATCACAATTTTCAGAAAAATTGATGTAGTAAACAAAGTTCGCCTAGCATCAAGTAGATTGAAGGGCAATCAAAATTTTTTAATGCGAGTTATTAACTATAGCTAAAATTATAAGATACTGTCTTAATATTTTTACTGCTATGGCGACGGAGATGGCTAAACAATGTGATCGTAAAAACTGCAACGTTTTAAACACCCAACTTGTTTGGATTGTCAATGTAATGGAACTGATACTTTTAATTACCGACTTTTTTGAATATACGCACGAAATCAAACTTCAATTCTCCTGTAAGGCTACTTTAATTATCCCACTGAGTTGAAGTGGAGAAATGCCCTTCAATATCCACTAATACAAAGATCACCAATTAATGACCTCTATCAGGAAGAAGGAAAAGGAGTGAGATGGACTATTGCTATATTTGGAAATGGAAATAGGAGGAAGGTGAAGAACACCGATTGAAAAAGATTTAGTCAACCCAGTAGAAAAGAGTAAAAGAAGCTGATGTCTCATAGTAATTTTGCAGACATTTTTAAAATAACCAGGGTATAGATAAATGTAAATTTTAGCTTTGATTTAAAACAATTGAACAGTGATCTGAAGCAAAATGAAAATTTTCGATTAATTGACGCTGAGGGATAACAAAGGGTCATTTGATAACCAAAACCGGTAAATTCTTCAGCACAACTCTAATTTTGGTATCTTCAAATTTCACCCTCCAGTAGACAATTATGCAAATCACTGATCCACCCTCCCTCCGTGTTATACGAAAGTTTATTGATTTTTTTTACGGCAGATAGGATACATAATAAGAACAACCATTCCAGGTGTAAGGGATTAAGAAATGCCGGGAATAGATATCTTATGTATATTGTTGTATTTTTGTGGAAAAAATAGACAATGAATTCTTTAGTAATTTATATTCCTTTGTTAATAAGAAAACGAAAGGATTTAAGATAAAATATTCATTTGAGTTTTTACTGTGAGCAGAAATTAAATTTTAAATTTCATCACAAGCATTTGACAAGTTAGAGTAGATAAAAATTATTAATATATACTAAAGGGTCACTTATTGCTGAAGTTGGCCTAAATTCCCAATATTTTCTGCTTTAAGTGTATTTGAGGGTATTGCTAAAGTGTACTTTCCAGCAATTAAGTAAATGGCGACTTTATACGCAACCATAGCTAAATATCATCCTAGGACTCTGCATTTAGGTCAAATAGTGCAAAGGGTATAAAAATTCATTAAAATTATGCCCTTTTATATGTTCAAAATTAAACTAATAGCAAAACTAAATTTATTTAATAAATAATTATTTAGATAGATAAATATTTGTTGAAAAAGGTTGCACCTATGATTCTCAGAAAATTGCCAATTTTCAACCTTTTTAAATAACAAAATTCTATGTAATATTTATCCAGTCTAAGAGGTAGCACATCGTAAAAAAAAATCTTGTTGTAAGAAGATCACAGTCTGCAATCTCCTTCATTAGGCAGAATTAATTGGTATGGTTAACCATTCTGGTCACTGAGTGTGCGTCAATAGGCATCGAATGTGTGACCTCTAACTTCGCAGACGAGCACATTAACATCTGCGCCATCGGCGCCTCAAAGCATTCCTAATAGCACTCATTTGCCATTTCATAGTTGCTATGGTCATATCAGTGAATCAACAAGTTTGCGGCATATAGGCGATGATTCATATAATTAAGGTCAGGGGTCATTAATATTGAAGCAATGTGATCGTATAACGAGATTGCCGGTGATGATTAATGGGCATACTAATGATCAACGTGTATGTTCAAGTAACTGGCAACATTTAAGAAATTTTATTGCTTTCAAAACACGCCTGCTTGTTTGAATGTTTCCTATATTCCCTATAAATAGCAAAATCCTTGAGGAAAAGAAAATTGAAAAGTGTTGCAAAATCTTCAATATCTGATATCGCCAAAAGATGTAAAAATTAATTTTTGACCCATATGTTTTTTTGTCCGTTTGCGTAAGACGGTACATATAAATACAGGCGAAATGGCCAAACATGGAGCTAGAGGGTTAGACCAAAGATCTACTAATATTATGAAAAGAGTCTAATTCATAAAATCTGAACAGTAGAGCACCAACCAGTGTGTCGCATACTTTATGAGAATGGGGATTGATTATTTACCATACGAATTCAAACAATTTAAGGCCGTCAGTGCCCTAGATCCATAATATGGATCTTCTAGACTCCTCTCCCTCCCCTGATCTACCCTCGGTTTGTGCATAGGAAAAAATGGAGATGTCATTAGCATTTAGTGCAAACATTGTTCAACTCGGCATGAATCATGATAAAAATTAATTAGTTATTTCGTCAGAAATTTAATTTATCTTCTTATCAGAGCATTAGCGAATTAGAATTTCAATTGATTAACAATTAATTGATAACTTTAAGTGGAATATTTAAATCTACATGGGAAATTTGTTGCTGATCTGGCTGTAATAGAAATAACCTCTGTTGTAAAATTCCGTAAGCGTGATATAGTGAATACTTTAAAATAACTTGAAGCCATTTTAAAATTAAATTCTCTCCAATTCCAAATATTAAAAGCTGTCGAAAGTTTTGCATATTCGAAAGTTTTGAATGTCTGCCTGTTGTTTTTCAGTTTTACAACAAGTATATCGATGGTGTGTCAATTTGGAGAAGTCAACATGGGGCTTATCTAAATGAATGACAGCATATTTTATTCAATTCCAGCTCAGAAACAAATAAGGGAAAATCTCAAATCACTATTTTTCATTATTTTTTACTTTACTTCAAATTAATAAAATAAAACTGCTCGTTGAATTGGTACACAGAAAAAATATAAATACGTATAATAACCTACACAACACAAGAGTATTTTTTCACATTTTAAGAGTGAGAAAACGTCTTAATTGCCAATCATGCCAAAACATAAAATGAGTGTTAGAGTGTTAAATTTAAAAACACAAATTTCTTTTGAGAGGAAGAGCACCGCCGTTAATTTAACACGCGAAGGTGAATGAGGAATTTTAGCCAGGTTTAAAAAATACAATATTTCGGAGCTTTTTTAAAGCACACGTTTAAGATTAAGGCTTAGTTACCAAAAATAAGTAAATCGCCATTTAATTACCCAAATTTCACGAGTTTTAATAAATAAATAGGCAAATTTATATCTTGACTTTGGGAAAAATATGCAAAGTTGAAATATTAGAAATAAAACAAAATAATGTATTCATTTTCCGAAAATGGGTGATAACTCCAAACTGTACACTTAGTAGACAAAGCGTCCAATGTCATGAATGAACAGTCGATTTCATTCCATGTTATGAGTAACTCCTAAGCAGACAGAGAACACGTAAGATGGACATTGCAGGCTGCGTTTCTTTCATCAGGGATTGAACATATGTTAGCCAACAGGGGTCATTAGTAAAATTTAGGGTTCAGTGGTTACAGTCTACTGATGTAAATTTTTATTTAAAAGGCTTGAATCAGACAATAGGAATTTAAATGTTATTAAAAAATCAGGACTACCTACAGACCAAATGGTTCAGATCCTTGCTACTGGTGAAACTCGTATTTCAATGTTCTACAGTGCAATTTCATTAAAAGCGCATCAGTAAATTGAATATTATGGGAATTTGGATTTTGTCACATCAATTCGCCCCGGGAAGACAAATATTAGGGAAGAAAAACGAGCATTTCCTTTCGTCTTTAGAGCAAAATTTAGTCTTTTTTCCGGACCAAATTGTTACTATAGTCGAGAAGTGGATCGTTCACGACGTTACAGGGAAAAAATAGTTGTGTTCAAATAGAGCATTCATTTCAGCCCTTAGCCGAGTCAGGTTTGACCCGTCATGAACTTCTTCCACGCATTTAGTAGAATTCACGCGAAATAAATTGTTATGGAATGCCGAAGCCCGACGAAATAGTCGCGACCGAAATTCGGAATCGGAAATTAAAGGACAAGGATCTAAGTTTATTTAACAGAAAAAGTGTTTTTTTTCAATGTGAATATGCCCACAACGTTTTTTTAAAAGGAGATGGGAAAAATACGAGAGCATTGAGGATGAGTAGCAAGATGTGTCGAAAATTATATATACACGAATTAAAAATAAATAAAATGTTATTGTCATTGCTGCCAAAATGTGCAATTTCTTATGGATGGCCCTAATCTAACCTCTGTCAAATGCTCTCACTATCCTCCTTTCCTGCCATTGGTCTAAAATTTCGTTACATTAAGTGTCCTTCTCAAGGTGAACAATTTAAACACTGAAAAGTGCAGCAAGAAGATATGCCTGAAGTAAAATTGGTTTAAATAAACTGATAAAGCTCCTCTTATTGGGGGCACGAGGTCACAATGATCTAAGGATCAGATTGTGAAAGTTAAAATAGGATACAGTTGGGCATTACCAAATAAATATAACGTTCTTTCGAAAAATTTATTTACGTACTGTTTGTTTGGAACTCATGCAAATTAAGACTCTTGACATCCAACTTCTTCACATTTCAACATCCCACTGAGCAACTTTGTCATTTGTGTGTTCAGGTGCTATCATACGATTTAATCGTCTTACATTTTTCGGCATTGACATGAATTTTAGTGATTCCTAATTATTATGCCATCGTTTCGTTGTGTTGAGGATAGTTTAAGCCTGCATTTCATTACCTACTTTAATTCTATTACCTGATTGATGTTAACACGCAACTTATCGAGTTAGGTTGAAATTGGCAGATTTTTGAATGAGGTGTTGACAAATACAACTCATGATTTTGCCGGGGCTTTACGTATCAGATGAGTTTTATGGAAGTCGAATTAAGAAAGCCGACATTAATGAATAGCAACTTAATCAGATGAGCTACAATGTTTTCGAAAAAATCGTCTATAACAAAACAGTGGCACTTAGGTTAACAAACTGCATTAAATGTACCATATTCGAAACAGTAATCGACTGGCTTCTAGACAAAAGATTACAACAAGATCACACAAGCGTTTTTATAGCGGTGCCTTTATGTTGAAACTACACTAACAGATAGCGCTGGCTAATTTAGTGAGACAAAGTCCAATCCGTGAATCAAATAACGAAGCATGTTTGTGAAATCGTATTTGACTACGAGCCTAAAACGCAGATTGTTGATTATATAGAAATGGTTGTGATACTTGCATTTTGTATAAAAATCTTGTTTAGTTGAATAATTATAACCTTATTAAAAAACATGGAAGATCCTGGGCTTAGGAGGTTTAAAATTCCATTCAGGCGAAAGTCGACCACTTTAATAAACCAGACAAGCGCGGAAATCACTGATTCAATAAAAAAGCATATTTATTTGCTAGAAAGATAATCTAAGATGAGCGGATTCAGGATGGAGACTAATTGCAACATACCTTTAAGAAATTCGAATTTCGACTGACCTTCTTTGATCACTTTCAACCTCTGTAGGGCTACACGCTTTTAGCAGTGACTATGACTTTGAGTTAATCACTTCAAATAAATCGAATTTGCACCGCCTCAAACTTTCAATCAAAGCTTAACTTCATTTGAAAATGCAAATTCGACGAATTTTATGGTAGATTTCCATGCATTAATGCATGCAATCAATATTTTTGCATTTTACTTTTAATTTTATCTCAAAAGTCCTCGCAAACAATGGACAAAAAGCGAACGAACAAAAATTCACTTGAAAAGTCAGTAATGAGGACAAATCTGGCTGTAACAAGTTCTTGTTTAAACTAAAACTGTACATAAGTTTGGTGAAAAATTAGATCTCAGGCTCATGGTGACCAGCTGTTCAATTTAAAAGAAACGAAATAAAATATCAGTGATTGTGATAGAAAGTGCGATGAACAGAACATGGTGTTCAAATTCCATTATTTTGAGTGTAATCTCTTCAGGATAAGTGGTATTTCCTTAATAAAGATCTCTGAGCACGACCACTCTACAAATTAAATATGTCAAATTAAGGGGTTTCATTCTATGACTCTTTCTTTAAATATTTAACTACTTCATGAGAAAAAATAAACCTAAAGACTCAAAGATCTCAAACCTTGAAAAGCATATCTACAGGTGAAGAAGGATGGTCTTTGAAAAACTCCGGAAGACCATTTACTTGAAGAACATAAAGTTCAGAGTAAGACAACAATTAGAAATGTTTGACTGCGCTTCACGAAGTAACTAAACATTGTCACTCCTTCATCACATCTTCACCATTTTGGCTTATTGTGAATACTTACCGATAATCCTGAATAAATCTACCAATAAGTCGGTAGGATTTTGAGTCGGCAGACTCCATTTATATATTACTGTTTCATTGTCCTTGGCATCAGGATAAACATCCCCGGTAACAATGCGATTGGCTGAAATCGTCCAGTTTGATAGTCCTTCGTTATCAGGATAGAGTTTCAATTCGTCTTCTTGAGAGTGCTGGAAACAAATAGTAAATCAAATTTGTCAGTTTGTTTTTTCTGACATTTTTACTGAATTAAAGTAAATTTAATTCATATTATAAAGAACACAACCCGAATAAAAATGAATTTCGGACAATATCGGCTGCAAAGTAACTAAATTTCCGAACCTGATTTAAAGTACAACCGATTGTAATTTAACCGCTTGGCTACAATTAAAATAAACATCCAATGCTTTTAAGAAAGACAGAAACCCACAGATTTTAGGCCACTTATCAACTGAATAATTCAAGCAAATATTTGCATAAATTTAAATAATTTATCTCTAACTGGGAACAAGAAAAAGGGAATCTATTGTCAACGAAAAACTGAATCGATATCAACGTAGCTTTGGGCTACCAACCAGGTTCTCATGGTATTTTCTTTCACCGTCTTCTGTCCATTCAACTCGAGTACTGAGACTGTTGGAGAAGGTGTACCCTCTGGCAATCAAATGAAAGAAGCCACCTCTTCCTTCTGTTGCCAGTTCAATTAGACCGCCAACATTGTCACATAAAGTTTGACGCTTTCCTTGATATTCAATGGTGTAATTGCGTCGAAATATCACTTCTAAAGTTAAAAATAGAGGGCATCAGAATGAAGTAAATTTGAAATATGACTTAAAAAGCCTGATTAATAAGATAATACTATCGTTCTCTTTTAATTGTAAATTTACTGATCAAGGATTCATTACTTTAGCGTGTGGAAATATACGCAAGGATCAGTTGGATTTGGAGTTTACTCGTTTAATATGCAGTTCCGATTAGTTTCGAAAATCTAGAAGATTACCTATTTGCAATAAGTCTGTCAATGGAAAAACTTACGTTAGCCTAGATGTACAGATTGAAAAGATCAAGGCGGAGCTCTCCAAAAGACTTCAGACATTCGGAAAAAGAGCACCCAGAATTTTAATTGAATGCTGTTTACAACACAATAACCCTTCTTTTCTTAGAATATTTAGATGCAATTAGCGCGTTTATATTCCAATTTTCTTTGGTGGGTTACCTTAAAATAAATTATGTCAATGCTTGCTTTAAGCCGAATTACTCAAGATATAAGGATGGAATGGGAGGAGAGAGGGTGGGGGTTTAATGTATTCAAGTGGTTTGACCTTGAACATTTAGGATTTAATTTTGGCAACACAGAAATTTAAAAAATGCCCAAAAGTACAGAATAACTGAAATATTTGTAGCAGGAAGACAATTTGATCTACGAACTAAGCCAGAAGTCACGTAATCAGTGGTAAGCTCCCTATATATCCGCGGATTTGAATGACCAACCCTGTCCAAATAGGAATAATCAAATTAAAGGCTTAGTACGAAAGATACCAGTATACAATTTATTCAACCAAATTCTTTTCATTAGGAGAGTAAAATGTTTTTTTTCAGCGCATCAATCAATGCTTTTCCCACCCTTAAAATGATACTAATGCCTCCAACATATAAATGATAAAAGTAGCTGATATCAGAATTCGGCATTCCTAATTCATTCTCATCACTAATAATGAAAATCCGACATTCTAAGAGAAAGCATATCCTATTATAAGTGTCAAATCAAGCAAAGCCTAAAATACACGATTTTCACTGGTCAGAAATAGTGAAGCGCTTATTTCTCTGAAAACCGTTAAGATAGTAATTTACAAAATTAGCCCTTCCTGCGTTTTGACTCCTCCTCCTCCTCCTCCTTCTCACTGTACTCATTATCTTTAGACGCATCCTCCTTTCCGTTAAAATATTAAAGGCAAAAGTTGCGTTTTATTTTCAAAAAAACAATAAAGGCAATTACTGACTAGAAATGAACATATTTAAATATTTCTGTATATTTGAAAATTAATAGGTTGCTAATTTCGTTTAATTGTAACAGGTGAAAATAAATGCCCGTTGAATAAAGTAATCCTAATTAAATGCTTAAATCATAAATCTAATTTTTGTTATGTAATAGTAATTATCAACCTCATCGATTAGGCCTAGGTACTAAAGTGATTAATGAAATTTCGGTTTTTCACAAGAGATCATTAAGCCACCCTTTTACTTTAAATGAGTTTTGGAAAATACTTTCCTCAGTCCGCTTGCAAGGTATAATTACGTTTCCATAAATATTGGGTTTGGAAAATAAGCTGAATGAGTGAGAAGTGAATGTGAGACCTTAAACGCTTTGTCTAGTAAGATGGAGGCAAACCTGAGTTGAACATCATGAGTTTAATATATAATTGTAGTCAAAGTCTTCATCCCCTTTGAATAAACATGAATGACAAGATACTTTAATTTGACGATTTTAACTCCTTTGAGTTAATTTACCTATACGGTAGACGAGGTTTTGAAATAGGAAGATTTTTTATAGATTTTATTATCTATTAAAAATGTAATAATTGGGAATAAAACTAAATTATATTTCGCATATCTAACTATGTTGAGTCTGTATTTTGTCCTCTGTCTTTACCGTTATGAGCTATTTTTAATGAAAAGTGATATGTTGAGTACATTTGCAGATTACGCCCATCTATTAAACAGAAAGTTGGGAACAATTTATAAACCTCCTTTGGTTAAAGTGACCTTTCCATTTTAGTAAATATCCGGTTCATATTTGCGTCAAAGCACGCAAACACTCATTTATGGTGAAAATAGAAATAATTTGATTTTTTTAAGTCATTGAAAGGTTGTCCTTTACACATGAAGGACTACTAATGACAACTTTTCTTACTTCTCGTGTCATATTACTCGTGGTGATCGCTTGCTTGTCATTTAGTGCCTTAGTGCATACACGTCGAGCATTTTGATCAACTTCGTTGACAACAGCCACCAATAAAAGTGAATTTAGGCATTTATTTTGTGAAAATGAGTGGCTTCATGGAATTTATTCATTGTTTTATTAGCTTGTTTTTTTTTTCATAAATAAAAGCACATTCTCCAACATATAAAATGGATGTTGATATTACAGAGATCTTTTTTACAAAACTTTCAATTTTGGCAAAAAGAGGTAATTGCTTAAATTTTTCCAAAAAGAGGTGCGACGGATTCTTTTTACGAACTAATAAAAAAAGCATAAGTTGAACAGTGTCAAGACCCTATTCAAAATAAAAGTATATTGTTTAGATAAGCGCGATTTAAACCTCAAGTTGCCAATCATTATTCTCGCCTATTACCAACAAAACTATATATTTTATGCAAAATTTGAGATACTGAATGACATTTTTCTTTAACAAAATGACGTTTTTATCTGTATTTATTTATTGATTTTTCATTCGATTTATTGCATTTTTTCTATCCGTTCTAAAAGATATTTATTGTTCATTTATTACTACTCCTTCTCACTGGTAACCAGTTAGCTTAAATGTACCCTGACATAATTAGCTGTGATTGATTTGCAATCATTGGCTCAGTTTGAACAAAATCTTCCTTCTGTGAGCTTAATAAAGCCTAAACGAAGCGGAACCGAATTGAATTAGGACGTCTTGGGTGTTTTATTAATTTACACCCTATTTGGCTGATTATGGTAAAGTTGATGAGACAAACACACGTAAAGGTGTATTTTTTGTATTCTTAAGAATGATTTAGCTAGTTGTAAAGTACTTTTTTCTCGAATAATTAATGTGAATTTTGGTGTCTACAAGATTCTCACGCTTACATAATCATTTTCGAATGCCAAATTTTATGCAGTATAAAGAATGTCAAGGACAGTTTCAAATTCAAAACTTGTGGAGGAGAAGCAAATTTCAAACCTTAAATTGACATCTTGCAAATAAAATTGCTAGCCAAGTAGGTTAAAAAGACTTGATTTCTCTCCCGAGTATAACGAAATGTCAATTTTATATACCTTTCGAGGGGTAGAAGGAAATGCTTTAGGCACTTCGATGGAATTAATGTATTGAATGGACGACCTTCAAAATTTATTTCAAATGCCTAATTATTGAGGTTTGTAAATCTTGTAATGATGGATGAAAAGTCAGTAGTCTTTGAGGGACTCCTTGAGAAAACAGTACATACATGCGTATATGATAGATGGGAAGTTAAGAAATAGAATTTTATTCTCAGCCAGCCCCTACCCACCACCACCTCCACCTCCATGGATCGAATTCTTCTTAGTTTTTGGAAATTATATTCTGTAGCGGTGTCTGTCAGTTTAAATAGCATAATGAACAATGAAAATTATGATTAAACGGAAATATCTTGAATAGTCTGAAGAAGATGCCATTCAAAAACTGGTAGCCTTCTGAGTGAAGTTTATCAAATTCTTGGCATTTTAAGTTCTGACAGTGTACATTTGTTTGATTCAATCAAAATTTGTACTTAAATTACTTATCAATTGCCCATGTTACAAGGTTAACAATGTTAATAATAAATAAATAAATATAGATATTTAAAATGGAAATGTTTTAAGCATGGTAAGATATGTTCGATGCATTAATGGACTGTACAAAGGAGGAGTTCACATTGAGTGACCTCCTCCCTGTTTAAGATCCGTTACTTCATCAAAGTTGCTGGGAAAACGTGAACCAAACAGACTTGATCAATTATTCAAGTGAATTGACCGGTCCAAAAGGTGCCATGGCAATAAAATGTGACTTTTGGAAGTGTAAAGCTCAAGACTCCTTAAATTAAAACAAATTTAGGTTCACGGCATCTTGATTTTTGTATGTATTTGACAACCATTTCATAATTTCCGGGACTATTGCCCAATTCACTAAACATGTTTCCTTAGTTTTACTAAATCCAGAATAAAAGGAAAATACGTAAAAGCAGTAAAATAACTCAAGGAAAGACGAGTAATTTTTTCAAAACTTTTTTGGTTTTAGACAATTTAAAATAAATCTAGTCCTTAAATATAATACAGAAGTATTGTTTATTTCCTTTTGAACAAATTTCTGTTTCTACGTATGAATTAGACATTGGTATATAACTTTAGGATAAGTCAGTTCCTATTCATTTGAAACATCATTTCTACGCATTTGATTGGTCAGTGAATGAAAGTCTTTGCCAGTGATGGTTTCATTTGCATTGACTTAATCTCGTCCATTTCAGAAAGTAGGATGCACTCTGTTTGACTTCAATTAAAAGATGGACCATTAATGTCACTCCTATCTTTAATGTTGTAGGCCATTATTGCTACTAGAGGGAGGAATTTATTTCTACTAATGACCGGGGTTGCAAGATGCACTAAGTGGTGTAATTTTGGCACAAAAGAGTGGAATGGAATTTCCCAAATCCCTTTTTTCAATCAGGAATTAAAATTGACTTATTTAATCAGCCAAGGTACAACAAACTTAGGCGTTTGGAATTTTCGAATTTTTAAATTCCTATTGACACAATTTAGTATAAAATCAAAATGAAATTTTTTAACTGGTGCTAGCTTCATTTTTCCTTGAAATTTGGTTAATTTTATTATATGACTTAATTTACCAAAATAAGATATGTTTTTATAAATTAAAAAAATTTTCCGCTATGAAAAATTAAAAGAAATAGATTAAACTACTTACAACCTAAAGCAACCAGTATTTGACCGATACTCTACCACAATGATCTCACTTAGAGCTTTTCGAGTAGTTTATAGGAATTTTGTAACTTACCGGTTGAAAAATCATTTCCTTCCAAAGAAGTTGGATTCGAGAGAATTGGAGTTCTAAGAGCATCTGTAGATTCACAACCGCAGAGGTACTGTCCAACGAAAACGTGCGCTAAAGGCAGAGATGGCTTTAGAAGAAAAGTGTCTGAATTTTCCAAGAATAATTGACCTTAAGGGGCTATTCATGGATGACCATGTCTTAGGTGGCATCAATTTTTGAGCTTAGTTCCATCAGCACTATTGATATGTATATATATATTTTTATAAATCAAATATTACAACAATTAGAAAAATATGCATTTTGCATATAATGTAAGATTAGTTTAAGAAGTTTATCTCAGTGGAAGATAGTCAAACAATTCATATTTGCAATTTCAGCCTACTTTTGTCGTTTATAGTGCACTGCATAATCAATTTAATTGAACTTACTTCTTGGGATATGAACGATTAATTTCGACTCTTCATCACTGATGACTTTTAACTCAGAAAGTACATCAGCCCAGAGAGGTTCCAGTTGACTTCGACGTGTCACAAGCGATGGGACCCCGCCCGTGATTGGTTTTCGCAGCAGCATTAATCCTTGACAAGTGGTGCTTTCTCCTTGAGGCTCACGCGATCCTGCACAGGTCACTGATGTGCAAGTGAACTCAAATGCAGGTCTGCCATTGGTACTTAGCACCTCACTACTTGATAGACTCAGAGAAGGGTAGTGTACTTGAAAAAGAGACAAAAATATAACAATATAATCTTTGTGTTCTAATTAGATATTTAAGTGCTAAGCCTTCTAAGCGAAATTTCGCGTATTATTAAATTACAACAACTAATTAGAAATTTACATGTAATTCAATTGAAGAAGCATTGCTATGGGTATATTAAAATAAAAATATTAATTATCACACAATTCTGTCATTGATTAATTTAGGAATTGTAATAATCGATGGGGACAGAGATGAATTAATTAGACGCTACGTGACGGACAAACTCATTCCATTAGTTAATAATGAACGGGACATCTTGTTACCATTTGGTGGTTTTCATTAGCACCAATGAAGATTTGGTGAAATTATGATTTTTGCCTAAGAGAAAAGATTCAATTTTGATGATATAAATTTTAATTTGACCACATATATGCCAAAATAGACATTTTTATTTAAATTTTAGCACCCGGTTTATTTAAGCAGTTTCTTTACCTGTTTCTGGAAAAGTCTTTACAGATTTATTGGCTGGTTTTCATTATCATTTTAATGTTATATCAATACAATCGGAGAAATGCATACAGGAGATTAGGCATTTACTCATGGACTGTAGGTCTGCATAGTTGAGAAATTTCTCCGCATATGACGCCAGGTGTTGTATTTCAAATGTTTCCCTATCAGATTTACTTATTTAAAATTTTGCATAATAACAATAATATCATGCAAAAAGCCGTTACCTCGAAACACTTACGACAAGGCAAATATAGACAATGTATCTAGATAGCAATATATTTATGAAAAAAACCCTTTAATTTTTAGATACTTTTTCTCATAAATCCATTTTTTATAAAATTAAGCGCATCGACGCATTTTACTGTACTTTTCCATGTCAATAGTTTTCATATTAATTAATTCTGACTCTTTAGTATCAAAATTTGTCCAAAGGTGCTCGTATCCAACACATTCACATCTTATTGGCTGGATGATTAAAATAAATACTTGTTCTTGTCATATTTCAGATAAATAAGATAAACAAATAAATAAACAAGATTTATCCTATCTGGGGACTGGCGACCGTGAAACGTTCTAACAGAGAGATTCTCGGAATGAGGTGCTCGAATGCTAGTGGAAGGAGCGTCCATAAAATCTTATTTCCACTTTAATGCACAGATTTGTTGAAATGGTAAGAATAGAAATATCACCAAATAGACTTGAACAAATATTTGGCAAAAATTAGTATTGGACGTCTCGATATAAAGCTTTAGCAAATACTAAATTTTATTCAATATTCGATTATAAGTATTAATTGAGTAATATTTTAAAATGTTGACCTTTAAGTCATCTTTAACTAAACTACCATTTGGCGCTATAAGTAAGAAAATACCATTAGAATATTTAATTTTGATTATGGTAAGTAAATTAAATCCTATCTGTTCAAACCGAATTACAACAGCAAAATAGACTGCCATTACACAAGATTCAGCAGTTAGTAAGCCTATAACGATAATAGTCTTTCAGGGCAGAGATGTAGACTTTCATTGGCTAGTATTCAAAATCGAGACTCCTGGACTATTACAAGACTGTTCCATAGACAATTTTTCTTCCTTTCAGAAGTACAATCTCTTTTTCACATATAGGTTTCAGGCGTACTTCCTAGATAATAAAACTAGAGAAGGAGGGAGTGAGATTCTATCGGTTTTGAAATACTTGGCTTATGAATTATGTCAATTAATAGGACAAAACTGAGAAATCGATCATGAGAGGTACTAGATAAAGCGTAATGTCATAATTCGTGGGACTACTTAATTATTCATAATTATATCTATGCCGGTCTGGACAACCTAATCATGACTGTGTGAGGGTAAAATGAGTCAAAGTCAAATTATCAATCCTTAAATTAAATTGACAGGCCAAAATGGTCTGAATATAGCAGTCAAGAAATCAGAGATGGGATCAACAAGATTGAGCAAAGGAGGATTTGAATATTACCAATGTAGAACTTAGTTCTTCCTGCATTTTGACAGCATTTTCAACTTCTTTTCTTTGCTTCCTTTTCTTTCCATCCTGGGCTATTTGAAATTTTAATGTTCAGACCCTATCACATGACTTAACTTGCCGTGATAAGTAATTTTACCTCGTGTATGTGCAGGAACTTAAAAAAATGGATATCAATAGTCGAATCAGCTCTCATGGGCCAAAATAAAGTGAATAATAAAAAATGAAATGAAGCAAACCGTCACACTGCCATTTTTATATGATTGTCAATGAATAAGCTGGTAACTGTATTCCCAACAGTTGTCATTGAGGCGTAACTATTTCCTAATTCCAAATGCTTGGAATTTTTTTCGGAGTGGATTCTAATCATCAGAGTGGGATAAATCCGATGGATCCTAATACTTACATTTGCCTACGCGGTACTGCAAATGTTACGAGTGGTAGATGATTTCGGATCATATGCACTGCAGATACTCCTCCCCCCAGTACGAAATACTACAGGTATGCCTAATTATAGTCCTTTCTAAAATTAATTCCCAAAGTCCATCCAGTTATAATGAGTGCAATTGCATCTCACCCTCTGGTACCTTATTGATTCTCAGAATTGTGTGCTCTACTCTCGAACTGGAATACAATTTCAGTTTATCGGTTACAAGGTTCCTGCTCCTCACGGCAATTCTTTAATAAAATTTCCCGTCACTGACTCCTTTCCATTCCTGCCTTGCAGAAACTGAATCCTCACATCCTAACTGGTCTCATCTTTTGCTTCCATTTCCTAAGCTGGAGCTTCAACCGATATGAATGGATTAATTACAAATAACACACAAATGACTATGGGTTTGGGGAAGAGAAGGGAATTCACTAAAATCTACTAAATAATAAATAGGTATTTTAGACGCTCTTTTCATTTGAAAGTGTTTTAGGTAAAGATTTAGATTTACCTTTAGACACCAAAACACTGACATGAAAAAATCTTTATGGGTGGAAGGTGGTGGTGAATTGAAATGTTACCAAATTGCACGATTCCGTCATTTAAACAACCTGGCATTTGATAAAAATCTCCACAAATAAAAAACACCAACTAACCCCTCTCTAAATCTTAAGTGTTTTATATTATGCAAATTTAACTAGGGAGATTTAAAAACTGTAGATAGATGTAAATTGTTCTAAAATGTATGCATCTGCTGCCACTATCAATCGCCTACCTTGAAAACTAAGCTCAAACCGAATAGAATTTTCACATACACATCCAAGCAACTAATATGAAATTTTTTTCTCTCTGACCCAAAACGCCCATTTAACATTTTTACACACTCAGAAAATATTAAGATGAAATTTGCGGCCAACCAAATGAATGTAAAAATAGTGATGCCTATGTAGTAGTTTTATTTTCATTTTACATATAAATACAAACTTCGTTATTCTGAGTACTCGAAAATATGTAGCAATTCACCTTTCTCGAGGAATTATTTTTCCCAAAAATTTATTAATGCATTGATTGACTAACCTTAGCCATCACGTCTCTTCAAATTCTCCTTAGTACCTTACAACTCATACACAGTTTAAGAGTTAGAACACAGACGAAGATTTTTTTGAATAAAGTTAAGTTGACCAACTTTCTTGAAAATATCTCTTTTATAGCTTTGTGACAACGCACTCCAAAGATTAAACTTCAAGCAGTGAAAAGTGGGGCTTAAGTAGGTCATCATCAAGCACCCTTAATGCAACTGAGGAATAGTCCATACCATATCTAACTCTTGAATTCACACCTTATTATATTAATCGAATTTTGCCCAGGTCATGTCGTCACTGTTAAAGAACCACTGTTCACCCATTTCGCACTTAACTTTTGTAATATTTTGCATAATACACGAGAATCATCTTACATATAATTACAAATTCAATTCCATTTGGTTTTGAATGAGGAGGGAATTGAGCTGGTACTTGGCAATCAGTACACAAAACGTTTAACAAAAATCGTTAAAACTATTATTATTGCTTTTATTTATTTTTTCGGCCACTACCAGTTAGCTAAATGAAAACGTTTACAGTAGTTCATTAATTAAGAAGCATCCTTGCATAGAAAATGCTCGTATAATGCGAAGAAAAATGAACTCAATTAGAGTCCTATACAAATCCACGAATGCGGTTGCCGCAAGACAGGAGTGAATCATGGTTTATGAAGGCATATGACCATTAGGGTAGGGTATGAAAGGTCAATGCAATCAGATGCACGAAGTGTGCTTCAGTGGTGAGAAATGGCCACAATGCAGGTGCAATGTAATGGATGAAAGTCGATGGACGAATCACAATAATGTAGTAAAGTCAATATTCATTGTGGATTTGCCAATAAATACGCCTTTCAAATATTCACGTACAATTTTACGTATCGACAATTAGAATGTCGCATAAACCAAAATAAGGTGTGCGCGGAACAAGTTAATGACATGGTGATCTACGCTTTTTTTAACTAAAATAAATTCTGAAAATTTTCATATTTTGCGTGTGCTTTCCGTAATTTAAGGGTGTAGATTTTTGCCCTATTGTGGGTTATAGTAACAATGCTAGATTTGTTCAACCAAAATTAGAACAACTAGTCTCAACATTTTGCGTCATTTGTTCTGCATGGGATATGAATTGGTTATTATTTAAAGGTCTCTGAGAAAATTTACATAATTTTTTTAAAATCCAAGGCTGATTTGATATATTTTGTTCATATGAATAAAAGATAATAATATAGATGCGATTCGAACAAATGGAGAAAAGGTAGAAAATTGAAGACTACGGTCTAGAAATCAAAATTTAAATGAAGCTTTATCATCTTCTTCCTGACAATTTCATTTTTCAATAATTCAGCATTCAAGTTAAGTTGAGGAAAAGGACAGTACCTTTTATTCGTTTAGGTTCTATATCTTGCATTCCAGAATTTCAAAATGGTTGTAAAAAGGGTGAATTCATCTGAAAAGAGGAAGCATAAAATATCGAGTGGTTCCACCAAAATCTACGAATTTTCCTATTCAAAAAACCATCCAAATTTGTTAAATTTGCGCCTGGAATAATCGAAAATAGTTCATTAATGGATGTGACTATCATCATGTCTATTCAATACGTTGTCTTGGAAGTAAACAGAGGTAAATAGTAATAACTGATTGTGTAAAGCTCTTCAGAGTGACAGATTTAAAGTGCATTTATTTCTTTAAAAGTTTTAAGTTTAATTTCATTCGTGTTGGAAATACATTCTTAATTACTAACCGTATTTGACAAACTGATGCGTTAAGAAATATGTTGGTATATATTGTTTAAATTTGTTAAACTTTTGAAAAGCATACATTGGGTAAAATAAAAAAAGTATTTATAGTGCTAAGGATAATTAAATTAAACCAAATTACTGCTTACTGGGAACGCCAAAAATCCTCATTTTGCTGATATTATCCGTAAAGAATGTGACCTGGTCAAATGGGATACGACCCAGCGATGAAAGAGGACAGTTGAAACTGGCGAAACCTTCCGATTCACTTTCGAGATGACAGTCATTGTTCACATTAAACTTCACTAATTTAGAACTATTACTTCCAAAGTGGAATTCTAAAGAAATTAATTAATCAAGAACTGATTTATTAGCAGATTAAACAGAAAAAATGAGCAAAAATATAGCTTTGCAAAATTGATAGATACAATAAGATTGACAGGTGATGTAATTTAAAGATACCTACCGAATTCTTCTTTTGCTTTGGAAGTCAAGACGATATTTAATTCTCTTAGAATAAAATTTCGTCCAAAGTACACGGTCAAATTATTTGGCTCAATATATGTGTGTCTTGGAGAGGATTCATCAAAAATTTTCCAATAATATGTAAGACAAAATTTTTCATCATCGACAGATATATTTTCAATCTTGAAGGGCTTCTGCATTACAGCATCAACTATTAGAAGTGTAAAATAGTAAAAGCCGATTTATAATACCTTTATTGTCGTATTTGACGTTTGTTCCTTCTATCTGGATTTCGTTTATGCGTATCCAAGAACTTTTCTCATTTTGACGAACGGTCCAAAAGATATACTTTCCAGTTATGGGTATAGTTGCATTTCCGAAAGTGCAGGGAAATTTGCACACAATATTGTTACCAGAATTATGACATTTATATTTCACTGAACGTCTCCCGTAAATGTTGCTATAACCTATTTCAATCTCATGATTGGATTGGGTACTATGTTCTCCTAAAAGATAAATATATTAACATGAATTCTTCAAAGCATCTGAAATATTGAGTTTTCTAAAAATATCAGATATTATATCTACCAATAATGGTAACACGATCAATTAAATTTTCCTCCTTTAGCTCAACTGCTAGAGCGAACGTTCCATTGGACTGAATATATATACTTGAAGAAGAGTCGGCACTGCCGTCGAAAAGGCTGGGAAGATCATGAAAAATTCCAGACGAAGAAATAACATTGAATGAATTCGAGTAGATAAATTCACAAGATGCAAATAAATTTATTAATAGAATAATGTAGCATATTATCAGCATATTTCATGAAGATGTAAAACGTCAAGTGATATATTATGGTAAAATCAAAAGAGTGCCAAGGTTGAAAGTGTTTGTAACATCCTACATAAAAGCAAAAATGTTATTTGTGGTTTGACTTTTAGAATACTTTCAGCTGAATTGAGTAATTATTGATATTTTTCAAAAATCAATTTTTATTTGTACATTTGAAAGCAGTTATGTTAAAACTTATATGAAATATGTCAGTTTGGTATGATTATATAGCATACATGTTAAACACATTTTAGGTGCTAATAACCCGAAGTAAGCAAATGAAAGGTTTTGTTCCTCCATTTCATGTTACTTTTTATTTGAAGAGCATGACGGGTTTTAATACAGGATTCTATAGCGAAGCTTATTAAATAGTCAAGGCACGCTAGCTAAATCTTATGCAATTAGTAATACTGAAAAATATGATTACACCATTAGACTAAATAACCTAGTGTGCAATTCGGCCACTATTTTAAGAAAATTTCATCACGAAACCTCTTCTGTTTCAGTAATTTTGATTAATTTTCTATTACTTTAACTTCCCATAAATATCTGAATTTGGTAGAGCAATTTCGAACGGCTATGTTAAAATATTTAAGCGTAAATCCGCCAAAATATTTTGATCTGCACTGAAAATTCTCACTATAGCATATGCAGAATGAAATGCAATAATTTGACCTTACATTGTAAATGATGTTTTTGGAATTCTTCTTAATTTCTCTATGTGAAAATTACGATTTTTCCACTACACATATGATCAATGCTTTGGTAAACTGATAAACATCCCAAAAGCCTCGTACATATGGAACTTGGAAAGATAAATAGAACCGGAAATCGTAGAAAAAGCCATAAGAGGGTATTATTGATATGTCTAAAGAAAAAATTTTGATAAATTATAAATTTGTGGCTTTCATAATTCATTTCCTGAAAATTAATTAGAATTTTACACAACAATGATTAATATCTTTAATATGCGCGACTACTAACGATTATTTTATATTGAATTCAGAATTATTTCTTATGTTAAGTGGATAAATATTGACCTTGGTAAACTTTAGCGACGGTAATTTTACAAATAGAATTTTGCTCTTATTGATATTTTGATGTCTTTAAAAGAAATACGGCATTTGTCTGTTCTAATGCGAACTTTAGGCTATCCTCGCCCTATTTCCACAGAGCACTTTGCAACCCCAAATTTTCCTCTTGTCGCTGAAATACTCCATTGGCTTTCGCAATGCATGGATTCCAACCTTGACATATCAATGCACATTGATTCAGAACAAGATCGAATCGTTTTCATAAACTCTATAGCGCAATTTTTGTCTACTAAAACATTCACAAAACTAAATCCTAAAAGACTTTATGAAGCTAATGGACATGCAGTTAAAGAAATATTAAAATTTGTCAAAGTACTCTATTCTGCTCTTAAACTGAATAAAGTTACGGGTGTTGTCAATGATGAGGATTTGAGTTTGTCGGAAGCAGTAAGTTCTGAATGATTATTATAAATATTGTAGTATTTTGACATTAGGTTAAACAACCCCAGCTTATTCGTTCTCTAGCTGGTCACTTAACTTCTATAGTCACCTCATTAAAATCCTTTATGTCCAAAGAGGCTGATTTTCGTAAAAGTCGAAAAGAATCCATTGAACGACATCTTGATGTTGAGTGGGTTGAAAAGTGTCTCAATGATGCTACTGATATTACTTTGGGAGAAGTTTCGAATTTAGAAAAGGCCCTCTCTGATATCAAGGAAGACGAAAAAGCTCTTGACGGAAAAATAGAAAAGCGACGACATGAACTAGAGAGAAATCAAATACGGCTTTCCACTCTTAAAGTACTTCGTATTGTTATTTAATTATTTTCTGTCCTTGTTTAAGTAAATAAACTTTTGCTTTTTATGCATCAAGTCGGTCCGTCCTACTTATATGGATGAATATGAACAATTGGAGGAAGAGCTGAAAAGTCATTACGAAACTTACTTGGACCATTTTCGAAATATTTCTTATTTGGAAAGCTTAAGAGGAGAAATCTCTTTTTCCGATGATCTGAACGAAAATACTGTGAACATCATTAGCAAATCTGCTGCCGGAGAGGTACAGATAAACTCCTTTATCTGCCATTTATTAAGGTTATTTTGGTTTCATTGGTGCCTAAAATTCACCATTTTTATTGGTTGAAACGTTGTTTATGTTTTTTATTTAGATAAATAGTTTTACTTATTCTAATTGGTGGAATTTGATTAATATTGCGATTATCCTTTCAAGGGAGTAGATGTACCGTTGTCTAATATCGACACTAGCGTCAATGGAAATATCTTTTACAAGAAAAATCGGTCGGTTTCACTTAGGAATTTTGAAGATAGTAAATCAGAAGAAAGTAACTCAAGTTCCGATCTGATTGATCCAGAAAATTCAATCACTAATGACAATGAGGCTCTCAACAGACAAGACTATAGTTTATCTGAGGATTACGATTTTGTTGAAGGTTTGAGTGTGGTTGGACATGGTTACAGGATGGATGGCGATTGGACTCCATGCAAATCTGGAGATAAGGATGAAGTTATTTCAAGTATTGAACTTTCAGTAGGCTATTTCGACATTTATTGTTTTTTTACCCATAAGTTACTTGAGTTCACTTACTTCCGTTCATTGAACGTGTTCACCACCTGTTCTTGAATATTATTCGGCTTCAAGCAAACAACGTTCATTAGTTTAACACATCACTTATTTGTACCCTAACTTATCTTCTTTTTGACTTTAGAGAGACGAAGAAATAAGTCGCTACGACATTGATGAAGCTTTTGCAGAAGCTCTAGCTGAAACAAATAAACTTGTGGAGGAAATTGTAAATGAACAGAAAGCTAATCGAAGATTAAAGAATTTGGATACGCAGAGTGTAGATGGACTCACAGCACTAGAATAAGGCAATATCACAATGCGTAATAGTTAACTGCGTGTTATTTCCTTAAAATTCTTTGCTATAATCAAACTTAAAAGAGCGGTTTACAAAACCACCTATGTGCACATAAGTATCGTTCTAATCTATTGTTAAAGTCCTAATAAGTGGCTAAATAATGTCTATCATTCGTACAGAATTTATTAATATTCAACTCATAATATCATGTTTTAATCTGCTTTTTGTGTTTCACTTTTTTTATCCCGAAACTATGGGTATGGGAGATAAGAAGGTGATTAAACAACACCTCCTCTCTCCCACTCCCGGAGGTATATCTTATTCTAATGGTGTAAATCAATGTAATTTAAATCGGCAATTAACACTTTCTACTTTCTTTTAATGTTAGTTTTGAAGTCATATTTAAATTTGACAAAAGACAATTTTGTGTGAGTGACAATGGATGTTTTTCATCATTTAAGGAGAGTTATGATATTAATAGAAAGCCTCTAGCGAGAAATTAGGCGGTTACAACACACTTTATTTATTTTATTTAAATACCAATGCACTAGAAAACATACAACAAATGCTCTTTTGTCCAGACGAAAGATCCTAATTGCTCTAAAAGAAAAGTACAATTTGAGCATTAAATTATTGAAAAAGTATGCTTCATATTGAGATTAAGTTGCACTTTTTAGCTCATTAAACTAGTTTTCGATTCAGATAGATCAATTAAATTAGTTTTGATCAAAGATAGGATTTTATTTCTACATAAAATGAAGAAGAGGAGACCTCCTTTGAGTTTCAGTTAGCCTTTTTCACTTTCGTCTGGAAGGCCTGTCAGATAAAAGGTAAATAGTGGGGATAGCGACGAAAGATGGCTACATGGGTCATGTTGCATGCGTTAAAGCACTGTTTGCACTATCTTTGATAGAGCACAGTGACAGACGAATATTGGTTAATAGAATAGACTATCTATTCTCTAACCATATTCTGGTGTTCCCGACTTTCGTCGGATTAGAATGGTTATGCTCTACTTGATACTCAAATTATCTTGGGCAATTAGCAAAATTACAAATTGGAAGCGAAGGCGATAATTAAGCTTTCCATTGATCTCTTTACTTAATAACTCAACTCACCGCATTCATTTTCTTAAATTCTACCAGTTCCATAAAGGTTTGCTCCAGGATATTCCGAGCTGTGCGCTGAGATTCGGCCAGTTTTTGCGAGATACCACACACAGCACCGCAATGAAGAATAAAATACTCCAAATCACATTCTGTGCCTGATAAATAAATTTAAATCACTTGCAATCACGTATTTACTTAAAGCTAACCCAATCACTCGAGATAGAGTGCTTACATTTATTTGCTTCGATGGCAAGTTTGGTCTTTTCTGATGAAAATTCTTCATCCAGATCAAATAATTCTAGGGGTGGGGGCTCCAATTTACTGAAAGTTGGGGGAAATACCTAAACGAAAGTGAATAATCATATCTAATACAAATTCAATTTGCCAATAAGAGTTTCAAAGTTTTCGACTTTTTTAAACAAAATGGAAAATCCTTCACGCTCATATAATGATATTCCCCAATTATGGGTTGATTTTGACATTTATACGGAACCACTTTATTCGTATTTTGCAAGTAGAATTTCAAAAAACAGCTTTCGTTATATATTTTGTAAGTTCTCATCATATTCTGCTTTCAATGAATGGCACTGAGCAGACGCTATCACTAATATAACGCTTCTTTGCCCTGAAGTATCCCCATAAATACTTGGGCATCCAACTTGACTTCGAGCTATTGAACGCCAGAATTAAACATTCAAAACATTGTACGAGCACCTAAGCGAGTAGATATAACTTGAATTCGAACAGCTTGAGAAATTTTAGATATCCAATTCTTTTTTAACTTATTACTACTGTATGGCTTAAATAATCACTTCCGTCTGTCGGCTCATAAAACAAATTCACTACACCTTTTTAAGTAAGCATAATTATTTTTATATTTGATACGATATCCGAAAGATATTTAACACTGATAAGATTCTTATGGTTATTTGAAGTCGAAATCATATTATTACAACCAAAAAGACTGTGTATATGAAAATTTTAAGATTTAATTGATATTGTTTGAGTCTTACCCTAATTAATATGCAATCAATGATAAAATTAGCTGTTTAAACGTACTGCGGGTTGTAGAGGTGGCAACGGGGTCTCGAACTCAGGCGTTATGAGAGTGAGTGGCTCATGCTCAACTCTTAGCTTTTCGTAGGCCCTGCAATAAACAAGGAGATGCTTTATACATCATCTTGAAAAATTTCGCAGAGGCCATTAAAAAGACCGACGAAAGCATCTTGAGTTGAATAGATTAATAACCGAAGTATCAGGTATATTAAGCCTTTCGAAGCTACAATTCAATAAACTTACTCTGTTTAGGAAAATTGTAAATATTTGTGGACTTTTAAGAAAATTGGAAGAAAATAAACGTGCTTCTGGCAAATTTTATTCATATGAAAAATACGCGTCAAAATAGAGTCTATTAACATCAAGCTACCCTTCAGCATTATTCACTTGTCTAAATGGTCTATTGCACGCTTCGGATCTTATTCATAATACCACCACGCCTTGTTGTTTCAGCAGCGTTGAATTTGACGTTTCCTTTGTGTTTAGTAGGTGCAATTATCCATATCATATATAAAACTTCTTTTTATCTTGATGGCGGTAAAGTAAACAAAAGCGTTTCCAACGGAACTTGCACAGAGCCATTTCCATAACTTAGCTTTCATCAAATATTTGTTCTGATTAATCCTGATTTCTCGTTGTTTATTTCCATTTTACAAACATAATTAAAGGAAATTAATTTTAAGGAGGAAAAATTTGCATTATTGAAAAAAACGAGGAAGATTTCAAACCACCTATGTTTTTCATCTTTGAGCCAATTGATCCTTATCACTTATTGTCACTGTCTTCAGTCATCCCATGTTACCAGTGATCCATTCAGACTTGGAGATAAATTATCTGTACCCTAATCATGATCTCTTTACCAATTAATAGAAAAAGAACTGCATGCGCTTGTGTGAGGATGAGAATAGTTGGTTAGCCACTAATATATTGAAGAACGAGAAACGATTTCTGTTCACAGAAATTTAGGTGAGTTTAAAAAATGCTTGATTTTTGTCGTGAAGGAAATGTTGTTGGAATGTGAGGACAACATTTTCTCTTGAGAAAATAGCATTTCATTATGTCTACTACTTTCCCTTTTATTTCAATCCGTTAACTGATTTTATATCTCAAGGTCATAGTAACGGTTCGTTTTGTGCCTTTTCTCTCTCATCTTTACTTAGAAAACTTATACTTCAATTTTCTTACTCGAGCACTTTGGGAACTAAGGATGTATCAATTGCAAACAATTTCTGATCAAACATGTCCTCCACTCTCTTCGGGATCTCCTCACTTTCCTCCAAACAGGCTTTCAAGTTGTTTGCAAGTTTAGAAATATTTGGGACTTGGAAGTATGAATCAATTTCTGGATCCTGAGCATCTACGGTATTCAAATTGAGCTTCTCCGAGACAAGAAATGAGAGAAGAACGTCGAAAATCTTTCCATTATCCTCCTTGTTTATATAAGCGTCTGTGAACATTGCCACACTTCCAACCACGGCTATTTTTCCCGTTGGTCCATTGGGATTCTAGGAATTAACAATAAAATAAAAACTAGCAAAAATGCAAAAATTTCCATTTAAAACTTAGACATATATTTTGCACAGTAGTCGCTGTAAACCTGTGTTTATATCTTAAAAATGCACTCCTTTCTGTAAAGTGAGTTTTAAAACTATGCTACTTGATAGAAGCATAAAAATGACCGTTTTCCGAAAACCAACCATGTGATTTAAAAGTATTTTAAGCATAAAGAGAAAGAAATATAAAAATGATTTATGAAAGTCAACGCAGCAAAAGTGAGTGTAATGCCTCGCAGAGAGCACATATGCGCGAGATCACGCATAGGTGAACGAAAAAACCTGACGACAGAGAAAAAATCATTCTCAAGTCAAGATATATCAAAGAGAATTTATGGTGCTGTTAAACAGTGCAGTCCAAGATATCGCATCAAATACTTTGCGAATCACAATGGAAACGAACACCTTAATCTTTTAATAACAATGACTATTTTGGATGTTTCCTTTTAATAATATCAACCGGCCTATTTTAAAAGGTGTGATTATCAATTATCGAAACAGCTTTGAGCTAGTTTTATAGAGTGACATTGCATATAAAATTATTGCAGTGAGAAAATTACTAACAAAAAAATCATATCACATAGAGCATTCCTCTAACTAGAATGCATCCAAGAAAATGCCCTCTTTCTAGTGTTTAAGTGATTTTAAGTTCTATTGATGGTATGTTATGCACACCTCAATTTCACTAATAGCGCAGACCGGACGATTGAGAGGAAAACCAACGCTGCCCGTAGAAAGAAGAACTTTTGCGGGTTTAGCAACATTAAGTGTTGCCCCAAAGGCGTAGACAAATTGAAGGGCCTCTTTTGGACTAGCATCACCTCCAGGTTGACAACCTGCTACTTCACAAATATTCCTGTTTTCTTATAAAATAAAGGGATAAATTCAATCAATAATTAAAATCTGAAGTGTAATTATTTAGGCACCTGTTTAAGATTCCGTTGGGAATAAGAGCTTCCTTTGGATGAAAATATTTGTAGTAAGAAGTTCGAACAACAGAATCTAAAACTATTTATTCATACGGATAGTAATTACCATTATTTACTGATATTCCATATTGTTTGAGTAGAAAATTTATATTGGTTGAATATTCGATATCATAGTTTTCTTCAAGAAGAATAAGGACTGAGCCGCCGTTACCTATATATTTATTAATGACTTCCAACTGGATCCAATAACCACATATTAAATATTCTAACCTCTTCCAAACTAAACTTTGCCATTGGCCCAGATACAATCAATAATCGAGCATCACTAATTTTCGCAGTAGTGATTTCATCTGAATTACTAAACTATTTAGTATTGAAATAGATTCATACACACGAATTTTCCACGTGGATTTTAAGCGTTTATGAAGTTCCTTAAAATTTTGACTAAGTACTGCGTTCTCCTTCTTAGACTGGTCAAATAAAATTAAGTCTGAGTTATTTTGACCAAATATTTGACAAGGGTTGGACATATTCAGAAAACTATATGTTGTTATTATCCAAGGTCGTCGTATTCATTTGAACAAAATAAACACATCATTTATATAATCCATTATAATAAAATGAATGAATAAGTAGATAAATGTGCTTAACTTATATTACGTTAAAGTTTAATTGGAGTTAATTGTAAATTACATTAAAGTTATAAAGATGAGCAAAATAAAACACAGAAATCATCATAATTCATAAAACAAATAAATCTTCATGATTTTTCAATATTGTCCTGCAAATCCAAAAGAGCTGACCATCAGAAATCTAAAACTTTTATTTGATTGTCAATTTCAGATCAGTTTTTAGACTTTCTTTTTGGCTGGCGAGTAAGACTTTTCGCCATTTCGGTCAATAAAGAATATACTACGAGCAATTATATTAATTGGTCGTTATTATGTGAAAAGTAAAATGAATTTAAAATGGCACGTGATATATCAGTGTAATAACTCAATTTTTCCAACGAATTACATACGCGTGTAAATAATAAATTTCGATTAATTGAAAGCTAAATTTGTATTCTCTTATAAAGCTACAAACCATTGAAAGTGATTTAATCGTGGACTTTTGACATTTAATTTTGGTTTGAAACACTTGGACGAGCAAATATTTATCGGATATATAATGGTTCCCAGCTATAATAAGGAATAGATGTTTTTGTCACCGACAGAACAATGTAATTCGTGTTTTTGATGGTGTTATTATATATTTGCAATACAATATTTTGCAATTTATGATCAATTTTAAAAATGTTCGGCGAAATTTTAAAGTACTATTAATTCTTTTAACTTAGTCAAATATTATTGCCAGCTTGTTTTTTCTATAGTCATCTTGATAGATAACACTGTTTACTGATAACAACAATGGAAAATATGTTTTGTAAACGTCAAAAGTTGTATAGGCAGTAATTGGCGCATGCAAAGATTGGAGAGAATATGAAGAAAAAGAATTAGTGGAATGCTGTGCAATGCTGACCAGGACAATGGCAATTGACTTAATGAAATAAACCAAGTCTCTCCAGATGCTATACCAGAACGGAAGTGTCCGGAAAGGAGTCCCATTATTTTGTAAATGAATTTGTTCTATTTGCAAAGCTTTTTCTAGTCAGATGCCAGATGCTAGTCAGATGATGACCATCACCATGTGCAAAAATGCACGCACGCCTATGTATATCGCAGTCAAGATTTTATAGTAGTCCATTCTTTTTAAGCACACGACATTGATCAAAATCTGATGTATAGAGCGGAAAAGTTGTGAAGGTATAAGCTGGAATTTTGCGTTCTTATATGTAACATCTGGCTCTGATTTACAGAAAACAATATAGTTGAATATCTTTAGATGTATGGAAGTAGTTTCGAGGAATCTAACGTGGCCCTAGTATAGCATTAAAGATGCTAACTAAGCTATTAAAAACTTGATAGATTTAAATAATTGAACATTTTGCTCATTAACAGTTGCGAGACTTCAAATTTCATCTCACATTGAAACCGATCAATATACAAAATGCAAACTCAGGCGTTGTTGCTCACCCGACACTCGAAGTCAAATCTATTGCACTAAAATTACTGTTTATTTAAGAAACGCCCTAGGGTTCGACTGTAGTGAAATTTTATGCTCTCGAATGCAAAAATACTATAAGGCGATATATTCTCTAAAAAATATATTTTAATAATTTAACGAATTAATTAATTGATATTTTCAAGTGAATAATAAGTCTTAAAAATGCGTAATTTACAGTTAACATATAATCAAATATACATATCATATTAAAATAAGTATTTATAACTTTTAATTCACAACTTACATCATTAACCTTGAAATGCAGTAAGATGATTGGGCGTTAGAAATAGTGCCTAATGAAATGGAATTCATGAGAGCTCTAAAGTTAATAAGGTTGGCTACAGCTTCGAGGAATATTAATACCTCAAACAAGTCCAGATGCTACGGAATGTATGTCAATATTCTTTTCTAAAGGTAACCTACACTTCCTGCTAAGTACCATCCATGAAATCTATTTTTGTGCTAATTTTGAAACAATTTAATACTTTTTCTAGCTTTACTTTTCGTTATGTGATTTATAAAATTGAAGTGTAAAATTTTAAATTTTTATAACGTTTGTCAATACTTAGTTAGCATTTGTCCATTTAATGGTTTTTTTTTATTTTGACGAATCATTAGATTTACGAAGTTTAACATAGTTGACTATTTTTCTGTTTCTATAATAACCAATGATGAACAATATGCTTGATTAATCTTCCAATCAAAGCAGGAATTTTTAATAGTTTTGTCTATATTTCTATTACTTATTGGCTTATCATTATTGACTGTGATTATGCATGTGCATTCTTTAAAGCCGCGTACACTATTTTTCTTTACCATTTAAATATATCTTTAGGATAAAAAATTTAGACTTCCCTCAAGCACTAGTATTGCACATGTATAGTCAATGGTGTCATCCTACAGCTTCCCACTTTCCTTTATTGTCTGCATGAATTCAATGCCACTTTGTTTGGGGATTTTATTACTTTCCATCAATACTATTCATATCCAGCCCACTTAAAGAACAAAACGCTTTTACTATCGACCAAGTACTCTTTGACAAATTTGCTAAGTTCTGATGCTAATCTATAAGTTTTTTTCACTCTCCAGGCCTAGATAACTATGTTTCAGACAAAATCCGGAATGCAACAACCTCAATCCGCAGGCAATTCTAGAATGCCTCCATCAACTCTTTCCTCTCAGATTCCTCTTTCTCTCACCTCAACTTCTGCAGGAGTTATCCCTTCCCCTTTTGACTACCCACAGATGGTTCATGGTTTCAGATCTCCCCCTCCTCCACCTTCACAATCTTTATCCCACTTGAAAGATACCACCTCTCAAAACCTAAATCCATCTTCTGGTCTCTCATCTGCCTACAATATGGCTGCTGCTCTCTTTTCCACATCATCTATGCGTCAATTTGGTGGACCTCAGAACTCAAATGCTGGTCAAAAACGACCAGCTGGTATCTCTCCCAATACAGGAATGCCCCATTTGAGTGAGAAAAGTCCTGGAATGGCGGGGGGAAGTGAATGCGGTGGTACCACGACCTCTCAATCAGACGACGCGGATGGCGAAGGTGGCGGAGGCTGCGGAAGTGGTGGTGGAAATGAGGCGGATGGTGTCTGGTCCACTGAGATTGAACAGTACTTTCAGGAGGCACTGGAACTCTATCCACCTTGTGGAAGAAGAAAAATCATTCTGGCGGAAGAAGGGAAGATGTATGGTGAGTGAGATTTGACTTTAAATATAAACATTACTTTATTCAAAGAGCCTTTTAGCGTTGTTCTTGCAAAAAATATGAAGTTTTTCTCCGATAAATTCGTTAATATGCACAGTTTTCAAGTTTAGGTTAACGCAAGAAATTGGTTTAATTAGCGGTATGTTCATAATTAATATCCATGAATAAGAAGCATAAAGTGAAATTTAATGAAGTAACAGTCAAATGCTTTTCCAAACCTTCTATGTTTTGTAAATGATCTTTGTTACTTCTATAGGTTAATAAATTAGTTCTGTAATATTCTAACCAAAGAAGAATTTAGGTTCGCCTCTATAAGTCTCTGCTAAAGAATATTTTTAATTGCATTCAGACATATTTATACGCGGACAAATCAATAAAATTTACTGCTTATCAAGTGCCCATTGTTTGTTAGTCTGCTTGTACAAATCGTCCTTCAGATATCCAATCTGGATTTGATATGTATGACGTTGATATAACGTTTACTGTAGATTAATGATGAGTTCAAACTTGAAGCGTGAAATTCTTGCCCATTTCGAATTGCAACTGAGGCGTACCTTTCCCAAGAGGTCACGGTTGGGAGTATTTAGGGACGTTTCACTCCGTTAGAGCTCAAATCTGATGGCCTATCTATACCAGAAAATCCTTTTTTCTTCGAACATATACGACTTTTGCAAAATATATTGCTAATTCGTTTATTTGAAAATTCCTAAGTTCAACAGTGGGAGAAGAATTGCAGCAATTTTTACCATTCATTGACCTGCACTTCTTACATTTACTATTAGTAGCATTTCATAGATGGAATGGTAGCTCGATGGACAGCAATTTATAAAGAGTTAAAGCAGTCCGAAGTGAGATATCTAAAAATGTTGGAGCGCATTATTTTGGAAGTATTGTAAATTGTAACGCCCCTATTTGCCTTTTTCTATCTTCAAAATAACGATCAAATTCGCGTTACGTTTAGAAATCTATTTGAGCAATGAATCGCACGTCCAACACCCACGCACATGATTCTCCCACCCCTTCTGTGTGGTATGAAAGGGCCTGGTAGCTAATGCTGGCGAATCACCTTATTTTAGATAATACACATTTGACCATGAATCTTCGCATACATTTACCAGAGGAGAACAGATTATAGCTATTTTTACCACTCCATCATAATACACAATAGTAATCGGAAATAGTTCTATTCCATTTGTTCCCAACTTTCTGGCTTCTACTAGATGTATTTTTGCATTTTCTAATGCTACGGCATGGCAGTTTTCAGGTAAAACTGAAATTAATTTCTTCATCGAATTATACGTTGTTACAGTATTATTTTATGCCCACTTAAGGACGTTAAATAGCCTATCTATGAAATAATGATATTAATTGCGTTTATCACTTTTCCCTAGAAAGTTATTTTTGAAAATAAAACAAGTGCGCAGTTAAATCATTAGAATTTCGTGATTAACAAGTTGTTCTTATTCTTTGCTCGGAGGTACTGTTAGTGTTAATAATAATATCAACAAATGTTTAGAAAATTTTGATAGACGGACATTTTATCGCTTGTTTGAATGCACCCCCCAGTAAAACCGCGAATGTGGATTAATTTGAGGGCTGTAGAGTGCATGCGATATTTCCATTTTATGTTTTAAAGATATCGCGAATTCGGAAGTGCCGATTGGCTTAACTAATTTTCTCATCTCCCTTTCGTGCAGGAATTCACAAATGTTTCTTTTAAAGCACCGGTCATTTTCGGTACGTTACTAGAAGTGCGCGAACAAATAACCGAAATTGTCAGATGCGTTACAATAATAACGAAATTCGTCTTTTTAAAGAATGTACACTAAAGGTTTAAAACAAGTATTTTAAAGATTATGTGACTTATGCATATGCTCATTTATACTAGTGTATTTCAGAATGGGGAACAGTTGATTCATTTAAACACTAAAGGTAAACTTGCAAGGTAGATATATAAACAAATCTGGGTTTAAAAATGTGATCGCCTTCCCTTTATCAAAAGTGGAATGATGATTTTCGTATCAGCTTAGTGATACCCCCTCCCCTCCCCCTCCCCTCCCCCCCCCTATTTTCACCTTAAATGTTAATGTTGAAATAATTGAGGGTATTCAGCTCGATCCAGGGAAGTCGTAGTTTTTTACGAAAAAGGATTTCCCCTCCAGACTTTTTGTCTGTACTTTACTATTATTGTCATGCTTTGTATGTGGGTACGCGGAATAATAATACTCCAGTGAGGGAGAATGCGGGAGTAAAAGTACAAGGGGGGGGGGATAAGTTATTTTAAATTCTAGTGGCTCCGAATGGTCCTCTTCTTCTAGAAGGGGTTAATCAACTTTACAAATCCAAATATTTTTGAACTCAATTATTATGATTTGACCAATAATTTCGTAGTTAGCTGATGTCGGCAATAGATATTGCTTCTTGATAAGTTGATTTACGTGGTCTTACTAGATTGATTCTTACCTATTCTCTTACAATCACGAATAAAAAAATATTGAATATTCTATAAATCTTTGCTGTACAATGAAGGCAACTGTTAATTCTGTTTCATAAACCCTTCACAAATCGTTCGGTATTCATTTTTTTTGAGCTTAGGCACTAGCTTAAGAGCGTCATTTGAACTGTCAAAGACAGACACGTATTTTGCACATTTAGGTCATAGTCTATTTAAGCTCCTTTAACATCGGTATTTTAAGCATTTAATTCTGATGAGGAGTATACATTTTTATGCTCCACTGTTTACTTTTCCGAGTAACTATTTGTTTAAATGTTTCACTTTTGAAGATATATGGAATGTGCATAGACACAATAGGCTAGTTTTGAATGGATCTTATTATAAGTCTAATAAGCGCTTTAGGACTTGGGTGGAGAAATGTATGCTGGAAAGTTCAATTTATAACACTCTCTCTAATTAGCCATATATAATGCCAGCGGTTGGGCATCCAACTCATTGGATGTGCATCGATGAAAATCGATTCTCGTGACGGCTGAAACTATCGCTGACTTTGATTGTGCATACCTATTTTAATAAATCTTACATATACTAACGTACTAACATAGACTATGGTGCAGTTTAACTTCTACGGGTTGAAGGGTATTCCAGGCAATTTATTTTTTGAGCGACGGCTTACTCAACATAGATGCATCACGTGATCAGCCTTTATTCTTCTTTTCATCACTTCGCAAGATCAAGTTATTAGCAAAATTGCAAGTTAGATGTGTTAAATTTAATTTATATTGTGCGGACTGCTCAATATGTATTTTAGTTGTCGGTCTGTGAAATCACATTAATTAAAAACTCATCTTGTTAAAGTATAAGTGCAAGTGCATTCAAGTAATCACTACGATTTTTGATTAATAATAGTACTGTCTCACTTGGAAATTTCATAAAAGATATGTAGGAAAACGAAATCAAATATTTTGGCAACCTGAGCAAAAATCATACAATTTTAAAAAAACCAGAATTCGTTCTGTGATGATGAATTTTTCCACTGCAGAACCCTTTCATCCTCATAAGTGGGACTGAATTCCCCAGTTCCACATTACAGCTTAACGTGGCAACCATTCAGCACCGTAATTCATCACTGTATAAAATTGCAGATGATTAATTGATGTTTAGAGGACAAAAGTTTTCATTGTTCTTCCAATAAGGCCTGAAAAGCGTATATCCTGAGTATACCAGATCTCGAATTACGTTAATGATAGTGAGACGCTGTGTTACCTATTGATAAGCTAGCAGGTGTTTGTAAACTAGATCCGTCCAATAAACGAATGTTTGAGTAAATTTAATCGCACCATTTAAATCAAATACAATTACTCTGTGTGTGTGTTTGCCTTTAGTTATTGCTATATTTCGTTTCTAAGGAGAAGAATTCTTTCCAAATTATGGGTAAATTACTTCAAAGCTACTTCAAAATTTTACCACATACATTGAATGCATTTTTGGAAATGAGCTTAGCATAATTACTTAAAGTAAAAATTACACATGCTAGTCCCAGCAAAGGCACCTACATGAGAATCTTTTAGGTTGGTAAATTTTAATTTAAATGTAATAAGCGAAATCATCCTCCGTAGGCACAATGTATGCGACAAGGAATATTCACCAATGCTGCCATAAACTGCTTTGATCGGTTAGGGTTGGTTAAGCAGGAATTTAACAACAATGCAACTGTAATTGTTCATTTCGCAACGTCCACTTTGGCTTAGTTTTTTTGTGATTTTTTTCAATAGAGTACCTTACAAGGATACCCTCATAAAAAAACTCAAGTGAGCTCTGCTGTGTGTAGAATTCATCTACCTGCTCATGGGCTTTTATCAGTATGTTGTCCCAAGAATTGATGGAACTTAAGGTTTGATGTGATAAAAGTGAGTAATCAAATTAGTCAATCGGTCAATAAATGTTGGCTATCTCTCAGATGCTCTTTTTCCCAGTAAATCATGGTAAAACTTATGGAATTTGATTTTTCGGAAGTTGATACAATAAATATTGTATAGCTAGATGAACCTAAAGTAAACTAGTTAGAACTCTATTAATTCTCTGCATACCTTTTGTCCTTTCTCTTCTGTTGAGCAGTAAGCTACTCACTGTTCTCCGATTTAATTTGATTTTCACGATAAATTGTTTTCGTTTGGGTTCTAATAAAGCGAAAGAACTACGGAATAGCGATTAAAGAATGACATGGTTGTATAGGTTTCGCAGAGTTGGCAGAAATTTCCAAGAGTGAAATGATGGAACTTGGGAACTCGCATAACTATCTCCAAATCAATCAGTTAGGCCGGAGGGGTGTTTGTTTTGCATGCAGCCAGAACCGGAGGAAAGAGGTCCCAGAAAAAGCTTATTAAATTCCTGGGAGATGAAGGTGCGTGTGTGTGCGTACGTTGCCTTGATTCAGACCTCGAAAAGTTACATCAGAATTTCTGAATGTCCATGTATGCACGTCGTGGAAGGTGTTTTTGGGAAAGAGTGGGAAATGAATCATCCAAATCCATAGGCACGCACCCGGCCTTTCACTCCTAAAAGAAAGACCAGTTTGGTGTGATTAACGCTCGTTTGGCTAGATCGACAAATTATGATGCTTAAATGACTTTTTCTAACTATAATCAACTTTGTTCGATTTTGATTATGCCCGAGACATGGCTAGTTTACTAAATAATGCACTTTTGCAGATCTTTAGGGTTACCTTAAAAGTAATTATGGAACGATTGTATTCAAATTTGCCCACTTAAATTAAATGCTATTCTGCTTGAATTAATGATGGGTAAAAAGTAGATAGGTTAAATGATATTTACTTTTTAATATTTGTGAACAGAATAATCTAATTTAGCTAAGTTATGTGATAAGGTCATTGACAATACCATCAATCCAATTTTGTCATAACAAATCATTCTCATTGAACATATGTTGTATGCACGCATATAAACGTATTTGTTAAGACTCCTCAATTTTATAATTAATGTATTGCTATTCATCTGGTTTAGTCCATTTGAAAAGAAATTTTTTCATTGAAGTTACAAAAATTTAAAGCGAAATACGCTTCAGAGGTTGATTTGTGATTTTAGATACTTGGTGGCGTTATTTTTTTATTCAAATTTTGGCTATGGAGACTGGTGACCCTCAATGCTGTAACGGATTATGGCTTTTAAAATGCTGATTTCTGATAAGTATCTGTGTGGAACCTCAAAAGTTATTAAAACGTATCAGAAAGTAACAATCCCGTGGTTTTTCTAATCGTGTGGGGACGTAACCATTTACATTTTCATTGCATCACTTTATTACGACCTTGAGTTTGTGCTTTATTTACCAAATTTAACACACAAAGTAGTCTAAAATAGAAATCAGTAGTAACTCGGTAAAAGATATAAACAAAACAAATATGAAATAATTGAGTTGCAATACCTGTTTCTTTAAAAATACTTAAAAGTGTTCCAATATGTTATACTGACTATAATTAGTGTCTAACCGAATGATCTCATTTTCCGATGATTTACCTAATCTCCTATTCTCCATTTCAATTATACGCAGATTTTCTACCTCTTAGCAGCCATCACTAATAATCTCCAGGACGAATTTTTTTCCCTTGTCGCATACTTAAACAAATGAATATTTCCAAAGAAAACTACGACAATTCGGTACAAAATGTACAGTGAAGAATTCTTCCGTGAAATTTTCACTTAATCTTCATGCCACGATACTTAAAATTAATAATAAAATTAATAGTCAAATTAATAATTACTTCAAGGCCGTTTTTCATGAGCGTTATTAAATGAAGGTTTTAGAGAAAAATTGCGATCTTTGTGCTACTAACGTACTCAAGTATCAACTTTTTCAGTCACAATACAAGATATCATTTCGAAAGTTTCAAGTACATTCCATCTTTTTAAAAATTAATGATTTACCATGAAGTTATTTTTATGCGAATGAACTAGGTTCTAATTTCAATTTATTTAATTTTAAAAGTCCCAAGCAACGAAATCGCAAATATTTTAGTCTACAATTAATCGCTCAATCTTTGCATGCTTTAAAATGGTCATTTGAATTGACATTGAATATTCCAATGCTAGCAATGAAAGGCTCTTGAATATTGACAGCGATTGTTTTGCTCTCAACGTTAATCATACATTGTTCATACATACCACCTGTCCAGCGATTTATTCGTAGCATAGTTATCAGCTTTTACAGCACTCATAGGAGCCGTTAAAGTCGAGTTCTTTCTTGTTCACCTCACTTATTTGTCTTAATGATGATTTGTTTCATCAGTCACACCATTTAACAGCTTTTGATGAAATTGAAAATTTAGATCTTCAGTGAAAAAAACATAGAAAAGCGCCTGAGCCCTTGTTTATTGAACTGTATGAACTGTGCCACTTAAGACTCGAGGTAACTTTTAGCATCAAAATGATATCTTATCTATCAGAAGACAAATTAGCTTCGGTAAATTACAACTTACCATCGATAGAATGCTTACCTCAGAAAGCCAGAAACATGAATTCTTTTAAGTCGAAAAATTAGAAAAGAGGGAAATGAACTATATCCATGTAGCAGGACGCATATAATCAGAACCTCTTAATCTATTGTTGGATTTCAGTCTGTTCCTCGTGTTAGAAAGTTTAATTAACGACTAACATGAGTGCAGAACTGTAATATATCCTATTTGGGTTTCAATCAGAGCCACTTGTAAACAATGGATACTAATTCACTAGTAGAATTTGAATTGTATTATTCAAAGTAATTCACTTCAATTTAACGTTAGACGCACTTTCTCTTGAACATAAATGAGCGCTTCTTTTTTCCCTTGACAATTTTAAAGAAGATGCTTGAAATTTGACATTTACCATTACACTATAAGCAGTTACTAATTATGACATCAGTTTAAAATTGAATATACTATATAATTAGATACTGATTTGATAATTTTTGATTTTCAGTAAAATAGATTTCGGATAAAATTATTTTCATTACTTTAGCAGATGTAGGATTCTTAAAGCAATTTACAGCACAAGGTTCTCAATTAATGAAAAATATTGCAATGCGTTGTAGTTTTAAGTGTACTTTTACTACTATTGAAGCTAACGATTAGGCAATGCCTAATCCTGATTCACTCATCTACCTTTATGCATTAACTTGTCTTTGTGATTGGTAAGTAATTCCTCATTTTCAGCAACTTATGGAGTTAACTATTATGAATCCTGTCATAGTAACGATGCCAGAGATGAGCAATCACAGTGCACTTCTTTAAATGATGGTCAAATTCCATGTAATCGTTCCCTTGTGGTTTCTTCAGCAATTAGAAAATCCCTAAGAGAACCTCTAGTCTTGAGTTTAGCATGACAGCATGGCAGACATACATTTAATCGTATATACTCATAATGAGAACCACCTCTCAATTTGCTCTAGAAAAACCGGTTTTTAAATTTCATATTGTGTCAATAATTCGGCACTTTCTAAAACGTTTTAACGTATGAGGATCCCTCAGTAGTCCGCTGCTTTGGTCGAAATTTGATTTAAATTTGGCATAAGACAAGGACATATCAAGAACTGACATTCCGTACTTTAGCAGCCCTTTAAACCCCAACCATTACAATTGAGTACCAAAAAGCTTACTCGTTTGCTTGCATGAAAGAATTACAGTGAGCGTTTTGTCAAGGAAATATGTTTTAAGGCCAAACGGTGCCTTCAATGATAGTTCATTCTATTTACGACGTAGAAATATTGTGCTGAAAGCCAATTTAAAAAAGCCAAAATTGTTGACTACAACGAATTACTGCAAATTCAGAGTAGAAAAGTGGTAGGATAGGATGGATTCTTAAACAAGTTGTAGGTGCGCGCACACGTCCTTCGAAAATGCCATCTTTGCTGCCATTTGGCAATTAAAACACGGAAAGGTGAGGGAAATGCCAACGTCTTTCGTCCGCTTCTTTCCACTTCCGCCTTATCCTCCTCCTCCTCCTCCTTCATCTCCTCCTCCACTTTGCAGTTCGTGCTACTTTAATGGTCCCTTTTGTGCACACCCATCGAAGCACTAGCCATAATGACCAAGTTACCTTTTATGCTTTTAATGAAATTTCAATATTTAAATGTAAAGGCCACAATTAAGTCTCACTGCCTGCTTCCTCGCCTTTTCGTGAGTTTGCTTAAAGTCGGTATTTCCCAAAAACGCGGCACCGTTTTTACCAAGAGTGCTGTTTTTTATAACACAAATTTTGAATAAACTGGTTAAAATTAACATTCGATGTTGTTACTTTGTATATAATTTAAGTGCCTTTAAAATAGTAAATTTTGAAATTTCGTTGACTGGTGGTATTATTTAAATACAATTTTCTTGAGAAAGGTGTCACTAAATTGGCATATCCTAAAAACACTTAAAGCTGATTTAAAACTGGAATAGAATGAGTATTATTTAAATTATCGTTTTATTTTAATTATCTGTTTCCAGCGTAAATCTTTCATTTCATTTGCTCTCTTACTTATTGCTATAATAGGCCAAGGTGAAGCGAAGTATTTATCTTTAGATAAGGAATATCTGTCCGATTATAATATCGAGTTAGTCCAATAAGAGGTGACGGAAGGGAGTAGCTGGTAGAAACAGAACAACTCATTTCGTCAATTAATAAACGCAGATTGGAGGAGCTGAACTCCAGATTCTTGAGTGGCTTCAAAACTGCCTTGCTCAGATTTTATTGATTATTTGATTATATCTTTTCCTTTAAACAAGGTAAAGAATTAATGAGACTGTCAGTAATAAAGGTAAGCCAATAACATGTCTTATCGTATTGCTTATAATAAAATAGCTAATTATTTCAAAAATAAATTTTGAAAGAAAGAGATCAACGTCCTGACAAATATCCTATTAGTTATTAATACGATTCATTAATTTTTTTTCTGTTGAACAATATGTAAATACAATTGAAGAATTTGGAAAAGCGGACTTCCAGTGGGGATGTTATTGGTGTGTATTCATCCACTGTGATACCAACCATAATGGAATTACAGTTTTAATAAAAGTAACTTTCCTATTGAATCATAATATTGTACGAACTCATCCTTCACCTTGTCAGAACTACAGATTAGCCTTCTAGTCACAAAATTTGAATAATTGGAAAGCGTAATTATCTAGTCTTTGATTGATGTCGTGGGACTTGTGCATTAAATGAATACAATGACACGACTCCATTCCAATTTCAGTATTATGTTCTCTTTAAGTTACCTTAAAGAAAAATTCACTCAAGTCCACCCGACTGTTACAATCTAGTATTTAAGAACAAACAAAATGCGAGATAAAGAAATGACAAGGTTAATAATGCAGTTTCCAACGTTCCAAGTCAGAGTTCACCAGTTCAATACCCATCGCTGCATACACATTGGCTTATTCTGGTCACCCGGATGGTTAGTAAAATGATAGCTTTTCATGATATATCGATCGAAAATTTTTTGTCAAGCTGGAAGGTTCTTCAGCACGTTGATGCTTTGATTTTGTATGGATAGTCTTTAAATTTCTCAACACCACTCCTGACTCAAAGCAATTTTAAAGTGGTTGGAAAACTCGACTGAATTTTAACATCAGCTCCAAGACGAAGTCATCCTGTAGAAAGCTTGCCGTAGTATTTTGCAACGGAATCGACTGAAATAACTCTCCTCATGTTACGATGAAGCCTACTTGTACGTTGAGAAAATTTCAACTAAACAGTTGTGTCCATTAGTAACCATTAGAGACACTGGATGTGAAGTGTTTTAAAGCTGTTTTTGTTATTTCTTCTGTTGAAGCAGCTTCACATTTCTAAATAAAGATGATATTAATTTAGTAATCTTCATTCTTAATTGATGGGGATTCCTAATAAGCTATTGAAGTCTCAGAATCGAATCTTGAAAGCTCATTTGTCCAGTCCAGTCACTAATCAGTAGAAGGTGGAAGCTTCTGCCACTGCAGCCGTCATCCTTTGTTTGATAAGTGGATAATTTTTCAAATTTTCCGCACTCTCTTGGCTTGCGCGAGACTATGTCATTTGGTGGGTATGTGCATTGATGTGTCTTTCCCAGTACAATTTGCCATTTTAGCAAAAAGTGGCCCGGAGAGATGCCCTAATTCTTCCTCTCTTTGTCGACTTTAACTTGTCCACCAACCCTGTTAGGGGCATAGTCCTAAAGTAAGCATAGGTAAAGTGGAAAATAGATAAGATTACACAGAAACCTTTTTGATTTGCATCATGCGCTGCGGACATAATGGCAGAAATATAGTAAAATTAGCAGCAAGGGTTATTGGCGCTCTTCATAAACAATAATCTTACTGGTCGGATTAGTGAATGACTAGTTGCATACTTAAATACTAAGAGGAGGGTTGGAGGATTTTGTCCAGTTGTTTGATATTTCATTTTTCACACAATTGTGCGAGAATTTGCGCACAGATTTTTCACTACTTCGGATATTTGGGCGTCTCGTCTTCAAAATCAGAGAGCATTAATTTAAAGACCGTGAAAATCAATACGAATGTTCAATGCACTCAAGTTGGAATTTAACAATTTTAATTAAGCGTTTAAGTAAGCAAATCTGAGAATGCTTGAAAAATCCCTCTTAGGCTTCAAGCGAATGATTGCCATAATTGCTTATTAGTACGAGAGATTAATCAATTCTTCTTTAACTAAAAGGAGTTGCATTGAAAGATATTAACATCGATTTGCAATGAGTCCCGACAGGGAAACATTTCAATTAAGTCTAGGCAAGCATTATATGTTGAAGTAATCTGAGTTCGAAAATTTTGAGCAAGCACCCGATTTACTCTATAATTATTTATTGCTGGTCATGGTTACTACCAAGATTTTAACTCTGGCAAGTGGAGAGTTTTAAAGAACTATTAGTTGACATGCTTTGCTATTTTTCCTTTTACAATATTAATGTGGTCTATTTTAACCTAATATATATATATATATATATATATATCATTTCCAAATTCTCTTTCTAATCAAAACTATTATTGATGGAAATATTGATATTAGACTTCAGCGGTTCTAGCTATTGCGAATTCGGGTTATTATTTTCAAAATGATCTGCTAAGTTAAGATTCTACACACTGGAAATCGGCTTGAGATTGTGTGGAATTCGATCAATAAGGTTGGATTTTGTTACATCTTCAGAAGATAAATTTTTATAAAGTTGATCAGAATAGGGAAAAAAAGGCAAACTCTGATTAGTTTTTTTATTGGATTCCGAATGACCAAAATGTCCCTCTTTTCTGAAATGTTTAAAGCTTATCCACATTTCCTCAAATTGTTCCATTTTTCTTTGCAAATTCATTTTAATCACAGTCTCTTAAACATCTACTTACCACGTCGCATATGCACGCGTAAACAGCAATGGAGTCCATCACCATCATCTTTCTATGTCTCATTTCGGCATATGCCAACAAGGAATTTGACTCTCATGCTTACATACTCACTGAACTCCTCTTACCTCATCGTTGATCCACTCAACTTAACGAATACATACAAACATGCACATAACAGAAAACAAAACACACCCCATGCAGGAATGTACCGAGTTCGTCATGCTATGCATATGCGAATAAGGTGATACTGTGCGAGTGTGCTTTCATGTCAGTCAGTGTTGCATGCAGTTATTAATAATCGCGTTCTCTCTATCATTGCCTACTATGAATTCGACGCACCCGAGGTCAAAAAGTATGTGCGGTGGATTGACTTATTTAAATAATTCTGTCTAACTTCTGTTTTGAAAGAGTTATAAATACCTCGCTTTGGCGAGATGGAGTCAGTCTGAGTATCTCTGATATGGAAATTGGGTCAAAGTAGATCAATTTCGTCAGACTTAGTAAAGTTCATGATATAGAAAAAGTAGTAATTTTGTGGTAGGTGTTTGAATCTCTTACGAAAAGTTCTATGAAAAAAGAATCTCAAACATAACGGTTGCCTAATGAAACCTGAATTTTACTTTTGCCAACGTGCCCGCTCTTCTTAACTTTTCTCCAAAAACATATCATGTGACGTTTCTTGAGGCATCTCGCGGCCTTAAAGAGTGACAAAAAACTTCATGCTGGAAAAAGATTCTTGTACTTCGTTGGCGTAGTAGACAAAATGGAACGTCTAAAATCACAAATTTGGCACTGCCGCAGAAGACCAGCTGATCTGTTTGAAAATGTTAATTGAGTGCTTGATCTAAGTTTCTTATCAGATGTGACACTGATATCATTTCTTCACCCATGAGTGGAAATTAAATTTGTATCAATTCGGAGCTTTCTCTTCAGAATTCATTGATTTGATGCTCACTAGTACCATACTCAGTGTATTAAACAGGACAACCACTAAGATGGGGTCAGCATAATACGGGAAGTGGCAAACTTCGACTTGTTCACAGAGAAGGAGTTTTTTTCAAAATGGGTCTGTGGTAAAGTATTTTAATGATCTAAAGCTATCCTATGGTTATTGGTGCAAATATTGCGATTATAATAATGCAATTTCTATGTCAGATATGTAGCTCCTATAAATTTCAATTTCAGAAGGATCGATTTTATAATATGGTCACCTATTTTGTGACAATTAGAATATGGACATCATGGGAAATTAGGCGTTAATGTATATATTGATTAAGTTAGCCATTTTTCAACAGATAAACAAGTGAGACTTTAAAGTGAAAAGAATTTTACCGGTGAAGGAGCCAATCAAAATCTTAAAACTGAGGCTGCTGCTAGTGATCTGCGAGAACTCAGAACTAAAGACTTTAATTATTCCTACCAACGCACTAGACAAGTATCCATTAGGTATGTGCAATCTAAAAATGTAATTTATTTTTCTTTACTAGCTTGCCAGTGTCATTTTTAAAATGGTTTGATCTATTAATTCAGTAAAAGTCCTCATCTGTTAAGTATAAATGGTCTAATTATGTAATATTCCACTAAATATTTATCTGAAGGGGCTAGTACAGTCTAAAAAATGGCCATATCATAACTGATTACTGGAGTATTATAGAGCCGATGAAACAATCAATATGTGTTCATTTGAATCTTTCATGATAAAATACGGTGCCAACTTTTTGAACAATGAAATTTAGTGATAGTGCTAAATAACGCAGCACACAATTATTTCTTTTCATCAAACGGTGCTCGTTTGAAGATTTTATATTTTTCGATTGAACCGCTCAAGCATTTAAAGTGCCAGTCAGTATTTACGAGATAGTAATAATGGTAATTAATTCGCCTATCCTTTTCTAAAACTGTAAAAATTTGAGAGTTTTTTAGTGTTCATTTTTTCCACATCGTATGGACTTCCATTATTCCCTATTTAACATTCATTTTCATCAATTCTCAAATATAATAGGATTAAGTGAATCCGCTTAGTCACTCCTAATGATTGCAAAATCCTTCACGCATAACTGCGTCTTTTAATTTATGGGATTACGTAAGAAGTGAATTTTAAGACAACTCACCTTTTGACCTATCAAGATTAACTTGTATGTTATTGCGTGTGTTGTTATAAGCAAATATTGTCTAGGCTATATTTCTTGAAGATATGAAATTGATCCAAGGTACACCATAAAAGTCTAAATTGGACAACTAAGCATCTCATACTTCTAATAGCAACAGTTAAACCTCTTTGAAGCCCATTTGCTGTTACTCTTGGTTAATATTTTATGCACAAAGTGGGCTAAAAATCTCGCAAATTAGTAAATTTTCCAGTGGCCAAATTGACCAACTGTATTTTATACAGCAGAGGTGTATGTTTATAAATCGGATGTAAATTTTAATTTAAGAGAATTAATCTTTTCATGTTTTTAGGTCGAAATGAGCTGATAGCTCGCTACATCCAGCAACGAACCGGAAAGGTGCGCACTCGAAAACAAGTTTCCAGTCACATACAGGTCCTCGCACGTCGAAAGTCCAAAGAACTTCAGGCCAAAATCCGCGACCCTGAGATTAAAAAGGAGACTATAAACCAGTTGGCCAAACTCTCTTCAGCTCAAATAGTCTCTCGCGATGTTGCAAAAGGGCTGCAATCTGAACATCAAAGTGGCCATCATGATGATCTCTCACCTTCTTCCTCAACAGCGTCTCGTTCTGTTGCAGCAGCAGTCGCAGCTTTCCATGGACAAAATCAACCCTCACAGCATCAACTCTTCCAACATCAGCATGATCAATACATGACCTATCAACAGAGTCAACCTGTGAGAAAGTCGTCGTCTTCAGAAGGAGTTTCACAAAGAAAGATTATGCGACTTACTCGTAAGTTTTGGTCTGCTACTTTTGAAGAGTGGACGGGAAGTTGGTATTTTTGCTGAGATAGAAGTGAATCCATTTTAATGATTTAATCCCAATCGAAAGCTTCGTATTTTTAAATCTCCCCTCTATCATAAATCTGTTGAAAAGGAGAAAAGAAGTCATTTGATGATAAATAGCTGCGTGTCTACAATATTTGATGTACTTCAGTTTCATGGTATCTATGCGTGGGTTTCTCAAAACGGAGCCCTTCTGTCAGCTGTAAACTATCCCCTTCTCTTAATGGCATTTGTCAAACGATTCAAAGTTTAAGGTGTTTTGACTGTTCGTTTTTTTGTTATAAACTGTCAAACAATACGAATTCCTCTTCCTAAAACTTCCTAGACGTCGTTATCCATACTTTTCTGAGCATGACGCGCGCAAGTAGGTTCAGGCGCAATGTAAGTTTTACTTTTACGTTGATTTAAACGTACACCGGCCTTCTAAAAATACAATGCGAGTAGGTTTGAAAACCTTTTAAGTGTTTTGAAATTTTAAACACTTGGATGGAGTTGATTGTTTCGTTAAAGTTTAGTTCCAAATCTAAATACCTAATACCTTGTGGCGAACGGGAAGCAAACATTGCTTTTCCTCAGAGTGGGTCTTAATTTCACTATAAATGACAGTTTTCTATTTAATAAGATCAAAATTTGCTTGTATTTACAAAACAACGTTTTTTACAAACTATCTCAAATAATTTTAATAGCAAAATAAAACTTACCTTGGCACCATAACGCTATTACCAATTTGTTTTTTATAGAATTTTAGGACATTTTTACAGTTAACGAAAAAAAAATTAAATTTTTATGTAAACAACGTTGGTAGCATTCTCCTACTATTGCATGTGGATGCCTCAAATAAATTCTCCGCTTGACCTTCGGATGGTTTGAGTTTTCGAAATGTTAGTTCATACATTTTTGTTCATTTTCCCACGGCAGCAATAAAAAAGAAACAATCCGAATTTATTTCTTGACAAATAAAAATTACTTTGTGCTGACCTTTTAACTTCGGCAAATGTAAATACTTTGAGATCTACGTTTATTAAGGCGGTTGAATGCTGAAGCCTACAATTTAAAAGCAAACTCAATATATATTTGTCATTTGAAAGTTGCTTTGTATAAAGGATTGTTGCGCCGCATACCTTAGTAAAAGGAAGTTGAAATACGGATGATGAATTTCACAAAGAATCATATCCATTTCCTTGTTGAACATCGTCCACAACTGAAGGATGTACGGACCAGAGAAGTCATATATCCCATCGACACTTTACAAAGTAAAGTGAGTGAGGAGGCCTTGGTGGTTCACTTCCTCCAATGGTGATCTATCCAATAGATGAGCACCTTTGTCCAGTAAATATGTACCACAAAGTTTGGGTAACTAATGGATGGCTTCAAAATGGAATGATATTCTTTTATCTGGATTTTCTATATGAAAAAGATTGCAGTAAGATGTGCTTAATCTTATGAAAGTTTATATTTAAAATGCAGCTGATAGTGTAGTTCAGATGAATTGGGAATCTTTAGATCTCATGATCCAGCCCTACAGCATCTTATTTCTCCTAAGTTTAAGATTACTTCATTTCCTATGTGTTCAGGTGTTTCTTTCCGTAAATTTGTGAAATGTCTTTGCTGTGTCAATACGAAAAAATAAATTCTGTCACGTTTATTAGGATAATCAAAGACAAAACTATTAGAAGCTCACTAAAATAAAACAGTGCTTTCTACCAAACACAGGAGCTTATTTGAACTGATTTAATCTAATTCCATGATATGCTTAAGTGGATTAAATGGCACGGTTTCTTTTTGTTAAGTCAATTATTTGAAAGAAGGGCTTTTCCATGAATAGCATTAAGCAAGTACGGAAATGTACGCCGATAATTGTGTCACTGACACTGACACTCATATCAGCGAAATTATATTACTTTCTTCTTTTAATAATTTCCATGGGAGAGAAGTTGTCTGTCTCTCCGTTTCCACGAACATTTTAAATACTTTTAATGGCTTATCTCTTGGCATTCGGGCAATTATACGATTTAAGGGTTTGCTTAATTAACAACTCCCCATTCCATGAAAGTAATAACTCAAGATTTTAAACTTCGAATTATCAATTCCATGATGCATTTTGAAATTTTTTAAATTGATTTTGATAATATATTTGGTTTAGTTTTTTGTAATAGTAGCGCAGGCGGTCGGCGTGAATGTCTGTCAAGTCGGAATCCAGGGGATCAATGTTCAACAGTACATCTAAGTGGCTCCATTTTCATTTTCCTCAAATCGATTCCGATGCTTGGTGTTATTTATATATTTACAACTTTACATTTAATTTAATATTCTAAATTGTTTTTAGATTTATAGTAATGATGAGCATCTACTAGAATGATATTTTAATTTCAAAATAATCTTGAACAAATACTCTCATGATCACAGATACGGTCATAGGCAATTCATTCACATTTAGACTCTCGCAGCATTTGTAGATTATTTTAAATCTGAAATCTCAATTTTACAGAGGTTTAAGGAGAGTATTGAATTGAAACTAAATGTTAGATTTACTTGAATGATAAATCCCATTCATATTCTCCTATAGATGGTGCAAACGGTTTTTACAATGCGCATCTAAAACTGAGTCAACTTATATTGCCAAATTTTCTTTCACATAATCCATTTTTGCTAATATGGTTTTCAGATAATACAGCTGCTTTCTGTGAATCTGATACAACTTGCCTCAAGTAGTTCCCAAAACAGATTTCAATTTCATCTTTTCAGTAATTAATTTATCACAAGTTGGAAGCGTTCCCACTTAACATCATCCTCTATAATCAATTTTGAAATAATTTCCACCTGCCTTACATTCATTGCTCATAATAATGATGACGGTATCAGCTCTACAGGCTCATTTTCTTGAATGATATTTAGTAGCGAAAACAATTTTGAATACTCCTTTTTAGCATTAGAGCAAGCAACCAAAGCACACCCGTCTTATTGGATGCTAAATGTAATGTAATTGCACTTTTGTTAATCTGCTTCAAATTAAACTTTAAATTCTAACCTTAAAACCAAAAATTAATCGGAAAAATCTACTTACTATTCTTTCAAATAAACGCAGAGGAAAAATAGCTTAGCAATTTCCCGTAATGTGATAGACGTCAGTCATTCAATTTAGGTATGGCATGCAGCAAAGCGAATCCCAGAGTTGAATTCAACTTTTGTGGGAATGGTCTGACATACGTTTGAGGTGCGCGGCTAGACGTGCAAGGGTCTTAGGTTAGCTGCCGCAAGAGTGCACCTTCTTCAAATTAAAATTCTATACACTTAGATTAATTGCTAGGCTGTCTGACCAGGAGCGAGCGTCTTGGTGACTGACGCGCTAATGTCTCTAATTTCCTTGTTTTGTGGTGCTTGTGCGTACTTTAATGCAGTGTACTTAATTCAATCTTTAGGTTAATAAAGACGCCAAGTATGTCAATTAGGGCACGATTGTTAAAGTTTCAGCCCTTTTGTGGTTTTTGAAAGAATCGGTGTCTAATTAACTTTATACGCAAGTCAAACAAACTGTCACATAATTTAATCAAAAGCTGAATGCTGAACTGAATCGGTATGATTCAGCTTCTAATTGAATTCTCTAAGTTGAGCTTTCACGAATGTCGATTACTTTAACGAAATTGCGGCATTTGATTGGTTATATCCAATGCCCTAATTGACAGTTTACGAAGTCGATATATGGAAGACCAAAAATTATCAACGTGAGTTATCATCACGGCGTTTATTAATTGACGAAATGACAACAAAAATGTACAAACACTGATGTAGAAAAACTACGATTTGTCTCTGGAGTTAAAACAATCTATGTTGAGACGTTTAATGGTATTAACGGGTTTTCAATTGTGGGCTTGAAGCCAGATTTTTTAAGTTGCGCCGGTTATTAATTTCAATAAGAGTTCATTTTTAAAGGACGATTGCTAATTGGTTTCTTACTTCAAGGTCATATAATTCGGCAAATAGACAGCTTTAGAAAAATTAAATTGAAAGAATTTTTAATGGGAAATTCAATTCAAAGTTTGGCAATCATCTGCAGTTTCTTAAATTGGTCCTAACAAGACTAAGTTACTTGAATATCGAATAATAGGCCTTGACAATCTTTGTTGGCACCTGATTTTGCGCCTCCGTGGTGAGTCTTCTCTATTTTTGCGTATTAAGGCTACGAATTGGACAAAGGGATATATGACTTCCAAATTTGTAGTAGATGGAAGAGAATTCTGTTAGAATCTGGAATTATATTTTCTGCATTTTAAGGCTCTTACGCAATCTTCAAATTTATATGACTAATTTTAAGGGTTATAATCTTGGAAACATTTACTCTCATTTCCCTGAGTAGCCTTGAAGTAAGGCTAATCAAATCAATTTAAACATCACTCACTTTAAACATATACGAATTTATGCAATGCCAAAATTTTTTGTGCGAGTTTGGTGTATCTAACGTGGAGATTTTGAGTCTCATTATGTTTTACTAACTACGTAGGCTCTTAAACGTTTGAACATATGGGATTTTTACAACGAATCCCTATTTCATCCGGTCTATCATCAATCGGCAGAATAAAGTGTTCTTTTGAACATGCACAGATTTATAAAGTGGAATGTTTTTGCTTTGATCTTATCTTAGTCATTTTGCTGATTTGAATAAATATGTAGGCATTAAGCTCTAAGCATGAATTTTTGAAAATTTGTAATGCCTGTTTCTGGAAAATTCGTATGTTCGATTATTGTAATCTTTTAATCTAGAAGTTTTTCTTCCCTTTCATTAATTATCCTAATGCCTAAAAAAGCCGAGAATGATATTGAACATTGACATTGATGAGGAGAGGGGCTGTAGATTAGAAATAAAAGCGCATCAGGACTAAAATAAGAGGAGGTGATTTGATTAGGGCTAAATTTGACAGATTAACAAACAGTGAAGGCTGTGGGACTTTAATCATGAGTTAAAATACTTTAACTATCCGCAATGTGGGAAGCAGTAATTGAACAATCTTAATGTGTAAATCCTGGAGAGTGTAGGAAAGGCTCTTATTAAGGGTATGCAGGCAGAGAATAATAATGCTCCATTTTAATTGGCTGGAGGAATGCAGTGTAATAATTTTGTTTTTGAGAAGAAGTGTTTCTGGTAAGTTTTATTTCCTCCCTAAGATCCTCCTATGAAGACGAACTATATACTCACCATTACTCTCTTGCTACAAACCGGCATCAACCAACATCTGGGATTATTAACTGGCTTGCATTAGGCTCACGAATATGTATGAATCCAAAGGGAACGTCACTTCTCTTTCCTTAATCCAACGTCCTTGTAGTATTAACTACTTCAATATTTTAACTGGAACTAATCTGTGTAGATTTAGGTGAATGATTGAAGAAAGTAATCTGTGGGTGGCTCAGTCGGTTGGTATTCTTTCTCTGGGAAGACAAGAGTCACAAGTTTGTTACTTAATGATTTTTATGACCAAACCCACTGACTGAACTGGCAAATAAAAGCATGAGAGGATTCAGTTTTCTCACTAAAGAGAATTCGAGACGATATACCTCCACGCAAGATTAGTGTTAGATCATGCCTTTCTGAACGAAATTGTGAGTTATTATTGGGTAACCAGAGGTGTTTAAAACGCGTCAACAGTCATTGACTATCTTAGCAAGTGCCTTTTCTTGCCTTGCACATGCGTTTACTAGCCTTTTATTGTAATTCCCGTCACTTTTCCCTTCCACAACTTTCCAAGTTTACATAATAAGAAAGAGTAAAAATTTCAGTCATTGCAAGTCCATTTGGAATAGTGTTTGTCAGCATTCGATTCGAAGTGTAAACTCAAATTCTACTAGCTCCTCTAATTGATAGGCTTAAGCTGGGTGGATGGTAATTCCAGCAACTGAGTATGCCAAATGTTCAAACCTAGTCTAATTGCTAAGAAAATTGACAGATTTTTTTACTTACACAATATGTATTGCATTGGGATGGGTGAAAGAAAAACTCACTAATCACTCAATTGGCGGTACCTAAATCCACCAATACCTGTATCACATGTCTTCATACATACAAGGCATACGTATTTTAATGTTCTTCCTCCCATCCACTCCACCCCCACCTGTTTATGTTTCTAAATGGGATCCATTTGCGTTGTGTAGCATACAAATATACCCACGATTTAAGTCATATGAGAATTATAAATCGAAGATTGACGCTTTTCCTAGGCCGATAGCTAAATGGTAGATAAAAGGTGATCTGAATACGCGTGAAATTTTGTAAAAATATCAAACACAGAGATCCCGTTTTAATTTTTTGCTGTGCATTCTTTGAAAATGAGAAAAAAATGTTACCTCACCAATTAGGGAGGGCATAAAATAACATTGTTTGAGGAAAGAGGAGGTGAATGGTTATTCAGCTCTCTTTAACCGACTTCTCTCCCAACCCCCTCCCCCTCTCCCCCTCCCCCCCCCCAAGTTCCCCCTCTTGAAATATTACGCTCATAAAGGGCACAATAAAGTCAAAGTTTTGTTCGATATCGTCCAAATTCCCTTTTTTTATTGCTTTTTGGTTTAGGCTTACAATCTAGTAATCCATCGCGTTGGTAGTATTTTAGATTGCCATTTTTGAGGTCAATTCTTTAACCGTAATTGTTGTATATACATCACTAGTAATACCCTGGGTTAACCGATTAAATTACTCGCATTTTTATTCACTTAAGATAATAAACCTATCCTCCTGCTTTTCATCACGTGTTTGTTGGCCTTGATAATGGGAATGTTGTCTTGGTTTTCTCTCCAGTGTTATGTTTGTCGGTTGAAAAAAAGTTACTCCAACGTTGCCTACAGTCGAGTGTTAATTGCGTTTAAATGTTAGTATTATTTCTAGAAAAAATGCAAATATTGTTGATAAGTAAAGGAGTACCATTTTCTAATTACAGCAAAAGGGTAGAATATTTTGAGTTGTGGCTTTAGGCATAACTAGCATGTAGAAATAGTTATGTAGATCTATAAATATTCAAATAGTTGTTTAATTTTATGTTTCATTAGAATTTTATTTTCGTTAATTTTAAATGAAATCATTAGCTGGGCTACTGTTTCAGGCCGTAAATCACATGATATATAACATTCATATTTTATACAATAAACGATCCAGATCAGTTCAGATTAAATAAATTAATAAAATTATTGAAATGGAATTAGGTTATGCCACTTTATTTCCTTCAATAGATCCAGATTTATATGATGCCGCCGATGGCTTTCTCGGTCTCAACAATGGACAACATCGATTTCGCGGAGGCCACAATCTCAAAAACATCTGTTCCCCGTCTTCTCTTTCTCCAGAGGTGATTATGCCGGGAGGTCACTCACAACTCTCTTCAAATGCATTTGGTCCACCTTCAGCGCATTACCCGCCTGGCCTCTATGGTTCTATCCCTCCTCCACATCACTCTGCACCACTGCCACCTTTGAATGAACTCTCTGACGGATCTGATAGGCGTAGTATATCCGGAAGAACCCCCCACATCTCTGCTCACACCCAACCTCCACCTCCTCCTTCTCATGACTTCAACGCGATGCAGCTGGCTGCGGCTGCAGGTCTTCATTATTTTTCTTCCACCAATGCAAGATCTGGAACAAATGGACCCAACCCGATTGAATCTTGTCTCTATCCGAATGCATTTCAGCCTCCTTCTCAGTCTTCTCAATCTACACAAGCTGAACAACAACAACAGGTATCACCGCAAATTCCTCCAATGTTGGATTCACCGGGAGAATTAGGCATGAAGCGGTGGATTAATCGATCGATAGCGTCGGAGAAATTAAGGCTGGTGGAGCTTTGTGCTTTTGTTGAGTACCCGTGTGAGATATCCGATTCGGCAGCTCAAGATTTGGTAAGTCGAATTCATTGAAGTTGATGCCAAACAGTTTTTATCAAATTCTACATGCCTATCTTGATGCAAATCAGTTTTGACTGTCAGTTTTGATTTTATAGATGCATTACAACTAAATTCAAAATTATGTTTTGATGTCATCACAATGTGGTGGGTCTAACGCATCTTTTATGATCCATTTAGAGATTGAAGATGTATGCATTTCGATGAATATCTCTGAAAAATAAACGTAAATTAGCCCAATTTCGTCTTAAAAGCGTTAAGTTACTTTATAAAACTCATAAACCAATTGACCCCGGTTCTTACTTTAATAATACAAATATTAATTGGCACAGTTCGAGCTATTTCCATATAATAGAACTTGTATTAAAGATAAGATTCCATGATTGCTAATCAAGAGAAAGCAGGATCAATGATGATATGTTTATTCGTTGGCCAACTATCAACGGATAAAGAGTGATTTGCTACTTTTGAGGTGGAGGAATTTTCTTGAAACAGTTCAGAACATGCCCCCACAATTAGTGTTAGATCAATATCTAAGCGTTTTTCGTTCAATTTTCCGAATCCTAATTTTTGGTAGATAAATACTCCCCCCCCCCCCCCCTAGCTAGCTTTGAATCAATTAAGATAATCCAGCTGCCTAAATCGTAGCCTCTTTGCCTCGTTAAGCTGAGTAAAGGAATTGATAATGCGCTATAAGCAAAAATGCTATATACGGGAGAGTTTCGATGCTTTTGCGGTTGTTGAAGGCTTAACTTCGGTCAGTGTGTTTTGTATTATATACTGCATTACGGGGTTGTATTTGTCTATTTCCACACCTAAAGACGATGTTGTCTATGTAACCATAGTTACCTCTATTTTTTCCAAATTTTACTTAATTAGCAATTAGGTGAGTGCACAACAAATATCAAGGTGGATGTTGAATGTACTCCAAATCCATATGTCCCAAGTAGGACCGATTCTAATACTATATACAAAACGCTAAATAATTAAGCAAATATATTTTCTGCAAATAGCTCCTTCATATTGCCCCTTGGAATGTGTCAATTTGCTATGCCAATAATACTTTATTTCACCCTCCACCCCTGCCCCCAAAGCCGCACAAGTTCCAACATTTGGTTCACATTTGTGGCTTTTCTACAGTGATTTCCAGTCCGTCTATCCCATCGGTCCTTCGTCTAAGTAGTTCAAGCACACACGCATAATATTAATCCCGTTTGCAGTTTCAAACTCTCCTGCATGCACTGACTAGATGTAACAGTTCCTGCAGAAGCAAACACAATTTCATTTGTCATTAGGGGAAATGTAGGGTGCTGGGGTGTACGCGTGCAAACTCGGGTTTCTGCGGGTTTTGGGTGTTTGCCTCATCGAACTTCGCATGCACAATACCTGGTCCCATTTTCGTGCAACTGCAATTTTTTTCTTCGCTAATCCCGCTCGTGCTTGTGTACCCATATATTAACGCATTTGCGTTCACTGTGGGGATACCAAAGCACACTTGGTAGCACTACGCACACGGGAAGTTGAAATCCCAATGCGTGCAACAAGATGGATTTGACGAATTTCTGTTCTATGATTTATTTTATCTTTATGGATAACGGTCGTATCAGTAATTTAATTTCCAAAAAAGAACAAGGGCCTTGTTTAATAATTGAATGGCTAGAAGAGGAGCGATGGTTGAGAATAGGGAGTCAATTGTTCGTAAAATTTTGTTTACGAAATTATTTCAGCTGTCCAATTGCACTGGCTTGGGAAGTGTTGTCAAAGACAAATGTCTTAATAAATTGGCCTTAAAATATGAATTTTTTTGTCTGAGATGATTGCCTGGGAATGTTGGGTGTGCATATTTGAATTACAGATAGTTCTTTATTATCTATAAAATAAATGTTGTGCCAACCTATTGTCTGCATTTTGCGCTCGAAGATATAACCTGTCGCTTAGTGAATTGTAATAATTCGTTCTCAGCAGATAAGCACTTATCCTCGAGCCACTTTAAGCAAAGTTTCGCTTTGGTGGATGACTTTAATAAGCATGTGAACAGAGATATCGATGCATATTCTTGACTTTCACCCTTCAACGCTCGAACCGCACTCACGCATGTCTCACAGCAAACTGATGCCACCGACGTGATGAGTTATGGTGGCATCAGGCGAAGGCTATAGACACGCATTGAACATGTTTCAAACGACAATAACGCCTTCTGTTACGAGTCTTGTATCAATAGAGCCCATTTTGAAAGAGGACCGCATGGTCCTAATTGTGTTAAAGGGTTAAGGTAGATAACATGTACTAAAAAATCCATTTCTCTCTTCCATCTCTTTTCCAACTTAGGTTAATTGCTAACACTAAACATGACGCTGCGATGTTGAATAGAATATGGAATATAGGGAGAGAAGCGCTCGTAAAACAGATCTAGTTGCGCAGAAGTACAAGAATTCGACAGTTAGAGAATAGTATGGGAATACGTTAGTGAGTACCGCCTATGTAGAAGGAGGCCGCGGTCAGATAGGATTGCTTAAAGCTCAAGTGAGTATAAAAGCTCCTTAATAGACATCTAACTTTAAATTAAATCACAGTAGGTATTATATATTTGTATCAAATGGGATTGATTTTAACATCACCAACAAGCTCGTTCTTGAAATATATTTATTTGCATTACGTATCTCTTTTTATAGAGGCTCCATGTTTGTTGGTTGACTTTACCTCACTTCAAGGTCTAGATTTTATTAAAATTTACATTCTTCTTGACTAATATATTGCGATTCTATTAGAAATTTTGTTCAGGACTTTTTGCTTACCTATTTCTTCCTCATGAAAACAAAGTGCATTAATTCCCATACCCATTGTCAGACAAATCGAAATTACCAGAACTTGCAAGTAAAAGCAATGAAATATCACAAACAATTAGTCTGATTATCCTTAATCAGTCTTTGCTCCATATTCTGCTCTTCTGCCTTATCCAAGTCGAATATCATTGACGACCATGAAGCAACTCGCAACTTATTTAATTTAGCCTATAAAATAGGTCGTACCGCAGATTTAAATCCTTCATGCACCCATTTTCCAAGTTGCATAACTTACCTTATGTATTGGGCCTTTATTTATTGCTACATTTTTGGTTTTGTTTATTTCATTAAGGAGTAAAGTAGGTCATGCCTTTCATTCATAACAAGATTCCTAAAATAAATTTGAGGGCAAGATTATTTTACTTCTGATATCTAAATTGGATTATAGAAAGGGAGAAGATAGGTCCTTTCGTTTGTGTCCATTCAAGAAAGTGCCTTTTAGTTAGAGGTTGGGAAATCGATAATTGATGAGCATTGTTTAAACTTTATCATTGAATCTATTTCGTATATGACTACCTACTATGTGAGCGACAATAAAGCAGGACTAGCACAGTTATTAAGGCAGCACTACTCATATAAGTAGGGTTTGATATTAATACGGATCATTGTTCAAATTTTCTCTCTGATACCAAGACATCTTTTGTCAAGCTAAGTTCATTCAATCAACGTAATATTTCATTATATTTGTAGCATTACACATTTCGCATTCTTGCAATTTTTCACATATCACATCAAGATACGTGGCAAATCCAGCAATCCTTTAAAACCAAACAGCTAAGCATTGAGCTTTCTATTAAACTATGGACATTATCTGAGCTGTTCAAGATTCCTTTAAGTTTGAACTCAATTTGTCTCGTACCAGCGTATCAGCACAAGGCAATCGAAACCAGACCACCACGTGAGCTGCCTTGTCGACTACACAGGCGTACATACGTTCGCCTTGGTATTTAGCAGTCCCGCCATACCAGAAGCGCAACAGTTGCCACTTCTACAGCAGTCAAGGGGAGGGAAAGGAAGAAGGCCATTATGAAAGTTCATGCCACTAATTTCATGTGATGGTAATGTATAGGATGGTGCTGGTATCATAGTCCACGTTGTTATGGCTTGCGGTGTGGCATTTTGCGAAGATGACGATACTTCAAACTGGCATTTCGTTTTTTATTAACCTACTTCCAACGCGCTCTATTTCAGACCTTAAAGTGATTGAATCATTGTGCGTCAGTAGCAAATGGTAATATTCGTCATCATATCAAAGACATTCAGGGATTAGTTTTGGATGCTATGATCTTGTTGACCCCACTTGATTTTGGCCCATAAAGAAAGGACAGTCACCTATTGCTATTATCAACATTATTTTCTAAATTTGCGAGTTTTAATTGCGGAATACAACTGGTACCGAATGACAGTAAGTTCAACAAATGATAAGGGGGTGGGAAAAGAGATACGATGAATAAATTCGGGTTATCGAAGAGTCTTACTTCAAGTGACTTTTGGAATCGGGTTATACTAAATGGACAGTTCATATTCCAAAATGTTAATTTTACTATTTTCCCCCGTCGACTGGAGTCAGTGCTTATCCACGCTGTTCAGTATCTACTGATCGGTAGTATCTAATGGAAAAGCGTAGGTCTTGTCACATCAGTAAATTTTTTCTAATGATTGAGAAAGAAAGCGATCATATAACCTATTTTCACAGTTATAAAATGTCAGAAATAAAATTCTATTTTTAAGTTCAGAGAGTTCCGTAAGCTGTGTTTGTCCAAGGCGAATTCAGGATACACTCATACAATTTTGAAAAGTTATAAAGATAATTGGATAAGGGTAATTTTGCTATATCTGCAAGTTTAAGATAAACTCGGCTATCAATGGGAATTTCGCCTCGAGGATCTGCCATTATGTCAGGAGCCATGGGTACCAGCATATTGGAAATCCAGACATCCGCCAAGGCGACCACCTGTAAGATGTAAGAAAATGCTTAGGTAGCCTCTCTATTAGGAACTAAAGATCTCGATTGCAAAATCTACTAAATTAATACTAGAACTAAGGTTATGTTGTTTGCTTTAGAAGTTTCATCATTTATTTTCATGCAGTATTGAATCTGGGAATTGAATGAATTTTGCCATGGAATCGGGAATTGCCCGTCTTAGTTACTTCCTTTTTTTCCTTCTCAATGTCAGGAAGATTTTTATCACTTGCAAGAAAACTTTTAACGTCCCTTGATATCGTTTACCGTAGCTTATTAACGTCATTTTATAAAAATGGGTTCTCATGAATACGGTTTAGTCAAATGACTAAAGTTGATTGAAAGCATTGCAACATAATTTCAAATTTCGTTGCTCACAATTCATGTTCCTTTATTTTCAAAGTAGTATTCTTCTTCCCTTTTTGTTGCAATTAGAATCTCATAATCATGATAATATTTGAATAGCAATAGATGGGTTATTCCGCTCATAAACATGAACCACACATGCAAACCATTGTAATAAAATATCCCCAAAAAACAACATTTCAATTATTACATAATCATCGAAATAATCATATGAAGATGCATTTTGGGTGTTTGTTTAGCCATCTTCCGAGTTCTGACTGCGTAAAACTCCAACATTTACAATTTCAACTATTTTGAAAAGCAGTTACTGCGGAATGTAATCTAATTAGAGAATTGAATCCAAATTTGCCCTTTCAAAGAAGAGGTCAAAATAGCATTCAATCAATATTACTAATAATGGCAAAAATTTATTGTATTGCATGCCAAAGAACGCATGTTGAAATTTACAACAGGGGGCAGTTGTGCATCTTCTAGCCCCTTAGTGCTACGCACAGGTATTTACAATTTCATCTAAAATCCTTATTTCAATGTGACACATTTTCACGCTTTTCATCGATTTCCTAAAAAAAATGGAAAACCCATTTCACCTAGAGCCCAAATTAGGAATTACATTTGCACTATATCAATTACTTTTTTTCTGCCGCAGTAACCGCACGAAAGCAGAATGATTCACATATTCCCACTTGCCTGTTTGTATTCATCCTCCTCTGGCATAGGCCTTTAAGAGACACTGAGAGGGGGTACCAAAAGTAAGGGGGATAGAGAGGGAGGGAAACTGATTACTGCCGTTGGGAAGATGGATGATACTTGTGCATCCTTGCATTCATACTGAACGCGTGGTACTTAAAGGAGGGTTCGATAGGCTATTTGCCGGTGAAAATGATCGAATTTAACAACTGTTTCTTCCCCTCGGTACATGCTTGCACAGCTGACGGAAATTAAGCTGCTACTGCTACTATTGCTGTTTCAGTTTGCGATTTGGTGCATGATGATGCGTGTATTTGTGCATGATGACGACTATACATACGAGCCCGCTCGGGTTGGGGGAGGTGGAAAGGGGGGAGGGAGTGGTAAAGGGGTTCTTTTCTTCCCCCTCCTCCCGTCGAAAGATACTGTTCCTCTCGTCTAAGGGACCAAATAAACCACAGGCCTGCTGTTTTGTCAAAGTTGGGGGATCCCACCTTTAAGTAGCAGAACTATGTCGTATTTGCTTTCTATCAATTCACTTCAGATAGTGTAGGAATTTTTTATTGGCGTGCGTTGTCAGATTACATAATTGCTCAATCGATAGACCTTACTTAATCTTACCTAAAGACCAATTATGACTCCCGTTAGGGGTTCTTTAGATTTTGGATATCGATAAAAATAAGAATTAAATGTGTTAGGTCGCACATTTAAGTTAAATAAGTCAATGTGCTGAGAAATTTGCTACAGAAACTGGTTTGTCAGAGTTAGAAAACACAATCTAGTCCTGCCCACTTTCTCAGGGTCTGAGTGTCAATCTCATTTCTTTAAATAACCTGCAGAAAGAGGATATTTCAATTCAATTCAAAGTGATGCTTAAGATTAGTCCTACTTTTTAAATGCATGCTAATTATAAATAAACGGTCAAATACTGACTGATTGAGTACATTTGGTAAGTAAATGAACAATAAATTAAGCATGCGCCAGTGACGAATTGGGCAAAAGTGCATGATTTGACGAGGTGGAGAGCAGGAAATTGATGCTCGTCGCTACCTCTCCAGTGGTGTGGATGGTTAACTACTCTGGTTAACTTGCACCAACAAGAAGGTTTGCGGAATGCGAATTTCTCAAAAGAATTACATCTGGTTATCTTTTTTGGCAAATTAGGTGCTAATAGCACTTAGGACTGTACGGTCCTCTTTAAAAATAGGTTCCATTGGTACTAGACTCGTAACAAAAGGCACTATTATCGTTTGAAACACATTCAATACGTCTATAGCCTTCGCCTGTTACCACCAAAACTCATCAGTCTTCCATGAGACATACGTTGGTGCGGTTGGTGCACTTTTCAACCAATAATTCCTGCGTTAAAGGGTGGGTTAATGCAGATGGTGAATTTTCCAAAGTTGATTCCTTCTGGACTTGAGCGAAAGTGGATTTGCTAGGAAGCAAATATCGCCCACAACTCAATCCTTCTGTTTCAGCTCATATGTTCAAATAACGAGACCACTTTAAGTTCTTAAAAGCCTTATATAGGCAATTTATAACTTAAACGTTTGGAACTAATTCATAATCCCTATTCATGAGAATAGCTATTTTGCATTAAGATCACAAAATTGGTTAAGGCAGATTTCGGATATGATGCGCTCAAATATTTGAGTGACTAAATGATCATAGGCGTAAACAATTTAAAAAAAAGAACTTTGTCGACCTTCCCCATCTGAATTACATTTCTAAGCAGAAATGTAACAATGGCCTCGGCTTTCCATTTGTGCACGAAGACTTTCGGTTCATAAGTGGACGAAATACATTCCAAGAAGGTCCAAGATCGGAGCTTTTTGGACACAATATTTGGGGGTGTAAGGGAAGAAGAAGAGTTTATTATGCATTAAAAAAGGAAAGGTCCTCTCGTAAACAAAATAGTAGAAACAGTTGAACTGCCTTTTTAACTTCGGCTTTGATACTTGAATCAAAAAGAGCTATCCAAATCTACCTCCAATATATTAGACACTTTGGTTTCAAATGCGATCCGTTATCTTAATGTCATCATTTCTAAGTGAATCGCAATTATGATCCTCTTCATGGTGATTCACCTCGCTGTTACGATTAATCATTTGAACTTATTATGGCATAAGTCCTTTTATTAATGATCGTCTTGTCACTTTTAATAGAGCTTATTAAATCATTTCAATCGAAATCGGCATCTAAAAAGCTGCACTTAGTTAATTTTGATCAAATTACATCATACTAAATGTCAGGTGTAAGTACAAATTAAGTAGTATTATTCCCTGTCAGTTAAGGGTCATGGTGATTTGGAGTAAATGGCATGCGCGTAAAGTAAATGTGATATCGTCAGGCTGAAACGTCACCCGTTCCAGTTCGATTAGTTTCGGTACCTTTAGAATCAGCTATGCATTTCGGGATTTCGGTTTGTTTGATGTTTTTATTGCATATTCTAGTAATGGTATCTCCCATGTGAATGTATTTGTTTTGGTGTAATTTCGAGTCTTGGATCTGACCAGGTTATGATGTCTAAACAATCTCATTTACTAGAAACCAAAATGCCCGCCTCAAGCGAATTTGAACAAAATTAGGAATTCAAAGCTGGCAATTGTACACAAATTGCCAGCTTGAGAGAAAGTGACGTCATTACACTTTTGATGACATCAGTGTCCTAACAGCTTTCGAATGTTTTAAATCTTATGAAAGAATTTGGCAGTTGAAACGCCATATAAAGTGTTGACATTAAATTCGTTGTAAAATACAAATGAAACATTCTTTTGTGCTCGGTAGCAAAGAGATAAAAATTCTGTTTTTGCCTTTTCTTAAAGTATAGGTATGCATCCGACTGTTTGAATAGTATTGTCTGAATATCACCATATTGTATGGTGCGCAGAAGAATAATCTTTCTTTTAAAACTATAGCCATTGGTTCTTTAAGTGAGGAAAAAACTATCTTTGATAATCTTTTCAATTTCCAATCCCCCTAATAAATATTTTACCCATTCCGTTCTTCAGACCCTCAATCCCGAGTCTGCACCAATGAAACAGCACAATTTTGCGCATATAACGACCAACAGCGTACATCCTTCCGATCCAATTCTTGAGGAGGTGGACGCCAGTCAGATTTGGGACAAATTTCCCACCGACGGACTCAAACAGCGTATTGAAGAGGACTCTCCAAATGTGTTTTTCCTTGTCAAATTATGGGTAAGCCGGTTCGGGCATTTATAATAATGAATGTGAATTTTAACTGCTAACTATGGCGCAATTTCAGAGCAGACATCACAACTTCGATGAATAAATTTAACTGTTTACTTGGGATAGACGTGCTTCAACCTGAGAATGTATAAGAACTCATTCACTTGAACAGTCATTCTAATGAGTATACTACTGAATGACAAATCATGAGAAGAAGTCCAAATTACAAAAAGTTTAATTATGAATCATTTTAGACCAATTTTATATGTATAAAATTATTTTATTTAAATTTCATCGGGGTGTGTGTGTGTGTGTGCTACGCATTGGAACTCCAAGTGAGGAGTGAACAGTATATCTAATCTAGGAGCGAGATATCAAGGCAATCAACCTTAAGGAAAGGTCGAATCTTCGAGAAACGCATTAGCTTCATAAATAAATTATTCCATTGTTTACATAATGCCCTGTGGTGAAATATCTTGCATACACAGATGCTTGTGTTTTTTTATTGGATTTGATTGCAATTTATCAAATCTTTTAAGGCGTATTTGATTGAAATTTAATTATTTACTGGTCTGTCCCAACTGTTCTCATAGCCTTTCCAACATCGGTGGTACAATGTTTGTTGAAACTAATTGTAATATCTGTTTTTGATAGTTTCAGTAGTTGACCACAAAGACTGAATGAAATCTCGTTTTACCAACCTTGTATGTCTCGAAGAGTTCATAAGCTTGTGAACGTAACTGTCAAATGACTTTCATTTAAGGGTTCTTAAATGCCTCCTATTATCAAATAACATCCAATGCGAAAAGGCCAAAGTCGTTTCATTCAGTGAACATAATTACCTTAATTAAATAGTTCACTGAGAAAGAAGAACTATTGTCTCAGATATTGGGGTGATATAATATTTATTTTTAACTGCGTGTATATTCTGTGGCAACTGTTTAAGATTTCATGCAGCTATATGTCACGTTTTTTAGACGGAATCGCTAAGGTGGTATAAATCTGGCACTTGAAACATCGGTAAAAACATGTGTTCTACTTCGATGCAAGAGGGAGAGAGGGAACGAGAAACGAGTAGATGATTAAATGATTGTTTTACGAACAATGATGCTAGATGGGAAACCGTGCCATTCGTTTTGGCCACAAACTATGTAATAGAAGGATTAGCGTTTGAGAAATTACCATTATACTTATCAAATGCTACTACTCACTAATATGTTAGAACTCATTAGGTCCAGTTTCTACTGTAGGCGTATTCTTACTGGGGTACGAAAGGAATCTTATTCTCTGTGTCCCACTTGTAGGAGATAATAATTTAATCTTAATGAGAGTTTGTTCTACATTGTAAAATGTGGACCCCTACAAGTAGAGTTAATAGAAACTCCATATTTTACTTCTTTGCTGATCAATTCAAAAGAATACGTTGACGATTTCCTTAAATGATTTCAATTAGTTCGAATTGCATTTTGTATCAACTTAGAGGTCCTAGTTAATCCTTTCTTTTAGAAACAGTGGTTTCAATGCTAGTACATGGACATTGTTCCATTTTCTGCAAACCCTCACATGCAGTTGGCGGCCCGAATTCACTTAAGTTGGGAATTTACAACCAAGACACAGTCATATCACAATGCTCCTGCATCTATTCAGCTTTAAAGAGGAATAGTAGTTTGGGAAGAAATATCACCAAGCCTGAACTGGTCCAACAGTTAAAAGGATTTCTGTTGACTTGGTGCTTCAAAAGCCTACAATACTAGTTATTTATCCTTCTTATTTCCACAGAAACCCTTAATTTTCATATCAATTAGAGATGGTGATCAGTAGTATTACGCCCAAGTAAGCATAACGCAAATGAGTAAATATGGAGTGCATTACGGAATTACAAGAGTTAGGTCTAACATTTTATAATCATATTGAGGTGGTTAGAATTAAAACAGGCAAAAGTTCTCATTGAAGCTTAAAACGATTGTTAATCATAAATGGCATGTGCAGCTTTGAGCATCATGAGTTTACGTTTCTTCGTGATTCCAGCGCGATCGATTACTATTTGAGCGGGAAGGATTGTGGTTTACTTTATTCAATACAATGATGAGTCGCAGAAGCATTTTAGAATTCGTGACAACGTGATTATAGAGCTTGACATTCAACTAATACTTACTTCTCTTGCTAACCTTCCTTTCAGCTTCCTTTACCCAGTGCAAAATATTTTATTTAATCACTCCTGTGTACCGTAAGGCAGCCCATTTTCATGCACTTCAAATCTTTGCTGTTTTGTGTTGTATTTTAAACTAGTTCTTCCATTTTTTATAAAATGTAAGTGTTGTGTGTACCTACGGGTGCTTGTCCTTTGATTTTGTGTCAGTGCACATCACTTGATAAATCTGTCATATTCTGTATTTTTTTAAAATTCACTTTTTCCAAATTGGTTCCTTGCTTTCAGGCTGATATCAATACAGAACTTCCTGAAGGAGCAAATTATGCGGTATCTTCGGTGTAAGTCACAATACTACTGAAATAATTCAGTAGAGTTTTGAATTTATCGTTATCATATATTGTGCTATTAGATTCGAAGGAACTGAAGATGTGCCTCTGTTGGTGTCTACGCGCTTATGCTCCTACAGTTCACCGTTTGTTGAAAAACTGGAGGTAATTTATTTACCAGAATGATCTAGTTAAATGTTACTAACAAATTTCAAGTAGTAATTGTGTTATATTTCAGTACGAAAGCCCTGTTTTGGAGAACGGCCGGTATTTATATAAGCAACTACAAAGTCCTATGTGCACATGTATGAAGAAGTTTATTGCAAAACTGCTCAAACTGTCTTCACTGGCGGAAATGAATCAAGTTCTTGAGAACTTTACAATTCTTCAGGTATGATCGATTCAGATAGGAGCTTAATTTACCTTATGTTTTATATTTTTGTAGATTGTTACAAATAAGAATACGGATGAGGTATTGCTTGGAATTGCATACGTCCTGGAAGTTTCCAAATCTCTTACCGGTGCCCAACATAATATCTACCGTCTTGCCAAACCAGAAGTATCTTCCACAACCAATCAGCAGCGTCCTCTAACAACTACCCTGAACGGTCAATCCCCCCCAGTCACATCCGCAGGCGACACATAGCCAATCAAAGAAGCCCAGTATTTATTAGAGCGCCCCTTCTTTCTCTTATTCCCACTTTTGTAATTATATATCTTCAAGTTTTATTCGTGGCCCCTCTTATACTCGAACTGGCCGTCTCTATCTGTGCCTTCTATACCCTTTTATCTTGGTGTGTGTATCGATCACTAAATATCAGTGTATACCATTCTCGAGTGCCTTCTCATTTGATTTCTTATTCTCCCAAGTGAATTCTTTTACCCCACCCCTCAAGCGCCTGTAAAAATACTATACGACAATACAGACCCTTTATCTGATATATATATATGCATTGTAAGCATGTATAAATCAAAGCCATGTTTCCTTTTTATTGAGTTCTACCAATTGGCATATCGAGGACGTATATCATTGAAAAGACGATTTAATTTCACGACGACTAAACGTTTTTTCAGGAATGATTCTAATGTTAAGTGAAGAGGTAAACAAGTGTAATGCCTATCCATTTCTCGGTCAAGCGGCGCGCAATGTAAGCAAACACTAAAGCCCATTTCGGTTAAACGCATTGCTTGTTTAATGTTTATCAGTTCACACGCGGTGAAATGATGCACCAACCGCATTAGTTAGTTGTTGTTAACTGCAAGAAATCTTGGAATGAGGGCTCCGAAATATCCCTCCCCCTCCCCACCACCACAAATTAAAATACTCCCACGGTTCTGAAAGTTGACGGAGAAGTTTATTATATCTGCAAGCATTAACTTAATTATTTGCCAAGTTGATCAATGTGCATTGGCTATGGGGTGGTGAGTTTTCTCTCATTTTATTGATATCTGGGAGGAGGGGAGGGAGGGGGCTTGAGAGATTCTTTAAAATAATAAAAAGCCAAGGGGAACTCTTCAAATGAAGTCCACTTCATCGAATCTTAACTACAGGATTTCCCGGGCGAACTCGATGGACTGGCTCTCTGACAAAGCTGAGAATGATTTTTCTTCATGTAGAATTCAGAAAGGCTTAAAGTCGGGTGTTATAAAGAAACTCATTACGAAATTAGCATTAATAATGCATAACAGAAGTGTCGAGATTTTAAAATTTGCGCCAGAAACATCATCTGCATTCTCGAACTGTTTTATCTTTTTCGAATAACTTAAATGCTGCCTTAAGATTAATTACTAATATTTGAAGGTTGGAAGCGTAAAAGCTGAAATAATGATAGAGTACTTAGCGGATAAAACCGTTCCACATGCAAAATGGTCATCATTGTTGTCAATTATGCATTTTTAAACACGGTCGAAAAATTGATAATTTGGCTAATCCTGTAACCGGATGCGACTTGACATTAATCCAATTAACAGCACTTCATAGGAAAGGAAATGTCGTCATAAATACCTTATTACTAACACACTTTCGAGTTCACCATCTTTTAAAGTGTGAGTAGCACTAGTTTCGTTCCCCTATGTTGATGATGCTAAAAGAATAAGCTACGGCTTAATCGCAGTAATTTTTATCTGACAGAATTCCCGGGTATTAATCTACTCCCAAAATTATGGAGCGGTAAAGCAGAGCATAAAGGAACCAGAGCAATTTAGTATGGTTATGCTTCGCTGATACAAGACGTAGCTAATAAAATACAATTAGGGGCACGCAAACAATACCACGTCTATTGTTTGCTGGTTGGCTGATGGGTCTCAGCATATGCTCCTTAAAAGCGATCCGCAGCCAGGCCAAGCCTTCTCGAATATTCCATGATGAATGAAGAGCTTTTGATCAGGATTGGTAGCTTTATGCACTTCACACCAATAAAAACTAGGTGCTATGGACGTAAAAATAACCATCGAACAATTCATTTGCCTTAAATGGGAATGCAGCAAAATCTTAATTTTGAATCGAAAAAGGCAACTTTAGAGTGGCACCTAAATTTTCGCAACATTTGACAAGCACAATGACGTATTGAAAAATTTGAAAAATGGGAGGAAAAAAGTAGTCTTTTTACAAAAATATAAATATTGGAATAAAATCTTGCTTCTTTTAGGTGTAAGTTTGGATAAACTTGTTATGCAAATGAATATTATCGTTTAGAAAATAAATCACTTTGTTTTTTCAAGATTATATAAAGTTTCGTCAAAATGATAGAGTAGAATAATAATATAATATAAGAGAATAATCTGAGTAGTTTTGAATACCAGCTAAATATTCAATCATTAATACAAGTATTTGTTCCTATTTATAAAATCGAACATTTGACTTAATTGATTAGTTTGTATTTTGAATTGATTGAGAATTTCATTAAGATTTCTTCTTCAATTTACACATAATAAGACTTTTATGGTAGATTTCTGTTAACATCAATGGATGACGGCTCGTACTTTTTTTCTGAGTAAAATAATGACTTGAGACAATATGACTGCTTATCCGAATGATGGACTGTTTAATATTCATTTGGCATCGTGGACAAGGAATGGATCGTGGACTTGAAATTTTGCTGTAAATTATTCTAAATTCAAATCGCTTTCAAAAATAAATGTGACTTCTGAGGTCCTGATTCTATTCTCAGTAAATTTCATCTTCTTACCTTCTTACTCCTTAAATGGACTTAATTGCCACAAAATTTCATTCGCCTCCCATGATTAATATTGAAACGACGATTAAAATGTGCTTTTCCGTGGATTAAAGTAGTGCAATGAGCTTAAAAACATGGTGTGTTCATGGTATTTAATAGATTGGGTATTATTTTGGAGGGAAGATAGATTGTATAAACTAGTCAATTTCAGACATTCTTGTACAGATAAATTGAACTTTTCTATGCAACTCGCAATCATAATCCACATCATCATGTTGTGTTTAAGTAACTCCTGTTTAAATACTCTTGCCAGTAAGGAAGCGGGTATAAATGTACTTGGATAGCTTTACTTTTCAAACATGAGTTAATGGGCACTAAATTCGCCATCAGCATGAATTACACACTTAATAGCACTCCCTGACCACTGAATTAATTATATCATTCGGTGCTATTTACCTTTGATGACTTCTTCAAATCGAATCTACCCTCTCTTCTTATTGTTTAAATTACCTTTTGTACTATATCGAAAGAAGATTTGTCGACCATTGCTCATTCTCAAATTGCGCTTAACTTTCTCCACTCCGGAAGCGTGTGTCGACTTACAAGACACATGATTTACAGCAGTGTCCTATCAGATTTTCTGTTCCCAAGTACTTACAACATTTTGTCAATGCCTCGATAGAACGTGGTATAGAACCATGCGCACGGTTTTAATAATTTGGTCTTAATTTCAATTTCATGAGTTGGGGTTCAATATCCTCCACAAAATTACTAAATTTGAATGCGAAGTCCTTGGTGGGAGCCAAATTTTCTCTTCTGACACGACTCAATAGATAATGTTAAGTACATCTTGTCAACTTGTTCATGTAAATGGCATCTTTGAAATGCACACTTTGTTATAAGTCACATTTTGTAAAAGAATTTAGCAACATATCATTTGCCTAACTTAAAGTCTTTCTAATATTATTTAAATAATTTTCATATTAATTATTAGCTTGCCAAATTAAATTTGAGTGTATTTTTTACACTTTCAATTATGTTATCGGTGTATGAGCTCAGAACAATCTCAGAATTTCAATGAATAAATATCAGGCATTAATGTCTATAAAGTAAATTTCATCTTAAAAATACTAAAAAATAAGTACGATTAATAGTATCGCCAATATGCAGCAAAAAATGGTTTTATGATTTGCATTTGAGGAGAGAATCGGAAATCAATTGGATCAGAGTTTTGGGGGTGGGGGTGGAGGGGGGTGGAGGGGAGTGATTAAAATGATGTTAAGAGCAAAGTTTAGACATTGGGGGATTTCATTCGTTTAATTTAAGTAATGAAGTAACTCTTCTCGTAGATTAATGTGTGTATTTCTGTCGACGACGTCTTGATCAATTTCAATTTATTTTCTCTTCTTCCAATTTTTGAATAGGTAAAATGATCTTTCATGACATCCATCAGCTTGCAAACTTAAAAGAGATGAGATGTGATTAAGGAAAACTGAAGGGTTGTAGTGTTCCATAAACTATGTTAACTCGATCAACCTAAAATTAATCATTTTAATATGAAAATTTAGCTTCGTCGAATCACCGAAGTTGTCATAGTTTGAATGTCCTACAGCGTTTTAGGATTTGTTGGATATTATTATTTATTTAAAATGAAGAAGAATAAAAATACATCTCACTACAAAGTTCTTAAGCGCATTGTGACCAAATAATTACAAAATGGAACATTTATTTGGAATTTCTTGTATTTGCTTCCTTGTTATTTAGGCTTGAATAGGGCATTTCGTATTAAAAAATTGCTCATAGTGAATTTTATAAAAAATTAAATGCATTATTGCGCTTTTAATAATTGATAATTTTGAAACGTAATTTGAAATATTTTTTTATTTGTATATTTCAAAAATGAACAACAAAAATGGTTTTAGGTATTTAACTGAACAAAAATTAACAATGAATAATTTCAAACTAAACTGTACAATAGTTAACAATGAAAGCACTAGGAAACACCATCAGTAAAAATAAGTGCCATTTTTCACAGATAGTTTTAAAACTATTTCTTTGCAAATGAAGTCCTCAACTAGTCTGAACAAAATGGTGTTAATTGCAACCCAAGTTCTGAAGATAGATTCATATTTCAAAGTCCCTTCCATCTGAAAACCTCAGAAGGTAAAGTTGGTACCTTTGTGTCAACAAGGCACTTGTAGTACCAACATACACTGATTATTATTTCCTCAATTAAATGTAACATTTTAATCAAAATGGACAATTAGAACGATTGGGAAAAAAATTTTTATTAAAGTAATAATGAAATCTTGCGTACCAAATTCAAGTCACTGGTGTAGAAGCTGCACCCACCGCGGGTTTGAATTTATTTGGCAATTTGATTTTTTATGCCTGACCAATCAATTTCAATGGTTTTTCAGCCTTATTAGTTTGGCGGTTAGTTGAATAAAATGTTTTGTTTTTCTATTTGTTCATTTTTTTATATGGAGGCGTTGATGGGATGAACCGCATTATACGGTGTGGTCATGATTATGGGACACGTCATCGCATGAGTGCACAGCGTGACTTGAAGGTGAGGCCGTTCAACCTCGCGTATGGATTGAGTGCGAGGACACAGCCAATGGCCAATCATAAGCCTCCGCTCGTTTTACTTAATCCGCCATTTTGAATGACTAAGCTTCCTCCCTTGTTACACTCCACGCCATGCATGTCTAGAATAAACGCGTTCCCAGGATACGTCTGTTTCTTGTAAAGCTTTGCAGTAGCTTAGCTACTTCAGTGGGACGTACTAACTAGGAGAAAGTGCCACTGAGGTTTCTGAGTACAGTCAGGCTTAGTTAGGTAGCTAATCCGCTACATGATAAAAAATGCTTATTTGAGGCGCACAGAATTGTGCATCGAAGGTCACGCTGAACAATCTTAATAGTTGCTGAGAACTATAGAATGATTTCTATGTTGTTTTTGCACTAATCTGGATTTAGAACTTTCAAATAAAATTATATTATTAATTTACCCTTCTGTATCTGATGGGATCTCTAATCTTTGCATTGTTCTGTATTCAGGAATAGAGGAATTTATCCAGTTAATAAGGCGTCCTGGAGCAATGCTAACATTTCTTCTTTCTAGTCGCCTGGGCAAACTGTAGACCGGTAATATCCATCGAACGATTATATCATAGTAACAGAACAATGACCTCTTAGTGCAAAAATAGCAGAGAGGGGCATATCTTTACTAAAATTGACAACTCTTGTGATTATCTTAATTTTTCTATGAGAAGAAAATGTAATTGAGAAAATATTATTTTTATAGCATTGAATGAAACGCTTGACTCGACAGTGTATGTGAGTGTTAGAAGAAAATGAAATTTAATGAAATTATTCACTACCGTTGAACTATCAGTAAAGCCAGTAACCTTACAGAGTTCGTATATGCAATAATATTGCCTTTTTTTAATATTCATTTCAACACCCCGAATTATAAGTTTTATTATACACACTCATTGAACAAGTCAGAACTGCGGTAATATGCATTCACTACCGAATAAATCCTCCCACGAATCACAATGGAAAGTGCCTCATTAGACACGTGGTCGCATAAGCATTACCAAATGTCAGAAGTCAATTGCCTGATGTGTGTTTTAGCAACTTCCTAAATACTAGTATATTGAGGTGATTTATGGTAACTGACTTTTAATCTGGGCTATTACTTCCATTACCGCTAAAGCGTTTACAAGCTGTAATTGCGCCAAAGCGTCTGAAAAAGGAGGACAATGAACAAGTTCATAAAAGTATGGAAAGAGAGAGAGAAGAGGACAGACAGTGTAACCAGGACATCATAATTCTTTCATTCCATTAAAGATGTCGTAACATTCAATCTTCATACCTTGACTTCCATATTCGCGGATGCGCTGATCTCCACTGTATTTAAAAATCATTGACTAGTCTATTTATTTCCGCGGTTGCACATGCCACTCCATTTTATACTCAGGTATATACTAACACCACATACATTCGAGGAATATTGATAACAAAAGTAATAATAGTAAAATATGTGGACGTGATAAGTATGCAATAATATCTAACAGACTCATTTCTGCAACCTTGTCAGATCCCGTGGTTTCGCTTATCGTAAGCCAGGTGGTATTAATTAGAAAGTTTGCAACAATATATAAGAATTTTGGCTGAAGTAGCAACTGACTTCTCTACAAGTGAATTCGTGACCTACTTTCTTGCCTTAAACCAAATTCGCACACATTACTTTCTAAATACTCTAAATATAGCTGCTTTCTCTTTACATAGATGCAATAGAAATTCCTTCGCCACGTGGATTACTTGACAACTTTTTTATTAAATATTTTCCATGCGTACAAGTGATTTATTGGCATTCTTTTGGAATCATGTAGAAATTTTGCATACGTGATTTTACGATAATAATTTGGCCTGCAGTCACGTCTAAACGAATTTGAATTAGTAAAGAGTAATCACTAAAAATTCCCCAAGGTACACCAAAGGTTAGTTCATTAATCAGAGTCTAAGAAGCGTGATTAAGTACGCCTAGTTCTAATAGTTCTTCAAGATAACAGACAGGAACAGTGCTCTCGAAAAATCGGCCATTTCGACAATCGGAATTGAGATATGTTGATTTGGTAGTTGGACTACGAGTTCCAGCTACTTTTCCATTAATATTCAAAACTCATCTTCAGTCATCCCACTTAGGATTATCGACTCAATCTCTTCCTCACTATCGCCGTTAGAGTAATGGTCAGTCTTAGGAGAGAGTAATACTATACTTAATATCTTATTAGAGATAGAGGCATCTCATTAGTTGAGCAGTCATGTGCAGAAATATATTCGAATTTATATCCAAGTGAGCAATCTCATATTATGCATTGGAATGGAAATATGAAATTGTGCTCATTTTACTTACATTGCAAACTTTAGAGTGGGTTTAAGTTACAATATATTGCAAAAATTCTTGCCGTAATTGAAATACAAGAGCACACACTTGTGAGCTCTTCTTCCTTTAATGATTTTTTGAGCCAGTATTACTTACTGTCTACTTTAATAGGAAAACTTTCGTTTGCATCTTTTAACTATAGGATCTGTAGCTCCAAAGTCGGTGGGGTATTGCCATCTAAAATGTATGCCAAGATCAATTCCGGTCTATGCCTGCTATCTCCGTCAAACGTATACGAAACTGATTATGCAATGGGAGATTAAAATGTTCAAAGGAAAATGACATTTTTGCTTCAGAGATTCGGAATCTGGTACAAGAGCTTTCTCTAATTTTTTGAGAAACGAAATATTTGTGGAGAGTTGAAGAAGTGTGAACTTCTTTGTTTTAAGCTCTAATTATCTAAAAGTTACAGCTTTCTGTTCTCAGCTTACGCTATACTGAAATCCATGCACTTCAGTTCAGATCTTTTTTTGCCAACATTTTCTTTCCACTGGACCAAGTGCAGTAACTTAGCGAAGCAAGTACTAAAGAAGGCTATGTTTTCCAAGTTGCAGCCTCTTATCATTTGGATGTCAATATTTGTCCTTTGTGATTATATATTTTAGTAAATAAATTGGACGAGAGATCTTGCATTCTGACGTATTCAGGTTGGCATTAACTTGTTTACAATATGACATTGTTTTTAATGGAAAATTAATTACCTTTGTCACGTTCTACGTCAGGATGATGTGAAGAGAATGATTATATCTGCAATCCGTCTAGTAGAACCCCAGTATATCAGTGAGTTTGTTTTCATCAGCTTAGCGTTACTATAGAATGCAATTCCAAATTTAATCCTTTTAAAACTTGGCTAAAATTTCTAGGCAATACTTAAGGAAGTAAAAAGTCTTCTATTACTTTAGTTTTTTTGGATTCAACTTCTTTGATGGGTGAGATTCACTATCTCATATTCGTGACATTTAACTTTTGAACCAATCAGATTCAAATCAATGTAAAATCACTGTTATGTATCCAATTGCTTTTTAAATAGAATTGTTATTTTCAACTTAGTTCAACTTATTCCAACCATTAGTAATTCTTCTTGGGTTTGACACAAGTCTTCACTAAGAATCATCTCCAATTCTGCATCTTCAACAACTTTTTCTCCTCCACCACCATGTCGGTCTTCGACATCAAAATCACCACTCACCACTTTAAACGTTAGACCCATTCCCACCGACACCTTCTGTCGCTAATGGCCGTTTTACCATAAATATCTGAGATAATCCGGTGAGCCTCAGCTCAGTCGCGGATTTTTTATATTGAAATAAAAAAGCAATATTTCCTGCAGATGACGGGAATTCGGTTTCAATTCAGAGATATTTAATTAAAAATATTATTATTATGCAGACATAAATTAAGTTCTATCAAAGTGGGGTTATATATACAAATGTGAAAGCAAAGTGTTCGACATCTGTGATTAATATATTTCAACTACTACCGTCATCTTTTGGAAGACGGAGGGAGCAAAGTTGCAGACCTACTAATATGCCATACATATACTTTGTTGAGTGGAGCGAACAACAATATCATCGACACTCAGACAGGCTCCAAGGTCCGGACGTGCTACTCGTCGCGTAGGGAGCAAATGCGGTCATGAGCGTAAGGACCTCTCAGCCAATCACCAATCAATAGTCGTTGCATTTGTTAGCAAACGCTTAATTCTATTTGGATGACTAAGCTCTGTGTCGGAAACACAACTCAAGTAAACGTATTCCACGTCATGCATCTGCTTCCGCGATATCATTGAGGTAACTTAGCTACCTATGAGAGCCTTTCCGCACTAGGGATCTTGCCGTAGAGATTGGTGAGCATCATTCAGGGCTTACTCGTGTAGCAATCCGCTACACTTGGAAGTAAAAGCAGTGAAATGGTTAAATCTAGCCCCTTTTCAGTTATAAAAATAAATGTTCAAAAATTTCATATTCCTAGTGAGAAATTAATTTCTTAAGCATGTTCACTTTTAAATGGGATCGAGGGCACATTTATTTATTTAACTACTTCACTATACTACTTTTTCACTTTTCTATTCAAGTAGATGATTTAAAAGAGCTTTTATGTCCCTAAGTTGCAAAGTGGAAAACTGCGTGAGGGTAGGAGATGTTGCTCAGTGATAGAGCGCTTGCTTCGTATGCGAGAGGTCCCGGGTTCAATCTTAAACATGCGGAGCTTTCGAGGTACCCGATAGACTTACTTTCACGTGGTGCACACTAGGCAACGTAAACTCATACGGCAGAAAAGTAGACAAACCAGCAGTTGACTTCAAACTACCATGACCCTACTCAATGTCATATTCGACCACTTCCACAGTACTCACCTCACCTTACTTTTTTCTCTACCTTTGTGTCTGTCTCTTTTATGTCCGTGAATCACTCTTCTGTTTCCCCTCTCGATATTTTGTGACTTTGATGGTCCTCCTCTCTGTGAAGCCCGAAGTCAACTAACGGTCCAATGATAACCATCATAAAGCCTGCCATTTTATGTAAATAAATAAATATGAGAATAGGGAAATTTTGGCAACTTTCATTGCTCAAGTACAAAAATTCCGAAGAAAATTAATCAAAGGACTACTGCACCATTATCATGAGGTAAAAGTCTGTAGAGTTATATTGAATTTCAATAAGAAAATTATATTCATCCTGAAGTACAATTATTAGAAGATTGGATTGCTATTACAAACTACAATAATTTTTTTAAACTTTCAAGTTTGAATAATGACGGGGATGGGTGGGTGGGTAAAGGAAATCGATTTGAGTGCTGCCTGAGTTTAAAAAGTGACTTAACATGACCAGAAGCCAGAGAGCAGGTAAAAATATTGAAATGCTAATTCACTCAATCCTCAAGGTATGATTTTAAGCCTCTAGCATTGGCTCTTACACACTCACTTTATAAACTCTTACTATCAAATAGTCACTCAAAATAGTCAGAAGCTCTAAGTTAATTTGAGGAAAAAAGCATATTTGCTGTGCCATTCTGTTTTGTTAAAATGAACTTCAGCACATTGCATTGATATACTAATTATATTATAGTAATAACTCATCACTTAACCTAATCGTGATAGATAATTATCAAGAAGCTACGGAAAGTGGAGGACTAAATTGCTATGAGTGATAAGAAGGCAAAAGCTTCTTTATTGCTATTACCAATAATATTGGGAATTATTTGCTTCAAGTTCTATCAAACTCATACGACAATAAATTGGCAAACGATTGTACTTGTAAAAGATAATCTAATGCCAACTTTGGAACTGTAGAATGTACACGTCATGGACCGGAGACCATGGCAATATTACCGATCTTAATCTACCAAGGAAATGGCATTGTTTTCCTTTGAGGGTTCAAATGAATAAAGTCGAATTGACGATAACTAGCAGTAAGTGACATCAAGCATTGAAATTTTAGTTTTAGTTAACGTATAAAATTTATACAAATTTTCGTTTTTTTTTTAGTTTAGACGACTTCAAATGTCAACTCCAAGTGGATATACAACCAAGTTGACATTGATATAGGTGTAGCATGACCCCGGGTGAGTTTTGTTCAAATGACACAGTGAGGCCCAAATTTCCAATTTAGTGAATCTTTTTTATTAATAAAAGAAACAAGCCTAATTGGCCTAATAAATCTTTCATTTGAATGGATCAGGATTAAATTTCTATTTCAACTGCAACTCTTAGTCATTTTTAAATTATGAAGGACTAATGTGTGCGTGGTCCAAACTTTAAATAAATTAAATATTTTCCAATTCATTAATTTTATCTACGTTGCTTCCATTCTAATCATTCATATTCTCATTTTTTCTTCTCGACTTCCTGGTTACGCTTCCTTTACTCTATTTTCAATATTCGCATAAAGACACGACAAGTCATAGAAATATGCTGGTCGACCTTTAAGTAACGATTGTGTCATATTGCTTCAGGTTGTTTACGATAGTTTGTCAATCAGTACTTGCCTCAATCAAAATCACTAAATCCTTTGTATTTAACTGCGAATTTGTTGCCAGGGTATTAATGTTGGTTTAAACTTGTTTGCATTAAGAGCACTTATAAAAGTGCCAATCTTGTTGTGAAAAACAGTTGACAATAATAGACCACGTTCTTGGTTTATCCTACCCACATTTTCACTGAAATTTCTACTCGTAGAATGCTCGATGAAATACTTGTAGCATTCCCATTTTTTCACTTTTAGCCGTGAAATTTAAATTATGAAAATAACATTTAAGCACTTGGAGGATCATTTTTCGAATCACTAATGAGCAAAACCATTTATATTGGGTGAACTATTGAAGAGATGGTTGATGAAAGTAAACGAGTATGCGATGAACAGGATTTTTCTCATTTAAATAGTAGTTCATTCTTTGTGTACTTCTCACTTCATTTAATATGTTGATACCAGTGTATATTGCTAATTCCTTCATATTTATCCAATTTCAGGGCCTGACCACCCTGGAGTCTAGAAGGTGTTCATGAGTAGCTAGACAAATCGTCCTAATATTTGAGGTCATTGATTATTGGTTTTATGGAGTAATTTAGATGTTTTGATAAGAACGGTTGCAAAAACTCGGAAATGACTTTCGAAGCTCAAATTTCGCCATTGGTATTAATTAGTTTTACAAACGATTATTATATCATTTTATTTACCACGGACTCTAAATATCCCTTCAACGTAAATTATCAGACACCTTTTAAAATAAACTTGAAACTAGAATAAACGACGTTGCTCTAGAAAATGTTATTTTAACCTTCACTCATCTATCACCTTACTGATGCCCACCTTTACGGCGTGAACTGCCAACGCTGGCCAATGACAACAGTTACTCTACAAACTCCCATCCAAATTAATTTTTAATTAAAAAACACATGTCTACATCGTCTACCACTTTACGTTTTTAATTAATTTAATTTGCCTTTAGCCGCAAATACGATATTTGCTAATGCACCAACACCTTCATTGTATTTACCCATTGTTGCTCAATTTTCTGGATGTCCCACAAAACGAGAATAGGCATTTTTGAATTCATCTGAAATAAAGACAAAAATCAATCAGTTGTCTATTTTAAAGATATATTTGATTGTAAAATTATGACGAACAACGGATTAGCCAATTTGTAGCTTTTCATGCATTTATTTTCATAGCAGGGTAACAGGATTTATTTGGCTGAACGGAAACAAAATAGTACTGAAAAAAATAAGGCTAAACTATAAGGTTATTGCTACCGCTAAATAAGTGCAAGTCTTAGTGTGTACTGTCTTTGAATTTAGAGCCTTTTAACAATATAGTCAGCTGATTAATTCTTGGTTTGGTGATTATAATATTTAATTCTTTGATTACTTTTAATTGAGTGAAATTTTTGAGAGCCATACATAGAGAAACAACGGTTTTAGAATTGTAACAAGTTGGAATAAAGATAACCCGCGTGAAGATGTCTGTGTGGAAAATGACAGGATGAGCGGAAACTGAATGAAGTCCATGGATGAAGCAGTTGGTTGGTGGGAGTTAAATAAAAATATTTTATGAATAAATGCTAATACATCATATTGTTTTTCACAAATCTAAAATAGTAAAAGTACAAGTTGGAGGTTATTTACAACCTCAAATACCATGTTTATTCTTTTCCTTATATTTAAAATATAGCCATACTAAAGTTCACTGTGTGAAGTGATTTAAAATCAATTTATAATATGTATGACCTTTCCATGCTCACGTTTCGAAAAAAAAATCCAATTTGACAATCTATTTTACTATAAATTTAAACTACAATCATCGGCGTTTAACATTAATATCGATTAAAACAAATAAATACTAAAACGTTAAAGCAATTCTTTCACAGAATATTTCTCTATGATTTAGAGTCAATTGAATATTAATTTCAATTCAAACAAAAGTTCAGGGCAACACCTTAAATTTAAAATTTACAAAATAAATGTTGAATCCGAAGCCCTAATTATAACAGACTTCTTAAAATGTAGTAGACTTGACGTTCAAATATAACAGCTAAGCTATTTTATATTAAAATTGAAGACGAATGCTACACAAATAAGGCTTGATTAAATCTCAGCAATCTCTATGGCAAAATCCCATGGTGTGAAAATGCTCCCAAAATCATCCTAGCTACCTCAGCAATATCAAGGGAATGGTACGTATGACATGGAATGCGCTTATTTAGATTGCAAAACTTAGGATCATTGTGCCATAGGGCTTCTTCATTAAATACCGTTTTGAGCAAGCTGATCCAGAATATTGATTGTCTGGGAGGCCCCTACACTCGTGACCTCATTTGATCTATAGTGGGATCACCAACACAACTTACGTAACAAAGTGCCCCAGTGCACTTGAGATTGCTTATTTCAAGCCGTGTTTGGGTTTTTTTGTACCTCAAAATATACATTCACTTTCTAACGCATTTTGAAATAGCCTCATTCTCTTTCGCTAATAGCATTGGCAGTGCACAGTCATAACAGCACACGTCTGGCTAATTTGCGAATAGATATGGGGATTCTTTATTCAATCCTTGTGGCAGCCAATAGATTTCAAAAGTGTGGGTGGAGATTTTCCTCCAAAAGCGCGTACGCATATGACGTATGTGGCTTAATTTGAAAGGGGGCAAGCAAAGGACTGAAAATTTTGATTTTTTGCCGTAAATCTACGTATTATTTTCCAAAATGGGGTGAGCTTAGACCATGCATTATGATTTAGTGGGCGGTGCTCAGGAATTCCTTGTTTTCACCTTTCAGCTAATTCTGTTTAACATCGGTTAATGGGAAGAACTAATTGATTTTCATGAGTTCGCTTATATCATCTATATTTTAACTATTAAGTTCAAATAATATCCTTTCTTAGGTTTGCGCTATTGCCGGCATGGTTTTTCAGTACCATGTAGGTACGTTTCAATATTTTGAAACTAACTAACACCTAGAGTGTAAAGCCAATCACGCTTGTAATGTCTATATTGATCAGAAAGCTCATATTATGAGTTATGTAACCAAACGCGGCCTCAAATTACCGCTTTATGAATCCTCAAGGGAATCTCTTTCGTCTTAACATCAAAGCAATAGTCTATTAGTCTTGTACAAAGAAGGGTAATATCGATTTTTTCATCCTTAGTGACTCTATTGTTCCCTCAGCATCGATTGAGCTTTTCAACTACCTAATTTACTCTCATTAATTGGTACTTGTTTAATTAACGGAAGTGAAAAATACGCTATGAATAACTAAATATGGCTTTAAATGCCAATCTTGTTTAAATTGACTTTATTGTAATTTAAGATTATATAATGATCGCACTATACAAAATTTACAATTTCAGAAGAAAACACGCGCTTTAACTAACAAGCAAGAGAGAGTTAGAGGTTTCATTTCTGGAAAAATTTAAAGTAGTTTAATAAATCACAACAAGATGAAATAGTCACCATAGTATTAATTATTTACAGGAAATTTTTTTTTATATTCTTAAGGTAATGTAATGCTGTCATTCATTAAAGTTTGCAATATTCTAATAGCTAAGTCATAAAAAATACACAACTGAAAAACAGTAAATGGTCCAGTTGAGAGAAAGGCTCAATAAAATGTAGAAATTAGAAGAAAGGCTTTAAAAGTGTCTTTATTTCTTTGAATTCTGGATTCAAAGAAATAATTTGCCTCAAACTTTTAAAGATTAAACGCGATACAGCTTATCTCTACGTGCAAACGTCTGATTGCTGCCTTCTAACATTTTTATGGCTAGTTAATTTGTGAAGAATATTTACCAACGTCAAACGTAAAGAGAACAGGAAATAGGGAGCAGCTGCGTAAGTAGAATAAGATTTTCAAATCTTGTTCAGAGAAACAGGATGCCAATGGTAAGTCCCATGAATGGTAACGTGAAAGAGCTCAAAATAGGTATTATGAGTAGAGTTAAGAGTACGATCAAACATCCACTGAGACTTGGCATTAAGGTTGGAATCGCAAGATATTTGATTGATGAAAAGTACATATTCGGAAATACGATTTTCATGGTTCGTATATTAGAAAGCTGAATAAGTTGTCACTGAAGATAGTTGAAAACAGTGAATAATAATAAAGGGTTCATTTTCATTCCCTCGTGTCACAGTTCTAATTCAATTTTAGAATGGAATACCAATTCAGGATTGGAAAAAGAAGGATAAATTTACAGATAGAATAATGCAAACCATGGATGGGAATTATTTGTGACCTTGAAAGGGGGAATTTCATTGGCTAACTTCGCGCTAATTGGTGAACAATAGATATAAGAAATACTATTTTAAGTTAAGCCATTGCTTTCTAATTTACTCTAAAACGTTCAATTTTAAACAAATATTAACTGCTTAATTACTTATATTTAATATGCTATTAATAAATAAAATAAACTACAATCGCATCTACAAAATCTTTAAAAGTTCTAAATTCTTCCAATTCCAATTCTTAAAGAACCAATGACATGGAAGAATTTGCATCTAAAGTCGAGGACATCTAACCAGATTCTGCAAGTTATAAATTGGCGTTTTAATAAGACCTATTTTCTGTTCCTAGCGCATTTTCTTTCTTACTTTCAAGCTTTAAGAAAATTCATTTGCTGATATCTTTTCATTCAGTGAGAAAGTAGTATTATTCTGGAATGAACTGCAGTCTAAACCAAAAATGGTTAAACAAGTCTTCTGTGAAGTTATGTATTGTCTATGAAAGACTTGTGTGGAAAGGTAAGTTAACCTCGTCAGTACTTGCTTTTAAGGAAATGAGGAAAATATCAATTGGTGTAACCTTCTAAGTTAGTCGTTTCTTCCAGGCATGTGTCGTAAAATCCTGAATCAACATAGATTGGGTGTCTCAAAACATTTACCAAATGTATAAAAGTGTTGTAAATATTAGCGAGGATATGATTAGTGTAAAGAATCTGAAATGTGTGTTTCAACCACTTCCACCTTTTATAAGACTTTAATATCCTCTAAGGAGACACTGAAAGGTCTTGTTGAACGCTAAAATTGACATAATGATCTCATTGATAATGCAAAAGCACAATTTTGTAAACCATCAGTATTTTCACATGCTTGATTGGTTTAGTCAAGGGAACAGATCAATTTAAAACCTGAATAATAATTCAAATTATTTAAGTATCGTATCAACCATTGCCATCATACAGATTTTATATTCTTCTGTTATATTGAAAAGTTTGAAAGTCAGTATACGTACCTCTAGGGCGTTTGGATATTCCATTGTAATATATATAACTTCCAAGGCTAAACCCAAGGGAACAGTTATTAGGAATGCGTAATCTTCAGTGATAATTGTGGATATATTAAAACTGATCAGACTCAAGAAAGTTGATGTTTATCTCGACTGATATTGAAGGTCAAAGCTGAGCAACTGTTAGATGCTGCCTAATTATTCCACCCTTTCGAATGATTTGGTTTAGTTATTTTTATATGGAGCTGACGAGCTGTACGCTATCTGCAAGTCATCATAACGGTAATTGTGCCTACTTTATTTTAAGCATGAAACGCCCTTTGTGACACCGATCGAGAGTCTTCCTACTTTCCTAAAGGCGCTCATAGAAATCAACTAGGCCATTCAAATAAGCATATAAGTCGAGAATGAGTCATATTGGACAAAAAAGCTTTTTTTAAACCATCATTGCACTCTTAGTGAGCAATTTGGCTTCTTAATGAAAACATTTAGTTGACAAATTACACTAGTTATCGATTTACTGAGAATTCTAAGTCCACGTTAATGCAAATTATTTGTAGTTTAATTGCATCAAGGCATGTTTTTAACAACTTGTTTCCGGATTCGGGGTGTGCGATAGACTTACCTCCACGTCGTGCACCCTGGGCAACGTATACTCATACGGAAAGAAGTCTATAAATCGGCAGTTGACTTCCAACTACCATGACCACCTGACTGTATGTTATATTCGACCACTTCCACAGTACTCACCTTAACTTATCTTTTTCCCTACCTTTGTGTCTGTCTCTTTTACATCTGTGAATCACTCTTCTGTTCCCCCTCTCGACTTTCTGCGACTTTGATTTTCCTCCCCTATGTGAAGCCCGAAGTCAACCAAAGGGCTAATGATAAAGATCATGAAGCCTGCCATTTTATATCAATATTTCCAGTTCCGTGAATTAAAATCTTCTCCTTTATTCGAACTTTTGTGATATCTAAAATTATCCAAACAATAAGTTTGACAAACATGACGAGTGAACATTGCTTCAAGTAATACCATAGCAAATTTCGTACATCCTACATCCAAAAATAATAGTTTTAATCAAAACGTCTTAATATTATCCCATTTAACCTTAAATCACAAAACATTCCAAGACGCTTTTGAATCAATAGTGTGTAATATTAAGGAGCCTTGCAGTGAATGCAAGCTCCAACGATATTTGAGAAAGCTTCCAAATGACGCAAAACAAGCCTGAGGCAGAAGAATAAATAAATTAGTAAAGCAAATCAATTAGAAATTTAAACCGGGTATGAGTAGTGGTGCAAGTGTGAGAAGGGAGTGAAAAGTATTCAAGAGAGATAGCCGCGCATTAAGGATAGGGATGAGCAGAGAGAGAGAGAGTGAGCGAAAAGATGAAAAGATATATTGACGATTACTAAACACACTCTAATCGAAAGTGTACATGGAGATGATGAAAGCGCAATCACATATTAGATAGATTGAGAACAGTTTTTGAGCTAATTGGGTACTGAGTGAGGAGACGTGAACATAACATGAGAGAATGAGCTGGATATTTTCCGGTTCACTTTGATTAATTTGCTACTGTCTCGTACTCTTCTTTGGGCAAAACGGGAACGCGCGGTTGCAAGTGTTGAAGCACGTTGGTGCAGGGCTTGCAGAGGTTAAAACCCTTTGGCATGAAGGGATCCACAATCCACATTAACATGAACAGAGCTAAGTGACGAGTAAATTAATATTTGAAACACCGAAAGAACATTCTATTGATATTATAAAGATATCATCAAATGTGAATTAATAGCTAATTTATTCCAATATTGCCTGAACATCTAACATGAACGCCAAACATGCCAAACGTTGAGAGTTTTAAGAACTATTAAAGAACTTGGTGGGGTGACCAGACATATCAAAAAAACCTTGCTTCGTATTCTGCAAAGACCTTTAGTGCCCGATTTTCAGTTGTTTTTAGGTCATATCATATTAAGATTGTTAACACGTCACACATGTGTGAGTATCATCCTCGAAGTTGACAAAGGATTCAATGAAACCCTCTTTAGAAGATTTGTGAAATAGTAGAAGCCTATATTCTTCTACGAGATGAGGAGTGATGAGCTAATTGCGCACATCAAAATGGCAAATTTCAATTTTTCTAATAAACATTGCGCTTCCGCTGCAACTATGCAACCGATTTTCCTAATAATTCAACGCCAATTCGCCCATTTAAGTTATTTTAACAGATAGAGAACTAACCTTGAGTTTTTCACTGATCCCATAGAACGATTTCGCCACCTTTTTGAATAAATAATACTTTACGTTCATTTGGTACACGTGGACTAAATGCACTGATTTCAAAGGGTAAACTGTACCATTTGGACATAATTCTAGTTGTCTCAACTTATTCGTTCAATTATAGGCGGGGGAATAAAATTTCACATTAACACATCAATTTGACAAATTAATCAAAAGTTGTCAATTTATTTGACCATCAGGCCCTGGACTGTATTCTCACGTCATTGGCGGTATCAACAGTTGTTTGTATTACTTATCAATGTCAAAATTTGTCACATGATTATGGTAAATTACTTTCAAGGTAATTGAAATTTTATTTAAGCAAAAAGTAAGCAAATCATTTAAGCATTTTCCTTACTGTTCCAAGCTTATTTCTTTAAGTTTTGTGCTTATTGATTTAACTGTGAATAGAAATTAAATTCAACTTTCGTGAATTATGCACCACATTAAAATAAGTCTTAGTGTTGGAACATACATCTAAATTTAAGGCTAGGAGAACAATACCTACAGACAAATGAAGTTTGGTAGAATCTGATTTTTACAATGGAGAGACAATGTAATGCTCTCCGTCTAGCCTAGTTGGGTGATGAAAACATCTCACCATAGAATTTGGCCTTTCTAAATGCTACGTATTTAGGTATACCACAAGGTTATTTATTGACCTCAAATGCATTATGCTTAACAACAAATAGAAGCTCTTTTAATATGGTGCAGACATTACGAAATTGCACTATCAGCCTCTCAACTGAGTCTACTGCCAAAATCAATTCTCCAATGTTACCGAATAAAGGCCAGTGACGGGACGATTCATCGGCTTAAGTAAAATAAGGCCTTTATAATACCTCGACTTGTTTTACTGTGTTCACATGCATTTCCTTAATCCAACTTTTGAACTATTTCCATATACTTAGTACTATGGTTTAGCGTCAATTCAAAAAGCACATTAATTTTATGATTTTTTGGGTAAAAATGGATTAAAATCACATTTGGATGTTTTGTCTACTATTTACGCAAAAATTAAAAATGTATCCTTAAGTATTAAATTTGATACTCCTATCGGCACTTAATTGAAACTAACAGCTTACCGAACAGACAAATGCATCCGCACATTCCATAGAGCAGAGTCCAATGTCCCTTCAATTTTTCACTGATAATTGCACATACAACGCTGCCAACAGACTAAAAGATATAAGGAGGAAAATGGTAAAAAAGCTGAAGTAGGACCAGATATTGAATAGAATCGGTTGCTAAGGGGTAAAATAGAAGAACGAAATCCCTTTGGTTCTCGTATTGAACACTTTACCTCTCATAAATGGAAGCAAAAGAAACAAAGAAAACCACGTTGGCATTCAATCGCATGAAGAGAAGAAGTTGTGAGATTAAACGAGAATAAAGAGAATTAATGCAAACGTAGACCTTTATAAACAGAAAAAATTTAAAAGCACTGAGCAAATTTACCTTTGCTCTAAAAAAGGCTAAAACTGACTCTTAAAGGTGTAAGAATAAACTTTCTTAAACTTGATTAAAAATAATCACCAGCTAGAATACTCTGAACTATATGATTTGCTCAAATCATAAGAGAGTTTCATAGATTTTCATTGTTTCTTTAAGGTTTATTCTTGCAGAACTGGTAAGAATGGTGAGAAAAAAGAATTTTTTTTGAAATTGGATTGTTTTTTTTCGCCTAACTTTTCACCTTCTATTTGGCAAAATTTCCTCAACCTCCTACGACATGAAACTTTTAATGCTATTGAAGTCGTGTATTTCAACGATTTTTTTTCAATCTGAACAGTGTGAAGGACCTATCAAACTCGAGGAAGTTGGATCGAAAATTATCACGATAGGATGCATATTTTTACCACATCGCACAATTTTGTACTGATCACTGTACACGTCCGCTGAGTTCGTTTAATGCAGATTTCGAGTTCCACACCAAGGAGGTCATATTATGCCATCCTCTACTCAAGATGAATGTGGAAAAACGCCTTCTTGTCTAAGTTTACGAGGTATTGTATCCTCAGTAAATTATTTCCATCGCAAAAGATTAAATTAAAGAGTTCTAATTGCAGTTAAGGGAGGCCGCATATGCCAAAAACTATTTTAGCTAATGTCCTGCCTTGGTAGATTATGAGTTTGTATAACCAGCCAGACAACAAAACCCATCTTTCACTTAGCTTTGAGCTCCCCTCCCTCCCCTCCCCCAGGATCTAAACTCATTCAGGCTTTTAGAAGAAAAAAACATTATCAAAATTACCTAACAAGCCATTCTATTCTATTTAAAAATAGCAACTATACTAAGTAGATAAAAGACGAGCAACAAGGAGACTCTTCCACATTCCCTACTTTATTCTCCGTCTCTAATTTAAACTATTTCACTGTCCTTCGTATTCAGATGCTTCTCCTTGATTTAAAATTGCGTCATTTCACTTTGTAGGATGCATTATTTAATAGTGAAAATAGATCCAAATATGTCGTAATAAGCAGATGCGTAAACAAAGTTCCTTTAAACAACGTTCCTCAATAACCGATTACATATAAACACCGCCATGTTGTTTCCGACATTTAAAATATCAGTTTGGCCTCTGATTTACAAATGTAAACCACGTAATAAAACTTCTCGAGACGCCATGTAAAAATATATGATGATTGATTGTCTATTCTGATTTTTCCACACGTGATCAACTTAATGTGGGGGAGCATTAGGTAACCGTTTTACAAAAGTTAGGTTTCGAAAGTGATACATCTCACTATCAATATTAATATTAAATGAGGCACATCAATTTTCGGGTACGTCTTGTCGGTTTCAATAATTAAAATGAATTTTTTCAGGAAAAATCGAAAGATTTTTCAAATAATAGAAATTAACCTTGAGGAAAAGTATATATCAAGCGAAAATTGGAGAATAAATAACCGTAAATATTAGTGCTGGTACTCTTCATTATTTGCTATTGCTGTAGTAAGAAAGAATTGGTGACTGGGAATTTCCCAATCAATTAAAAATGTGCTACAATTTCTGCGATTATTAAAGTGGAAATCGATTAAAACTTTCAATAATTTTTTAAGTTGAGCATGTTTTAAATCACCAAATATTTTTGAAATGTGACTTGCATAATACTTCGAAGTTAAAGACTTTAAAATAACAGAGATAAGGTAGCCATTAAATAGTAAAATTGCTCAAAGTAAGTCCTTAATTTACCCGAAAATAAAAAAAAGTTTATTGCGACTCGACGACGCGTTTCTCCTCCGGATTGGAATGAGTAAACTATTCTTCAAGTACTTTAACTTTGCATTGAAAAATAGGAATTGATTAAAATTAGATTCTTTTGAATAATTTAGTTGAAAATGGATAAGAACCATCTTAAGCCTGTTAATATCTTAATGACCAAGTTATTTCCTTATTTAAAAAAAGTTCTAAAATCGCTGTTTTTTGCTACAGAAAGTCGACCACACCAACAGTTAACTCATCTTCTTAATTTGTAAACACCGTTCGTAAGCGTCAGCGGAGATTAGTGCTGACTGACTGGTATTACTTAATCAACAAGGACAGTTAATGTTTCTTCGTTTCATTCTTCCTTTGAATGATTAAGAGAAACAAAAATTTGTAGCGGGCGGTTCGGCAGCTTGCGGTTTCAAAAAATAGTAAAAGGCAGATAGAGTTGTAAGTTGGCAGAGCTCCTTAAACTGTGTCTATTTCATGTGAACAGTTCTTGTATCAGTCCAAACCTCGCCTATTAGAAGTAAAAAAATGGCTACCTTTATTTTCCCATCTATTAACCCTTTAATACCCTGCAGGACCGTAAGGTCCTCTTTCAAAATAAGCTTCATTGGTACTAGACTCGTAATAGAAGGCACTATTCCCATTCGAAACATGTTCAGTACGTCTATAGTCTTCGCCTGATAACCCCAAAACCCATCACGTCGGCAGTATCAATCTGCTGTGAGACACGCGTGAGTGCGGTTGGGATTAAGTTTTGTGAACTAGCAGAATATTAAATTAATGTTCTTTATATCTGGACTCACAATGAATTTAAAGTAGTATGCACATTAATTTGACCATTAAAAGCTGAATTAAAGTTTTTTTAAAATTATTTATCTTTCCTATGACGTAGTTCAAGCAAATTCTAGTAATCATTGCGTCAAATTTCCCTTAGGGAGAAATGAACATAAAAATTCACTTATTTTTAAATGCTTCAAGTTAGAGCTAAAATGGGTGTAGTGTTGTTGAAGATTTTAATTTATTTTCTTTTTTTGCTTTACTTAAAACAATTTGTAGAACTCCACCATAGTTTTGAAGTAAAGAAAAAGTTGTATTTTTATATCTTTTAAACAAGGTGAAGCAAAAGCAAAATTCATCATTGTTTTATTATATTAATGTTAGTTTCATTCCCCGGAAAACCATCTGGTACATAGGTGTTTCAGAGAGTGAATGTTGTTAATGAATGTTAAAACAACTATGAAATTCAAAAAAAAGATGCTCCTTTTTTCCTAAACCATATCGTATGCCACCAACAAGTATTTCCGATTATAAATAATTTAAATGGAGTAAAAAGGTATTATTTGGCAGTTCGCTATCATATTTACCGATATCGATATTTTGGATTACGAATACTAAGGATAAATTTGAGATAAACCAACCTACAACAAGTCTATAATCGAACCAAAATTTAGCTGAAAGAAAACACGATCGTTTTTAAAAGTTGTGGTATTTTATAGTACATGGTTAATATTAAGTATTCGTGAGTGTGATTAATGTGATAGATCATATTAAATAGATTGAAGAATAAACTGCTTACGAAACCGGTAAAGATCATTCCGTAGTTAACAGCCATGTAATCGGGTCCGAACAAACGGCTGGTGGCGCCAGGCATCAAAACGAAATTCCCGGAAAGACAGAGAAAGAGAAGACTGACCCAAATCGCGTAGATGACCATTGAGCCAGTTTGGATTTGCCCAATGTAAGGAAAGGTAAAGAGAATGATAGCCCAGGTTGCCAACATCACTGAGAGCGGTCCCTGGGAAACAAGAAATTAATTTCCGTTTATTTGACACGATAACCATTTTCTCACTTAACGAGTTCCACTTCGATCTATTCACGACTTATCTGGCTTACTGTTGCCTTTGCATTAACCTACCGTCAACTGAGCAACTCTCTATTAATGTCTTTAGCAGATCCCTCTACTCCAGATTACGTTGCGTCGTAGTTTAAAGAGGGATAAACGGATGATATTGCAGTAACATTCTTCTTTAAACTGCAGCAATTACTTTGTCTAATACTACTTCCTATGAAAGTTTCTCCGTAAGTTAATTTTTATTATAAAACTGAACTAAATCAGCCTTTTACAGGATGATGAAAATCCCAGTTACTTAAGCCTGCCCATATTCACACACCGCACAATTTTTCATACTGTGAAAAGCATTCAGAAATGATCTTGAAGTAAGAGGAAAATGAAGTCGAATTTAGATTTAAAGTTTGATTTGTGCAAATCAAGCCGAGAAAATTTAGAGGTCCTCGCTGGTTTGACTAAGATATACAAGTATATGCAAGGGACTAGTCATTTTAAGCTGGAATTGGCAGATTTATTGTAGTTTTAATTGATCGGGTATTTTTAAAGCAAGAGAAATAAACCTCTTGAATAATCCCAAAACCCATTATTTTTTACTTTTTAGGTCATTCAGTTTGATAATACCAAAAAAAAGGACCATAAAATTAATGTTTTAATGATCATCTTCCCATCTTGGTTTATTCCAATCGAACTCTAAGGAGGTAACCCATTCAACCCGTTTCATTACCAATGAAGTGAATTGAACTCCACCTGTGATTAAAATCACTGGTTAATATAATTAAGTTTATTTACCAAGGAGCAAATACAAAATCTCGCTTATAAAGTGTAAATAATAAAATTGGATTTAAGGGTAAATGACAAAGACAAGTGGACATTTCGATAGCTCTGGATTTAAGGCTCAAATTGCTTTTCTAATTTTATGAAGAAAATTTTTGCACGACCGTTGTCATGTCATGAATGGACACCCATAAAATTGACGTCAACCGGTCAGCCATTAAAAATCACCCCTGCAATGACCCACCAGCATTGTAAAACTGACAAATAGCGAACAAAATGGCTATTATGCAGTTAGTCAATTTGGTTTTGGAGTAAACTGGCTTAAAGGCGATAAATTTGCAGATTAGCCAAATGAAAAACATTGTACTAGACAATTTGCTGAGATATTTAAGTAGCAGGGAGAGAAACCACTCAAGAAAGTGTAAAAAGAAATTCAACCATCTGGCAAAAGAAGGTCGAAGCCAGGACGAGTCTGCATTGATTTCTATGCATCGATGGATCCGTAACGTTAAATCTTGGTTAGTTAAAATCCGATACGAGCATATAATGTAATAGATGGTTGCATTCGCTTTGATGCCAACCTAAGAAGACGTTTAAATCACGAGAAAGATATAGGCACCAACCCCTATTCTTTTTTCATAGTTGTACATATAAGGAAAGATATTAGAATACTTTTGCTCAATTGTGAGAGTTGCGTCCCATAAAATTCGTAGTCAATGACATAAGATCTTGGGCACTCTTTATGTCAAATCGAACAGGGAACGTTTGCGCATATGTAAAATATCTGAAAGTATCACAAATTTGGACGTGCATAATTAGAAGCTCTCGACTTTCACTCCTATTTTCCATCCAATAAAATATCTTCTAGGTTAGTCGATGAAAAATTTTATTTAAAATTGAAGTAATTGCATTTCCAAATGATCGTATCACTTGTAAAGAAAGATCTTCTCAAATATGTCACTAAATGCAATAGAAAGTGCACGAGAAATATGCTCATGAAATCAAACCATTTTTTATTAATCTGAAATGCAATCTTTTTATATTTCTATGGCTGCCTACACAAGCCGCTTTAATATCAGCGTTCGTTGTTCGTGGTGGGCAATTTTGCGAAGGAAATTTTGACTCATTTTTTGCACAAGAAATTATCAAGAAGAACGTTGTGTCTCCGTTGTGACGGAGCGCAGAGTTTGTGCACGCGACTAAAATAAACTAGGCCAAATTCGAATACACTAAGACCCAAATAAAATACCCCTTGAATCCATTGAAAAAATATATAAAATGATCTCAAAATTAACAAATAAATAATTTTAACGTTCAGAAGAGCGTTCTACCTCAAAAGAATAACAATATTGCGTTAGTTAATGTACAAAGTAAGCTAAACGAACACAGTAGGGAGTTCTTTCAGGGAACATAAGGCAGTTAGATATATGGAGCATGCAATCTTCACACGAGTGAACTAAGCAATCTCATCCGCATTTGAACATTCCGAAGGGTGTCGCCATGTGTGCAGGAGACTTCTCAGCTAATCAGCTATTAATGCTCATTCAAGTTATGTTGGATGTGTTCAGTTACTAATCGTGATTGCGGTGAGCATAAGTTCACTTAACGCTAAACGTCTGCTTCTCCTATACCCTTAAGATAGCTTAGCTCATTTCGAGAGCCTATTCATTCTAGGATATTGAGATTATTAAGGATAAGTCGAGGCTTATACATTTTCTGCTCTACTGAACCACCTGACGAATATCCAGGAGCATAAATCCTTGGTAAGTTGCTTAATATTTAGAAGCACAAAATCCTAACAAGCTTTCTGTTAAATTAAATTTTTGTTAAAGTGAGAAATTATTTACCACTTATCGTAAGCAATTAAAATTTACTATCAAAAGCTTTTTAAGTTTTAGGGCTCCAAAAAATTCAGCCAATCTCGATAAATGAGTTATTTGGAGAGACAATTAATAACTATTTTTTAAGTTGCATTTTAATCCTAATCTATAACCTTTAGAGTAGATTTTATTTGTTTAAATAAATGGAACAAACCACAAATCATTTGAAAGCTGCGTTTAGGATTTGAGTGATGGTGGCTATGCTTACATTAATTCCAGATTCTTTTCACACACGCATCGTGGTACCCTGCATATAGAAATGATTATATTATAGTGATATGCTTATGACCTCTTCTAAACAACTGAGCTAATTTTACGACTTCCTTTAAGAAGGATACCACAATACTCTGCACTAACTAATGCGGTTTACTTTTATCCAAATTTATTCACATCTAGAAGGTCAGAGCTATGGTCAAAACATTGAAATCAATTTAGTCTAGACGTGGTGGTAATGTGTGAGAGAAAATCTTTTCTTCTTCCGTATGTACTATTTGTTAGCCTTGGAACCCGATCATCCTCAAATTTTATTATTCTTATTAAAGGGTACCGACAGTCACAGACCATTGGCAAATATTCCAATCCAATTTTATTCCACCAATGAACATTCAAACAACAAACTGCATTTTATTCTAAATGTGGGAGTTTCCGTGGATATCTCCAATACAGAACTAGCATAACATAACAAGCATAAACTGAACTTAAATTAGAGATACAAAGGAAAAGTACCTTGAAGGAGAATCTGTCACAGATTGCTCCCCACATTATTCGACCACCAGAGTTGAAGAGGGAACTGGCCGTTGCAACACCAGAGAGAAAACGATCGTCTGAAATATGAATTTGTCCCACCAGCTAAATTTGAAAACAAAATATAAAACAGTGATTAAAATATGATAATATGCAATCCAAATTTTTGTAAGTTTTCAATGTAATATATTTTTGTAACCCATATTTTAAGGATCAACTAACCTCTGCGATCACTCGTACAAAAATCTCGTCTTCTATAAGTCCTAATGTTGACCACAATTTACTGGTGTGACCTAAATTGATTGATTGATTAATTGATGTGCGCAAATAGATATTAAATTCGTGACCTCTGAATTAGTAGACGGCTGCAACATTTCCTTAATCTCGGGTATTAACTTATCCATAAAACTTTTAGTATTTTCAGCTAATGAGCTTAGGACAACTCAACTGTCCGTGGTCACTCTTTAGAAAGAGATATGCACAAGTGACCTAAGGGAGATCGTAATGTTTGATTGGTGTCACAAGAGGTCAAAAGTCGAGCAATATCCGTCTATTCCGTGTTTACACGAGCAGGATATATTAATTCCACTCTCTTCTGACTGTATAGATCCACCGTATTTGTATGTCCAAGAAGTTGGTTAACCACAAGTGTATCGAAATACCATGTCGAGTAACAGAATTCAACCTACGTATTTTTATAAACCGTTCTTTGTTATTTATTATCAATTCTAAAGAGGAGGCGCAGCAAACCTTGAAAGAAGCGGTGATCAGCGTAATTGGAATAATGTTACAGAGCATGATAATCCAAAGGAAGTAGAATTCGTGGCGACGAAGGCATTGCAGTGGTGGATAGTTGATTTCCCTAAAAGAGTTGCAAAGGAGAAACAGGTGAAATTATTTCTTGAATTAGTCCTCTCATGTCAAAAGAAGCATATGTAAAGAACATTTGACTATAAATCCGGTGTGATAATTCCACCATCTCTACTTAAAATGGACATTTTATCAAAATTTTCAACTGATGAGGAAATAATCAACAGTTTGGAAGCCATCAGTTGCACTTTTGGACTACTCTAATGCCAACCACGGTGAAATTGACAGTGATAGAGAAGAAGAATACAAAAATCAATAGGCAGAGGTGAAAGAAGGTTTGCATAGCTTTGATGCAAGTTTACTTGAACTTATCTTATATCTTCCTATAACTGCCCCAAATTTTAGTAGCAATTGTCACCTCAAGAACTGTTTCGATTCTGCTAATATAAGCGAGAAGGCGGGTGATTCGATCTTCCCTGAGTATGTCGAAATCAAAAGTATCATTTTCATATCTAGTAAATCAATACTCCGCCAATCACCTTGGACAGAGGAATGGTATCATGGAGCCGTCTTGACGAGAAATTTGAATTCTGTCACCCCTCCCTCCCCCCCCCTTATTAGTCATATTTTACCTGTTAAATTTGACACTCTAATTATTGGATGACCGCCAATGATATTGATTTCACCTACAAGTACATAACCGATACGCTACCATCCTCTCTTTTAGCAATAAATGTTTTAAAAACATAAGCTCACTAAAGTGTCCATAGCCAATTATCCAATTTGTGAATTATCCCTCCTGTTCGTCGTATTTCTTGCCATTAATTTACCATTTACAGCGCTTTTATATCTGCGTTCTTTAAATAAGCACAAAGTGATTACTGTTTCACTTTAGGAAAGAATCAATTTAAAGAAATTTTACAACAATCACATATATTTGTTACATTCTTTCTACGTGCTAACTTGTTTTGTGAGATTGTTCGCAAAATTTGAATGAATGCGAACGTAAATTGGTCTTTTATATCAGGCTAAATTGATATAACGGAATATTGGTCATGTTTTCTTCGTAATGTCACAAAGTCAAAAATTAAAAATTATCCCAATGTTTGTGAGATTATGTTTCTAAAAAAAACCTCAAATTTACTAACAAAGTTTGCATACAGCGAATATGAGTAGTGAAGAATCACTTCGATTAAAGAGTTCAGTTATAAAATTCACAAAAACTACCAAAATTAACTAGGAATCTGGAAGAACTAATTCCATTCCTTTTACAGCTAAGAGAGTTCAGCTTGAGTGAGAACTGTTTAGTTCCACTCAGTTGAAATCATGTACTCTAGATCCTTCATCAAGATCTTGGCTATCATAAGAAAAACGTGTACCTGACGCGGTTGGACGATCATCTGAATTCATCCATTGGATAATGAGCTCTGATCACTAGAAATAGGAAATTACTCCTTAAAACAAAGGCAGAATCTATAAGTTGAATTTTGGAACATTAAAAACACCTCAATCTAATGACCCAATTTGATAAGAAACATTTTGGACCGTAACTTAAATTCGATTGATGCTTCTTTCCTGTTCCTCAATCCAGCTTGAACTTCTTTACCCTCCTCCATGTTGAGATACAATCCCATACTAAATTTTATATCCCCTTACCATGCAATAGGGAACGAATAGACCGCTTCTGAGCCAAAAACGAAAGTTCATAACTTTTGAAACGTTTCGAAGACCATTTTGAGGTTTTCTGTCGCAGAGACGTGTTTTGTGGGAGATGTAATGCAAAAATCGCTTGGCAAATCCTGCTTTGACGAGTCACACAAAACATGGCTCATTTCCATAAATTCTATAGGAGCTTGAGAGATGGCCACACAATCTGATAAAGGAAATAAATCATGCCACCATGAGATTCAACTTAATATGATTCCTTAAATCATAAAACCTAATCTTAAAGTTATCTGAGAGAAGAAAATATTCAAGTAAAACTACGAAATTATTCATAAATGTATAAAGTCCACTAAAGGCAAAAGAAAAAACCTCGAATTTAAGCAACGAACAACTTGCAAAGTTTGTAACAATGCCTATTGTAGTGTGCCTGAACGTGGCTGTGAAAATTGAAATGTTTGATTGTAATACTCAGGGAGTTGGCATCTTAGCTATTTCACTCTTTTGCTAGATTTTAAACAGTTTGGAATAAATTTTGTACAATAATACTTGGATGTTTTCCAATATGTTTTATAGATCTTAATGTACACTACGCTGCCCCTTAAATTGCAAGCCCTTCTTCATTCATACACTCTTTGAAATCGAGAGTGGATGACTAGTACCAACCTGAATCATGAAACTGAATAATTTATATTACAAATTCCTAAAATTAGGAGATTATGGTCACTGCTAGATGTTCCCTGAACACTATACAAACAATCTGGCATGAACTAGAAAACTGTAATGAAGACTACAAGACAGGTTAGAAGAAAGCGTCACAATAGACCATCTGATTTCGTTGCGCTCGTAGATTAGTTTACCTTGAAGCACAAACCTCTGGTTCTTTTCTGATGAAGATAACTTTTGCCAAGATCAAAAGCATGACAAACAGAATAGTAGATAGTTGGGTTTGCATACTATTGTGCGGACCAAATTTGATCAAACACGTCCTCCGAGAGTGATCGGATGCCTTCCTCCGCATTATTTAAAGGGATGTCTACGTGATATTGCATACTAGTTTAACGAGTGAGGGTAGCGAATAGTATATGACAGCAGGATTCGCCCCTCTACTACACCCTAGGGGGAAGTTGAAATTGGTTGCTAAATAATTTTTACGACTACACCAGTTCCAAAGTTTGGTCTCCGCATTCCCAGATCTTAGCTAGAAGAACTATTGTGTATGGAAGGCTGTCAAAATAATATTAATCCCTGTGTAAATACCACAGAGGCCACCAAGTTAATAAGCAGAATTCAACCAACTATTGAGACCTTCCCAAGCTTAGTTCAGACTCAGATCGCGCCAGGTTCCAGGACAGAGACAAAGTTCGAGACCGTATTTAGGTTGTAGTAGTTGCTTCTGGGTGCTGTTATGAGTAAAACTCTTAGCCGATAATACAGCTTCCTTGCCAATAAAATCTCTAGATTTATTTATCTTTAATTTATATATATATATATATAAGGCGCATTTAATACAATAATACTATAGTCCTTTTACAATGTATTATTGCGAAATTTCCTGCATTGTCAAAAAACAGGCTAATTTCAACATATTCAAAGCTAGATAGCACAAATGCCCGAGAAAGAGGACATAGATCTGATAACTTACACCAAAATTATGAAGATAAATCTTAAGCTCATTAGAAATCAAAATTTCAATGAAATTTAGTTTTTTTTATAATTTTAGTTTATAGCACAATACATCGAAATCAGAAAAATAAGCAAAAATGTGGGAAAGTCTACAATTTCCCCTATTTCGCCTATTTTAGTTGTCCAAATTCCTACATAGCTTTTTTGGAGGTTTTCTAAACAGGAAAAAAAGCGACCCAAATGTACGAAACACTTCTATTTGACTTCATCTTCAAATGCTATTTTTAGATTGAGAGTGGAAATTTGAAAGAGGCATACCTGCGCCTTCCCCTGGGAGACTGAAAGGATAATTGTAACGCTGCAATTACTTGATTTGCTAATCACGTACAAACTCCAGAAAAAGGAGCAACTTGACAGATAAGTTTCATTTTTTCTTATTTATTGATCTTTGAAAGCTTCTTATAGTATTGGTTTGAGACGAAATTGAATTCTTTCCTTTCCCATTGGATAAATATTAATTAATTATTCTTTTACAAAAACTCAATTTTCCAATTGTGACAGCTAATATGCTCATTTACATAATCAGTCGTCATAGGTTTGTGGCTCAACTGAACAGACTAATACGTCGTCGTAGAATTCCAGTTCCTCATCAGAAGAGCTAAATGCTCTCCTATGAATGACTTTGGAGATTAAAAGTGAGTTAGATACTCATGTCTCAACGATAAATGTGTTAGAGATATTCTAATTAGAATTTGAAATATTCTTATTATTTAAAATTATCCCATCTAGGATATGAAATATGAAATATGCTGTGTCTATTGCAAAGTAAACAAATTTCTTAAACTTGAGATAAGCACGTCCGATTTTGAAGAGAACCTATAGGTGAGGTAAAAAGCGAACTAGCAAAATAAATTAATTTTATCCAAAATGAACCGATTGATGAATATTAGAGTAAGCACGACTGTATAGACTCGACTTTTCTCACACTTCCCTCTCTCTCTCTCTTATTAAAGACGCTAAAGCCTATCTCCCAACCTACCCAAGAAAGCAGAAGGCTGGATTATTTACTTGAACGTATCTCCCTACTTTTCCTCATCGAGGAGGAGACAAAAACACGTGTATCCCAATCCGATATTGAAAGCATTTTCGCCCCTTTGTTATTGCTTGAGTCATGGTCATGTAGTCAGTTCCAAAAAAGAGATGAGGTGAAAAATAAGCCCTATTTTGCCTCTGCCTGCATGTTTGCTAAGCAAGCATTGGAATTTAATAAATGACATTCTAATTCAAACGATACGGTAAGTTAATATCCGTTTACGTGATTAGGCACACATTCGATAGTTAAGTGACTGTAGACCTCAAATTGCAAAGTATTAGAGTAGGCCATATAAGAATAAGGAATGCAAGTGAAAATGTATTTTTGTTTGAAAATAACGAACATCTTCGGGATTTCAAAAAAAAGGTATTCGGTTAATGATTTGAAAGTGAAGTACATACAGTTCTAGAAAATTGCTAATATAGTTCGCCAGTGTGAACCGAGAAATGTACAAAGCAAAGTCTCAAACTTCACTGACCAAGTTCCTTCCCTTTTCTCATAATTTTAAGATTTTAAAGCCATTTCAAGCTTTTACTGTATAAGTATACTAATTTTACAGGTAAACAGATAGTCATTATTCAACAAATACGTCTCCTCTCCTTTATCTTTAAATAAAAACAAATTACTCAGAAATAGTAGCATACTAACGAGGTTAAATAGTTACGCCATGGGCAAATGAGAAAAAAGTACGAGGCTGTGCTCTGAAAAATAATAAACCGCATTAAATATCTGTAGTTGTATAGAAGACTTGAGCTCTAGTTAATTATTTTCTTCTCAGGACTGAAATTCATGCAATACATCTATTGTCAACTCATAAACTTTAAACAAATTTTAAATGATCCTTTGAGAAGATCGATCGTAGCGCAACTATAAGTAGCATTTTGCCACAAAATAAGCGTAAATGAACATCAGCAATAATGTCAGCGCCCATTATGTAAACTACTGATATTTTAAAATTTTCAAAAGTAGCTTGAAAGGAACCAAAAATGAATTTATCTAGTAAATTTTCTTATAAACAATGTTGAACTAAAGCTTGGTTACCCGCAAGAACTGCGAAAAATTTTCAATAAACAGGAATGAACAGTACTTGCATATGTTACCACGAAAACAATGAATTTCTAATGAGTTGAATTAATTTAAACCAATTAAAAATGCAATACTGCAATATTTACTAAAGCCATTCCTATTCAAATTCTAAATTTGATGGCACCTATTAATATATACTTTCCTCATTGTTCAATAATCAGTGTTAAAAAATCACTTATTTTATTAAAATTAGTCTAAAGCAGTAAGATAAGCGTACAAAAACTGACTAAACTGACTGTTAAATCATTCTAAAATTTGGTAAATTTCAAAGTTCGAATGAATTTGAGACGAGTATTTCCAATTCGAGAGGGGGGAATAGAATAATCTTAATGAAATGAATAATTAACAAGAGAAAGTACCAGGTATATAGTTCAAATACTCCAATCTATACCATTCTTGATAATAACCTGGAAAAAAGGCTTCATTCATTTTGTTGGCAAAATCTAGGGCATTTGAACTTTCCAGCGAATGGTAGCTTCCTTCATATTCTTTCTTTATTTGTACGTGTTTTCATAACAATGAAGAGAATTCAAACAGCTAATATCGTTGGTCGTCTAAAAAAAGAAGACGGTTTGGCTTGATATTTCCCTTTTCGAGTTTACATCCGTAGATTTACTTCTCCAGGAAGCCTGAAGCAGGAAACTTAATCTCTACCCTACAAAACACTTAAGCAGAAATTAAGTGAGGGTGGAAAAAGAGAATTCTGAAATTAGAATCTTTGATACTTCGGAGTTAGATTTTCCACTGCGGTATTTCAAATAACTTGGATCTCAAATTTCATTAAGAAATTCACAACTTGTTTGCCATTTTTTCCAATTTTGTAGTGATGTTATTAAGATCCCTTAGTTATTTCAATGATATAAGAAATCTGAATGACAAGAAATGGCATGATGTGAGTTTACTTGAAGATTCCTACAATTGATGCTGGTAGATAAATTCATATTAGCGTCCACTTAGGCAATTAAGTGAATAAATAGAATTTATATAAATCGAAACCCACTGGATGACTGCCACTCAATGCGCTCTAAAAAATACAAAAACTTGGACCCTCTTTTGTTATAATAATTCAGAACTTATTAGAAATGAGAAAATGGAGGAAAAAATTATCTCCTGATTTAGTATAGCAATGTTGACCGTACTCTTTTAGTAAATATTGACTTACTAATTATCGAATTCAGATAATCAAAATCCATCTTTGAGCGTTTGCAGAATATAAATATAAGTCCTTGAGGCATTCTTCAATCAGATTACTAATCAGGAATGCCAATGATTACTAAGTACCTCTGTCATCTTTCAATATGCAAAATTTAATGGCATTCTGGGCTAATTTGATGTGTAAAGTTAATAAACTTGCGAAATAGTTTTCTTTTCATTTAAAGAGTAATTGCACGGCTTTAAGATCAGTTACAACCACCGAAACTTTCAAGGTTTTCCCTTAAATCGGAAAATTATGTTGCAAACGTTAATATCGCAAAGCTAAAAAATATTCCAACCTATTAGAGTTCAAACAGATCACTTTTGTTACTATTCAACTTGACCAATCTTGATAGGTCTAGTTGGTTAATGCTTAAGATCATTGTATGTACTTTGACAATACTTACTGTGGGATAACAATTGACAATTTTTCTCGCTTAGGAGGGGAAATTGGACCGATATTGGAGTGGGCAATCGAGAGTGAACGACGGCTTCCGATCGCCACCAGCATGTCCTCCTCATCCCCTCTAGATGAATCCGTTTAGATTAATTAGCATTCGTAGTATTCAGTAATATTACCAATATTAATTTAATACCATCATAACTTACACTTCGCCTTGAGCCGTAGTTTTAGCAGCGTTGCTTTCAGCATCACCGCCAACCAAAGATTTCATTTCCTGGTTTATAAAAAAATATTGGAGATTTATTTAACTTTTAAGATTAAATTGAAACATGTAGGGAAAATCGCATACATTTCTCTCTTCCTGCCCTTCATTCTTAGAATCTCCCTAAAATATGGGAAAACACATCTGATGAAGAAACAAGGCTTGAATAATAAACTTAGTAAAAAATTTAAATGAATCCTCACCGTCTTTTTCGGTTCAGGTTTTTCATTAAGGAGTAAAATACCGATCAGTTGAAGGACTGCAAGCGAACCACCAAGAACTAGAAAAGCCTTTGGGACTTTATCAAGCAATTCTGGATCATCAAACAGCCTTTAAAATAATTAAATAATGATTAATTCAAATTTATCAATAAATTCTGATAATTTATTTTGTAACAAAGATATTTACTTGGTTTCGTTATTCACCATTAGGTTATTTGGATTGATATATATAGTTTGAATTGGTGTAAATACAAGAGCTCCAAGGCCGAAACCGCCGACAATCATACCAGTAATAAGGGTTCGTTGTTTCGGAAACCACTACATAGATAAGTTTTTTTAGAATTTGCGAGGAATTAAAGGTACCGATCCAGCAACCGAAAAAATGATAGCGTAAGAAAATCCAAAGCCGAAGCCAAGAGTAACGGCATAAGTAAGAACAACGTAGATGAAGCCCTTTTGAATTGTATAGTATGTTAACAAAACGCTACCGCTGTTTATTATACACCCAAGAATGACTATAGCACGGTAACCCATAAGTGGTAATAAGGCGCCACCAATAGGCATAGACACGCCCTGCATTGACAAAGCAATAGCAGAAATCCACACAGCTGAACCCATTTCAACGTTGGGATCAACTCTAAGTTTTAAATAGGACATCATATAGGTCGCAAGATTGCCTATATTCAATAATTATGGTTTAATACAAATACCGATTGTATAAAAATGTCCAAAGGTGAAATGAATTAATATTCCGCCGATCACAGAAAGAATACCAATGCAAGTGTCTTTATTTATTGCCTAAGACAAAATGGCATTAAATATCCCAAAAGTATACCATCGTTTACCCAGATGAGTTCGATGAAATTACTGTTGAAGTTGTGACCAACTTTAAAGCAAATGCATTTGGACGACTTAAACAAAATAATGATATCATAATTCTTAATACTGATAGCAGTTTATAAAAATTATCTGCTTTATAATTTCTTATTTGGTTAAAATTCATTTTTTTCCTATAGTCTTGTATCTTTAAACGGTTTAGTCACAGAATAACTTCCTCAAAGTGCAATGGACGATATAAGCTGTAAAATTTAAGTCGATAATGAAATAATTATTTACTTCGATTTTATTTAATTATTTTAACTTAAATGGTAGCAAATGCATTATATAATTATATTTTTCAGGACATACTCGTAATTACGTGTGGAATTTTTGGGTAAGACAGCGTGCAGAAATAATGCCTAGCAGAATTTACAAGATTTTATTTTGATTGTCAATAATATGGATGGAAATCTTAAATACTTTGCAGAATAGAATTGTTTTTTTTCTAAAACAGATGACTTCAAATAATTGGAAAATTATAATTTCGCAATTCGTTGTTATGATTTGAATTTTGTCGCATTTGATCATGTTTCATTAGTTACCAAATTTAATATTCATTGCTCAGTTTGCTTATATTGTAGCTCAATATAGCACGACCATGCTAATCGCCTGAAGCGTGGTTGTCCTAATCGTTGAGGTATCATTGCCAACACTGATCGTGAATAGAAAGTACATACAATTTTTAAGCATATGCCAACCATGATCATCAATCTCCAATTCATTGATCTATATTTTCCCGATTGCATTTTCCTGTTTCTATATACCCACGCCTTTGCTCAATTCTTTTTCCAATTCTTTTATACTTCCTCACTGAACCAAGTAAATAAGACATGTCATTGTTTCTAGTGATGTTACGTGAAAACGACTAGCCTTCACTTCAATTTTAACAGGACACAAATTTCAATATATTTTTTCGAATTATGAATGATTTTATTGAACTAAAGCAATATCATTCATGTATAAAGGCCTAACTATACCCATTTTCATAACTAGCTGTTGGGACCGCTCACCATAACCACTAGCTTATTGTTAGTGGTTCAATTATGATTGTTTTTTCATTCTTAACTTACCTAATGTCTCACACCGAATAAATTAGGTCATTGATTCAAAGGTTATCTTGCTTTATCTGTCTACCACAATTTGAGCCGATGTCAGTCAGTTTTAAAGTATCCCTAAATCCTCCCCATTCCTTTCCACGCCTCAGCATATTTTTCCACTGAATAATCTTCATTAGCTCAACCCTACTCTCAACCTTCATGTTTGATAACGTCTTGCATGCTCTATTAATCCTGGAAGGATCATCAGCTCATAGAAGCCTAATTTGAGTAGGCTCATAAAGTAGCTTTACTTGCAATTAGAACCACATTTTTGAAGCAGACTCTACTACTATGACTCAACCAGCTGTTTTATATCCAAATGTAAGGAATCTTGTCACAGCATGAGCATTTTATAAAAACGAGAACACCTTCGAATCATGATCTAACATTTGGCAAAATCTGTGACTATTGTCTATGTGGTTATTATAATTATACGTTTTAGTTATAAGTTACTCATTCTCAGAGGTACTTAACTAAATCTCCTTTTAAGCTATTGACATTGTCCAGTTACTATCACTCACGGGCTCAAATTAACCAATCACGATAAGTAGGTTCTTCTATTGGTTATTTTTTGTCCACTATTTTACCCAATAGAATTTGAAAAAACTTTTCTTCATTATATTGCTCTTTATGATACATAAATCAAGTGAAGGTAGCATGATATCGCTATTCGTGGTGGAATTAATTATTTTAACCCAGATAAAGGCAAATCAAAACAGGTCCGACCTCAAATTCGCTGTCGCTGTATCCAGGGATACCTCTCCTCTGTGGCGAAAATTAATCGAAGCGTATGCGGAAAATCGTAGCCATCATGTAAACGTAAGCGCTTCGTACTTCTTTTTAAATTCAATTTCAATTCAATTTCAAATTTGCCAAGACACATTTGATTTTATATATCAATCTGGAAACCTCGTATATAATTACTTTTTTCCATTTTAGCTTGTTCCAACGATCACAGAGACGACTTATCAGGAGGATTCTTATACTCCAAAGAGGTTAAAACAATTTTCAGTTCTCTTGATTGATGCATTCGTGGAAACTCGAAATGTTTCCTCAGAATATATGGCCGTGCCGTTTGCCTCAACGTTAGCTCTCGCTGTGTTGATCTTCCAATATATAATAAGTTATATTTTGTTAAAAGTTACAGTATAGTAATTACAACTGCAGACTAATCATCTTTAACCTATTCACTTGTCAATACAGACACAATTCTATGCATCGTACCCCACTTCACCTTCAGTATGGAAAGTCAAATTAGTGGTGAAAATAAGACGCAAAGGATCCCTATGAGTCCATTGAAAAATACTAATTTACCTAATGACTAAGTGCTGTAGTAATTTTCCGAAAAGATTTCTGAGAAAGCAAAGTTAGGACCGCATCTGGTTTCATTATTATAACGATCATTTCATAACACCAAATTGTGTCAAAAACATATTAAACTTAATGTGTGACCAAGACAAAACCTTCAGGTAACCTACACTCCCAAAGAATCGAGTTATTTAAACTAAAATTGCGTAATTCGCTTTTAGATCATTGGTGTTCTACTACAATCTTCCAGAAGTTTCAGAAAACTTTCAACTTATCCTGAGTCTGCATGATATTAAAGCCATTTTTACTGGTACAATCAACACCTGGGATGATGTTCGAATTCGTCACAAGAATCCAGGTAGATGTTCTGACATCCTTTTTCTTATTTTTCGAATGAGCTATTTTTACGTCTTTCTAACAGACTTGCCCGTGATTCAGCAGCCCATAATTCTCATTGTCAGAGACGACCATTGTCAAGCGAATTTCGCTCTTTCACACCTACTTACTAATTACTCAAGTATCTGGAGACAGACATACGGATCGATAACCTCTCTTCGAGATTTTAATGCAAGCATTAATATGACCCTTTATAGAACTGTTTCTCCTTCAGGAGAATTCAGCCTTCTAAACTCATTACCCTATTCTATGGCATACTCTCTAGATACTAATCCAGCATTTTCAACTATTTCATTTCAATTAAGTGACGGAAATGTTGTGAATCCGACAAATTATCGTTATAAGAGCGAAATATCTAATCAGTACCCCTTCACCTTTAATCGGTATGTAATTATCAAGAAAGATCTGGACATCGAACCTTACAATATCTCCCTTCAACGCAAAGATCCCCTGCAACAGTTAAGTGCAGCTTGCAGGTTACAAGTTGAGCTCTATCGATTCCTTAATTGGTTAAGAGGGTCCCAACGCGCTGAAGAAATTCTAGCTTCATTTGGTCTCCGTCAGTTAGATGGCAGCTACCCCGCCTCAAATTTAAGTGAAATGACCTGCTCAAACAAGAATGACTCAGTAGTGTCAGCTGTTCACCTTTTCTCTGAAAAGATGCTTCTTGAAACTGCTAAATGGAAAATAGAAGATGGTGATAATAATGAACATAAAGATTTAATCTTCACTTCCTGCGCAGCTATCACTATTATCCTTGTAGTTTCCCTTATCTTATTTCGTTATTTTCGTTCTCATCATCGACCATTTTCAGAGTACCTTATTGGTATCGATCAGATGGGTTCCCCAGACAGATCAACAATGTTAGAGAGTTCGCCCGATGTCTATAAGATTAAGAATACAGCATTTCTCGAATACGCCCTTGGAATCAATAAAGAACATATTGGAGGAAATGCACATGCGATTTCCAAGAATATTAAGAAGAGTGCTACGAATACTTGGGTTTATGCAGATGCAATTCTTTCAACAGCGCCTGTTAGTCGAGTATTTAAGAATGAGGAAGTTCTACTCAAGCCAACGAATATTCCGACAACATTTGAACTTTCGGAGAAGGGAAGGGTTACACTACAAAAGTACATTGAAGTTGATCACGAAAATGTAGTTCGTTTTTATGGTATGGCAAAGTCGTCAACAAAAAATTGCAGACTCAAGCGGAATGCACTTGCAAATCGGTGGAAGAAGATGCGAAGAACACAGCGTGGTGGAGTTTTGAAGACTCAGGGATATTCCGAATCCGACTTTGTCCTTCCGTGGATTTACTATGTGATTGTTGAGCCTTGTGTTCGTGGAAGTCTCTTTGAGTTACTTCACAGTGGACAGTTTGAAATTTCTCAACCAATGAAACTGACTATTGCATCGGATATCGCGTCAGGAATGGCTTATCTACATAGTCGAAAACTTGTGCACGGAAATCTATCAAGTTTGACATGCCTTCTAGATAGTCGATGGGTGATCAAAATAGCTCGATGGCATGATGTTAAAGAATTTGTTCAAACAGAGTGTATAGGAAGTAAAGGTATCGTTAAGAATACTTCTCAATGTCATTTGAAAGTCTGCTGGCACCCAGACTATCTTCGATTGGTATGGAGGTCACCAGCCCAGTTGAAAAACTTTATAACAACTCATGGGAGTATCACTCTTTCCAGTGGACGCCATGCTGATCGAATGAGGTTGACGGAACACGTCTTTTCGAAAAGAGATCATACAGAAGGTCGAAAAAATAGGGCACCTGATAACCTGGAAATAGGAACTGAAGAGACGTCTGGAAGTGAATATAAATCGATGGAGTGTGACGTTTACAGTTTTGGAGTGATTCTTACAGAGATTTGGAACCTTGAAGTGCCTTTTCAAATCCAGCTGACCGCATTTGGACACGAATGTCAACTTGCAGAAGCTATTTGTAATAAAGTGTGTCAGCTTTCCATATCGCCTAATATGTCTTCTAAGGTAAATACACCTTCCTATCTATTAATCTAAAGAGAGGAGGCCAATATGGTCAGAGTAAATGGGAAATAAATTAATTGCGAAATTAAGGAAATAAAAGTGAAACATTAAATATTGAGATAAGTTGACAGTCAACCAAATGGAGCTGCGTGGTATACCGCAATTTTACTACATGTTTCTACGCTTTGTAGGACATCGAATAGGCGCTGCGGTCTTATGCATATTGTAGAGAGGATGGAGATGCTACGACAGAGCTAGGCGAAGTTGTGCCCTGTTAGATAAATTCAGCTGAAATCTGAAATGTTGCCAAATATATTATGCATAGGAATTCTTTCGGGAATTTCGCAAATAACGTTATTTGTTACACCATCTTTTAAGGTCCTTAGTTAAGCAAAATGTTTCCCACGATGTTTCTCCTACGGAAGATACTGTATTTTAACAGAGAGAGAACGTTATCAAAACCAGCAAGCACAGATAATGGACAGGAGAGGTTTTAGTGGATGAGAAGGTTGCTCATTTTTTTCTGAGTAGAAGTTAGGGCTATTTCCGACTGACATGTGCCTTAATGGACTTACTTCTTGGTTCTTTATGACTTTATAAGCTTTAAGCACAATTTTGTGACTCCATTCTCGGCATTGTGAATTAGAATTCATTTTACCATTTTAGATACGCGATTTAACAGAATCTTGCATCGATCACTCTGAACAAAAGAGGCCAAGCTTTCGAGCTATCCTCAAAACCATGGCCAGCTTAGTACCAAAAGATCGATCGCTGGCTCACCATATGTTGCGGGCGGCCATGGTGTAAGTCCAGCCAATATCTCATTCCATTTGAGGGACTTTATCTAAATATCTACCTTTTAGGAGGCTGAATGACCTGGACTCAACTTTGGTTCTTCGTGAACGAGACAACGCCCTGGTTAAGTCTCAACTTTGCCATAAACTTGATCAACTATTTTCACCAAATTATAGCATGAAAGTAATTGGTGGAGGCTCATCAGTTCCGCATGCAATCAATGGTTGCGTAATCCCACCCAAGAATGCCATTTTGGCTGTTGTCACATTAGACACTTCTTTTCTACAAACCGCAGCGACTTTTGATGAAAATTCAGTAAGCAAATTGTGTAGTTGAAATATTTGCTCATTCAATTTCTAGTCACACCAGTTCACCTTATGAATTGATTCACAACTGTTGAATATTCACGAGAAATTGGGAAGCATTAAGTCGCTAGGTTGGATATGGGCAATCAAGTATTAAATACTTCATCTTTATTGCAAGATACTTTAGAAAGACAAGAATACTTAGCAACTAGTGCTTAAATGGGGAACTTTAAAACGTTCTAATCAAGATAATGATTTCTGAGGGTTCAGATTAAAAATTATTTGTAAATACGCACATTGCACTGTGCCCAGGATTTCATTACAGTATGTGCTTTTCAGGACACTGACAGTGAATGACTTTGCTGTTGATAGAGAAATGAGGTTCATATTTTTTTAGATTTTGAGTACTAGACATAGGACTGGGGAGGGATGTTAACTCCTTTAATAAATACATATATGGACTAAAGAAGAGCCTTTGTATCTTGTTCTATTTGCTAAAACAATCTCTATGCCCCATAAACTCCGTAAGGAGATTAAATAGAAGTCGAATATAAGAAACAATTGATAACACGGATTATCTGTTCAAATATTCCGCTCATTTCTTTGGTAATGGAGTGCAAAAGTGACCTTCAATAGAAAACATAATTTAGTGAAATTAAGTAGACAAACTGGGTACCAATTGGTTAATGTCCCTCACAGCTAAAAAAATGGAAACAATCCATGCAAAAGCGGTGATATTTAGCAATTATGACAACCTGAAACGTATTATCCGCACAATAATTTTAAAATGGCCCAGTTTTTCTTAATAAACCTTCAACTTCTCCAAACTCTGGAGTAATATGGAGGAAGACTTGCAACGTGCATGACTGTCTTACTATTGAAAAATGAATATACTTGCACAGGACTGGACAGGTGATAAATGATTGGTGGAAATTTTTCGCAATACATTTTCTATACTCTGACCAAATCCTCCGTTTCCAACTTATTTCCCCCTCATTCATTGGGTTACTATTTCCACCACGATAAACTATTGCGGCATATTACAGTAAATAGAAAATTCTATATTTGTAAATAGACTAAAATATTTGGGTAATGATCATGAGCTTAAATCATATGACTTGACAACTACTAGGCACAGATAATAAAACGTTGGTAAAGCTAAGTGAAGTCCTCACATTTTCAACAAGTTCTATGTCAGGGACCCGAAGCCACCAGAGTCCTTTCTGTACGCGCTAGTGAAATTCTGAACTAAAACGGAAATCTTGTTGTGGATGTCATTTAGTGAGCACTTATTGATCTGCACTTAGAATACGCAGGGGCGATCCATGTCACTGCCACTATCTCCTTTAAAGATCGATTGTTGGCAAAGGTTTACCCTAGAGGTCTAAAATGTTGAAAATTAGATTTTAAAATTGAAAACAAATTTAAGAAAATGACTGGTAATTTGCATGTGCTTTAGCTACTGTCCAAGTAGCAACTGGTGTGAATGGCCAGCTCGTTAAGCTGAATGAATCTTTTTCGGACTCATATATACAAATTCTATGAGTATCATTTACAGTTACTGAATTGTTTTGCTTCTGTTCTAGGTTCTCTATGAAATTCAGTGCTTGAAACAGATATCCCGGAAACATGCCAACGATGGAACGCTTCGTTGTCTAGCCGCTCCTGGTAATTTCAATTTCAATTCTTTTACCAAGAATATCATTGGTCTGTTTTGAATAATATCAAATGCATGAACTTATTTCAAGATTAGAATTCGTTAATTTCACTTCAATATATTATGTGTGTCCCAATATTTTAGAGGAAGATATACATTAATGATGCCATCTCTTTGATAGGAGGTTTCGAAAATGACGGAGTTTGCTTTATTGCAACTGACTACAGAGAAGGGTCTGAACCAGGATCAGAAGGAGATAGGGAGTTGATACTGCACCTCATTCGAGTTATAAGCCAAATTGAATGTGAATTCAGCGCCGTTAACAAGTTTGATCCACTCTCTCATCCCAAGTTCTGTGCTGTCGTGCATCGATCGATGGCTATGTCGGGACCGCTTGGAGTTTATTTTCCATGGTAACCATCAAGTCAAATAATAATATATATATTATTCATGCCCTTGTTAAATTTATCGAATTCTTACTTAAAAAAATATATAAAATAGAACACATTTATGTTCATAGGGGAAGAAAGTTTGGTAAGTCCCCAACAAGTATTGTTAAATACCACAGAGTAAGTTCTTTGTGGTGGACTGCACGACACGCGTCTTGAAATTGGTTCCTATGACTTAATGGAAAGAGATTCGAGGATGCTTTCTGTCAGTCAGACTGAGAAAGATGAAAGTCATTATCCAACTAGAGGTGGTTTTGCCCTTTAAAGATCAGTCTTATTAAGGAGCAGTGGCCCTGCGTTATACTAGCTTCTATATAATTAATCTTCTATTATGTACTCGCACCTGAATGTACCATGTTTCGTTATTTGGCGTGGTATGAAGGAGTGTGGCTAAAACACGCTTCATTCATGAGTGTTTTACTCCCCCCTTACATACTCAATTTGTTTTTTTATTCAAATAATGAGTTAAAATTCATTTGGATATAATGGGTAGAGTATCGTAAAGATGCTAATTCACAATTGATTCAGTCCTTAAGTTAGTCTATAATTGTCCACCCTGAGATTAGAAACGCTATTGATTTTTTCTATGTTTAACTATAAATCATAACCTCCACCTTTCATCCATTTGACTTGATCTTAATGTTTTCATTTCTTAAATGCCCATATTAGATTTTTGTCGTTATTTACAAGCTCAAATTATCCCGAAGAATCAGCAATTCAGCCCCATTTAAATGATGTATTTCAGGCAATTCATATATGACAAGGCCCTTGAGGAAATTATGGAATTAAAGCGCTTCGCTAAACCCATGGAAGTTCTGGTATCCTCTGAAGTCACAACGGATTTAAAGAGTATCCTGACTGATTGCAAAGATTACACTCTCACAATCACCCACCACGTTGAGTTATGGGTATGTATTGTAGCAAATTAGTGCAAGAAATTTGTTTTCCTAATATTGTTGCCTCATCACTAACGGTTTTCTACGAATAGAAGTTTTAACTAAGTTTACAAATGTGCGGCGAGAGGAAAAATTATGGTTAAATCAGATAAATGTGTACCCTTGTCTCTTCGAGATTGCCCTAAGCTTATGATTGATTCTGATCATTAAAATTTCCCAGAATAGATGGAGTCATGTTTGAAACTGTTCATCTATCGATATCGGCTGATTTGCAATAAGTAAATTCAGAATATATATTTCACCTTATTTATAATAGCTCTTTTGAAGCTCGATCTTTTTTCACCTTTAAAGCTATTAAAAACTTTTGATTTTTGTGATTTTAGGGGTGCAAGAAAATGGAACTCCACGTTCTTCGATAAGACGAAGATTATCACGTGCAGTGATGCTAGTATTTTGTTTCAAGTCTTGTTCATTCAAAGTAGAAAACTGCCTTATCATTCAAAATATTGCCTGTTTTTCTTTTCTTTTAAAAAATGCAATATAAAGATCAACTGGTTTAAATTTTATGAACATAAGAAATGATCTTGCGATTAGTGAGAACAACGTATACTCACATTTTACTAGAAATAGTTCAACGTATTCAACTGGCTACCAATACTATTTTTCAAATCGTTACCCTATGAGATAATTTCATTGATGGACTCAATGCTATCGAAATTGATTGTTACCTTTTTCATGGGCAATTCAACTACCGCCGATTTCTCAAAAAATAGGTGGGATAGAAATTGTATTTCAAAATGTCTAATTAAAACCCGAGTTCCACATTTTAAAAATAGCTTCTGATCAAAACCTTGAAGGACGATTCTTGTTGTAAATGAAACAAACTATAACATAATAAACATCACATTGATTACCTCAAGCAGCCATCCAGTGCTCCTAATAGTTATTACTGATTAATATTTAACATCGCTTCCTAAATTCACAGTAAATGAATTTGAGCTCTGGTACACCCCATTGTGGATTTCAAATCCTTACCACCTAAGTAACATACTGTTAGGAAAGGGGATAATGCTATGATATACCACTTCCGTGTTTGTAAAATCACTGTCACTGGCACATATAAAATTAAAATATTATTTATTTTCCTTGAAAGTGAGATAGGGCTGAATTTGGGGAAGGAAATGGCGACATGACTAATTAGGACAGTGAAAATCACAAGGGTGAATTCATTATCACAACAGTATCAACAATAAACTGTGCATTAAGCTCTAACGGAAAGCTATGGTACATGCCAACCATTAGACAACTAGATGGACGTATCTATTGTTTTCAAGTCATTTACAATATTATTGGCTACTTCAGAAACCATTAACGCTCTTAATGAATGATAATAAAATAGCTTGAAATATAACTCAAACGAAATTCAAAAGTAATTTGAGAAAGTACTGACTTGATTTAATAGAAAATTACTAACAAATGGTTGTAAAACAGCATTGGTTAAGAGCGATATCAATAACAAGAATAAGATAATTTAGTCTTCGTTGATATGACTTCCGGTAGAAAGAGTTTGTAACGCTTTCTTACAGGACCCAATCGCTGATACACAAGATCCAATTTTATCAAAAAGGCTCATTATTTCCATTCCGAATTCTTGAGCCTTGTCATCAATATCCTTTTGCTCACTCAGGACTTGTTTTTCCAGTTCTGTAAAAAGAAGATTAATCTGAAAAATTATCGATATAGTTATGTGAGTACCTGTCCTATCACGTACTCTCTACAAGCTTGGAAGTTTTCCCAAAAAGAACCACGTGAACTTTCTAAGTGATCCATTAGATCGTGGGTACGTTTTTCAATGTCGTTTTTAAAGATTTCATACTGTTTAGAGCAGCTAGTTGTCTCTTCCATGGCTAGAAGAAAAGTAAAAAATAGTAAGCTATGTAATTTCTTAACAAAATGGCAATATAATGAATGAATTTAACTGGATAAGTAACTCCTAAAATGAACGCGGAAACACAATGGTAAATTCAAAACCTTCTCTGAAAATTCAGTGAGCGCAAATTTCATACGTCCAAATACATTATTTAATATTATTTCCCAGATGAGTGATTAAAACTTATTTTTATCATAAATAAATTTATGCCAGGGCATAAAGATAGTTTTTGACAAATACAATATCTCAAGCCTTGCTACGATACAATAAGGTAGTAAGTATAAATACGTTTAGAATGCCTATTTTGAGTTTTAACATATTTGACCATAACGAACCATCAATCTAGTGAAGCAATCGTTTCTCTCAATCCTATTTTGCATCAATTTAAAAAAGCATGCATTTATCTTTAGCACGAAACAGTCAGCGATATATGATTTAATTAACATATCTTTATTGCTTTTTTTGATGGGAATCCACAAGACATCAGCTAAAAATACGTTCTTTTTAAACGACTAGATATCTTTTAGCAACAATGATCGACTAAGAGTCGGTTTTTTCACAGGATTACTATAAGTGCTTATGGTTGTAGTTTCAGTATTACCACACAAATGGAAAGGGAAATGATCAGCATTTTTATTTTAGCAATTCTCTTCAAATTAACTTAATTATAAATCATTTTATTACCAGTAATTCAAGTAAAACAAATATTTATAATTTATTTATTGCAAAGATTAATACGAAAAATTGAACACTTCGTTGTGTGAATTATAAATTACATTTCTTTCGTTTCAAATATAGTGGACTTATGTGTTTGCGTGTTCTTGAATGAAATACTAAAACATTTATTCATGAATAAATTTTTCCATTTGTCTTTCCTTAAAATGGATTAATGAAATACATATCACCAATAAGTACTCCATACGAAAAGTCACGTACGGCTTCAGAAGGACCTATCTGAAACTTTCCAAATTTCTCGATTAGGCACAACGATTAGCTAGTCGCTAAAATTTACTTTCTTTCAGTAGTAATATTCTTATAAATTAAAGTGTTTCTTACTTTCTAATTTAAGTTAAATGATCGTTAGCACAAATTTATAAAAAACATCATCAATATAAAAAATAAATTGGGTAAATTCTTAATGTCTTATGTCAATTAAAAGCCATATATTTTAGTATTACCAACAAGTCAGATACGTTGTTTCGAAGCCCAATGAAAAATGCATATTTATCTTTATTATTACAAAGAATAACGCATTAAAACATTAACAAATTAAATAAATACGTAGTTAGTCAAAGTTTTAGATGGATCTACAGGTTTGTTCTTTAAAATAGGCGGATTTTGATCCGTTTCTGTCAAGGTCGTGTTGGCGCAGTTACTATAATGAGGGCTTTAACGTGTGGTATTAGGAGGTTTTGCTTTTTACCAGCACTACCAATTACTGAAAGAGTTTTTTCTACTTCAAGTGCAAGATATTTTTCATCGAAAATAACTATCGCTCCCTACCTCTTTGACCGGACTAAGCCAGCTGAGGAAATTTTATCCAATTTATCTTCCAATGATGCGGACCGACTTGCATATATCAAGGCTGAACATAGCATGTTTGTTGCTAGTGGCAAGGGAGTTCCACTGGATTTGACACCATCAGACTATCTTGAGCTTTTATGTTGCCCTTCTGTAAGTGCTAGAAATAGGTACTACCTATTTCGATTTAAAGTTGCGAAAATGAAGGAATCTAGGAAATTAAAGAAGGCATCTCGAATCATCGAGGAGGTAGTAACTAATTTTATCATCTTATTATTTAGTCTTCCAGTGAGTATATTCAAAAGAATCAAATACTTCGAATGATTAGAGGTGCACCTATTCGAGCCCACAATGATGATTGGCTAATAGCTGAACTGAGGACAGCCGAAGATTCTGCTCAAACTCTGGTTTTTGATTGTTCTCACGAAGAGGAGATGCGTATTTCTGATCAGAAAAATCTTGCTCGCCAACTTGCCATGGCATTTGCAAATAATCGCACACAGCGTCCGTTTCCTTTTCACTTCATGTTCACAAGCCTTGTTCCTGGTACGAATCAGTATAAATTCTTTGAAGAAGCTTTTGGCACTGGAGTTTCGGTAAGCTATTTTCACTGCATTTTAAATTGTTTTCGGTCTTAAAGAAAATATCAATTTCATCCCAGTCTAACAGGTGCAATAGCTTGGAAATGTGCCCTTTTTCTGTGAGACCAGACCACTTTAGTGAAGTTATCAAAGACCGGAGACTGATTTATCTGAGTCCAAATGCTCCGCGAGCTTTTGAAATTGGAGAATACGATCATGATGCCGTCTACGTTGTGGGTGGGATAGTTGACAAGGCTGTTCGTAGACCTGTTACACATGCTAAGGCTAGACGCGCTGGTAAGCTACCCCCATTTTGGCAATGTTGAATTATGCCTACTGATATAAAGCAAGTACAACCTGTATTTTAAATTCACAGGTTGGGAATGTATACGTTTACCTCTAGAGCGTTATGTTGATTGGCGCTCTGGTAATAAAACACTTACTCTAGTGGCCATTCATTCAATCCTGGCCACAGCCAAAGCAACTAATGGTGACTGGAAGACAGCTCTTGAACAAAATATTCCTTCTCGTTTCCTTCAAGATCACGATGCAGTTCAAAAGGATATCAACAGACTCTTCCGTAGTATCTGATTTATCTTGTACAGTATTTTTATATATGGCCATTTGAGCTTTACTGTATGATTAAAAGTCTCTTAGAACCCATCTTCCTATCTTTTTCGCCAGTATTCGCGGTTTCTAGCAAATTTACTTTGAGAATTTTGCTCGACATTAAGGAGACGCAGATCAAAGGGTTAGATATGGCTATTAAGGGTGCTTATATCGTAGTCAAAATATCACTAAAATCGCGGATTTATGATTTAATACTCATCGGGTTTTAATTCAGTTTTGTCTTAAAGGAGGAGTTGAGGCACTATTTGCGAATTTTGAATGCGTTAGCACCTATTTTCGTCTGATTTCGTTGACTTAATTTAAGGTCGTCGAATTAGAACCTTGAACGCGTAGTTATTTTTAGATGACTGGCCAACAAATGAGTGTCCTCATACGCGGACAATTTGTTTCTCATCACTCCTTTAAAATGCTCTAGGATTTACATATGTGGCATGACATTAGGAACAGGGTCAGCTGTCACAATTACGATATAAGTCAGTGAAGTATGCTAGCCAGGGGAGAAATTTCAGGATGTGGGTTTCTAGACCAAGGGTAAAACAAACGAGTGTTCCCGCTGCCCAATTTTACAAAGGAAGGAGAGCGTGGTATGTTGTAACCTTTCACAACATTTATACGTGTATTGGTTAGAGTTAAAGGTCTTTTTAACGTACCGAATTAACACTTGAAACAATGGGTCAATGAATGTTCATTTTAAAACTTTGGTTATTTGTACTCTAACACTAGTAACACTGAATGTCTAGTCAATAACCTTGTCCTATGCTCTTGCCTTGTACTTGAGAGCGTTGAAGGAACACGCTTTTAAATAAGAACGCCATAAATTTTCAGGTGTTGTGTTTATTCTAAGTTGACCAGAACAGGGGTCTTGTAGGAGAAATTTGAGTAAAAATAATATTTAAAATGCGTAGTTTTGGTGATTAATATATATATATATATATATATATATATATATATATATATATATATATATATATATATATATATACCACCCCTACAACGATAGGCAACTGGAGATTTCTTCGTATACATCGATAAATTGAATTTTTTATACGCCTCAGATATTTTAAATCAAATGGATACCACAAAACGACCATACATGAATACATTTCATTTCCAGACATGGGTACGGAAGAGGAGGAAGGGGAAGCTGTTCAAAGAATTTTGATGGGCTCTTCTAAGATCATGAAAGTATTAGATTCTTTCTTTTATCGGTTGTCTAATTGAATTCTTGTTTAATACATTGTATTATAAATAATATCATTTCACACCATTAAATAATATTCCACACCACACCTAACGGGTTGGTTAAGAACACAACTTCATTTTATTTCTTCAAAAACGAATGGATTTCATGATTGAATTATGGCACATACCTGTACGGGCTGGTGCCCGGTGGGGCGAATATATTAATAGGACGCAAAATGAATAATTTTCGTCATTTATTACTACAGCAACACGCACATGAGTGATTCTAGTTCTGCATCAGCTAAGATCCTGTGTAAATAAATAAATCATTAGCAGGGGATGCTAGTGGAAAATGGTACTCCCGCCTCAACGTGTTCCTGTGGGAAGTAACTCGTACATATGCTTGATTAGATAAAAGTTTTGCAACCATCAGTCCGGGTATCAGGAAGAAAGTAGATGACAATTTTCAATTAAAAAGATGTGTATATTTAGGTGGAAATGGATGACCGATATGATTGATTGACCTATATTACCAGCATTGGATTCTTCGCTGGTGGTCTTACATATAAAGGCGAAAGCGTAGAAATTTAATAATCGATTATTAATTGCACGAGATGAACCCTTGAGTGCACCAAAAGCAATTTATTTGTCTTTCTAACAGATAGAGAAGCGACTATATCAAGAATTAAGTCGTTAGGCGAAAATCATCATTTTTGCCAGTTAACAGCTCTGTAGCTATGACGTTAGTGCCACCATTCAACCTTATCGGCTTATAAAATTCACGAGTAAAAATGAAAATCCAATTTTAAAAGCCGATATTTAGTGCACAGGTCACTATATAGACTTCAAAACTCGACTTTCACTAACCTAAACACTTTCAGAAAGGTTCATGGAGAAAAGAGGTGTCGGCACTTCTGTAGGCTGGCGACGTAATAGGTAAAGCACACATTTACTAATTCAGAGTTTACGAGATCAATTTTCATACCTCCGCATCTAGTGGTGCTGGTGATCAACAAGAGGAGTGATCATTGGTGAAGTTCTCGTTGGAGCGGCTTTAGAATTGTTTACCTCTAACCAACTTAATGGGAGTTAACAATTCCGATGGGTTTTGAAGTTTTATGGTCGAATTTACTTTTCAAGATTTTTAACACCTTCCTATCAATATGTAATAAAGACGGATATGCACCTTATGATGCCATTAGTATTTTAATAAACCTTCTCACTTTTCCTGTATCAAAATGGCAAAATTAAAACCTACTTTTATAACTTATGACTGGTTGTACTACAGGCGTCACGATTTATTCTTCCAACTCACCGCTTTAGCACATTTACAAACTTTTTCTTAAAATTATTTGATTTGTTCATTTGGGCGAAGTGGATCCCTTGCTGCATAAGTTAAGGGAAGGGAATTATTGTAGAGGTTGAGATTGGGTTCTGATTGCAGTCCAAGGGAAAAATCGAGCCGGAAACAAATCGAATTGATTTTGGAATAAGGGCACCAATGCTTTGTTCTATACACCTACGGGCACCTTTTCTTCTCACCAAGTACAAATGCTTTGTCATAGCCACAATTGCTTACGTACCTCTGAAGTTGTATTTGTGTATAGTATTGTGGCCGACAATCACACTTGGTTCTGCAATGAAGTACACAGATTCAAGGCGTCAAATCAAGAAATTGAATTTCTAATTAATTCATTACAAGCCGTGAGTTTTACAGTTGAACTTAAGGCACCGTGCAGAATTTTTCATTTTCAACAGATCTGAGGCTTTTTTTAATAGAGTACTCATTTTTGCCAACTCATTTCCCCAACAGAATTTTGCCCAAATTGCAAATTCCGTCCCTTTTTCCCACTCTTAGCACACATCTGCTCTTGCCAAACGGAGGATCGAGTCATTAAAAAAATGAAGCTTCGCTACAGATTTCAAATTTGGGAAATAATGACATTCTTCGAAATTCTAGTGCATTTATATTAATACATGTGGAATGATGAGGAACAAAGTACAAAGGGGTGAGCAATAATTGAGACATGTGTAGGAACACAACTTTACTATGACAAATGCAGAAGCCTCTCGACCAATCATTGACCAAAGTCATATGAGGTCACCCTACCATAAAGTATATATAATGACTAATTTCCACGTCGTATGTTACATATCACGCTTGCACGCCAGCGCGCCAAACCAAATAAACTTGTTTCACGGTATACGTCTGTTTCTTCTATAGCCCTGCGGTAGCTTAGCTAATTCCGGGAGACTTACTAATAGGAGAATCTGTCATAGAGATTTCTGAGAACAGTCAGGGCTTATTAATGTAGCTAATCCCGTTACATATGGAATTAAATTTTGTTTATTTGCTCTGAAAGGGAGTTTAAAACTGAGGACGAATATTTTGAATATATTTCTCACTTTTCGATGTCAACTTCCGTGTTTGATTAATGAGTTTGTTGAATACTGCTGCACGTTGGAAACTACATGCAAAACCCCAGAAGACTATTGGAGGAATTAGTCCTCTCTTGATCACGTTATATTATATTGCCGCAGTTAAATTTAAATAGAGAGATATGCAAGAATAGTCAATCATACCCAAGTAGCGTGTCAAAAAAGACCTTGTTATATGGTGGACTAAGGGAGCCTGAATACTACAAGTTCTGTTTAATAAATTTCTTAGTATTTTTGTTAATTCTTCTCAATAAGAGATTAGACTTAGTTCTGAGGTGGTAAATAATGTCTGCCATGACTGAATGGTGTCTTTAGCCAACGAATCAGACCACGCTTCTTTAACATATTTTTTCCACTCGGGTTTGAGAAACTATGAAGCTGTGTTAAAATGCTAGATTGGTTGGTCGTCTTTTAATTGCTTCATACGGCATACTTTAGCAAGCAAGCCTTAAATAGTGAAAAAGTAGACACATTTATTATTTACTATCCAAATTATTGCAAAATTTTGTGGACAATTTCATAGTAAGCATGGTAACCGATTTAAGGGAAAGGCTCGAAAAGTCGAAATATCAGAGAGTTCTTTATCATTTGATTTTTGGATTTCGGTTATACAGCATCCAGTAAGTGGATAGTTAACATTTTGAAATTCGAATTTCATGGTTCGTTTCTTTAAACAAGTGTTCGAACTACGTGCTCGACATTTAGTACTTACCTATCCATTACTCACTTGAGGTTTCCGCGATTTATTTATTTATCGTCATCAAAAGTGATAACATTTAGAGTGTAATTAATTCGGCCACTTGATCGAACTGAAGCAGATAAACCCGTTTATTAATTAAATTATCTGTTTTATGACGCTTTCTTAACATACACAGGGAAAGTGATCATTTGGGTTGAGAGATGTATAAATATAAGAACAGAAGGGAGGAAATATTTGAAGATTTCGAAATAGATAAGCAAATACTTCCCTTCATTGAGGGGTATTTTTTGAATTTAAATTTATTGTGCTTGATTTTCAAATATTTTCCATTTATCTTCTCTGGGCATGGCTCTGTCTATTGAGATGTGCTGCAAAATTTACCCGTTCATGAAACCCTTTCTCATATTTATGAAACAATATGGGCGAATTCCTATTGCTATCGGCTTTTGTAAATTAAATTTATGCAAGAAAGCATTGGGTGACCAAACACTAAGGGCTAAAAAAGAATATCTGAGAAATTTGTAGGCTTCTTTGAAGTTGGTTGCAAAAGCTCATGAAAATAAGTCAGCAAGATTTTTTTGAACTAAGAAGATAGCCTAACCTTAAAACGGATGATCTAATGATTTTTGACCTTTGATGAAGTAGGGTTTTCCTAATTTCTTGCCTTACACCACTACCTCTTGAACATCCTTTCTTAGTGAACTTTCATTACCTACGTGAATTGGTGTTGCCCCGTAAAAGACAGTTGTGCAAACATTTAGCCGCAGTAACTAAACTAATGCATAACACCATTTGACTTCTGGCTTCATCAATCAAAAGTCAAGTTTGCAGAATTTAATCACTGAGAGTGTTCATGTCAACAGAGCTTGGACCTAATCGTGAAATTGATTTAATGCTTTGCAAAACTTCGATACATGACAGTCACCGAGTAGGGGTTACAACATTTCCCCATAGAGCTCATTAAAGTTTATCTTCATTTAACTTCGTATATTTAGTGTATTTGAACTGCTTTTTGTATTGCCAAACTAATAAAATTACAAGAGTAGGATACCATCACAACGTTTTAGATGTTACCATTTAATAGCTCAAATAATTTGCCCATTTTTTTCCAAGTTTGTGAATTTTATTTTTATATGTAAGGGCGGTATCAATTTAAATGACATCAGTGGAATCCATTTCTCTTTTACAACTTAAGGTGAACACAGTTTTTGGTTGTAAAATTCGCGTCGATGGATTCGTCAACTGGCATTAATGTTTTAGTTATTTCCTGATTTGGTGCTCTGATAGGAGCTACTTTGCAAATAAAAGCTACTCTCCGTTATGCAGGGCTTTACTTAGATTGCTACGTATAGAAATTTCGTCAAGTGGAAGGCAGCAGTATTGTGCTGTAACGTGATCTTAATGGAACTATTTAGCTTCTTTCAGTAATTTTAAGAAGAGCATCTATTTTAAAAAGTTAATTAAAATCACCGAATAAAAATTTGGCATTTTATTTTAGGAAAATGAAGAGTATTGTGCACTTTTCGCTCATAAAGCATAAATGCTATTTCCTTAATGAAAAGGCTGAACAAAGTGATTAATATAAATTTCAAATAAATGACCACGTGGTCAATCGATTTGAATCACCCAACTGAAACTCATAAGGAACAAATGATAGATAGTGGAGTTTAGACTTATTCTAATATAGAAATGTTGTTGATAAAAGATAGCCGAGATAATGGAAACATTTCCAGGGCTTGTACAGCTGAACAACAATGAACATAGATGCTCTTATGGGAACCACTACTTCAAAAATATTTCTGCATCTCTTAATCTGCCTACCTTAAGAGGTTAAATAGTAGTTCTTTGAGAAAGTGCGCAAAATGTGGATAAAAATTAAAAAAACCAACTTTATTTCTCTCATAATGGCACATGAATCACAGGTGACATGTGTGGGTGAAAGAGATGCAATGAGTGGATTTTCAATAGCATAAACAGATCTGTCGAAGCAAATCCATATATGATGGTTATCGAATCAAATAAACTCCAATCGTCCGAATTTTTCAAACAAAGAGCAAAATGATAAAAGTATGGATTAGCCTAAAGGAACTCAGATTTGAAAATAAAGCAAGGTTCTCCTGATTTTCTGAGACTCATGTCTACCTTCTAAATATTTCCTCCTATTTGCTTTGATCTTTCATCATGGTGAAATAAGTAAATAAATAAAATATGTCACATATATATATATATATATATAAATTGTTCGCAGTAAAAACCTGTTATTATGGTTTCCCAAATATGCATGTAGGTCCATTTCGACTCTACACCACCTTATTTGGCATATGGAAGGTTGAGAACGTAATTGTGACTAATAATGAAAGTTTTATCCTGACGAAATTATTTTCATATTTTACGCCTTCCTCCCATTATTACTGACAGTAGCATTTATCCCCATGCAGCTTATTGTCTAATTAATTGTACTCTTTCCGCTAGGGTAGCCAACATAACTGCTCTGTTACCTATCGGACCACTAACCTTTGACTATCGATTTGAATTTATTGTAAATCTCCACTTTATTGATTCGTCACATTTGTTTTGCAGGATTTAACTATATCAAACTTGATTCTTAAAATGACCACTTGAAAGAAATTAATGAAAGCGGTTATTTGCCCGTGAAAAATGAAATCCAATGGAGCTCACACCCAATCTCCCCTGTGCCTTAACCCAAGAAGGTCATAATACAAAACGGGACTTATATTGTAAGTAACTGGTTCCATTTCAATCGTAATCTCCAAATTTAATATAACAGTGAAAGATATCAACCTTCCTGAACCATTATCCTGTCAAAATAACAAGGTATTAAAACCTGATTAAAGTAGAAGACTTTATGCCAGTCCTAATTTCGACATAAACATCACTTTAAGAGTTCGCCTACGAACCTAATGATCGTAAGTAAAAACATTAAAATGCTTTCTCAGAATCAAAAGATCAAAAGTTGAGTTTGAACAGGAGGTGGAATGAGAATGGGAGTGATAGAATATTTGATAGTAGGAATCAGGAATTCACGCTACAAACATTTAAACAGTCTGCGTGGACGCGATGACATATGACTTTCCCCAATAGTGTACGACATGAGTGTTTGCCTGATTTGGTGCCCTCTGCAAGTTGCTTTGTGGCAAGTTGGAGGAGCAGAACAGCTAGTCACTGTATGCTCACAATAGACCATTTTACAACAAAGCAAAATACGGAGCTCATATGTTAATCTGATCTTGTTCATTTTCGTCTCATTTTATTCTCCCTATAAGCACATCTTTTGAATTATTTTGGGCAAAGAAAGACACGTTAGCGAAATAATCAAGTGTTGAACGTCATCTTATGAAGTCATTTTAAGGAGTTAAGGTCATGGATAAGACCATTCATGGTTGTTCTGGTGTGGAAAGCAGTGAATAAACTGTAAGAAACTTTAATGACTGCTTGCGCATATTTTCTTTTTATGCAGAGTAGATTAATAGGCCTGCCTTTAAGATAATTACAAGGAAGTGTCTGTTCTGATTTTTATTTGACAATTAATCAAGTCTCCTGCTTATCTTAGTGGATTTGCAGACGATGCTGCCCAATCTCCTATGGATAACAGCTCAATTTATCAGCAATATAGCTATTTTTTATTAGCTTGTGATTATCATAATTTTTAAAATAAAAATGGTTTTTGAAATGTAAATGGCATTTTAACGAGGGGACTGAACAAAGCCTACATTGGTAGGTTTCCGGTAGCAGCCGTAACGCCAGTAAAACATCGAATTATCTCATTACAGTTTGTGGTTATAAATCGTATTTAAGTCCAAAATGACTTCTAATTCTACTTATTAAACTTATTATGACAAGCAATACTGAATGAAAAGGGGTAAAATGTATTTAAATACAAAATTAAAGTTATAAAATTCGTTTATTATTTAGTAGTTTTTACAATTTCCACTAAAATTTTCAAAATATATGCAAACATTGCGTCTTTTCATATTTTTAATAAATTGCGTTTCATTTGATTTACTTGGACAATAGAAGTTGGTAAGAATGACAAATAGTCCAGTTACCCCAAAACATTCCTAGAAATTGGAATATTCACCAATTATTGGAAGCGAAATTTCGTTCTAGACATTATTTTGGGGTTTGATATTCGCATATGACGTTCTTGGAACTATTTCAAGGGAATTATCACAATCTTGATAATCAATGGGCTGTTAGTAAACAAATAACAATTATTGTCGACTCGAAGTAACTTTAACCCACTAAATACATTTATTTCGAAAGTAGTAAGCTAGGTTTTCTTCTAAAATTTCTATTGTCTACTTACTTTAAACAATTGCTATAAAATTAGATTTTAAGAACGCAAAACAAATGATAGATTTTTCGTGAAAGATCGATAGTTTTTTCAGAAACATAACAATTATACAATGACTAGAGAACAAAAGAAACCCATTCATAAAGAGAAATTGTTATATTAATTCATTATTTACTTTCATTAATTAATTAAAAAAATAATAGATTGTCGGAAGCCTGTAATAGTTTTGGCGTTTCATATTTAAAATTAACCCAGTCTGGGCAGGATTGGGCTTAATTAAAAACTTTATCGCGGATAAGTATGCGTTCATGCACCCTTGGGACGTCTTTTTGCAGAAAAAGGCAGATAAAATGTTTCTGATTAATTTTGGCGAAAACGGCAAATTTAAATGTTTTTTTTGAATGCAAAGAAAAATTGATCGCTAAGATATAAACGACCTTAGTGTGACATCTTGTTCATATTCAGCTAACACATTTAATATTGTATAACTTAACATAAGCTTTCATTTATCGAGGCATATTTTAACTGGTTTAGAAAATATTAGATTTTTTTTCGATCCTCAAGAGATGCACATCACCCAGTCCCAATAAACGGTTTTATGTTGCGGTTAATTTAAGAACTGCTTTGAGCAATTCTGTCATTAAATGACCATCTCATCTCTCTATTTCAATATTGTACGCTACGAAATATTGAATAAGTTCAGTTGCCCTCAAAATCATACGAAAAACCACCAAAATCAATTGGCAAAACAGATCAATCTTGTCTTAAAATACCAGTGAGTAAATACTGAGCAACCTAAAATAGCATCAACGGTGATTTAAGTGGGCGAATCTTGAAAATTTGCGTTCTGGTGTAGGAAATATCCTTTTAGTGCAATTTGATTACCGAAATCAGATGAAGTGGGGCTCTCTAATAACTTGAATTTACTCTATCTACCCTTCTGACGTCTGTCTCCTTAGAATTTAGTTAACATTTTGACATTCGATATTGGCAGCTTACCACAATTTAAAATGTAAATTTTATTCTATTTGTAGCATTTTAGTTTTTATGAGTTTCATATAACTTAGAATTTAATTGTAAATCTTTTGTTGAAACCAAATCGCAAAAAATTTGCCTTTGTTTGAGAGAGTGACTAAGTTGAGTAGATCTGGAAAAAATCATTCATAATTTATATCCATGTATTTTAATAAACCTTTAAATTGAACTAATTCTACACACTTTAATAAAATTATTTAATAAAAAAATAATTTTAATGGAAGAAAAGATGGGGCAAAATTGCAGTTATTAAAATTAAAAATTTAATTCCATTTCGCTCGAAAAGCATTGAGAAATGTCTATCGCAATGTTTATTAAATTACAATGATATGATTTTAAAAAGATTTTTTAGTTTTCAATAATAAATTAATGGTCAAAAATGATCTGACTATGGAAATTGGCTGCCTGTTGTGGAGTAAGCTATCATAACACGAGTAAATTGAGCAATTTCACGGGCATTCAAACAATCTGAATGCTGCTGTATTAGGTGCAGATGACTTTTCAGCTATTCAGCTATGGATGTTGATTCAGGCTATGCTGAATGTATGCAATTTCTAATCGTGTTTGCTGTGAGCACAAGTTCAATAAACGTTATAGTCAGTATTTCTGGATTTTCTGGAGGATCTTTGAATTAAGAGGGTTTGAACTGCTAGTGGAAGGTTTCATTTGCAATCACGCCAGTAAACTTAATTTAAATGCATCGAAAATGTTTAACTTACATATGATTGTATATAAAATACATAATTTTTAAGATCATAAATATTTCTTAAAAGTGCTTATAACATTCATTTTAATAATCCCTTCACAGGTTTGATTTTCTTAAATCATAAATATTAGAACTGTAAGATATGTTTTCCTTCACAAATTGTAAATGGTTTTACCCTTAAATGGAAAAAATCAAAATGACTAGAAATTTTAAAATATTTAGGCTCTGATTTAGGTGAGTTTAACTTTATAGTTGTTGGGCATAACGAATTAATTGCTCTTCAAATGAGTCGTTAGATCATTTCTACTTTAAATGGAAGGAAATCGATAAGATGGATGTCGAGCCAAGGTTGGCTTGAATTTCAGAATTAGGTTATAGAATATGCACACGTCGGCCAATTTACATTCTGAAATTAAAAATTTATGATAGAGTTATTAAGCGCACTCATGCAAACGAAGTCAACACTTCATTGAATAGTTGCCTTTGAAATTACTTACTTTTCGCCTTCGCGGTTGAGAAAAGCGAGTGATCTTACCTGAAATTTGGTGACATACATCATCTTAACGTCGAAATGATGTGATAGCTAAGAATTTTATTTAAGTAAAGTTGAATGGACAGTGTTCATTAAAAACCATTGTCACTTTTTAACCAGTAACTGTTTCTTACAGTTTGCAGCACACTTCTTTGAAATAATTCGTCTTCTCTTCCAATATGCTCTACTTTACAGACGTGAAGGAAATGGAGAGAAGTTTAGTGATAGGAATCTTTTGAATGAGAGATACATTTCAAGAGTTATTCAGTATTTGATAGGTAGTAATGACTGCGGAAATGAATTAAATGCAGTTATAGCGGTTGCTATGAAATTAATGTACCAATTGGTATAATACGAAAGCTGAACAGTGAGTTGCCTAAATCTGGTTATATTTATATATGTACAAAAAGTAACTGATTCCGTTGAGTCCATTTTGAAAATAAGCCGATAGAAGAGCTAAGGAGAACTGACCACTCCAAACCCTGTCAAATACCTAATAATACAGTCTTGAAGTTCTAGCTGTGGCCTCAAACTGCTTATTTAACGTCTGACTTGGCAATTTGACGCAGTAACTAAGAAATTGGGTGATTTTTATAGCTTCTTCAGCAACGGGTCCGATCAGAGAATATTATTTAATGATGTGCCTTCTTAATTTATTATAATGCTAAAATCATAATAAGCCCTATTTGCTGCTTAGATTAAATTTATGTTGTTATAATCCTTTAATCACAGATTTGTGGTCAAATTTATGTCAAAATGATAAATTTCAAAAATTAAGAAAACTGTTATTGATAAAGTACAAAGTAAACTTGAATTTGGTAACGATTTTATGATATAATTGGTAAAGAAATTTAATTTTAAACCCAGTTTCTATTAAAACACTGGCGATTCGACAATTTTTGATTGTCTTGTTACCGTCGATGGGAACAAGTTTGTTTGGAAGAGAGATTTAAGTTTTTTTCCCAATTAAAGGAATAATAATTCATTTAGTTGTTAACTACCATATTATTAAGGAAAAAAATTAATCAGTTTAAATTTCATTTAGCCTCTTCTCATATACACATATATATATATTTGAATTAATCTATACATCTTAGAGAATAGCATGACCTATGATATTTCACGATTCAGATGCACAAATCCTATATTGGCAACAGAAGTAATTGGTCAAAGGTGTTAAATTCTTATTATCAACATTATTTCAATTGGTCGCAGATATATATATATATATATATATATTCGACAAAAAAGGGAGAAAGGATTCACTTAATATTAAAAATTAGATCATCTAGCTTAATTAGCTAATTAGAGCGTTGTTTAAAATCGCATAAAAATGATAGGTATTTTTTTACAAATAACTCTTTAATTAACGGCAAATGAAGTTATGGCTCATTTACACGATTAAAGGTTATAAAATTTTGATTTAAATGTTAAAATTTGCTTGCCTAAATTTTTTGAACATTAAATGAACCTAGAACTACCCGGAAGACTTTATATTTGTGAATTAAAAAAAGAAGTTAGCATGTCAGATTCTCTTAGATAAGTTCTAACGTAAGTTTTGGTTAAGCAATGTTCACAGAAAATTGGCAAAATATTTTCTTTTAAAGAAACACATCACTATAGTAATAATGCAAAAGTGTGACTGAATACATGTTTTCTTCTTTGCATAAAATCCTCCTCTTATCAAGAGACTATTTTTGCTTTGATCATACACTTGTTCTTTGAGTGGATTTCTTACTTCGTCATAGCGTGTTACTTTGCAAGTTCCAGTTCTAACTAGTCTCATGACTGGAAAGCTGGAGGGAAAATAAGAATTCTCTCCTCAAATGCATCAAAATTATTATGCGCATATATTTTCCTAATGAAACAAAATCTGTGTATTAATTTTTCATCAACTCATTCTTGTGTTTTTTGTATTTTTGTGCAATTAAATAAGAAAAAAAGTGAAAAGTGAATGAACTATTTAATATTCTGAATGCAGTTGGGCAAAGAAAAATTTCAATGGATTAACCCTTATAAGTATATTTATAAGCATTAAATTATTAATCTAATTAGTTAATAATTTTAAATTAATATGAGAGTTCTGTTAAAATGAACATTCTAGATTTAGCATGTGCGCCATTTTTTATCCAACCCATTTGAAGATAAAAGGAGCTGTTGAGGCAGAGCCGAATTCAGTCAGTAGGCAGACAGTAAGCCTTTTGTTAATATCTAAGCGACAAATAATGAAACTACAAACATTGGAGCGTGAGCGACATACTTATTAAATTTGTTCAATTTGACTTCAAACGGTTACATTGAATATGATCCTTTGGATATTTTGATCCGAATTGCACCTGCAAATCCACACTAGGCCAATGTTCAATTTGAAAAAAAATTAGACTTATTTTGAACAAATCAACCTCGATAACAACAATTAAGACGTTACATTTCAGAAACCGATAACATCAGCTTCTCATAGCAGTTCTTTGCACCCTGATTATTGGTTACGATTAATATATGTGTGTGCACAATTATCACGATACAATTTTTTTTAAAACTATTCCCCAAAGTAGAAAATTATAATCTGAATATTAAAGATACGAAAAGGAAAAGAGATGGAGGTGGTTAATATTTTTGTAGGTAATCTTCTTCCATCCATGAAAAATTTTATCAATAGACAAAAAATAAAAGAAAAATCCTAAATTATTGTTTAAATACGTAGAAATAATTTGTTTCGACTGGATGCTGAAACCAGACATCTTTTTATTCAATTAATTATCGTGCAAATTTTTTGTGTACAATTAAAAAATAATGCATTTTACTATGCTTCGATGATAAATCTAATGAAAATTTATTTACTTTTGGTAATATCATAAATTTGTTGACGTTCGTAAATTTTACAAGGTAAATATTGTGAACTTATATCAACTTCTTCATAGTTAATAAATATTCGATTATGCTGAATAATTAAGCTACATGATTTATTAATGAGATATTTTGACAAATTATTTTTCCAACCTCCTTACTGATTTAAAACGTATTACGCAAAATTATTACCCGCGTTCGAGTTCCCGCTTAAATGCGGCTACGCTCAATGCATTTCACTCCATTTATGGCAAAAGCGCAACTGAATTGTACAAATTATCGATTTTTTCTTGCATTTACATCGCAATGAATTCGCCTCTTTGACTATACTACCGCCATACATCGGTTTAAAGACATGCTAACAAAACGCTCGACTCTATGCCCTTCCACACTCTTGATCTCGGTGTCTTAAAGTAAACTTTATTTCACCGCAACTTTTAAAGTGGATCACCTTTGATAACTCGAAATTTACTTTAGTTTATCATCCATAATACACTATTGCAAAAATTAAGGCCGTTAAAGGCAAAAATTAGTACCTTCTATTTCTCATCTTTAACTCGATCCTTTATAAAAAGTTGACCGATCACTTTATTATCAAAAATTATTTATCAGAATTATAAATAATATTCACTGTCAAACGTTAAGTTATATTATTTCATTTGACTCAATTTATTCTGTCTCGATTTGGACCAATTATGGGATTTAAAAGTACAGTTTGATCTCATTAAGATATAAATCACTAAAAATTTGCACAATTCCATGAAAAATATTGTCACACTCGAGAAGTCAAAATCTGAAAGACTTTTTTATGTAGAATAAGGAGAAATTTTTCTCCTAATTTGAGGTATTTTCAGTGAAGCTAAAATACTAGATTGTGAAATTCGGACTTAACAATATCTTGAGGTCTGCTGCCAGACAAAAGTATTATTTAAAATTATTTCCTATGAAGGTATAATCATGAATACCGAGAGGCACTAGATAAATCCGTCAGACTAATTTTCTTTGGTTAACAATTTGAAGTTCAGTGATAGTCTCTTAACGAAAAATTGATGTTCAATATAGAATTCAATTTTGCAAATTCATTCAAAAAACTCTGACAATGTAATAAGTGTATGAAATTGTTGATTTAAAATTATTGCTTTTAAATTTAGCAAATATTCATATATTTGTGAAGTACGCAATCCCAACACGATTAAAGTGAGCACCAGAACATTCTGGAGGGTTTTGCCGTGTGTGGAGAGGACTTCTCAGCTAGTCAGCTATTATTGTTTATTCAAGTTAAGTCAGATGCACTCAGTAGCTAATGGTGGTTGCTATGAGCATAATTTCAACAAACTCTACACTTGCTCTATGTCTGCCTAAAAATTTTGGGAGTCTTTCTATATTTTGCCATAGAGATTACGAGGATAAGTTAAGGCATATGCGCATAGCAATCCGCTACAGCCATAATGCCATAGAATCACCAAAAATGCAAATAATTTTAAGACATCAAAGACTACCAACAGACCCTCGAGTTCTTATACTTCATCTTGTTTGAACCAACTTACAATTAACTATTACAATGAAGAGACAATTATTTCATATATTCTATTAATCCATTTGCATGATAACAGCTTACTATTAAATACCACTATTCAATTTTAATTGTAAATCATTTAACAACAACGGTGCATTGTATTATATATTAATGATAAATTTCAGAAATATTTCAGAAATATTTTTGTTAAATAAATATTAATATTTTGTGAAATGTCCTGCCCAATTAAGGAATATTAAAAAGGTTAAAAAATTAACTTTAATGATATCGAACTCTATTGTATAAAACCCCAAAATTGCCCAGTCTCCTTCAGGCTTCAAATGCTATAACTGCGAACTCAGTTTTGTGACACGATTTGATTTTACTTAATTTCCTTCATTTGTGGTTCTTTCAATCAGGTATTTAAAAATGTTATTATAATATTTTTTTATTAACAGAATATTGTCTACCTCTTTAGCAATACATGGGTAATTCACTTGTCTACAGATTATCATATAACTAATATCGGAGCAAATTTATTCCTATCTATTTTCTGTTGCATTAATCAAATACTAATTTATTGGTAAAAGCAGTTAGTGAATGAATGAAGAAGTATTGAACGGGATTTTTTGTGCAGAAAAAAGGCCCCGTTGAATTCCCTCCTTATCAATTAAAATGCTTTGTTTTTTAGGCCTTTTGAATTTGCTAGTGCTTGCGCGTTGAATTTGGCAAGGGTGCTTTAATTTTTTCGTGATTTATGGGAAAAGAAGTCAATTTCTGACACTTCAAATTTCCTCCGGAAGGGAGAGTAATTTGTTAAAGGACGCACGGTGTTAAAAAAGGTCCTAAAGCGAAATTATATTGAAGAAGAAATTGTATTTTACACAAACAAAAGCATATAAAACCTAAAAATTGAGGTGATTGAAACGCATATAGTTCTGACACGTGTTGAACGTATTTCTGATTTATGTAAACAAAAAGGAGAAAACTTCATTGGAACTTAATGATCTTGGTTAAATTATTTCATCCATTATTGCTCGTAGAAAGGTTTCCTAACTCCATGTAACTAAAAATACCCATTCCGCGTTAATTTATTTTCCTTCATTGATACATTGTGAAATTAAGATGTGGGAAATTAATACAAAAGTATTCTGACTCAGAAAATTGAAGTCTATTTTAATCGATTTCTCAGAGTAGCACTACCTAAAATTAGAGTTCTCTTTCTCTTATTAAATTGAAGCCACACCCCTAAATGATAATTTTGGGTAATTCTGCACTTTACACTTTCAAGTTTCAGGGAAGTTTTACAAAAGAAAACACACCATTTCACATTTTTAACACTGACTTTGTCTTTCAAATATATCTAAACTACTAAAAAGTGCCAAAATATTTTAACTTAAAATTAATTTACTGAAATCATTTTCTGTATCAAATTTCCTTCTCAAAAGTGAGAGTTCATGTTTTGTTAGGGAGCAAGACTTGATTGAATTAAGAAATTATAAACACCATAAGTTAGAGTGGAAAATATATATATATATTATTTATCGGCTCCTAACCTCATTTTAAATATTGTAATATTTCATTTAACTATTAGGCGGTAATTCATATCGTATGCATACTTGCTTGTCCGTTTATATTAGCAGATACCATACCAGTAAGCAAGAAATCACCATAACACATAAGGAGAAACACGAGGTCCATATGTATTAGCATATATTATGGAATACCTCAAGAGATGCTCGAAGTTAGGTAAGCTCACAATCTGCCCTTGTCATCACTTGTTGATTACCAACTTTTACTCTAATAGCACCATTTTTCATCACTTATAATACCTCTATCAAATTTTAAACCCTTCTGTAGGATAAAATTTTTCTTGTTCAACACTTAGCTTCACCGTTTTTGATAAACGCCTCTATCACGTACTATATATACAGGGTGTCCCCAAAACATGAATACACTTTAAAATTAATTGTAAACGTGGCGATAAATTAGAATTTTATTATTTAAAAGGAGTCCGCAAAAATGTATACATACTCAACATATTTGTAAACAGACATTTATCATTATTTCCTTATTTCAAATGTTTAAAAAATATTTACAAATATCATTTTATTGTTTTTTTACAAATTACGACATTGTAAATAGTCTATAATTTGACTGTTAGTGATCTTTTGTAGATTCAACCCCTCAACACAAGAATGACAACTAGATTTAACTTTGATGGAAGAAAATTTATTTTAAAGTACTACTGAAAGTGGGAAAACGTAGCTGAAGTGCAAAGACAATTTAGGTACAAATTTCAAAGGGAACCTTCAACGCGAGTTAAAAACTTTCGAATTAGAGATAAGTTTGAAGCTGATGTAACTGTTTATAACGTTTACAAACGGCGGTCTTGAAAACCACTAACATCAACAAGCTCTACACAGGAAGAAAAAGTACTGGAAAGATTTCAACAGAGTCTGAGAAAGTCTGTACAACAGGCTGAACGTGAGACTGGAATTTCAAAATCATCTATACATCGCATTGGAAAAGTTATATTCCAAAATTAACCCATGCTCTTAATGACAATGATCCAGACCGAAGAGTACAGTATTGCGAGTGGTAATTAAAACAATATGTGAGAAATATAGGTTTTTCAAAAAGATTGTGTGGAGTGACGAGGACATATTCAAGTTAATTGGTTACATTAACCGCCATAATTGTACATATTGCAGTCCTAAGAATACACACGTCACCGTCGACCGTCATGTAAATTTACCTGGAATTACAGTGTGGTGCGGTTTATCACCAAGAGGACTAATTGGACCGTTTTTTTGATGGAACTGTAACCGGACACATTTGCTCGAACCTTCCCTTTGAAATTTGTACCTAAATTGTCTTTGCACTTCAGCTTCGTTTTCACACTTCCAGTGAAACTTTAAAATAAATTTTCTTTCCTCAAAGTTAAATCTGGTAGTCATTCTTGTGTTGAGGGGTTGAATCTACAAAATATCACTAACAGTCAAATTATGGACTATTTACGATGTCGTAACATGCAATAAAAAAACAATAAAATGATATTTGTAAATATTTTTTATACATTTGAAATAAGGAATTAATGATAAAATTTATGTTTACAAATATTTTAAGTATGTATACATTTTGGGACACCCTGTAAATACTAAAAATTGCACATATCGAGTCACCTTCATTTGTAGACCTGCTTATTTATATCTGAGAAATAATTTTTCTTATCGAATTTTTTTCCATAAGAAGGCCTGGATTTCTGTACAAAATTTGGTTAGGCAAGTATGCAAAACGAGTTTAAAAGTGCTTACAACCCAATGAATATGAGAAATTGAGTAATTTCATTAGCACACCGAATTTAACTTGACAATAATGACAACGATGAATAACTGCAAAATACGACCAAAATTGAGTGGTATATCGCAAACTGCTCCTCATCGGCCACCGTTAAAGTAATACAAAGTCCACCATTTCTTATATACATTTAGGTAATTAACTGCAGCCTAAAGACGTCAAAACGCAATCGGAGAAACTAAAAGTGAGCTTTATCCTTTCCTTACTAAACATTTGCTCTTATTAAATCAACATACAATTGAACCTGGATCTTTCGTTAATCAATTTACAAATGGTATGCGCTTTTACGCTTTTTATTATTATTTCAAAGGACAGTCGCTTTATTCTATTCCCGCTACTATATCTACATGTCGAATTACAGCCTTACAGATTTTTTTTCACGTATAAGTGATGCTGATTTCCTAAACATGATGAATTCTGCATCTTCTGATTTTCCCATTTGCTCACTTGCTGTAATCGACTCGACCAGTTACAGCTTCTGTAATTTGGACTATTAGAAGAGGTGAATACAAATATAAACATTTGGTGATAATTTTTTCCAACTTCTATCATGTCAACTTTCGAAAGACAGTGGAACAGTGATTTTGAAGTGTCCTGTTCCAGAAATGTTAATGAATTACACAAATATTAATAAAGACACTAGTTCAAATAATGGAATAAAATTACACTACTTTTGACTTGTGGGAATTGTAAAATTATATGAAGCAATCTGACCAAAATACATTCACAAAGCTTGTTAAGAGCACAATAAAAATGGAGACTAATCTGTTTCCTCTCTGATGATTAATTTATTGTACACTTCTGCTTGTCACGATCATTGTCAAAAAGCTATGCAAAAGAACAACAGGGTTGATTTCACATGTAAATGTTAGTCCCCAAGAAGAGACATGAAGACAAAGTACAATTCGTATTGAAATAAGTGGGAATATTTATTTCACCCTAGCATAGTGCTTGTTCCACAATTTAATTAATAACTATTGACATACTGACCGATAGATTAATGCATAGCGACAGTTGATATGTGAAATATTATTTAAGTAATGCAAGGGCATTAGAATAAAGTTCATCTTTCACGTTTTAAAACAAATTCTATTGATTATTATTAGTTAATGCTGACATTAATTTATAAGGAAATTTGTAAAGTGAATAGCTCTTTTGTTTTGTGGCCTCATAACACTAGGTTATTAGACCAAACAAATATTTTTTGAATTTGATTTACAATCTCATTATGTCTTTCTTTCCATTCTTGCGTTCTTTGAAACAAACAGTTTTATCTTTTCGCACCACCGAACACACGGTAGGTATAAGAAGTGTATTTCAGCCAAAATAACTGTGAATCTAAAGGTGCATATATTTATGTAAAATTGAGCGTTAATGAATTGTAGAAGTGATTAACAATTACTATTACATATCGTATTTTTAGTGGCATAATTATATAAAAGAATTTATGCAAGATGTATGTAGTAACTATAATGTTTTTTCATATAATTGCATTGCTTCAAGTGAGTCCTTTTCAGGGAATATATAATAAGTTCTAGATCACGCAAAATGAATTATGACTTCATGAAATGTTTTTATTTATTCTTAATTTGATTTACAGTCTCCAAATTTCATTTGTCTTTTACTGAAAACTCAAATCTACATCAATTATTTCTCTGAGTTTACGTGATAAAAGCGGATCAGACATTTCGCCTCATTTTACTTGCAGTCAAACATTTGTGCACCCTTTAGTCAAGCACAATTAAAACAAAAGTCCTTCATAATAATGTGTTTTAAGTTTATTTTTAATTGGCTAACAGATTATGAACAATTTTTTGGCCTTTTAAAAATTGACGGGTCAAATTATTTCCATTTCAAATATAAGGCTTCATGTTCTATCATTTTGCGCTAACAATAAATAATTTTACAAAATATTTTATATAGAAGCTTAGAAGGTATGTAGAAGGTAAATTCAGTGAGTTCCGAACAAAATTCGGAGAATTTTCATTGGAAAAGCGACTAAAATGCTCCTCGAAGTGCAGGGATTTTGCACACCGAGCCGTACTGAATAAGGTCTGCTCTCAATACGTAGCAGAGTTACAAGATTTAATGCAAAAGAAATGCATAACTAATTTGCTCAAGCCAAATGGTATCTCTGCACTCACTGAAGCTTACATTAAGGCCGTTTGAAAGGGAGAATTTAATAGTTATAAGCGTGCTGTTTCACTGTTTCACTTTTCACAACTGTTTGATCTATAGGTTAATAAATCTATAGTTTAGTGTTATTCAATTATTTTTTTCCAATACTATTCATTAATTAGGCTTTTAAATTTTCATTTAGAACGCCTGAACAGCAATTCGATTGCAAATTTGCAATCTTTCAGTTTTGAGGCTGTAATAATTTGAATCCCATAGTTATATTTTAAGGCGGTAATTTCAACAGACAGTCTAGTTATCTTAAATAAACTGAGCTTAATGATGTTGCTCGTTAATGTGTAAAGAAATAAATCAGCCGATAAAAGCAATAGGATCATAGGGGAGAAAGAATTCTTATTGCTAGGACGAATTCTGGTTCCAAGTTAACTTAGCGAACTTTTTCATTTGGTGACATTTATCCTCCATTAGCTGATTTACACTAGCTGGAGCAAGTGGTCTTTGCATATTGTTTAAAACTTGTTGGTAAAACTCATCTAAGGAATTTTTAACACATGGCAAACGCAGTTACTCATAAATTTGGTCTTAACTCTCATTAAATCGATCGAATAGGATTCCACTTTTGCAGAAGTCAATATCTTGAAATACGCTTGAACACACGGAAAAATGGATAAAAAGTGAGGTTAAAGTTTAATTTAGAAATTTTTTGGGAACATTATTTCACTTCTTGTAAAGGTCATTGATCAGCTGATTAAATTAAACTGTTGGCAAAACCATGCCGAATATTTTCTACCCCTATAGCCAGCTGAATGTAGATGAGATTAATGATCTTTCGTCGTGCTTATTAAACTTTGCTAAATTTTCACCCAATTTCAATAACTCAGTCTTTAGAGAATTCGATTATTGACCCTTCTATGGAGATTAAACATATTCCAATTTAAAGTAATTGAATATGAAATGAATTTGTCTGCCCACTTAGAAGCTTTTAATGAGTGAATTTTATATTTTATGAAGAAATAAAAGGTTTTCACTTGCTGACTTTTTCATTGTTAAGGTTGATTAGTGCAATTAAAACACTGTTCGAAATTATATCTTCTGCCCTCTGATGAATTTGTTGTCAGTACATAGAGACATTTTATCGCCTTACAAAACACGTACTTCGTAGTTCAGTAAAAAATCTCTATGCAAATGTTAGATTAAAAGAAAAAAACATTGCATAAAATAAATTTTCGATCAACTTTACCGGGAAAAATCATAAGTATTTACTCTAGACCTGAAACCTGCATCTCAGGGACTTTTTCCCCATGACTCTTATCTCCATAAGAATATTTAACACACCCAGTTGAGGCGGTATCTCAAAAATGTATTTTTCCATGCTATAAAATATTGTTACAAAATGTTGAGCCCTTTCTTACTGTGCAAACTAGGTGTTCACTTGATCATAATTCACCGTCATGTCGACATTCAGTTTGTTATTGTAAATTTTCATTAAAATAAAAAGATTACATTATGCTTATGCACACTCATTTCGATTTAGACTTAGCAGTTAAAAATAAAAGTGAATTAATGTAATTTATTTTTAACTAGTGAAGATAAAATTATTGTTGCCTTTTAGGCAATTTACCTGTTGAAAGTCCCAATGCAAAACTTCAATTTCCTAAATAGGAGTATTGAATCTGTCGTACCTATGACCATGTCTATTAAAATGAAACCAGTTCTGTGGATTGTTTAGCCATGCTAGTTCCCATCAAAATTTCAGTGAAGCCCTACTAACCACCTCAGAAGTAGTAATCAGGTATTATTTAAATTTAAAGGGATTATAAATGACATATTATATCCACCTACTTGTTTTTTCGGACATACTTTGTTAATTCTATTTAAATAAGGCAATTATAGAATGTCAGCTTAGTTACACATTAAAGTAATGAAACGAACTTGACATATCTTTTTAATAATATCAACCTGGAGTGATGAAATTAAAACGTCTTGTCATTCCGTGTACCTGGTGTTTATGACCTTTGGTTTAACTTAGTTTGCGATCTCTACCTTAAATATTTCATTTTGAAAGTCGCGGTCCTGGAAACATTTTTCAGTCACACCCATTCTTCCCATGAAAAATGGATCAATGAAGGGATTTTAAACCAGTTTGAAGGAGTTTGTGTCGGTTAAACAATTTTAATATGGAAAAAAATTTAATTTTTAGACATGACCCTTTGAGAAGATAAGATTTGATCATTTATACCTTTGACATCTCCCATAAAACCTTGCTTACGAATTATTCGTCCGTTTATACATTTCAAGAACATAATTAAAATCTATTTTGCGCCTAATTTATTCATGCCTTTTCTTCCTCTTCCCACTTTTTCTTACACTCTTTTGGTGATCAAAAGAGTATTAAAATTACCTAAACAATTATTTTTTTGGAATAGCAAAGACATTTATTATAGAGACCAAACGCTTCTTAGAAAATTTAATGGGCTTATGAAGTTGTTTTCGGAAGATTTGAAGTTCATTTAAAATACACCTTTGTGTACCTATTAGTTTTACTTTAAAGCATTGGTACATTTTAACCATTTTTCTCCTTAATTTGATATTGAAAATAGAATGCACTTAAATTAACTAAAGATTAGGAAAGAATTCATCTGTAGCGGATTGCTACACTAACACACCTAGACTATACTCAGTAACCTCTGTGCCAGTTTCTCCTAGTTTGGAAAGGTTCCCAGGATTAGTTAAACGTCCGCAAAGTTATAGAGAAAACAGACATTGGTGGAATACGTTTATTCGGGAGACGTTATACATCGGGTTCCATTGCAGGTGTATGTTGTTATTTACTGAAGAGAGCTTGGTCATCATATACAGTTTCGGGTATGATAACCGCGTAATAACTTTGTTTATTGATTGGTCGAGAGGTCTCTCCACTCGTGATCTCAGAGCATGATTGTCATGTTTCATACGCATCCGCTCGTAATTGGACGCGTATGCGCCTCTTTGCTTTAACCATTCAGACGTTGTGTTCCCCACAAGTTTACTTAGTTGTATTTGAGTAGATTAAAACTAAATAATTGAATAAAAGCATAATTTTTCGGATGATAAGTCGATTAAAAGTGATTTTATCAAATGGTTTCTTTATTTTTCCCCACCACCTATTCAACTTCATGCTGAAAATTGACATCGTCAGTCTCCCATAAAGGAAAAAATTAATAATCACAAGTCTATGTGAGCTTGAGTATAACTATCATTACAAGGTTTATTTTGCCAATACAATTAAGGAAGCCAATTCTATAACATAGCGAGTAAGTGTACAATCCCATATGTAAAGTTGAGACTGACATAAAATTGAAGCCGTGGTCTGAGGTTTCTGGGTCCTTTAAAAGTGAAACATAGCGTATGCAAATTTTAAACAATAACTGTTTGGAGAATTGATTTTCTTGTTAGAAGGCACATCTGCCATTTTTGAAGGAATTTTAAAATTTGTACTACATTGGATGAAATAGAGGTGCAAATTTTAATCATATTGCATTGAATCCATATAATAGAGATTACTTAAAGAAAATTCGAGTTCTATGAAAATATAAAAGAGCCTTTAAATGTTCTGTATAGCATTTATAAAATGTCCAATTCTATTCACAAGACTTGAAATTGATGATTACTCAGCAATTTCTTTTTCACGGTAGTGTGTGGGGGCACAACTTTAGCATGACTAATGCAGAATCAATGACCAATACCCATACGATCAATCAATGGTCAATTCCAGGACACGATTACTCGATCAATTAATGACCCAAGTTATGTTAGGTCATCATACCATAAATTGCTTATAATGACTAAGTTCCACGTCATACACTCACATTACACAGCACGTTATACTAAATAAACGTGTTCCGCGGTATACGTCTGTTTCTTCTATTGCGGGGGACTTACCAACTAGAAGAGGCTTCTGAGAACAGTCAAGGCTTGTTAAGGTAGCTAATCTGCTACAAGTGTGGCCGTTACTGACTGGTTATTAAATTATATTGGCAAATTTTGTCAATTGAATTCGTTGTTTTTCTCACAAAGGTTGGAAAAGAAAAATTGTCTTAAATGCTTTTGTTAGAAGCCTACGTGGGAGGAAGCGAAGCTCAGATAGGATACAGATTTCAACTTAAAGGAGTGCCTATTGTCACATTGCATTATTTACCTCATTTTTCCAACAACACATGTTTTTCCCTTTGTTAACTTTCACGATAATCTAATGAAAAGGAATAATTCTGAAAATAGAATTTATTTGCACCAATGAAAAAGTTTTAGTCGAAACTGCGCTTATTTAGCATTACGAATCTGAAACACCGCGAACTAATAGAAATGCAAAATTTAAAGACCGGATCTACCTCAGCTTTGGCAAATTTAATTTTTTTGGACTATAGTTCTTTTGGTCAAGCGCGTACAACGCATTTTGGCCGTGAAAATAATAGAGCAGTTACGTATTACTAAGGAGAATTGGAGAACTAAATGACTTGGTATGAAGAAAAATAATAAAATAATAATAAATAATAAAAAATAATTTGAATTTAAGCTGATATTTTTATCCAATCAACGTTACACCCGGATGACTGCCCATTGTTTTAATTTTTAAGCTTTTATTTTTTTTCGTAACTGACATACCAAAAACTTACATGGAAAAATATTAAAAAAGAGCAACATTCAGGGTCAAATTCTATAAATTTTAAATAATGTGAGATTTATTCCTGAAACTGGCAAAATATAATGAAATATCAGCTCTTGCTTGTATGATCTTAATAGATTTGCTTATGAGGGTTTCCTTTAAAGACCTGGCAGGATTGTAGTCAGACACTTTATAGGCTTAAACTGATTTGAAATACAAAGAATTTATCTATTATTTTGACTATATTAAATCAGAATTGATAGAATATCAAATATAATGTTGCTAGTTGTGTTTATTTGCAATAAAACCAAGACCTACTTCATTTACGTAGGCATGGACTGGTGAGCATATTTGTTTGTGGATTTAGAAGGTTTCCTTAAAGCAGGTAAATGGTAAATTATATTAGGATAGTCAAAAATTTAAATCAAAAAAATTTGCTGAAATATGCCACTTAAAAACAAAGAGAATCATATTACTTACCTCTGAGCTCTGGTGACCTTAAATCCCTTCTCTCTCATCCCTGATACGTTGAGAATCTAAGTATATCTTTCAAGATAATTGGATTTCTTTTAACAACAGGAAGAAATTGAATAAAGCAACATGACCCAGTCTCCAGATCAATGATCCTGTCAATAAGCACTGGAAATCATAGTCCGACAGGGGTTTCAATCAATTAAAGAACAATGAAGCATAAATCGTGTAGTGGGTTACGTAGTTGGTAAATATACCAAAAACCGACTTCAATTATCTGGTAGAGTAAGAGAGTTTTTGCCTTGAAGAGGTATGTTAAAATTTATCTCTTGGTTACGATCAAATTTCAATCAACAAACATCTCAAAAGTGGCGCTCCATGACACTACTCACTATTCAAGATGAGTGTTGAAAAACGACTTCACAAATGGACTGTGAAATAAGTAATTCTTCTGTAAATTGAAGATAGGCTGTCATTATCTTATGTAAATTTTATTACATAGAGCTAGGAACAATTAAATTCCGTGATTTCTGATCGTTATCATATTGTATTACCCATTAGAATTCTCCTGTCGAGTGAAGTTCTGATCAGTCATTTCATCTCTTAGCATCATCAGTGGATTTTGTACACACTTATTCTAATCCTATTCCTTATAGGAGTATACACTTTTCAGGCTGAGTTAATACAAACTAATGAAACCATTAATGCGATTTGTGCTTCTACGTTGAACAGTTCCTTTTTTTATAACCGTCTATATTTCTTCCTCTCATTACTTTTTGAAATAAAAATCTTCTAATTACGTTCTAATTTTCTTATTTTAGGCGCCTTTCGCTGTTTTGTTGATCAATGGTTAGATGCATCAATGATTAGGTAAATAAAGGGAACACTAGATTTTCATAGATATATCGTCCTATTCTTGAGAATATCTTTGAAGATAAATTTCCGTAGTGTTTGAGAATTACTATGGTTGATTGTGGTATTATAATTGTCATGGAAACACAGGTTAATTTTATCAATCCTCATTGAATTGGAGATGAGGGTCCCCAAAATAACACCATGACCTTCATCACTAATCCTAGACGAGAAGTCCAGAAGTAAAGTGAGTGGAATCGATATCTCGTAAGAGAAAAGTGCAAAATTGCATGAGTAATATTCAGAAAGCAAACCACGCAGTCTAAACGTTTTAAAATTCGTACAGAGGAGATAATTACGATGGCAAAAATAAATTTCGAAATGAGCTTTCTGAAATTGTGACTAAATTCCAAGTTCTTTACCTCCAACAATTTATAATCGTTTTAAAAACATGCTCTTATCCAGGTGTTATTTACTAATTTATTTAATCATTTCATTTTCTCAGAGTTCGAGGTAGAAATTATGATAATGCACATTTAGTGTATTAACAAAATTAATATAAGTTTAGTTGTAATGAAAATGCTACACAAACAATTTTTCTCTCCAGTCTGAATAAATGCATGTGTACAAATTATTAGTTTTAGTCATTAAAAGACAAAGTTGATTTATATTTTGACTCAAGCCTAATTAGACTTAATACCTGGACATGCCAATATCATTTTCCTATTCCGCCCATGTAAAATCCTGATAATTAACAAAGATATCAGTAAACATTGGAAAGTGGGAATAAGAACATGAGCCACAAGGAATTTTAAAATGGGGAAAGCGGAATTTGAAAAACACATAATAATTTTTCAATTTTATTTATTCGATTTCGATTGCTTTTACGCAGTGTAAATTGAGCATTTCGTCTGGCAAATAAAAATAGCATCCTACCTGGTAAGAAGAAAATTTATTAATTGCACTGTGACCAATTTCGAGGAAAAATGTGTCAAAATATTAAACTTACTAATTTTTAAATTTTAAACAGAATATACAAAATCCATAAAAGATATTATCAAGTGCACAGTAAATTATAGTTGTAGAGATAAATAAAATTAATAAATAGAAATAATTTGTTTTCTTGAAAGGAGCAGCAAACCAAGCATTCATTCTAAATTGCTTAACCAAACGGACAGTTGTAAATGTCAAAACTGTCAAATAATAATTCACTAGCTCAAGAAAACAAGACAAATTGTTTAAGAATTCATCGGTAATTAGGCAAACTTTCTAAAATGCATTTCCAATACAACAGCTGGTAAATATTTACCTAGAGAAGTTAATTAATAGATAACCTTGTGCTTCAGTGTTAATTTAAATAAAAAAATTTCCCGATTTGAAAAATAGCTGAGAATTAATTTTTAAAAAAGGATTTACCAGTTCTAGACCATATATGATTGGCGAACCTGCGATTTTTAGTACAGACGGTACGTGACATCAAACGAATTTTGCCTAATTTAATTAAAAACTGATCACTTCAATGTTGGACCCATAAATATGGACAAAAAATGTACAAGATTAAATGAAGCAAGCATGAAACAACACTTCTAATTTGACTAGGAAATGAGGTCGTATTCATACATAGACATGGCACTCATTGTTCTTTATGCATCATAGACATCTCGAATATTTAAGCTCCGAACGTCCAGGAACCATAGAGTATGAAAACGCTGTTTGCTTTTAGTCGACACTATTACGCGACACGATTTTGAGAGCTATGTCCTATCACCCAATCGTGAATTTCTTTCAATATTAGGCATAGGCATTAAGTATTGGTGTGAGATACTGTTCGTGAGATATTGACTGACACAAACTCCGCACAAGTCTCCTTTATACGTATACTTAATATACGTACTAAGTGAAATAGTATTTATAGATCAGTGCATCAAGTGTAAATTAGTCAGTCATTGCTTCTATTTCGTGGGATACATTGTCATTTGTTTTACCAAGTAAAAATAGTATGTGCCAAGTTAAGTAAGTTTAAGCCTCCCATTTGACACTTTATCAACATCCAGATGACTTTCCGACATTTTAGAAATACAAACTCTACTCCGGTGTCATCTGAGGTTAACTCTCCACCTGTCAAGACTAGAATTTGCTCATGTTAGCTGCTTAATAATTGATGAATTTAACTACTTGGAAGTAGGAGTGAATGTGAGATTACAGTCGCAGCAGTTTGTTGTATTATCTGATTGGCATGCCTCAACTCTAGCTGTAAAGTGCGCGGAAACATTTGCCTAGAGCTGCTTGCCTTTAAAGAGCTGTAAATACCAACTCGAATAAAAGCATTCCATTTGCCCTTGAAGTCGTAAGACATGCGAATTAAACGGAACTTGCTACAACTGCAGTTACCTGGAATTGGACATACAAATCGATATTGCAATACCAGAGGCTCATGATTTGCGGTAACATTATTAACTTGATCTAACTGATTCGTTGCAACTTATTATAGCACAGAACGGGTTGCATTCATTTACAGGCATGTCCATAACAAAATGTGTGTCCTTCGTTTTTCCAATTCCATAGGACTTCTTCGAGCACACTTGTAAACTGTCAATTCGTCACGGAGTTGTTCCCTTGCAAGGAGTAGTGCTCATTATTGCCTGCAAAGACTGCTACTTTAACTAATCATAGTCTGTTAAAGCAAATGCAGTAAGTAGGTAACGCTAGCATCTGCTATCAGACGTGTATCATTTGAGTGACATTGAGAAGGTTGCGGAGAAGTGGTAGAATGCGGGTCACATGACAAATTGCATGTTTATTTCACTTGAGTTTTAGACAGCCTGCATCTCAACCGAAACTCCAATGTCTATCTTCTCTCTTTAATCAAAACACCTCGCAGTCCCAATGAAGACGAAGAGGATGTACACGAGAATTCTAAACTGAGGTGAAACACGACTCACTACAATGCATCAAGCAATGTACACAACTCCATCATCGATAAGCAAAGATGTCACAATTGTGGTTCTGATTACAGAACATTGAGATTCAGTTGGATAAATGTGCCAACCTTGTGAGAATTACCAGTTCTTAGTAGCAGAAGAGTTGAAGTGCTGAGTCGATGATTATTGTCTTCTAACTTCGGTTGCTTTTAATGCCAGGCAGAATGGAAAAAGAGAGGAATTCATTCGAAGACTCAAATTAAAATTCAAATGAAATCTTTCATAAAAGTTGGACACGATGGCTTTAATGGTCACTAAAACCTGTCTGATTAAAGTTTTCACATTATTTGTGGCAACGAATTTCACACTTTGTTCAGTTGGAGCACCAGATAGGACTTGGTAATGAAGAGTCCTACAACTGAATCACCTTCACAAAGATGCATTCACATTCTCTAAGTCGGAACACTTTGCGAATCTTCGAATTCACCTTTCTCCATCTTTTATCTCTTCTCAGTACCAAATGAATGTCTACATGAAAATGAACGTCAAAGTCACTAAGTGGAATATCATTTAATAAATGCCCAGTTTCAATACGTGAAATGAATTGGCATTCGAGTTGCTCAAACATTCCAATGCAGAATGCAATTTCGCGTGAAAGCTCTTTGATTCAACCCGTTGTGTGATTAAATGAGTGAGGGGTGGAAGTGGGAGAGTTATTTGAATTCGCTTTTTTTAAGCAGCCACTACTAACGATACTGCAATCTGATGATCGGCATTGATCGAGATCGTAATAATTTCAATGAGTTCAGTCATTTTCGATCTACCTTATGCTCGGTTCCTCTGTGCTGGAAGTTATTTGAGTCGGATAATTCCGATTCACCAGACCTCTTCTATGGACGCATACACTTGTCAATCATGTTTACGCACGTTGCGCGCCAACTGAGTTCGCTTTGAAATCTCATTAATTAGAATCGTTCACGTGGAAAAAGAGAATGTAAATAACTTGCTCATACCTTCACTCTGTCCACTACGCTTCTATTGCGTTCCCTAGAATAATGTGATCTGCTTTCCTCAGGCAACCATCGATTTTAGGCGGTAAATAGTTTTGTCTGGGTAATTCTCCTAATCAACTGTATAGGAGCGATTCACGTATTTCAATTATTTAAAATATGTGATGCATCCATGGAAGATTCAAGTTTCACGAAATACAAAACTGAGAAAGTTACTAAATAGAAACTTTTTTGATATAAGCCAGACGGTTTAGTGTGCAAGGTTATGTAACATGTAGCAATACACGCTCTTTTATATAAATTTAAGACTTCAAATGGAACCATATCATTAATAATGTTGGGTTTTTTTGAAATGCAGCCTCATGTTGTGCTGAAGCAGCAGAAAGTGCATAGGTGTCCAGTGAAACACAGAATTTATATTAAAGCACTTCATTGACACAAAAATGAAATATAGAATTCCGGACTAATAATATTTTATTCAAGTTTTAAACATCTTCCTACCATTTAAACTATTTTTTGATTCATTTGGATGTTTGTTGTTATAACTGAGATAGTTGAGATCATTACTTATTGAATTTGGATATTATGTCAAATTGTCAAATTTTACAGTAGCATTATAGGAATCGGTAAAGTACGTTCAAAGCAAATGACAAAAGTTTTGAGGGAGGTAGTGAGTTAACAATAATCTGTGTCCTGACCTGAGATACAACTTGGCGACACAATTTCCCTCTCCGCTCTCATTTCAATGCCGTTTATGCGATTCTCTCCTTGATCCTCCACGTGACGCTTACCTCATTAAGATGTCAAGGTCAACTACCGCATAGATGTAAACCTTCACACTTGCCGTGCTTATATGGCTCTATGTTTAGTGTAATTTGTAGTTAATAATTACCGTGCAGACGTCTCTTCACTGGCATCCTGCCTTTTACTATAATTAAAATTAGGCAGTCTACTGTCTTCATATGATACGTTATTATCAACTTTCTCCTGAACTCTTACTTGCAATATTCAATATATATTACTAGAGAATTTCAGTTGAATTAAAATAAGCATAATTTAATTTTAAGTAATTTTTTAAAGTAGGGCAAAAAACGTTATTTATTATGGTTATGCTCAAGTTAGCGTTTTATTTCTATTCCCTTTCAACACGATCAATTACATTTTTAAGGCCACATTACAGCTGTCCATTAAGTGAGTAAAATAATTTTAACATGCAGCATTAGATGTCTCAGTCAACTAACTTTCTGTTCACAATCAGCCATCATCACGTGAATCATTATGCGCTGTTGTAAACAAACTTTCTGATTCCTTTTCCGTTCTGCGGTTTCTTCTTCGCATTTCCTTAGGCAGGTTGCCTAAATTATCTGCTTCGGCAAATTTCCTCCCTAAAGGACATTCACAAGTAAAATTAAACTTTCAATTATGATTCCACATATATTGTTAATAATAGATCGTGAAATCTCTCATGGTATAACGGAGTATTAGCCCAAGGACATGACACTGGAGATAGATCTAACTTTACCTTCTTAGCGTTTGCTTATTGCAATATAATATAATTCATAATATAAAATAAAATAAATAAAATAAATAAAATAAATACAAATTCATAATATAAAATGTAACACTTCATTTGAGAAAAAGACAAATATATATAAGTGCATTAAGAACTCTCAACGAACTGTATTTCAGAGGTTTTCTGAGGTTATCTGTTCTTATCATACCAATTAGAACTCCAAAAGTAACCTCTTGGCAATGGTAAACAAAGGGGATCATGACAGACTAATCGAGTTTGAAAACTCTGCCGGAAGGAAAAATGTAATTGAACAATTTTCGCTAATATAAATTAGTAATTAAAATGCGTGCTTATTTTGCACCTGAGGATGTACTTAATATTCAAAATTTTCACATTATTAAAATAAAGGGATCTGAAGCTCAGGTTTAATGACTTACTCAGTGTAGAACTCGTAGAAATTAAATGAACTGAGCTTGAATCCCGGTAACTAGATTGTCTTATTACTAAACTTTTATGATCATGAAAGCAAAGAAGTATTTAGTATAAAAGATGTGGGGTGTGCGATAGACTTACCTCCCCGTGGTGCACTCTGGGCAACGCATACTCATACGGTAAAAATGTCTATAAACAGGCAGTTGACTTCAAACTACCATGACCCCACTGTATGTTATATTCGATCAATTCCACAGTAGTCACCTTTCCTTCTCTTCTACCTTTGTGTCTACCTTTTGTAACTTTGATGTTCCTTCTCTCAGTGAAGCCCAAACTCAACTAAAAGGCTAATGATAACTATTATAAAGTCTGACATTTCATATAAATAAATAATAAAAATGTTTCATATTTTAAATTAAATTGCTCTAGGGTAAACAATTACTTTATCAATTTTATTTACAAGCCACAAATTATCCAAACAATGCCTTGTTAAGTTACAGAAATGTCACTTTCTTTCATCAAGTCTGGGCCATTCGAGTGAACCGGCATTATCAAAGAGAGAGATTGCAATCAGTTAAGTGGAGAATAATCAACAAGATAGGGTTGCATTCACCCTTCAGTAGCCAGAAAATAGAATAATTCGGACGAGATGGTGTTATGAAGTTGTCTTTCGGTACAAAGGTCACTACTAGCACTTTCACTGATATGACACATTTTGTCCAATTGACCGAAAATTACTAAAATGTAAAGTGCGTCAGCAAACATCAGCCGCGTTAAGTTAACCACTAATCAGATTACATTAATGAACATGTACAAATTCATGGTTATTAATAATATGTGATTGCTCACCCTCACACACCTTGAGTAAATATATTGAAAGGGTTAAATTATTTCAATCACAGCGCATAATTCGCAGGCATTCAAATATTTACACAGATTAAAGCTTAATCAAATCATATGAGCCTCTTATAATTTCAATCGATCAACCAAGTCATATTCTAGTTAGAGAATAGCAGTTTATCTGAAATCCATATTAATTTAAGCTTTTATGGTTATTTACAAGGACGCTGTCAAGCAGAGAATTCATTCTGGAGTCAGCATGACGTACAGACTGTGTTAGCACTTGTAGTAAGACTCAGAAGGAACAAAAGTGAAGGCTCCTGACCTATCTCACTATCATACTAAATTATCCCTATTGAAATCGAATAAAGTCAATCGGTTTTGATACTGCGCATGCTATTAAGAATTTGACAATGAGTTTTCTTGTCACTCGAATTATCTCAAATCTGTTCTAATTTAATGTAAAATTAAAGATACCTGCACCTTAAAGGTCCTCAAGTTCATACCATATCTACACTTTAACGTCCCTAGATGATTAATCATTTTTACCACTGAAACGCTTTAATTAAATGCTCTCAAGTCCTTCAGCTATAAGCCTTCTAGCCCGGATTTGCTTGTGCCACGCTTCAAACGTTTCGGTATGAGACCAACAATTTATATAGTGGCCTTTTTTGGATAGGAGGTAAGCTCGAAGAGCTCTCTGGTAAACGAGGTAAGGGAAAGAATACAACCGTCAGTAGTCCGTTGTCTTTCAAGTGCATATTTTGTGCATTTCCGGTTTTCAAAAACGTACTTATGACTATGATCGAAGCTTGTGTGGATAAATGAAATATCTTTGACGCCATTTTGCAAAGTAGTCGCTTTAAGGAAAAATTCATTGAAATACCTTACTTTAACCATACTTTTGCATCACTCTATCACTTCACTAAAATTGTCCTATTTTCTAATTTTTCGACAATATGAGTCTTCACTGTTTGTGATGCGTGCGAAGAAAAACGTTAAAATAGTCGAGAGATTTTTACACTATTCTAAGACAGTAGGCCGAAGGACAACATGCACCATACTAACGTTGGTGATCTGTATTGACCTTAAACATGATTGCAATTGCATCCTACAAACCAAACCACAAATTGAGGTGAGTTTTGGGTGTTCCTTACTATCACAATGTTTGAAATCCTAATACGTGTTCTCAAATAAAGACTTTTTTAACAGATAGGGTATATGTAGTGGAGGTAGCGATTGGAGTTTTATTTGAATGATGCTACCCAGATTTTTGTCAAGGTTGGCCAACTTCGAGAAAGGAGGTACTAATTCCTGCGATGGGATTAATAATTTTCGAATCATTTATTCGCCCCTCCTACAACATAACCTTCGCAAATATACGCGAAGCATGGAAGAAATTCACATTGATTCACACCAATAATGTGTGCGTTGATGGGTGTCAATAATTATAATGATGAGGATAATAACTATGATGGGAGGAAGACGTGGGAAAAAGCAATAACATCGTCCAAGCAAAGCATACAAAATTATCAAAATCCTATATTCACATTGAGAGAAAGCTAAAGTAAAGGGCATTTAAATTTCGTTCTCCTGGTTCACGTGAGAGATTCTTATTAATGAGATTTCAAAGCGAACTCAGTTGGCGCGCAACGTGCGTAAACATGATTGACAAGTGTATGCGTCCATAGAAGAGGTCTGGTGAATCGGAATTATCCGACTCAAATAACTTCCAGCACAGAGGAACCGAGCATAAGGTAGATCGAAAATGACTGAACTCATTGAAATTATTACGATCTCGATCAATGCCGATCATCAGATTGCAGTATCGTTAGTAGTGGCTGCTTAAAAAAAGCGAATTCAAATAACTCTCCCACTTCCACCCCTCACTCATTTAATCACACAACGGGTTGAATCAAAGAGCTTTCACGCGAAATTGCATTCTGCATTGGAATGTTTGAGCAACTCGAATGCCAATTCATTTCACGTATTGGAACTGGGCATTTATTAAATGATATTCCACTTAGTGACTTTGACGTTCATTTTCATGTAGACATTCATTTGGTACTGAGAAGAGATAAAAGATGGAGAAAGGTGAATTCGAAGATTCGCAAAGTGTTCCGACTTAGAGAATGTGAATGCATCTTTGTGAAGGTGATTCAGTTGTAGGACTCTTCATTACCAAGTCCTATCTGGTGCTCCAACTGAACAAAGTGTGAAATTCGTTGCCACAAATAATGTGAAAACTTTAATCAGACAGGTTTTAGTGACCATTAAAGCCATCGTGTCCAACTTTTATGAAAGATTTCATTTGAATTTTAATTTGAGTCTTCGAATGAATTCCTCTCTTTTTCCATTCTGCCTGGCATTAAAAGCAACCGAAGTTAGAAGACAATAATCATCGACTCAGCACTTCAACTCTTCTGCTACTAAGAACTGGTAATTCTCACAAGGTTGGCACATTTATCCAACTGAATCTCAATGTTCTGTAATCAGAACCACAATTGTGACATCTTTGCTTATCGATGATGGAGTTGTGTACATTGCTTGATGCATTGTAGTGAGTCGTGTTTCACCTCAGTTTAGAATTCTCGTGTACATCCTCTTCGTCTTCATTGGGACTGCGAGGTGTTTTGATTAAAGAGAGAAGATAGACATTGGAGTTTCGGTTGAGATGCAGGCTGTCTAAAACTCAAGTGAAATAAACATGCAATTTGTCATGTGACCCGCATTCTACCACTTCTCCGCAACCTTCTCAATGTCACTCAAATGATACACGTCTGATAGCAGATGCTAGCGTTACCTACTTACTGCATTTGCTTTAACAGACTATGATTAGTTAAAGTAGCAGTCTTTGCAGGCAATAATGAGCACTACTCCTTGCAAGGGAACAACTCCGTGACGAATTGACAGTTTACAAGTGTGCTCGAAGAAGTCCTATGGAATTGGAAAAACGAAGGACACACATTTTGTTATGGACATGCCTGTAAATGAATGCAACCCGTTCTGTGCTATAATAAGTTGCAACGAATCAGTTAGATCAAGTTAATAATGTTACCGCAAATCATGAGCCTCTGGTATTGCAATATCGATTTGTATGTCCAATTCCAGGTAACTGCAGTTGTAGCAAGTTCCGTTTAATTCGCATGTCTTACGACTTCAAGGGCAAATGGAATGCTTTTATTCGAGTTGGTATTTACAGCTCTTTAAAGGCAAGCAGCTCTAGGCAAATGTTTCCGCGCACTTTACAGCTAGAGTTGAGGCATGCCAATCAGATAATACAACAAACTGCTGCGACTGTAATCTCACATTCACTCCTACTTCCAAGTAGTTAAATTCATCAATTATTAAGCAGCTAACATGAGCAAATTCTAGTCTTGACAGGTGGAGAGTTAACCTCAGATGACACCGGAGTAGAGTTTGTATTTCTAAAATGTCGGAAAGTCATCTGGATGTTGATAAAGTGTCAAATGGGAGGCTTAAACTTACTTAACTTGGCACATACTATTTTTACTTGGTAAAACAAATGACAATGTATCCCACGAAATAGAAGCAATGACTGACTAATTTACACTTGATGCACTGATCTATAAATACTATTTCACTTAGTACGTATATTAAGTATACGTATAAAGGAGACTTGTGCGGAGTTTGTGTCAGTCAATATCTCACGAACAGTATCTCACACCAATACTTAATGCCTATGCCTAATATTGAAAGAAATTCACGATTGGGTGATAGGACATAGCTCTCAAAATCGTGTCGCGTAATAGTGTCGACTAAAAGCAAACAGCGTTTTCATACTCTATGGTTCCTGGACGTTCGGAGCTTAAATATTCGAGATGTCTATGATGCATAAAGAACAATGAGTGCCATGTCTATGTATGAATACGACCTCATTTCCTAGTCAAATTAGAAGTGTTGTTTCATGCTTGCTTCATTTAATCTTGTACATTTTTTGTCCATATTTATGGGTCCAACATTGAAGTGATCAGTTTTTAATTAAATTAGGCAAAATTCGTTTGATGTCACGTACCGTCTGTACTAAAAATCGCAGGTTCACCAATCACGTATTGCCTAGAACTAGCAGAATTATCCACATCTTATTGTTTTCAGAGTACTATTATTGTTTCTGTGTAATTTACTGTCGTTGGTTTAGGGGATTGGTTTTTGTTGGAAAACATGCATTTTCTAGAACTTACGGTAAATCTTCTTTTTCGGAAGTATTATCTCGCATTCTGTCTAATTTTGCTTACATGGTCTAAATCACTTAATATATTCGAAAATAAATAAATCAACTTTGACCAATGTAGGTGTCTAGGTGACTTTTTTTATCCCCGGTCTGAAGTATTCAAATTCGACGATTCAAAATTCCTAACGTTTTATATTGATTAGACTATTATAGATTGAGGTTTAAATTACAAATTCACTGCTTGTATGGCTTTGAAAATTGATTGATCAAAGCATTGTATGTGCGGTTTTGGTAAGGGAAAAAAATGTTCACTCAACGATTTTCATCTTAATAATTTTTAATTTTTTCCTCTAAATGACACATTTTCAAAGTGAAATATCTTAAGTTACATTTTTTCCCTATCGATGGATACTTAATAAATTTAGCTAATTTGGTTATTATTGTGGAATAGTAAAATAAAATATTAAAGTGAAAGATCACAATCTACAAATAATATTGATTACTCTATTACAAAATGAAAAAAAAATTAATGGAAAAAAACTACCTAATTATTAAGTAAAGGTGATTAAATAATTACAATTGTTAATAAATGATGTAAGAACGTAAATTTCCCTAGCATTTTTAAATATCACTTTCAAATGATTTCATTTACCCATAGTCTTAAAACAGCCACTTACTGATCAAGACATTCTCTCCTCTTGTGGAATGTCTGTGTTGCATTGATGATCTGTTCACCACTCGCACTGGCGAAGTCGATGACACAAGGGTACATCACACCCTTTATTTGTGGTTGGTGATCGGCATAATGGGGTATAGGTTTGATAATTAGGTCCCGAATTCCAATATCGCCCACTTTCTCATCGATCAATTACTGTAAATCTGAATGGAGTTGCTCAAGCTATCTTTTAATTATAGAAACTTTAGCTTTTCTCAACTTAATTAAATGAGAATGCAATGTATCGCCCTTTGTACAAATTTTCTCAGAGGTTAAATCTATATAGCTGCAATTGGGCTCTTACATTTCTCAGAGGAACTTTTTTGCATCCAGTTTAATACTTATTTTTCGTCCGTTGTAGAGGCCAACCACCTTCTGAACAGCCTTTAATATGTTAATATTCACCAAACGATAGACAATAATGGATTGCTCAAGGTTCTCATTTGCAGTATTTTAAATATAAAAGGGTGTCAAAGAAGGAAATGAAGAGGGCCTTATATCCTTTAAAATTGTGCATCAATATATTTTACCGAATTCTATGCAATCTAAGATGCTTTGGTCGTCAGACTCTTCTGTTTTTAGTGATTTGGGTGGTCACTTGGGTAATAAAAGCATGCCGACAGCATAGGTCATATTGCGGATTCGTTTTAAAATTTTTGCAATATTCAACGAAAAGACGAGTAACGCATAATATTAGGCAAATATACCATGGAAATGACCTACGTCGAAAAGAGTCGAAATTTCCGTTGGTTCAGATATGGGGTAATCGTATCTTAAATTAAATGAAGACAACATTTATCAGGATGATTCTCCGATACACCTCATCAGTGAATGATAACAGCTTGTCTGTTGATGTTTTAATACTCAGAATTACGAAGGAAAACGGAGAACAAGTGTTGTCCAGACAAAAATTTCCTTACCTTTTGCCTACAAATTGGTAGCTGTATGGTTCCAACTTCAAGACTAATTCTTATATTATAAGGCATCACACAAGAGTAATTGTAATATATTTTTAATAAGAATAGCTAGGGTATGTCCATTGTTGAAATATGGAAACCAGAGTTCCATTTTGTAGGGAATGGTCTCTCACGAGAAGTAGACAAACGGAAGTTGGCAGAAGACTTCACTGAAAGTAGTAATCAAGCCAGCTTTGATGTTGAACGTTATTAATGTGGCTGGGTGTGCCCGTGTTGGTCCACGTGAGCGGATTTTGAAGTGTGCGCGAGGCATTATTATATGGGGTGAAAAAATGTGATGGTAAAATAACTTTAGGAAGAATGGGCTTGTCCATGAACACAGAGAATACAATCACTTTTGGGCTGTTTCCATTAATAAGGGGAAGGTTGGAAGAATTAGTCATTGAAAGTTAATACATTTGAATGGATGAGCAACTCACTTAGATGTTGAGTCACGATATTCAAATGTAACACTTCAGTAGGATTAGATGGTAATTCTCCAGTTTTTTACATGGTGGGACTGGATTTAGTAAGGACATCGCATCTCGCTTCCAATGACTGTTATTGCTACAAAAAATTAGTGCATTTTGAGGTACCAAGAGCGAGAGGGAGTTCTAGCATAATATGGCAATAAATGAGACAATGGTCATGTGTGCCTTTGCATCTGTCAATTTTAAAATATGTACTCTTCCAACTGGTTCCTTGAGCAATAAAGTTAGTGCACTTTTTCCTTTTCTAGACTAGACATTTAATCCAATTATGTTCATTAAATGAATGCCAATATTTTATTTGACGGACGAATAAGGCAATTTAATTGAATTTAATGAATTATTAGTCCAAGCACTGGGTAATGTAAAAGTGTATATTTCGAGTCCCTCGACAAAGAGGCTCAGTGTTGCACCTACCCAAGATGAGCATTGAAAAATTTTCCTTAAATCGACTTGGGACTTATTGTTAATTCTATGCCTTCTCCTCAAACCCCTGAATTTTGAGCATTAATTTTCCTTATTGTTTCGAACAAAATAATCTATTTGAGCTACATATCTCTTCGCATGAATATATGCAAACGAATTTCCATTAGGGCTGACCTAATCGACCAAGTTCCATTTTTCTCAAGCTGTAAGCAGTGTGGTTTGCATGAATATCTATTATGCACATCGTATTGATGAGGCAAGTTAATATGAGAGAGCAGTTGACTCCCTTTAACCAATGCGAATATTTATGTGAAATGAGAAATTGTTTCAGATTTGAGCATTATTTGGGAGAAAAATGAGAAGGCAAATAATACAATTCTTAAGTAGTTACAAAGAAATATTTCGATCCAATAAATAAGTATGTTACATTTATTAGTAATTAGAAGGATTTTATGACTAAACGAGTAATGTGAAAGTCGTTCGTGAATTTGGTCGAAAATGACCTCAATCTAAATTTATTTTTTTTGTGAAACGCTCACTGCATTAGTAAACACTGATAACGGAAAAATGCTCATTGGAGAAAATGCGTTGATGAGCTGCTCAATTCGAAATAGGAGTTCAGTGCTAAGTGTGAACATTGACCAGCTATTGGTACTATCAATAGTTTTTTTTGTCTTAGCGACGTAAAAGGTGGAGCGGAAAAATTAAAAGTTCCAAATTATTACATCTTGAATAAACAAAACGGCAGGGTTGCTTAACTATCACTGCAAACAATTGTTTTAATTGAATTCAATTTTATTATGTATTGGCGCATACTTTTTTCATCTACACGTCCAGCCGGTCTAACTTATAACTTACACTGATGATTGCTTTGCATAAACTTAATGAATTTTGTAGGTAAGTAAGAAAGAAGCATCTAAGGAGGTTAAAAGCCGGAATCACTTCGACGTAACCGGTCGTATCATTTAAATTCTGTATCATTTTATTATTTTAGGCCTATTCGGCTGACAGTCACGCCATGTCCTCATTTGGCTCTCCAAGATGAAGTTTATTAATACTTCGCCTTCTCTTGGATTGAATTTTGGCGCTCTTTCCATCTGACTAGGAGAAGCTGCACCTGCACAGGTTTCTCATTTTCTGAGTTCTACAAACTTGAACTACTACGATCTCCAAACGAAATATTACATTAGTTCTAATCTCGATTGAAAATCAACTTCCAAGTTTATAGTCGCGAAGTGCTTTATAATTCGTCTTCTCATTCCTAACAATCATGTGATGCAGTTGCTTTCCTCACTCGCACCCCACATATATATCGAAATTAATCAACCGAGCTTCATTTCCCATGTAACAGTTTCCCACCAATGTATCTTTGTAGATAAGAGTGAAAAGTGATTGCACATGTGCATTAATCACGGCATGATTCCGGAAAAAGACCAAACTTGGGGACTTTTCCTGTTGGCTATGGCAACATTGAAAGAAGACGTAACTGAAATATTACAAATTCAAAGTGATCAGACCTCAATGCCATGAGCCTATTGCTATTTATCGCACCAAATGAAACATGCTACCAATATTAGAAAGATCTGAAAATTAAGGTAGAATTTTTAGTGGGAGTTAAACTATGCTGAAGTTGGCGAAGTCAGACTCGAATATCCGAAACTCAGATTTATTGGTAAAACTTGAAATATTTTAATCGATTTCAAAGCCACAATGTATATATTTATTGATTGGTCGATTTAATAAAACGCTTGGTCAAACCAGTTTGGAAAATCATTTGCAATCTTTTAATTCAGTGGAGCTCAATAGAGTTCGCTCAAAATGAACCCTCCTGGGCGTTAATGCAATAGACTAAAAGTTTAACCTCTTTTGAAAAAAAGCTAAATGGTAGAAAGTAGACAGAAAGAAGACCTTTTTGTTCAAGTAAATTGAAATTTCGTAAAAACTTTCCATTCCACCCAATTTGTAATTTTTCTCTTCTCAAGCGGACGAACTATTTTACCAATTTAGACATTTATCCGCAATTACATTTTTGCTTTGTCATGCGCAAAATTTTACCACCCAATGGAGAGACAATTTTACCGTAGTTTTTATTGTTTTTCTGAAAAAAGGGCATTTTAAGAAACGCTAATGTTGACAGTAAAAATATTTTCGGAACTAGAACAATCAGCGGTCATCCTATGGCAAACAGGATAGAAAATTCATTCCACTGTAAGAAGACCACTTAGTTATTTGAACAACTGGAACTAAATGAGGAGGTGGGGGCAGAGTGGACAGAAGAAACCGTTAGCACTAAGGGAAAACAGTGAGAGCTGTTATAAATGGGCAAACGGGGGGTACGAAAAGGCGGTTGACAGTTGAGGTATTCATTTTTCGTTGATATGCTATTAAAAGTACATGAAGAGATTATTGCGTGTAAGTACTTTATTTATAAATTACGGAATGAAGTTTTAAACTACTCCAATTTCATTCTTCTTGATTCATGTCAGTGCATAAAAGTTTCTTCAAAGCACCATTTCCATGAAAATGAACCCTATCTACTTTCAAACATCCCAAATTTCTATTGGCTGAACTTTTTCACTTACTTTAAATAATTATTGTCATTGCTTCGCAGTTAAAAGGCATGCCATGAAACAGACTGTAATTTATTCATCCGAAGAGGCTTTGCTTAAATAAAAGAAGTTTATAATATTTCATCCAATCACTTATCATTAAAACAACAATGCATCTTCTCTCTTTTCCAATTATAGTTAATTAATTATCTCCACAATGAATCCAATTAACATATGCTGTATATTGACATGGAAGAAAAATTTCTTACATACTACCATCTTCACTTTTTGATTCATACTTCAAATAAATTGCTAGAAAATAATAGTAATAATAAAATAATGCGCATAATGATTGAGTACACTAGTATGAATACCACTATGTGGATGGTCATCCGTGCTATCCAACGGTTAATGGACCACCGGGCACAATGTTATTCCCTTTGACTTCCAGCGGGAACCTTAACTCAGTTAAAATGATTTCAAATAGTGTCGTCACTATGATGCGACAAATTGAACAGTAGAGCAAGCACCGCGAATATCAAACAATAGACATAATAGAGAGATTTTACCTAATAATATTATGATCTGGAGGTTTGTATAAACTTGAGTGCTATATAAAATTCACTTTACGGTCAGACACTTGTCACGATGTCTAAAATGCTAATAGTCTTTCGGCTATTATTGCCAATATTTTGGCCCAATCGTAATGGTTAATTTGACTACTGAGATCAGTCTCCACATAAATCGACTTCGAGAACAGCAGATATTAACTAAGATCAGAAACCGAAAGGTCAGAACCCAAAGAGTGAGCACTGATTTCCTGGTCCCGAAATGACATATATACCTACTAAATGGAATACAGAAAATTTAATAAATTTGTAATTCAAGTAGTTAATCTAGTTGACTGACAGTGACGAAACAATTCGATAGCCTTGGAGCCGAATATTGTCGATTCCACTAAGCCCTTAGGTGTAGGAAAGACAATCTCGCGAAATAACAGCACAGTCTATAATTGATACAAAACAACTTTCCGCTTGAATTTTGCCTTGTTAATTATAGTGACCTCATTGGTTAACTCCATTCCAGCCTCCTTATTTGTTAATAATGTTGTGGTTAACAAAAGAGCATTTTGATTCTTTATTTAATTTTATATCACCTAAACTAAGTACATCCTGAGGGACAATTTTGTCGAAGTTCAACGCTATCAAGATTTATATATTTACCAATCAAATCTTTAAGGAATTGTGTTTTGTCTGCTTTTTAAAAATATTCTATATTTCAATCTTTTTTCTTAGCATATTACTCTAAGACCAGAGACGTTTTCCCTAAATATTTTAATTAATCTTATAATAATAATCAGAGTTTCGAGGTGTTAAACGGGGTGAAAATATAATTACAAAGAATTTGAGAGGTAATGGGTAATCAGGTCTACTGGCTTGAAAAGACAATCGAGGTCGACAAATTTTTTAATTTTTGAAGAAGTCATTGAGACCCCTTTTAAAACCTATCCTATTGTTCTACTCTAATCCACTATGAATCAAATCGAGAGAGAGAGATATCACATATTTTAATGATTCTTGAGGCTGAACGTAAAGCAAAACAGGGTAATAACTAAGGACTCTCATTATCTGATTTGTGAAATTCACGTGGTGAAGCCACACGGTGTTGTTAGCGCAGTCGGTTAGGTAAACACTTTGCTACGACCTTTGAGTACTGCCCACTCATTGGCCAACAGCCCTTCCTCCAATCAAGAATAGCGTTGTTGAGGCATGCCTACTGCAAATGAAAATAAGATGCGGCCAAGTCATTTCCATTTTTGAACATGAAGAGTTTTGGTTCTGTTGCGGCAAAATCCAACTCTATTCAGTTGCATCGGTTTGTTCGCCTGGGAGATAAAGCCGATAGCCAAGTGTTTACCTTTATTGTACCGTCTCAGTTAACTCGTCGTTTTATCAATACAGCTCAGTCAAAAGAATTTCCTTATGGAGGGCAGAGTTGGCAGTTACAGCTCTGTCTTCAGCAAGAGGATTCTTCTTCAAAATCAAGTGATGAAGGTGCAACTAATGGTAATGAAATTCAAAAGTCAACTGGACCGAAGAGAACCCTAAGTGTTGGACTTGGACTATGTGGTGGCCTTGCTGGAATGTATTGCCAGTTGGAGCTAATCCGATATACAATACTTAATCGAGAATCCATTCACTGTAACCGAACGTACGAAGAAAGGCACGTTGCCTTTACTGCCGATGATCCGTTGCGTTGGAAACATGGATGGGTTAGTATAGATCGTTTATCTACCGAACACTTTTACTTTGACGACTGGACATGGTTGATTGAAGTGGAACTCCAAGGTGCTACTACTACCTATGAGGAATGTTTTACCCACCCTAAACTCACTCCAAGGGATACGGCCGATGGCTATCGGTTTGAGTCAGCTAGTTTTACATTCTCTGGATCAGATTGGAATGTAACTCTAAGTTGGCCTACGGTCGACAATAAAAAGCACAGTATCGCGTCTTTCATGCGACCTGTTAAAGGTATCAGTGAATCTTCTGGTAGTACGGGTTGTCCCATAATGAAACTGCAGCGTCATAGTCGCACGAATCATTGGTGTCGCGTGCGATACAAAGCTACTTTAGTTTGGGGAGCCTTGGGAGAGGCTAGTTTTGGACCAGTTGATCATCTAATCACAGCAGATAACGGTGCAACTACAGCAGGCTGTGAAATCGGTGATACAAAATGGTTTTCCGCAGGACAGATTCCACCTAAACAGCGCATAAAAATTATTATTGAAATGATAGCTGCAGCCCCTGTCTCTCGTATTGACCTAATCCCAATTGCTCCTCAAGGAGGAAAGAACTTTGCTCGATGTAAGGATCCAGATGGTCATGACTGGATGGTCCTCAGTGACATTTTCGGAACACTAGTTCGATTGCGATTCTTTCCTGTAGTAGAGATACATCACTTCAGTGATCAGACCAGCAGTAATGGCGGCTACGCGAAAGATGGCTCATTATCACAAATGCCTGATAGACCTTGTGAATTGCGATGTGTGGCGTGGAACGTCCATTTGATTCCTCATGAGTCCTCAAGAGGTGTCGTGAAGGCTTTAAGCTCACCCTACGTTAGTTATGTTCCAACATTTCGATGCTCTGTCAGTGGATCTGACTATAACAGGCGAGCATCAGCCGATCTTTCAGCTGATAATCAGCAGATGATGATACATCCAGATGAAGTCACAGAAGTTGCCTTAGATCTACCTGTTGAAAAGGTAAGAATTCAAATTTCTTTTAGCTTCTTAACGTTTCAAAAACATTAACCGCCATTTTCTCCTATTAACCCCGCTGTAAATATATATTGAAAAGCAGTACTCCTCAAATTTTATTAAGATACTTAGAGAACTGTAAATGAATGATGGGCAAAATGTTTTCATTGGAGAAAAAGCACATTTGTTCCCGCCTACTGCACCAATTTTAGCCTACATTCTCCTGCCCATTTATGAGGACTATTAAATGAGGATATGTTTTTATTCATTAAATAGGCAAAATGTTGCGTATTTGGACAGTTCAGGTACAAAATGCCTCAATGAACCATAGCTCTCACTTTTGTAAAAAAGAAGCAATTTTGATAGGCTTGGTTCGTGTGATTTTTTTTGATGCGGAGTCATTAAGTTTATTCGTATTAGAAATAATCACAAATTAATGTGCCCTACAGTTAATTTTACAATTCCTTTTAAAAATTGAATTTATATATTTATTTATGAAATTAAATGTTTGACTAAAATATTTAACTATACTTAACTAATGGGATTGAGAGTTAGTATAGTTAGATGAGTTGAAATAGTGTTTACAAGGATCTTATTCGCATTCTCATTCATTCAGTCAAAAAATCTGGCGTACGAATGGGATGCATTTTGCGAGTAATTGAATAAATGATTTGCCGTTGGGCAACATTAAATTATTTATCGACACCCTTAACGCAACTCACAAATTGAATATAATTTCCGGAAATGTTAATATTGTCAATGCTGCTTTTTAGGCTGAGAATATTCACTCCAATTAAATAGAGGTGGCAATGAGAGACCATTTTAATCACAGTCAATGTACATCTTTTTTAAAATATGAATAAATTATAAATGAAGGTTCAGTTGCCCTCATAAGTGAGAAAATTGAATTATTTGCCAGTGGTCCCAAATATCCACAAGCCAGAACCGCCCTCTTACGCTGAAATTAGTAGCCTTGTTTCCGTTGCTAAAATGGTTGAAAGGGGAAAGGGGACTGATTTGTGCTTTCCTGCGTTTGATATTTTTTGCATAAACCTGTTTTCCTTCTCGATAGCTGAATACTTGGGGAGAGAACTTTTGAATTCTCCAGTTTGTAATTTTATCGTGTTAGTGCTTAAAATACATCTTAAGATAGGGTTAAGCGGAAAGGATTTCGTTATCTTTGACTAAATTAATCCTGAGAGTTTGAGGTTGTAAGTAGATGGCAATTTGGGTATTTTAATGTTGCGTAAGTTTAAAATATGAATAAAAGCTTATCTAAACTAGCCACTCTTGGTTCGGCTGTGCGGTGAAGGCAACCTCCACTTAAAAATTTCTAGTGAACTCGAAAACATTTCCTCATTAAGGCGACATAGAATAAGCCATATTTTTCCATATGAGGTGTAAGATTTCGTCCAGGTTAATCAATCGAAATTTATTAAGAAAGCTTCATAATACGATATTTTTAATTTGGAGTAAAATTTGATACAGTCTTTTCTGATATTTTGTTACACGGTCAATTGGAACTACCTTTATTCAGCCTTGTTGTAGTTTGTCCTGGAAAAAAAAATATTCTTTTTTCTTTTCAAACAGGAAAAATTTTATTTTTGTCGTTTGAAATTAATAAAATATTTTCAGCCATACATTTTGCTAGCTGCACGTATTTAACAAAAATGATCCGAGCCATAAATTATTATTAAGTTCATTTTGTGGAAACGATGAGCTAACTTCGTCTCAAAACTTGGAAACTGAAAGGCAAAAAATTGAGGTTTAGTGCGACTCGACATCGTAGTTTTCTCTCCAAATCTGTTCTCAATATATTTTAGTAAACAATATTTGTTTTAATGAAAAATAACGACCTATGATTCCAAAAAGATTGGGTGGTGGTAGAGTTCGATAACTGTTCTCATTTGCAATGATATGAAATAATTTCCAAACTGAAATAATTTATAAAAGCTGCACATTGGCAACATGAATGATTTTTACCTCTGTCATCATGAGTATGAGTCCCACTTATTCAGTAGCTTGATACATCTATTGAAAGGAAAAATAAAAATAGATTTCTCAATTTGAAATTAAAAAAATGCCATTTCCTTTACCTTATGTGAATTTAATAACAGTGTTTTGAGTGAGGATCATCAAAATGTTTAAGCATTTCTTAATCCAATTAGCATTTACGTGCACATTATGTTCCATTTAAATTAATTATGAAAAAGAAAGGTTACTTTAATCCTAGAGTTATTTTATTAGAAAATTGCCATTTAACATAACTTGGAAAAGTTTATGCTGAAAGGAATTAAAGCGACAGGAAATGGCGTCTTCCTAGCACGTTTTCATCATAATCAAAATGTAAAAGAGCGATTGACTATCCTGTAGGTGACGCCTTGATTTGGAATAACATCACTTCAGTGTCACACGATTAACAATATGCAAGATGTGAGGTAAGAGTGTAACATTTTTTTAAGTTTGAGGGCAAAAGGAATTCAAAAAGCGTTTGTAGTGGCAGATAATGGCAGGTACTAATCATTAGCCTACGCCCTCTTCTATTAGACTGGCATAATAGAAGTTTATGTGAATTAAATGTATTCAATTGTACTTCATTAAATTAATGGTAATTTAATATTGTCAAAAAACAATACATGTTCCTCTTCAAAATTGTAATTATGGAGCAGTGCTTAATGCTGACCATAAAAGTCTTTTTACAATGATACAATTCCTTCTAATAGTACTAAAAATAAAATTAAAGACACATTTTAACGTGGAGGGTGATCCACTATGGTAGAAGAGAAGGAATGGAGGTAATATTTAAATCCATTACAATTGAGTGAGTCATTTTTAGCATACGAGTTCCTATCAGCTGACTGCTTACAAAAAATTCCTTAATAGCATTTGAGATATTACTGAATGTTAACCGTTATATTATGAACGACCAAGCACCTTACCTGACAGGAAGATAGAGTTTGGAAAGACAGCCGCTTATTCAGGAAATTAGGGCACATATGATGAGATTTGGCTTTCGAGACGTCGTGATATAAAGTAAAGATCATATCCACCTTTTAACCAAGTCCAATGAGAAAGCTTTACCGTACTCCACAATTATAATTTTCAATAATGATTAAAATTTAACTTTCAATGTTCTCTTATAGGTGCTTTCAACCTGGTTGATTTAGGAGAAATATTGAATCTCAAACATTTTATTCAAATTGTGTTTATTTTAGCTAGACGTTAGTCGTCGTAAATAATTGAGCAGAAAAAAACATGAGCTCATACTAGAAAATAATGCTAGACAGAGAATAGACACGCTTCAGTTATTTTCACCACAACTCTGCCTCGTTTTGCTCTACACACACCTTGTGTCTAAATGTTTTAACAAGTAATTTTCAATTAACTAAATTGTTGTGCACAGATATTAGTAACAACTTATCCGTGCAAGTAGCTATTATAGAGTAAAGATGTTTTGTTAGAATACCTTCTAAAGAGCATATTGAGATAACTGAGCAGACATTGACAAAAAGTTGAAGTTTATTTAATCTTCCTACTTTAATTTCTACGTTCATTAATGGCTACGATTTATCTGCAAAGGTTACTGTCCAACAAAGCCAGAAGTAACAATAGTAATTTAAAATGATATAGCAAAGTCAGTGCGGTTTTTTGCTTTCGATATTCTATGCAGAGTGGTATTAGCGGCAAACTTACTTCCAATATTGCAGAGCTCACTTGATTTTGCAATTATACTTTCAAAGTCCACTTGGAAAAGTGTTTTATCCCGTTTATCTTTAAGTAAAGACTGGTATAGTGGATCCTCTATGTTTAGAGGCTCGACCTCTCCAATCGGACTTATCCGATGTGGTTGGTCATTCAGATCACCAGATTTTATATTAAAATTAATCAAATATCGTAATTTTTATTCTTTCAGGTGATTGATAAATCATCAGGTTACATCAGACCAACAGACAATGCCATGACGATCCGAATAGAATGGCTGCAATCTCAAAGACTTTATCAGAGTAATTACAATGTCTACGATGACCTTGTTTATACCCAGAAAAAACAGCTTGCGTAAGTATAAATTCTTGATTTAAAAGTTATAATTAACTCGGTCAAAAATTCAAGCTCTCGCTCCTCTGAAGAAGGAAATATATTTTTCAAATAGGAATGATCCACTTAGATTTTAATAAAAAAAAGACAAATTTCCCCAGGTGTTAAAAGTTTTGACAAAGTTTAAACTTTTGAAAAAACAACGTTCATTTGAAAGATGAGTGGAAAGCATTTTAATCCAGTAGAAAATCAAGCTAAACGGATAAGTATCAATGCATAACATTTCATTTACATTATTAACTTCAACGATAAGATCTAAAGCGTTAAATGAGGCTGGCTCTATTCTGTTTGATACAAATAGACCTCAATATACATTCAATACTATTTCCTTAACTCTTAATTGAATTTAAATTAACTGATGTAAAGCAGTAATGGAATTAATGTCACGATTCAAAGCATTTACATCATCCAAATCATTAGGACTGTGATTGTGATTCCATGCTAAATGGAATCAAGGCTTTCCTTCATGAGAAAATTGGAATGGTCTGAAACCTAATTTTCCAGAGCCTCAATGATAAAATATTCGAAAGTGTTCGTTGATTTTATTAAAAACTAATATTCTCAGTTTTGGGCGATCAGTTCGCCATACTATAATGACAGTGGAAGAGAATACCAGAAAAGTACTTTTATTTCCATATTTATGACCAAATACAAAGGTTAAAAGGTACAATTTTTTTATTAATTCGAGAGACATCAACACATGTGCTGCATGAAATTGCCATATTCATTAAAATTTTACCATTCCTACACGTAGAGTTTTAAGAATAATAACAAAGTAACTCGCATATAATCCAAATTTTTGTCATACAATTACATATCTGCAATTTTGTAGCTAACACTTATTTTATTTACAATAAGAAGATAAATACTTTGCATGCATATATTCATAAATGTACTTTCAAACTTTGACTGAGTAAGGCTAGCGATAGCTTATTTGAAAAGTCATTTTGTGATCCAGTCCCATTTCTAGTAATCATTTTATTAATTAAATAAAACCATTTTCAATTTGATGGCTTATTTCCGCAATTATTCGCTTTATGACATCGGAAGCACCGAATAAAACAGGTGATTAATGATGCAGGGATATTATTTTTCTGTGAATAGCAGTTGAAGCTGCCAAGTGCTATTGAAGTCAATTTTCAGTCATCTTTTTAAGGCGAAATCTGAACCCAAGGACTGAAGAAAACCTATCATAGTAAATTCCGAACAGTTGTAACAAAAATATTTTAAATATTCACTTAACAAATGCTTTCACTCATTTTTTTAATTAATTATACTTGAGATGATCATTCATTTGAGGTGTCTAACTATTTCGCGAAATATTCAAAAAATTTCACGCGCTTATTCAAGAAATAGCATCCCAACATGCGAAGTGGAGAAAACGGTTCAGTAGTGTATGCGAAGAGGTTTAGAATAGGAGATAACAATGAGGTAATGATGTCAAGAGCTCATTTTATTTAAGTTCTAGAATCTTCGATTTGCACACTTTCTCAAGAGAGTGGTACAATGCGCTACGTTGAATAACAGCTTTCCAATGCTTAAATGCACTTGTGCTTCTTGTAAGCCCACATCTGCTAATTGGTCAGCTAATCTAATCGAGTACTTGGCCGTGACACATTGATCAATCTATGACCATCTGGTGGCTTATATAGGCTGATTGAATCATCAAAGGTGGTATTCATATAAGGAATTGGACAAATTTAATAAAATGCTTTAAGCATTCAAAGATACAAGGATCCATCAATGTTGATCATTTTTTGGGGGTCAACATAGTAGAAATTGCTTTTTATATTTTCTTGTTTAAATTGTTAGAACAGGCACAGAAATTAAATCTTGAATATTGTGGGATGAAACATCATTTGCAATTATATCCGAAAATGGCTATGATTGTCATTTATTTCACATTTATTTCAGGAAATCTCACATTTTTGATTTCACTAAAATTGTAGAAATAAGACTCGGTAATTATTGAGCAAAACTATGAGACATTATGTACATTTACAATAGAAAAAATATGAGTATATTATTTAAAATTTTAATAATTAGTAAGTTAAAGTTAAATTAATATTTAAATTAAATGGTATTTTCATATTAAAGCGATAATCAAAAAGGATTCGTTTTTAATTCATCAGTTAGGACTCGGCTTAGTGGTACACACTCTCAGCGAAACGGGGCAAAAGAAATTTCATCTATAATGAATTTTTAAATTAATTACATTTTGTGGGAAATAATTCACTAAAGTACAGTTGCGGTTCGGCTTTGCCTTTCTCCTGTGAATCGAAACAAACTCGTGAAAAGTATACTTTTAAATTTTGAGAACAAAGCCTAATATTTTTAGTCAGCAATTGGTGTCGCGTATATTTTGTAATTTCTATTCAATAAAAAACTTGTTAGCAATAGATGAAATATCAGTGCTAGGATTTTATTGAGGAGCTAAATATCGAATGAAGAAAGTCATTACATTGAATAACGGTATCAGGTAGTGGTTGTGAAAAGGTGATGTGGGCACAGAATATCTTCCGTCTACTTAGGTGGGGTGCAGCTCTAAGTTTTATTCAATTAAAATGTAAAACTTAACTTGATAATAAATTATGGACTCTTACTCAAACAAAGTTAAAATACTAAAAACTGAAACCAAACAAGCTGCTTTCTGCTCACTGTCATCCTTTATATGCACCCACGCAAGCGCATCATGTCTCCAAATTGAGACACTGGGGCTAAAATTGAAATCGTAATGATAGTGTAGAAAATTTTTTTTTAATTTGGTGTCGCTTTATAATAATTTCCAAGCCAACTGGGAGGAATTATGTTTATTGCTTATTGTGACAATAGTACTCGTATTCTAGGGTCTTCTTCAATGGAACTTCGTTAGGGATATATTTGAAGTATTAATAGTATTCTTTAAAAGTGCAGACCCTACTGAAAGTAACGAATAGATTGTACTAATGTTTAAGATAAATTAATTTAATATGCAATAAGTATACATTTTAATAATTAAAGCATAGTTGATTTATAATATTTTATATATTATATAATTATATATATAATATATATATATATATATATGATATGAAAAAATAGAAAACCGTGTTTCATTACACCTAATTTATCATGCCTAGCATTAGTTTCAAAACTCAATTTTATATGAAATTTTAAATTTGATTCAAAATCTTGCTAGAAAAACCGGAAATATAGGGAAAAACAGAGTTTTATCAGTTTTATGAGCTTAGTGCGTGTAGTACAAATTGTGATAGCGTCTTCCTCTGACACTTTCACTGTTAAAGATAGTACTTTACGATAAAATACCCATCATAAGTTATGAGGAAAATAGGGTGTCGAATCAATTCATTTATCCAAGATTATTGTTCGGTTTATTTGAGCGCAAAGATTTCTAAATGCCTATTTGAATTTGTCAATCTATATGTCGCTAAAGTCGCTTCTAAATTGTTAACTTGAATGTTTGACATATCATTTCAAAGGTGATTTGGTTGACCTTTAATTTTATATGGAAATAAGTAGAAGCGTTCTTGTAGCGGGTGCTCCAAGAATGACCACCTTGCTGAACCTTAATAATCATCTTAGAAGTCAACTTATCCGCAAACAAATACGAGGCTCTAGGAAAGTACTCTAGCACACATTTTCGCTCTCACAAATAGTCAGGCTACGTCCGAAATAGTGTAAACGAGGAACATATGGAACACGATTGGACTTTCCATATCACTCATTCTCACGCCAGGTGTCTTTGTGCGCTCCACACCTTAAGCAAGTCATCTCAAAGCAATGGCTATTTATAACCTACTTTATTTCAAATTTATTCCAACAAACGCTCTTTCATATCAATAAAAAGCATTAGATTATATTTAATTTATCACTTTAGACGGGAACTACGAGCTCTGCAGTTGGAAAACTACGAATTGGAAAAGCAACTGTACATGAGCAATGCTCCAAATTCTATTGAGTTAAATGTGCCAGAATTACAAGCCTCTGCGCTCTCTCAATCTCTGAAACAGCTGAGTAGCAATTCCTCACCATCTTCTTCCCCTGAACTATCCAGTACAACGCAGAAATCTTCAAACAGCAAACGTGCCTCAAATACTGGAGTAGGTCGACGATTACCTGATGCATCTAATTTGACTTCTCCGAAAAATGGAGGATTTCTCACAGCGAATAATAATATGAATGTTCGAAGACATAGTTCCACCTTTATGGGTGGTATGGAAACTCAGGGTCGTCCAAGACGATCTTTGCCGAGTCCTGGGATTCAAAACAATAGCGCAGCTGGAGGCAGTGGTAGTGGAAGTGGCAGCGGATGCGGAACAAGTTGGAGAAATCAGAAGCGTTGTGTTGGTGATGAAGATTTCTCAGAAGGTTACAAAAGCAGAGAGGACAGTCCTGTTCAACAGTTGCTTAATGTTAGTGCCAATGGAGGTAGCACGGGGAACGTGACCAACATGAGCTCACCAATTCGAAATCAGCCTTATGGAATGAGAAGGAACAGAGATCGACAGACACAGCAACTTCGACCACATACAGCAACTTCAGCAACATCATTGGCTCATCCAGGAAATAAGGATCAACCACAGAGATCCCTAACACCTACATTGGTTTTCAGTCTCTCTTCAGAAGACAGTGTCTCGGGCAGTGGAGGTGGCAATATTAGCGGCTACTAGGCCCTCGTGAATTGTTTATGAATTCACTTCCAACAAGAATAGTGCATGTACTTCTGACACGTTGTGTGCATTCACATATGTCTGAGATTTGCGAATAGATTTACGTTGTGTATTTTGTCTGTAATTGGTTCTTTTTTATTAATGAGAAAAGTGGAGTCGTCTCTATTCTAGATAACTCGAAAGGAGGTTCTGGATAATGTATTTTTGTAGGTTTTACTAATCTTTATTCTTTAGGGATATATTTTCTAGTGTTGACCCTATGATAAAATTTGGCTAAAGAAAGCATTATAGTGAAGGTAATTCAATCTGTATCACACACACAGCATGCCTCGATCCGCCTTAATTCTCATTACTGAGAACAATCTTTGCTGCAGATAGGAGCAAACTCTCTTTCCGTGTCTTTTAGCGAAGCGGACAAAACTACTTTTAACATCATTTTGAAACATTATCATTGCATGAAGTTATATAGATTTGATAAGTCATCTGCACGACAAAATCAGTTGGCGAGACAAAATTAAACTTATTATGCGTAATGAAAAAGGTTATATTTTATTTGAAGGAGTGAGATTTATTTAATCTGTTTAAAATTAGGTTATTGTAAATATAAATGCAGATTTTGGTTCACTTTTGCGTCAATTCAGAAATCGGCGATCTATCCCACTGCAAAGGAAAAAAGATATCAGAGGGTTTTAGTGGGCATTATTTCACATAGAAATGTTTATGATATACATTAGACAAAGAAATTTTGTGAATGAATATTGATGCGAGCATTGGCCAATGAAACAAGAGTTCAATTTAGCTGAAACCTGGAAGAATTGAAATTAAATTCATTTCAAATTACAGTTGAATTCAGTTAGCAAACGGAAATTTATTGTTTTTCGAGGTGGAGCCATTTAATTAAATCCCCCTTTTGACCGGACGTAAAATGTATTTCCATTAAATTAATTTGAATCAGAGATAATCTCTGACATAAGGTAAGACCAGATTTGGCGTCGGGTTACATTAATTTACAATAAGTAAAGTGGAGCGCATTAACTTTGAAATTAAAATTTGGATGCCACTCCTAGTTTTAATTTCGTCAAATTGCTTTATCAAAACTGTCTTAAAGATTAACAATGGCAGTTTTGCATATGCAGGTCATTTACCTCAACCTTATAGAGAAAATGGGTTGAACCCATAGAGATATGCAGTAATTAAATAGGCAATATACTTTTCTCACCGCTAAATCGTTTCTCCCTTCAATAACACAGTTTTAGTCACACGGTACCTCAAGCATTCGTTCTTCGCACCCACAGAGTTTAGTTCCTTGTTAATGACGTGAAGCTTCTCCTCGAAACCACCATCAGTTCCCAAGAAATTGAATGGAATTGAATTAATTAGCTATAATTCATTCCGTTCCTTTTATGTATGTGACCATTTTGTAAACACGTACACGTAATCAAGACTGAATACATCTCTCTTCGCCTCATCCACCAATAACCACAGGCTGCTCAATTTCCCTTTGACCTTTAGTTCCCACTTTTTTTCGAATACTTCTCCTTCTCCTCCTGTTCTATTATCGGCAAATTATTGGTAGCGCGTAAAAGATGTTTCTAGAGAAGGTGGATTCCTTAATCCTATTCTTTTTTTCTAAAGGTGTATAAGATTGTCAGAAGACTTCAAGATTACATAAATTTGATTATGCTGTGACGATTTACCTTAGGACTGCGTAAAATACTCAAAGAAATCAATACAAATTATCATTAAAATTAAGTACAAGTGTCTCTTGGTCTTTTTTATAGGATAGGTTAAGATATATGCGCAGTTTGTATTTTTACGTATCCAATGCAATTGAAAGAAATATAATTTCATTGTGATTATTCAATAGTACATATTTTAAAAAACCCACTCAAACAGATGATAACTAAGTTTTCATGATAATCTTTGTGTTACCCCCTTAACGCCCTTAGGACTGTACGGTCTTTTTTCAAAATAAGCTCCATTGGTACTAGACTCCTAGCAGAAGGCGCTACTGCCGTTGGAAACGTTCAATACGTGTCTGCAGCCTTCGCCTGATACCACCAAAACTTATCGCGTTGGTGGCAACAGTCTGCTTTGAGACACGCGTAAGTGCGGTTAGGTGCAGTTTTCAAAAAAAAATAATTCAGGCGTTAAACTGTTAAAGGTCCACGTTTGGCCTTCTCATCCCTGCACTTAGCCATGTGTCATTCTATTGTGATATAAAATGAAATTAGTCATCTTTTGGTAAAGTCAAGCGGAGTTCGCTTTTTCATAATTTGATATAATGCGAAGTTCATTCACCCTCGATATGTAGTAGTAACTGCTCAGTTAAAATTGTATTAATGAATACTTTTTTCCTTTCTCTATTCAACATTCATCAATTTGAAAAACAATAAGTAAAGTTTAAAATATTTTGCATGAACACCAAAAGGGATTCGAAGTGAATTTTGAGTCAAGGATTCGCAACAATAATTGAGCCACAATTCACCTAAGAATTTAGACCGTCACTATTAATGAAAAATGTGTGTGTTATGGGGTTCTCAGCATTAAACTTTGCAAGAGCTTCGCATTGAGACGAGTATCCAAAATGGACTAGAGGTACACCCTCTGAGGTCATCTTGACTTTTGTACAAAATTCCCAAAATGTCGACATGGTTTACAAATGTTCGCTGGGTTGATTCGATTCTCTATGGTATAGCTCATATCGTCTACGACTAAGACATTTAATCAAGTTGCTCCCCCGATTTCGTCATAATTTAATTAACATCTCAAATACGTTCACCAACTACAACGAATCGATCTATCTGCTCGACTGCTACGTATGAGACGATATAATGTTTTGGACCTAAGAAGGAAGATTTTATTTTATAGATGATGAATAATAATTGTTCTGTCAACTGGCCGGTTAAGAGAGGTATAAATATATTTGACGGATAAAGAGATAGTTAATATAAATGTTTCAGCACTATAAAATTGAAATATCAGCTTGTTTTAATTATCTACTTGGAGTGTATGAAATATTCTAAAATAGTTTTAGGAGATCAGACAGGCAGAAAAATGAGTTAATGAATCAACAGATAACTAACCAATCGTTTTTTTCAATACTACGATTGTTCAGATAATTTTAGCAGAAACAAATCAACCAACAAATGTCAGGAAAAGCATCTTTATTAAAGTAAGAGTGTAACGGAATTCCAAAAAAAAGACAAAGTTTGAGACCATTTTTATTTCTTACATCGGTTGTTTTCAACACAACAATGTTTTCCAAATTGACTCGTAAAAAGAGACAAATCGCTGAAACCGTGCTTGTTTCCTAGTTACGTCATTTGTGATCATATAACAAGCTTATTTATCTAACTAGTACGTAATCAGTATTTCAGTCTTTCCTAACACATTAAAAACTTGCAAATTTTTACAGATATTGAAATCTTTGAACTTCTAAATAAAGAAATATATTTTCATTTTAAACTACCGAGGTGCATCAATGAAGACAATATGCATGCAATATTGTATTTTGATGAAATATATTAGTATTTGTGGAATATTATCAGTAATTCAAATTCAGTCTTTTTAAAATGAACTTAAAAACTAACTCGAGTTGACTTGTGAATATTAATAAAAGAGAATCATTTATTTTAAAAATATTTCTTAGCGAAAAAGTTGGATTGGGCGTTGGCAGTTGGGAGTTAATAGCTTTTAACGTTGTGTTTGAATGCCAGTATAAACAGCTATTAAGGTTTACGTCCATTGATGAGATGAGGTTCGCGGTAACCGGGACGCAGTTTGAGACAAACAGAATTAGATATTACAATTTATTATCAGTTTAAATCAATTCAACCCATTCCACTCTAAATTTTAAAGAATGCACTCTTACTGAATAAACTAAAAATCAGAGCAATTTATGGAATTAAATAGAATTAAAATTTTTAAATATATTATCAAGTGTTTTTTATTAAACGATGGTCACATTGAATTTATGATTTGAAGAGGGTGGCCATTAAATTTTACGATAAAACTTTATAATCAAAATTTTGATTGCCATTATAATAAAATGAAATTATTATGGTTTTCGCAGTTTTCATATTTATTTTAAAAGAGTGTAATTAATAAGCCGAAATAAGAAGAATGCAAGACGATTAGTAATGAAAAGTCTACATACATCTGATTTGCGTTATTAAATTAATTCAATACCTTTTGTCTTCATTGAATGAAATTTAATTCCAGTTTATGATATTATATAAACGTTATTTGAAAAAAAGGTGTCTATTATCTCCAATTTACGAAAAATGTACACTTATTTTCGAATAAATTGAGAAGCCGCCTTACTTGATTTCTATTTCAAGAACCGTTTAAATCCATTAATAAATTTACTCGTAATTGTGTTTATTGAATTTTTAAGAAATCACTCTTGTAAAGTTAAAAATCACAAGAAGCTTCCATTCTCACTTTCATATCAAACAGAGATCGTTAATATCTTATTGACATTTTAGATTCAACACTTCCGTGGATTTGAAAGATATTATATTATTTAAAATTTGAACAGATAGATGGAGGTAGTGGTCTAGTAAAAGTGTATGGAGGTTGGATTTAGGGTTATTTGATAATATGGTAATTTCTTCTTAGTCAAAAATACGCTCGCATGCCTTTCATAAGATCATTTGAAATGTTCTCATTGAATCTACTTTCAGCCCTTAGAATAACGTTCCGATTGGAAGGCCACAAGTATGCCGGATTACTTTCAACTTGATTTAATATGGATTTACAAAAGAAAACTAGGATGATCGCTATTATTCTAAAGAGTGCAATATGTACAACTACATTCTATACAAACAGTAAATTAACAAATCAGTTGCACAATATTCCAGTTCATGATTTTTTGAGATAGGTTTTGGTCCAGTACGTCACTTTTACTCCATTCAATGGTACATCACTAACTAAACAAAATAAAAGGCATTTAATGAAAATGTGTTACTTGTCTTCACATGAACAAGATTATTCATTGTGAATTAAAAGGGAGAGCATTTTGGAATTCTAATTTAATTAATTGATACCAAAATTTAGAGTAGTGCACTGAAAATGATAGACAGGCACTTGTTGCAATTCAGAAAACGAATTCTTTACTTCATGCCTTGTTCCGTAAACCCCTTATTCAGTAAATGTTCTACAACTTGAACCTAAGCTCAAAGTTAAAACACTATAACGTCTTGAAACGGCCTCCAAAAATGTTAGTCCTTTGTTTATCTTCTCTTAACCGATTATTTCTATAATTGCCATTATTTGAAAGTATGTATTTGCATAGTTAAGTGGCAATTAAATAATCTCGGTTTTATTTCTTCGCTATAATTACCTTATTCATTTCTACGTACTGCCTCTTTCCATTTAAACAACGCCAAACATCGCTGCTTTGTGTAAATAATTTGACTATATATATACTTGTGCAAGTTAATATAGCTTTTGTGAGCTTTTACATGACATAGTTTTCATTAATTATTAGCTGATTAATCAATGATTACATAAATAATAGGCATCTTTTAACTCAGTGGCAGCCACATTTAGTCTGTCATCGTTTCTATTATTAAATTATATCTAGTTATTAAAAACATTTAAGTACCTGGTCATGGAAGTCTTTTGAATTTACCAACATTCTCAATCAATATAAATCATACTACCTTTTTAGCAGTTAAAGTTAATTCTAATAATTTATTTTGGTTTGATAATATATTAAAATGGAAAATAAACTAAGCCCATATCTGTATAATGACCTAAAACAGAAAATAACAAAAAATTATCATAATATCTTCCCTTAAACTAGTATAATATTGTCAAGCCTTTATACGTCAATTAATAAAATTTTATTAAATTTTATTTGACTAAAGTCGTCAGCTGATATTTATTGTCTTAAATATTGAGAGCAAAATAGTTTATCAAGTACAAATATTAGTGTAGGTGTGTGTGGCTATGAAGGCATATCCCCTTGCGTGCTAACGCTTCTTTTTCGTGCGTTTTAGTAGCTAAAACGATTTATTATTAAAATTATCAAATCTTGAACAAATAAATTTACTGAAAGTGTTACAATTTATTGCTTATGTATATATGGATAATTTTCCTGCAAAATGATCATAAATTTATTTGAAAAGCAAGAAATTACTTTGTGTAAATTGTGCGAACTGCAAGTTTAACCTTCACGGTTTGCAAGTTGAGAATTCACTTCTCTGCTTTCAGAGGCGAGAAAGGCAGCTTTATTCATTATGGTGCCTCAACTAACCCGAATTTATAGAATAGAGTAAATTTAAAATAAGCGAGAAAATATAAATTCAAATACTGATTCGATAATTTTCTTTGAAACGCGTTATTATTTACTAAAAATTGTCTTTTTGTGATTTTATTATTTCATTTAGTTAGTTTACCATTGATAGATATTTAAACTCATGATTTAATTGTATATGTTAAATTAAATAAATATTTACCTCTCAGTGGAATCAAATAGAAATCAAATATTGTACCTAGATATGTTAGTCAGATTAATGTTAAATTTGTAAAAAAATTGGGCAAAATTTTCAGCTTATTTTTTATGAAGTTCAGGTTTTTTATTTTTTCCAATATTTAAAATAAAATTGCATCATTTGTCGGTAAAACGCATTAACTTGCTTTTTCGTTTGGAAAGTATTGTATTAATTTAAGTATACCCAATGGTCAACTTTTTATTTTGATGAGTAATTTTAAACAAAATGAATATATCAAGTTTAATTCTCCTTGTTCAAATTCTCTAAAGAGCACTTAACAACTTAATTAATTACATTTTATTGTGTCCACAATTGTTGCCAATTGTAAGTAGCATTGTAAGCGTGATTAATCACGTGTAAAATTGAGACTACGATTTTAGTACACTTTTAGTCTAGCCATATATAAATATGATTTTTGCGTGAATTAATGGTTAAATAGGGGAGAGGGGAGATTTTTGGTGGAGGTAGAAGATAAGAGCACTTCGTTTGATCCCATATTGATTTTTACGAACTTCTTATGTAACTGGCTCTTTTTTCTCTTCTGCCCCACCGATGTGGGAATAGTTTTCATATTATTTTGCCTAATTCTTATCGCAACCGTCTATGGATAGGAAGTCTCTCAGTTGGAAATATATTTCTCGTAAATGAAGATCAACCAGTATTAGTAAACTTTCACCTCCTATGTGCTTGGATGTTTCCCAAAATGAACATTTGTGAGCCCTACATTTCATGTCATGCAAATTTAATAAGGCCTTTTGATTGAATTCAAACTCACAATTTCAAGGTTCGGCTCTTTATAATGCCGCATTTTTATGAAAGCATGTTTTTGCTAACGAATAATTTAATGAAGAATGGAAGAGATCTGTTTGTGCTCCAAAAGAGCACAATTAACAGTCTTCGTCAAAGTAAAAAACTGAAATTAAAATTGCTTTTGTGACAGAGTTTGTATTTCTTAGAAAAATTTATATATTTAACAACACTGGAAATAACGCTAAATTACGTCAATATTTTATTATTGAGCGGTGAAATTTTATATGTCCTAGAGTGGTTGTCCAATTTAAGCCATCAGATTACAAAGTAAAGTTAATTTAGACTAAATTGAGCTAGATGTCTCCTGATAAAACTAACGATTTTAATTCTAATTAAAAATAGGCAAGTGAAGTAGACTGGAAATGAGAAGAAGTAGGAGAAATAGGCAGGAAAGGGGAAGTTATCAGCGCTAAGTAAGAACAATCCAGGCTACAAGATACATGTGGAACGTGGTACGATACGAAGGTTAGCAGATTTGATTGTCTTTATTCTTTTTTTTAAGTTCAATGGACAGGTGGGACAGAGGCATTAGCAGTATGTGTGCACTGCTGAGAAGGACTGCTCGGGCCTAAGAAACAGAGTGGACAGATACTTCGAAATACTGTCAAAAGAACTGCAATGTCAATTTACAATAAAAACTGTTATGTATTAGAGCTTTAACATGCTTTTAACTCATTAATTTGGTATTAAGTTAATTTTACCAATTTTATTGGAACATAAGTTTGTTAGATTTTCTTACCCAACAGGTAATTTTCATGCTATACGTGCTTTTACATGGTAACCACCAAACGATGCTAATTTTAAAAATATTTGACAAATTAGTGCTGCAAGGTTTAAAAAAATTTAAAATTAAATATGATGATTCGAAAGCATTCCCATTACTTAAGTAAGTTTTGGTACGTTAGAATTGAACTTTATGATAACTCTTATAAATTAACCGTAATTTGTGTACTTTTACAATCTGAGACGTTATTCGAGCAGCTGTAAAACTCTTTCTTTTGGGTTTGGAAACCAAACTAATTGCTTTTCGATCTTTCTTTGAAGATTGCGCGCAGCATAGACTGCCCACCCATTTTATCACACTTTATGCCCTCGGACCTCAAAGAGACTGTCTTGGTATTAGCGGAGAGCTTGAAGTCGGGAAGAAGGCATCTACCCAGTTAAAAGCTATTTATAAAAATGGAAATATTTAATAAAAAACGAATAACCGCGAAGTTATGGTTGGGCGTGAACGTATTTGAACACATTCATTTAGATTAAGACACATATCGATAAAAACGCAGATTGAGTAAGTGGGTTGCATAAGGAGAAATCAACAAAATATTTTGAATTTTGAGGACGAGAGGAGGAATTACTGTGCAGTATAGCATTTCAGGTCAATTCAGGATCGACCGATTAGAGAATTGGGCTAATTGGAAGTGTGGATCGAACAAAGAGGTGCGTAGATTTTAGTACGATATTAATTTGTGATGGCGAAGAAGGGAAAAATCGATAAATTAGACCTAGAAAGTAAGATTTCCACTTGACTCAAGTTGTAATCAGGGGCATCTAACCCAAAATGTTCACGTTTTAAGGAATTTTTAATGGCGTTTTGTTTGAGCTTACCTTTCAGTGCGCATGGGTGAAAATTAAGGTAGATGTTAATTACATTTTATTAGTCTCACTGTTGGGAATCCTCTTTAAAGAAAGGATATATCTGGGTAGATTAAATGAAAATACTAGGTGGTGATTAAATCGTAATTTTGCCTATTTAATTTATTTTTTATATAATTTAGAAATCATATCATTTGCATTATATAGTTGTCCAAAGTATTTTGTCCAATCGCACTATTTGTCATATCGGAGGCGGAATATTGCAAACGAAATTGGGAAGGAGTATTCATTCTTTAATTGAGCTGAATTAGTATTATCACATTTAGTAAAAAAATGTAATTTTTGTTTTGAACACATTTACCTTTTCTATTTCTTAAATACAGCTTGTACAAAAGTGGGAAATATTTGTGTAGTTATTGAAACGATCAGCTTAAATTCGTTGAAGCTTGTGGAATACATAATCTCAACACGATTAAACTAAGCAATCTTATGGGCATTTGCACATTCCTGAGGGCGCAGTCGTGCGTACAGAGGACTTCTCAGCTAGTCAGTGCGTGGGATTCATTCAAAATAGATTAAATGTATTCAGTCACTGATTATGCTTTCCGCGAGCATGAGTTCAATGACCGCTATACCTCCGTTTCTTCCATATAAGTGAGGCGGCTTACTAACTCCGAGAGCCTTTCCATACTAGGGTATTTTGCCATAGAGATTACTGAGGCTAAGTTAAAGCGTATTTGTGTAGGAATCCGGTGAATAAATGGTGACCCGGATGTGATTTACTAAGTCTGACCTGATCTGATCCACTGAGACTAAGTCTCTCTCTTGTAATACAATTTTGCTTATGGCAACACATCTGGAGAGCAATTTTAACCATAACATAGCTAAAAACAGTTGAAAATCATTAAAATTAGTCAACTGAAAAAAATGTAATGAGCAAAATTTCCTTTTTCTTGAAATTTATTAAAAATTCTATTGATTACAATTTAAAGTATTTTACTGAGATATCGAGAATATAAGATAAAACCAATATTGCATTAAAAATGTAATAAATTCAATTCGAGTATACTGTTGTTTAAGTTGCTTACGTTAAACTTTGTTGACAAACCAAAAAAGAAAACACATTGTGATTTTGATAAATTATGGATAAACTTACTAGACCTTATGAAAACAAATAGTATTTACTTGCCATAACAAAAGAAAACAAAGTATACTGCTTTGGCTTTATGGCTTTATTTAACGGGTTAATTTGCCGAGGATGGTGTGGATGAGTTGCTCATGATAAGCCTGGTTTTTGATAAATGGCAGATTTTTCAGTGCTGGACGTGCATATAAAAACATTGGAAACTATTTTTGACTCAATATGTGGGCTTTACTTAAATAACATGAATTGGATCAGAATAAAACCGATTTTTACGAAATAAAAGCCATTATTAACATTACAATTTAATATGAACATACATGGAAAGAGTATTTTTCCTAGCCCACGTATTGGCCTACATACTTCATTCATTTGTATTTGCTTACCTGTGGTTTTAATTTGTCCCATTTAGCTCTTAAAAAACTACATTAATTTAAATATTATTAATGAATTTTGAATTGTCCGCCATTTGGAGACGGATTTCATGACAATATTTTACAACTGGGTTCTGTACCACGCTTCTATGCTCAGAAATGATTTATATATTGAAAAGAAAAAACGAGTTCTTTAAAAATTACAAAATAAAAGTTAGAATTAGTTAGAAAATGTAAATGAATTTATTATAATTTCACTCCAAATTATGAGTATTTATGTTGGGTTCAGATTGTCTTGAAAAGCCAAGATGGCTGTTGCTCGAGATTTTATTGAAGTTATTTTTAGTAAATTAAATTTGAAATTAGTCCAAAACAAAGCTTGGACTAAATCCGGCTTTTTTAAATCGAAAATGAATAATTCATATGGAAATTTGATCTTTAGTAGTTATATGTATGAAAAAAAACATCATTTTAAGCTTCAAGAGCCTACTTGTGCTAGCAGTGTATTAATTTCGTCACCTTCAAGAAACCATTACAATTTATAAAGAATATTATGTTATTTCGTCAAAACACTTCATTTTAAGATACAGTGCAAAGTCATAAACACCGCGTCAAATTAGGACTCAATTTAAGGCGATTATAAAACACCCTTAAAACAAGGTGAACATTTTAATCATTTGATCAAAAAATCACGGCATAAAATAGATAGTTCAGGCTTATTTACATCTCACGGATCTAACCACTTTTATCGACACTAACCTTACTTACTATGTTTTATGAAATATTTTGTCGTCTAAGTACGTCTTCCTCTGGTCGTGTCACGTTTATAAATGAAATCTGGCTTTATCGAAAGGTTCCGACTTGTATTTAGGAACATATAATCAGTGTTTAGACTCTAAAATGCGTACCCTTTTATATACATGGGCTTTTTGGTCCGATATTTCAATTCTTCTCCATTCCTTCATTGACCTATTACATACCTAATTTCAGCATTAAAATATGTCTCAAGATTAAAAAAAAACGCATTATTAACAAATGAAGATGAGTTTTTTCATAATTTTGAGATAAGCAGATTAGATATGATAAAATTAATCAACTGTCTTGAGCTTTGATTAATTAAAACGGATATATATCTAAATAATGGACAGTTCAGCAAACCTACTCTACCCAAGTGTATTATTTATTTAATGTCAGTAGAAGTTTCTGACCTTGGTGCATAATTAATTTTAAGATTATTACAAGGGGGGAGAGGGGGAGAGGAGGAGAGGGGGGGATATTGCAAACAGCATAATTGTACTAATGAGCATATTGATTACATCTGTTCATCAACTTAGGGTATTTGCTTTGTTTCTTGCCTTTATTGCAAAAATTAATAAGACGTAAAATTCGGTAATAACAGATTGTTAGACGATCTAACGACGGAAAACATAGTATCTGTTCTTATTTTATGGTTGTCTTTTCATTATTTATTTGGATCATATTTCAACTACACTCGTGATCCAAAAAAATATTCTTCAGCTAAAATATCTAATTTGTGAATGGTACAAGTGTAGTGGAATAATTGAGAGGTTAACAAATTGTCTATCACTTCAACTGCTGGCAGATTTTATATATATATATATTTATTTATTTATTTTTTATTTATTTATTTATTTCTATATAAAGGCTGCTTTCTTGTAGAATCCAAAATTACTGATAAGGCTATCCCATTTTAAGATCATAAAATTAACATTTCTTGCCATTTCCCTTTTTATTACATATTATTATCAGAGCGTATCTATCGTTCACTCACTAAACCGTATTATTATCTGATAAAAACTATTTGTAACTTTATAACTAGTGCAGAGTTAGGCCATTATTTACGGGAAAAATGTATTAATTTGGTCAATAAGTGACATTATAAATTACAAACTTATTCAATAATGTTTCATGAAAATACGTATTTTTAAATGATACCCGTAGATAATCTTTAGTATCATCCTCACTACTTATTGGAATTCAAGGCGTAAAAGAAATTTAATAAAGGGGCACACCGCTTTCACAGAAACAGAGTGATGAAATTTTGGTTGGCGTCATATATATCAGATACGCTGAATGCGTAATTTACTTTCATTGCCAATGACATTTATTGTGCATTAAGCCATTTGAACATTGAAATAATGTTATACAAACGGAAAGCATATATTAAATGTACCGATGAAAAATTTTATTCGCAGGCAAGTTTTCGAGCTTTGCATAAATTGAGTTTATGTTTAAAAAAGAACTTTTCAACTTCTCTGGTACCTGTTTAATGAGATAATTTTATGTTCCATATTGCGATGCAATTATCAATGCGACTTTCTGATTTCCTTATTGTCTTATTCCTACGTCCAGATTCGTAGTAGGATTTTTGATGTGTTACTAGGTCAACAACAGCAATCAATCACAATCCATCGCTCATTCTGGCACCCACCTGCCTGCTTATATTCCTAGATGAGCGCATTTATTAACCCTATTCAAAGGCTTTATATTAATGAATCATATATCAAAACAAATATTTTACTTAATTTCCTGTGAAAAGTAATTGGAAAGTCAATAAATGGTTATGGGAGGGTATTAAAAGGATATTTTCAGCGGCATAATTTAGCTAAAACAGTGTAGATATTTTTTAACTTCGGATTTGGGTTTTTCCCTAGATACTTATTGACATGTCCTCCACTTCATGCTGGAAAATTCAAACCACAGCGCCCTCAGTATTAATGGCAGTTTCAGGCCGAGGTGTCCAGTTCTTACTGGTTGACTAATTAAACAGAATCTTCGATTTTAACTGTCCAATTTTTCGCTAGCACAAAATAATGCAACAATAAAAGTTAGGCTGTCACTTAAAGCTAATGCAATTAACACTATATAAATTAAATAATTTCTTGATATATAAACCCTTAACTGTCACATCCTACAAAGCAATTGAACATAATTATTAATTTGCATTTTAATGTTTATTTTTTATTTTATTGATCGTATTCATAATAGTTGTTAAATTTAAGGCTAGATTTATCTTAGTTTAACGTTAATTATATTTTCATTTTGTCAAACAAGCGAAATCATATTAATTTAGTCGATTTATTCAAACAGTGATCTTTTGCCTATTTTGTGATTTAATTACTAGTTATCGACCAAACCTATATTGGCATTAATATTCCCTTGCGAAATTTTATAAATTCTTTCCAAGTAAGGTGATATTTTCTCCAAAGAGACGTTGGGAATGGTTGTTGTTTTGAGACATTTATGAAAATTTTGACAGCTGGGAAATTAACATTTTAATGTTTCTGTTATTTTAGCAACTGAAATATCGATTATTCCTCCTTGTGCATTGATTTATGCAATGCATATGAGCCTTTCAGACTTCTATTAAAGCAGATTTTTTCCACAAATCATAAATTGGACAAAAATGAGGTGGAGTACATTTGGAAATAGGCATCTTATTGAAAAAGGCATTGGTTCATCATGTCTACAGAAAGCCTCTTATACTTTTTGAATTCTTTTAAATTATCCACATGCTCTTACCATCTGTTGGAGCACGAATTTATATTTACATTACCTACTGTAGCCGTATAAACTAATTATCTTCTCTTATATAAGGGAAAATGTTCTTCAAATTCCTCAATTTGAGAGAAGTAGGGATGCTCAAAAATCTCTTAGACCAAATTTCAAGGCTCTCTTATCTTCGCACTCATAAACTGTGCACTTAACCACCGAATGAAGTGATATACGTTAGGTTTAGAAGTTGGCAGACAACTTGGCACTTTGGGGATGCATATTTGCAACTGCTAAAGTGGTGTCTTCTGTGTTAAATGCCAGACTTTGATTTCATCCCTAGATTCCCAAAGAGTTTAAATTATTCATCTGACTAAATTTTATGAATATTTAATAGTGTGCCCCTGGTGGTGAATCATAAAGCAGTTTTAATTAATCTTATGCATTTTTTCACGAAGCGTGCGCGCTCGCTGAATTAAGGGCAGTCTTTTAATTACTTCTACACCCATGGTTAGTGATAAAACCACCATTCTGTGTAAAAGTAATACAGACACTGCCAAATGAAAGAAAATCAAAATTATTTTTGGGACTTTGTCTGTTTCGCAAAAAAAAAAAATATTGAGGAATAGGGCAAATTGTGGCGCGAGTTCCACTAATGGATATAAATGGGAAAAATTTTATTTCCTTGAAAGTATGGGGAGGTGAGAGGAGGGGAGGGGAAGGTGGTGTGGAGGTTCGGTGGATTTCATTACATCTGTGGACGACAATGTCCACCAATTTTAGACTTTTCCGGCTTATTTTGATCCCATAAATTAAATCTCTTTCTAGCATGATTCGCTAATTAATGCGACTTATTAGAGTAATAATCAAAGAAACAAAAAGTTAAAACGTCTATTGCATTAGTATACACCTTGGAATATCATTAAATAGCGTGCATACAAGGTAACATTAAATAATGTTAATGAAAATCTTGTAATCAAGTAAAAACCTCCATTGTCAATTTTAAGGTTATACGTGATGCAACCTCTAAGTTACACGCCATGTGTTCCATTTCCTTAAACTGGAATAAGAGCAGCTGGGTTTTAGCAGATACTTGCAAAGTCCAAGTAGCTGTTCTCGAAGTTGGAATAATTGCTAAACGGGAGTGTAGTTCTAATGTCACTCTGCATGCTTAGGTTAAACTAAAACCCTCGTCTACACCATTTATGTGTGGATCAGAAAAGAGATGGCATTGAGAAAGTGTCATCTCACACACTCTCGGTGTGTGTGGTACCCATTTCTAATTGGGAAGTATACAAAACATACACTCGCTTACTGTTCAATTTTTGATAGTTACACACCGAGCCAATGCATGGCACTAAGAAACCCAAAGACCGGAGATGGAAAAATAACTGCATAAATCTCCTCGCATTTGGCAAAAAGGTGCATTTTGAGGGGTTTTTTATTCATAGAGAGAAAAAGAGAGCCAGTAAATTATTGAGGTGTTCTAAACCACAATATGTGTCTCAAATTAATGATAGGGTACAAAATAGAAATGATGTACGTGAGTGGTTTATGGCCGGCTTGATCAAATACGCTCATTTATCTCAAACACGCAGGGTCTTACGTTATGACAACATTTATATCATGATGTTCGATACAGGTCAATAGAATGATGCATTCACCTCATTGGTCTTCATTCTCTGTTTGACGGATAGGTACCACCAGAGACCGATCTCGTTCTCCCCTTTTACCACGGTTACTTCATTCCAATCCATGTATAAGTTTCCCTACTAATCATGCGAATCCTTATGCCTGCATGTTTAACGTCGTTGATACATCGGTGAGTGTGCCTACATGTAATCCCGGTTTCAATCACGCATTCGCTGCTTTCAATCCTTCGTTCTTCTGCTTTATCAAAGTTGTGAGTACTCGTTTATTCTTTCAGTGCCAGTGAAGCTTCAAAATTGTTACCAAAATATGCACTTTATAAGTTTAAAATATTGCCATAATTTGAGCGTGAACATCGAAATGCCACTTTCAGTCAAAAAGCGCGTTGAAAGTAGAACCGCAACGCAGCTAGAAAAAAGGTAAGTATAGCCGACACCACGCAGAGTGAAGCACTGAAGGCTGGAGTAGCTACTGGCTAAATGAGGATAAATACTCAGCTCCAAGCCATTCACTTAGTACTGGAGAATTATGGTTCAGTGGTGAGTGAGCAACTCACCCCCACATCTTATAGTCTTCATGCACTATCCCAACATTTAATTGCCTCTTCTACGCGATATACATCTTAATAAAAATCTACTTAGGCCACCTTCCCAATAATACCATAAATAGCAATTGGCTTTGAAGAGTTTGTTCATGAAAAAAATTACCTTATCCAGGGATACACCCTTAATTAAGTATATATTAACTGACAAATTTACGGTGAGTCGTCATATGGAAAAGCATTGCCATAGGGAACTCAAAAGCGTATTAAAAGAAACACGAGAATACAGTTAGGTTAAAATTTCAATTAATCAAATTGGAGTATTCTACATCACGCGAAAAAAAACAGGAAACGCTTTGAGGTTAACTCAAATTAGTTGGGTCTACTAGTTTCTGCATCGATCGATAGCAGGGACTTGAATTTCTAGAAACATCAGAATTGAGCATTTAAACAATCCATTGCTGCACATATAAACGATTTTAGGGGTTAACTGAAAACTGGCATTCTCATTAAGGAAATGTTATATTTATAGATATTAACAAAGGAACTACAAAATCAGTCAGACCACATCAAGAAGATAATTTATTAATTCACAGTGGTGGAATAGTTCAATAGGGGAATGGAAGTTAAAATGGAGCACAAAAGAATATTTGCAGTTAAGGGATACCATGTTCAATGAGGGGTGAAAGAAGAACGACGAAATGAATTCAGAAGAAAGGACACCACAAGAGCTACACACGAGCCGCACCTAAGATCACTTGAGTGTGCCTCATTTACTTCGTCGAGTTGTAGTTTCAGAAAGACGTTGACTACCGGTTGTGGAGGTTGCATTGACAGTTGAACCTAAAGTCGTCCATCCTTCACCATCGTCAGATTCCCAGTCCGAATTCCAAGATTCATCTTTCTCCGTCTCCTTAGCTGGCTTTTGTGTTTCTGATAGCGAATATAAAGATTGAGAAATGGCAATAAAAGAGCAGTCTGGGCTAATTTTAAAAAGGTTACGAACCAGTTTTAGCTGGTGCAAAATCTGAACCCCATCCGTCACCGTCATATGTATTGCCATCGAGACTGTTAACATTGCGAGCTGCATCTCTAAAAGTTAGAAGAAAGTCATTTACCGTACAAACTCTAATACAAGCAACAATATAACTTTTACGGAGCTGTAAAATAATTAAATGGAGTATATGTCCTCATTAGATATAGCTAGACTACAATTGGTTCGGAGCAGGATGGAACAAAAATGGAACATTCAGTTACTCCAAGACACTATTATTTCAACTCAAACAAGGGATTTGGCATAGAGAACATCCATTCTCCTTCTGCCTCCATGACTCCACTTTGAATTTGGCCTACAATCTATCACGTCGCTCAGGATACACAATGACCACCACCTATTTTCCTGCTTCCCATTGGCCGAAAAAAACTTGCACTTAAGTATACTCCATCTCAAATGGAGGAAAACTATTCGCCAACTTTATTACACACTAAAAGGATAGCAAGATAAAAGTGAGCCAGGTACATCACAATGCATCCCCTCCTCCCCCTCCCCCTCCCCCCCCCACTTCGCTTGTACTCTAGGAAAGATATAAATTTCATCCCGCCAAATGGAGGAGAAAAGCTTTCATTTTATTTAGTATACAATTTAATCAAACAGAGCCAAGCTGGGTTAACCAACCAGTATCATAAGTAACTCAAAGCTAAACTGACCGCTCCGTAAGAGAAACTACTACTCGCTGTTCAATGCCAAACGCACAGGAAGAGTTAATTGAAATACGTGAGTACGATGAAATGAGTGTGCTAAGTCGAATCTGCAACCAGAGCAATTTTTCCCTCATATGTCTTCAAGCTAAGATCCATTCAAACTTAACAGACTCAACTATCCAGATCTAAAATATCCATATTAGATCAAGAGGAAATCCCTAAAATACACAAAAATAAATTTCACATTAAGATGACTTAAGAAAAAAAGAAAATAAAGTTGATAAGAGTAACAAAACGCCTAATAACTTAAGCCAAGCAAAGGTTCAACTGCCCTCCCTAAGAAAAATATTAGAATAAAGCTTTAGGCACAAGCCTTACCCCGCAAGTGCACCGTATGTTGATCGAGAATTAGAAACTCCAGTCCAAGTTCGGTCAAAAGACTGTTGTCTCTGGAATGGACGATCATTGGATTCTGCATAACTATTTCCACCTTCTCCAGAAGCATGAAGATAGGTTTGGACCTAAGGATAAAGAGACAAGGGGATGTTATGGTATTGAAATAACAAAAGGCCGAGTAGCTAGGCAGTGTACAAATAGCAGGTGACATATTTTACCTTGGTAGAGAGGTTCGAAACCCCATCTGTAATGGTATCTAATAGATGGCCTTCCTTAATCTGAAATATAAGGGAGTTAACGACAACACACTCGGTTTACAACGATGATCGTGCAACTATAGGGAGTAAATAGGGTGTAAACAAACCTTAGTTTGAACAGTTTCGCCTAGTTGTTTCGTCTTTTCGGCAGCTGTAGCGGTCAATTCTGTAGTTTTCTTTGCAGCTACCGAAGCTAGCATACTAACAGTTGACCACCCCTATAAAAACCAAAGGTCCAATTAAGATAAATAGCAAAAAAATTCCGCTGAGATCCTGAACAGAGCACAGACTTTGGATAAAACAAGAGACTTACATTCATGAGAACCTTCATAGCATCATCATATGCTGATGCCTGGGGAGGTCGATTTTGAATAGTAGTGTTTCCAAAGCCCTCGTATCGCCCACCTTGACTTGGTGGTAAACCGCTAAAACGATTAATTTAATCTTGTTAACTGCAGGTCATTGCTTAATGTCTCGAACTACATTAGATCGATTCGGAAAAAGCAAAATGTGGACAAATTTATTGAAATAAGTAAATAATAAACTGAAGAAATAGTAAAAGGGGAAGGGAACAAGTGTAAGGAGCATTAGAATAAAAGGTTAATAAAGGATTACCGCACCTGAGTCAAAAGCATCACCTTCTAGCTTCTATCCCTACGACAAACAGTTAAAGCTTGACACTACTGCGAGGAACCAGTTAAAATGCTGTTATAAAGTGTGATCACAAATTGGCCTCGTTCAAACGGTTTAGCATTTTTAGTGGCCATGAATAGCGTTTCACAAAGAGACGCTCATGGGTGCGTAATTAATATTCTATTATTGAATTCTTAGTTTTATTCACATTAACGAGTAATTTGAGTAATAGAAGCACTTTTAAGAAGTCCTGCATTTGGAACGTCTGCAAACGAATTAAAGCAAATAGAAGCACTTATCATATAAAAGTGGACTGCAATTAGTCTTGAATTACTTCTCCTCCTCAAAACTAGACAAAAATCCGTTTTTATTCCGTTTCTTAATGAGATTTTTCCCTCTTTCCTCTCCTGGTTGAGCAAGCGCTGTAGAGATTAATTTAGGAAATCATACAAGCTTGTCGTCACCATTGAGACAGAACGAGAAGCAATAGGAAGCTACGGATAAGTTAGTTTGGGATTAATATGTATTGTTTACAAAGACAGAGGGCAGAAAGGAGGGAATAGGGCGGGGGGAATGAAAAGCACTGCCTTATCACAAGCAAATGGTATAGATATCCAATAAGATAAGAAAATAAGTCAATCAAGAAGGTTTGGTATTGAAAGTTAAACCCATTTTTTTCCCAATGGTTGAGAAAGTAGATGATCTTAATTGATATACTGCAGTTGGCGGTTTTGACACACCCGATGATGTTTAGATGCTCAAACGTTCAATGGCGTGCTACAGAAACGGTACACTTCCAGCCGATCATTAGGGAATTGAATGGCCATATCAATGTCAAAACAGTCAAAAAATGCCAGAAAAAGTTAGTCTAGTGTTTAAAAAAATTCAGGCTAATGTTTGGGTATAAACAGCATACAGCCGGATTAAGGTATTTTTGAATACCATTCAGTATTCATCGCATTAAAAAAAAAGTAGAAAGTTCAAAGTTCGTACTGAGCAGGAGAGGAGCTTCGGAGAAGGAAATTCGGCAAAGCAAATCAAATTTTATAAACACTACAGTTCGATAAGTGTGCACACACGCACAGCTTTCAATGGCTTACAGTGTGCAGTCTATTCCACTCATTTAGTTACTTGAATTCTATTTAGCAACCAGTACGTTCACAAAATACTACAATTTATTTGAAATTAGCAGTCATAGTTATAAATAGCCTAAATCCAGCTATCTTTCACAAAAGTAACTGAGAATCAGTCAAAAAATGCGTATGAGCACATTTTAAATTAGTGTTAAGCCCAATGTCAAACGATCAAAAGTACAGTAGGGAATTATACTTGAAAATATTATCTACTGATTATCTATTAGTAGAATTATATTCTCAACACACCTAGGTCTGGTAGAATTCTCTACCATCTGGCGAGTAAAGAACTCCTCTGTTCGGACCTTAAGATCAGGTTCATTGAGCCAAGATTCCAGATCTGAATGTTTCATGGAGAGAGTACTAGAGACACACTGTCGACTTATACCAATGGGTTTGGAAGATGGAAGACTGCTAGTTGTAGCACTGCGGCACATTCCAAGAGGAGGCTGAGAGTTACGAGCTGAGGAAGTCTCCTGGCTCCAGACACCACCCTCAGCCTCAGTTGCGACCTGTTTAACAAGATAAAAATATGGTGAGGATTTATGCTTCATCAACAGCTTCAACATCGTTAATAAAACTGTTTTATAACGTTAGAAAGTATGTTGCTTTTATGAATCTATTATCAAACTCGAGTTCTGATTTTCCTCTACTTCCCAAACTCACTGTGGAAAGTATTTACAACACTGACCTCTGACTAGACAGGCATGAAAATCAGTAACAGCACCACTGGTGCACACTGGCCTAACCATTATGTTTATTTGCCTCTGTCAGTAATCAACATTCCTCGTGGTACATCAGTGGAATACTGCATATAACAAGTTTTGTAATTAATGTGGAATTTCAGAAAACCAATCTAAAGTATCGACAATAATATGTACATCTTGAAGCAAAGGCAGATTCAACTACAGAGGCTATGAACATATTAAATTTAAATCCGTTTTCCATTTTATGACAACCGAAGTTTAAATAGCATAATCCATCAACTTGCCTTATCTCGCAAAAGAGCCGCGGCAGTACTATTGTACTTTTCACTGAGCGACCAGTTTGACCGATAATCCGGTTGTGATTCAAAGAAGATTCGAGCTTTCCTATTTCCCCCCACTTTCATCTTCTCCAATTCTATCGGCTTCCACTTGTCCATGGTGACTGAACGCACAAAGCTAAGTAAACAAGAAAATAGAGTTTTGAAGTGATTTAATGACTTCAGCTCAAGTTGATTCGACTAAGTGATCTAACAGATAATTTATTGACCACAGTGATTCAATGGGGATGTGCAATAGACTTACCTCCACGTGGTGCACCCTGGGCAACGTATACACATGCGGCAAAAAAAGTCGATAAATCGGCAGTTGACTTCAAACTACCATGATCCCACTGTGTCATATTCGACCACTTCGACAGTACTCATCTCATCTTTTTCTCTAACGTTGTGTCTGTCTCTTTTACATCTGTGAATCACTCTTCTGTTCAACCTATCGACTTTTTGTGACTTTGACGTTTCTCCCCTCTTTGAAGCCCGAAGTCAAATAAAGAGCTAATGATAACTATCATAAAGCCTGCCATTTGACAGGAATGAGTGATTCAATGGGGCAGGTAAACAAGATTTCGCAGTATCAAACTCTGCGATAGGATTAGTCTTTCTAATCGAAAAAATCAATGTTGTAATCAGCGTAGTGATACAACAATATATGTCCACAACACAAGATTCTCTGGCTTCAGGGAAAATTTCAATTAACCTCAAGGAAATGTCATTATGCAATCATTGCAGATCTTATAAGACTAAGTACTCTGTATTGAGCCCAAGTTCCTCGGCAGAATTACCAAGTGTCTTTAAATGATTTGATTGGAACTTTAAAGCATCTAACATAACCTCTAAAGAATCATTAACAAGTCTCGAGTAGCGGTGTCCTCGGGACTCATTCTTCTATGCCATCCCATAAATTATGCATTAGCTATCTGGAAGAAAACACGGCATCACTGATAAAGAAGCTAAAAGACCAGTTCGATCTTCTTTGGTTTTCTCTTCACATTCCTAGAAGACTTGTGGCAACAAGCCTGCCTGCCAAAATTATTCCCTCACCACTGTTGTTGATTTGAATATTGGTAGAAATTTAAAGGGGGTAGCTTGTGGTATGGTTAAGGATCGAAATAAGATGCATTCCACAGACGGAATCAAACCAAATTAGTTGTTTAATGGTGTGAAATTGAACAGTTCCTCATAAGAAATGTCCAGAGGCACTAGATCTAACCCAAGGATTAGCAGTTCTGCTTATACAAGTATGATGAAATCTGAGCTAAATTAAGATGGAGTAAATGGAGGAAAATTTCCACCAAAGACTTAAAGAAGCCATTTAGTTCTTAAACTAATTTCCATAAACGAGTTTTGGAAGTAAATTAAGTTACACAATCAACTCTCAGACCCTTTAAGAAGTCGAGTACTCTATATAAAAGAACTCGAATTTTATCGATTACACTATTAGGCAAATTTATAATCCATCAGTCAAAACAACTAAGAAACCCCAACCATTATTGATAAAGCATAACAAGACAAATAAGATTGGTTAACACAAGCATCATAGGTAATCGCATTGAGAAAAACAACCTTGTGATCAGGCGGACGTGAAATGAGAAATCGGCAAGTATTAAAGAGGGTCCTATTACGCTGTCTTAACAATTATGCGTAGGGGGATAACCAAAGAACGATAACTGCTGGCTTATAGAGTCAATATATACCTGACAAAATCACCGAGACCACTGAACAATCCAGTTATGGTATAGCAACATAATCCAAAAATACGTCCGATTCAAAAGATTGGCCCGTTTGTAATTAAGAGACTACAAGATCTCCAGCTGTTATGTGACCATTAATTAAGGATTTTATATCTCACAAAGCATTTGAAGTAGGGGATGTTAGAAAAGTCAAATTATATACTACTTCAAGTTTCAGCAGAAGCGATCAGAGTCAAACCGTCCTTTTCTATGTATAAAAAGTTCCATAGCAAAATTAATGAATAAAATGTGCTTTCCGACATACCTAAGATGAACGCCGAGACCACGATGCTTGCCAGAGCATTCAAGACATATCCAGATACCATAAGAGACGCTGACCCACTGCGGATTAGGAGTGCCACATTCGAAGCAGAACTTTTGAAATGAAATACAACGAACATTTTACCATCTGCATAAACTGTTAAACCCTATTTAATACGATACTTGCGAATGCACATAAAATAATCCACGTCAAATTATATAGGTCATGAGAAATTAATGCACAAAAGATACCCAACCAAAAAGCAATTGGCATAAATAATTAGAATTGCATAATAATCAACAAAATCTTACGTTATTTTCATCTACTTGTCTTATTTCGGATAAAATATGTCGAGTCCTTGGACTGGCCATACTTCAAGCCACAAACGCAACAAAAGAGGCCTATATGTCCTTGATTTTTTATTTTATTTATTGAAAACAACTGAAATGATGAATATATCAAAAATATTGAATAAGAATATAAAAAATAATGAAAGTTGTAATATCTTTAACTTTTTACATATTATATGATAGTTTTAAAATGTGCTTTGCATTTCCAAAATTGAAAAATTTTAAGTGACTGCCGACACATATTAGCATTAGTAAAAATTTTATATGGGAAGATGCTAATTATTGATAATGAATGAATGAACATAATATGTTTCGGGGTTTGCAAAGATTTCAGTGCCTGCTAATTTGACATTATCATCATTTGAGCTCATTTTGTGTAACAAATTTTGAATAGATTAAAAACAACTCCACCGTTACTAAATTTTAATAACTCACATAATTCAAATTATGTCGGACTGTGTTCCAACTTCGTTAACTTAATTAATTAAATAAGATGAAAATCACTCCTTCTTTACAATAGCCAATAATTTCGGCATTGTGGAAAGAATCTGCCAAAGGAGAGCTCGCTCAAACTGTTGATTTGTTTCAAACAGATGTTTTCGTTTAAGAAGATTTAAGTCTGCTAGTATGTCGTCTCTTTGTTTAGCCAATAATATTCACATAAAATAATTGACACCTCAGCGTATCTTTTAAATGCCAATCTCTTCTTATATGCGCGTGTGTGACCCTAGTAATGGTCCTCAAAAATCAATTCTTTGTTCACTCTTAATGTGTAATGTTTGCCAATAAAAGCTTGTTGTAGAATATTGCCCAAATTAAAATATTGTATCCACTGCCAGCTGTATTGTCCTTCGTGATATGTCATAAATGCACAAAAGCTTATTTTTAATACAAAAAATGCGTACTTTTGTTTAAGGACCCTAAATATGTGTTTAAATAGTAAGGAAATCTTGGGGCCACATTCCTGCATAAACAGTTCCAAAATTTCTCTCATCAACTAATCTTCTTGTTGAAAATTGAGATTTAATTAAACAGATAAGTTGGATGGTGAAAATACAAACCGACCAGAACTCATTTATCAGAAAAAAGCACTGATGTGTAATATTAAATTAACCAAATGCAATATTACACGAATATAAACGCAAATTCAAGAAAGTTTCTAGAATGATGACGAATTAAAGAATTGAGATGATGTAAAATTATACTTAAAAAATTTTTTTATGAAAGTATTTTCACCTTTTGATTTGCCTACATGCGCTATTCATTAGTAAGTATCAAATAGACTACGTTTATCAAATCTAAAGCTTTTTTGTCTCTGCTGTTATTTCTGGAGCTTAGTTATCTCAATATAAAGCCTTTTATAATCTCTTATCTTTTTATTTGTATTAGCTGTTTTTCATACTTTGAATACCGACTCAATTACAAATATTCCTCTGTAAACACTCACTCTCGTCTGCTAGTCGCGTCTTCTCCTTATCTTGTCTTCTCTCTCACTCTCTCTTGACTCCGTAGTGAAGAATGACATGTGATAGAAGTTATAATCTGCATAACATCTAGGACTAATGCTCCACTGCTCCTAAGTTTTCAAAAGGTTTTTAGAGCTAATATTTATGTTCTTATAGTAAATTGGCTGGGCGTTAGATATTTGAGTATTTATACTCAGACGCCGGGATGCGCGATAGACTTACCTCCATCTGGTGCACCCTGGGCAACGTATACTCATGCGGCAAAATGTTCTATAAATCAGCAGTTGACTTCAAACTATCATGACTCGACTGTAAAACATATTCGACCACTTCCACTTCCACAGTACTCACCTTACCTTTTTCTCTACCTTTGTGTCTGTCTCTCTTTTACATCTGTGAATCATCCTTCTGTTCCCCCTCTTGACTTTTGTGACTTTAGTGTTCCTCTTCTCCATGATTCTCGAAATCAACCAAAGGGCTAATGATAACTACCATAAAGCTTGTCATTTGATAAAAATAAATCTGTGAGTTTTCCATTTGAATTAATTACTTGGTTATCCTGAAAACTCTATTCTTTTCATTTTGTGCCAATACATTTAGTTATTTAGTATGTTTCTTATAAACTGTGTGTTGCTATCACTATTTACAGAGTAAGGACACCCTGATCAGCTATGTAACCTCCTTGGAAATCCTGAACTACTGACTTAACGTCTATCTAGGCTATAGGTTTGGGGGTGAGTCGATTTGTGAAGAAGTCATCCATTATGATCATATTATTTTGGCAGATTATTTTTACTAATAAGTTTAATTTCGTTTATGAATCTCTCAATCTCCCAATTACTGATTTTATCAAACCCCTCAAATACCGGTCGTGTTGACGTGCGATCTATTTTGTCATCGATGCCTCAATGAGAATTAGGACTGGACTCAGCTATTTCACAACAGAATGCAGATAGTAGGTATCTCAAAAAGGATTTTGGTTAGAGCCTTCAGCAAAGTTGACTAAAATCCATCACCAGGAGGTCTAATCTACCCTCAACCGAATCATGAGAACCATTGAATGTATGCCTTATCGCTCCTCCATAACATATTAGTATTCCCATACTTACGACCCATTCGACAGTCTAATTTATAATAGTTTACTGAAATATTCTTTGCATTCGTGTAATAAGTCGTCCAGAAGCTTTAAAATTTCTAATGAAACCTCGAATTTCCTTACCTGTGAGCTCTACCCATAGACCTACCTAGTAGCAAGTAGTCATGCAATAAGCCTGTTGCATGACGTCACGAGACGATATTGAAATTTAATTAGAAGAATATTCAGTAAAAGCAAAGTTGTAAACATAATAAAATTAGTGAAGAGCTATGAAGTTGTCAGTAGACACAAGCATCTTTACGGTACTTTTCCAAATGGAAAATCAGCTTATTAGCAAATGGGATTCTCATGTAACTTTTTAAAATTAAAAATCCTCCTAAATCCTTGCATACAATTGAAAATTCAGAGCTGTAGCATTTTGTGCAAATTTGGTTGGTATTTTGTAAATGGTTGACTTGGGTGATCATATCTATCTACAACATGAGTTGGAAAGAGAAAGCTTTCTCGGAACTGCTTTGAATAGAATGATTTTGGTGGAATTGAGTACAATTTGCACAAGCTTCATCTCTACTGCATAGAAGTATCGATTACGGGATTTCCACGCTCACACCTGGATATTCATGAGCATCGCTGAAACAAAATTCCTGCAAGTATTGGCAAAGTCAGCCAGTTATTATTAATACTGCACACAATAACACGGGGAAAAATTATATTGAAAAGCAACTGGCATTGAATGAAAAAACCTTCAAAATCAAAAAAGAGGGAGGGGGGGGGTTGGGAAGGAATCTTTAGGATGCTGAGGGCAACATCGTGGCATTAGTGAACCTAAAATGTTTTTATTTTTGTATGTATAATATTCACTGAGTGGGTAGTTCACATTCTGCTATTCAAATGTCATCGCTTCTATGCTGGTAAGCGCTTGTCTCTCATGTTCACTGCGTATTGGATACGCTTTTCTGATGACAAAGAGTCTATCCTACATCTCCAACTCACACTTTTTTTCAATAGGTGGAAAAGAAAGATGATCATGCAACAGTCTTCACTTTCAACACAACGGGGTGAGACGGTAAGTTTTTCTTTCGCTTATCATTCAACTGTTTCTATATAAATAGCATTTATTTTCATTCGAAATTCAAAGTAGATGACACTTCACGAAAGTATGGCATGCGAGTTGACACAAGCATCAGGTATTTAACCGTTTGAGGCAGAACCGTCTCTTTGTAACACTCGTTAAAATGGTGATTGCGCAACCAAATTGAGATTTACGCATTAGAAGCTTACACTAATTATACGCATTCTGACACTGCTGCTTGCCCCACTCTGTTCCAAAAAAATATAGACAGCTCAATTTCCTAAACAGTATTTTTTAGAAAAGACTCTGCATTTGATGCCTGTTCTCCTACAACTTCTAGAAGAAATCCCAAAAGTGGGGGTACGCTTTATATTTCCATATTAGTTTCGCGTTTTGCTTAGTTAGTGGGATATTTTAAGGACACATTAGAAAGAGTAAATTGTGAGGTCAATGTTCTAATTTGAAGTGTCGACTCACATCAGTGAATATAGTCTCTTCAAGCTGCTGTAAGGACGCAAGAAAAGAACCTGTCAAAGAAAGTTTTCGAGAATTTCAAACTTAAATTATTTTCAAATTTTTTTTGTCTTTCCCTTTACTTGCATCACCTCAATTTACACGTATCTAAATTGGATTTGTTTCAATTTCTTAGACTTGAAATGCAAATAGTGTAATTAATAGCATCGCTTCGAAAATTTAATATCTGATTGAATCGCAGCATTAAAAATTACGAATTGGTTTCTGATTGGTCTGAAGAACCAACCTCTATAATTATATTGGTCATTTTCAACTTTCTATCAATTTTATACCTACAGTTACCCTCTAATGGATATATTGCTTCCCATGATGTGCATTTCTCGACCCAGCAAACTTACCGACTCAGTGCCTGGAATGAAGTGTCAGCCGACTGTTATTCAGGTTGCACTTCAAAGTTATCTCATTCCAAAATTGTGCAGTATTTGCAATGTATTAAATTGGTCATAATTTCGCTTATTGTCTGAAATTCTAACCAATGATATTTCTCTATTTATTTCAATGCCTGTCAGTAGTTAAATACCTACTCTGGTAAGGCACGCACAAAAACAATAAGTGAATTAAAATAACTATTCAATTGGAAACTGCAGAAAAGATTGGGTGAGGCTTTTATTATGCAATAACCAGAAAACTGGGAATAGGGTGAGTAAGGAGTTGATGGAACATGGACAAAAACTGTACTTTTATGCACTTTTAAGTTAAATGAAAACATATCAGGCACAAAAAGTAATTAGGGTTTCAGTGGAGCTCTGACAACATTAATATTTCCTGGGCATTCTGGGAAGTCTTAGCCAGTATCAATCGATTTAGTTGTCTAGATGTGGCCGAGTTCATTGTGAGCTTATCATAGTACATATAACAAATCGATAAACAGCAGATATCAAGAAATTGCAACAATTTTCAAACAATTTGCCAAAAAATTAAGAACTCAGAATACTGAAACCTCCTATCAAAATGGCATAATATGCAATAAACTTACAGATATTCTACCATGAACGACTTTTGTGGTAAGTGGCCATGGTTTAATTCTATAATTTTGAAAAGGCACTCTGATTTTCTGTCAGGCTAAAGAGTTTCGATTTTGTGGTGGACATTATATTAATTCTTATTTTCTTGACAGAATCGATCTTCATATCTAGCGATCCATGAACTAATATTTTAGCAAAGAATAATTCTATGTAAAGACTACTTTCGATGACTAATGTGGGACACGTCATCGCACGAGCGCACAGCGTGACTTGAAGGTGCGGCCGTTCAACTTCGAGTACGATTGAGTGCGAGGACACACAGCCAATGGCCAATCAGAAGCCTCCGCTCGTTTTACTTAATCTGCCATGTTGAATGACTAAGCTTCCTCCTTTGTTACACTCCATGCTGTGCATGTCTAGAATAAACGCGTTCTCTGGATACCTCTGTCTATTCTTAGCTTTGCAACTAGCTTAGCTAATTCTGGAGGTCTTACGGACTAGGAGAAACTGTCATTGAGGTTTCTGAGAACAGTCAGGCTTAGTTAGGTAGCTAATCCGCTACACTAATAAAAGTTTACAGAAATACTGCATCAAAAGCAATTCAAATAGCATAAAGCAATATATTAATTTTTGTTCTAAAAAACTAACCATTTAAATGATTTTTAGATATTAATCTGAAATAAACAAAAGCATTTTACGTTTAGTATTTTTAATCAAGAATGTAAGGTGTAAATATGGTTCGAGTTTATATTTACTAAAGTCCTACTTTCTTGAACATAAAAATTTGAGTTAGGAAATGGACTGTGCCTACTAGCAAACTCAAATAACTCCCAACTCACATGTCCCTCAGTCAGCGCATTTTGATTGGGTAAACGTGAAGAAAAGCCGGGGCGTTGTTGGCATTAGTTACCGCTCCTTATCATTCCTCAAAATGACAACTTTTCCTCAGGTAAGGTACGTTTCAAAATTCTGAACTGTTTCCAAATACTGTCACGCAAGTTATTTTTTCGATCGCAAGGATCAAGTGACGCTTGAAATCGCAAGAAGAGTGCACCGACAAGAGGAGAAAGGCAAATACCACCAATCGAAGCTGACACTTCTTGAAATTGCAAGAGGGGCAAGTTCGAGATTCCGGAGTAAGGACGACACCGAAAATTCCCCTATGATATACTCCGGAAGAAGGGCCCTTTCAGCAGCTATATACCGATCAATGAGACAGCAGAGATGCGTCAAGAATGAGTATACCTTTCCAAGAAATCAATGTGAAAAAAAAGTAAAATGAGGTAACTCCTTAATTGTCACCTATAAGACACCTTGAAAGCACATTATTTCACTTTCTTTGACGATGAAATCTGGCAATGAGCGAAGTTGTATGAAACAACACAACATTTAAAATAATTATAAATCTAAAACTCAATAAATGCCTTTCCTCGTTCATTCATGAAGAAAATTTCAAATGTTGCATATATTGGCAGTCGCATTTGATTGGCTCTCCCATTGGCCAGTAATGAGGCATTCCAAAAACTTCCTTCCAAATTACCTTTATAAGGTGATAATTAGCGAATAATTTAGCAATTATTTCGTTAGCAATATAATTTCGTTCTCAGAAATTTACAATGTGAGTGAAAGTTTAAAATTCTTTTCCCTACTTCTTATCTTTTCCATATTTTAAAAAAATATTACCAATATATTTGATATCGCGTATTTAAGAATTATATCGAATTTGTAGCGGATGAGCTACCTTAATAAGTCCTGCCTATTCTCAGAAACCTCTATGGCAGATTCTCCTAGTTGGTAAGTCTCCCGGAATTAGCTAAGCTACCGCAAAGCTATAGAAGAAACAGACGTATACCCTGGAACGCGTTTATTTGGTATGGCTTGATGTGATGTGTGGTACGGTGACCTCATATGACTTTGGTCAATGATTGGTCGAGAGGCTTCTGCATTTGTCATGCTAAAGTTGTGTTCCCACAAACTAAATCATACGATTTTTAATTTTACTCAGGTTTAAATTCCAAAGACATTAAAAAAGGGAAACCTCCCTTTTTCTATACTTATTCAGATGAATTTAACAAAAAACATGATCAAGGAACTAGTAACAATTATTTTTTATTAGTGGGAGGGTCTCAATTATTGCTCACCCCTTTGTACTTTGTTCCTCATCATTCCACATGTATTAATATAAATGCACTAGAATTTCGAAGAATGTATTCAAGTCATTATTCCCCAAATTTGAAATCTGTAGAGAAGCTTCATTTTTTTTAATGACTCGATCCTCCGTTTGGCAAGAGAAGACGTGTGCTAAGAGTGGGAAAAGGGACGGAATTTGCAATTTGGGCAAAATTCTGTTGGGGAAATGAGTTGGCAAAAATGAGTACTCTATTAAAAAAAGCCTCAGATCTGTTGAAAATGAAAAATTCTGCACGGTGCCTTAAGTTCAGCTGTAAAACTCACGGCTTGTAATGAATTAATTAGAAACTCAATTTCTTGATTTGACGCCTTGAATCAGTGTACTTCATTGCAGAACCAAGTGTGATTGTCGGCCATAACATTATACAAAAATACAACTTCAGAGGTACGTAAGCAATTGTGGCTATGACAAAGCATTTGTACTTGGTGAGAAGAAAAGGTGCCCGTAGGTGTATAGAACAAAGCATTGGTGCCCTTATTCCAAAATCAATTCGATTTGTTTCCGGCTCGCGTACTGGAATTGACCATTGATTGATCGCCATGGCCTTGGTTATTGATTAGTCGAGAGGCTTCTGCATTTGTCATGCTAAAGTTGTGTTCCCACAAACTAAATCATACGATTTTTAATTTTACTCAGGTTTAACTTCCAAAGACATTGAAAAAGGGAAACCTCCCTTTTTCTATACTTATTCAGATGAATTTAACAAAAAACATGATCAAGGAACTAGTAACAATTATTTTTTATTAGTGGGAGGGTAATTAATAACCTACAGTAATAACCTACAGTAATACTTATGTTTTATTAGTTCTACTTCTATTAGTTTTTTACTAATTCATTAAAAAATAACACTAAAAAATCTAACATGTGCTGTCAATTTTTAAATCACGAGTCAATTCATAAATAATATTCTTTAAATCACAAGTTTATTTGAAATAAATTCAATATTTGACGCTGTTTTACATCATATTAATCAATTTTAAGATGAATTTTTTAATCACATTTTGCTTGTAATGCCGGCTTTTTACCATAAGGATGAATTCTACAGCCCACCTGCAAAAGTGTGTGCTCTTAGCCACCACCGCCTTTGTTGTCTAACCCGCATTTCTTTCGTGATTCGTTTGAGAAGATTTTTTCCTTCTAAAATCAAAAAAATGTTCTGAAGAAATCCTATTTTAGTCAAAATAGAAATATGCTTGTCATTATTTAAAGTGTGTTGAGTTTTATTATTTGGAAGTCATACAGTCTAATGCAAAAGTAAGACAAAAATGTTGAAAAATAGTAAAATGCAGAGATTTTAAAAATGACAGCAAATTGACGTTGATACAAATCCCAATGCACCTTGGCGCGGTTATTGCATTATCACGAGATCGATGACTAGTGAGCGCTAGGAGTGCTTGCTTCATTAAAATTGAAGGTAAGCTGGGTAAAGTAGGTCTAATCCATTAAACAAATCTTCTTTATGATCCTAGCCAAATTAGGTTAAGATAATCCCTTGAGTAATTAATTATCTTTCCATTGCTAAGAGTAATCATTAGCCTTTTCGATTAGAACGGACTGAGAGTTAAGAAGGACACAATTTGTGTTGGGCGGGATAGGAGAAAGATAATGGGATAGAATTGGGTTTTGGAGATTGGAGAGAGAGAGATATCAGTTCTGAGCAGTGATCAAAAGTATTTATACAGTTCATAACTTAGAGCCCAAACTTGAACATTTGGATAGAGGGTTTCTGTAGTTCATGTTAGTCCAAATATCTCTTACAATTTGGTTTGAATTAATTGACCATAAATTAACAGACTAGGTTCTGTAAGTAAAATTAAACCCTACTTCCACATTTGCAATTCTGATCATAAATATTTGTTCTGACTTTAAAACCTATCTGCCGTTGCTACTCAATAGGTGTCCGTAAAATATATGTAAATGCTGGTTCTCAAGAGGAGGGTTAGTATTTACCTGCATTCGCCCAAGTCCCATTTCATCATCAGTTCATATTCGTTAAATTGTTGACGAATTCACCAGAGAATGGTTGATAGTAAACCTCAGATACTTGGGTTTACAAGATACTAGTTAGTAAAAGCTGTGACAAACAACTGATTGGATTTGAATACAGATCACAAAGAAACCCTCAGGACGGTAAGATCATAGTGAAGAACGGACATCAACAGTTGTATGGATTCATACATATCAGCAGGATAAAATATTTTATTCTAATAAAGAACCATTCTAAATTCATGGTCTTTTCGACTTGGCTTTCAATATTGATTAATCCCTCAACTTGAATTAGTTGAATTGTTCGTAATCAACTTGACTCTGTCTATTTTGTGCAATAATGAAAAAGGTGGCAAATAATAACCCTGAAGCTAATGAAATCTGTCATTTTTTTGTTTTCCCCAACTAACAGCAACAAGTCATAATTTATGCAAATCAATTTACATTTCTTCAAACGCTCTGATATATGACAAATGAGGATAGAGTAAAGCTCTCAACTTGTCATATCCTTCCCTAATTGCTATTTTTAAAATGTGATTTTAGTTTAAAAAATGTTTGAAATAAATTTTGAAGGACATATGAGTAGCACTTGTTATTTTAATGCAGAGATATGCAAGATTTGCAGTTGATTTGGATAGGCGATCTACAAATTCCAAATTCGAGAAATGGTAAACATAAAACGACCTTCCGAGTTCCTGAATATCACAAGTTGTTGAACATTGGTCTTCTGGACAAGATTGTAATTGGTAATTCTTCAGAGGCTGGACGAATAAATTGGACCATTAGAAGTGTTGTAGGAGAGAATATTATATCAAATCCACATGCCACTATTGAAAGGAAATCAGATGATTCTTTCGTTATTAGTGACGACAGCACTCATGGAACATATGTCAACTTCGTCCGCGTTTTAGACAAGGTCGCTTTAAAAGAGAGCGATATAGTATGTTTTGGATATAAATATGGTTTGCAAATTAAAACTGGACGTAGAGTAAAGCCCTATAGATGGGATTTGAAGTATAAGGTAACTGTAATTACCTTAGTCAATGACTGAGTGCTCTTTAGGTGCATCTAGTCCCCATTGAAAAGAACGAGTTCTCCTTAAGGTTTTGTAAAAGCATTACTTCAAGTGCGAGTAATGGGAATATATTTACCACTTCAATTCCACAGAGAGTTAATAGCCAAAAAAATGTTGAAAGTACTCGCGTTCCCCATGAAGTTGTAAACAAAACGGAGATCAAGAGCGAAGCCTTATTGAGGACGGAAAAAAGATTCAGGACTGTGGCCGAGCGTAGAGCTGCCACTACTTCTCCACATCGTTATAATGAGTTCCATTTTGAATTCCGAAGACAGCCATCAAGCGCATCTATCGGTGTGCAATTGCCTTCGTTTCCTGTTGAACTAGACGAAACCAAACGTGGTGGTTTGTCAGTGCGTAAGAAACCAAACCAGAAGTCATTTGCGTCTGCCAATAAACCAAACAAAGCCAGCTTCCCTAAACATTTGATGCGAATAGCACCAAAGTTGATAGCGTCATTATCAGTCAGTGAACCAGAAATGTCGACCTCAATTGCAGTAGTCAGAACCAATCGTCAAAATCAGGCATTAAATTGTAAGTCAGGTCAAATAACATTTATATTTACCAGTGAGCCAGCAACTTTAATTCCTATTAAAGAGGCCAAAATCAAACCTTGCTTACTCACAATACATTCGGCATCCAACAGTAAACCAGATAAGTCAATCTATAAACAAGTGGTCGAAAACAAACGTTGTGGATTGTCAAGGCATAAGACACCAAACAGGAAGTCAACTACTTCCGTCAATGAACTGTCTACATCAATTCCTGATGAACTAATCAAAACTGATTTTCGTAAACCATTGATAGTAACAGCATCAAATTTGATATCAACCTTATTTGCCAACAAACACTCAGCTTCCATTCCTTTTGAAAATGTCGAAATCGAAGCTACATGTCACTATCGTGATGATTACGAAAATATGCCACCAAGATCAATATGTTGTTAGAAGAAATAAATAGCGATTTGGAATGAAATAAAAACGTGGTTATCGAATCTCCATTAGTCATTTACTAAACAATTAGTCTTTTGTCACAAAAAAAGGACTTGGAATCTTTTCTCTTTTACCGAATTAAGCCGCTAACCCTTAAGTAGGAGTTATGGCAAAGACATAAAGACCTAGTCAATTTAGCTTGAGACTAAACAATGGGTCCAAAATGGCATGGAGTCAAGAATAAGTTGTAAACTATAAGCGGTGATTGAAGATTGAGGTCGAGTTTTTAAATGAATTAGTTCATAATCAAAATGACAGTTACTGACATCACATTAATGTATACAACTTGAGCCTTTCAGGTGCACTCCTGTGGATTTATTTACATAGAATTAAGAAAATGTAAACGGGCTGTTTCAAGTCGGTGATTAGCAGAAACACATTTGCATACTCAGGAGATGTCAGTACTCATCGAAGTACGACTAGTGCTGTGGTTAGCTATTTACACTGGCTTAGTCCTTTAAAACGAAGAAAGATAGGAATGAATGCTTCTGGGGACAAAATTTTTAACCTTCGCGTCACTTTAACATCTTACGGATTTGTAAACAAATTATCCCTATTGGATGTCATTTTCACAATCATATGATCGCACCACTTTCCAGGCCTCCAATGAGATCGTCCTTTATGCTTTTCGACTTCTTAAAACCTCTTAGAACTGAATCATAATTTGGTTAGATGTTATTTTCACAGATAAAATACATTTCAGGTAGCCACTTGTACTAAGGGAAGTGAATTTTCTCCAAAAGCTTTGCGCCATTAAACGCTGATTGTGAATTGTTAGGATCGAACTGAAAAAGATGTATCGCAGTAGTGACAATACGTTTGAATCTTGTGTGTCAATTTTTTGTAATGTTGCTTATTTCAGAATTTTAAACAAAAATACAAATGAAATTTCCATATGACAAAGGATACAGATTCCTTTAGAACCAAAATTTAACAAACTAACAACTTTAGTAAAATCCAATGATTTTGATTTTTGAGTTTTTTTAATGTGTTTATGGAAATGTAATTACAGTGAGTTGGTTAATAATACTTTGTTTCAAAATAGGCAAGAATAGTTGATTTAAATAGGGAGAGGTAGAATGTGAAAATCTCATAAGTGCTTTGTATTGATGCTGAATTATTTGGAGTTGCTCTAATCGGAATGCTATATATGAAGTTCAATCCAACAAGAATCCTCTCTCATAGCACCAGCGAATGAAATAAAGGTTCAGTTAACTGACCGACACTTGGAATACGCTGAATGCAAGAAGTAAAAGGCCCTCGTCAATGGAGAAGGTGCGGATTGAACGCAGAGATTCTCTATGATCTGTACTTTATGTCGTTATTTATATATCATCCATCATGCCCAATAGGGTTGCGTCCACACTTAGATGGGTGAAGTGAATTCGACGGGTGTAGATAATTTAAAATGTATAATAAAGACATTCAAGATGAATAATACTACTAGATAAGGAAATTACAGCAAGTTGACGTTTGGAATTACCATAGTAGCCCATTTAATAAGACCTAGGAACTTGCTTAAAAGATGCCAACTAAATCTGGAGAAAGCTTACTGCGTATTCTTTCAACAAAACAGGAAAGATACAGTCCACGAGTGGATATTTTCAACCGGGAAGAATGAAGATCAGATAATTAAAAGGGTGAGTGGAACTCTGAGAGCTGTAATTAGAGAGCAGTGGGGGTCGTCTAGTTGTTTCGAAGGCAAAAAATAAATAACAATCGACTGACAGACAAATAACAACGTAGAGGAGACCAGAGGAATGTCCAAATCTGATAACAGATAAGCCAGACGTCACTTTAAATAAGATCTTTTAAAGTTAATGACCTCATTTATTGCCTATCAACGATCTGCTTGTCGGTTTGATAACTAATTTGGTGCATTTAACGACCGTAATCATTTGTAAGATTAAGGAGAAGACACTATTGAGAGCTATTTTCACCCCAAGTTGATAAGAGACTAGCAAATAGAAATTACATTTTAAATAAGTAGTCAAAGTGGTGTTGCTTTTACCAATCATTGCCCTGAATTAATTATCCCAGTAAGGGGTGCACCTACATTCCATCCTCACTTCTGTGGTTTTAGTTTACCTTTAAATGCATCCAAGATGCAAGATACCGATGTCATAATTCTTTTGCACTTTCAAGCCTTGACTGCCTTTATATTCTCCAAAAATGAAAGTTGTTATGATAAAATTAGGTAAAATTAAGCACAATTCACTTTCTTTCACCTGGGGCGTAACAAGCAGAAATAATTCCAAAGCCTAATAGTATAAATGTTGAGAGTAGTTCTAATTTGCATTAATTTATTTGATGCAAATTCAGGAAAGTGGGTTATGATATAATATAGCCGTCATTCTTTTACCAAATGCTTTTGCAAAACTTAGAGAATTTAATTCACGTAACCTCACTATAAAGAGTCAACCCTATATTTTTAAATATATGAATATTGGACTAAATAACCTCTTATTAAAAAGTGTCATAAAGGTAAGGTGGGTGAATATGAATAGCATTGAGACTATAAGCGATATGATGCATGAAAATAAGGATCCACGGACTGAAATTCAACAGTCTAATGTGGGTTAAGGAAGAGAATCAAACAGATATGGGTAAGATTAACAGATTTCAAGACATTTGCACTACCTCTGTTTTATTTTAAGTTCGGGTTATACAAATGTTATTTAGTGTTTAGTCCACTCGATTCTAGATTTGTTCTCCAGACTGCGGACCAAACTCTACTCCAAGGTGTCCAGTGCTAATTGGCTGCTTGGGTAGTAAGGACAGTGAGTCTCTACACTCGGATTCTTCTTCCTTGAAGAACATAGAAGATAAAAAATATTGGCTTATTTCCTTATAATTCAATCTTATATTCTTAGGCCAAGACCACGTAAGAGAGAGAGTGGAGAGAGCACTTTAAGTGTAGTATAGGTCAGTAGAGTTAATCTTGAGCGTGCCTAGTAATAGACCTTTTAAAATAAATTAGCAGGGGAGCTCGGAATACCATTTACAAAATTTGTTTTTCTTATGTGTGAATGCGTGTTGAATTTGAGATTCAATGACATGAGCTGCTGAACATACAATAGCTCAATTAAAAGATAATTGTCCATTACTTCAAGCACATTATTTGTACAAAGAGCAAATTTAGCCCATAGAAATATTTTTGCGTAAGTTTCCAACATATTCAAATCTATGCCTCATTTTAATGAACGCGCCCTTGACTATCATTTAGAATACTAATTTGATCCTTTTCGATGAAAGCGGAAAATTTCCCCTAAATGGTAGATTTTCTTTAAATCTCATAGAAATAAATCTATTATTGGCAAAATATTAACTTAATATGTTGAATATTAAAATAAACGCAATTACTGATCTTCGTCTGACAGCTCAAAGTAACTTCAAGTTGTTGTATTAGAAAACAACCTATTAAAAAGAATTTCACTCATAGTTAATTTGAATTCTTAACGTTTTCTAATAAAGTTCAGTTATCAAACTTATAAATACAGCATTTGGAAAATAAACTCACGTTACTTTTACTTCTAAAATCGAAATCGTCAATCAAGCGCATCCTAATTACTTTCATCTTTATACGTGCCGCTTATTCTACGCATTTGATATCCTGGTAGAAGATATTGAGTTTATCGTTGGCAAATGTTAAGAAAACGACGGTGTACCAGCTCCATGCAAGATTATTAAATTTCATTTATTTTATGAAATGCCATTAACCATAAGGCACAAAATTACATGTGATGAAAATACCGACACTACTGCCCAGCAATGAGGTCGCTGTTAGCAGGTAAAACTGCTATCTGGGCTCCTATTGTGGAACGACACGACAAACTCCTTCCACGACACGACGGTTATCGTCATATACCTAAAAAGTTTCAATGAGTTTGAAAAATACTATAGTCTCTGCCATCTTCTTTTCCCAATAGGTCATAACAATTAGTTTCCGGATGCCATAACCCCTGGAAAGTCATATAGGCCACCCTACATCAGTATTATTCTTACTACCAAAATGAAATGTGCTGTTCCATGCAATAACCAAGAATGTATACAAATAAAGTTTAGTTCGATTTGATTATTATATCCCGAAGATCATGAGCTAAATCTAGGACCTTAGTACCTAAAAACAACTTATCAGTATGTTGGAACAACTAAGTGCCAAAACTAATATGCAACCTACCTCAATATCGTCAGTCACCCCAAAAAATGAAGTGTCCATCTAAATTGTCATTTCCCGCACTCCGAGATGAATAATTGAAGTTATCTAAATACCCCCCACCCCCTCCAGTTTGTTATACTTTTATTCAAATTAAGTAGAAATGCGCAGTTCATGCTTTATCTAATCTATTACAAAGTGAATTACCGACCCTGTGCGAGTGTGTGGGCTGAGAGGTCTCTTCATGCAAGCCTCGCTTCCTTGAATGTTCCAAGGTGCATAACATATCACTTTTACATTGTGATATACTAATGATAGAGCTTAGTCAGGTGGTTGCATCAGATTCCACTTTCTTACATATTCAGGCAACCCTAGACCCAACAGCCTTCCATAAAAAAGTGTATCCACCTACACGCAATTATTACTTCAGCATAGCCAATTTCATCGTCGTTCTCAGTAAATCGACTTTTAGAAGGCGCTTTCCACCGCCCATTTTGGGAGCCTAGAATTCTGCCGCCCACTTCGCTTTTAAGTACATGGTTGGTATCCCCCTAAACGGTGAACCAGTGATATTTAAACAACTCTGCAAACCCCCACCTTTTGCCCTATTTTGGGTTCGAATTTCGTGAAGTCAAATGAACCTGACAACTATTCTAGGGGTCAGCATTAGTAGTTATTAAGTCCACGCCTTATTCAGGCCCTTCAGCCCCAATTTCAAATCTACTATCCAATTACATCTACAAAGTCAAGTTAATCGAAGTACAATACTCAAAGTTTCACTTTATATAGTGAATAACAATTCAACCGAATCCACAAAAAGAACTTAATCAATCAACGGTTCCATAAAAGTAAGGAAGCAAATAACATTGTCTGAAAGGCATTGCCTAGGAGTTGGTTAAAATGCTGCTTGAAGATGAAATACACGTGCAAATGAAGGCAAGAATGGGAGAGGAGGAGGAGCCCAAGCTTGCCAGAAAGATGAAGGAAGTAAAGAAAGAAAAGAATTAGGGGAATTACAATTACCTTCAAGTTGTCGATCGAGGTAGGATGGGGAAGGGATGACCCTCAGTGTTGAATACCCACCGGTTCAAGGGGAAAACAGAGTCATCACAGAAGATGAGATAGAGGTATTTCAGGGTTTCGGCTATGAAATAGCTCTGCTGTACATCGTCTAAGCGTGGGTTTGGATCGTTTACATTAATCAAGCCTGAGTATCCACATTCCACTCGACAATGTCTCTCTAGTGCCTGTAAATAGAGAGAACGCAATAGGACCAAAGCTAATTAAACCTTTTCATTTAGTCTTCATGTCATAGCTGTAATAATACACCCTAATGCCTACAAAGACCCCAGATGTTATATTAAATGAATAAATGAGTGCCTATCTTCAGCTGTGAGAATATATTTCCAAAAAAGAAAATTTAAATCATGCGATGCAGAATTTTTACTTTTTCTCAGTTCAAAACAATAAAACACCTTAAGGAGTTGGTGCTGAATCTTATATCTTATATTATATTGTGACCTGTATATCTTGTATAAAATTTTGAGAAATTGGAATTGGTTAATAGTCTCTGCTAATATTTGGACCTGAGGAACAGGGAACCTATTGAAAGAACAAAATATTCTTTCCTTCTGCGAATATTTAAATACATTTGGCACTACTTTAGGTCGAATTTCCTTGAGGTTGGAACCAACATTTTTAAAGACGGAATTCATTGTTAACCATTTTATTCATACCAATGAGGTCAAATCAATGCCTAACCTTGATGCGTTGAAAGGCAATAAATTTGACAAACGTGCACACTACTAACATAGTTCATCAATTTGAACTGTTTTGCATGAAAACAGCGTACCTGTACGACATCCCAGGCGTATTGCCGATAGACTGGATCATGTGTAAACCTCCACATATAGAAATAGGATTCCACAGTCTCCGGTCGAAGGTAATAGAATTTAGCATTGGTAGATACTGCAACTGCATCGACCGAGGCTGTAAAGACAAAACTCTCAGGACCCAGTCCCGTCTCAGTCTGGGCGTAAGATTTATGACACGTTTCAGTCAAGTCTTTCGCCCGCTTAAACCACACATCATTTTCGTCTTTCTTCTCAGCACCCAGAGCGAACATTCCCCCTGCGAAACAGGACAAATGGGACATACTTTGGCCCGGTGACCCATGCTGTGAGTCAGTCAGGTAGACACTTCCTTTAGCACTAGTTTGGATCATTCGAAGACGATCAAATGTGGCGAGGGATTTGTTGTAGAGTTCTATAGCTTGAACGTCTTCATGATCAGTTCGAATCCACTCTTTTAAGAGGTATTCGAAGAAGGAATCACCCTCCCCGGATACGGTCACGTGTCTATTGCAGAAGGCTGGTTGTTTGTGGTGTATGTGAGTTCGGAACTCGCCGTTGGCGGTTTTTGAGGCTTCTACAAGGTAATTACGGATTCGATGTACCTAAAAGCAAAAAGAAGACGCCTTTACGAATCATCTAAATGCAAGGTTACTCAATGATGAAAATTAATGGAAAATCCCGTTGATAGATAAATATGAATGAGCTAAAGCCAGAGACAAAAGAAAATTAAAACAATGGATAGTAACACCAGTGTACAATAGGTAAGCATTAGATTCAGAAGGACCTGACATTACAATAAACTGGTGATCAACAGGTTTTAAGCTGGTCTTCTGAAGGAACCATCCTTTACAAAAGGATTGGAAGTTACACATTTTCAGGATATTCAAATCACTGTATATGTGCAGAAACTTTATATCAATAAAGGATGAGATCTCTTAACTTTATGTGCATTAAATTTGCTTTTAGTAGAAGAAATAAACAATACATAAATTATTTGGGTGACATCTATGAGACTGAGAGAGGGGAAGTGAGATACGAAACGGCAACGTGACGCTGTAAGCAATAAACAATGCGCATAATTGCAAGCGCATAAAATGTAATTAAAAGTGGAAAACAAAGTAATGTCGCTTATTTATTATCAGCAAAAGCGATGGGTATAAAAGACCGAATAAAACTGCATCTGCACATTGATGCGCACCGAAGATGGGCCAAATTCCCAGCGCATACATGGATAGCACCTAATTATTGAAAACAACAAGATGTAAAGCGAAACCGATTATTTAGTTAGAGAATTTGTGTAAAAGGAATTCGTGTCACAGATCAGATTACTGTCAAACCAAGTTCGCACCTGGAGGTGAAGTCTTTCCACTTGTATATTATGGCTGAACAGCAGCTATATTTAAGAAATGTACTTCTTACTAAGAAAACCCACTGAGCACTTAACCACATAGTTAGTGATAGTTTTCATCATTTTCCAAATAAGCCTCCAAAAGTACGTCCCTCAATTATTTATAAAAAATATACATTGGACTAAAAAGGACTTTCAGTCAGTTGCACAATTAATTAGGTCAAGAAGAAGACCAAATTAATCAAAAGCGAAATGAACTTGACCGGTCTCTCTCCCTCCCTCTCCTTTTATCCTTTAATTAGGGGTGAAAATTATCATTAAATAAACCATGATACAAGCAGTTACATTAATACTCGCAAACTCAGGATAATAATAAACATAAAATCAATAGAAATCAAAGCAAAGTTTAAATCCGAGTTGAGACAAGTTGGCACACGACAAAATGCCTTGTTTCCTGAAACCTTAATTTCTGAGGGTTCTGCGTTCAATAGAAGTCCTACACAATTTAGAAAAACCGAGTTTGCGATAACATTCTAAAAGAATGCGAAAGGAGGCAAGTTAATGAAAGAATAAATGTAAAGTTACAGCTTAATATCAGGTATCGTCATCCACCAAACCTTGGAAATAATAAAAAAAACAATGGCATTTCCATATGCATCAATATGGAAACAAACAGAATTGGAAGACATATGCTTACGATTTCACTGTATTTAGATTGTCCAAGCAACTCGGAGATATATTGGAATTCCATGTGCAACGTACCGACCTCTGATAGAATATGGCATTGGTTGCTAGCCCAAAGAGGGTTTCTGCCCTTTTTCCTGAAAAAAAAATGGAAAAAACGTTCACTATGAGAGTCTAGTCCAGACTATGCATACAATCACCCAGGTTAATGTGAGAGGCTGCGTAATTGAACAAAATGCAAGGATTAAATACACCCATATATTCGAAACTGAATACACAACAAAAATGAGATTTTGTGGTTATTTTTTCCACACCTATAATAACAGTATAAATGGTAGGTGCGCTTGTGGCACACAGTGATCAATGTACACGTGTACAAAGTGTCAGCGAAGTGATGAATAACCCACAATGGTTAATTCTGGCCAACAATAAGCATGTCGAATTCAACAAAGTAAAAGGCACTTACTGTTGAAGATTATAGAGCGAGTAAGGAAGACCCGACTTTGGGTCGAAAGCAGGAAGTAGGTTGTCAATTATAGACTGAGCACGATCAAGATAAAACTAAAGAAGAGGACAAACGGAGTTTTATTAGTTTATATAACTTAAAAACAAAGGAGAAAAAAAAACATTTTTTTTCGAGAAAGACAAAGAAGCAGAATTCAGTAGTATGGTTTTTTCTGTCTCACCTGTACAGAAATCCAGTTCTTTGTATCCTAATAATGACTCAACGCAAAAAAATAGTTTGATTTTAAATATTACTGAATTGTTTGCTGACTTAAGAGAAACAGACAATAATACCAGAATTGCGTATTCTAGGCACACAAGGCAGATAGAGCACAGCATAGAAGTGATTCCAAGCGTTTTCAATCCTGCTAGAATGTATTGCAAAAATACTCCTTGCCAGTCCAGTGATCAAGCAAATAAAACAGATTCAAGTGGAAACATTGCTAATTATTGTTAATTAATTGCAACTATTTCTCCCTTCATGATGGCATTTTCCTCTCTTTCTAAAGCAAGCATCGCAACTCATTCCATTAGATTTACATATTTGTTAAAAAGTGGTTGTGGAATGATTGAGGAGACATGTAAGCGGAGACTCCAATCCCTAAAGTAGGCTTTACTTTACTTTTCATTGATTATACCAGCACCCAAATAGTGGATAATTATCGTAAGTGTACGTGCATGAATTAAAAAAACAATCATGGTGTTGTAGCATATATGAAACAAAGTATACAAACTGCCTCACCCTTTCTCCCGTCAATGAGTAGATGCTAAGCAGACCACCGACAAAGCGGATTGTAATCTCAAATACTGAAACTTCCGTTGGCTATAATTGGAAGAAAAACGACTTATATTAGTGAAACCAATTGATCAGAAAGATGCGAAGCATTATTCTTTTTATTAACTGGGTCCTTAGATATAAAGAAAATGAGCATAAAGAACACACTCTTTATTTTAGCATACAAGGGTAATAAGTTAAACCCAACGATTACCAAGTTCCACAATTGACACAGATACGCATGTATATATTTAACAAATTTCCTTAAAGCTTATTCACAAGTAATTTATGGACTGCAGGTAGAAAAGATCAAACGAGTTAAAAGGAAAAGAAGTACACCAAATATATTAAGCAAAAAAGGATTCTGAAAAGAAAAAAAAATTATACGAAATCCGAAGCTAATCGATCCGTCCATTTTTATGGAATAAAACAAGAGTGCAAAGATGATCTTTCATTAAGTGGACTTCAAAGGAATATAGTACCATCGGCTATTTCAAAATTGGCATAAAATTAAAGCATTAATAGCTTGAATTGCAATAAGGATCATAAGCCTAGGCGAACAATTAAAAACAAATAGACAAGCAAATCGCTCCTTTTGTTTAGTAAAAATAAAAAAAATTCTCAATGTCCTTTCATATTGGAAAATGAACGCAGGGAATATAGGGAAAATTTATTTTGACATTATTATAAAAATGTCATAAATAGGAGAGAAACAACAAAAAATAAAATAAAAAGTGAAGGAAGGAAGTGAAGTGAAGGAGTTGATAAGGCGCAGACCTACTAAAATCAAACCTTGGATTCCATTAGGTTTTCCACGTCTTAATTGATTTACTATCAGGTATTAACGACCCTCAGTGAATTAGGATCAACAATTTTCAGGACTTATAGATCCAGGGGCTGAATGTTTGGTCCAAACAAACTTTTACATCCGTCGTTCTTGATAGCAAATGGAAGATAAGTAGTAGAATACAAAGAAACCCTAACGATTCTGCAGCGAAGTATGGGAACATAACGAGACTAAATAACTCATAGCGAATAGGAAAAACGGGATTAATTGCATTAAGTACTAACACCAAATAAGGCTCCTGACTTCAACCCACTGGGTGTTCATGAAGGCGTATAATGACGTGGTAAATGCGTATTAAGTTTCCAGGAGACATGTCCACTTGATGTTGAGATCAAATGAGTCGAAAGTACCATGGCACAGTGGGATTATAATGTGGTAAGTTTGATTGGTCATAACTAAACTGTAACGAATTACTATTGACTATATCAAAGAGACTGGAGCGTCACATATTTACAGTAGCACCTCCAATTGAGATGTTTTTTCTACTTTCTCCTCCGTCTTAAAATTAAAACTCAGCGTATCTAGTAGATACCCTCCTCTTCATTGACTGTTCAAGCCTCAGAAATAAAGCTTCTCAAATTAATTCAGAGATGTTTTGAGGACCAGTAGTAAAGCAGCTCTGGTGTTAGCATTTACTAAAGCAGGATCCAAATTAACAGCTTATGAGTGATGTCGAGGTTTCCAGTATCAGACCACATGATAAACTTCCTTTGGTATAGAGCGACTTAAAATGGTTGACTACAACGATTTACCTGTTGGTTAAAGAAACAGTTGTGATGAAAAACATACCAGGACGTAATCATGTTAAGGTGTGCTCTCCCCCTCTCTCTCTGGGTCTTCTGGGACATACACATGTTCCCAATAAGCTATAAATACTAGGAGCATTTTGAACCACAATAATCCTTCTCCACAAACCGATCTCCGTAACTACTGGTTAAAGCACGACATTTACAAAGTGACGCCAAGGAAATTGTAAATAGTCAACTTACAGCATCAGAAAAGTCCAGTTTATCTTTAATCCACTTAGAGGCTTGCTCATATTCCTTCTCTAGACCCATGATGTAGAGGGTGTCAATAGAGTCCACAATCGTGGCTCCGAGTGGTACCCGTCCAAGAATGTCAGTGTCATGAAAAGTCTTCGATTTGGGTCGCAGTTCATTGTGACCCCAGGCGTACTTCACGTAGTTGTCCCATGCGTGCTTAGTCATCTAGAGAAAAAAATGAAAGATGTGTAAAACAGTGAAGCATGGCATTTACCAAGTGATTGTTCTGTTCTGATAAGCCTGAAAGCAACTCACCTAGAATTATGTTCTTGCAAACGTAATCTTTTCAAATACTGTAAAAAACATTCGAAATGAACATGTGCAGCTAGACTACCGAAAACGCATCAAGAATGTTGTTTATTACCCAGAGATCCAACGCATTAATCAATTTCCTTATTGTGGGAATGTATTAGTACACAGTTTAAAATGAGGTAAGATAAAAGGATCGAATAGAAGAATAAATAAAACTAGGCACGAAACATCCCTAACATAATGTGGTTTTTCAGATTTAGATAACAAATTTTTTACAACTCGGACGCAGTAAGCTGTTTTATCGTTTAGTGTTCTACGATCAAATTGAAGAATTCATCTTCTGCTCTTTAAGTGAATTGATTTCCGTAGACTTTAAAGCTTATTGACCAAGCCCTATATTCTTTTACCTACAGACACACACGATTTCAAATTCTATTCCTATATGCCACTTATCCCTCAGTCTAGAATTGACGAAAGCACAAAACTGCCATCGATACGATAGGGGTTTGATTCTCAACTGCCAACCAAATAAAGAGATATGTCTCAACAGTAGTTGAAGAATAATATCATTGAGCATGTATCAGTAAAAGGAACTAAAGTACAGGGAATAGCAACAGTTAGAATTGAGTGATAAAGAACTGAGAAGAAAATGTACCAGTAGATAGGCAAAAAGCAATCTTAGCAACTATCGACATACCGAGCAGACCCTCAATTTACCACCTACTTCAAGTCTATTTAAAAAAAAAATTACTTCATTAATAACAAGCCGTCGATTAAGGTATGGACCTTCCCTTTTCTTCTTTTTTTGAGTTTGAATATCAATAGCTTTAATAAAGGACAACTGAGAAGTGATAAGATTTATATAAAGTGTTATCAGTTACACTAGGCCAGCAATACTAATTAAGGCATATAAGAGCGAAAGAAACAAATTTCGAGTACATTAAATAGCATATAAGATGCAAAACGGAATGCCTATACGAATGATACCTCAATTGAATATTCAAGATTCTAAATTACAAATAACTATAAATTCTATTTCAGTTTGCATGAAGCAGCATTGATGAAATTAATTCTAAGCATAAAATCTATATTCCACTCACCTCTTTAATCTTCTGTCTTTTCGACGCCAAATCTGGATCTTTTAATTCCATATCTGCAGAGCCTCGAATCTCTTCTATACTGAATTTTGGAAGAATGATTCCCTTTCCCTCTTGTACCCGCCCTTGTGGGTGTTGCTCTTCGGGTTTCTGAGCATCATTTTGGGATGTTTCTAAATCTCCTAAATCTTCAAGAAAGGCCGGCTGTATAAACTTGTCGCCGCTGAGCGCTGACTCTGGTAGGACGCCTAGAACGCCTTCGTTGGGATCTACAGGGTTCTGGAATGGACGGAAGACTGGATCATTGGGGATACCACCACTGTTTCTGGATGAATTGAAGAGCTAAAAGAGAAAGTGGTTCGGCTAAAGTGGTGATGTTGAATTTACTGGTACAGTAAGGGGATTCAAAGATTAACGGTCTAACAACTTGGAGTATCATATTCTCATCTCGTAAGGGAAACAAGGCGGATTTGAGTTAAGAAAAAAACTGAATAAGTGATAATATCCAGATTAGACTACTACTAGTAATCGAAGTGTTGTTAAAAAAAAGCACTGCCAGTCTTCGTTTAAATATGCGATGATTGTACTGGAACAGTGGTCGATCAATGACATTGTAGGCTGTAGAAGTTTCTCGTACAAAAAAGCTCCTTCTCAGCGGGATTTGTGCAATGAACGCTAAAGGCACTATTACAATTGGTAATGTTTGCTAAAAAGCGAAGATTGTCGCAAAAGTAGGTAAGAGATCGATCACAGCATTTTCGAAATTTGCACGCTTTCTGTCTCACTTTTTAAGAAGCAACGACAATTGTGAAACTGTGATCCATAAAATTATCTTCAATCCCTAGTGAATACGAAGCAGATACAACGTGATTAGATGGTTACCACGCCGCAAAATTAACAAAAATGGAAGACAATAACCCGAGAATTATAGGAAGATGGTAACGGATTTTCTCAAATTTTAACTAAGTGTTAAGGAACGACAAATGAATGAACATCAAATTCCAAACTTATAAGCTCACGTACGCCCGCTACGACTAATTTGATTAAAAACAGGAATCGCAAGATACTTATTCTTCATTAGGAAGAACAGCCATAATCAGGAAATGCAGTCTTAACCCATTCAAGAGATGGAAAATTTAATCTTCAATATACCTTTATATACACTTAACAATTAAATAGTGGCCAATAAATATGAATGACATCTCCAATTCTGCATTGGAAGAGAGATACGCTAATAGTACGACTATAACAAACAGCAACCACTATTTTCAAATCAGAAAACCAAAACTAAACTAAATTATATTGTGTAAAGGCAAAAAACTTGAGAAAGACGAGTAAATGAAGAAAGAGAACGAGAGAGTGTACAAGAATCGAGCGTCGGTACCATCGGCCATGTTATTGGCGCATAATCTGACTTCACATATTAAATATGATTTACCGGGAAAGCGGCAAACACAGATCGTTAATAAGTGTTCTCCAAAGCAACAAAAAGGGAAATGAAAGTGGTTTAAGAATTTGTAGAAATAGAAATGATATCTATAACATTGGAGAAAATCAGAACTAGCAGCCTCTTCTAGCAATAATAATCAAAACAAACTAAATCAATCGAAAGGGAGGACAAACGGTTTCTGTATTTCTTTACCCATATAAATGGTGACAACGAGTGCCTTAAGAGAAGCTACTCTGTTCATCGGTAAATATAAAAAGGCATACTTTAGATAAAATGGTCTCAAGTGAATACGAAGCTAGGCTTATCACGGTCTAAAATACTGCCCCCTAACACATGGTTTCTAGCACTCTATTTAAGGCATTTCTCCGTGGTAGACTAAGATGGTTAAAGCTTATATTCAACCTAACAGACACGCTAGTTTCTAGGTAAGAAAACCAAAAGTTTAGGTGAAACAGTAAAACACATAATCCAACCATACTCTGACCAAACATAAATGCTGAAGCTGTTGTGTACATACAGTGGTTGTAGGATGACTCATTAAATGGAGTTTTTGGGGTCAGCGCACGCTTCAGGTTTGACTAAGAGAAATCAATTAGAGCGTTGACAACAGGGATGTGTACACTTGTCAGTACGCACCAACCAACTAAAAACCAATTTTAGTGCTTAACATTTTTTGTAATAATATTATCGTCCACGGCAATAGATGGAATGTAACATTGATGCTTGGGAAAGTACGCAAATGCAGAAACAATGCAGTTATTTAGCAAATGAAGAAATAGGATCGAGGAGAAGCGGAATACCAAGCACGAAGTAATAAATGTCGTGTGGAAGTAAATAAACCCTTGAATATCTTAGATATCTAGGCACTAAAAATAACAAGAAAATTTGCCACTTGTCCAAACACAACTTTCCACAACTCTAGAGTTAGGATACTTTAAAGACACCTGTTCTTGTTGATATCATCTTCGCACAGTTGTAAACATGAGATGCAGACTTATAACGAAAGAAATATATGCATATATACAGGGGCAAAAATGAGGATATCTGATTAAAAGTCTATGATAACTATTTGCGCCATAATAAAACCCAAAGGTCCAAACCAGAGAAGCACAAACAACACACAGCAAAAAACAACACTTAATAACAACCACAGGATCTTAGGTTCTAAATCATTTGAAAACAAGGAAACAAAACATTTACATGTAGTCGTAATTTCTGACAGCTCCAGACAACAGTTTATTTTTAAGTGAAATTACTGGAAAAAATTCATCAAATAATGAATTAAAAACATCAACTACTGATTACTGGCTAAAACTGAACTAAGCTGTCATGGCCCAAACCACAAAAGTAACACCGACAAAGCTTGATTGCAAATTAGAAAGCATTAAAAATTTAATTTTCTTATTGAAAAGTTCAAATTCAGTATAAGCACAACAATCGAAATAGACAAGCCACAGGAAAAGGAAATTGGCATTGGTTTAAAACAAATAAAAGAAAAAAATATGCTATAATACCTACGTGAACATTGCTAACGTAGATAATGAAAAGTGTGAATAAGATAACAGCCAAAATCGCGGCAATACGATTAAACCTCAATGGCCGGAAAGTGATAAGCCTACAAGTTAAGAAAAAATAGTTACTTTGGTTAAATGCAACAATTGTGTGACATCAAAATTTTTTAATAGTTGACAGAAATGGAAGTAAAATTAAGCATTCAAATACATAAAGTAAATCACCAAGGTAGGTTAAAGTTGTACTTTCAATCTAGAAAATACATTAGTCGGAAAAGAGATATAGAATGATTGGTATTAACTGCGTATTTAAAACTACAAATAAATAGATACAAGATAATGATTGAAAAGAAGTAAGTCCTAAGAACACAAGTCTCAATAAATTCAACTATGAGATAGAGCACCTAAGTGAATTTCTACGAGAGCATTAGATGCTGGAATATCTTAACAAATTGCAGACTATTTTAAAATGAAAGACAAATAAAACAACTTCATTCAATTTTATCTAGTTAATTATATAATATCCAGTTTAAATTACAGCACCCTAATAAGGTCCTAGAAAGAAAAATATCCAAACATATATATAATTAAATATAAATATATAAAAAAATTTCGGGAAGATACTGAAAATGATGTCAAATGACAAAAACTAACATATTAGGCACTTGAAATGGATACCCATTAGTAACTGCGAAACCGAAACCAAATATAAATCAACCAATCATGCTTATCTCTATCATGAGCCAATCACAGACTACAACAAAGATGAAACCAATGGCGTTGGAGAATGACGACTAATGCATTGACGCTAACCCTCGAAGAGACTAAGAAGACCTAATTGATTAACAGGTTGATGGTACGATTTTAAGCTATATTATCCGTGATACACATCATCTATTGCCTCTATAAACTAATAGTAAATAACCCGAAGTAATAGCTACCTAGCCTTCCTCCTGCCAAAAAAACATTGATTACAGAAACAGCTGCAATCTATTTATACTAACTGCTTCTATTAGAGGCGGGCAGATCCTATAGTAAAAGGAATCTTACATTTCGACCTTGAAGGTGTCGAAGGATTTTGGGGTTGAGCAGAGCGATTAAATTTAGTTTAGCAAAACAATTGCAAATATTGCACAATTCATTTAACAATTTAGATGAATTTTTAGCTTAATTTATTAATTTAATTTAAAAATGGCACGCACTTAGTTAAAATATTTATATTTTGAATAATCTTAAACTTATTTCCAATGAAACTTATTTTAATAACGCATTATCTTATTAATTTATGTTTTTCTCTGGATTTATTACCTTTGAATAAACAAGTTTAATATTTTATTATTATTTTTTTTAGATTTTAATATTATTCTACAATTCACTTTTTCACCGGTATATTTCAAGAAAAGTTGGGATAAAGTCTACTGGATTAAGTACCTTTTTACCAACATTTACTTCTTATGAAAATCATAAGCTACTAGAGAAAATTCATAATGACACTTTTTCAAGCTTTTACTTTCTATTGAGATGGCCAGCTAAATACATGTCAACTATCTTCTAATGTAAGTTAAATCGTTTTAAAATAGGCAAAACGTTAATGAAAGGACTGAGTGTTCGAAGTTAACATACAATATAAACTTTTGCGACAATTTGAAAAATGAATAACAATTTATAACAAACTTTTTATATGTTAGACTGGAGCATTATAAATTCTTATTATATGGACACTAACAATGTTTCGATGTTTTCATTAAGATATTAAATAATTGAAAGAACAGAATTAATTTCTTAATTTAAAAGTATTGTGTTTTCACTCTTAATCCTATTTCTCATATCTCTTTATCGAATTCCATCCGATAATAGCACATACGCAGACATTCTAATATTGGCTGATCCAGATTTTAGTAAATTGACGTCATCCAATTTTGTTATGGATGAAGAAGTAATCATGGTAAATTAATCATTCCTATTTTTACTCCTCTTATTCCCTGATTAAAGATTCTACTTGCTTGCTAAAAGCATCAGTTCGACTTAGCATGAATCGATGAACGGATATTCTAGCGCCAACATGCATAAAATCCTGATTGTTCTTGATGACGTAGTTAATATAAGTTGTTTCAAAGTAATAAAATTATTGTTCATGCATATACTCAGGCTTTGAGTTTTCGGACCACCTAACTTATCCTTTCAGTAGTGCAATTGTCCTAAATAAGAATGTATTATTGGATGCAGTGCACTGATAGTTAGTCAAAGCGTGTTGAATTTCAATCAGTTTCACTACACACTACACAAGCATTAATACTTGATGTAATTTTATATCTTGCCTGTAATTAAATTTGTTGATGACACGTGATCGAATTTTTTAAAGAACATTTATATCTTCTAACTGATATGTAATTTCCCTACATCAACCGTCTGAATTTAACTTAGCGGTAGAAGGGTGTAGGAAAGATTCATTTGAGAAGTATGGAATGAAAATAAACTCAATATATGTTTGAATGCTTAGTTTACACTGTTAGGTTACTTATTGAAATCAGGGTGATAAGGAGAACATTACATATTTAGATTATCCTGTCAAAGGGGGATGTTTTAGTTAAAGCAAAGGTAAAAGTGTGAGAATTCTGTGATAATAATGTACTTCGATAAGCACTTGTTGTAGCAATCCTCATTACTATTGGGATTAGGTGGTCACCAGGTGTGGAAGATGGAACTTCTTTCACAAATTCTCAGTTTCCACGAAAAATATTTTGGGCAGTTCTGAAACCTCTAAAGGGGTCACTTTAAACACGATAGAGAAACCTTTTTAATTTGTAGTATTTATGATAAAAAACAGATGAAGGCTTGATTAGCAAGAATATGAGACAATTAATATACAAAGAGAACACACATTGTGGACGCAGTGGAGAAGTACACATTTATCAAAGATGTCAGTCATTTACACGATTTTTTGGTCAACATGTGATTTTGGCAGACAGAAGCATTCCGTCACAAGTGACATTTGAGAAATCAGTAGAATTTAAACGAGGTTAAGCTCGCTAGATATACTAGAAAGATTGCAGGTCGTAGGAAATGATCTTTGTCAGCGGTTTAAAACAATGACTCATCTGAATGTTCCTTTAACATTTGAATTGAAATCATTAATTCACTTGGGTGGTGCAATGAGTGATATAAAAAAAATACATTTTCTGAATTTATTGGATGCTTCGCATAATTGATAAGGTCTTTCAGGACTTAGGTCATTATTATTTTGAAAGTTCAAGAAACACAGCTTTATCAATGCTATTTCACGAATTTATCCAATCTGGTTCCATTGGTCGAATTTAGCAGCCTTGTTCCTTGAGGTGGTCGGTAAAAATGCCTCGTTTAATCACAAATGCTTTTAATTAAACATGCTTAATATTTATACATAATTTGAGAAATTGCTAAGACTTTAAGAATAACAAATAATGTCTTGCAGCTGACTGCTGCAAATGGCAATTTTTAAAGAACTGTGTTGGTGAAAGTGAATTGTACAGCACACTATGCCTATTCATAGTAGTAAATATATTAATATGTTAGTATGTTAATACTAAGATGAGAGAAAGGGAGGTAGGCTTCGGTACTTACAGCCTGTTTGTGTGTTTTTATAAAAGGGGCTTTATATGGTCTAATACAATCAATTTAAAAAAGGCCACTTGAAGACACACGATGGTTCTGTACAGTTAGCTTGAAGTCATCGTAGGATAATCCCCCGTTACGAGAATAAGACAACTAGGTTTTAAAGATTTTCGATGACATAGAGAGAGATTTTGGAAACAAATGTGAATTCATCATTCACAATTTCTGCCTAAAACCGTTTATCATTTGATACAAATCAAATTTTGACTACTAGAGAACGACTTGATTTCCGTTAAACTTGAAAAATTTTAAGTCTTACTAAACTTTTCAATAGGAAAGGCAGTAGTGCACAAGGATTTCAGAGAGAGTGCATCCACTAAGTGCAAAAATGTGTGAGACAGTGATTAGGTAACTTCTATTCAGCAGAATATCCATCAGAGAAAGATAAGGCACCCTCACGTGGTAGACAGTGTAATTCCAGAGAGTTATGTTGGCATTGGCCAATTGAAAAGATCGCCGTCAACTTGTCAACGCAGAATTGGCAATAAACATTGCAAAAAAGCATTCAAACAAAGAAAAATTATTCAAATCGAATGACGGAAGTCAAAATAATGAAATTCTAAGGACTTGTGGTGTTTTTGGTCCATCGAACCCCGTAATAAAGTGAGGTAAATGCTTCACGATGTTATAAGCAACACAGCGATAATACCTGAAGTAGAGTGGGTTTCAACACGTGCCTACATTTGTATTCTAAATTGGATGTAAATCCACCAAACAAAAACAGCACTCCTGATAAAGTAGGATAAAAAAATTTGTTTTAATGTCCACTTGGTGATCACCACTTTCGGTATTTCGGAGCAGCCACAGTGAACACGAGTGAAAAAATGGGCACAAAATGATACATTGAGCCCAATGACAAGTTTGACAATCAAATATTATCAGCAGATGGGTAATACAATTACCTTAGAAAAGAGGGGTCAATGTTAGCGATGGACTTCGGACACGATAGTTGAAAAAACGTAATTTTCTCTACAGCACTTTCTTCCTTTTCGTTTCATCCAGTAAATAGTTTTATAATGGACATTTCACACTGATTAATTGAAAGCAGAGGAACTGCAAGTAAATAATACGCGAAAAGTGCTAATTTTATATTTGTTTCTTAGCAAAAAATTGTTTTATTTCGAAAAGCAAATTTTTTTATTGTACGTCTTGACAATTAGATTCTTTATAAAGGAACCTCTTCCATAGGACATTTTTAATGCGAACCCATAAAACAGAAAGTAGCGTACCTTTAAACAAAATGAATGTTGTTAGGGTTATTTTCGAGCTTGCATATCCTTCTTTAACATACTGTCAGGATTTTCATTTGAAGAAAAATAGCTGTGTTTCGAATAGTTGAATGTTTAATTTTTGTATTAATGTATACCAAAAGAGAGAACTTTGAAATAAAAAATAATTAGTCATTTGTTAATAATACCGTTTCAACTCTAAAGTCACTAGGTCTTGGGAAAGTATCATGGATGTAACTTCTCGCATAGACGTTAATGGAATTAGGACCTGGATTAGAGTACCTTACACAATCTTTCATATTTATATTCAATTTAAGTCGCATTTTCTGCAGACAAATACATGTATACTTCCATGAGGATTGAAGGTCTTGTCCATATGGCTGCGAAGAATACAATATCATAGAATTGTAAAAGTTATATATTGGGATTTAAACACGATAAGCATCAAAATGCAGAAGATAGTGGTCATGCAAACATCCTTCCAAATTTTAAAATCGAATATGATCTTTCATATTATGCCTCCGAAGCCAAGACTTCTCAGAAAAATGATTATATTAACATGATCATTAGAATAAAGCCTTGAATATAAAAGCTGAAGAGTAATCATTGAGCCACGCGGCTGTCGCATTCCATTCTACGAAAATCAGGAAGCAGCACCTTATCTTGGTAACTATGTGCCTTTATTACCATTCGTACAATTGAATTGGAATGAAGGATTCTATTTTTCCATAATAATTTGATGCAATGATCATTATTCCTAAATTACCTCAATAAATTTTTTAAATAAATTACCCTCTCTAGATTTAACAACTTTTACCAGATGCGTAAAAAGGCTATGTTAGAACTCTTTTGCTATGACCCTGCTAAAATTTTTGAATTTGTTAAGTTAACCATGCGATAACTCTATTTAGGTTTAAATTAAAATGTGGTTGCCAATGCGCACCGTTAAAGTTAGCCTTAAAAGTCATGTTTGAACAAGCTGATATGAACAAGCACTTACTATTGTGTTGTCTAGAGAAGGTAGGCGGTAAAATAGACTACATCATTACTGAAATAAAAGTGCGTGTTTCGTTTGGTATCACTCCTTTCTTACCTTTTACAAAGCACTTAGGAAGTTCGCTGCCATTAAAGGTCAACAATTTATAATGATTGTAGAATACTTGTACTGAACATGGGTTGCTTTAAGCAAAAGGTTGCATTCACCTGGCCAATTTTCATGACAGCACAAGAAAAAACATTCCCCATTTTCAATTGCATAAAGTATGATTCGAAGTAATCACACTAGTTGGAACTGAATTAAGTCGGTTCGACTCAAGGTTGTAAGTAAAATTGTAATTTTTACTTTTCTAGATCTTTTGATATTGGCCCGACATTTAACCTTTCGGTAAACAATAATACATATTAACTAATAGTAATGAGATCCTAAGCAAAACTTTTCCGGTTGATGTAAATTGAAGCAGTAGTAGAGGAAACCATAAATTGAAGGAATAAATAAATTAAATATTAAATTTTGGTTCAAAATTTGCGACTTCTAAAATAGGGAGTTACTTTTATGGTCTGCATGTTAAATTTATGCATTTCCACAATTATTCCTCGAAGAAGTTTTGTGCATATTCTTTCCAAATTATATAGATATATATATGTATATTTTGCATTTTTTCCCCATATGCGCTTAGAAACTAATGGCATGCGGAATTTTTCAAAAAAACGTCTTTTATTGCCGAAATAGGAACAATAAAAGCACAATTGCAGATATAATTAAAGTATATTTTGCGTGCTATTATTATGGATAAAATGCGTCTCTAGTAGAAATAATAAATAGTCATAGAACTAATGAATAAAATGAATAAAGTAAAAATGAGGTGAAGATTCCAATGACTCTTCAATCAGTGGTAATAATTTGCCGGAAATTCAGAAAAATACAATGTTGAAAACGGTTTAAATTTGCGGTAAATTGAAATTAACTTCACAAGAAACTCAAATCCTCTGAAGGATGCTAGTTACCGCAAAAACGGTGGAGTAACCTCCAGGATCAGAAGGTATAAGGGCAAGAAGTGTGGTACAATATTCAAAGTCAAGAATACTATGAAGAAGCATCGAATGCTTTTGACGAAATCGTGTGCAAATAATCTTGTGTAATGCAAAATTTAAGTAAAAATTCTAATTAGGCTATTCTTTCCACATTACCTTCCATGACAAAGAGATATTTTCATCTTATTATTTAATAAAATAGAAGACACCTTTTAAACCTTTGTTTGTAAAAATGCTCAAATGACTAGCGAAGACTCTATCATTTATCATCAAAAGTATTAATGTTGTTTGCTAATAAAGGCGCCATTTGGGGAAAAATTGTGAAATTTTGCACTGCTTAGTGTAAGATGCAGGGATTGAAATGACTTACCAAGTTCCCAATCTTAAGAGTAAAAATGATTTTACTAGGATAAATATACATTTTTAATTTCACATATTTGGGTATAAATAAAAAATGGACAATAATTTTGCGGTTAAAATATATCCGTGTTATTATAAGGCATTTTAATGAAAGAGCGAAACAGCATTCGCCCGGGCCAGAAATAAAATGGGACTGCCTTTTCCAAGTATTTCATGTTAAAAAGTAGCGATGGCGAAATGTCAGAAGGCCCTAATTGGAAATGATTCGTTGTTGCCTTAAAAAGACTAGACAAAAATGCAAAACTATGCTGTATCGTTCTTGCCGTGAAAATTTAGCAAAACGCTATCTAATATTGTAAGTTGGGCTTGAATTTTTCATTTCAAATTCCCCTGTTTGCGAAGAATATAAGCATTCAGATGCATTAAACGAAAAGATTTTCGTCTTTTTTCTATATTGTCAAAAAAAGCGATTTTACGCCATTAACAAAATCTGATAATTTCTTCCTATTTTTTTGTTATGACCGATAACGTTAATGTGAACATTAATATTGATTTAAACAAATTCTTTTTACAAGTCAATCAAAATTAGATAAATGTCCAGATTATGACACCACTAAACACCAAGAAATTCAAAATTCGATAGTGCACTGGGTTCATAATTAATCAGAGAAAATTTAATGCAAGTTAAATGTAAAAAAACGGTTTCTAAACCCTTTGACTGAATATGAGATTTTTATTTTGATTGTTATTAGGCCTACAACTTTGCTCCCGCCGTTTTTTTATTTGAGGCTTTATTACAACAAAACGATTGCACACATCAAGTTTTAAAGTGTTGTCCAACGTTAGCTACCACTTTGGCCCATCGCTTGGACAGCAGGCCAATCTCGTGCCGAATAAATTTGTCATCTTTCGATAAGATCCATGAGTCGATCCAATTTTTCACTTCTTCATACGAGCTGAAGTACTGGTGAGTCAGGCCGTGTACCATTGAGTGAGGTGAAAATCAGTCGGAACAACATCTGGAAAGTACGGCGGATGAGGTCAAATTTCCTATTTCAACGTCTCGAGATATTTTTTCACTACTTTGGTGACGTGAGAAGGTCTAGCATTATTATGCTGTAAAATAACCTTATCGTGTCTCTCGATGTACTGTGGCCGTTTTTCTTTTTTAGCACGGCTCAGGCGCATCAATTGCGTTCTATAATACTCACCTGTGATTGTTTCAGACGGTTTCAGAAGCTCATAATGAATTACGCCAAGCTGGTCCTCCCACCAAACGCAAAGCATGATTTTTGAGTCATGGATATGCGGCCGAGGTGTTGATCTAGCAGTATGACCACCGGGCAATCCCCATGATTTTCTGCGCCTCTTGGGGTTATTATAATGCACCCATTTTTCGCCCCCAGTAACAATACGATGGAGAAATCCCTTTTGCGTTTGCCTTTCCACCAGCTGTTCACAAGCAAACAAACGTCGCTCCACATCTCTTCTGGGTTTCAACTCGTGGAGTACCCAATATCCTTCTTTCTCAATCATTCCTAACTGTTTCAGGCGTTTTGAAATGGCTTGCTCACTGATACCCACCCAATGATACTGATACTTCTTCTTCAACATCTGGACACGATTCTTCACTAAGAATCGTTCGCCTCCAATTCTTCATCTTCAACGACTTTTTCCCCTCCACCACTATGTCGGTCTTCGACAGCAAAATCACCACTCACTTTAAACGTTGGAACCATTCCAGCTGACACGTTCTGTCACTAATGGCCAGCCGTTTTACTATAAGTATCTGAGATAATCCAGTGAGTCTCAGCCTCACCCGCAGATCTTTTCATATTGAAATAAAAAAGCATTACTTCCCACAAATGACGAGAATTCGGTTTAAATTCAGACATATTTAATTAAAAATGTTATAATTATACAAACACAAATTAAGTTATATCAATTTAGGGTAATATTTACAAATGTCAAAACAAAATGTTCGACATCCGTGATTAATATATTTTAACTACTACCGACTACTACCGCCATCTTTTTGTAGACCTAATATTTTAGTCGACGATATTGAAGTGAATACAGATAGGGGTAATATTTGAGATCAATTTAATGCAGGGCAAACTGTACTCACTTGTGTAATAATTGCTACCAAGATCAGAAAAAGAGGTAACGCAACAAAACGGACAGTCATATTAATAATATCTTCGAGTAATGTGGGACTCGAGCAAAAAATTTCAATAATTTTCAGTTTGAAAGAAAGGTTAAAATATTTTAAACACATTTCGTGACAAGCTTTGTGGGATTAAGTAACATCGCTGGTAATGATATGGTCATAACTTATGCATTCTAGCTAGAATCCACAGGTAAAAACGCTTTATAGGCTACTGATTTGACTGTTTATCCACTATGATTGTGTGTTTGATTTCATTATTGATCAAGTTGCTATTTTATCACAGAACTCTTCTGGCATTCTAGGAGGTCCTGGAAGCATAATCCGCATCACAAAATTGTACGAAATTGTTGAGCTTCGAAACTTACGCAGTGACCTTCAATTAGTTCGTCAGATTGTATATTGGAATGGATATGTTTTTGTACTAGTTAACCAAGAGATTCACACGCATTACTTTCAGTGCATGAACTAAATTAAATGAGTCTATTTAGTCAAACCTTCTTTGATAAGCTTGTGCATGAAAAAGGTTCGTAATTTAATGCAATTCCAATATTGCTGAAGGTTAAAATGCCAAAAATTAGACGTTGATCAAAAGTGGAAGAACGCAGAAGCAGAGTGCGTAATGGTAGCGACGCGACCTATCTAGGCTACGTTGGCGTGGGTGCTTTAGATTTCAAGAGGTCATGGTAAGGTCATGGGGTGAAGATATGATTAACATATGTAAATCATTTGTGCGACTCGAAACGATGTTTTTATGACACTTCATTAAATTATTCGAATGGACCATAAACTTCAATCTAGTTACGTCGACAAGATTTGAAGGGTCATATCCTTGCAATTTGAAAGTAAAAATTCGATTTTTTAAACTTTTGTTTCAGTATTCAAATAGTTTTGGACGAATTTTTGAAAGATTGCAAAAAATGGTAATCTGGGAATGCATATACCATGAATAAGAGATTACATAAATTAATAATAATATTGGCATTTTATAAAAGACATATCTTAAAGAAATGTTTTATTCATGGCGAATAATATTAAACCAACCAGATTTTGAAGTTAGTTTCAATTTTGATTGTTAGTGTTGGCTATTCAATTAGGAGGAAAATATATTTTGATGTTTTGCAATCCCGAACACTTGCAAATAGGGCCAGTGCATCAATCGTGGAGGCGGAATTTAGGGATTTGGCAAATCAAAAAGAGCGCAATTTCATTCCTTTCTCTGACCGCCGCACAGCTGGCGCGCCAATCATAGAGCTAGTACCAACAGTTATATGGCCTTATACGATGCGTCATCAGGCATCACTGTCAGTGTCCTGGTGACTAGCACGTTTGCACCGAAAGGTGTAAACATTGCGGTGCGATCAAGATAGGGAAAAGGTTCCGCTTCACTCCAGTCCTCCTATTTGCGCGACTGCAGCCTTGTAGTGCGGATTTATTTTTCAAAGCAATGGAAATGTCTACCTCTCTTCTTTACTTAAGTAAGTACATTCTATATTTACGTTAATGCACTTATAATTGTACAAATTAAACAACCCCAATTCTCTGAAATTTAAGGTATAATTATGACAATGTTCAGTCGGGTATCCGCCAAATTTATGTAAGTTTAACTGCGTTTACATCCAGAAGCTTGTAAATTTCGCATTATAATCTAGAATGATTGGAAATCTGCTAAATGGATTAAATTTCAACAAAGCTAATTGGGCAGGTCTTTATCTTGTTTCAATCTCGGGAAGTAAAAACAGAAAACATTTCAACACTAAACATCTTTGCCTAAAGAGCGACAATGAAAGTTATTAAAAGAGAACTCAGTTAGTCAGGAGTTCAATTACTTTCAAGGTATCATTCTACAACAAAAATAAATTATTACTATTCAGGTTTTCTGTTATATTTTCGTCGTTAAATATCAGTTCAGCTTTCAAATGATTTTTGCCTCAATTTTTTTCCAACTTAACATTTGGAATGCAAAGTTCGAAAAGAACCGACTCGAGCTGTTTTTTCAAATTCTATAAGTACCTTTCGGTAAATACCACCATTTGATTGGGATATGTTTTTTCTCTATTTATTAATTGCTGTCTAATTTCAATGTTATTATTTAATCATCGATATCGTTCAATATTTCAATTTTAATGAAAGCAGTTTTTGTGATTGAAGAATAATCAGAGTTAGAGTGTGGGTAATATTTATATTTTAAATGCAAAGCAATTGAAGATTAATATTTAACTGTGGAAAAGTCTAAACTCCTGTGTTTTGTGAATTAATTTGTTTAATAGATAACAAAGAAAAATGATTGAAGCTCATTTGAACTAAATGTACTTTAAAATTAATTTGACATAAATATACCTTTAAAAAAACTTTGATTCAATTTGATAAAGGCTGGATTATCGATAAAAGTTCATTTTGATTTGATATATGTACATATAAATTATTCCACCTCACACTGACTGCAAAATGACCATTTGGCAACTACATTCCTGATAATAATTCTTCCGGATGAAATGTTTGCTAAAAATAAAACGGCTTTTCAGAAAAAAACCTTGTATAGTTTAAGGTTCTATTTTTTAGCATCTTAGTTAAAGTGCAGACATTTTAAGTCCAAATTTACAATTAGATAAATACCTTTCACACCAGTCGAAACTTGACCACATCCGAAAAACATCTTGCATCTAAAGTGTTTACTCATCAAATTAAACAATGGATTGATATTTCCGACAATGGACTGTCCATAGCTGACTGACTTGGCGTGAAGTCTGGCACAATATCATTAGATGAAAATGTTACCTTGTAAGCACCTATTTCAGCTGAATTATTGGGTAGGTCAATTGCTGATTTGTTATACGAAATAACTTTATCAGATGTTCAAGGCAAGTGCAGATGGGTTGGGTGAAAGAACAATCCAGCGAATCTGGATGGTGGAAAAAGACGCCAATTTCTTCCTTACCGTGATTAATTACCACAATCAGTTAAATCGACTTACACCCTTTGTGTTGAAACAACTATATCTGGCTTTTCCTGGAATTTAAATTTAGGAATGCAAAATATCTTCAGAAGATTTGTCAATGAAATAGCATCTAGGCACTCGAAATATCAAAGGCCTTCAAGTTGGGTTGACAGGAAGTGGTGCAATTGGAGTATGTAATGGATTCAGAATGTCAAGTGCCCTACTCTTAAAGTGTTGGGGTGAAAAATTACCTTTTGGTATCAAAATGCTTCTAATTTTTATTTATTTGATTCGTATCCTAGGTTTCTGGGTGAATTCCTGTCATGATATTCAGAGCTCATTGGTCAGTTGGGTTTGTCTAATCGTTAATAAAACTATTCTGATTCCTTTTCTACGCCTATCTGAGTTCAGTTTCATTCACATAATTTCTAGAAGTTGGTTAATTGAGCTTAAAGCAAGTATAATTGAAATTTTAAAATTCAAAATTCTAAGATACCCCGTTTTATGTCCAACCGCCTAACAATTTTAGGTGAGAAATCACTTTAATGCACCATAGCATTCACAGATTTTACTACTTTCAGGACCTAGCCTTTACACTTTTGCTTGATTCATTTAAACATTTCTCAGTTAAACCTATGTTAAAACTGCCTAACTGCAAAATTAAGGTTGGAAATAAGATGCACAAAACTGAAAAAAAAAATTTAGTCTTCCAATGCAGTTAAAAAAGAAAATAAATGTTTGTAAGTGTCATAAAAAATCATATAATTAAATTACATAGACCGTGATATCTAAATTTAGTAAACACCAATTATTTAGAAACCAATGAATCAAATACTGAACTTTACAACTTAGAATACACTCATCGTCTAAAGAAATGTTTAACATCCTGATAAACCCGGCTCAGACCACCCATTTATATAATAATTAAGTAAATATGATTCCTGTTCAAATGAAATTTTTATGTCATTATTAATAATGCGTCAATGTGAAAGAGATTTAAATTTTAAATAATCTTAAGGCTAAATGGGAAAGTTATTGCCAAGGCAAAGGTCCTATTTGAAATAATGATATTTTATTAAATATTTCAATAACATAGTTAATTTTTATGTTCGCTGAATTGCCTTTATATTTATACGATCGGCTAGTTTGTATATTTTCGGATCATAATTGTAATTCGCATTGTGTCTAGCTGAGTTCTGTGTTCTGTCCCTATCTACTCTACCCGGAAACTGAGATACTGAGCTGTGTAGATCGGAAAAAGTGACGGCACGAAGTTGAAAACTCCAAATTTGAAAATTTATTTGGAATGTTGGCATGCCTGAGGACTGGAAACTTGCTTTGAGCTCTCTGATTTCCCTGCCACTTTGAAGAGTCATTTGAAATTTAAACTGTTTTGGAGTGGTTTTGGGAAACTTTGTCAATGCGATATCTGCTGTAGGACCCTCCGAAAGATCATAGATAGTTATACTGCCAGTATATTCATAAAATTGAACATCAAGTAAATCAGTGGTACTGGCCTGCAGAAATCCAACGGGAATCGTTTTATTAATCGATATTTGATTAAAGAAATTTCACTTAAAATTGCGACTCAGAAAATTTTCTCCCTTTGTTAACCGACCACAAAATATTGAACCTGTGATAATTAACATTTTTTGCACATGTGTCCATATAAATCTCACAAATATAATTCAAGCGGAAGATTGGAACTTAGGGAAAAAATGAGAGAAAAAAAAATTAAAATCTAGAAAGAATAGCACCCCCCCAGAAAGGGAAGTCAACCGCCAGTGAGTCGATAGAAACAAGAAACAGGTGAAAGAAGAATTTGAGACGGAGTAAAGTCAACAGAAGGGCTCCTAAAGCATCAAAAACGAAGAGAGAGGAAGAGAGAAGAAAGCAGCGTCCTGATCAAGTTCCTTTCATAATTAATCAATTGAAGCCGGCTCAAAAGTGATTGCTCTCAAGACGACACAATATAAAGATCTTTCATCGAAATAAAAAGTGAATGCTGTCTACCGTTCTGATCATACAAAGAGGAAGCTTCATATCAATGGAAAGGCAAAAGACTGGTCATACGAAAAAAGGAAGAATTCTTGAAATGAAAAATTGTAAGCTGCTTCTGAGGGCTTGAAGACAACCGGAAATAAAGAGTTTGCTGTAAAAGCGCCAATGAAAGTATTAGTGAGGCAAAGAAGTGGATGGATGGTGAATGAACTACCTGAATACATCCCTGAGGGAGGAATGCTCTCCATGTAAGAAACAATCTCATTTAAAGTCCTTCAAATGAGTTTCTACAAGGAATGTGGGGCTTAAAAGGAGAGGCGTCAAGGGGAAATATTAGTTTAATGTGAGAAAAATATTTAGAAAATACTTCTGATTTAGAAAATGACATTTGTTATTATCATGTCTGTGTGTCACTGTTTTTCTTGATTATTTCAAGGTCATAGTTGCAGTTTTTTACCTTGGAAAACTGAGATATGCGACATGGAATTGTGATAATTATACAAAAAGAAGTGGATTTCTTAAAACCGTTGCTGTGCACAATGTTGTTTCTAGTTTTTTTCTTGAAAGTTCTTAAGTTAAATGTTTAGAGTATTCGTTTGTTATCACCAATTTAATCAAATGTCTTGCTTAAATTTAAGCACCGACGATGATCTGCATTGTGATGATAAAGGCTGTAAGGTAAAGGCGGATGTAAACGATTACGTACAAATTGAACGATCATTGAAATTTGGCATTCAAGTGAGACTTAGATTTTATATTAACAAAAAATACCTTTATATTTACATTTATTCTGTTCGAATATAAATTTCAGTCTTCAAATCCGCCACACGATCCTCTGTGTCATCCGTCATACAATCTCTGCCACAATCCAACAGGCGAGTATTACATTCACTTTGTGAAATGTAACATATTATCACATGCTCATGAAAATAAACGTAGTTGTCACTTAATGCTTGCACATTGCATTTTCTGATAACATTTTGACGAATGGTAATATGATCTCACTTTCCCCATGGAAGGCAGAATTACTGTGTGCAATAAGTAACTCATTTAAAAATATGCATATAAATATTAATTTTCAATTATTTCAATCAGTAAAACAAGGGTTTAGAGAGTGTAGTTCAGTCACTATTATAAGAAGATTAATATTTACACATATATATATATATATATATATATATATATATATAATCAATAAACATAAATAGCCTGGAAAACTTTAGAAGGTTAAATTTTGAAGTTAGTTCCATAAATGATTTTAGTGTAGTGGATTGCTACACGAATAAGCCTTGATTTATTCTCACTAATCTCTATTGCGAAATATCCAAGTATTGATAGGCTCCGTAATTAGTTAAGTTTCCTCAAGGACATGGATGAAACAACCAGCGTTTGTTGAACTTATGCTCACGGAAGGCATAATTAGTGACTGAATACATTTAAACTAACTTGAATGAGCCTCAATCAATGATTAGCTGAGAAGTCTTCTGCACACACGACCGCAGGCTCTAGAATGTTCGAATGTCTATGAGACTGCTTAGTTTAATCGTGTTAGGATTGTGTACTCCATAAAATAGTATTTCCTACGCCCGCATGGATTAAGATTATATCTCCTTTGCTTGAAATTTTGATCAAAATATGCTCATTTAATAAAATTTCAATTAAAATAAGCTAGCTTTTAGTAATATTGGTAAATGTTTCATAGAAAGGTCCATGTATGTCACTTTATAGGAACAACATTTCTCCGAATCTCCGGTACCTTCAGTGGAAAAGACGTGACGCATATAGTCTTTAAGAAGGGTAGTACGCAGGCAACTTTACTCGTTCATCGAGCTAGTGATGGTAACTGAAGTATATTTTAATAATTTTAATTCAATTTTTCACGCAAATTTTTGCATTTTGAAAAACTAACCTGAAAATCGTGCTTTATTAAATACCCAAGGACTAATTATTGTTTTAAGTTCAACGCCGATAAGTTTATAGGATTTAGCATTATCGTTTTCTCACCGGTAGTTTGTTCTTTATGGTAAAAAATTCAATTATTAATATCCTTTCAACAATTAAACGATTATCTATTTATTCTCTGATAATAATCATATTTGCCATCTTGATACTTCTACAGGCAATCAATTACACTTGACTTTTCTCCCTAAGCAATATAGAAATTAAAACCTTTAAAAAACGGTACCAATTGTGTTGCGAATCATCCTTTCACTATCGCAGATTTGAATGCATAAATAAAGTTAGTCTCAATTTTTGTTTGTAATACCCTGTAAAACCTTAAATTTTGAGTTTTAATATCGCGAATTTAGAGCTTTTAATAGGCACCAAGTTTTAAGTCAGTGTGCAATGCGTTTCGTATCAATCCGCTTCTAGGGATTATTTGGTACAAACGTCGGGTTCATTATACCCAAACCCGTCCGCTCGTTGGATACGCAGACCTGCAGTCAAGTGGAATTGTTATATTTTTTAACCAAATTAATTACCTTGAGAGTCATATATGATAATGAAGAGAGAAGGATAGAAGGCTGAATCGAGAAAATCTCGGTCTCATTTTCCAGAAACATCATTCTTGTGGCCCGCGCATCAAAGTTAAATTATATTTTTTTTCAAATTTCATTAGGATTTTAATTTTTAAGTTTAAATTGAACAAAAGATGTTGGATATACAAACAGCTGTTGAGAAAATAACACCGTATTTTTTAGCCTATCCGCAGAGGCAATGGCGAGTTCTTTACACGAGTCCTCATCTGCTCCCCATAACAGGAAATTATAGCATATCTCAGCCAATTCAGGTTATACTGCCTTTCTTTGCAACTGAGGTGAGAACATCTTCTGCATATTTTAACTTTATCGACGTTTTAGTATGCTTGATTTGCATTTTAGATTCCTGAGTTTACTGCTTACTTTGGTCCAGACAAGGTTGACAATGTATTCACATCTGACAGTGATGATAAAGGTGTCCGAGTGAAACTTACTGGAAGTAAGTGAAGTTTATCAGTTAGTAACAATTTACAAGTTTTCGTTACGGTAAGATACCTTTGAAAGGATAAAACGAAATATTCCAACTTGGAAGAAGATGAAGATATTGAATAGAATTTTGAATTCAGTTTACTCCTGAGGGAGTACACAATCTTAACACGGTTGAATGCTCGCGCATTCTAGAACGTGCGCCCGTATTGCTGATCGAGTTAGGGAGAATATGAAGTCACGAGTGCAGAAACCTGTCAGTCAATCAATAATCAATAGTTATTGTGGGGTCAACGTATCCAAAATGAAATTAGATGACCAAGTTCTGTGCCAGTAACATCTTACATCCTTTTCATAAACATTACAACCTCAATGAACACATTCCACGTCATACGTTCTGTTTCCTCGATATCTTTGAAGTAGCTTAGTTAATCTCTGAAGCCATTCTATGCTAGAGGATTTTGTCATAGACTACTGAGGTTTAGTCAAGGCCTATTCGAGTAGGGTTTTGCTTCCCTTTTATTATCTAAGCTTTCCAGTCCGCAGTTAAAAATTTTATTTCAATGACTGTTTTTCAGGAGTGTTCCCTTTCATGAGTGGATTTACATTCGCGTTGTCCGGTGCCAATATCAATTTATACAATAACATGTATACAGTTAATTATTACATGATTCATTAATAATTTATTATTCTATATCAGACTCAACATTTGGCGATGTTTAATGGTGATAGTAATATAAGACATTCAAATTCTTGGTACTGTCAACGATTTGGTGTGTGTTTTATTGGTCTTTTATAACCATAAAACCGGTTCATCCCGTTGCACATACTGGCGGGACCGAATTGGGCTATTATTGCCATAATAACTTGCAAATCGCTTCTATTTAGGGATCCCCAGCCCCTATTAACTCAATTTGATCTACCACAATGATCTAGCTATTTAATATATATCACGAATGATTCAGAGAGAGGGATCTAAACTTCAGTTATTCAGGGACACTGTTGACGTAACAAAGTCTACTTATAAATGAATAAAGTAGACTGCATATTAATTATGTTTAGAGGTTGAAATACTACGGAACTGGAAAAACTCGTGACATAACTTCCAAGGCGTCCCGAGGGGCTAGCCCTCGCATATTTTTTATGATGATTGGAGATTATGAGACAGGGTGTGAAATTGTTCATCCACGGACAAAAAACACTGAGGATTTTGGCTTTATTTGTCGGCTACCTAACAATCACCATACTGCATTCTCTAGTTGTTAACGCTGCACAACGCTAACATGGCTGAATCAAGGAATCTCATTCTGGAAGGAGCAGTGTGCGTGCAGAGGCCTTCGAAGCTTACCAGCTATCACTAATCCTTCAAGTGTCGTTAAATATATTCATTTAATAATCAAATATGCCGTGAGCATAATTTGCAATAAGGTTTGGTCAAGACTTATTTGTATATAGTACCTGCTACAAAATAAGGAGTTTTTAGTTTCACTTCGAGCCATTGCATTTGGCGAGGAGGAAATTCATGGGTAAATTTTAAAACAATAAAAATTCCATTCGGGCATTAATTATTGACAGTTTTTTTCACAGACAAATGAGTTACGTGAAATATTACAGCACGGAGCCAAATACTTCGTGGTGCTGAATTGTTACTCACTGGGGGATTACATTTTTTATTAAGTTACTGACTTATTATTTCTTTGTTCATTTTTTTATGAGGTCGGAGTACCCTAAAAGTTCATGGAAAGGTGATTACAGTGCCCTATCAGATTGAATTCCGCGGAGAAACACCAACCGAGTACTTCAGCATTTCTTTTCTTGCATCAAACTCCCTAAACTTCAATTCTTTTCTTATTCTTATAACCCTTGTCACTACTGCAACTTTCACTCTTTAACAGGAACATTGCAACTGAATTGTATATTAATTTTACATTTTCTCGAACTGTGTGGCAACATTATTGATTGATTTTAAAGGGGCGTGTTTTCTGCGACTGAAAAATTTGAATCTTACACTTCTTGTTTATGTACAACCCTCGTGTTACCCCAGTGTCAATTATGCATTGGTACTTGTTGAACAGCTATTATAGACTATTTACTCTCTTACAGTATTTTCCTCTCAAATTCATAAATTTGCTTATATATAATTTCCTAATTAGTTCTAATAATAATGATTACAATATACAATGGCCTTTTGACCATTTTATTCATTAGAAATTTCCCTTTATAGGAGCTAGTGTTAGGTAGGCGCTTTGTACTGTAAAAATGGACATAGTTGCGAGTTATTAAGGCTGAAGCATGGTGAGGTTTAAATTTACAGGTTCAGAAGACGCCAAAACAGCAATCCAAGTATTCTCTGACATTTTAGGAAAGACTTGCTTTTTGGGGCCTGGTACGGTATCTAACCTTAATCTTGGCTCTACAAAAACCGATCGCACTATTTAAACAGTCGTTATTAGATATATAAACCTTTGGATAAAAAATAACTCAGAACTAACGGAGGAAATCCCAAAATGCTAGCTTTTTCATCCCTAGGTCGACTGAAACTTGCAATGTAATGAAAGCCAAAAACTGAACATAAAACACAGGAAATAGAGGATCAATATTTTTTTGTTCCAAATTTAAAAAAAAATAACGGTAAAGGTTATCTTTTATAAGTTAAGACAAATACAGGCTCATAAAGAAATAAATGAAAGTAAAAAATTGATGAGTCGCAATTAGAATGTGAGAGAATGCAAGATGGATGCTAACAGAATGATATAATTCAGGATCCATGGTGGAACCGATGTGGTGTTCAGTGTGCTCATTGACTGCTTTAAGCCATATTGTCACTGCCGTAAGTGGGCAAGCGGGCTGCTTTAGTCATTGCGCCTTGATCCACATTCTCATCTTCGACAACATTTCCTGCAGAAGGTTTATCAATAATGAGACTAACTATCATTCGGAAAATTCAAATTGACAATGGAAAGGGCGAATCACTGGTCATAACAAATTTTACACAAATCATACTATTTCAGCCTCTGAATATTTGACAACGTTTCACAAATAAATTTTCTGTAACTGAGATTGATACAAAATGAAGATTTTTCAATTTCATTTTGATTTGAGTTGCAAAACACCATAAGGCAGCTTTGTCAACACTAAATAGGATAATGGACTTAATATTGATTTGGATAGGGGAATCGGAGGCTGAATGCTGGCAAACTGGAAAGGGTTGAAATACATTTAGTAATATTGAGAACATCAAAGTAATGAGCGCTAGAATGCTTGAGGAGGTGAGAATCAATCACTCAATTTATTTGGCTTCAGTAAACTATTTAATCGAAATTGCTTTTGAAAAGAATCTTTCACTGGGATGCCATGTCACAATTGAAAGACCATCGACTGGAAATCTGTTATTTATGGTCAAAGCACAGCAGAAACATTCGTTGACCATGTTCGTGTTATCTGCAATGCTAGTAAAATGTTCGATTTGGATAGGCTTTTAGGTTTCGATTGTTCCACGCATCTCGCGAATTCAAAAAGAATGATTGGCGATGCCAAAGAATGCAATTCAAACAGAACTTGTCCATGCTATTTATCTTGTGCATATTCAAGCTGTCCCAATTATGACGGTTAAGACATAGGCTGGATTCAGAGCGACAGGTGCATGAAATAGTATCACGAAACATACGCCATTGAAGATTAATGAGATGGGCTAAGCTAGCATTTTCTCCGATATCGAAGCTCGTATCCCAGCATGCATATGTGCATGGGGCTACTGAATTTAACTGGTGATTTTTTAGCTTTAAAACGAATTTAAGGAATGCTGACTCGATAGGACGTATAGGATCTAATGTATCTACCAGACGGATTTTACGGATCATTTGTGAACCTCGTAATAATATAAGTACCCAAACAAGAATGGTACCAATAATAATAGTTAGAATAAATTTAGTTAGTAAACCAAAACTGAAATCTTATAAATGTTACATATGCTATCTATAATCCATTTTTTTATAAACAAATCTTTAGTCTATTTAAGTATAAATTTAACTTCATTATCTAAACTTTGATCTTTACCTATTTCATATATTCTTGAGAGTTCGATGAATAGAACCTGTTAGGTGTGCATCAGTACATTAATTTAATTAAGATAACGACGAGGTAAATACTATTAAACTTACGCTCACTACTCGGCCACTTAAGTAGTGTGGAATATGTAGTGAAAATGTTCCACCTAATTGTGAGTTAATTTAACTGGCATTATTGGAGCTAATTAGGAGTTTGGTTACTACGTAGTTGCTTTTCGCAATGAAAGTGAAAATTTCTTTATTACAATGGATATTAAGATATTAAATAGCTCCAGCTTCCATGGTGAAGAAATGAAAGTTTGTCCTCCTTATGCTATGCTTATTGCTGTAGTATTAAAATGTAACTTCCAATATTAGAGGGGTGAATAACGTCAAGATTTATCTATGTAAATCGACTGCTTGGCCTTCTCTATTCCCTAGAGAGCCAATATAGTTATAAAGCTCACGTGACATAACTTATTTTACTCTGGCCAGAAAGATATAGTACCCAGATAGGAATACGTCCAGATAGTTTAATTATTGGATATTCCCATAGACCGTCCATCAATTACCTGCCCACGTTCTTGAAGAAGGTGTATGAATTTTTTAATTGGCGGATTCTTGGGACGTAAGTTGTTTACATGATCGAAATACTCCAAAAATTACTTGAATAATTACAAACTCGATAGTCTGGTGTTTAATTATCTCGACTCAAATATAAATTGAAAATTCGCTCGATATTTAAATTGAAAAACCTGGTAGTTTTGTGACTTAATTCTGTTAAATCAATAATAAATGAATTTGAATAAAAGAGTTTCATATTGTTAGCACCTTTAAATAACTGTCGAGCTTGATTCCTCATAGTGATTCCAAAAATAGAAAATAACCACCCCAAGCCTTCTAACTACCTCCTCCAAGGTAAGCAAAATTAGAAAATGGACAGGTAGGTTGGCCTCGTATACGTTGTAGCAGCGAATGTGGGATTTTAATTTTCGCTTTATAATCATTAGTAAAAATTTTATATAGCTGATATACGAAAGATGATACCTGGGACATATCGTGTGTCTTACATTTAAGGCAGGAGGGAATAAGCCGAATGGAGGAGATGCCCAATAATTCTTGAGACCGTCGACAACGACGTGGGGCAGAAGTCTGGACAAAGTTACTTTATGTGAATAAAATGTATTGTTAGTAATTTAATTTTTTTAATTGACTTGTCAATACTGTCTTACAACGGAAATTTCATGAATTCCTCTAAGTAGAATTTTTTGAAAAATATCGTAAAAAGATGGCTGCTGTGGAATGGTCAATATAAAATTTAACAATAATTTAATTTTCAATAGGAATATGATGCTAAATAATATTGTTTATTTTTTAAGCATGTGCCAAGAACGAAAGAGTGATCTGGCTTGAACCGACTAAATGATAACGCCATTGATACATCACTTTCACATTAGCCCACTTATCCATTTAGCCTTGATTTGTCAACTGGTCTGTTGACTGACTAATCATATTCTACCACGTTCAAATAATCAGTGATTACATCTTTTTAATAGGCCAATCACATCCGAACAAATTCTATTTAAATCATTCAGTAAACGAGTTCAGTGACTGATAAATGTGAGAGGATCTATATGATGTTAAAAGCAATGTCATGGTTGAGTTCCGTTTATTCCATTTTTACCAAATGGATAGTTCAACTTACGAGGTACAAATTCCACCATTCATGCCCTTGTTTTTAACAAATATTTGTCAACCAACTTCATTGTTTTATGATATGATTTTTAATCGAAAATATTCAGTTCTGTAACTTCATATTCCAGTCTGTTCAATGGTTGAGAAAGTTAAATAGCTGAGATGAGATTGCTGGCAATTTAATCTTAGCAGAGCCCCGAAAGTTCCATATAAAGAGGTTGTTAATTACACCAATAAATTTATTGGTCCGGCTACTGGACAAAGCCCTTTCCTTTATACTCCTGTTTCCTGAGCGCTTTTTTAGATCCATAATAATAGCTAGTCTGACAGCACATTTAAACAAATTATATTAAAGATCATCTTCCTTTCTGCAACTATGCACATAGACTGCCCATTATTCAAACCGATTTCCAGATAATTTAATTTTTTCAAGTGACTATGCTCAAAACGCAAATGTTAAAGATGTCAGAGAGAATAAAAATTTTAGAAGTTTAAGAGTGCCTTTTTTGTAAGAACAAATAAATGAAGTTTTAAGCAGTTCATTTGTAATCAAATGCGAATAATTTGACCGACTTCGAAGTCCGTAGCGGATTAGCTACCTAACTAAGCCCCACTGTACTCAGAAACCTCAGTGGCAATTTCTCCTAGTTAGTACGTCCCACCGAAGTAGCTAAGCCACTGCAAACCTAATAAGAAACAGACGTATCCAGGGCACGCGTTTATTCTATTTATGGCATGGAGTGTGACAAGGGAGAAAGCTTAGTCATTCAACATGGCGGATTAAGTAAAACAAGTGAAGGCTTTTGATTGGCCCTTGACTGTGTGTCCTCGCACACAATCCGTATGCGAAGTTGAACGGCCCCACCTCCAGGTCAAGCTGTGCGCTCATGCGATGACGAGTCCCACAATACCCCTCTCTAGAGCGTTTGTAGGAAGCTAAAAGGTAGAGAAAACGCTCGACAATTAATTAAGGTAAATAGTTAGTTAGGCGGGAGGGGAAACTGTTCGGCCACGAGTGTGAACCGGGTTCGAGTAGAAGTTGGACAGGAATTGGAACTAAACGGTTCTAAGTGTCTTGTAGACGGTTAGGTCGTAGAACGAGACAGTTGTGTTCCAACGACGAGTGCAGATTTGGGGGGGTAGAAGAGAAGAAATAGGTACAATGTCGTAGAGCTAGACAGGTGTGTTCGAACGGCGGGCGCAGGTGTAGGCTGGGACTCCAGATATGCTGGTTTTAGACTGTCGATACTTTCAGAATCCTTGGCGCCATTACGGTCAAGAGTAAAATATTTGGCTTTGCGTTTGAGGACTTTATAATGTCCGCCGTACGGTGGCTATAGGGGTTTCTTCACTGCATTCACTCAAACAAAAACGAAGAGGCATGTAGATAAGTCACCCGAAATAAGCTAAGATGCGGGCCATGGCAGATCATCATTCTCATAGAGAAACCCGACATTTGAATTTCATCTCACAATTCGCGAATGATGATCTGCCTTAGCGGATTAGCTACCTAACTAAGCCCCACTCTACTCAGAAACCTAGGTGGCAGATTCTCGTAGTTCGCAAGACCCCCTAGAATTAGCTAAGCTAATGTAAAGCTGAGAAGAGACAGAGGTATCCAGGGAACGCGTTTATTCTAGACACGCATAGCGTGGCGTGTAATGTAACATGTATGACGTGGAACTTAGTCATTATATACACTTTATAATATGATGACCTCATATAACTTGGATCATTGATTGGTCGGGTAATCGAATACTGGAATTGACCAATGATTGATCGTATTGACATAAGTCATTGATTATTCACGAGACTTCTGCATTTGTCATGCTAAAGTTGTGTCTCCACAAATCAAATTAATTTTTCAACTTGCCTTGGATGTTGTGGATATAAAGATGGCCATAATTGTAGGAGTTAAGGAATGCATTTGAACACTACTTCTGCATTATGTGGTAACAGCGTTTCATTTGCTTATATTAACAGATCAGTGCTTTCAGAATTGTAGTTCTTGATTTCCTGACTCTGCTACCTACCTTCCCCGAAAGTTTTGCAGTCTCTTGCCTTCCTTAACTTATTTATTAATCCACAAATTTTAGTGCTTTCGATGGATTTATAAGTTGTCAAAATTTGACATTGAGATGATAACGGCGAAAATGGATCAAAGAGGCATAACTAGCCATTTATTTGGATCAACCAGTTAATGACTTCTGAATACTTCGGGCATGAGCTCATCCAGAAACCCGAGGATCGAATCATGAAAGTCTGGCCTAAGAATATCTATATATTTTAGTGCAAATTGCATGGCTTTTGAAACGTGGTCAACTCAATGCCACCAGCATTCAAGCGAAGCAGAGATCAAGACTCCCAGGTCTGACAATAAAATCTTATTTAGTCCTGCTTCACCTTCTATTTGACTATCGTTGTCATTTCTAGCGCCAAAAGTAACAAAATAGTATAAGTTTCATCGATTAAATTCTATGCAAACCAACTGTTTTGTCTACGAAAACTGAATATCTGATAATTCCGGCTATACTTTTTGTTCATTTGAACAGCAAACTGTCTTCATTTACGATGTTATGGAAATAATGTTTACATAGGATTGCTAAAATAGAAAAGTTACGTATAGACTTTGATCTGAATTGACTTTGACTCGAAATGCCATTTTTCACTGTCATGAGAGTTCGTGATAAAAATGCCAAATTTTAGAAATAATACTACTTTTCGAAGTAGAATATTTAAATCCATCGTAGAGAGTAAACCCAATTGGCTCTATTATGTAAAAATAAATATCTTGGAAAAAATAAGACAACTTATTATATAAGCTCTGAAGACCGTGAGCTTCTACTTGACTCGGTTTATCAAATTTACAATTATCACATTAAAAGATTTCAAAGAAAAAGAGAATATCTCAATGTACCCTGGACTCATAAAGAAAGGCGCTTTTCGCATCGATTTTTTTCGAATCTCCTTGCTTTTCACCTCATAATTTACCACAATCAATAAGTATTGTGTTATCGTCAGCTCATTGATAAAGAAAGCACGCAATGTGCTAGCCATTCATGCGAATTCATAGCTGCAGCACGGAAAACAGTTTCGAGAAAGGGTTGAGGGAAGTGGTTCAAAGGATTCAGAGCGAATTACTTCGCTTCTCATAATAAATGTCATTTCTTTTAAAGCGGCCTTTTGATGGACTTGCACTTACTTTGATGTCAAAATTATGGGAAAAATTATGAATTTTGGCGTTTATAGGAATGGAACCAAATGGAAATTCGGCATAACTGCTCTAGTTCCCTTCTAGTTAGATATCCGCTTTATTAAATGCAGGAACTTGCATTGATGATTACAGTGACCGGGACATCGGGGTTATAATGAAGGCTTGTCTGTCGTCCTGAATGATTACTATTAGTTGTACCTTGCGTGAGTTTTCTTTTGAATTCTACTTGGAGTCCGAAAATTACAAATAGAAATGAACTTGATAGGCATTTCTCGCCAATCCACAGGGGAAGTCGTTTCCTTTGGAGTATAATTGTGAGATTTCCCACAGGAATCCTCCGAAATAGCATTTCACTTGCCATGCCTCTGCGAGATAGTAGTCCTAAGGTCGGCCTTCTAGCAGTAATAATGAGGCGCTTACGTCTGATATGATCAAGGACCTTAGTAGAATTGCGTAGACTGTATTTTGTTTTATCATAATGAATATTGACATTAATAATCCCACTCGAAACTTGATCTTCTTACAGAGGAAAGGCTATTGTATGTTGTTGGACTGTGGAAGATCACTACCTTTATGAAGAGATATTCATGATTTATCTGGTCTGCCTTTGAGAGTAGTCTGTTGTCATAATTAGAGCTACGTAAAGGCATCTTCGTCTCTACTCGTAACTTCGCTTTTTGTACCTATGGACTCCTCCATATTCTTTGATGCCTTTTCTGTTTTAATGTACCACTTAGAATACTAATGCTGGCAGTTACAGTATCGAGTCTTAAGTTGAATTCAAATAGCCCAGTACTGATTATAAAATGTTTGGTAATTTAGAAAATTTCGGCTACTTGCTAAATTTAGAGTTCATGTTAATAAAATAGGGGCAAATTATCTTCACAGACACCGAAATTTCCTATTTGTTTCTGCACAAATTAGTCCTTCAACTGATTTACATAAAACCGGAAGTAGGTTATCACAACAACTCTTTCTATCCAACTTCTCACTTTAATACACTCCTAACCTCTCCAGCCCACAGTATTGTGTACCTTGATCCGAGGTTTCTCACCATCGCAGGGGTCGAAAGGTTACTTTACCTTCTCGATTGGGCGGATTTATAGAGCCAAACTATCGCTACCAGGGCTGATCAAAGGAAGTTCACACGTGATAGAACACTCTGTATGTTGCAGGAGTGCTACTGATCATCTAGAGATAAAGTGCACGCTTGCGGGTTTACAGACACCGTTACAATCAATCAGCTGTTAGTGTTATACAACGCAGCATAAAGTGTATTGTATGTAATGATTAAATATTTTGGTAGTTAGTCCGAATTTTGTAACTAACCCCTTGCACACTGGAGTCGTTATGCTCCTGATACCGTTGACGCAGCTTAAGTAACCTTGTAGAGAAATTTTTATATCAGCGGTGTTTGCAAGAGACTAAATAAATTGGCTTGCAGTTAGTTAAACTTCCCAGAGGGTTACTAAGGCTAGTCAAAGGTCACTGAAAAACACCTTACAACCTTAAAATGTCGTCATTCACCTGAAGTTTCTTAAGAAGCTTTATGCAAACTTTTCAATGTAATGTGTAATTATTTTTTCATTAGTGTTTTTTTTTCACTTAAAATGATTGCTTTGGGGAGAATTTCAGGTCTTCTAAAGATGTCTAGACACTTTGCTCCCATCTACAAATTTGAATTTATTTTTGTTTTAGCGTAAATGTGGTGGTGAATTAACGTGGGAAAATGCGCTCATTTGATATGAAAGCTATAAAGAATTGTCACGCAGAACTATTCTCACATGATTGAAACGAAAGGTTGTAATAGTTATTCCACGGTTGCGAAACTGTCAAAAAATAGGCTAATTTTTAATCCTACATGCCCTTTCTGCTATCTTATTAGGAGGATTTAGGGCAGTTGTAAAATATAATTTGACAAATGCTACGAAGCTTAAGGCATAAACATTTTGAGCGGGAAATGGAAATAGGGTACAAGTATAAATAGACGACACTTCTGAGTAGATAATGTGAAGTCCAGACTAGAGTAGTTAGACTGAAACCCGCATGAATGCACCTCGTATTAAACAAAAATCGATGGACGGCAGCTTCTCTGGCCACTGTGGTCTGCTTGAATGCTTGATTGATAGTGCTGAGTTGAGGGCTTTGGGAAATACCTTTCGAAATGTTAAAATATTATTCAAATTCGATGAAGGCTTCAAATTCCTCAGCTGTTTGGGCGGAAGGTTGCTGTTATTTTCTCAAGAATACGTCTACTGCAATAGTAAATACTAAAGGCAGTTTCGAGATCTGCAGTACTAGTGCTCTCTGACTCACGTGTCTGTTTGGAATCTCTATTTAAAGCGTGCCAACTGCAAATACCAACCCCCCTTCTGTCAACTGCTTATCAACGAATAGAGGATGCTCAATTTGTCAATCGCGAAATCAAACATCATTTCGCCTTTTTCCTAGGCACTTGATGCACTCCCTTGCCTCACAAAAAATAGTTCTCTTCACTCCTTACTCCTACTTTATCCAGGAAAGCATTTTTAATCCCTTTAGCCTTGAGGCCATAAATCCTCTGAGGATATCCCCACCTTAATTTATAATCTTCCCAAAAGTGATTTTTACCTCGAATAAAGCTACTTAGTTTCACTATATCTCATAGATTAACTTTTCATAAAACACGTATTGACGCAATTTTACTGTAATTAGTTGAGGGGAAGCCTTGCTTAATACGATATAGCGTGTTGCTAAACCCTGTTAAAATTTTTCAAAATGTATTTGTAATGCTGGAATACAATGCACTAAAGAAAAATTGTTTTTTTTCTATCAAGTGAAATGGCCATTCGGTGATTCAAATAATGCGACAAACTCTAAAAATAAAACACGGATTGTTACTTTAATAGTAAAGTACATTATATTATGAAAAAAAATAATCAATCCAATTCACCATCATAATCGACAACTCCGTCTTCATTTTTATCAGCTTCTCGAATCATGTCGACTATGTCACTCTCTCTCAATTCGGTTCCAATGTCTTCCATTAACGCTTTAAGGTCATTTAAGTCTATTACGTTATCCTTATTTACATCAAACCTCTAAAATAAATTAAATAGAGGTTAAAAGCACCAACAAATAAGCACATTTTAAGGGATTGCCAACTTTGTATACAAGCAAAATTAAATCGATCAACAAGAAAATAAATTCTCCAAAGGTGAGCTATATAGACCATTGTATTTGCAAACAGATGTGTAAGAATGGAGAAGGAAAATAGAAAATCGATCAGCAATCCAGGCGACAACGATTTATGAAAATTGGATTTCGGAATGTAGAGCGACAACCTGCCCATTAGGAGAATATTCTAGAAACAGAAAATACAAAAATCCATCCCCACCCCACCCGCCACTCCTTATCTCTCATTTGCTTTTAATTATCCTATTTTAGTTGCAGGAGTGTGTGATAGACTTACCTCCACGTGGTGCATCTTGGACAACGTATACTCATACGGTAAAAAAGGCTATAAATCGGCAGTTGACTTCAAACAATCATGACCCGACTCTGTGTCGTATTCCACCACTTCCACAGTACTCACATTACCTTACCCTAATTTTTTCTCCACTTGTGTGCCTGTCCTTTTTACATCTGTGAATCACTTTTCAGTTCCCCCTCGCGACTTTTGTGACTTTGATGTTCCTCCTCTCTGTGAAGCCCGAAGTCAATCAAAGGGCTAATGATAAGAATCACAAAGCCTGCTATTTGATGGAAATAAATTTTAGTTGCATCCTTTAATGAAAAATTGTGAAATCTTCCTATATGTTGCTTTAAGTTATACTTTTAATACAAAGAGAACGTAATTAGTAAATTGAAACTGTTTTTAAGGTACAATTCAAATGTTTATAAATGTATGTCGAAAAAGTGTGTTTAACTTTGCTGTTGAGGAATCTGAGAAAGCTAATGTGGATGCTACACAAATGCGTTTTGACTAAACTTCGGTGAAAGATGCTGGCAAAATTTCCTAGTATGACACTGCTCCCGAAGTTGACAGACAGGAGACAGCACGTACAAGGTTGAATGCGTTCATTGCATACGTTCGCAAACTACCCACACACTCAGTCACTCACTACAAGCAATGTACTTCTACGTTGCATAAACTCGAATGCTGATTAGCTGAGAGATTTCTTCATGTACGTCACACATTCCAGACTGTTCTATGCCGAATAAATTACCTTAGATCAGATCGTTATACACCCCACAAGTTCCTTCAACATATTTTAAATTAGAACTACAGATGTAAGATATTAGAATATTTTTCTAGCAAATATACAGAGTAGATATAAGGAAACACAAATTTAAAATGCTAAAGTCTAATAAAGAAAGGGCTTCTTAACGCAAATCCTGAGTAGAGAATGGCATCAAAGAACCTATTGGTGAGAGGCTCAAACTTTACCACCATTTTTCATTATCTTAATTCAACCAGTGCGATCGGCTTTTCTCTCATCGGCAGCATACCGGGTGGAATCAAACTCACTAACTCCGAAAAGGCTCACAGGAATTTGTGTAAAATTGCCGAAAAGTTGGTTTTTCGTTTTTGTTAATTTCATTAAACTCAAAAGACGACAACTGTAATATTTTAAATTGAAAAGACCTAAAATGCTACTTATTGCAAAACAAACACCTATTTGGTTTAATTAATTTTAAAATTTATAGCAAATACAAGTAGGTCCTTTTCACTCTCCGTAAATTAACAGCCCAATAAACTTCCTTCATTCTGCAAAAGAGACTTTAATATTGAATAGGATTGAATGACGTACATTAAACGCCTCGCGATAAATTTCACTTTGAGACTTTTCCTCATGTTGATTTTCATAATATGTTGCCATGAGAGATACGAATTCCTTGTAGTCAATAATTCCATCACCTGCAGACATTTGTGAAGCGTATAGCTAATAAATTTGATTTGAATTATTAAAAAAATTATGAGGAACACAAAATATTGAATAGAATGTCTGATAAAAAAAGAAGTATTAATTTTACATACGAAAGTCGGATTTTTTTATAAAATTTCTACTTCGATAAAATTTGGTCGTAGGTTAAATTATGGTTCTAAAATATAACTAATTCGTACACACTGAAATAAATTAATGATAATTCAATCAAAACCTTCTATTTAAAATCAAAATGTTTTTTTATTGTTTCAAATTTCCCATTTCTCCATTTGCAAATATTTATTTATTGATGATGGAGATATTCGGATGAAATCATTAAGTTGAATTTGAAGAGATTTACAAAATTATGATTTCAGTTAATGGAGTAAACGCTCCAATCGGTTTATATGAATTTGTTTCTGGTGGTGAGTTCGAAGTTCATCCCCAAACTCCAGGTATTCGTATGTCTGTGTGTTCATAGTGTATACCGGGCGGGAATACCAAAACTTATTTGCATTATCCTAATAGTTGACTTGCTGGCTATATTTGATCGCATAGAAAAGAATGAATAAAATCAAAATATCTGCCAATAAGAAATATTCGTTTTCACATTTACCGTTATCATCTGCCTCCTGAAATAAATTCTTTATAATCTTGTTATCATGTATTTGTCCAATCGCTGCATAGGCATCGACCAATTCGTCAAAGGATATTGATCCATTTCCATTTTTGTCAATACTATTAAAACTCCGGCGTATCTCTAAAACGAAAGCACAGTGTTTACTATGCATAAGTTAAAATTTTCAATTCTAATAAGGAATTCTTTCTTTTAAATTCCATATACTTGTTTAAAGAGATACACTTCCATACAAAAGCTGTAAGATTACGGAAATACTTAAGGTATGCCTTCTAAGCTCTAAACGAATATTACATGATCTTGGAATTTACACTTTGTATATCGATAAGTATAGTAGGAAATTAGGAATTTGACGTCCTATTTTGCAAATATCACTAACATCAGTGGCGTAAGTGTTAAGAATACGTGGAAATAAGATGAATCTAAACCCGACTGTTCTGTGCAAATACAGAAAGTAAAGAAAATCTGAGTTACAAGTCTTGACAAATTTGCCCTTTTTATATGGATATTGTGTAAATGTTAAGCATTCAGCGTCCTTGTTTCTTCGTCCCTTTTAATATATTATGTACAATCAAGTATTTACAAATACCCTACCGCAAACTTGGTCAATTGTAAGTTTTTGCTCCTCAACTAGTTTCGCTGCCAACTGTTCCCCGTCTGAAAAGGCCAGACGTTCTCTCAGTCCAATATCGGAGTTGCGAGAAACGGATGCATCTGATGAAAGGGACGGATTTGCAGACTCTCGTTCAGTAGGTGATAGTTTGATCGGAGATTTATCGGACTCGCTGTCATTTAATGCTACACATGAACCAAGGCTTGCCGTCTCCATTGGTAAATTGGTTCTCTCACCGCGTTGTCTGCCGCCCCTTAGCCTAGAAATACTATTCCACTTTTTTCCACTGGCCATGAGTTCAAACAACTCTAAGGCTAGAAATGTTCAAGATAAAATTCATGCTTCGCATTGCGCTATGTACCTTCTCAAAGCAGGAAATATTTCTATTGGTGGACATTTCTGATAGGCTAAGTGAAAGGCTCGCCTTTTGGGAGAGAGAAAGGGAAGATTACTCACATGTTCTAGCTTCATGACCAGAATTTAACATTTATTGTTCCAGTACCATTTACATTTCAAAGTAACAATTTAAGTCACTTTTATCTCATTTTTGGGGATTTTCTTCTGAGAAGCATGCAAATGCTAAAAAAACGTTTTACCAAAAAATAAGGATTTCAATCTTTCCATTGCGAACTATGCCTTCAAGTGGCAAAATTCATACCCAAAATTCACAAATAATTGGTTTTTAAGAGTATTCATTAAGGATGGACTTGGTGAGTATGAAAAATCTTCACTTATTGAATTTCTCCAACGTGGTCTCTTGACCTAATTAACTGCAGAGTGCGTGGGCTTTTTTTTAAAAAACGTTAAAGTGAGAAGGTACAAGGCCTAAAACAAATACAAAAGATGGAAATCAAGACCATGCGGCATAAAGACTACTACGGATATGAGGAACTGGCATTTTACTAGAATAATTTATTTAATGGTTGTAATAGCTTCCTGAAATCGCCTTCCTCGTTATTTCACGCTCTGAAGACTTTAACCAAGTATGGAGGTGTGCGTGTACTTCTATTTGGCTAAGTAGGTCTCTAGTATGCTTCTAACGTTATTTGTGACCTGACCTCCTCTCCTTCTCCGCTTTAGAGGTTCGCGTTGTCCTCATTAGCGTTAAACGTCAATACTCTGTGTGAGTACTGAGTGAGGGGTTTTTAGGCAGCCAAATAAAATATCACAGGGTCTTAAAGCTTGTGGTGATATTCAATGCATAGATACACCTATTGATCTTTTAAGCTCATTATAATGTTTTCATGATCACTTTTTGTGTTTAAAAATAATTTATCTGGTGAGAATTGCTGTAATTCATATCGTTTCTAAAACACATTCTTATTCAAGAAATAGCAAGTCACACAGCCATGCGGCTACAACTTCGAACTTACTAGCATCGTTCGATTAAGTTTGCATTGAATCTGCAAATTCCAGCCTTCTCCAACCAAATGGTATGCATCTGTGAATGCTTAGGATTGTCTAACAACCTTAACTACTAACTGTTTAATTAAGTAAATAAGGTAGTTCGCTCCTTCGCCAACAAAGTGTTTGTCATAAAAATCGATTAGAAAATGCTTTTATTTAAAAATTCTAAGTGCTAAACAGCGCCAACCCCGATTCGTCTTCTGAAATTTCTTCTTTTACAAGAATTAAATCTGTTTCATCTGTTCCTTTTTCTCACAGTAGATCTACTGTTAAGCTCCTAGCAAATTTGGCTTTTTAATACCACTGCAGTATTACGAAACGGTCAAGGAAATGGAGGACAAATTATCAATAACTTGGAATAGATTTAATTACCAGCCTAATTCACCCTTACGGAAACATCTTCAAAAAATATAGTTTGTTCATATTTTTAATCCATTTCGAACAATTTGTTATTTAAAAAAAAACAAAGTAAGCTCTATATTTTGCCTACTAGCAGCAAATATGGAAGTGTTATTGTGACTATCGAGTTCTTCATATATTATTAAGTATGGCACATTTATTTATCTCTTCTATAATCCAGCACCTGCTTTATGATCTTCATTTCCCCACCAAATCACATTTTCAGCTAACGAGCAACAAAGTTTTCGTCCACCTCTCCACTCCCAATTTACCTCGTCTCTGTTTAAGAACTGTCTTTTCGTAATTTAAAGATGACACCTTCGATGTTAGTTTTCTCCATCCAAACCCATGTTCTGCACTGATTTTGACCTGATCGCGTGTTTCCTTTCTAGGTTTAGACTAATTAAAACTGATTTGTAAATAGCACAATTATGCAAAGGCAAACGAATATGTAAAATCACTATTGGCGACCCAAAGCAAATTCACTTTTTTGCCAAATCACTTTTAAATCAAAAACTTAAAATGAGCAGAAATAAATCAAAAGGTCCAAGGGAGAAATCAAACTTTTAATTACAAGGAGGAATCAATCACAACTGTAGTCCAAAGTGCCCTTTGATTTCAAAACTGAAATTTCCATACTGCCTTTTCCCTCATTCTTATTTGCAATTCATTGTAACTTTTGGCATTTTTAAAATTGCAATCCCTTTTGACTGATTTTCTACGATAGAGATCATATTATTTATTATAATAGCAACGAGTTTTACGACAACCCTTAATTGACTTTACTAAAATTCACACCTTTTCAGTATCAGAAGTCTTAGTGAGAGATTGTGGAAGATTACTACATAAATAAGCCTTGATTTATCCTCACTAATCTCTATAGTGAACAACCCAGATATGGAATGGCTCCCTGAATTAGTTAAGCTACCACAACGACGTGGAGGAAACAGACATATAGCAAGTAGAGCGTTTATTGACCTTATGCTCACTATAGACACGATTCGTATTTGAATACATTTCACGCAACTTGAATGAACCTCACTCACTGACTAGCTGAGAAGTCTTCTGCGCGCATGACCGCAGCCTCCAGAATGTTCGGATGTCCATGAGATTGCTAAGCTAAATTGTATTAGGATTGTATGCTCCACAATATAATAATATTTTATTTCATTTTAATAAAAAATATACCTTTTACTTGTGGTCTTGCGTAAAAATTTAAGTAAAATATTCGTATCTAATTCTCACCTATAAGAAGAGGCCTAACAATGTGGGCGTATTTAAATGTGGTATCTGTTGAAATTTCAACCCACAAAATTGACTAAACAACAGAATTCGAAATAATTCCCAAAAAACAAAAACTACCTTTTTTAATTTGGGAAAAAATATTATTATTATTTTAGATATTTTGTTTAATTATTATTATTTGTAAGACTAGCTGTTCTTAAAAACGCATCACAATTGTTGATTAAATGTTGCACAAAATTGCAAAACTGAGAAATTAGGTAAATGTCTCCCTATTTTCAACTACTTCTGCATTTAATTCTCCTTGGTTATTAAGCAAATAGATTATAAATCTTTTAATTGGACAAATAGAAAAACTGAAATTGCTTAACAAGAGGGAGAGAGAGATCAAAAAGAGCCGAGTTCAAAACCAAACTTTCAGAGTAGTAGCTCATCTGATTTTTGAATTCGGGTTATTAAACAGTTGCTAATCGGGGCAGTTCACGTTCCAAAATTTAAATTTTGCCATTCGTCCCATGGTTTGCTGAAAATGCTTGTCTCCGATGTTCACTGCTTGGAATGGTTGGTATTGAACACTTCACAGTTCATCCCTTTCTTCTAATTTGTGTGCCCGATGTTCAGCAGCTTACAGTCTTAACACAGTAGTAGTAAGATGGGCAAAATTGTCAGTTAGAAAGTATACTTTAAATAAAGTTCACATACAAAAATGCATTTGATCATTTTTGGTTTTCCTGCGCTTTTGGATCCCTTGTGCAATATTATACAATAAAATTTGACCTGAAAAATGACTATATATGGTCTTCAATGTGATTTACATCATGCAGATAGTTCTGGTGTTAGAAACCACTCGCGCTGACTCATAAGCCTGCTCAGTCCGTGGGTTCCACACTTCGCCGTCACCTAAGCTGTCAGATGCCCATTAATGAGCAAAGAGCGCAAGATCGATCAATTGACTTATTGAATCTCATAGTCTGGGTCGTCCTAGGCTAGCTTTGGCACTTCCTTCTTCTACTCTCTTTTTTATATCTCATTGTACAATGCATATCTGTCCATCTCAGTTCTTCGGCATCTTAATTCAGGAAAGACTATTGTATCCCAGTAACTTTAGGAAGAGCACTAATTCTATGAGGGGATGTCCAGACAAATTTGATCTGGCTCTTAGAATACTTAAAATACGTAAACTAAGCTTCGTAAAAGAATGAAATTTTACTTCTGGTGTAGACAATTTTCAAAATAAAAATTGCATCACCAGTTACTAGAATTGGCATTTCACCTTGAATGCCCTAACAGAATCCTGCTACCTTCTCATAGTGAATAATAGATTTTACCAATTAGTGATGATTCAGTACTAGAATGGCTCCTATAAGACATTTAAATGTATGGCAAGCAGTTCTCCTCCTTGTTATCCAATCATTAAATTTTATTACGCGTTTTTATTTAACCTTTTGTATTAGTGATTTTAATACCGTTCAATATTAATAAGGTTTTTTTCTTTATTTAAAAATGAAGTTATTTGTGAATAAAATATGTTCAAATAAATTCGCTAAAAATGTAGATTAATTTGAGTAAATTCCCATAGGAAAATGTCAAATTTGTGGGGGTGCTAAAATTAAAAATCCCCACAGCTAGTGAGCATTTCTATGCTCAAGCGTCCTTAATGGCGGTAAGAGAATATAAATAAATTAGAATGATATGACCAAATGTTTGAGTAAATCAATAAGGCCTTATGAAAAAAAACGGGTAAATTAATAGTAAAATAAAGAGACATTCTATACATCCTTATTTCAATCATTTTTCCGATTCATTTTAGGTTTGATTATCATTAAGTAGCTCCCTAGCTTTGGTATTTTTTGAACTGTTAGAGCAAAGAATTCTTGCAGACCGCCAAAATATTTGATCTAAATTTAAACAACTTTCGGTGGAAAGTCTAGAGTTAAGATTAAATTAGGAATTTATTTTGGAGGGGCAATAGAAACTGGAGGGAAAATATGAAATGAAGAAAGAGGGGAGATTAGAATAGGGCGAGGAAAGAGGAAAGGCCCGAGAATCGAATGTCCTCATCACAATTCATGAAGGTGACAGGCGTTAAATTTTGCCGGAAAAAATGATTCGTCGAGAAAAAGGCAAACACAACGTACTAAACAATGTTCTCCGTCTGAAAAGATTGGAAATAATAATTTTTTATCGCAATGAGTTAAATTGATACTGATCAAAGTAGTTTTTTATGGAATTCAATAGACCAATTCAAAAATCGTGGTAATTAGAAGAGGAAACTACACCGTTTAGATCACAGGTTGATAATCTGTTCAATTCATAATTCGGGTGTAGTTCTATTTTGTCAAATTGAGTAAAATATCTTGAATAGGGGCTCAATGTTTTCACTTTAGTCTTTTCTGTACAGAAAAGGGAATAAAAAGGGGTAACTTACAGTCTTTAAACGAATTCGGTCAGAACTTAGCTTTCAAATTAAGTAACTGATGGTTTTCGTGAAGTAAAGTGTGCATTCATTAACACTTCTTCACTACTCATTTCAAACCAAATTCGTCAAAGTTTAGAACGAAAGTTTAAAAGTTTGGATATGGCGCCTACCACATCTTCAAAGTTGCAGGGTAAGTGGTTGGCGTACCCAACAGAGATTCTTACCTCTAATGGCAAAGATAACAAAATGACACTAGGTTTCACGATCTTGTCACATCAGATCTCACTCAAGTGCATCCAAGGTTACTTTTTATTTTCTACTTTTATTCTCTAATCTTGCTTCCCAATGTATTTAAATGGTTTATTACTTCGTATTTAGACACACATTTTCCGTGATAAGAAAAAGCACAATTACCTCGCTCTTCTTTAAGCGGAAATAATTAATCGGCGTTTCTAGATAGAAAGCGTGCATTTTGTTATAATTGACATTACGCATTGAACTACTTTCGTGGCTCCATGCCCAACTATTTCCAAAGGTATATCTTGGAAATGGGCAACCCAACACAACGAGTTTAACCTTCAAAAAATGTAACATTTCATATCATTTTCTGTAAAAACTAGGAAATTGTTCACAAATTTGTCTTTGAATGAGTATTACTCCAATACGAGAAGTCTTATTGTTGTGTTCACAATGCAATAATGAGAATTAATTTCCTCCGCGTAATATGAAGTTTAACCTACACCGATGTTAAAATCAATATAAAACATTCATAAATGCCTTGGAAAAATCAATTTGAATTAAAATGGTTACTTATTCTCTTTCTATTTTCTAGTTTGTATCTTTTCACTTGAGGAGGCGAAATAGCTAGTAAGTCTTTGTTCTAGCCCCGTGAAAGCACAAATGGCTATTCTCTTCTGACGGCAGGTCTTCACAGAGCGAACAAAACAGAGGAGAGGCCACTGCATAAAGAATTTTGCTTTGTACAGATGGAGGACTCAGCAGGAAGGCTGAGAGCATTTGTGAGCCGTACTCATAAGACAGTGGCCAGATGTGAGAGTGTGAATGTCTCTCTTGGATATATGCAGGATTGATTACACATGTAAAGCATTTAGAGTGAAAATTATTTTACGTCCGGGAATGTAAGAATTAATCAAGGAAATATCAGATATGTTAGGGTGTGGGGATGCTATCCCACAATGACGTGACAGTTGGGTGCAAATGTGCATGTGCTTCGGTGACGCTGTGGTTGGCAGGCTCGTCTTCCACTTCAGAGTTCACGAGATCAATTTCCGCTGATTCACAACCAGTGGTTAGGAGGGGGGTACTTAGGCGCTCTGTTTAAAATTAGATAACATGAGAGGAAGTGGAATGTGCGTTTTTCATAAAAACTGCTTATGGGTATCTTCTGTTCACTCAAGTCAAGCGTTGTGAACACTTTTATTGATGAAGTTAAATGGAATAGGGGCCTACGTGAATATTTTCCATAGGCTTCGTATCATGGCGTTCCAAATCTACTTTTGGTGAGTACGAGAAGAGTACCATCCTCTAGGTTAAAGTCAAAACAATAAAAATCGCTGAATAGGTCTCATGGCTACTTACTTAAAGGAGAATCTTGAAAAAAATTTGTGTTTAACGCTGTGCTTACTACAGGAGGAAATTTTTTTAATTTTTTCATATCAGATTTATTTTGAGCATCAAGAATGAGAATTTGATTTCGTAAAAAAAATGTTCTTTACAGTTTCTTATTTAGAATATGCTCGTCACCCCAATTGTTCGCCTACTACTTTCTTTTCCAACAATTTTTGAGGAGGAAAATGAAAATTGACTGTTAAATTATTCATATGGGTACTTTTCATTATGTCGGTAATATCTATCCAAACTTTTTTCGTTGAATTTCTATTTTCGTCTGAGATTATGGTTAATAAAGTTTACGAAACGTTAGAAGGGGAATAAGTTGTAGAGAATGTATTTTGAATTATCTATGTGGAATACAAATAATAAAGGTGAAGCGGACTACTGGACAGAGGAGCTGTGACTTACCCTCTATGGCGAAACACCTAGTACAGAATGGCTCTGGAAATTAGCTAAGCTAACACACGACATGAAGGAAACTGGCGTATGGCGTGAATACGTTTATTGGGTTCGTGGGTCACTGGCAAGGAGCTTAGTCGTGAAATACTATTTTGGATACGCTGGCCGTGCCGTGAATATCGATTGTTAATTAGCTGAGAAGTCTCTGCATTCAGGATCCCACATGCTCCCCAAAACGATCAATAGCACGCCGCACTTGATAGCAATGGATCAGTAGCACGGTACGGAATGTTCGAGAACGCATGAGATTCCTTGGTCCAGCCACGTTAGCGTTGTGTTCACAAATTATATTGAGAACGGACTGCTCCCTGATATTGATGCTGATTCAACTTTCTATTTCTAATTGTTTTTCGAATTTGACAAATTATGAGATTGCTGCCTTACACACTTTTGATTTGGAGTCTCTTTTGCTGGGTAAATTGGACCATAGCAAGAGCGGTGAACTTTTGCAATGGGTTTGGCTTGTTTTTCCGCGACAGAATCGATCTCAGACGAAATCATCTAATTGTATAATTGCTTATCATATACACCTGTAGAATTATTCATTGAATTAAATGTTTGATTACTAGCGAATTCACAAACATTTGACTTAAAAAATATGGCTTTAGGTGAGCTATTAAAGTGTTGATAAAATTCAAATTCCTGCCTCAAAAACTATTTTCATTTAAATATTAAAGTTACAAAATGAACTGGTGGTAAACAACACATGAAAAATAAATCCGGTCTTGTTTAACACTACGCATCGTGATAAACACACACACACACACACAGACACACCTTTCAAATGTGGTTGCTGATGCCCACTAATGCGAGAAATAGATTTCACTGTAGAAATTAATTTTCCAAATTCCACTTTTTCCGGCTAAACACCTCTTTAAGATCCTCACATTTTAGGGTCGGAGATTTTAAAGCATTATTAATGTAACAAAAACTAAGTCAATTCCTTCATTTCGAAATCGGCAGCCCACAGTCTCCTTCACTTAATAGATGCTAGCTTTATAGCCACTAAAATTGGAAACCTATGGTGACCGTTGAGCACAGTGAACTAAAAGAAGAGCCACTAGAAATTATGTGAATTCCGATCGCGTTATTTAATTCAGAAGGTTATGATAAATTAGATAGTTTGTTCAACCTCCGCCCCCCTTGCTCATCGTGTCCTAAAATTGACCTTTCCAACAGTGTTTTCACATTTCTGCCATCTTGTGAGGTCAAATCCTCATTAAAGTTGAACCATGGATCTGTCCTGGAGATTAACCTTAATTCTCTTTCACTGAAGGTGGATGGTCATTGAACCCTTAGCCTCTAGTCTCCCGAGGCCTGTCGATACACTAATTCCAATACTATCAAGGTGAGTGATAGATACAATCTCGCCTATCTGATTGTGGATTTCGCTGCAATTGATTAACCAGAACAGACAGGACATAAAAAGTCGAGTTGGCCGCGTGCTTGGAATGTATTACTTAAATTCTTATCCATTTCAACGCGTTCCTGGTTTCTTCGCCTTTCTCTTTGGTAGGATGTGGTGATTTTAATTTTACTGTGACTCCAGCTATCACCATTTTTATATCCATTTGTCTGCTCACTCCGAGCGATTTGTTGTACGTGACCCCATTACAACTGGTCACAATGACTTAATTTCATTCTTCATATGTATGCATGAAGTCAGGTATATGTAACCGCTAAATTCATTCATTTAGGCCGTACCACTTCTGCTAATCTGGAATTGAATTCATTCTTTTGCTAGCAAGTTCTTTGAATTTGAGACCTATCGAGGAATTAGGCTAAGTAATCCAGCCCATACCACAAGCATTGCAGTTATGTTGTGGTCTGATTGAAATAGCATTGATTTTTTAAGCTTATGCAAATTCAAAATACAAAATACAAGTATAGCCATTAACTTAAGAACAAGCAGAAATAGGTTCAATTACACTAAAAAGCAATCAATTTCTTCACCAACGCAAGACGTTTTAAACTGACTACAAAGTCTGAGGACATGAACTTATTAGGGTCATTAAATAATTACATCATAACGGTCGAAGACAAACCATTTTGGTGCACTTCATGAAGGCTATTAATGCATAATTATAAGTCTAAAAAAATTTAACGTTTTTTATCATTGGAATTCAAATAACACCGAATGGCACTAAAATTCAATAAGGGAAACAGAAAGGTATGGAAATATTTTAGGTTGTGACATTTTGTGCTCCAAAATTCATGTTGTTGGTTCTTCCTCTAGACCGCTGAGCGAATTCTCGCCCACAGTGACAAGAGCTGATTAATTTGGACACTTTTGCATATTAATTAAATCCATTTTTCTTCTTGATCTTTCGTGATCTTAAGCTGACTGGACTAAATTTACCTGCAGAGCTGACAGATAAGTGATGGATTATTAATGAAGAACTTGATCAGTACATCGGAGACAAATAGAGAAATCTCAAGTCAACTGGGCCACAGGCAACTATAAAGAGAAATTTATCAATAATTTCGATTGCAAAAGACCCCAAGCACTGATCCGACAGTTTTTGAGAGATACTGTAGAACTCTAGAGCACAAAGTGATGTGCGTTAGAATATTCCAGAAGTTTCGTCTTAATTAGTTTTATTCAAGGGTTAAGCAGACTGATGGTTGGTTAAATATTTGTAAAACGGCCCTATTTCCTCAATAACTTCAGTGTTCGGACTGCTGTTGACGCACATTGACCCAATTTTCCGATCTTTGCCAGAGGCTTACGTCAAATTGAACTTTGTAGAAGACTGCCAAGAGTGAGTCAATCCTTATTTCCGTAGTCACCTCTACAATAACATAAGGATATTTAAGGATCATACGAGATTTTTCGAGATTATTTTAAGTGAAATTTGTTTCCTGTGCCCACATTTGAGACAATAATTTCGCAAATTAAAGTACACAAGTTTATGCCCTTATCGATGAAAAATGGTTTAATAAATTAATCTTAATTCAGTTTGTTACCATCCAATCATTTTATTGACCATTTGGAAATATGTAAACTAATAAATCTCGATGTGGTAGTAATCAATTTGGTGAACGACCCAACAGCTGTCCACAAAATTGCTACCGATACGTATTAATTATTGCTAAACTGCCTTTCTATCTTAGCTTCAAAGCCTTTTTGGGAAAGTATCATTCACCACTATCCTTGAGTAGTGAGAACTTCAATTTCTGAAGCAAGATTTAATCAAGACAATTAGTGACTTGGTATTCACTGATCTGACTCGCTAAAAACCATGCGACCTGCAACGCTACTGGCGTTATCGCAGTAAAGAAAGCGTGATTTGGTTATACTTTAATCAAGGCGTATCTAATATACTAGGTAAGGTAATATGAAATACTGTTATATGTGTGAAAGAAGGAGATATCGACCAAGAACCACTGCTTGTAAAAACTGGGGGTGAAAACGATCTCAGAGGCAATCTCAGAAAGAGACGTAGAAAAATATTTTGAAGATTTAAGTGGTGGATTAATTATTAAAGAGGCTATAAAATCTATCTAAGCTTTTTTACCCGTTAAGTGTCTTTTGATCATCACCACACAACAAAATGGAGAATAAAGAGACTTCTGGTTTGAGAGTTTAACGGAGAAAGAGAGGGCAAATTTAGAATGACGGCGAAGACTTGTGTGAGTGCGAAAAGATTTAATCCAAATCATACAACCGAGACAATGTTTAGTTGCTAAGTATTGGAAACTACAAAAGAACTGCCATAAAAGTTTGACCTAGAGGTATATCATCACTTCAAAAGGTTGGTGGTGTGCCAAAAACTGTCGTTCAGCTGAGTTTGATCGAGAGTTGAATGAATGTACTGTTATATAAATGCTTTCTAGACAGAAATTAACACCGTTGTGTTTCAATTGAAAATATGACTTCAGGAAAAGCTTAGCTTACTCTATCTTGATATGCTCGATTTCAGATTTGCTCAATTCAACTGCTGGTTTACATGCTTTTGTTTGGACTAACTAGCCTGCTTTTCACTTTATCATAAACATAACTGAATTAAGTGCTACAGATGAATAATTTTCCTAGGGTTAATGGCATATGAAATTGGATACAATTGTAGAGGGGCCACACAGCTGTTATTACTAGAGTAAACAGTGAATTACGCTATTATATTGTTGACCTGCAACCTTATTTCGAATCGGTCTTAAGCTTAGGTTTAAATCTTATATGACCTGCATTAAATAAAAGTACAAATTATGTGACCTTATTGTTCTGTGTAAATAATGCATCGAGATTATGTTCAAGCCCCAATTATAGAAAATTGAACTTTGTGACCTTATGTTATGCATTCTACTACTGGATATTTAAACTCGAATATGATTGGATTACATTCTGTTTAAACTAACAATCAACAGCTAATAAAGTCATAATTCTCTAAAGACCCTGTGGTATGGACGCCTCCAATGACTGCTCTATCTGTTTAAATCTCTTGGCTCCTCCTAGCGGCAGCCTTATGGATTGCCCACATAAATTCTGCTACGTTTGTATCAAAAAATGGGCCAGCTTCGGCAATCGAACATGTCCAATGTGTCGAGCATTCTTTGGCCAAATAGGCATATCGCTAACAGTCGGCGGGGAAGTCACAGTTAAAGTGAGTTCGGACAATTAACTATTTTCCCCATATCTATAACTAATGACCCTAGAAGTGTTTAAATCTCTAATTTGTTAAAGTGCTTGTTGCATTAGGCTGCCAATTTTCTCGAAGCAGTATAATAAACTTCGGTCGGATTCGTACAGTCAGAGCTGATCAGTTCAATTGAACAGTTGGCCATTTTATTTGAATTTTTACCGCAATGAGAATTCAGAAGAGACTGGCTAAAAAAACTCCTCATCTTACCTTCAGTGCAGTTAGCATCGTAATTCTTTAACAGAATTTTCTATTTGATTTATTTACTTCGTCTGCTCAAAAGCCCAAAGTGTTTTAATTGTATTGATATCACAAAATTTGGCGATTTTAGTCTAGTATCCCAAAAGTTCTGCTGTTTGGAGTATCTTTACGCTTTGAACTTTTTTTAAGAAGGATCTATTCAAATGGAATTTCGCTTCAAACGTTGACTTTCATGATCCAATATTTACATTTCTCAAACCATTTTCGATTCATCTAAGAGAAGAAGAAATGGTCTCATCAAAATACTTCTGTCGTTAGAGTTACAGTGCTACGAAATTAGTACAAGCTAGATACCGTTTTCACTGACCTTTGATTAAACCAGTACTTTAACAATATCTTTAGAGTGCAAAAGACGAAATAAACTCGCTTTCGCCGATTTAATATATTGTACGATAATATTCCTAGGAAACGCCGTAGAAACTTACAGCGCTTTCAAATTCGGATATTATGAGACATCTCCTAGTTACATATTTCAAGAGAATAAAATTTTACTTATGAAATGTGACTCATTTGGAAAATTTTAGAACTTTACTCGATGATATTTTCTACCATTGTCCTGACATTTTACAGTCTTCCCATAATTTAAGTGGACTTAATATTTGCTCTGAAAGTTTAGGCATTGTCTCCTATTCGGTCGGCTTTTATGACTGATGTTAACTAAATATTTATCAAATCTGTTCTCCCAGTATTTTCTAATTAGAATTGATTCGGAAATGTACGGTAGTAGCCAACGGGATAAAGTAAAATTGTACTCACATCTTAATCCACCTTTTTAAGACCGACAGTTGTCATCCCGTTCAAAGTACCCGTCCGTCTTGTCGTAGGCCACGAGAGCGATTCGGATAGATCTACATTCATAATGTGGATAGCTAATCACACAAGTGCATTTTGCCTTAATTTAAATATTTGGTTATAAACAAAGAGTTTGCAAGCCTTTATAATTTTTGTTATTAATGATTATGCTTTTTTTAATAATCTAGGAACCGCTATTTTCCAATCCAACCTCCGTTCCCGATGTGGAATTCGATTCTTCCCACCTCACAGCTTATGAGCAAATTGGCGTCAATTTAGCAACAGGAGGACCTATTGCTGACTATGTAGCCATACGAACTAGTGATATGGCCTTGGTTGATTTTACAAAAAACAGTCTAAAATATTTTTTGCTTCGAATACTTGACATCAAAGGATATGCATCGCAGGTTTGTCGCCAAGTTACTCTAACTATTCATTAATTGATCCGCATTTCGTATCCCCTCTATGTATATGTTTTCGGTTTATTTAAATAAATTTCACAGTTTTGTCAGTGAATAATCAACATTGCTTTATTGCAGTTCAAAGAGGAAGGTTTGTCGCGAATGGACGCGGAATATCTTCGCTCAAATTTATCAGAACTAAGAGAACGCTATGTCAAAGACGTGACGCCTTTGTTTCTAATACCTTTGCTTTGGGTATGTTATGAAATGTGAAAGATAAATTCAACAACACTTATCCTTTCTTATCACATTGTTTTTTTTCAGACGAACTTTGATTTACTTAATTGCAAAAGTAATGAGCCGCAATATGTACAGAAGGTCCTGGAGTATTTGAATGACCTGCAGAAAAGCACTGTTGCAGCGGGAAATAATTTACTTGAAGTAAGTTGATTGATTGGCAAATACGGTCATTTGTTATCAAAGTAATATAAGTGATGTGTATAGGCTACCAAAGTTGCTAAGTTTGGCTGCTGAAACACCTCACTATACGATGCCATCTTTATTTTGTTAACATGGAAATTTTTTGCTTTTTACTATCTCAGATTCTCAAAGCAAAACTATCCCATGAAGATTATGAAGAGCTGAAACAATTCTACAATGGAATAAATGAATAACCTGTATAGTTGAAGACATACACGAGATGGAGAACATGTCATCCGGCAGACACCAAATCGTTACCTGTAAATTGTTCATATCATTGTAATAAACGAATTAATACTTGTTGCTGGTTCATTTTGAACCTAGGTGCAAACATTAAAAAGTCGAAATCAAATGGTTTATGGCTGGAAGAAAGTTGAGTTAATTAAGTGGCGAAATTTTAGACAATTATTAATAATAATATTATTAAATATGAGGCTTTAAGAATAAAGCGGTTGTCCGAAATTTCGGAAGTTAAGTCAAGAAGTTCTTCGGCCTATAAAAGCTTAGCTAAGTACCGAAACTGTAAAACCATACAAAATGCAGCCTGAATTTGCATTAAATTGACGGCCTTTCAAGATACCCCGACACACGATCTCTTAATTATCACTGTTCCGCAATTATGGTGATCGACATTGACATTGATGGATAAATTTTTCTGGTAATTTAGTCTTATAAAAGGAAGTGGAACACCATATCTCGTAACGTCAACCCCACTGTTTAAGGCAAAGGTTACTTTTAGAAAAATTTATTGAAAAAAAAATACTAGTCAGCTAATTAGTGGGGTATGGTTCAGTCTGAGTCAATTTTTCAAGCAGCGTAATTAGCATTAATTAATTAGCAAGTAGATAATTGCCAATATTACCAGTTGCAGTCAACTTGAATGTGTCCTCGGGAAATTTTAAAATAGAAGCTTTAGGCGTTTTTTCTAGAATTTCATCTGCATGATACCGTAAACCGACCCGAAAATAAGGGGATATTTCGAAATTTTAAATACTCTTACTGGTGATGGATTGATAGCGCTAACGATTAAGTCATTTCGAGCATATGAAGTTTTTGTAGAAAATTTAAAAAAACCGGAGTTTAGTATGCAACCTAAAAGATTCCAATATTGATAGAATATTCTGTCACAACAATTTATTTGACCCCGAAGGTTGTAGTGGGTTACAGGCGTCTATCCACTGAGGCGTTATATCTTTTGAGTTTTAGCGGATGCTATGCAAATAAGCCTTGACTGAACCCGAGGTATAAGATTGCTCCCGAGATTAAGAGATGGGAAACAGAATGTATGATGTGGAACGCATTTATCCAGGCTGTAATGTCACTGGCACAGAGTTTAGTCATTGAATGCAGTTTTGGCTACGCTGACCCTGTACTGACTATTGATTGTTAAATAGCTGAGAGGTCTCTGCGCTCATGACCTCAATTGCTCCTCTATGCTATCAGCAATATGGCCACACGTTCCAGAATATTCGATGACACACGCGATTCCATGGTTCAGCCATATTAGCATTGAGCCCTCCTCTCCTCTCCCCCTCTAGAGCGTTGTCAGGAGGCTAAAAAGGTAGGAAGAGTGCTCGATAATTGACTACTCCATAAAATCGGATTACAAGCATCTATCCGCCGCGTAGTTATATTTGTGAACTGGAAATCTGTTATTTCTGTTACTATCTTACCAGAGTGATAACGAATCTGGACTTTTAAACTCAGATATATGAATATATTTAGCCAAGAAATTATAAGAATAAGTAACAAAATGCAATTGGAAGAATGTACAGTTCACTAGAGTCCCTCAGATTTTAATATAAGCTGACATAGAAACAGAAGTAAAAATGTTCCTGATTATATTAGAATGTGAGTTAAATCATGAATTATGTAATATCAGTCAAAATTTCTTCCCAAATGCATTATTTATTTATTTCATTAGTAGTTAAATATATTTAACTTAACTCCAATGAACATTAATAGCTGACCAGCTGGGAAGTCCTCTGCACGAACGGCGGTACCCTCCAGAATGTTCGGGTGCTCACCTTAATCGTGCTAGGAATGCGTACTCCACAATACGCCACTTCCAGATCGTCTTAGAGGAGAAAACGTTCGATAATTGTATATAGGGTGGGCAACATCTTTCGAGAATGGAGCAAGAGTATTGGATGGTTGTTCTTAACAGAAGGTGTAGATACGGCCGGAAAATGGTTAGAATGAGCATAATGGGAGTTATATAGGGGGATTACATTAGGGAGGTCAGAGTGGGGTGTATATAGCTAGTTTTCACAGTACATGGGTGATGTTAGCTGGTGGTAGCTTGGCTGCATGATTTCCGGGTTGATATCTCCATGCATCCATATTCTTTTCTTTTGGCGTCGGATTCACTCTGCAAATTTATTGCAATTGTTGAATTTCCCATCGAGAGTTGCTTGTGACTAGATTGATGGTTGTCCTTTATGGTTGATGGTTTGCTATATAGGAGGAGTCGATTGTGTTTGTGAAAACATTAATTGGTTGCTGTGGGCCATCTTTGCAGTTTTGGTGTTTGTGTTCTGACCTTTTTGGTAAAGTTGCAAGACTTGGAGGCCAGTAACGGTTTAGCATGGAGCACGCAATGTCGTCGTCTTGTAATTCTCCATAGCAGAAGCTGATGTTTAGGGCTTTTGCGTCGGGTGATTGATTTGGACTAATTTTGTTCGTTCGGTGCAGTGGATTTTGACGTGTTCCTCTTACGCTTGTTACATCTTTTGGCTGAGATAGCAGTATATTCTGGCAGAAAGTTAGGAAGATTCCCATGTATAAGGTTGGAGTCATCAACAAGATCTGGAAGTTCTTTAAAGAGCTCTCGTATATCGGTTCGGAACAGCCAGGTATCGACTTCCTTCCTTGGGTTGACTGCCACTGCGGATTGTTGGCAATTAGACTCAAAGGGTTCTGTCATGTTCTAATCTTGGTGCTTGCCAGTGCAAAAAAATGGGAGTGAGGAACGAAAGTTTGAAAAATGGTTGCCTGTCGCATGTAGGATGAGATCAGTGGGTTGAAAAAAAATATGTTTTCCTGCAGAACAAGGGATCGGTGGGATTTTATTTCGAGGTAGCACTGTCTACCTTCTGTAGTAGCACTGTGAGACCTCTTTCGAGAAATAGATCGTTGGCTGTCGCGACGAGAGATGTTTGGCACGAGTAGTCCTAGTTTCTCTAAAAGATTTTTGAGGACGTCAGTTTGACGTGAAATGATGTCAAGAGGGGCTAAAGATTTCGCTGCATTAATATCTGACCTATAGTGAAGTTTATCGAATAGGACGGCCAATATAGCTAATTCGTCTAGACTGCCTTGACGAGTGCAGGTGGTTAAACATTCCACTATGGCTACAGGGCGACACTTCATCCATAACTTTCTTAAAATTGAGTCATCTTGATTGGTCCTGCAAGCAAGGGATTGTATGTGCCTGAAGGAGCTGAGATGAAGTGTGTTCTTCTACATCAACTAGTGATAAAAGTTGTTGAAAAAGTTTCTCCTGAGAGACTGATAGACGACTGATAACAGCTCTTTCGAGTATATCATACCAGATGTCTTCTGGTGCCTCGTCGACAGTGACGAAAACTTGTACGGCGAGGTTAGTTGGAAAGTCAGAAAAGGCATAGTGAAACATCGTTGCCTGCGTGGTAACGCACATATTTGAAATCCATTTTCCAACCCATGAAGCAGAGTCAAAAATAGAATAAAGGCAAGGAGTGTCAAAGGTATTCACACTAAAATCAGTTTCGTAAACATCCTATAGTAGTGGGAGAGGACAAGGGATACAGTTCGAAGCACTGCTGATGAGTGCTAGAGAAGGAAGAAGATCATCAAATGAGCATTGTAAAATAAAAAAATCGCAGTGCTAGGAAGAGATCGGGTCTCGACTGAGCAAATCATACAGGGTTAGTAGATATTGTACAGGGGTCACCAATTATGCAGCGGATTGCTATACGATAAGCCTTGACTTATCCTCACTAAACTCTGTGACAAAATATTCTAGTATGGATGGGCTTCCGAAATGAATTAAGCTATCTCAGTGATATAACAGAAGAAGACGTATTGCGAGTATAGCACTTACTACGCTTATGCTCACAACAAATGTGATTAGTTATTGAATACATTCCGTGTAACCCCAATGAGCATTAGTAACTGACTAACTGAGAAGTCCTCTGCACTTACGACCGCACCCTCCAGAATTTTTGGGTCGGCAGGTTAATCGTATTAGGATTGCATACTCCATGGATTGGCCACATTACATACATTAATTAACATAGCAAATTCCGTAGCATGCCAAAGAATAGTCAATTAAAAGTTAAAAATATAAAATATTTTAATTTACAATAGTATATGTTTGCGGACTTAATTGAAAACCAATTCTATATTATCTTCGGATATTTCTTGTGGTAAATAATATTTAAACAAGTTATACATAGAGCGCACTGTTCGATTCGTCGACGTAATATCGTGAAAATGGTCTGTTTGCATAGGGAAGATGCAAAATTAAAATCCATACTCGATTTTTCACAAGTTGTTTGTGTTGTGTGCTTGGTTGAAAATTTGGCTGACAAAAAGAAGCATAAAAATGAACGTCTTGAATATGGTCAAAAGTGCCTTACCATATTAAACCAACAATCTACTAAATCGTCTACTCTAAATAAGAACAATGACATATTTTTCACGGCATTTGAAGCGTTGTGGAGTAAATTAATTTTCGTGTTAATTAATTTAGATTTATATTTGCTTGAAAAGGACGAATGTGCATCTCTTTTGATGAACAGTATTTAATTTTTAATTTAATGCAATTTTAGTCATTTCTGCACTACTTCGTCATATTCCAATAGATCAAAGTGTTATTACTTTAATCTTGTCTCCACTCAGACTTGAAATGGTTGGATATTCGAAAACATTTTTCACTTTATTAGAGTTCAGACATAAATGAGATTAACGAAAAATGCAATGCTCTTGTCTTACTGGCTGAAATAATTGAAAACCATGAAATAATTTTTGAAGATGCACCAGGTAATTTTTGAGCTTTCCAATTGCAGTTTTAGAACTCATTCTCCATTGTATTATCAGTCAATTCCATCATTCAGTTCAACTCCTTCTAGGAAGTTCATCCTATTGCCTGGGTGTTTTTCTTAGTCATATCACTAGTTTGGATTACATTCCTACATTAAATTGTTGTGATACTCTCCTTAATTGTTTGTGCTATTCACACGAAGGGGTCAATGTCGTGGAAAATGTTTTCGGTACATTCAAATTTTAATTATGAATGTGGCAATGATTTTTTAATTTAGAGTGTGTTCGCAAGATTATGAAACTTCCGGAGGCACTAAATTGTGTTATTACGAATTCAAAATTTCCTATGGTTTTACGATTAAATCTTAGCTCTCATAAACCTGGTTGCCGTAATGCTGCTCTCTCTATTCTTATATCGTTGTTAACGGAGGATAAAAGTGATAATATTGCACCATTTCTACAGGAAATAGGCACTCTGGGTAGGATAAATCCTCTTTTAATTTGACCATTTTTTCCTTCAATCAAAGATTACGTATATGATTGTTTATCCAATACACGTGAAGTTGCAAAGTAAGGAAGCGCTACTTATTACGAGGTTTTAGAAATGCATTAGCTCTGCTGAAATTAATGACAAATTCTCCACGTTTTATGACATCCAATGCAGTCCCACATGGTCTGTCTTTCATCTAAATCTTTATCACATTCTCTAGTTCTTGAAAAGATTTTGTCAGGAAAAATCGACGGGAAAGATGAAAAATTGCACCACAGAACGATTATTTCCATTCTTGAAAGCATATTTAAGTCGTAAGTTTAACTCAACTTCTCGCCGAATTTTCCATTAGATATACTGGAAGTATTGAAATCTTTTGCGATTTAAGCACAATTGAAAACTTCTTTGCCCTAATTCACAAAGAATTCAGTGACTTGGATTCCAATTTCAGCGAAGTTTCTAAATGTTTTTGTTCTTATCTGAGGTACAGTCGATAAATTTTCTAATTCTTATTTTATTTGAGATCTAAACAGCTCTTCCGACCGTTTCCTCTGAAATTATTCACTGACTGTGTTTTGGCTTATAAAGAACGCTTACTTCATTCACAATCGCAACTAAAGTCCATACTTACGAGCAATCCTGATTTGATTCCATTTTCTGGATCAAATGTTACTGAAACACAACGAAGAATTGAAGTAGTGATCGTTAAAACCTTATCTGTTGCTATTGATTCGCAGATTTACCTTGAAAAGTGAGTCAAAGTTAATTGCAAAATATTGTTTATAGTCTACTTCTCTTTCTTAGCGACGATTTTTGTGATGATTCTTCAAACGAAGTTCTCTTGTTTGAGTTTAACAAAGTCCTGAATTCTCTCTACTTCTGCTTACCATTGCAACTCATTTGGGTAAGAAACGCTACTTTGATTTTCACCTATTCAATACAGAAATTGTTCGCTCGTGAAAGGGCGCCTGTTGGCATTCTCCAAAAGGTACTGATACTCACTCGAAAAATATTGAAAAAGGGATATTCAAATGCTGAAATTATTGAATGTGGGGCAACATGTTGGAGTAAAGCTATCTCCTATCCACAAACTCTTATAGACAACAACGTCCGGGCTGTTTTCAGGATTACAATCCCTTTGATTATGAATACACTTCTTAGGGCAAAAAATCTAGAAAATTCTACTACGGAATGTGACAGTGATGAAACGCTAATGGCAAATGTCTTCAACCCGAGAACCTTTTCTCTGAATTTAATCCAGCTGACCGCCTACGTTCTTGCAACTGGGTGCCTAAGCTTTTCTGATAAAATTATAGATAATCCAAGTGATTCGTTTAGAAATGAATATGAGACCTTTTGGAGCCTTGTTCTTGGAAATATCTCCAGAATACCAGGAGCAGATGTGGAAACTATATGCCTGCTTCTTGACGATATATGCTCGCAGAATATTAGTGATTGCGAGTCAGATGCGGGAAGAATATTCCCAGCACTAATTATTGTAACCACTTCACTTATAAACTGCTCAGAGTCCTCAAGTGCCGAAGATTCTGACGTTGGAAGCAAGGAAATAATAATGAGCCTCCTGTTCGGTCTTTATAAATGCGTACTTCGAGCTGGAATTAGGCGCTTTCAACAATTGCCTGCGATATTTGCTTTTGAATGTTTGGCTACGTTTGCGGTAAGTCAGTTTTTAATTACAAAAATTCAATTCTTATAGATGGTTAAACGGTTGGAGCTTCAGTGTTCACCAATTTGTTTACAGAGTAGGTCGAGTTATTCATTTTTCTGATTTGAGTTTTAGCTTCAGAATTACTTATTGATGTCCTTATTCCTAAGTTAACTGTGCGGCAAACTTCCCTTTTACTTAATCTTCCTGGGTTTCCTTACCTTCTGCTTTTAGGGAAACCGAATTGGAACGCTCTAGCTAAAAGGATGGTAAATTTTGGTTAAATTTGTCAACATTTTAGATATATCATTGTCATTCAACTGAGAATTCTGTATATCTTGAAGAGATTAGTAAAATACCCATGAACTATGAGTTGTTGTCTCTGATTTGGGTTTGTCAAAGTTCTTTAATTCGCTTTATCTCCTCATAGTCCGTATGGTTTCCTTTGTTGCCAGATCTTGAGCAGCAGAAAGCGGTTCGAAGGTTAAGTGAAACCTTTGAGAATGCTTGGAGAACCATAGAAGTGAGTTCAGCTCTTTATATGATACGTTTACTCCTTGTTTACTATCACAATCAGATTTCTAATTCTCTTTCGAGTGGTTACCACTAGTAAACGGATAATTTACTTTTTTTCAACTTCCTATTATTCATTTTAGCGATCTGAAGAAACTCCTGAAAGCGTTACAACTGAAAACTCGGAAGACGAAAGGTTGTCTCAATCCGGTGGGGAAAGACTCGCATTGTTTGTAGCAGAGCAATTCGCTTCTCTTCCAACAAAGTTAGAAGTTCCAGCTAGTACTCTCTTCTATCAGTCTGGTACGAATATTTGAATTCTTTAATAGAGGGGTGATATACGCCGTGTACGTTTTAGGTCCTTTTCGAATAAACCTCCTTCGAATGCTGACGCTTGTTGTCCGTTTGGATAAAATTTTTCTCAATCGCTTATGCCTTGGCCAGTTTATTGAAACAGGTATGTCTACTTTCTATGTACATTTTTACACTCTTTAGTGGTTTCCCTTCTAACTGATACAAGATGTGAGTCGTCTGGAAACCTACTAAATCTTCTTAGAATTCTTAACGCTTGTCTACTAATGGCTGATGAAAATGGTATAAATCAAGGTAGGTTGTGTTAGGTCTTGTTTTCCTACTGAAATCATTTTAGTAACACCTCACATCATTGAACGACTAACTGCAACGAAATTACCCTGGCTATACGCTCGGAGACCACTACTGAAGATGACCAATTTTCTGCTAATGGAGGAACTTTGTGTACTGGGAGCACTCCTTATGTTTGGAGAGGGTCCGAATAAACTTTATACAATAATCACTCCATATCGAGACAATGACGATGGTAGAATCTATTCCGTGAGTTATTTTATCTCTATTTAAGTCTCATATTATCAAAGAATAACGCTTAGAATTTGATCAATGTTCACATACTCTTCAGACGTCAACTATCTATCTAGTGAGATTATATTTCTTCTTCAGTGGTCTGTTTGAGTTAATTATGAACCGTACTTAAGTATTATCTACGTTTGATATTGACTTGTACTTCCTTGAATAGGAGCGAGTCTAAAGTGCTCTTCTAGACAAGTTCGAAACACGATGTTCATTTCCTATCTAGCTTTCATTTCGATTAAACAAATAACACTTAGGTTTATTCTTATTTTAGTATTTTTCATTTTATTCTTCCTTTATTCTCCTTTTAGCCAATATTTACCATTTCTGAAGTGTTGCTGCATTGCATTCGAGGAGGGACAGTAGCGATGGTTTCTCAAAGAGCCTGTTGCTCTGCAGCCCTTTTGCTAATACATGCTCCCAATGGACTACAGATGGGACCCTGGCCTTCTTACGAGGAGTCGCCAAAATTTGATTTCTATTTAAAGGTTTGGAGTGTTCGTCAAATGTATTCTAGCCCATTTTAGAATTCATCTAAGTTATAGAAAATTATGCATGTATCTTTTGAACAGTAAGGTTGGGATTGGTTTGGCTTTTGACAACACTGACTTGGTGTATACATTGTCCAAATAGTACTACTGATATTATACAAATTTTGTATGTCGATGGTTCACAATTCAAATTAATTGACTCGCGTTTAGTTACCAAATCGGTAATCCATCTTGGCTGATTCTTTCCTAAACACTAACGGTCGAATACGCTTAAGCATAAAGCTTTACCCCTCCAAATTTCATAATTACTGCATTGAAACTTCGGAAAATGCTCTATTTCAGTCAAGGATATATTAATTCTTTTCTCTTTTAAGTTGCAAGCATCGGTTTATTCGAACTTGTTGGACCCTACATTAAAACCATTTCAAATCTTACTCTCAGCTCTGCTTGGCCGAATGTTGAAACAATACAGTCAGGAGGCTTCGAATCATAAAGTTCCGAAAAGAGGTTAATCGCTGAAAAAAGTCTTTTTTGGATATTAAGCTTCATTTATCAGTAAATGACTTAATTTCTCGCCTCTTTAGGCACTCTATTTGGCGAATCTATTTGGAACCAACTTGTCTTGGAGAATTTGCTGCTTGAAGAAGTTGATGAAAAAGATGAATTGCCTTATTCGATATCTCTCCTAGCCTTCCTTGCTGAGGTTCGCTCTTTGTTTAGATAAAATTGATGATATAGGATTGCCAGCATTTAGTGTGCAAATCAGGCTTTTATTGAATAAAATAATTTCTTCTAAAAATTGGGGGCATTGTATTACCATCGAAGTATACCAATCAAAAGCCGGCCTACAGGATAGGCAATTATAGAAACGGTTGTCGACCGAACTTTACTAAATGACAGAGGCCAAAATTTTGATTCAAAAAAGGTTCTCCTATTATTTGGTTTTTAAAGTAATCGAGCACTTCAACTTAATTTATTACAAGTTCAATCATTTTCTTCAGTGCAACAGTTTAGAAAATATAAGGTATTTATTAATAGTGTGCTCAAATTTAAAACGTAGATGCGTTCGGGAATGGAGTTATAGTACATTGGCTTTTGCTGAGTCGATGTGGTAAGGATAATGCATATTTACCTTCAATAATTTAAAGCGTTCGTAAGGTACCAAATGCTGCAGGGATAAAGTATCCGCTCAAATTGATTATCCATTCGAGTGATTGTAAGTATGAAATTCCAAGTTTGTGTCATCCGCTATGATTCGGAATTCAATGACCAAATTCATCTCACCTTTATATTTTATAGCTTTTGTCAAACACTCCCAAACTCCTGGTTACAAGTTTGGATCCACAACTCCTCCAAGACTTAGTTGTGTTCTATGCTCAACTGCCTGCAGACCCAATACCACCTCGAAGTCCATATGCTTTGCTTCAAAAAATCGTTGATGTCGTAAGCTTTTGGTTTTCTCTTTCTACTTATTTCATGAGCAGCTTAACATACTGGTTTTATTTACTGCTAGCTTTCAAAGAACGAAGCCGTCACGTTCCTCACAAACACATCAAGAAAGGCCATCAAAGAGAAGCTCCATAAGGAAGGATACGCACCTCAAGAGCCTGTTCTACCATCACTGGTAGCTTACAGAAGATTCCTACTCCCTGAGTTATCGGCAAAATTCTGATAATGGTCAGAAAATTGTTTATATATAAAAATTCCGTTTATGTATACTGTATTATCCTTTTGTATGAAATTTGCACGAATAAAGCAAATAAAATAATTGTTCTTATGAGGGGTTGTTTTAAGATCTAATGAGGTACTTTTATTCACCAACAGTCATTGAGTGCCCTTGAATTTTAATTAAGTTTATTGGTGGCGCTTGGAGCTTCTAACATCGTTTCGTCTGAAATTGGGGCATTGCTTCCAACGTTTGGCGAATCAGAGCTGTCTCGATAATGCGGCGAGGTGCATAACTGTTATCAATTCTCATTGAAATGCATATCAAAGTCATCATTGGTAGTGCAAAGGCACTGCTCACTACATTCAAGATGATAAGTCCTCAGGCCAAAGATAGCAGGTATATTTATGCTACTGACGGGTATTTATTGAATTTAAGAAGGTGAATCAGTCGCATAGAGCAGTAATTTCATACAGGTAGTCGTTCGTGGCATGTTAGAGTGAAAATTAGTCACTGTCTCGTGGAAAAGAAAGCTTTGTGGATTCGAAGTGGTCAGTAGCAGAATGTTCAAAATTTATCTAGAAATGAGGCTACATAATTCTTAATTCCTTTTTGAAGGAATTTAGATCCGTGAGTCGATTTTAATTGGCTTATGCAGAGGTGACGTCGTCATCAGCATGAACGCGTATGAAGTTAAAGCCTATAGGTAGTCGAAACTCCTTGAGGAACATCTATTGAGCAGAGTGAGCAACTGCACGGGTTACTAACAGCCAAAATGGTTTGCAGAATGCATGCTCCTTGCTATCACTCCCTTTCCCAAGAGGAAAGAGTGCCCTACTTGGCGATGAATGGTCAATGTGAACATTTGTCAAATTGGAAGTCATGGGGACGACACTTAGGCGTGCAAATTCAACAACAATGATAACCAACACCACTGGTCACTTCAAAGGAACAAATTGTTAGAAGGAAAAAATGGAAAGATATTGAAACTCGCTAAACGCTAAGATAATTCAAAAGGTGTGGGCATACGATGCTGACAGCCAGTGAATCTTGTTTCAAACTCAGACAAATTAATGCCTAATTCATTTTCATCACCAACGATCTTCACCGCACAGCAAGATGGAGAGAAGGCAAGACTGCTAGGAGCAACACTTATTAAACTTGTAGCGGCAGCATCGAGAGGAGGTTCGAATTTTTGTTCAAGATGTTGATTTCTTGGATTTGTATGTTTGCCTCTGTTTTTATATTTCGCCCAGAAACGGTGAATAAACGTCAAAAAGGATAAGAGAAAGGGGTTCGTAGCAGATTTTCATGTCTTGTAAGAACACGTCCAAAATCGGCCTCGATTCTGCTATGGACGATGGCAGGATGATAGGAGGCCATGGGAGGTATCGAAAGTTAATCGCAACTTGAGTGAATAGGTTCCAGAATATCAGAGAGCTTTCACTTCATCTAAATCTTGGAAACCTCCTACTATCTACTTTTTTAAGAAGTTTGGTTCATTCTATCACGACCCGGTTCCTCAAAGTTCAAGCAACGGTCCGATCTCTGTACAACTCAATGCAAACTAATTGAAATCCACTTTCCTTTGAGCTGACCAACCAGTAGTCTATATCGGCAAATTAATAGATGTTTCTGTTAATTCTCTGTTGGCCCTGCATCAACCTATTAAAATTAAAAGCCAGTGGTTCAACGCTCAGCCACCTAGTGTCGAGAAGTCGAAAAGCTGGGAGTTCCCTCAACATGTCGACTAAACTTAAGTAGACCAAAGAAGGGGTCTATTGTGGGTATGCTCGCAGTTTTAACACCTAATAAGGAAATTTCTAGAACATTGTGGCCTAAATGAAAGACAAGATATACAAGACCGGCCAATGTGAGATAGCTCCAATTTCAATACGTTCTTATTCTCATTCATACAACAGTATAATACAATTAGTGGTTTCATAACATACGATCCCCCCCCCCCCACCCCCACTTTATTGTCAACTAAAACAATCCAAATAACGTGAGAAACATGCTCCAAAATCAAAAAGTATATCTGAGTAATCCACGCAAGAGTATTGTCTACGCCATTATATTGCCAAATCATTATACACAAAGAAAACCTTATTAGCAATATACTCACACACACAGATATACCAGGGGTGGGAGTATAAGATACTAGTGTTTACATACATATATATGTGATGGACATGCATCAGTTTACATAATAATTTTAGGGGAATAAATAAAAATTTAAAAATGTGGTGTACGCAGATAAGCAGTTGCAGCAACACATCTGAAAAGAAGAGACGGACAAATGACCACTTAAAGTCAATACTGACAGAGGAGAGGGATTACAAGAGGTGAGTGATAACACATAAGGTAACTACTACATGGCTTCCGAAGGCCCAACAAAGGCAGGACCTCGACACACCCGAATATCTGTGTAAGGACCTTCCTGGAAGAGTCGTACAGAGCCCTGTTTTCGCAGGAGAAGCATGGTGTAGAATTTGGAAGCTGCCTGTTTCTTGTTATTCCCATCACACATTTTCAGTAAAGAGATGCCATTTTCTCCCCAGCCATGTTGTGAAATGTGTGCCCGGAGACGACGCAACATATCCTTGGACCGTTTCTCCAATCGCCTTTCCTCCTCAATCTCTTCACCTTCAACAACGGTGGTAGCGTTTCCTTCGCCATGGAGTTCACCAACTGAGGGCATTGCTGGCAATGTATCTTCCTCCTCACCACCAAACTCATCCACTAAGCTTCCACGTGTGTGGGGAGCAACGCTGTGGTCCAATATAATTCCCTACAGAGAAAAAATGAGACTTAATTGCAAAATTACTGCAGCCTTGTTCATGCAGGAACTACATTGACTAACTGATAGAAGGCTTGATAAAAAGAACAAGATATTACAAGCAAGTCAATACGCTCTACCATGTCACAGAGTATATTAAAAATACTACTCTATGCGACCCATTAGATATAAGTAGATGTACTTTTTGAATATCATAGGGACAAAAGATTACATTAGCTGCTAATTTCTAATTAGGGTAAATACTAGACTACTCAGTTGACCTGGTGAGATAATATAACCGCAATCCAATTGCAATAGGAATTAACTGACATACGCATTAATTAAAAGTAACAGTACTCTACCTGTGAGGCCCCCGAGAGAACAGAAGGGGGTTGGAGATAGTGGGCATCAAGGGGAAATCCATTGTCATCATCCATATCGTCGTCAGAAGCACCCGTGTGGTGGTGATGCTCCGGAATATCCGTGGAGCGGGAAGTTGCTGCCAAGAACGGGTCGTGCAGATTGATAAGGGCATTTTCGTTTATACCTTGATATATAGGATGGCTTACGTGAGACAATAAATTAGTAGTATCAAAAAATAGTAAATGCTGAAACCCTGAGTGTAAAAACCAACTAAACAGGTTGATAACAATCTGCATCTGAATAAAACAAAATCACGTGCTACTCATTTGCAATAAGTACAATTTGCCTCTAAGACTCAGATTTATTAACAAACAAAAAATAACTAAACGCGTTTTTAAAGCAACCTACCCCCAGAGTGAAATCGCTAAAACCGTTTCAAACAAGCAGGTGCTCATTAAGTAAAAGTATTATTTATCTTCCGAGAGTTCATTAGCAAATGACCGCTTCTACAAAAGTTCGCAGACTAGCAAACATAACCAATACAAGCTCAAACATACCCATTAGAACATGATGTTCATTGTGCATTTCGGCCACTGATTTATCTTCATGGCGAGAAGGATAACCAGAAAGTGATTCCTCAGGAATAGCATCCAGACCCAAAGCTCCCCCTTGTTGTTCATGATGCTGTCCATGTCCCGTGTGATAGCCAGACCCGGAGAGAAGATCCTACGTAGGAAATATAGCACAAAAAGTTTGACCATGTAAATAATAACTACTGACGATTATTACAGTAGATCCAAAATCAAGTTACTGAATATCAATTTAGACTACTTATAACCAATTCAGTGGACTCACTCTGGGAGTAGCCGCAGCAGAGAGTAATTGTTCTTCAATTGCCGAGGTGCTGGCACTGGGAGCTGTAGTGCGGAAAAAGAGATGCGGACGACTATCATCGCTTGCCAAGAGGGCAGCGACTGCAGAATCGTGTCCCTCTTCAGGTTGAGAGCGAAGATTTCGGGTGAACATGCGTTGAAGAACGCGAGACGGTATGGAACAACCAGGGAGAGTGAAGAGCTTGTCCAACCCTCCAGTTTCCTTCATACGCATTAGACGTTTGGAGGGTGGAGCCAAGTCAAGTTGGGTTACAATCTCAGAGGTGTCCTGCATTTGGGTTTTCATCAATTCACTCGGAATTGACTTTTGCTCATCGATAATCAAACGACGCTTGCGTTTAGGGGCTCTAAATAGATCAAATGTGAATTTGTCTTAGCTATGAGAAAGGACCAAAATTTAGTACACTCAGATATTTCACACCAGAGACCCAATTAAATTTCAAATACGAGAAATGCCGCTGTCAAACTCCCATTGTTGAAAAGAAAGTTTTCGTGTTGATTACAAATACAAAATCTACATTTATACAGTTCATCATCTTTCCACTTTAGGACGCCTACAGGTATTTCAGGGAGACCACGCGTTATCACAATTTTAGTTACCAAGATTTTATGAAATGGACGGATTACGTCGCTTATACGAGGGTGAGTCAAAAAGTTCTCAGACAAATGTCATAACTTTAAATATAACATGGAATTAGTTTGATAACTTTTTGACTCTTGTAATGTCCGTAATGACGTCGTCTATTGACTTCATTATTTCTAAATTTCTTGGTGTGCATATAACTCTCAAATGCTTTAACAATAGCGCCACTCAACTTCCACCTTAAGTAGAGGAATTGCAACACATTTAAAAAGAAACCAAAAGTTAGTAAAAGCCTCGTATTCCGTCATACAAATGGAACACCATTAACCAGTATATCTCATCAACATGTTCTCTCGAGCTCGAACAAGTTAGATTTTGCGCCAGACTCAATAGTGCACTTTAGGACATTGTCAATAAAATGAAAGTTAACCACGAAAGCCTCGTGATTTCCTTTTCTTTGTCCAAGACCAGCGTTGAAACATACCACCCTCCGTCTATATAATAATGGATTCCCAAGTTAAACCAATATTAGCAAATCAAGATTACTCTCATAACTGAGCTGTTCAACAAAGGTATGACAGAACCCAATCACTTAAGCGAAGGCTCGAAAATACATCTCCCCCTCATACACAAAACTTTGTTTTATTACAAATAGGAAAAACTGACCTTCTTGATTCGGCAACTACAGTAGGCACATCAATAGGCATCAGCGCAAAGGCTTCTGAATTTGCATTTGCAGTAGCAGCGGCACCAGATAGGTTGGGAAGAGCTGAACCTAGTTGAGGCGTAGCCCCATTGCTTTTAGGTTGGACAATTGCCGCATCCATGACGCCGACATCCATTACGCTGCAACCCTTGCCGTCATTTTCAACTACACCCGGTTCCCCTGGTAACGCCAAATCCTCGGCTAGATTTGCAAGCTGATTAGTTGTAGCTGGATCGTCAAACAAAGCAGGATTATTGAAAATCGATGGCTCGATATCACCACCGAAACTGCCATCGGAAGCACCGTCTACAAAGAAAGTGCAAATACAATGAAGAAACCGATAATAAACTAGCACAGTCTTGTCAAAAAAACAATTGATGGTAATTTGCTGCCTTATTTTCGTTTAAATTAAAGAACAGCTGGATAAAAATTATATACTAAGAGTAACCTCAAATTTTGACGGATAATCACTTGATAACAACCGCAAAATTAAACAAATTAAATAGCATCTTTAACATCTTAACTTGCACATTTTTTTATCCTTGTTACAATAAGCCAGGAAGATTGTCCAAACTGGAAACAGAATGCGCAAATATAAAACAAATATCTCAGAAACGTGATTATGGACATTCAAAACATGGAGATTGAAAATCCCTTATACCATTATGCACTAAAGTTAATGCCTTTTTAACCTTCGAATGTTTTAAAACTAATAAGATGATAGTTGAAGTTTCTCACCATAAATTGGTTCACCAAAATCATCATCCAAACCAATGTCATGAGCAGGAGTGAGACCAGAACCACCCTTTTCTGATCTTTCCTTTCCACCACCAATCAGAGTACCATCAGCATCAATATCCGTACGAATAGAGGGTCGATCAGTTTCACGAATTGAAAAACGTCCAGATGCATCTGTTCCTCGTCCATAGACGCTCTCATATCCAGCTTCGGCACCACGCAACATTTCCCGACTTGGGAGATCTTCAAATGCCGCATCGCCAAAATCATCATCAATACGACCTAAGTTGAGATCACCGAAATCTTCTCGCATGGTAATATCCTCGGGACGACTCTGGTTGATGTTCATTGAATTGAGATTTATAGCACTAGAGAGATAAGTAAAACGCAATTAGCTTACTTCAACGCAGCCATTGTGGCCTCATAATCTTGAATATTTCCGGGAAGATTGATCGCTGCAAGAGCTGCCTCCCGGTTAGAATCTTCTGGTTGATCAACAATTCCAGGACGAAAAGACGTCTTGATTTTGACATAAATTTCATTACAATCTGCCAAAAGATACTTGGCTTTACGCGAATAAATCCTAACAACGCCAAGCAGAAGATGACCCGATGTTCTAAGGGCCATCTTTAGCTTCGGTTCTAAGATGGCTTCAACACTGGCATTAATGTTGGTTTCGAATACATGGGCTCGGGTAAGTTTTTTGTCCCAATGTGCTGCCAGCCATATACGAGAAAAAGGACCCTTTTTGCTCAAAACAAAGTGAGCGTAAAACATCCCGTGAGCTAAATCTTACCAAATTTCGTATGTCAAATGTGCCTGAACGCGAAAGCGTAGACAAACAAAACTGTATGCATATGTTTTCTTTAAAGAAAATTTTTATTAAAGGTTATTAAGCAAATTATACACAAAAAATCTATGATTTTTGTATAAATTTATTTTTAAGTAAATGAATTTCAACTACAAATTGTTTCCATCCGGGTATAAATTTCGATTATTTGCAAACAGATGTGGCCATTAGTGCAGCATTCATGAAGCTGAAATTCAATAAAGTTTATTAATTTAATAAAACTATTTGTAAGTAATTTATTGGCGAAATGCCTTCACTTTGTTGGAATCATATTTTCATCTAATGTGCAGAATGACCAATCTTCTTAATTTGGTCATATGTTCATTTTCAATAAATGGTACTTTTTGCGGCTTGATTTCTAGCTAATATCATTTATTATCATATTGTATCTCGGCTACATTTAAACTCCTGATCTCACTTGTTAAACGTAATTTCTAAATAGTACAAACTTCGTCCACTTTACTTGCTATCCCCACATTTGCCATTTTTCATCACCTGCCGCTCCTTTGATTCGTTTGCCCTTCTTAACTCCTTTATCTTAATCTCCTTCATTTAATTAGCTTACTTAAAATTCCATTCACAGGCTTGGTTCTTTCACAATAGGGGTTCTGCCGTGTTGGTAGCCTTAAACTAAGTTAGCTACCTCTTGATGTTTCCTTTTTCGCTTCTTAACCCCAAGTCACTTTCACATTCGTTACTTATTTTGCTAATTTTTTAAATTGCGATGTACAATGGATATTAGTTACTAGCTGTTTGGAACGATACGAAAGCAAATAACCTCATCTTATGTGTCTACCATGTAAGTAAATAGGTACAGGTTCTGGTGTCAATCACCAGGAGAGACGTTAACGTTTGTTCAGAAAGGAAATTTCAGGAAATAATTTACTAACTCCATAACTATAGCCTGGCTTCAGTTGATTTTTTGCTCACTGGGAGAAGTAAGACGGAAGTACAGTCACTTCCAAGTCGTTTAATTGTTATTGACAATGCTGCTCGTAAGAAGACTATAAAAATTATAGGGCTGATGAGGTGATAACTCTAGCAGGTATACGTTCCAGCTAAAAAATGTGAGTAGATTAGGCCGATAGGCACCAATGAAATCATTCAAGATGTAAATTACTCATCCTGTAAATTTCTTAGGCTTTTTGTCGATTCTTGCTTATTAAATCTGTTTATTAATAAATTCTGTATTTTTATCGGCAACCTCAAAGTTATTCTTGTGACATGAATAAGTTGGCATATTCGCTCCGTGTTGTCATGATACACATCACAAAGTAAATACTTTCACATCACCTGCCATTAGTCACGCTTTATGTCTTCACCTATGTAGAAAGGATGAAAGCATGATGGTAAAATTATGGGAAATCACTCAATATGATTAGATTATACTCGCTTCCCAAATATATATGCATGTACATATATAAGCTTGTGTGCATGTCTATTTATTAGTAAGGATACTATAATCAGAGAAGCGAACGCATAGCTACAGAAGAGGGGAATGTTTTTATAGGGAGTGAGAATCGAACGATTCGTCGATCGCTCCTCAGCTAGGGAAACATATTTCGATACTGTTCAGATATTTTTTTATAAAACTGGTGGGGAATCCAGCGTCAACACTGGGGCCAGCATTCTGAGATTTTTCATTTATAAAACATTAACCCAAAAGAAATTGGATACTGAAATTCTTTAGTGATAGAGCAAAAGCATTGCTTTCCTTTCAGCAAACATTCATACAGAATTTCGCATTTCAAAATCTTTGATTTACGGAAATGTGGACTGGAGTTGATATAATTGGCTGTTTTATCCATAACTGCCATGATTTGCTCGGAAGCATGATAAACTTTCCAAAGCCATGATGTCGTGAAGACTTTCTTTTTCTTCTTCTTCAATGGAGTGTTATGAATCAAACGAGATTTTAGAGTAGGAGTGTTTGGAAGACTTTCATTATTATTGAAACGGGATTTTCTAGAGGAATCCACTGAGACAGCTCTTCATACTCCACTTCACTGCAAGATCAGAATCTTAAGAGAAAGTTAAGTCAAATATAAAAAGACAACCTTAATTCCGTTTTAGTATTGGGATAACGGAAACTAAGGTCATCAGATTAAGTTTCCCTAATTCGCAGGAAATGTACTGCAGGGGAGTGTACTATCAGATGAACGACAGACTTGTGTGCAAATACAAAGACTGCTTATGAGTCACATGATCAAGAACTCGTGTGTGGACAATTTTAAAATAAAAAAATTAAATAAAACTGGACAATCTCGGATAGAAGAAGACAACGATAAACTACTTTTGATATTGGTATGGGTTAGAGCCATAAGGAAATACCTTATATTATAATGACCAGTTAGAATTTCCTTACGAAAAGCTTATCGGGATCACCAAATTTATATCAACAGATATGATCTCTACCTACTACTAGCTACAGATGCACAAAACTTACCAATTGTTTATAGGAGAAATATTCTTATATGACTAGTAGGATTAACCAGTTTACGCTTCCTTCCTATTCATCGAGACTACTTAATCGAGATACTTTTGGATTAAGCTTAATATGGGTAAATTTTGTGTAAAAGCTACTATTGATTCCACTTATTTATCTACGCCACATTGAATATACGGAATTTTGGAATTCCCCAATTGGATCTCAATAAATATGCCTCTAACAAACAAATTCTATTGATGAGCTATGCCACTGGTTAAAATTGTATTTCTTGAATGCAGTAAATAAATCTAACCAAACGAAATGATCAGACTACCCAGTATTATTCTTACATCGTATTATCAGCAAACGCAATTCGAAATATTTTCAGTATTTTGGCTATTAGATACGAACTTTCAATAAATAAAAACCTACAATTAATGGTACAAAGGCACAAATTTCTTATAGTCTTTTTTTGTTCATATGTAGTTTTAAATTCGATTTTCCAGCAATTACCAATTTAAAAGTTCGTAGTAGTCCAGTAATATGATGAACCAATAAAATCACTGAGAGTAAATTGTCAAGCGTTCTTATTGGGCAAAAATTTGCCGCATAAATCAAGATTTCATTTTAAATGTGGTCTACTGCAGGTATTTCTATACAATTAAGAATCTAAGTCTAGATTTTGGTAGTTTCAGTACAAATGCTGATGCAGGTGGGGGATTTTTCAAAAATTTCCCATCTACTGATTCAAAGGTATTTTTACAAAGATATCAAGAAATTCTCCTTATTAGAAAGCAATGAGCTCTCGTGGTTTAATACCTTGCACCTGTGCCGAGATCTGTTCAGCCACTCAAGATGGTGATAAATTTGTCTCCTCTACAGGAATTAATTTTTCACAAGTCACATTCGTTGGTGTGGTTCGCTCAGTGAACGAATCATCAACTCGTTTTGATTACGAAGTTGATGATTATACAGGTCCGTCTATACTAGTTAAACAGTTTGTTGATGATGAGGTAGGCTGCGCATTTTTACACTCCTTAAATGTCACAGGATTCATCTACTGAACATGGTAGCAGTCGTGCCATTCGCGAATTAACTTATGTCCGTGTCTTCGGTCATGTTCGCAGTTTCCAAGGTACCATCAATGTTGTCGCCTTTAAGGTAGTTCCAGTTACCGACATGAATGAACTAACTTGCCACATTCTCGAAACCATCTATGCTCGAATGGTTCATGCGAAATCTAATAACGCAAATCCTACGGACATAAATTCTAAGGACGTTTCCATGATTCCTGTTACTAATATTCGCGGTCTCACGGTTTTACAGTCACAAGTTCTATCTTGTGTGCGAGCTGCAGTTGATGATGATGGCATAACTATCAGCCAGATTTGTGAAAAATTACGCGGCGTTCCTGAGAGACAAATTAGGTAACCTTTCTATGAATAAAGATGTCTTACTAGAATATTCTTGTCTCTTACCTCCTTTTCCAACTTTAAGAGATGAATTGGACTTTCTCAGTGCCGAAGGACACGTCTACTCAACTGTGGATGACAACCATTTCAGAGTTACCGAAAAATAGACTATTTTCTCAAACGTCCCACCCCCGAGCCCATTTCGCTAATACTATAATAAAAGATCCAGCTTTTATTTAATACTTTTGTTTCCTACAATAGGGCTTTTAAGGTATATTCAACCCTCTTACATACGAATAAACATAGGGCAGTGAGAGAAGTAGACAGATGGAGTGTTTTTGTTTTAGGCTTCGGAAAGGGGAGTAGGAGCAGAGTTAGGAAAGAGAATTTGGGAACTAGTTTCACCATTATCGGAAGTTTGCGATGGTTCAATTTGTGGCAGAAAAGCTGAGCTATCCTCCTGTTGATTTGCCGATGGCTGTTGAGCTTCTTCAGCACTGTCACAGTTCATAGCGTCGTTCAAGAGCGTATAGAATTCATCAGCGGTTTCAGGTCGTTCAAGCGGAGGTGTAGTGGAGGTCGGAAGTGGCAAAATGTTTTGCTTCAACTCTGTATCCTCTTCCGTTTTCCTCACTATTCCCACATCATCTTCAGGATGTCTAGTTGATGGCCCCGGTTCCTGATTCGGTTCATTTTCTCTCTCATCATCAGAAATGACAATAGGATCATTGGGAGTATTAATCTCAATTGGCTCCACTCTCCTTCGTTTCCTTCGATGCTCCCAGTATTCAAGGAACTCCTGAAACAGAGCCGAGATTCCTTCCACCTTTCTATTGGGTTCATTCGTCGTAACGCTGGGAGCTCGTTTTTTACAACAACAGCAATGTCTCTTATGGGCACGACAACAGGGCGGATTTCTCAATGACGAATTTGTTGGACGAGTTTCGGACAGGAATTGTACATCATCATCACTACTACTACTACTGTCTTCATCTGAAACGACAATAAACCTTGAAGTAAAGAGGTGCGGATCATCAGATACCCTCAACTGGTGCGAGCTATTAGTAGTACTTGATGCCCCTTCGGCGAACACCCTACACGATCTACCGTCAGAGGAGACATCGTGAAGAGACCCCAGTTCAACTGAGTGACTTGAGAATGCCAAAATGAGATTAGCAAGACGCTTATTAAGAAGGCGGTGATCAAAGCTGGAAATACGATTACACATCCCATAGATCCTGGCCATGTCAATCAACTCAATCATGGATGATCGAGGACTCGAGTTAAGATAACGAATGCACATGAAAGACAGGAGTGCCCGAATTCCGTCGATTCGATTCTGATTAAAATCCCCCCGCTCAAGGAAACTTCGAGGATTGAACATGGAAGAATTTCTTAACGAGCAACCGATTTGTTCCAGGGGTCTTGTTGCATCTAAAGAGGCTGGTGGAGTGTAGGGACTATGGGTACTACCGATAAGCTTGCGGAATAACCACTGTGCAGTGCTTCGACAGATATCATCGAAATTGTGTGCGAATCCAGTACACATGCTACGATTAGTGGGTGAGTAGACGGCATTACTCAGGACGGGATCACCAGGAAGACGAATTGTGTCTAAAAGATAGAAAAAAGTACATTAGAAAAGAATATTCCGATTGAAACATCGGATTCCTCTATTGAGCTGATGGCGTAATGGTACCATTAATGGTTAACCATTAGAAATGGCGATATAAGGTTGAAAAGCGAGTTTCCCAATCTGAGATTCTTACCGAGATCTTTGTAGAGTAAATCCTTTATTATGCCTTTCCACAGTATTGGTAACCGGTGTCCGATAACAACAGCCTAAGGCATTCATTGGCATTGAGAGACGGATTATCTTAAGATTAACCTCTAATAGAAATATAAAATGTGAAGAACTATCCTAATGAATTTCTCGAGAAAATCCTATGAGAAAACCCTCAACGAAGAAAACTTCATACTTGGATTGTTAATGGAAAGTCTCGACAATTCTTTAACCCTAAACAGATACTAAGGAGAACCATAAAGGACGTTTATACAACACCATAGTAATCAAGACGCCATTGGTATGATCGAACTTTCATAAACGAAACAACTAGAAGTATCGATATACATTTCTAAAAAAATCTAATGTCCTGATTTACAAAAAATGCATGTGAATTTTTGCAGAAGAGAAAGCAATGCATTGGGACTGCTGAAGGAGCCATTGTTTCTTCAAACGCTCTCCTAGAATTTTACATTATACTCAGTGTGAATTTCTTCAAAGGAACTTTTGAAAAAGCAGTAGTATATATCTTTGTGAGCTAAATAGTGAATGAGAAGAAGGAATTGGATGGGCCAAATCCCTCTACCTTTTGCATGAACTACGATTTCGTTCGACCAGTGTTAACTCGATTTATAACATCAAAATACCGATGGTGCCTTAATGTACGTCACAGAGCAAAGGACTCCCAGCTGGGGTGAATGTCAAATCAAGAATAGAGATGTATGCACTTCTAAGCCAAAGGAAAACCAATAAGTAAATGAGAAATAGGCTAAAAACGAGGACAGTAAAAATACTCTTAAGGGAAAATATCGTGATGCCAGTGATTAGGAAGTAGATGTTCTACCAACATTGGCTGAAAAGTTTCATGACCATTGAGATTGAGTGTGACAAAAGTAGAGATCACCACTATGATACAGAAACATAAAGGGCAAAAGTAACTAAAGACAGTCATGAAACAAGTAAGGCCAGTAAAATACCATCACGAAAGAGTGAAATCTCATCGTAGTATTGATCCACGCTCCCATTAAACCGCGAGAACTGGATAATCTCCCAAGCAAATCGTATCAGAGTGCCACCTGAAAGTAGTTGTAACACTTCGTCCCCACCAGATGTATATCTATCCAGGCGTCGAATTTCCAGTGCCAACTCATTAACATTATTCAGACGGTATGGATTCGAAGAGATACTCTGAACAATACGACGTGAGAGTGACTTCACGCCTCTCGAAGTAACACATAAGGCTTGTGATCCAATAGGCTTGCAGGCGACTTCAAGTTGGGTAGCAGTTCGAAGAGAGGAGTAATCTAGCCAGGGAGCTAGGAAGCCAATTTCACGACGGCAAAACACCTCTAAGTTTTTAATGTACATACTACGAGGTTGAGAGTCGCGTAGTTTGGCTATAACCTCGAAAACGGTGCAAATCGGCAGAGTTGAGTTGGTTGGAAAGGAGACCAATCGATTCACATAGGCCAGTCGTCGGAGAAGGTTGGGACACAGTACAGATCTTAAAGTATGAGATGTTAGCGCAATTAAGGCCTCTGCTCTTGGATCAATGTTAGGAATTCGTGAAGGCAATTCAAATGTACGAAGTTGTCTAAAACCAAATTAGAGAAAAGACTTTTGTATCATACAATTTAAAAAATTAAATTCCGAGTATTTGTAAATGCTGTTAAACATTTCCCCATTATTAGCCAAAAAGAGCTTAGTATTTGGTTCGACATTCTAAACTCCCAAGTGTCCTCAAGGCCTGTGCGATCAAGTAGCCTGAACAGTACCGACACAGGACACTCGAAGTTGTAAGTTGTCTGATTGACCCGACCAGATTAATCCAACTAGACTGGCTTCAATCATAAGATGCATAAACCCCCTTTCTAAACCCACAAAATATCAAATTAAAGACCACTCCATCTCTTCTCGTCTTCTCTCTCTCTCTTCTCTATCAATACAAGATCTTGATGGTCGCAACTGCGTAGTCCCAATATTCTGTTATTGCAATGAAGCCTATTAGAATGTAAAGCCTGAGGAATAGGGAGGGAAGAAAATTGGTTACATAACTACTGAAACCCCTCTTAAAAAGTTTCTTTTTTTGCAATGCTTATATCACCCTACTAGGGGTGCACGATATACTTACCTCCACGTGGTGCACCCTGGGCAACGTATACTCATAAGGCGAAAGTCTAAAAACCGGCAATTCACTTCTGACTTCGAACTACCATGACCCGACTGTATGTCATATCCGACCACTTTCACTTCCACAGTACTCACATTACCTTACCTTTTTCTCTACTTTTGTGCCTGTCTCTTTTATATCTGTGAAACCCTCTTCTCTTCTCCAACCACCTCTCGACTTTTTGCGACTTTGATATTCCTCCCCTCTGTCAAGCCTGAAGTTAGCTAAAGGGTTAATGATAACTATCATAAAGCCTGCCACTTAATATAAGTATTACCCTACTACCTTGATCGTTGTAAAAAAGAAGTGGGATAAGAGAGACCATCCAAATTAATTAGTCAGTCGGTAAGAACTGGACATCTCAGAGAACAAAAGTGAAAATATTAACCACTTATGAAGCAAATAAGTTAAAAAAAAAGCAAATCCAAAGCATCAAATAAAACAGGAAATTTTGATATGCCAACATCTTCATTTACTTCGTACTCCACTTAGAAAATTAGCATACAAGATCTCGAAATTCGAACAAACACAAATCTCTATTGGTCATAATAATGACTTCACAACTCACTATAAGTCAATTGTTTTGTACCCAATCATTTCATAAAAAAGGCACATAGATTACAAATCTACAACAGTACACCAATGCTTTAAATCCACTCTATTGCTATACTACACTAGTATTATTAGATTAAATACTTAACAACTGACACACGATAAATGACATAATTCCATTTTATATTAAATTAGTGCATTGTAAATAATAAATCACCAACCGATGCACTTGGAAATTGTTAAAGCGACCTAATTTTGAATCACACTTTATAAATCGATCATTTGAAACATTATGACCCATATATGGTCTTTGTGGGGAAAATATTGTAAAGAGGACACGATAACGTTTTCTAATATCAATTAAGCATCCCTCAACAACATAAATATTAAAATTGTCACCTCTCAGTCACATAAATTGTTGCCCTATACTCTTAAATAGTACAAATAGTCTGCATGATCAGGAAAATACACTACCATGTAGAGAGCCTTTTCTCGAAAGACAGTCACACATTGTAAATTCATTTCCAAAAAGTGCCTTCTCTAAGTTCGGGCTCACTTGAAAGTTCAAAAAAAACTTAAAATAGTGCAGTTATTGGAAACTAGATATTCATATGCAACAACTGACAGAGATCATTACAGAAGTACGTACTCAAATAGATGTAAGGACAATAAAGAAGTGTCAAGCAAAACCAAAAACCCGGATTGGAAGTTCTGAGTTTATGCACAGGCCTCAAAATTCAAATAATACCCATGTCAATTTTATAAGAAAACGAAATTAGCAATAAAAATACATGGAACTGCTAAAATAACTGTGCGTTGCCCTGACTACTAACCATCTGATAAATCTCGTCTGTCTGCTCTTTGCAGTAAGGTGGCATGACTGACCATAGAAACAAAGGTAAGCTCCAAATATCGTGACCCCCTTAGTCCACCAACGTACCTAGAGGTCAATGAATGTGAATGTGGGATATTACCCATAGAACCATATCACTCGGGAGAACTCAAAACAAGACCCGTGATTTTTGAGTCTTCACTAGCAATTTTTTTCTCTCCTCCTCTCATAACTACCTGCTAGGGTGTTTCGGATACTGATTGATGATTAAAACTCGCAACAAAGTTTTGTAGTAGTAAGTTTAAAACTACACATACGAACTAATCACTAATCAAACGATCCCTCCCTACTATTTAAACGGATAATACGTAGAAACGTACAGGGGGTTAAATGCAGGAGCATGAGAAGGAGATTGAGCGCCGGATGCTAATATATCATGCGCAAAGGTAAATAGCATGTGAGGACTGCTTGAGTGGATATGAATACCACTGGGGATATGATGAGAACGAATTTCGTACTCCCGAAAATCCGTATCGGAATTAATTGAATGGATGATTTTTTGCGCAGCGGCTTTACATAGCGGACAGGTGGGGTTAATACGAACCCATCGGAGAATGCATTGGTAGCAGTACGTGTGCATACAGGGTATGAGAAAAGATTGATTCACTTTTCGATCCCTGCATATCACACATTCATCATCAGGGTCTATGGGGGTCATATCGGAGATATTTGTCATTTGATTACTATTTCCATCTGAAGAATTATTGTTAGTAGCTTGGCTAGCCGGAGAAGTGCCTGTGACATCCTCTTCCTCACGATGCGCCAAACGTCGTCGCACCTAAAACGCATGATATTCGCAGATCAACTACTTACAAAGTTACAAGTAATAGCACTGTTAGCTTACACTCAGGGTTATACGACCGCGACCTCGCCTTCTGGTAAAACGGCTGGCATTCGCAGTCAAAATTTCTTCCTTTTGGTCACTCATCGCCTTAATTACACAAAGAAAGAATAAATTTACTCAAATTAAACTATCGATCAAAAGGCACCCCGAGGATAGGGTTAATAGCAGCACTTTTAATGGGAAAGAAAAATTGGGAAGAAAATAAACCAGTCTGTACAAAATTGGGAAAAACGAGTGAAGACAAAATATTAAAATGAGCTAACAGTGAGGAAATAGGGAACTAAAATCCATCGATCCAGGGGTTCTCTTCAATAAACTTTGATATGACCTCTTTCATGGCTAAATTAGGAATCAATTGATCTTGGGTCAGAGGTTGACGTGTAATGGGATCAAAATGTCCAACCTGGCGCAAATGGGCCTGTATTGATTCCCGTTCATAAGTGATACCACTAGGCGTGATAACAGGATCCTGCATCAATTCAAAACTAATTTGCCCACAGAGGTAGTCGGGAATTTCGCGTTTGGCACGTCTGTCGTCAACTTGAGCGAAAATCGCATCCAAATCTCGTAGTCTAGCAGCCGTTTCTGCTTCAATTTGACTCGCTGTGAGAGGTGGTTTGCGAATGGATACCTGGACATTAACATCTGTAATGTCCTTGTCATCTTCTTCAAGAGCTTTATTCTCGTACGATTTCATCTTTGATTCTTCCTCCGTCTTGTTCGAATCCTCACCTCTAACGGCTCTCAATAGCCGCTTTCCATCTTCAATGATAAGTTTACTCAGATACGACTACAAGGAAAGCGAAAATTGGAAATGAGAACACAGGTTACCTGAAGTTCGATTTCTTCTTGCTTGCGTTTTTCATCTAACTGCTCAAATCGTTTGCGTTTCGCGAGACGAATTGAAGCGGTAATGTCATCTCCAAAGTTTTTGTGAGTTTCGAGAGCAAGAGAATGAGTTGTTGTAAGCTTTGCAATGGCCTCATCATATTGACCGACAGCTAAATGGCATTGACCAGCAAAGAAAAAGGCCTTCAAATTGTTAGGATCTAATTCGAGAGCGCGTCTACAAAAAATAAACCATGGTGATTTAAGATAAATTATCAAGTATAAACAAAAATCTGAATAACATACCTACAATCGGCAAACGCCTGATCATACATCTTTAACTGTAGATAACAGAGAGCTCGATTTGAGTAGTATGCAGAAATGGAACCATTCTTTTTAATAGCCATTGTGTAGCATTCAATTGCCCGTTTATTGTCTGAAGCGGCGAAGAAGCGATTCCCACAGTCTTTTAACTCTGAGTGTGACATACGTGAAAGATCTAACTATAATGAAGTTGAGAGTGGCGTAAGTGGCATCGATTAAGCATTATAGAACACTTGTGATTGGGTAATAAAGTTGTCATTTGCAAATTCTAAAGGCGCTTTTTATTTAAATAAGTGAAGATATCAACTAAGGAACTAGCACGCTTTAAGTATGACGAACTAAAAACGAATGAAAATACGGAAAATAAAAATTCCCGACTTCAATCTGACACCTAAGGTACCATATAGATAAAAAAGACCTCAATTCTCTTATGTGGTGAAAAGGCAACCTAAATGCACTCTGAATCACAAGCTCACATCTGGTTACCATTTCATGAATTGGCATTAACTAATGGAGGTAGTAATTGCATCAAATTATGCCAGCCAAAACAATCATCTTAATGAATTACCATGACAAAAATTGATTAAAAAGATAGTAAAGTAACGGTAAGCAAAAAATCGATATGAATAATGGAACGATCAAGAATAAAACGTGTTTAAGAACGAAAAATCTTTTCAACTAGAGGCTGGAAAACAATTTACTAATTAAAGAAAGACAATTAATGACTCACCGGTTTGGTTTTTTCCATATTTTAATCACAAAAGTAAGAGGCTTGCTTTCCAATAAGTTTAAAATGGGTACGAAAACTCGAGCACAGCCAAATCACAAACGACAAGCTCAAAACTTTCACAAATGTTGCTCAAATAGCCCGCAAAAATTATTAATGCAGCTGACTAATTTAATGGCTAAGATGGAACTTGTAAAATTTAAGTAATCGAATGTATTGTTTAAATTACTTTTAATTAAAAAACATAATAAATGCTATTAAAAGGTACTTCAAAGAAAGTAATCTACGTTTTACCACATGCAATTATGCTTGGAATCATACTTCCGTCAATTACTACGATTGTTGCTTACTATTAGAAAAATGTGTATAAATTAATAAAACATATTAAATTGCTTTTCAAGAAGGATACATATCGTGAATTAACTCAGGTGCTTCCTATTGAAACAAGATTACAAAAGTGGAGTTTTATAGTCAAAGATTGTTATTAAAATATGAAGCTAAAATGACTTCATTGACGACATTATCTCCATTTTAACCAAGCAGCCAATTCATGACCGAATATATTAGTGCTTATTTTCTTAGCCAATTTAAGATACGACTAAATTTCACAAATTACCAAATGGGCATCTAGTTATTTTTTATGTAACAATATCGTCAATTCGCCAACTATATCAATAATAATAATATCAAATATTTGTAGAAATTTTCATTTCTTTAATTACATTAGACAATAGGTTAGGTTTTGAAGGATCAAATGATGCCGTATTGCGTTTAAATCATTTGGCTCAATCAATAATCATAGTGCTGCGGTTTGAATCAACGAATTTTTTAAATTTTACCGAAAGATTCACGTTGGCATATGCATTAATTGAGAATAAAGTAATTTTCCATTTCCCATTCTAACTATACCCGATGAAATGGGAGGGAGATTTTATTATTTTGAGTGACTAAGAAAGTAAGATCCAAATTATTAAATGAACGATAGTTAAATCAAGAAATATCAATATGATAATTCTATTTAATTTGACATACATCTGACAGCATACTTTATGCTCTTATTATTTCCTTAGAGGGCCTTACCATTAAGTGGGTTCATCTTCCCCAGGGTGCACTAGCTAAGATTCCTTTTCTATTCCTAAATCATGAATCTGTTCCTTCTAATCGTCACCGTATAGTTATTAACACAATTCCTAACTACTGGTATTCTTAATAAATAACTTTTTAACGGTTTGTCTGCCAATTTGTTAATTCAAAGAGGTTTCGTATATGCTTCCTTAATGCTGCATAAAAAGTTGTTTCACTTAGAAATACAGGATGTCCCAAAAAATGTATACGCTTTAAATTTACAAATAATTTTAAAGTGTATGCAATATATACATTTTGGCTTGTAGGGTGCGCTTCGTATGCCTAAGAGGCATAATAAACCCTTATTATTCTGTATCTATGATAATTCGCTTTTGGGACGTTATTTATCATTGAATATTCTAGGTTTTTGGTATTTATATACACATTTTCAGGCATTTGAGTTATTAGACTTTTCCATTGTTGGAAGTTTTTTTCTATCAGCTTCTCAGGATTTATTCTAAATGCCTGATTATCCTTTACTATCCTCCTTCAATTCAACCAATTGCTCTCCTCTAGTTGGGTTATATCAGATGTTCCAATTGATCTATGAAAGCAGTATGATCTGTTCCTCTATTAGTTAACTGAGACTTAAACTTCGGGTTAAAAGGTAGCGATCGAGGAAATTTACACTAAAGAATTGTTTTCTTCTTAATAGATGCTTTGCCTACTGACAGTCAATACCTGCCGATTATAAATGATTTTTTTTGCCAATAAGCTCTCGACTAGAATATCCACAGACACTATCATCACGTCGAGACATAACTGATGTCTAACAGATAAATGTTTTAACGTATGAGCCTACATTATATATAAACAAATTTTGATCGCTTCCCGGAATCCTTCATACTGATCAAGAGTCTTGGCTGACTTGATCGTTGTGAAACATCTTAACTAGAATAAATTTTAAACGTCCAATTTAGCAATAAACTAAAACACAATAGAATGAAGTTTATGAATTTTGTCAAATTTCACTCAATGTGTGTATTTTTTATCTTCGTGCCAACCGTAATTCGCATGAGATGTGACTGTTCGCACTAGATTCGAATTGTTCAAATAGTGGAAAAAATAAATTCTATTTTCTGGGTCTATTGAAAGTGAGTGTTATATAACACACAATATATGAAGAAGTAGATATTTAATATATTCTTTTTGAAGTCTGACATTCAAATATACTAATCGGTAATGCCGGTGCTTCTCATTGTTTAATGCATACCATTGATACCTTAACCCCTGACCTCTGAATTTGCAGGTGTACTCGTCACCGTTACATACGTTTTCGTAAATCGTATACTTATTTCACCGAGCAAATGATACATGAGTCGCGATGTCTTGTCTAAACCACGACAATCCTATCTGGCAAAATTTCCTAGCAATAATATTTCGCCGAAGTCCCCTAAGCTACATCATCAGTATTGAGAAAACAGAAAATATGGCGTGAATAGCATTTATTGCAGTCTCTAGAGCTCTGATACAAAGCTCAGTCATGAAAGCAAGATCAGGGCTAGGCTTTGGTGATTACTGATCCCTCGTAGGTTGAGAGGTCTTTGCTCTTAAAATGTACCTTCCAGACTGCTCGAGTGCGAACGAGTGCTTTGTTAGGCCTCAGTTATTTGATTTTCCTAAATGTGTATGTCTCCTTTGTTTTATTCACAGCCAAAGTCATTTATAAACTTAAGTGATTTTAAATTGACACAATATAGAAATAAACTTTATGTCCACCTGAACACCAACCCTTCAAGTGGTGAAAGAAATGAAGGTTGAATACATACCGAGAATTATATTACATAGGGAAATATGTAACATTGTTCAGAAGATTTAAGAAGGAAAAAACTTGTGAATATGGCGAGGAGGCGACATAATGGAGGCCTATTCCCACAGCTACTTGGGTAAGAGGGATAAGCACTGGTGAGAGGCTGCAATAGACGAGGATCTGATGGTCACATGTGAGGAGTAAATGCGGGACTGAGAGAAGAAGATTGAGAGTGAAGGTGCGCATACACAACTATTGGAAGGGGAAGGGAAGACAAGGTGATTAATATGTGGATTCAGCGTAGACTTCGAAGCGCCTGTAGATAGAGGCAATGTAGCTCATTACACGAGCCCATTTCGGACAGCGATTTGTGGCCATTTCATCTGAATCCAGCGTAGTTGGAATACCTAGGCTTTCAGCGACTTTAAAAGCAAGCTGAAAGAATAAAACATGGCAAAATGTAATAAGTTAATCAAGGCAGTTAGCTCACTTCCAACTTATTATGCTCCTATGTAATTGTGATATATCAAAGAAAAGAAGACCATTTTTAATTCCAAACAGACCCTAACATACTATGCTCTGCTACCATACTCACCAATGCAATGTTGCTGGATATCTTCCAAAATCGTGAGCTACTATTAATAGATCATTTGCCTTCTAATTATGGCTAGCTTGTCTCTGGTCTGTAAATTATGTGGAACGTATGAAATGTTTGTATAAGAGCAACTTCCAAAGAATATGTTACTTGCAAAATTCATTACATAATCAAGAAAAGCTGAGAGGTGATGGTTTGCGTATAACACTCTTCTTCACCGAGTGTATTACTTTCTTATTAATTGGGACAAAAGTTGAATGCTTATGACTATATATTCTGAAGAGAGAAATAACGAAACACGTCTCTGGCGAATTCATGTACCTTCCTAGTTATCTTTGCCTCTACCTCTGTTCTTCCCACATCTTTGATTAATAAAATGTTAATTATTGATCAAATTACACGAAAAATTGGCCGCTTACTTCGAATCTTTCCTTTTCATTCATTTTATCCACAACCTCAGCCCAATTCTCGGCAATCAGTTGGGGCACATATGTGTGGAAGAGAGCACACAGTGCCAGTCCATCATTCCAGGAAAACGAGAAGTTCATCACTTTCACGCCCCGATAACACTTAAGTCGATTTTGACACCACTTAAGGAGAGCTCTGTACTTTGTGACATCGCCATTACGGCCTGCCAATTGCCGAAGGTGATCAACAGCAGGATAAGACGCAGTGTGGACATTGAAGCCTTCAAAAGGGGGGCGAGATGGAACAATGCCGTGGTTACGCGCTGCAGCTGAGATCACCGCAGTGACAGCCTCTACGGTAATTGCATTGGGGGGAACAAGATAATCTGCTTTCTTGCTGAAGACTGAGATTATGTGGGTGGTGGAGCCATTGGGCTGAAAACGAGGAGTGGAAAAGGCAGCAATACTGGGAGCTCTCGTCTCTTTTAAATGGGTAGATGTGATGTTAACTCGAACAGGAGTGGACTGAATTATACTGCTCCTGTGCTGTGAAGACATTGGCGATATAGCATAGATGGCTTTAGAGGTGGAAGAAACAGGTAATGTTTTGGTCTTCTGTAGATGTACTTTGGCCTTGACCCTGTCCTCAAAGGACTGAATCAGGCTCTGCACAGGTAGGCCAGTTTGTCTGATGTCGGTGGATGGTATTATGCTAACTGAGTCTTCAGAGGATACAGAGGGGTTGAAACCCTGTTTTTGTAAGTAGGATGATTTCAGAGAAAAGGAGGAGGTTGTGAATGTGAATGGAGGGTGGCTAGTAGTTCTCTGTACTGGATCAGCATTAGTCTCAGCCTCTTCTTTCTGTTTGAACTCGTAGAATTTGATTAACTCTGAAACACTAGTCTAGAAAACATTAAGATCCAGAAGTTACTCATTTGACCCAATATAAACATGTATATTGATTGCTGAAGAAGAAAAAAAGCATGATTTATAAGGATTCCATTGTTGAAATAGCATAACCGGAATAGTTTTAATTATCGATGAATATTGATTTGTACATATTCGTCTAAATGGTTCATTTCCCTTTTATTGAATTTCGGCACCAGTAAATCTTTTTATTGACAAAATGCAGGAGGGATTTCACATATTTTCTCATTAAAGCCAGAGTCGTTTTAAGGATACTAAATAGTATTCAGCATTTTAATGGAAAGGTGCAATCTTTCCAATTCTCACTAAAATGATTGCGGTAGATACAAGTAACAAATGATTTCATCTAAATTGAGAACTCAGTTCGGGGTCCACAATAATATATTAATGAATATTTCCATTTGGACGGCAGTACTGATCCATTTAAACTAAGGAAATGTATTAAATCACGTGCTAAGCTTAAACCACCCCAGAGTGACACAAAGGGGAAACATCAAAATAGCCGCTCAAGGCGTGCTTTATTTGTCCTTCGCACACGACTGCATTCCCACGTGCGTAATTCAGACGTGTAACCAAGCTCCCCTTCCAACAATTCTCACTTTCCCCTCTTCTACTAGTGCAATTATTCAATACAGCAAGACCGTTCACCTAAAATCCCGTCCTTCTATATTTAGAAACTTCAATACATCTTGTTAGGCCTTAAGAGGTGCTATTGGACCCCTATCTCTGGCAGTTAACAAAAGCAGGAATTACCGCAACAATCCTGGCGATCACGCCTTCTCTGAACCCATCCAGAACATCATAAGGACGACAAGAAGGTGCAATCTGCAAAACTTCGAATATTTTCTTCAATCCACAAGGATATTTGATCTACGCTAATTCTTAAAGCAACAAAGGTGATCTCAGGGAACCAGATGTGTCTCAAGGAGCCATTATCAACAAAATAACTGGGTATAAGCCCTCTTGTGCTTCCACAAAGATAGTAACGGAAATAAAACTTTCATAAAACCAAGATCTTTGTGGATACATTTTCTCCCCTACAGAGTATTTTCATAATTTCCCAACCGAAATGCTTATTTTTTGTTCAAAACATTTACTAAACCCTTTAGAATGGCACTAATCTTGTTGCTCAAATAGATAATTGGATTGAATATAATAGATAATGCATATTTATAACAAATTTATAACATTAAGACTTGAGATAATTAAGTTAGCACGTTCAAATTAAGAAAACCTATTTTAATTAGCAGAGAAAAGATCAACATGCCTTCGAAGATATTGATTTAGATTGAATTTTTTCACTCACGAATCTTCTAACACCTTCAAATAGATGAGCAAGTTCTGGGTTCGTCATAGACTCGTCCTCAGAGAACATTTTCTATTCTTAATATCGCAAGAGGATAAAAAGTTCATCAATACCACCACCGGGTTGCGTTATGCGTCTAACCACCAGGAGAAAAACAGGCTGAGAGTTTAAAAGTTTCCCACGGAGCAAATAATTATTCAAAAAATGCAACATCGATAACCCAAACACCAAATTTTCTGCTGTCGTAGATCGTCACATGACCAACTAGAAGTGAATTTTTAGACATATTTTGTAATTAATAAGGCGAAATGACTAAAATAGACAGAAAGGAGATTTTTGTAAAATGTATAGAGTTTGTAGGAGGAAATGAACAATTAGAGGGATGTAGAAACTAACGGCAGGTGGTGTTCTCGTTCTTAAAGACGAAAGTCATTAGGTTTATCCGTTGTAAGGCAAACTATTTTACAATTCAAGGTCTTACAAATGAACTTTACCGTTGGAAATAGTGAGACAACTTAAGTGAACTTTGAAGAAGTAAAAGAGAGGGTATTAGAAAGATGAGCTAAAAATACTTGAAGTAAAGGTGGGTGGGAGGGACATCGTCAAGCACAAATAAGAGACCTAGACATGTTTAGTTCATACTCCATGCATGAGTTAGAACTGATCTATCATCAGCATCTGATATCTTGGCATTCAAACATGACACAACTATCCTGGCTTCGGTTGTGTGTTGACCTTCATTTACCAAATATAGGTGTATTGGCAAAAGTAGGCTTTCTTAAATTAAGAAAATGTCTTCGAAACAGCTATATTGTAAGGGTAGCTGAAGTTTATGAAAGTGAAAATTTATTGAAGTAAAAGATGAATTCTTGATTTTAAAATTTGTCAGCCTTCAATAAAGATATTTTTGTGCCAAAAGCTACTGTTTCAACGTCTAATCTTCATTGTCTTGTCCTCGGATTCCTCAGCAGAGTTTTTTAATTTAACGTTCGGAATATCTTCATTCTCCTCACAGTTCTTAGTTATAGTGCTCAGAACCAGTTCTTTAGTAGTGGAAGAGCGTCTAGGAATCTTACTCCTGACTCAGCAGATTACTGCAAACTGCTCCTCTTAATTACTGTCAAATTTCACTAAAAGGCAAGAGTGGGTGCAGGTGGTTACTACTGACTAACACGTTTCATTACGTTCAACCAGTAAGCTTAAACATGGAAGTGGTGTAGGATGATGGCAAGTGTGTGTAATCACTTATTCCCTTCTTATTATCGCATATTTCCATCACGGAGTAAAGAGGGAAAATGGAGAGAGGGGCAAGGCAGAGGGGTAAGCAGAAGTAGTTGGGTAAAGAACCGAAGATCGTAACAGAGAGGAAGAAGAATGGACTAGAGGATGGTTGTGGAGTGTGTGGTGAAGTGTGTGTTTACACGTGAGCCAGTTACCATTTATTCATAAACGGGAACTTAAAGAGGTTAAAATGTTCGGGTAGCCTAATTAAAGTAAACTACTCGGTGGTCTACGGTATTTCTGCAGGCCAACGTGAGGTCAAAGCAACGACTTAAGCATTCCAAGTTCCGCCCTGAGGTGTAGTAGCAGCTTTGGATCTTTAAAAGGTGGTCACAACGGATGCATGTTCCTTGTGTGAGGGTGTGGATATGTTTGTCAAGGTCACTCATTTAGAGAGTAAATATAATAACTGTGAATGTAAATAACGCAAGATACGGACAATAATTAATGTAAAATGTAAAAATGTTGTACTTCAAAGAGATGCAGTCTTTTTGACGATCATGAGAATCTAATAATGATTAATTTAACTTAAGAGAATGGACTTGTTTACGTTGTTTCTCATTATCACAGAGGTATTCTTTCTCAAATTATGGACGATATGGTAGATTGTGTTGATAAAATTACAATGTAAATTGGTATTAACATATCGAGTTCTGTTATAGTTAAGTTAAAATCATGCTTACTCAAATACGCAGAACAAAAGGATATACTTTCATTAACATCTCCCAATTCTGTTGCAATTTAAGGCTTTTCTCCTGTTATTTCTTAATTCTGAGAAAATAAGAGCACCTTATAGCATTTTTTTCGAAAAGTCCGCATTTGCTCTATTGCCGGTCGTTTTATTTGCTTTATGAACGTAGTGAGGCCTTCCTATTTGACAACGGAAAGGGAATTTTAAATTCTAGTTGGGTGTGTCGTCAATAATGGGCTGATAACTTTGCGAATAGCACAATCGATCGACTCCTCGCGAAGAAACGTCCACGTATAATTTTGGTCAATGGGTTTCTATTAAGGTCTTAAGGGCCGATATCACATTTCTAAGTACAGGTGGAAGGAAGGGCGAACACACAGGACAGCTAAGCACAAGTGACTTTCACTTATGCCCTTGAAGCGTACGAACGGCCGATAATAAGAATATAAATTTTATGAGTTATGTCAGTCATAATTGACAAAAATATTATATTCTCATGAGGAGAGGGAAGATTTATTTCCACCGTGACACCTTTTTATAAGCTACACCTTCTTTTTAGAACTTTGTCGTCTGGAATACATGAAGTTCGGTAGTTGGCGCAGCTTTTATCCTGCCAAACTACTCCTTCTTCAGAAATCCTTTCAAGTATTTCATTTAAATTCAGTCTGTTTCTTCTTCTCATCACCAATTCCTCCAGAGCTTTTCCACCAAACATTCGATTTGCAGTCGTCTGGAAATCAGGAGCACATCTTTCCGCATTTCCTACGTCTCTTACCAATCCAGCATATTTCATTCATTATTTGATTTAGAAGAAAGCTCTCTGCTTCCCTTTTAGATGGGATGGTTTGTCCTCCCTCCTGACTTCATTTCTGTGGCTGCAGTAGGATTTAATTCAAGGTGCAGATTTTCCCTTATTCGAACTCTTCTGGTTCGACGTTTTCCCTGCCTTTCGGTCAACAGTCTTAGTAGTCATTTTCAATCTCTTCAGCATCTTCAATTCGTCTAATTAGTTCAGACCAAAATAGGTGCAGTTCAAGCAGATTATCGGATATTTCTGTTTTCTTGACCACTGGCGTCATTCGTAGAGTATAGAAGGATTCCTTGATTTGAACTTCTGGGTCAAATTTTATTTTCTGAATTGTTTTATTTCAGTACCTTGTTCCTTTATGTCTTCAATTGCCGCAAGCCTTATCAGTTTCTTCAGCTGCGAAATTCGAAAAATTGCAGGTTATTTTAGGAACCTCACAATTCCCCTTCCGCCCCTCCTCAGCCAGCGAGCAGATGTCATACGTTTCTCATCGTGTTTTTAAGTGAGCAAAACATTTAAAACTTCGTTGGAGCTCGAAAGGCTCTTAATCACACAATTCAGACAGAATCAGGAAAGATTATTGAAAGTATTTTCTGAATTACCTTGTGCTGATGAAACCTGTGAGGCTCTCACATTTAGTAGTTTCTAACCTCCGAAACAGTAGATCGACTTTTTCTTCACTAAGAGGACTTCACTTTGTCTTCACGATATGAACAAGATCGTTTCGGAAAACCTCCTCATATTTTTCAAACCAGTTTGTATGAGTTGAAAAGATTTCTGGATCAATGTAAAACTTACTGATTCGCTGAGATATCCTAATTTTCAGTTTCCATATTCATGGCTTTGGGAAACTTTTCTAGAGAAAAAACCATTTATCCACTATTTTCCCCTAAAAAAATAATGGCTTTATTACTTTTAACCTCTATATCTCCCTCCAGATCTTATGTTTGATATTATTAACCCATTTTTACTTATCATGGTTATGGTTAAATAAGTTTTAGCGTCTTACGGACATGTGTTATCATGTCTTTCTCCCTAAAACCGAGTAATCGGCCTTTGTAGTTCTATAAACTTCCTTCGACTAACGCCAAATACTTTTATCAATATGAGTGGCTTGACATATTCATTTAGTGTCGCCCTTATACACATCACATTTTCCACTCTTTTGACCATATAAACACTCACTTCTAATCGTTCTCCTCTCTTGACTCTGACTTTGCAGTTTTTGCCACAATGGCTGTGAGAATTTGGTGGAGACACCACAGAGTACATAATCCAAGCAAAGTTACTACACGTCATAAGTCCGTTGCTTATATATCGTTGAGGTAGCTTAGCTAACTTCGGGAACCTTTGCATAGAGATTACTGAGGATAAGTCAAGGCCTCTTCGCGTAGCAATACGCTACAGTTCTAAACTAGTAGTACTGGAAAAGATACCAAACTGTCATTTAGATATTTAACCAGCAACCAAAAATCTTATCTTGCGAGGGATCATCAAATCGAAATCTGCACTGTTGATTAAACTTGTGAGAGAACAGCGGGGGGAGGGGTTGTATTGGTGACTTCAAAGGCTAAAAGTATGGCAAAGTTTAATTTGAGATCAGACCAGAAAGGATTTCTGATCAACATTTACGCTATGTACTACAGTAAATCACTACAAAATAAAGGTTAACAGAACACAAGTATTTAACCACCCTCTGGAAAAATTGTTGATAGAATTGGTTTTTTTCAGAATAACAGTACTAAACAACACAAGTGGTGGCATCTCAACCATTTGTTTAATATGACCGGGTGGTACAGCGATCGGGCTAGGCACCATCGTGAATTAAAGCTGGACCCTCCCTTGGGAGGTGCTTCGAGTTTGGAGGAGATCAAAACATCTATACGACTAGGGTGTTGCACATAAAATGCCTCCACCCGGAATTTTTTAGAGGCTGAATTGGTTTATAATGAAGTTTGAGTTTAATTAGTTCATTTGCAGTTAAGTTAAGGACAAATTTCGCGTCCCTTTCTTTAGATGGACTGGAATTAAGATTCCGATACGTCCAGAGGCAGCAAAATTGTTAAATATCTTTATTTAAGTGAATTTCATAGTCTTCATTACCATTTCAAAAACGCTGACGTAAACATTCGTAGTAATCAATGCCAAAATGTATGTGCCCAGGAAACGCATTTAGCCAATGTTTACCTATAAGTCATCTAATATAAACGCGCCTTTAAAAACGGAGAAAACAACACTTCTATTTGTTTTTTTTTGCCTTTTTATTCCAGCTCTATTTAAGTAAACTAAATTCAAACATGCTTTTTTAGAATTGCATTCAGGTTACATTAGAAGTCGGATTATAGATACAAGAATTCACTGAGGGTTTGGAGACTAGGAAGACCTAAATGGAACAAGGACACAGAGATTGCATTGTCGCATATGCCATAAGAACACATAACCTTATCTACTTTCGTATATGGCCTTTTTCAATATGCTTCACTTCCACGGAGCCATCTAATTGTTAGAGCAGTTGACTGAGAAATTTGCATGTCGAAGGCCTCCTATTAGTTAGGCCTGTCGTTAGCTTAGTACAGCTTTGTTTTACTTCGCTCCTTGGGGGAACCGGATTTAATACTATCGACTAGAAACTTGCTCCATATTTTGGTCCTGTGATTTTAGTAGATTTGTCTTGCGGCTCTGTCGAATTTTACTTGTAATTAGTGCAATTACTTAGGAGATATGAACGTCTAGTTAAACTGCAGTTGGTCAGCTCAGAAGCTGCCATAAAAATTATAAGGGAAAAGTGTTAAATTGGCATAAATTAATTGATGGCGAAGATGATCACTAATACATCCTAATAAATTATCACGATTTCAGATAGAATATTAGAAGGCATTTATTAAAGCTTTTTGGCCATACCTATCGAATGGATGGAGTGAGATCTGTTTCTCTTCGGAAGGAGAGCTTCGAGGAAAAATATTAAAGTTTAAAATTAGTTCAAAAGGGTGGTATAATGGGAATGGGCTCATAAGATAGTGATTCATAGGACCATGTCTGGAAGTTTAGACCCTGTCCTTAATTCATTCATTAAACATACAATTTATGTATATAGCAGAGGCTGCAAACACAGGCCTTGACTTGACCATAGCAATCTCTATGGTAGAATCCCTTTGTATGAAATTGCTCCCGAAATTAGCTAATTTACTTCAACATTATTGAGGACGCAGAGCGTATGGTGTGAATAGCATTGATTCTGGTTGTGAGCTGCTGCGCAGACCTAAGTCATGAATACACAGTTTTGGCTACTCTAATCATGCTACGACTTTTGATTGTTGTCCGACTGAGAGGTCTCTGCACTCATAATCTTACATGCTCCTTAACGTGATCAGTAGTACGTTCGCACTTCCTAGACTGTTCGAGCAAGCATAGTATTCCTTGGTTCATCTACGTTGGCTTTTTGCACTCCACAAATCACTTATCTCAAAATTGCGTAGACGACGGCAATTGGCACCGAATCTTAAAACAACTGAAAAAATGACAAACCATACCTATTGGGTTAAATAAATATAAATTGAGAATATATGATATCACTATACTGACTTTGGAAGAATAGCATTTAAAGTAACAAGAAGTTGGCTAATGGATCGCAAAGTTCGATGAATAGAATTGTTAAAAACAAGATAAAATTAGTTTATGTTTACATTGGTAAATAATTTAAATTTTTTGGCATTTTAGGGATCAAATTTTAGGCAAAAAATTGTTTGCAAGGGCTTTACGTAATTGTTTTAGTATTGTAAATGCTATCAATAAATAACCTTGTACGTATTTGTGACAACTGAAAATTGTATAAATTCGCGAGCATGATATGTTACTTCACATTCTTATTTCCAACTTCAAAACAAAATGACAAACAACGGTGTAATAGAGCCACCATTCTATGAAATGGTTGGCATGTTTGCAGATGAAGCTATGGTACATGTCGAAAAAAAGGTCACGACAGAGCTGCCCTTCAAGGGTTCTGAAAAGGACAAGCGAAATTACATTAAGGGTATTCTGATGTCAATGAAACCCTGTGATGACATTCTCGAATTCAACTTTCCTATCAAACTCGACAGTGGGGAGTATGAAATTATTCAAGGATGGCGAGCTCAGCATTCGCACCATATTACCCCATGCAAAGGCGGTATTCGTTTCGCTCCCGATGTCAACATGAATGAAGTCATGGCTTTGGCGACCCTGATGACCTATAAATGCAGTCTTGTTGACGTTCCGTTTGGTGGTGCCAAGGCTGCGGTTAAGATCGACCCTAGCAAGTACAATGTTAGTGAACTTGAACGCATTTGTCGCCGATTTGCTCTGGAGTTGGCAAAGAAGAACTTTTTAGGACCAAATTCGGATGTTCCTGCTCCTGATGTAGGCACTGGACAGAAGGAAATGGCCTGGATAGCTGATACCTATGCCAATACAGTTGGTTTTGGTGATCTGAATGCCCTTGGTTGCGTCACCGGTAAACCGGTTGAGCATGGTGGTGTTGAAGGTCGAACCGAAGCAACTGGTCTTGTAAGTAGTGACACTTAATTACTATTATAAACATCCTGAACTGATTAATTTTCTCCTTTTTCTTCTTTTCTCAGGGTCTTTTCTTTGGGATTAAGAACTTTGTTGAATCGGCGAAGAACTGCAAAGCTTGTGGTCTAGATAAACCAGGAATCGAAGGAAAGAGAGTCATCATTCAGGGTTTTGGTAACGTTGGCACCTACTCCTGCAAGTTTCTTCAAGCCGCTGGAGCAAAAATTATCGGTATTATTGAAATTGACACTGCCTTATACAATCCAGATGGTTTGGACTTCAAGGAATTGGATGAGTATAGGAATGTAAGCCCCTTAGTTCATAATAGTAATCCTTCAAATTTTACGGCCAAATGTCTAATTTCTGGTTGATGTTTCAGAAAAACGGATCTCTGAAAGGATTCCCCGGTGCTAAAGAAGTTGATAGACAAGAGCTCATGTACTACGAATGTGATATCCTGATTCCAGCTGCTCTGCAAAGGCAAATCACTGCCAAAAATGTTGATAAGATAAAAGCGAAAGTGATTGCAGAAGGTGCAAATGGTCCGACTTCTTATTACGCTCATAAACAACTCATTAAAAGGAATGTCATGGTCATTCCGGATCTACTAATGAACAGTGGTGGTGTTACGGTTTCATACTTTGAATGGCTAAAGAATCTCAACCATGTTAGCTATGGGCGTCTCAACTTCAAGTATGAAAAGGAAAACACCATGTGCCTCCTCCGTAAGTTTAAGAACTATTTACCCTCTGCACTCGATTCACCCAATCTTATCTTGAGCTTTGTTTGTTCTTAGGTATAATTGAATCCGTAGTTGGAAAGTCCGTTACCCCATCCTCAGAATTATCTCATCGTATGGACACGGCTTCTGAATTGGATATTGTACACTCTGGTCTTGAATTCACAATTGAACGTGCATCAAGACAGGTTATGGAAACGGCTGAACGTTATGGCTTGGGATTGGACTTCCGTCTAGCTGCTTACATTGTTGCAATTGAAAAAGTCTTCCATTCTCTCCGTGCTTGTGGCAACGTCTTCTAGGCAGCTTATGTTTTTTCTTTCTCCAATTACCTCATAGGATTTTAGAAATATATGTGATTATTTGTACTACATGTATATCTAGAATTTACAGATTGAAAATAGTTTGAAATCACAAATTTCGTATACAGGATTGTAACTTATACATAAAAGTCAACGTGACTATACTCATATCAATAGAGTATACTTAGTTAAATTGGTTTAAAGTGGTTTCAATTTGCTTGATATAAGAAAAAAAATGCTTTGAATTTACTTGCTGGGTGGTGATACCACTCACAATTTCACCCCTGGGCCTAAGAGTTAAATAGGGAAGATTAGACATTAAGATCTTGAAAGTTGAACCCTTCCATTTTTTAAAATATCTCTAACTCCGTGCTCTGGAATTTAAACAAAACATAGCCCGCTTATTTTAAACCTCCTACAGCGTAATTTGTCTCCTTAGGCAAATTTGCTTATTTAAACGCTCTCTTTGAGCTAGAACATATAAAATGCATTACAGCTATGCGATAATAAGCCAAAGATTACTTTTGTTTTCACCTAGGTCTAAGCGATTTTTATGCCATATAGCTTTAGAAAATAGGGAAAACATTTTCCCACCCGTTGCTAGAAGGAAGCCTATTAATCAGCTGTAAAGTGCCTCATTCCCAAATGTACGTATCATTATATGATATTACATCTACAGAAATAATGAACTTCCACACATCTCATTTACTATAATTATTGCACTTTTCATTTGGTATGAAAAAAATTATCAGAAGTCCCTCTGAAAAACGTGATTCCATATCTGTATTAGCCGGCAACTTTGTGTATTTCCTAGGTCTTTTAAGGAGGTCTTCCTAACACCTCTTTTGGGCCAGAACAATAGTATCCTGTAAATTCTCTGATGACAATTTCACCCTGTTCTTAGCTTAATGTTGTCCACACAATCTCTATACCTTGGGACGAAATTAAATAGGACCATTGTACCACAATTGTGCATTTTTGATTTTGAAATTATGTTTTTTACAATCAGGGATTTTACTAAACGTTTTGTGTGGTCACTTGTAGTTTTTACATGAAAATCTTTATTTTATATTTTGACTCCAATATTTTATTAGAATTTCCCATTGCAGTGCTCCTACTATATCACTGGTTCGAGTAAATATTTACTGAAGCTAAGAAACGCGCATAACTGTGGGGCCGAATGTTGATAAAGGCATAGCAATGATAACGACAGTGATAAATTACCCTAAACTTCTATAAATTAAGCCCATTGGGTTTTTAGGTTCCGAATAAACAAGCACGATTACGCAGATTGTTCAGCTGAGTTCCAGTTGGGACGTGGTAAAAAATAGTGGTTTCAAATAATTTTAGCCTGATCATAATTTCTACTTTTGCTTTTTACTACCATTCTTTCGTTGGGCGCATTTCTCACAGAAAGATTTGCAAACAAAATCCACTCATTTTGAGAAAAAGACAAGTATTTGATCAGTGGCCTTTCTGTCAGAATACGTTGACACGTAATGAACTTGTCATCAGATCTTTGAAGTATCGCATCATAGCGATAAAGAAGGCATGTCTAGTATACCATTCATCCAAGTGAGAGTACTCTTATGATAGAAAATGAAGAAATATTTAATCTATTCATTTACAGTTGAATTCTTCCAGTTTGGAAAGTAATGGTTTTCCCATGAAAACATCCACTTTGATGTCTATTACATAATAATTTGGCAAACTTTTCTGCCCTGTTAATGGATTTGTCGATTTAATTTTCATAATTCCTTTTAACGAATTGAACTCACGTTTTAGCATGCCATTGGAATTTTATGAAAACCACAATGTGGCAGAAACCAAATGTAATTTAAGGTGTGTCCATCAACTTTTGGGATGAGATATTCATTTAGCAGGTCACTCGGTGGGTAACATTTCATAGAGTTCAAAGCAAATTAACCAAAGGCGGCTTAAATTGAAGCTGAGAGAGCTTAGAGAAAGAAAAAGCGCTAGCAAATTGCGTAAAGTATGACTCGTCAAAACATATGTATTTACTGATCTATTTATTGTCACTATGACCTCTCTACCCACTAGACATTACCAGACTACAAATGACTCTGGAGTAAGGAGGGGGAGGGAGGGTGGAGGTAGAGAGAGTCACCAGGTCTTTGTGAAAATAGCAGAGCTTTTATAAAGGAATACCAATAGTTTGCGCATTTTTAATGTTTGAAAATCAGCACAACGCCGAAAGGATAACAACTGTCTCCAATGGCTGTCAATCTGCCAACAAAAGTTAGCTCCAATGGTCTCGATTTTTACCACGAACCACAGGGTGTTCGTTATAAATTTGACAGTCACATCGGAAAAAGATAAAGTGGCTTGCAACAAAGCCTTTTGACCTTAAGGAAATTCAATTGACAGAGAAATTACACTAATGTCGAGAAGTTTTATTCAAGATCACCGCCATCGGTGTTAATTACTGACTCAGTCCAGTTCCAGCTACGGACCTGAACTGAAACCTTGGGCAAGCCGATTTTACACTTTCCTTGGGAAGAGTCTTGTAAACTGCTTCCATTCTGTCCACTAACTGGTTGGTTTTTGAAGTATTGGCAAGGCAAGTAGTGTCTTTCTCCACGGCGTCCACTACATACATGATAAATAATTGGGGTTAAGATCTAGGGATTCAGGGGGTAGTTCGAGGCCAAACATACACTGGGACTGATTTCGTTGTAAGTACGGGGTCATAACTATTCTTAATATACCTCTGAGGTGTGACAGGAGGTCAAATGCTCCTGCGTCATAAATATAGCCTACTATTGACTACTCTCATTTGTTATCCAGGGTTTAACTACTACAGTGATCAGCAATTCCATGTAGGCATCTGAATTCGACTTAAGACTTTCTTTAAAATAGTGGAGGGGGGAGATCACATCACATCATCCACGGAGTAGGATGACACATCGGGAAAACACGATAGCTTGTTGAGGAGTGTATTTTGACCTGTATGCAGGTTATTCTAGGCCTTGTGCTTTCGATCTTGGTAAAAGTTATTCTTATAGGAAAAGAATCCGACTGGTTGTATTTCAGCAGGATGTTTCACTTTGCTATGAAGTTTCTCCGCCTTTGTTAACCGACAATCTTCAAGAGCCTCTCGTATGAGAAGTTGACCTCAGTCCGGTTCCAGCTTCGAACCTGTACCAAAACCTTGAGAAAACTGATCTTACACTTCCCCTGGGTAAGATCTTATAAACTGTTTCCATTCTGGTTGATTTTTCTGGTACTGGGAATGTGGTTACCCTTTCCCCACAGCACCCACTACATACATAATTAGTCATCGGGTTAAGATCTGGGGGTTCAAAGACCAAACATGCGTTGGGACTTATGAAGTCATAAACACTGGGTCAACTGCGTTTTGTGCTATTATTCTTGCGGTAAGTTTTTTGTCTCGAAAGAGAAGGACCAGATTGTCTTGGCAGGATGTTTCACTTTGCTCTAAGGTTTCTTCGACTTTGTCAGATGGCAATTTTCGAGGGTCTTTAGTGCGAAAAGTTTTCCACTACTATGCTTGTAGCACCATGTGGTAGCAAAGGTCATCATTGTTGAGGCTGAAACATTCAATTAACTGTGTCGACATAGCCCGATTTCTATTCGAGGGTGTCCATGGTGCTTTTCGAGGAAATCAGATTTGTGAAGGCTAGAGCAGATCAACTGCTATGCTCCTTTCTTCAAGGAGCAGCAGACTCGTAGTCTCCACTGCAGTTCTCCATTTCAAATCCCATATTTTTCACAGCCTTAAAGGGGGCACTGAGCAGTGACTGTACTCTCCTTATTTTGTAGGTCAGTGAGAAGTGCCTGGATATAAGCTATTCTCTTCCATGATTCAGGTGGATTCATATCATCCGTTCCAATTTTATTACGTAAATGAATGTAGAAGGGTTCGAACTTTTAAAGAAAGTGTGGTGGGCGTGAACGTCTTTATCACAAGTGAAAAAAACCAACCAAATCCTATTCTGTAAACTTTGTTTCGAACGCTCTGTATTTGCAGGTAGATCACCTTTCACTAGATGAATGACAGAAATAAGGGTGTGGTCCCGCCTTAATTTAATGGGTTGTCAACAGTCATAGATGACATTAGAAGCAGCATTGTTGACAAGCCATTTCGGGACATTCTGACTGTCAACATTTCTCACACGAAGTTACAATTTATGGAATCTCGATTTTCAACTTGAAGTTTCCTTCATTTGTTTGTTTTCTGGAAGACAATTTTGGTCCAACGACATTTTCTTTAAACGAAACGACTGAATAAGTTAACGTATGAAGTGTTCCTCAGGAGGAAAAGAAGCCAGCTATTGGTGCTATTCTCATTGAGCCAGATTCATCGTTGATGAGTTCGGGAACCTTTATCCTTAGGTCCGCAAATGGCGGCAGTTGCATCAAAGGAGAAGCGAGGAACGAGCAGTGGCAAGCGAGATTTAAAAAAACGATTTCCGGCTAGGTTTAACAAGAGAATCAAGTTAATCTAAAATGGAGAACCTTAATAGGTATCTTCTGCTAAAGTGATTTGATTATAAGAATTAGATCAAAGTTAGCACACCTTGAGTTGAAATTTATATCTGTCAAAACAGCTTGCACACAATGTGTGCCAAATGGGTCAGTTCAAAACGAAGCATAGTCAAAATATCATAATCTTTGGAAGTACGGGAGTATGACAAAGATCAAGTAGAATACTTGCTTGAGTAATTACCTTTCTCTATCTTTGTTACTTAGCAGATAAACAAAAAGAACCAAACAGATTTCAATGTAACCTCCTAATCTCCTTCCTTGCTTCAAGATTTTTGTACAGCTAGACTGCTATGTCAGAGTATATTTAAGATCTAATTTAGTTGTGGTCTCAGTTTTCTTTCTAATCAAATCACACATTTCAATTTGCCATGATTTGGCACAGAATGGACAATTTGGAAATGCTTGAAGTTAGACGGAGGAAGTGCAAGGCAGTTTCTATCTTTAGATTGGTGAATAGCTCAATAAATTTTCAAAAATTCTTCTTTCGTCACATTTTCCATGAACGTACTTCAACTTTTTCATTCAGGAGTGTTGGCTCAAATCCATATCCACTGTGTCTGAACGAGCTTATCTGCTTGCCCTTTTTCTATAACTATCCCGCTCCGTTTAAAACCACATCTGCATGAATACCCTTCAGGCTGTCCATGCCCAAATAACTCCCCCCACACACACTTGTCTTTCTTATACTAGTTCACCTCCGCCTCTTTCTCTATTACTCGCTCGATTACTCATCGTGGTACATTAAATGCATGCTAGTCTGCACAACTCGTTGTGTTCTACCTTTTGGAACAGTTAGTTGCAGTTGTCAGCCAGTAGCTTTCATCTAAGCTATTATGATCTCTTTCTGGTTCATTAGTTTCAACAGTTTGATAGTCCAACGAACTGATGAACTTCTATTCTGTTACCCCAACATAACATATCTTACCAAACTTCCAATTTTGATTATTGACTATGTGACTATAAAATTGTCTGATCATCCATGTGGTGATATTTTGAGAAAAACATTGAATTACAATGAACCACATTAACCAGTGTTGGGAATAGCCAACCACACTGGTTAAGTGTGGGCTGTAGAGAGGGCAGCAGAAGTCGGGCCTCTCACCGGAGGCTGTATGTTTACACTCTCTAACCAAGATGGAAAACATTTTCCAATGTGGGCTTTGACATTATTAGTTATTATTATCAGTAAATACTCTAGACAAGTTTTCAGCAACAAAATAGTAGATACTTTCATGATCGCAGTGAATTTCATCCTCAGACATTTTCAAAGCCTGTGGAAACTAGTCCGTTCAATTTGCTCGATTAACTAAGCCAATTTTTTAAACACAATTGTATTTTAAACTTGCGTATGCATGTGTTATTATACCTTGTGCCATAATTAAAGCGATCCTTCTCATTCGATTATTGAAAACATGCTTCCTGAAAGTAAGCGAAAAAATGTCTAGGACCCTTTGTAATTGCTCAGTTGCCCACAATTTTAAAGTACGCCTCTTCCACAATGCTTCAATGCAAGAAAGTTCTACTTCTGCCTCAATGATATATCTACCAGGTAGATATCATTAGATTATAATGGATTCAAGCCATTGAGAGAAGGTTGCGGCCGAATCCATTTAACCCAAAATAATTATTAATCAAATTAGAGCGATATAGAGTCATATGTTAACAAGTTACTCCCAAAAAAATTTCAATCTACCGAGCAGGATCTGTATCGATTACTGGTGCGTGAGAATTGATCATTGAAAGACAAATAAGACAAATAAATCAAAGAGTAGCATAGGGTTTATTAAATGAATTATTGATCAGAATAAAAGATTGTGTCTTAAGAGATTCTTTAATAAAATCAAACGTGAAATTTCGTATTATCCGTTGTTAAAAGTGACATATTCGGGTAAATTATTTTTATATTAATAAATTCAACAACAAACTGACTTGCTACTTTTCGTATTAAATTAAATTTAATTTTCGTACTCAATTAAAACTTTTCTTACCTATTTAACTAAGCAAAGAAATTTCGAAATCAAACTAATACATTTATTATGAGATTTCATAAAATATAAGTAAGTCCAAGCAAAAGATGAATTAAGATCAAATTGACTGCCTTGAAAAATCTTAAAGGGGGATATATATATATACATATATAAGCACCTTCCCTTTGAAGATGTCGAGAAATAACTTCAGAAGTAACGCAATATTCCGTATAAAATTCGTCGATTTTTTAAATTATGGCAGAGCAGAGGATCATATATTTGGACAAATCTATGAACCAAAGTACTCTAGGAAGAGCTAGTTTTTACTTCGTAAATACTATTCCTATCATATTATGTGATATTTGTTTATGATACGAAATTTTTATGCATAAAATAAATAAATAAGTATTTTGTTTAGAATTATTGAACCAGTGCAATATAATCAAATTGGAGTATCTCTTCGCTTATTGTCTTCTTAGGTTCCACCTTTTTTTGAGCGCACTTTTCAGACGCTCCGAAGATGTCAGGTTTGTTGGCTTTTTCCTCTCCGCTTTTATCTATATTCATATGTAGATTATTATGATAACATGGATATGCAAGATTTATCTGACGCCGACTTGATGTCGGAAATGCCTCTTATTGATGATGATGAGGGGGAAATTACGCCAGATTTATGGCAAGAAGCCTGTTGGCTCGTAATAAGTAGCTACTTCGAAGAAAAGGGATTAGTGCGACAACAGCTCGATTCTTTTGATGAGTTTATTCAAACATCTATTCAAAAAATTGTCGAAGATTCACCCGATATTGAGTTTCAAGCGGAAGCTCAGTATACTGGTGGCGTAATAGATAAACCTACTCAATTCAAACTCTCTTTCGAACAGATATATCTCAGTAAAGCAACACATTGGGAAAAGGACGGCACATCTTGTCCAATGACCCCTAGTGATGCTCGTCTTCGTAATCTTACTTACGCTGCTCCTCTTTATGTTGACATTAAAAAAACTATTATTTCCTCTCATGGAAAGAATGAAACAAAATGTGACAAGAAATTCATCGGAAAAATCCCAATTATGTTAAAGTCAAGTTATTGCTTCCTTAATAACATGGGTGACCGTGATTTGGCTGAACTAAATGAATGTCCTCTTGATCCAGGAGGTTATTTCATTATTAATGGATCTGAAAAGGTGTTAATCGCCCAAGAAAAGATGGCTACAAATACCGTTTATGTCTTCCAACAGAAGGACAGCAAATATGCCTACAAGACTGAAATTCGCTCCTGTTTGGAACACAGCTCTCGTCCAGCTAGTACACTTTGGGTCAACATGATGGCTCGTGGAGGTAAGGACAGTAACAAGAGAGCCACAATCGGTCAGAGGATTGTCGCCATCTTGCCTTACATTAAACAGGAGATTCCTGTTCTTATTGTTTTCCGTGCTCTCGGTTTTGTGGCTGATCGTGATATTCTTGAACATATTATCTACGATTTCGATGATAATGAAATGCGTGAAATGATCAAACCCTCTCTAGATGAAGCTTTTTGTATTCAAGATCAGAAAGTAGCTCTAAATTTCATCGGATCTCGTGGTGCTAGACCAGGTGTAACCAAGGAAAAGCGTATTAAATACGCTAGGGAGATCCTTCAAAAGGAAACCCTTCCTCATATTGGCATTTCGGATTTCTGCGACACTCGAAAGGCCTATTTCCTTGGTTACATGGTACATCGTCTTCTCCTAACTGCGCTCAGAAGACGAGATGTTGATGACAGGGATCACTATGGTAATAAGCGTCTTGACTTGGCCGGTCCTCTGCTTGCTTTTCTCTTCCGTGGACTTTTTCGTAATCTTACAAAAGAGATACGTCTCTACGCCCAAAAATTTGTTGACAAGGGAAAGGATTTCGGCCTTGAGAGTGCAATTCGAAGTGGTATTATTACCGATGGTTTGAAGTACTCTCTGGCCACTGGTAATTGGGGTGATCAAAAGAAGGCTAATCAGGCTCGACCTGGTGTTTCTCAAGTTTTGAACCGTTTGACATTTGCGTCTACTTTGTCCCATCTGCGTCGATTGAATTCCCCAATTGGAAGAGATGGGAAGTTGGCTAGACCTCGTCAGTTGCACAACACTCTCTGGGGTATGATCTGTCCTGCAGAGACTCCAGAAGGTTCTGCAGTTGGTTTGGTAAAAAATCTTGCTCTCATGGCTTACATCTCTGTCGGAAGTCAACCCTCACCTATTTTGGAATTCCTTGAAGAGTGGAGTATGGAAAATCTGGAAGAGGTTGCACCTTCTGCAATTGGAAAGTATGTCCACCCTTTAGACCTTCTAACATCACTTGCTTTAGGTCCTGTAAAATATTTGTCAATGGTTGCTGGGTTGGGATTCACAACTCGCCTGATAACCTTATGGTGACGTTGAGAAAACTTCGACGGCAGGTCGATGTCATTGTGAGTGAGGTTAGTATGGTCAGGGACTATCGTGATCAGGAAATCCGTATCTACACCGATGCGGGTCGTATCTGTCGTCCTTTGATTATTGTGGAGAAGGGTAATCTTATGTTGAAGAAAAAGCACATTAAATATCTCACGGATACACATCTCAGTCGATTTGGGTGAGTTAATGCAACCTTGAAGTGCTTTTTTACCATATGACGTTTTCAATTTAAATATCAATATAAAAATGTTGGAGTGTCCTAACCTGAATTCATTGCCATTAATTCTGTTATCCAAATTCTTTAATTTTTTTTGATTTGTCTGTCTTAATGACATAATACTCATTATTAGTTATTATTTAATTTTCCTATCATATCCATCATTCGTATTGTTCTGTCCTGCCTCGAGCTTGAAAGACATGACTTCTTGGTCTTTGTTATATTATTTTTTTGGATGGGATTGGTTATCTATTCGTCTGAAATTTTATTTCCGAGACTCTGTATACAGTATAGTCTTAGTAATACAAATCGGTATGGAGAAACCATTTGCACATCGACTAAAATATGGGCTTCAATCAATCATTAGAGTAAGGTGCACCGATCTCAAGTCAAATGCAAACACTGAAGTCAAGAGTTAGGCTAGTACCTGGTTGGTTATCTCTTCTTTACTTTTATAGCTGGCAAGAACTCGTTTTGAGTGGTGTTGTGGAATACATTGATACAATGGAGGAAGAAACCACCATGATTGCCATGGGCCCTTCGGAAATGCAAGCAGCTGTGCACTACTGCAAAACCCACACTCACTGTGAAATCCATCCGAGTATGATCTTGGGTATTTGCGCCAGTATCATCCCCTTCTGTGATCACAACCAATCCCCTCGTAACACCTACCAGAGCGCTATGGGTAAGCAGGCTATGGGAGTGTACATTACAAATTTCCATACTCGAATGGATACCCTATCCAATGTTCTATACTATCCCCAAAAACCCCTCGTTACAACTCGTTCTATGGAGTATCTACGTTTCCGTGAGTTGCCTGCTGGTATTAATGCAATTGTGGCAATTGCTTGCTACACTGGATACAATCAGGAAGACTCCTTGATTGTTAACGAGAGTGCTATTCAACGAGGTTTCTTCCGGTCTGAGTTCTATCGAACCTACAAGGATCAAGAAGGTAAATATGGATCAAGACAGACAGAGAGGTTTGAAAAACCAAATCCTAACGAATGTGCTGGTATTAAACGTGCCGTCTACGACAAGTTGGATGAAGATGGTCTTATTCCACCTGGAATGCGCGTTTCCGGTGACGATGTTCTGATTGGAAAGACGCTTGAAATTCTTGACCAAGATGACGAGGTTTGTTCATTCATTGTCTCATATTTAATTACTTAAAACGTAAGTAACAACCATTTATAATTCTCAGACTCAAGTTGGAGATAAGCGCTTCACCAAACGGGACGCTTCAGTATTTATGCGTCGTAGTGAATACGGCATAGTTGATCAAGTGATGCTGACATACAATAATGAAGGCAATCTGTTCTGTAAAGTACGAGTACGAACCACTAAGACACCGCAAGTAGGTGACAAATTTGCCTCCCGCCACGGCCAAAAGGGTACCTGTGGTATTCTCTACCGTCAAGAGGATATGCCATTCACTTGTGAAGGTATCACTCCAGATGTTATTATCAATCCTCACGCTATTCCCAGTCGTATGACTATCGGTCACTTGATTGAGTGCCTTCAGGTAAGTGGAGCCGCCTTTTGAGTTTGCTGATATCATTTCTAAGTAGTTATCAATGTTTTAATTTTCCATCTGCAGGGCAAAGTTAGTGCTAATAAGGGTGAAATTGGTGACGCTACTCCTTTCAATGATACCGTCAATGTTCGTAAAATCTCCAATTTGCTTCGAGAGTATGGGTATATGCACACTGGTAATGAAATTATGTATAACGGTTTCACCGGAAGAAAGCTCAACTCCCAGATCTTCTTGGGTCCTACTTACTACCAACGATTGAAGCATATGGTTGATGATAAAATCCACTCTCGTTCTCGTGGCCCTGTGCAAATCCTCAACCGTCAACCAATGGAAGGCCGTTCGAGAGATGGTGGTTTACGTTTCGGCGAAATGGAGCGTGATTGCCAGATTGCTCATGGTGCGGCGCAGTTTCTTAGAGAAAGACTCTTCTTTGCTAGTGATCCTTATCAGGTGTATGTATGTAACCTCTGTGGTCTAATGGCTATCGCCCATCAGAGAAACAAAACCTTTGAATGCACGGCCTGTCAGAATACGACTCAAGTGAGTAGCATTGTTTGTTATTTCTCTGTTTAATGCTAGCTAGGTGGATGGTCTGCAGCACTTTTTGAATAGTATTCGCTTGTAGCTTGTTGCTAATACTATGTTTGGCTTATTGAGTTCTTTACGTCCTAGGTACATGTGGCAATAGTTGAGTCATTTCTGATTTGGTCGTTAGAACCCTTTATTAGGATATTATATTCGCCTTTGTGTGTTAATTTGGTCATTACTGTGATCTGATTCTCGTGAAAATACGTGTTTGAGTAATTCCTCCCGGAAATCAGTAACGGTAATTATAACGGCTGCTGATGTATTATTAGTAGCACTAGTTGCAAAATTGAACGGTTTGCTGAAAGGGGTGTGAAACTATTTCGTAAAATTGCGTCAATATTTTAACAGCGGTATGTCCTGATTCAAATAGCCAATGAACTGAGATGAATACACAGGACCTTTCTGTGAAAACGCAAGCTGCAAATATTATTCGCAAAAATCAAGAAGGCTGTATCAAACTATTGTTGATGTATTGTTTGTAGCATGTAATGTTATGTGTTATTTAGGTTTATTTAGCCTTTCTGTGATGATACGTAGACCGGGAAAGACTGGTAGCGCTCACTATAAGTAGCGTATCAGGTGCTAATTTTGCAATACAATACAATTTCGATTTCACTATTAATCGGAATGCCACTGATGATTATTCCATTGAACTCGTTATTTATTTCGTTTTTTTTAACTGTTTGCTCTTTCGAGTTTGTATTTGCTATCATGTGGCATGAATAGCTGCAGCTCATTTTCTTGGATATTTTTTCAAAGCGGATGAGTAGTTAATCGTTATCTGGTTATCTCTTGCTTAGGATTGGCAATTAACCCTCTGATTTTAATTGTTTGTAGATCTCCCAAGTTGGTTTACCATATGCCTGCAAACTTCTGTTCCAAGAGCTGATGGCCATGTCAATAGCACCACGTATGATGGTCAACGCGAATCCTGACACATACTAATTATCTTTCTCAAAAAATCTATTCTTATTCATCCCCTCCTCAATACCTTCGGTGTTAATGTACAAATAAAGCTCTTTGTCGCTCTCAGTCATTTATACTTTTTAAATAATATCCTAAACATACTTAATTTTCTTCCATAATGTGATCTCACGGGTATCAGAACTGAAATTTATATGTTTTAGTTTAAAACCCGCAGAAAAATCTGTGGAGTTTGGGAACCATTCATAGAAAGGGTTGGTGCCTTTTAAGATTTAGGAATCAACAAGACTTAGTGTTGAATGCTCACAAGTTCCGTTAAGGGCTTTGTACTCTACCTGCTGCTACACCCGACCCGCACAAGATCGATTGCATCAGGTTATCTTGCTCAAGGTAATGAAAGTCTGCAGTTACCTTGTTACTTTGAGTGACCATAACGAAACGATAGGGATAAATATTGGAGTGTCGATGGGACCGAGACAAGATATTCATCCCACTTTCAGATACATTTTAATTAATAGCAGCATAAATATTGGGGCTTATATTCGAGCTAATTAAGGTCTACAAATAAGCTGTTAAATGAAATGAAACTAGCTCCGAAGCAAGCCATTTTTGGAATACAGTCTCCATCTCCTTTGAGTGGCCCGAAAAAATTTATCCCCTAATAGATGAAATCAATGAAAGCAGCATGCTAAAACTTGCTAAATACGCCAGATTCATATGTAGTGAGATCATAACTCGTTTAGAAAAATTAACAACTTTCGTTCTGAATGACAGAGAAAATAACAGTACAACGAGGGTGCGGTTGCTTGCTATGCATCAGAAGGGGAAATTAAAAGGTTGGGGAACGCTGACGATTGACAGCAAGAACACGAAATGTTCTAAAAAAACAATGATGAAAAATGTGCTCATATCCCGCTTGAAAACCCATGACTTTGAGCGTGATACCAGAACTTAGTCGAAACACACTGGAAAATTACAAGTTCACAATGGCACCTCTAAGGGCCTGAAATCGTATCCGAAGTTGGATGTTTTTGGCATGTCAAGGGTCAATCAATTTTGGAAAATTTCGCGACAGACGTGCAAGGGATCGAGTCCTGCTCATAAGTTACTTAAATCATGTTTTAACGCAGACTGAACCAAATTTGACTAATTCTTCTCATCTTCTGACTAAATTTAATTACTTTTTCGATTTTTGTAAAGAAATATCTCTGCATTTGATAAATCCTTCTCATAAGCAAAGGAAGCACTTTTCCTAAAATCAGGCATAGACAATAGCAATCCAGACATCTACTCTATCCCTGGCGGTTTGAAAATACTTTAGTTGTAGAAACGCTGCCTTCATGTGCAATTTCCTGCTTTTTATAAACAATGTAATCATTGGATTATTACAACATCTAAGATGGAATATTACATTAGCTTCTTTGTTGGATGAAACAAGAACACTTAATCTTGATACTAAAGCATAGTTTGGCCATAAAAGTACGAAAATTTCAATATTACACTTACTGAAGGTAATGGTGAGTGAATTACGAGGGATTTCTCCTTGAAAAGTTAATATTTAACTGCATTCCTTTGTTCATTACACCTGTTTGCGAATACTACACGAATGACCACTTGGCCAAACCTTACTAGCCCTCTTAGGAGTACAACTAGCTGTAGGCACGTAAAAGCAGACTAACAGCGGCCTTTAATATAAACTTGCCTCAGTAATTTGGCAAGGCTACGTTTAAAATAGCGAGAACACAGGAGGTAGAAACTGTAAGGAGTGATTCATAAATCTGGACAAACTACTAAAAGGCCAAGTAACTAAACACGTTTAAAGGTTGTATTGCACGAATAGTGGTCTCCGATTGGCTGGAAGGCCTTTGCTCACGTCACCACACTTACCCACTACGTGAATTAGCGCAAGCAGCACCTTCAAGATTGTTCTAGCGCACATAAGATTCATTTAATAAGTCCTGACAGCAAAACAGCATTTTGATTTCGTTAAACTCCCATATAAATTTTATTTAAATTGCATTATGAACAAATTCACTTTAAAATTCCTTGGTCCAACTCATTATTTGATGAATTAGCATTTAAATGTGCATTAATAATTAATGAATTTAAACACAATAGCGAATATTTTCATTTGTATCCCTTCATTTTAAAAATCTTTTCATTCCAGCTTCCAAGTAATTTCTATTCGCCTTTAAATTACAGTTATATTCAGAAGTAGGAATTTAGCTCCAGAAAAGTGAATGAGACGAAGAATGTACTGAGTAAGACTACACACGCGTATGAAGGAAATAACGAGACTGTCAGGAATTGTGCATAAGACAGGTTCCAGAATATAAAATTATACTTGTCATGAAGTTCTTTACATTAAAAAATGGATTTAATTTACTGTGACCATAAATCCTTTAACTCCCGAATTTGTTTTACAAAAATGCGCCCAACCGCACTCACGCGTGTCTCACAGTAGACTGATGCCGCCGACGTGATGAGTCTTGGTGGTATCAGGCAAAGGCTATAGACACGTATTGAACATGTTTCAAACGGCAATAGCGCCTTCTGTTACGAGTCTAGTACCAATGAAGCTTATTTTAAAAGAGGACCGTACGGTCCTAAGCGCGTTAAAGGGTTAAGTAGAAGCATCCTTAAACTGACCATTAACCAATATAGGTGATTAACCACACCTTTAATTGAACGCGTGTTAACATGATGTGATAAGTTACCTAAATATCGTGCATTGGAATAAACGTGATTGCATACGTACGTTGTACACGTCCCGACTGGGCAATGCAATGTGTGTACAACAATAAAGACAAGGTAAAAGTCAATAAACAAACTTCTACATAGAATATGGCACATTTAACAGACTATCAAAATCCTACTTGCAAAAGTAGGTACCTCTAAATCAGCTTATATTAAAGATGATGGAGATAAAAGTAAGTAGATGCAAGACAGGTGTCTACGAGAAAGACGACGAAAATTAGACAAAGAAACCTGATGGGAATTCTCTTCCCCGCATTAGTGAGTACCAAACACAACAGAATGCTGTACGTAAATGAGAAACTAAGTGTGGATTTTCAGTATTATCGAGTCCGCAAATTAAAGTGAGATGAGAAGCATTTGAAGATCGGTCACCGCAAACTCAAAGGTGATCTGCTAACTAGCAGGCTTCTAGGTCCAGTAGATGGGCGTCACAGTAATCATGTAAGAAATCAATGGATTTGAAAGCATATAAAATCTTGTCACCCAGGCTTTGTCATCCAAAACCAAAATCATAAACAGAAGGGCTAAGTCTAGAGAACTCCAGTTTGAAATAGAAATTGACTCGATAATTCTGGAACACACATGAAGTAAGGTTGTCGTGATTCATTGACTTGCACACTCATTATCTACCCTATAATTTCCCCTCAAAATACAAAGTAAATCCCCCTGCAATCTATAATATTTAACTTCCTATTTCTTTAAATGTTTCCATTAGATGAATGGCAGAGAAGCTACAGGCCTCGTCATGAGAAATAAATAATAAAAAATACCGTGTGTGCAATAACATGGTCTCCGTATCATTAAGATAGCAAAAAATAGACTCCGAGATCACTGGAGACAATGAAATCACACAATGCCCCAACAATTATGAGCACTCTTAATCTCTGTGTTAAAAAGGGTTTAATGACACAATGAAACCTCCAACCATATTAGTGTTCTGATTGAATTTAGTATGCAGGTAAAATTAATCTGTCTGCCAGTTTGCTATTTGATAAGTTGGTTAGCAATAATTATGGCCAAATAATTATAAAACTGAGCGCCTAAACTGGAACTAACTAGTAGAGTACCTCAGTTTTTACTGAAAGAATATTCAATTTTGTAAGTATGCCATAGGGTATTTCGATCAGTGTTGAGATCTACCAATTTTGAATTTCTGCACAATTCCTGTTTTTAGTATTAATTAAAGTGGATGAAAGAGATTAAAATAAGCTCTACTTCGACAAATGCAGAGATGATGAAAAAATTTCCCCTCCCTGATAGGTGCGTTCTTTTTAGAGCATTTCTTCAGTTCTTAAAATAAAGAGTCAACTTTTTATAAGGTATGCTATGAGCCATAGTACCAAAATTGAGGATGTTTCTAAGGTGAACGCGTTACAGCCTATTTATTGTCATCAAGGATTTAGGAACAATATTAGCCAAATCTGGATTCGTTTTCAAATTTAAACTTAAGTAAGTAGGCGGAAGTGTATTATTTGTTTAAAACTGTGAGATGGACTCATTTGGTATTAATTGAAATAAATTCAATCAATGTAAGTGAAAGTGCTTACTCGTGTTAAACCATTTTGATGACCAATGTTTATATTGTGTTTCAGAAAGGGCGCATACTTTCCAGGTTAAAATGCGGTGGGCAAAAGGTGAATTTGCGTTAGCCAATAAATAAAAAAGGATTTATTTTTTCCGATTTTAATACTCCACTATATAAAAGAAGCTATTTTATTTGTTTTTCATTCGCCATTCTTTTTTATTGTATTTTTTGATATTTATATGATATTCGTTGGGCAAACGCAAATTTCGGCCTATTTTATCATCCTTAATGTAGTGCTAATTAGTGTTTTTTTCATTAATAATGCTTCATAATTGATGTCCATTGATAAAATTCCATTATTTTGTAATGGTTTTATTTCTCTATTTGGGTTTTGGAGTTTCAGTTTACTCGAGCACGGTTTCAATGCATTAGATTTAAATTCCCATGAAAGCATTTATAGAGCTGAATCAGACAAACATGTATTGTGACACCTATGTTAAAGGTTAAAAATTCGTGAAAAGAAGATGGCTATGTGGAGTACGCAACTCTAACGTGATTAGACTAATTATTCTCATGCGTTCTAGAACATTCTAGAGCATTTTGCCTTACCGCTGATCGCGTTAAGGAGAAAATTGGGTTTCCAGTGACGTGACTACCCATAATATCGACAAGCGATATTCACTCCAGTGTCAGTGTACCCAAAACTGTATTTAGTGACTAAGGTCTGTGCCAGTGATTTCATGATCATCACAACCTCAATGGACGCATTCCTCGTCAAATGTTCCGTTTTCTTGACACTGTTGCGGCCCCTTAGCCAATTTCAAAGTAAGCTTATACTAGGGGGTTTCGGGAGAGAGATTACTGAGGTTTAGTCAAAGCTTATTCATGAGGCATCCGCTACATTTAAGAGATCATTTGAAACATGTCACCCTGATTTTCAATACAGAGATAGTAGGAAATAATGAGGAACATTTTGAAAGAAAATTAAATGCAGACAACCAGACAATTTTAAAGTTCAGATGCAGGATATGATTCTAGACTCACTCCGAAAAATCGCTATAGTCAACTCTTTTTTTAAACGCTCTCTAGATTTATGAATCCCAAATATTTGTGGACTACCTTTTACAATATTAATAAATAATGGGTCAAACTAGTCGGCTTCTCTCCAGACGTGTTCTATCAGATCTGATCTCTGATATTACAAAACTTAATGCACGACAACCGCTATCGTAAGATGGGAAATGAACAACTTGAAAAATTAGAAGAACTTGATGTCAGCGTACATTGTTTGCGTCATAATAGCGAATTCCTCTCCATTTTCAGCGGATACTCACTTGCTATAAGCAGTATTGAGTTCCAATCTTTTATCTTTAAGTTCCGTCGGAGAAAATGAAACTTATTTAAACTGGTCTAATTGCTATGAAAAGGCCTTCGCATCAGGACTTTATGCGTTTTCTTTTCTTTAAACTTGGTCTGAAAGGATTGCTATTGTTGGTAAATTTTATTAATGTTGTTAATTTTATTAAAATTGCAGGTAAATAATTTTCCTGAATGATGGGTGAAGTAAATAAGGTTAGCCTAATTCCATCTGCTGCAGAAATTTCTTTCATCTGCCTTAAACTCGCTTAAAATCTACCATGTTAAGTAATCAAAAATAAAGTAAATCGGATAATAAAATATGGCTCAAGTGATTTCCAAATTTAATTAGCTGGTTCATCTTGGGAATTAACTCCCCTACTTTTGAAGCCTAGAAACATGTCTAATATTCGATTTTCGAACTTTATTTTGGATGACTCAGTGAAATTATTTTTGTAAGATTATAAGCGGTCTGTTCGAATAATAACTCGAATGAAATGTAATGTGTCGGATTTATTCTTGTTTGGATGCTTTGGTGTCATCAAAAATGAATCTTTTTTTTATTTTCAGCAGTTTCGTCTATGTTCTGCATTTTCTCACTAATTTTCCTTCATTTAACATTCTAGTTAAGCAGTGTTCAGCTTATTATGACATTAATCATCCTTAATTCTTGTTTACAAGCGTAGAATTAGTAATCTTGATTCAGTGCATATTGAATCAAGGTTTCTTAACCCACTAACCAATAATAACCAAGATTTTCGTCCGTGTTTCCACCATGATGGGGCGTCGTAGTCAGTCACGTCCAGCATTAATTACAGTAATAGGATTGGATAAAAGAAACGGATTCACAGACCAATCAGAATACAGTGTCGGATTCCCGATGAATCGATACACATACACCTGGCGATAAAGTCACAGACTGCACAAACATATTTCAACGCATTTATTACACTTTGCTACGGTCTAAGCCATACTTTCAATTTTTTACTCTAATCCGGGCACGGAAAGAAAAATTCTCTATAATTTGCTAATAACATTTCCATTTGTGCGAGTTTAAATAATGCTTAACTGAAAAGAATTGCCTATTAGTAATCTAGTCACATGCGCAATGATTAGTCCTGTTCTGTTTTCATCACTCGACACTTTGACTATAGGCAATAACAAGATTTAACGTCAGGGTTCATATATGAAAGGCCATTTTTTGGTAAAAGAGATAAGTAAGTTAGACGATAATAAAAGAGAATCAAATGGATATTTTTTCCGATTAAGGAATTTCGCTATAACTGTGTGGTAAGAGTTCATATTATTAGCTAAATGGATTAAACTTTGATCATTTTTCTATATTCCAATCACATTTGCAAAATGGAATATCGGGTAATTGGAATAATTAACTGCTATGGTCAATGGAGGTGGGTGGGTGGGAGGGAGGGGAAGGCGTGGAGAATAGCAGATTATTGGTATATCAAACAGAAGAGTTATCGGTTGTCTTTTATCTTAACCAAGATGACTGCTTTAGCAACTTCCTCGTTGTGCATGTGATTTTTTGTTTTCCGTATAATCTGGTAAGGCCTTCAAAGAGCGAAAATTCAACAAGATTTTACTAATTAAGCAACATAGTCCCAACTCATTAGGATAAAGAGGTTGTTGGCAGAACTTCTCTTGAAATTCCTTACGGCCTTAGTTCACATCAATTGAACCGCGTATTCATAAACGGAAAAGCGCACTATTTTTCATTTGTCTCGGTTTCTTAAACTACCCCCCTTGCGCTGAAAAGCACTACAAAGCAGATCCACCTCCCACCCCCTGATGTTGCACTTGAATCATGCTCTCTTTATGATTTATAATTGAGTAGCTAAATTTATCAGCCAGTCAATTGAAAGTGTACATCACGTGCTTCGAGCCTTCCTGGACAAAAACATAAACTTCAATTCAGTTTCAACGCGTGAGTAGGCGATGAGAATGGACAAAGGAGTTGAAGCGGACAAAGCTAGAATGATAAATGGGGCATATTTAAGTGAATCATCCTTACTACTGCTGACAACGCATATTGGCACCTTTAGCGAGCAAAGAGAGAAAAGTAGAAAATTTTATCTTGCTATTATGCCTCCTTACTCTTTTCTACCTCGATAATTGATAATCATTTTTTCCCTGGTACTTCGATTTTAGACCACTGCCGAGCTTTATTATGCTAGAATCTTGCATCTTGACTTAGTTCATAAGCTCCAAGCATAGATAAAATGATCTCACCTGCATGCTTTGAAGTTAAGTCATGAAATCTGAACTTTGAAACATTAGATTATTACAGGTATTCCTTTCATTCGATTGTTTCGGTGTTTTACTCGTTCAGATGTCTTTTTTTACACGGAAATTTAAAATTTTTTTCTTGCTGCTAGTAGTAATAATTTTACTAATGAGCGCTTACCTTCAAAAATTCTTAAAAGTAACGAAAAACTATGCCGTGTGCGGCATGAAATACTAATTGCTATGACTACAAAGGTACTTTTACCAACAAAGCAAATTCAGCCAAGGTAAGTAGGTGTAATGAATCGCGTTTGATGGAGATTCGTGATTAATTTACCAAATCTAATGTGATCACAGTTTGCGTTTGAGGTTGCTGGCTCTCATGGAATTATGTAAATTTGATGTAATTAAGAGCAAGCCAATCAGTCGGAACAACTTTGTAGTCTCTTAGATGTAGTCAAGTGAATATAAAAACTAGTAGTTGTCAGAGGATGAGTCAGTGGAAAGTCCAATCTGTCTACGTTTAAGTGAGAGAGAACAGAGGAGTCAATCACTGAACGGCTCCATTGGTACTTCATCTATCTTCGACCCCTCTCTCTTTTTTTTCTGGTTTTGAGCTGTAATAGGTGCTTCTAGTTGAAGAGTCAAAAGCTCCTGTATCTTTTGAACGATTTTAAGCGTTCTATCGTTCATTCATTGGAAGTATTTAGTTTCTGATAAAAGAAATGCACGTCTTTTTAATAACCAAATGTTCCATGATGAAGAATCATATGAGAACATGAAATATCAATCGTAGATAATCCTGAGCAAACACGCCTCTTTAATTCAACATAGTCAGGCCAATCCAAATGCAAATAATTTCTGATTTAATCTGCCCAAATTTGCCCTTAAAATTCTTCATTTTTCGATGAGTTAGAGGTCGCGGGACCAATTTTTTATGTGCACGCAAACTGGTCAATTCATGAGACTTAGAGAGTTGGTAGAATGTGAATTTCTCATAAGAGTGACTTCTGAATACCTTCCTCCAGTCAAGTGAAATGATGTTGACACATCAACAATGGCTTTATCTTATGTCTTCAAGAAAACGTAAAACACCGCTATACAATCTTTTAAATGAATTCAAAATTGAACTTTCTTTTAATTTTTAAGCTGGTAATCACCTAGAGAAAAGAGTGGAATAATTTAAATAAAGCCCATTTTATAAACTTTGTTTCAATGCAAGCCTCTGATCTCATTTGTTATCACGCTGGCAAGGTGACAAATTACTGTGTTACAAGATGAAAGGGGACCCGCGCCGTATTGAAAGTGATATTGAGAGCTTTTGTGGGTCACGTGATGTCCGATGCCATGTTGCATTAACTGTGCAGCGCTCACTGTTGGTTTGTCATTCGTTAATAATGGCTGTGAATACAATTCTGTCGGATGCCTCTTTCAATAGAACAAAGAGTGAAAGTTATTTTAGACGTAAATCTCTTACAAAGTTAAAAGATAGGGTTGCTTGAAAAGTATCCCCGAGGAGTTGCTCTGTTGAAAGTGTTGTCAGGTAAATGAGTTGCAAGTTCAGCCATTAACCCAAACGTAAACGTGTACATACGATTTATTCACCGGTAAATATTCATCATGTTCAAGAGACTCTGCTAAGAAATCCACCGAAATGAACTAGACGTCTATCCTTCCCCTTAAACACCAAACGAAGGCCATGCTTGAACATGTTGAAGCAGTTGAGTATTCAAGCATGCTTAGTAATGGTGAGGAAAACATTACCACTTGCAGACTGCCCAAAGAGACAACGAAGAGTTGAAAATAAACATTCCCAATACGATTGTTGAAATCACACCAAATGAATCGACAAAAGTTTCGAAGAACATGTTGAGACGTGCTGAGTCGTGCATCGAAGCTCGAGGTGAACACTTTCAACTCTTACTGTGAATTCTTGATTGTTCAGTAGGCTGTTATTCGTAATATTCTGTATCTATTACTTTTAAGTAAAAATACGTGATTAATTTATCTTTCTCTACTCACACGGGACCACCTTTGACGACCCATTGGTACGTTCAAAACCAATTAATTAGTCTGCAGAAGTAAATGGAAAGCTACTTAATAACAAGTAATCCCGATTTTATTTAAAATATTGACATTTCAAAGACTTACAAGATTATTCTATCAAGGTCATTTTTAAGATCATCTAGGTATAGTAAGGTATAGTTTTAGATCAAGAAAATGTAGGTTGCTTAGGTTTCCCGATGTGTGGTCGCAGTTTAACGACAGGATAGGTACTAACTTAAAAAACATATGCTGGCTATAAATCGTCAAGATTAAAATTATTTTGGCGCAGTAGAAGAAATTCAGTTTCTTATGATTTGTTTGTTAATTAAATTTTAGAAGAAAAGAGTCACCAGTTATGGTCCAATGCAACCGTCTAATTGCGTTTACTGTCGTTAGTAATACTTTTCTTGAAGAATAAGCAAATTGATTCTGGCAATACGATAATCATACCACTAGGTTGGCTGCGTTTTCCATGAAAACATATCGATCATACAAAATTCAATCTTCCCTACCTTGGAATGGTTTCGAGCTTGGATTTACCCTTAAAAGACCTATTTTATTAGCTGTAAACACAGATTCTGTCAATTTACCGTTGCGATTTTTTGCGATTGTTAAAATCTGATATTTGTCTACTTCTGCTGCCATACGAATTTAAGCTACCTTGTAAAAACCAGAATTACAAAACCTCAGATAATACAAATCATCATCTTTGAGAACCACTATCTGCAAACGCTTTAACTGAATAGAGTAATCTCCCAAACCTTGAAGGTTTTAATGAATATACGGGTACTTCAAATACGTGATTTCCTAACCTTTTCTAAGTAAATATATCCTCAAAAGGAACGTCTACTTCGTAATGTAAATAAATATGTACTCGATATTAAAATTGATGAGAAAGGAAAGCGGTGCAAGACAAACCGACGTCATCAAGCTGTCAGATAGCCGTATTCGAGTAAGACTCCTTCAATAGCCCCACTTAGTCGGTTGCTAGACATCTATTCAAATTTCATTTCCAGGCCTCTGTCCTGAACAAAGGCGGTCTGACTCTTAGACACATTAATCAGACAGCAATTGCCTTCCACCATCTGCCCACATATTTCAACAACGATAGGGGAAAATTTTCATTTCATTGCATCTTATTTCATGGCTGATGATAGGAGCTAACCACCTGCCACTACATTTGGTCATAATCAACATTAATGTAATCGATGAGACGAATTGGACAACAGTAGCAAAGACGTAAATTCGTTACAACTCCGTCAGTGAAAAATGCAAAAATGGAGAAAAAGACCCAAAGTGAGACCAAAACCGATTGAGAAACATTAAAAGTGGTTGGCTGGTGTTTGGGAAACCATTTGGCAAGCAGCACCTAGTCACGCTGAAACACAATAGCAAGATTAGATCAGCACTGTTTTTTTCCAACTGGAATTTCACATTTGCAATACTGTAAAAGTTTGAATAAAGTCAATTATTTATTTAACACTCAGTTGCCTTCAATCCTTCAAGAAAGAGTAATTGGATAAGCATCAAACTTCCATTGAAGATGAACTAATTTAGGAAGGAGTTGGAAGACAACGAATGACAGTTCTTGATTACTTACCAAATTTAGTTCTCATGTGCCATAATTTTGGCACTGGATATATCTCTCAAAGAATATGATTGCATTATGAGATGTCGAATACTGTTTGTCATTATTCACTACTATGTTGATTAATTCTATCCTGACAAATTTCAAAGCAGGAAGTCATTTTCTCCTTCCTTGTCATAAATTGCAGTTCGTATGTTTATGGTTTAGCCTATGCATTAAAAGAATCCATATAATTGTCAGTTGTTGATTTTATGCCCTTCCAAATGTAAAAAGAAATAAAACAGTGCTTTTCAAGATGGCGCCTATATAAGTAAGATGGTGGATCAATGCTCTCAGCCAATCGCCTATACTCACAAGTTTCTGAATGGCTGGTCTCAAATTTATTAGGAACAAATTAATGAAAAGAGCAGCTACGAAAGGAGTGATAATAATATTCGCATGAAATCAGTACAATTTTTCTTTCAACAACCTCATAAACCTACATTTGATAGGAGATCCGAAAAACGTACCTCAACGGATCAGGGCTTTCAGTCATTTTTCACAGATTTTCTTCTATTCCTCTACTGCCTCTATCAGCACTTGTTTGGCATTTTGATCTTCGACGACAATAATAATGAGAACTATTTGAATTCTATTAAAAAACCTCCAATTGCATTAATTAAATTCCTCACAGTACTGCAGTTCTGTACTATCTCTGTTCTAGTCTGCCGATGTCTAGCGAACTCATAAATCAAGCTGGCAGAAACTGGACAACTGAGCTGAGTAATTGCACATTAGGAAATCATTAAGTCTAATTTAAATTATATCTCATTTATGAAAGGCCTTAAAAATGAGCTGGAACAATTTACGTATCAATCTTAAATCTTTTCGTTTTTCGTATCTACCTTTTCAATTCACCGTGAGTGAACGCAAAGGTCTACCTGTCTACCCTGTGTATGGTAATATTTTTTTAATCGTCTGGATTAAATACAAGCAGTAAAAATGAACTCTGTTATTCTAAAATATGGAAGCTTCTATGATCTCCCTGTTTGCCGATGTTTAGACGTGATATTATGACCATCGGGCAATCTCCATCATTTTCTGAGCTTGGGTTAGGGTCAGAGTTGGTGTTATGTACCCATTTTTCGTCCCCAGTAACAATACGATGGAGAAATCCCTTTCCCCCTTGCCTTTCAAGCAGCAGCTGTTCACAAGCAAACAAACGTTGCTCGAAATCTCAGCTCAGTACCCAATATCCTTCTTTCTCAATCATTCTAAATCGCCAACTGTTTCAGGCGTTTTGAAATTGCTTGCTCACTGATACCCACCCAATGATTCTGATAATTCTTTTTTAATTTGACACAAGTCTTCACTAAGAATCACCTCCAGTTCTGCATCCTCAACAACCTTTTCCTCTCCACCAAAATCACTACCCTTAAAACGTTGGAACCCTTCCTGACACGTTCTGGCCAGCCGTTTTACCATAAGTATCTGTGATAATCCGGTGAGTCTGATCCTCAGCCGCAGATCTTTTCATATTGAAATAAAAAAGCAATACTTCCCACAAATGACAAGAATTCGGTTTAAATTCAGATATATTTAATTAAAAATGTTATTATTCTGCAAACAAAAAATAGGTTATATCAAAGCGGGGTTATATTTACAAATGTGAAAACAAAGTGTTCGACATCTGTGATTAATATATTTCAACTACTACTGACTACTACCGCCATCTTTTGATAAATGGCGGGAGCAAAGTTGAAGACCTAATAATTTAATTGAAACGAGGTGGCAGCCTCGGAATTGAAAAAACCTGCCATCAAGATCTTGATATTACTATACATGATCCCAATCGTGACCCTGAGGTGTAAACTATTAAACATGAGTATTAGAGTATTGTACAGTGAACCACACAAATTATAAGAATATGAACAACAACTCAAACGCGGACTTACATTGGCAAGTATTCTCATCACCATCGTAGTCATGCGTGTATTCAGTTCATTTGATCAACGAAACATAATCTGCTAATATTCGTAGTAAAGTACACTTGAGCATTGATATGCGAAGATTCCTGTATTGTACTTACTGTAGGTTAGAAATGGTAAAGCGGGGGAAATTTATTATTAATTTGCATATTTAGTGTGACCTAGGTCCTTTTCACCTTCTAGAAACCTAAGAAAGTTATTTCGCTTATCGATTTTGGGGTATAGTTGAACCGATTCTTATGCACGATGATTTGAAATCACTTGTAACTTCTTTGTCTCATATTACACAAATCAGATACAAAGATTGTATATCACATTACTTATGTGCGGCTGTACTCCCTTCTCTCCTCCCGCGCCCCCTCCCCCATTTATCACTCAAGACTTGAGGAAACCTTTGCACATTATTCTGCTTTATTTGATTACAAATCAACGGAGCATTGGCAAATTCGACTTTCTCCTATCAATAGGAGTATCTGCATTTATGAACAAGCTCTCTATTTAGGGGTTTAGAGCGCAGTAATAATTCCAAATGTTGAATGTAAGTGTATTCCACCACAATCCTTGGGAGTGTCTTATTCGACAAGAAAATGTTCCCCTCTTACTACTCTTTGGGTCAGTAAGAATCGGGATGATTGTCCATTTCAATCACTAGTACACTATGTAAATAGGTAAATTTTATCCCCATACGATTGTCACAAGTTGGGAATTTATTACTGCAAAACGAGATCTAATGTTTTCTTCTTTTAGGAAATATCAGATCGTCTTTTCTGTTCGATCAATCTTGGTGACCCACCAAGAATTTATAATATAAGCTAACAGTTTCCAGCCTGCTTTATCAACCATGTAATTGATCAATCATGTAATCCAAACATCATCAGTGCGTGGTTGATAATGAAGAAAAAAGATAGTGAATTAGTAATTATGCAGTCAGTAATTATTCTCATCTACCGCCGAATCAACCTCTCTGGGCTGAAAGTTCAACCACTGGGACAATTACCTTTATTTGTTTTCCTTTCGCTGGCTCCTGATTTCCTGTGTTCCTCAACGCAATTTCCTCATAAGTTGTTGGCTGGACTGATCGAGTGTGGCCGAGAATGCGGAGACCACTCAGCCAATCAGCAACCAATAGTCACTACGCCGTCATCGTAAGTAAAATTGTATTCCCATGACTGAGCTCTGTGTCAGTGACACACAACCGCAGTAAACGCTATTCACACCATGCGCTCTGCATAACTGATATTGTTGAAACAACTCAATTAATTTTGGAAGCAATTTCATACCAGCTGATTTTACCATGGAGATTTCTGAGGTTTTGTCAAGCCTTATTTTTGAAACATCCGCTATACCTTCCATCTGTTACTCGATGCAGCTTTATCATCCAAATTATTAATTCTCTGAGAACCCTTCTTTTGATGTTAATTGAGCGCGTTATTGAGTTGTTTTTTTCATTCAAATTAATTTGCACCACTATGGAGCTCTAAAGTAATGTATTTGATCGAGGTATGACTGAAACAAAGCGAATTCGATTTTCAGGATCTGCATGATTTCAAAATTGGATATGCTTAAAATGAACAGGAGGGTACAAGAGTACACTTTTTGTTAAATTAAAATGGCCTAACTCTATCTACAATTTGCACGTCAGTTTATATGGATTGATTCCTTCGGAAAATTGGTAAATACAAGTTTGTTTACGTGAACTATCAGATTGCTTTAGACTTAGAGCAAACATTCAAGTTAAGGCCCTAACTATTTAATTAATTCGAACACTGATGACCATTTGGTGTACCTTGGCAAACATTTGTGGTTCACTCACATCTCACGTTTATTGGTCAATTTACGGTCAAGATTAGCAGTTGGTTGGATAATTGGATAGCAAAAGCCTAATAATTGCGTAAGTTTCAAAATAAGTTCTGGAGGTAGTTGGGACTAATTGAACTATTCATAAGGTGACTGGGTAAAAATACTGAGATTACGGAGAGTTCACTTTCCTACAGTTCATTATTGCTTCACTAAATACGAGGATGTAAGACATTGATTCCATCAATTGAAGTAACTCAGCAAAATTAGTGCTCATTAATTTACTTAATTCATTAAATGCTAGCTACTAATGCTCTTCAGTGAAAAATGTGATTCTTTGAAGAAAGGTAAACTAAAAGTACAACCCGAATTGAAGGGTTTGTGAGTATTTTGAAATCGTCCATCTTTAAATTAGCTTTTTTTGTTAGGAATAGAATTATCCAAGACAAAGCAATTTAGCCTCACCAGTTTCGCTCGTGAGGAAATATATGAGCACAAATCTCATTAAGAATGGGAGCCAAGTAGAAGACAATTCAGTCAGGGTGTTGATGCTCCACTTTCTTATTAAGTCATAGTTCACTATGAAAGGCTCCAACTTTTTAAAGTTCAAAGTTTTTAATTTAACGCCTAAGTTCCTATTCGCCATATTGAGACCTTAACAACCAGTTGACTGAATTGCAGCTTAGTTTTGAAGGTTGATGAAACTACTGCGGTTACTTAATCATAACAAATGTTACTAAAATTCACTCAGATGAATCAACTTGACACCCACCCATTCATCGGAGCGTTTATTTTGTGGGATTTAAATCTCTGAGCCCATTTTACGACTCTGTTCAGCCCTTATGTGCGTATTTAGTAGCTATTTGAATAATCATCACGTTTATATCAAGCCAAATTATTTTGCGTGAATTTCCAGTGAAAATTTTATTTTCAAACTATTTTTGTGCAGTTAAATTGATTTAGTGTTCTGAAATAGACTCTCTAAATAGTTCGTTATTTTTTTTTACTTTTTCCCGATCAATCTTGATTAAGTTCGAACAAGATTGTGGACTACTACCGTGCTTAAGTACCAGTTGGAATGTGCCATTGTTTACGGTAAAGTAACTATTTAAACAGCATTTTCGTGAAACGCTTTCCCTCACCTAATTATAGCACCACACATGTTTACTTATCCAAGTGGTAACAGTGATAAGACGACTTCATTTTCTCCTCGAGTTATGATGGAAACATCAATTGGCTGATTTCTGATGGCTCTATCTTCACTTCTCCAATTACTTTGACCACACTTCAAAAATTCCCCGTAGCGGTAACTATTGACTTTTGCACACAACCACCTCAAATGCACGTGCTATGACGAATCAGTGGATCTAGGTTTTTTTGGTGTGGGTTAAGGTACAATATTATAGAGAAAACGCTCTTGGTCTTTTTTTGCTTTCTTCTCCCCTTTTACTGATTTGGCGGTCCGGGAGTTCGCGTACAGTAAGAAGGTTTGATGTGGAATTCGAGATAAGGTGAGGCTTCACCTTGATTTAACACAGTTTGCTAAACTCGGACAACTTAATTTTTTACCCGCCTCATCTCTGCTACGTTATCTAATAAAATTAACCACTGGAATAAGAAAATGAATTGAAGCGGCATGATCGACAATTCTAGTTTTAACAGGTGGTCAATAAACAACCAACCTCATGGACAGGCATTTGATGCAACTTGGTGAATAAATCATGACTTTTGACTTTAGAAATGTGAAGTACCCATTTAGCAAATAATGGACAAACCGAATCCAGCAAAAACGAATAAAGTGGGGGGGGGGGGGGGGGGGGAATTTGATACCTCGAAGTTGATCCAGGCATCCCCTTGATCCGATCTCCTTTATCATTTGCTGTACTTTTAGTTGATTCCTATTGGAGTAAAAGTAGTAAACATGAGCTTAAAGTGCACCACTTAATTCAGGCTTTTGAGTCCGCGCACTGAACTTGAAGAAATACTTTAGATGAAATCCCTTCTGAAAAACACCCACAAAAGTTCAGATTTCCTTCTATCATTAAAAATTGCCAGTCATTTTGCCAACCGATTACGGTATCACCATGTTCTTTTCCTTTATTACTTGCATATGCTTATTCCGCATATTCTTGCGCTGCATCGACAAAAGCAATGAATGAAACATATAAAATTGTATTTCAAGTGCCATACATAGACAGGTATTGATACAGTTATGGGGAGAAGCCAAGTAAAGAGAGAAGGAGGAGGGGCTTGTTATTATAAGCTTTTCAAAATTCTTATGCACACGTACAAACAAGGAGAAAGTTCAAGAAGTTGCATTGCACTTTAGTTCGCTCGACGCTTTAGTAATAAGGAATTCCAAAGTAGGAAAGAGGCGTACACTGGTGGGGGAGTTTTGTGCTAAGACAAATATATACACAAGAAGATGGTAGTGAGAGGAGGGGAGGGGGGGGGGTTAACTAAGCTGAGAATGGAATCGCTCATTCAAAAGGGTGACAAGTTTTCTCTTGCCACGGTAGGAATGACACAGAGATGTGACAAGTTGATGGAATTGCCGAAGACCGTCGGGTTTGAGCAGACTAAAGACCTCGTGAGCTCGAGCAAGAAAATCAACGAAATCGCCGTATTGTCGTGGTGAAATGCTCGCGAGCCGGGAATGAGTTGTCATGATATAGGCGTTTATTGTGGCATCCAGAAGAGCTTTCAACGGAGGAACATCAACAGAGAGACGTTGTTTGTAGTTGTTGCAGAAGAAAGCTTAAAAAAGGCAGAAAGAGATTGAATTAAATTATACAGAGTAGGACCAGCTATGACACTTTCATTTGAACAATGATTTATCACGAATATGTGATGACTAAACGGATTTAGTCAGCTTACGGTGATTCATTTGCGGATGGAGAGAAAAATGTGGCCGAGGTCCATAAGGAAGTGGAGCTCGACATCTGTGAAGAATCTCCGTCAAGACTGCTGGACAGTGGACATTTGTGATAACCACCTTAAGAAACTCTGACAGCTTGGTAAGTCCAAGACGATGAGCAAGTTGGCATGACCATAAGACATCTTGAGCGATTGGGTGATTGTCCTCGAAAGATTTAAAAAATACAATATAATATAAAAAAATAATCAGATTAAAGATAGATTTTCCATCACAAAGGCTCTAATGGCGTTACATTATGCTATTCAGACAAGCGATTGCGTAGCTTTGAACGTTTAGGAGATTTGAAAGTCTCGATTACTGCTATTCAATCCGAGAATTACAATGGTACTTGCGTGATGTACCGTGTTTGATCTTTTTAGAATCCTCTAAATAGCTGTAAATCCCAACCTAAGCAATATAGGAACGAAATTGGCCAAGACCTCCACTTTTCTCCACTAGTCCCAGCAACGACTTCTAACGTTGTCGAGTCTTAATAATTGTATAAAATTGTTAGTATGAAATAATAAAATTATAAAGCAAGCCAACCTGTGGTTTTAATTCCCTTTTTCTTCATGAATAAAAATATTCCACCTTATCCAACTCAAATTTCCCACCTGTTCTAATGACCGGATTTCCTTTAATTTTGATATTCGGTTTCCACTTTGGTTTTCCATTAATAGCTTTTAAAAACCTAAGTATTTATCTAACCAGAGGGATGAATCATCGAGTGCAATAGTTATGTGCCCTGACAGATAACCGTGCCATGAAAATCAGGGATGCAACAGGAGGCAGGGCGGATGTAAGTATTGAAGCAAAAATTCTAACCTTAAACTGTTTAAAACATAAACTTCCTTTCATAAGTTAACACAATGAGAGAATCATTATATGATAGCCCTATTACATGATCGAAAACGCTTACGTTTTTAATAACACGAATGGATTTTATTAGGAGCCTCGTGCAACGTCAAAAAATGCAAGATACATTTCATCGCCATTTGTTCTGTCTACTTTCTACTAAGTGGTAATTGCCATATTACCCTGGCCAGTGGAGTAAAAAAACTTTGCAGAAGCAGAGGGTGACTTCGAATATTAAGTTAAAATTCATAATTAGCTATAAATTTAAACTTATATGATTTCGAATTTGGTCTGCTGTTTTTTTCGTTTCCACATCAAGCTAACACATATCAGAATACTTGAACTTGGATTTACCTTCAAACTACGTGGGTGTAAGAAATATAAATTGATAAATTATCGCCTGCTACTTTCTTCCCAAAATTACAGGGTCAAAGCAGCCTCGCCCATTAAATAAATGGCAATAGGCACATTTTTAAAATGTCAGGCAAAACCTGGCTTATGAGTTGTAGTGGCGTAAAAAATAAGGAGGGAGAGGGAGAGAGAGAGACGTTTTTATTATGTTTCAAAGCGTCACAACTTGCCAAAATCAGGCACACATGTGAACAACGAAACGCGGACGGACGAACTGAGAGAGCATTGATGCGTGCTATAGCAAGCTAATCACCGGAAGTAGCTAGACAGAGTAATTTATTTACATTCAGAGAAGAAACAAGAAAAATCTATCGGAACTACTTCAACACAGTACTGTAGCAAATATATTCATATATATTACTTGGAGCCCAGTTAGGACGAACTGACGAATAGCTTGAACTGTGAAAGGAAATGCTTGTTCGGAGAAACCTCGAGAATCGAGATACTTAGCCGCCGTGAAGAGTGTACTTGGTCGAAGTCTTCCAGAATAGACTGCATTCAAAACCAGAGGGTAGACAGCTTGGAAACTCGCGGGGTCCATTTCAGTTAGTTGAAGAGCAGCTAATGCACAACTCACGGGGTCCTTACTTGTCGCCTAAAACGAAAATTATTTTAAAAATCGCGTCTATTTCTTAAATCCGAAAAAGTCCCCTTAATTGTGCGTGTTAGTTTGTATAAAAAAACTTGAAATCGACACCTGGATTAATATTTAGGTAGTTTGAAAAAATTCAACAGTTGGCCTAATCGTAATAGTCAGTGATTTAGAGTTCATTTAGCGAACAAAGCTTTACTACAAAAGAAAGCAAATTTTCGCGTCGTATATGTTAAAGATTGTCGTAATCATTTCATTTTATCATACTCGAAATGATTTGAAGTAATAGAATTCGTCCAAACGTTTCATTCAGGAGGTTAGTTGTCCTGTTTCAGCCCACGAGGAGGGTGCAAAATTGTGTCCGAATTCCCATGCCTCGTTATGAATTCTTCGAAAACAGACAATGCCAACAAAATATGGGGAAAATAAGAACATTAGGATAAAGATTATGCGAAACAAAAGCATATTTTCATGTTTGCAAATATCTATTTTATCAGACGACACTAATTCGAAAGCAATCAACATGCAAACGGCGATTTAAATGTCCATCATAATTAGCTTGAATCTGGTCGAAAAAGCACAATTTATTAAATAAAATCATAATTATTTAAAAAACAGTGGAATAAAAGGAAGCTGAAAGTTTAACAGTTGACTCAGAACCCAGAACAAATTCCAAATGTGTGATTTGCTTTGTTTTAATGCCTTGTTCATTTCACACAAACAAACAAGGAGGGGGGGAATCCGCACTAACAGCACTCTAAAACTAGTCGAGACGATTAAGCGGATACACGAAAATCAATAATTTATGCAGACGAAGAGAATTTCTTCTTGCAGAAAATAATATGCTGAAGTAATTAGTCAAAAATATTTACAGACAAATTAATGTCATTTGTTAGATTACGAAGATGACGACAGGTCACCACAGAAACACACAAACATATGGGTGCAAGAAATCATAGCGATCTAACCAATCTAGGAAAATTCTGAAGACTTTTCTTATATAATTTGAGAGTACCCATGGCTTTTTAAAGTACTGATTAACAATCACCCTGCTCCTTAAATAAATTGAAATCACCCAATTAAACATCACCCAATCCAAAATCTTGCTTTCTACATTGATCGACATATATTGAGGCTTGGGGTCTTCACAATAAAATTTGCTTTTGACAGGGCCTTTATTCTAGTTGATTTTCAAATTAATCGAGTACCCTAGTTTTCTACCAAATCACAAGCCACTATTTCCGCATAAAAGCCTGAGACAATGTAGCGTGATCAATGTTCTAATACAGAGGTGGAGAATAGAGCCAGTTAATGTATGCAGATGTGCATATGCAAAACCGAATAAGACGAGAGGGTATTTGGCTCAGCGTTACTCCGCCTGTCACGTGATTACCTGAGCAACCACAGACGAAGCGAATTAGAAGCCATCCATATTATGGTATGAAATGTAAGGGATCGTGAAGCATCAATTTTATCTTTTACTAGTGGTAACGTGGAGTTCTGCTAGAGATAATAGCTTCGACACTCATTGGCGCGTACTCAGTAAGTATTTAATACGAATGCAGAGAGGGATAAGAGAATGGGTAGCACAGGTCTCAACGGGCTTCTTTGTCAAATCAAAGGTTATGTGCTTAAAGGCCATCAGAGCACATTCTGTAAGCAATCGGAATCCCTAATTCTCTGCCCAAGATGATTGTTAAAAAACGCCTTCCAATATGGAGCTGGGAGTAACATTTCTTAACCAAGAACTATTCGGCCTTGCCTATGAAGACACTGAGTGCTGAAGGTGTTTTACTCGTTGAGGATGAAGAAAGGAACGTAAGTCCCATCCAACCATTTTTCCTGAAAAGCTACAACAAGCTGCTATTTGCCGCTTTTTTAGCTTTCATATGTTTCCAAGAGCAACTAACTTTAAAGTCAATAAACTTACTTCAAGGGATTTTAAAAATGATTAATCAATAAGGTAACACTAACATCTGCTTCAGTCGCAAAAAAAAAGTTTATCGGAGATCTACGATGTTCAAAGCCAAATTATGATACTGTGTCGGTCTATATTAGCTAATATGAACTTCTAGTCAACTGGAGACCACGAAATAGACAGCAAGAGATCACAGTAAATAAGTCTAGTCAACAAAAGAGGCGACAGAATGCGAGCTTCTCACCGAGGCGATTTCCCATTTCTTAACTAATTTTCAAAGTTACCTTCCTCAATACGGACTACTCCATACAGAACAAGGCATGTTGGCACAGGCCCATTTTTATTCTACTGAGAAAGTTTGTAGGTACCACCACTGTCAAATAGATTTACTTATTACGAACACCTTCCAGTATGTGCCACTTCGCTTTACATATATTTGAGCCCTTTATCGATTGATTTTAATGAAGTAGTAAGTGGTTAAATAAAAATTAAACAAAAAAGGTGAATAAAATCCAAAATTTGTAAATTAGTGCGCAAAGCAAACCGTCAAGATCAATAAAGCTATGGGCTACGGCTGCAATATTTACACACTGTAACATATGAAGAAGCACCTAGTCATTGGTAAGCGACCTTGGAAACGTGCGCCAATGAGATGCGTCGGTTAAAGATGGCGTACAAGCAACTATCCACTAGGAGATAAGTCTTTATCCCCCCGTCATAATGCAAGGTCGATAGTGGGATAGGCAAACTGCGCTATTGTCTCATGCATGATTGGCCCACTGCGTCAGCCAATGAGAATCGAGAATTACGCTGGTCAAATGTGCAAACACCGTGGTAACGCGAGATTCGGCACGAAAAGCAGATTTGGACGAGTTAAGTTAGTTGCCTGACGTGTTCTGGTACCTTATCTTCCCCTCAATACATTACCATGGAAATGCGAAAACTCACTGTCTCCCTCCTGGGGATCGCCATCGCCGCGATCATCATTGCTTTGGCTATTTCTGACTGGCGAAATGGTTTGGCTTTCGGTGGATCTAGTTACGATAAAGAAGCCATGGTTGCCGTCACATTCTTGATAATCATCGGTTTAATTTGTTTAATAATTGTATTTATCCTCGACATTGTCATGCTCTGCCAGTCTGCCGTCCCCGCAGGAATGATGACAGCTAGATTTGTGATTCTTTACATTGGAGTAGCTCTTGTTATGATCGGTGTCCTGGTGTTCACATCTAAACGCGGAAATCTCTGGCCTTACTTCCTTGTTGTTGTTGGAATGGTCTTCGCTGTTCTCGTCGCAATTTTGGCTGCAGTTTACTCCAGATGTGTTTCCTCTGAACGTGTAGTTGTAGTGCGTTCGGCACGTTAAATTGACAAAGGTTGCAAACGCAAAATCCGGACTAATCCGCATGAAAGTTTGACTACTCGTAAACTAAGAAACCTCTTTTAATACACTTCACTGCTTATGCTCTCATTATTCCCTCCATATAATTTTTTTCATCATATTACTTGCCGCCTTATAACTGCTACATTCTGTTGAGTGCAGATAACCCGGATTTAACAATAGACCTTCAATTTTTTCTGCTGCTTATCCGTCCATCCTCTTCGGTTCTTCCCACTAGGATTCGTGTTTGTTAATAAATATTTCAAATTGCAAGAAACAGTCACTCACAAACAATGATAAAATGTTGTATTCATTGAATGGATTAATTGAATAAAACCCCGATTGAATCGCTGTGCTTACTATCGCGTTTCTCCATTCTTTTGTGGTTTAAGAAAGGATTGTGGTGGTGATGCCTAAGCCGATGGAGGGGGGAGGGGGTGATTTTCAGTCCCTCAGAGAGATACTGTAATGTACGGGAGGCTACTGATATGCTTATTTTAATAAAATCTTTCATAACGGTAATAGAAAAAATGTGATTGAACTGGGTCCTTTATATTACTGCCAGATAATAAGATATCTTATCTGGAATTTCACGATGAGAATTTTGGTGATAGAAAAAAAATATTTCATTGAGCGCATTGTAATGGAAATAGTTAGGAAACTGAGCATCATCGTGGATGTGGGAACCCCTCCACTTTTTCACAAAAAAATACATTAGCTTAATGGGTCAAACACTGTGTACATAAATTTAAATTTTTCAAATAATTCGCAGAATCATTTTAAAATTGGATTTTTTCTTATATCCCAACGCCATGAAGTACAAATTTAACTTTGGAAAGAGCAGGATGAAAGGCATAAACTCATAACTACTAACAATAAATAAGTAGACAACTTAAATACAAACAGGACGTAAGTCTAGAAAGATTTAGGTGATACTTTCAACTTGACCCACTTGATAATTTCAAATGACATCAATATGATAGCTGTACCTCTCATGACGTAATCTGAAACTGGAAGATGAGTGCGATATTATAAGGACAGATGGCTCGACGAATCAACCAAAAATTACCCGGAAGAATCTGTGGGAGCTCCCATCATAGTTAAGAACTAAATTATTTTAAAACGGAGCTTCATGACGATGGTACGAGCTCATAGGCAAAGCGTACAAAGTAGCTTTTAGAAAATATAATGAGTAATGGTTTCATCGTCATGATAAACAGACAACGAGCACAAGTCCGAAATCTGTGGACAAATTTCAAAGAAATTTCCATTAGTAAAATACAATCATGAAAGCCTAAAATTATAACAAATGCAATTAATTTAGAATCCAATATCTAATCCAATCCATTTTATTATATGACAATTCCGCAAGGACTACATATAAATTAATTTATTTGACAAGGTATCGCTACTTATATAGCAAAAGTAGTGAACAATATGCCACGATAGAGCCACGTTAAAAACAGTTGATCCATCAAGGGTCAAATCGATTTTCCACTCTAAAAGCCAAGAATGAAGTTCCAACCGAAAAAGGAAACCAAATCGGCCATGATTCTTATTTCGATTTTAGTCTGCATCTCAGTTAGTCTATACTTCACGACGAACAGCTTCATACATCCCCAGTATCGAATTGGAAGTACTAAACACTTCTTCAACGCGTTTTACGGAATGCAAATCATTGGTATGATGTTCACTATTGGAGGCTTAATTATTACCTTCTGTTATTACGTCAGCTTAATTACTGAAGCCCAATTCGTCGTTTTCCTTTATGCAACGTTAATTCTGTCTGTGTCAGCAATATTATTTGGGATTCTTCTGGATATGCTATTTCGGGTTGCATTCGACTATATTTTTGCCTACGGTGGAACTGTCTTGACAGTTGCTTCCCTCGCTAGTACAAGATTGGATGTCTGATAAAAAATAAAATATTCTAAAGAAACCGAGTGTTTTTTACGTTTTCAACGTTGGTGTTGTGTCTAGGAGACTAATGTGAGATAAAGACTGATGCATACGGTGTCGGAGAGTCTAGGCATAGCGGCATCCAACTGGATAATCCCAAGTACTCAATTTGCAATATTAGTAGTTTAAGATCAATGCTGTGTTAATCTGGGAAATTGCCTTAGGTAAACACGAGGATTCCACAATTTAAACGAAGCTTTGACCTTGATATTGATTTTCGCAAGGATGAACAATGAGGAAATTGGCCAAGAAGAGGTAAAAGTTGGCAAACAAACTATACAACTGCTAATTTTTGCAACATGCCTGCTTGCATTGTCCTTAATAATCGCAAGCACTAAACCCGAAAATCTGGGAAGAAAGCCAATACTTGTGGAGATTATTCTTGCTTTTGGATTGCTCTTTTTGGTGATAACTCTAGCCCTCCTTCCATTTGCAATGCCTGGATGTAGGGTCAAGAAACAACTTCTTAAGAAAATACAAATTGTATTTCAAATCGCTGGAACAATTCTGGTATTACTAGCGATTTTATTAAGTGCAATCATGACCAATAATAGACTTCATTTTTGGCTGTACACTGCAGCACTGCTCAACGTCATCGGATTACTCATTCTGAAACCAGAACTCGAAGAAATAACCAATGCCGTAGAAATGTCCAGTGTTCAAGGATAATAAATGAACCTCAAACCCCACATAAAAGATAATTATTGTAATTTTATCAACCACGGTTAGTACCAACGTATATAATCATTGCAACAAGTTAAAATGAACCAATAATTTATTCCATTCTAAATTTAGAAAAAGTTAGATTAAAATTAGTTACTACCTCATAAGACGATAAATGGTCAATGCGTCGCATGTAGGTCTTCCTAGAATCCAGTCTTCCAAAACCATTGTAGAATTAAATGTGTCTTGGTGATTAGATCATATGACTTAAATTATAGTTTTTGGTAACAATCAGGAAGAAGGGTAAGAATTAGAAGAAAAGACAAATGAACAGGTTGAAGGAGCACATTTTTATCAACCCGTTGAACTCAATTTCAGTTGAATTCAAATAAAGCCAACGAAATATTATTATCCTAATTGCTTTCAAGGTCGCTTGAAAAAAAAGGTTATGAAAGAGATCAAAAGTTTTAGCACACCTTTTTTCAGTTTCTAAAAAGGGCAGTTGAAATTGTTGTAACCGTATGTCAGTCACTATCAACCAATCATTCCATGCAAATCATTTACCATATACTGGCTTTCACTTAGATCAAAATATGGTTCGATTTATTTAAATTATGTGGGTCCTGCACATTTGCTTTCGGCAGATATTCATCACACCTAACTGCTACGTGTGGACGCCCTCCTTGTCTATCCATACCGTAAGCTCTACTTCTTTTCAATTCCGCTTGCGTTAAAGTTCGTAGAAGTTCAGCAATTTTTACACTTCCAAAGCTGATTAGCCTCAATTATCGAAATCTTCTTTAGAAGTCCATTTTACCTCTACTGAGATTAGTAAAGCCAAATATCCACTCATATCAAAATCAGAAAACATTGCAACCCATTGTCCTAAAATTAGCTTAAATTAGGACGGAGAGCTCTTGAATTCTGCTCACTTAATCCCATCCTTGACCAAATACGTAGCTAAGCTAGTAAAAGCATTAGCATCACATTACCATTAAGACTAACCTGAACAATCATGGCTCTGACAGCAGCCCGAATTTGCTCCAAGTTTGCAAGTGAGAAGGAATGGAAGCTGTAGACTCTTGGTGAGCTCTGACACATTGGATCCAAACTTCCATCCCGTCCAACACCACTTCGACCACCAGTTCTTCCACTAGTGTTCAAACCACTTCCATTGGCCACAGTACCCACGTTTTGGAGATAACTCAGACAATTCAGCATTGTTGGTGCCAACATTGTAATACCCTCTATAGTAGAAACATACGAACTCCACGACTGCACTAGGTGTTTTAATGCAAACGGTCCTGCGAGGATACCCGTGGATACCATCCAACCAAGGAACTCTTGTCGACGAAAATGATGTTTCGGCCATAATGTCCGAACAGCTACGCAGAGGGCCAAATGGAATGATGTTGTAACCAATGCGGTACGCTCCTATTTAGCCAAACGCAGGGAAAACACGATAATAATGATGTCACAACTAACTAAAGTTCATGAAGGTTAGCCTCAAACACACCTGTATACTACTTGAAGGTAGGGGGGAAGTCTCAAAATTGATTGGAAGCATGATAGAGGAATCCTGACCCCTTGTTGGAGTGGGACTAGCAGCTGAGGTGGCGATATTCGCTACAGCGTTCATTAATAAAACGGGTTCATCGATTGTAAATGCATTAGAGGATGTGTGCAGACGATGTCCTATTGCTTCAGCCATTACCTATAGTGAAATTATATTAAATAAAATAAATACTAGTGAATATGAAGATAGACGACAGAATTTTTAATCTGAAAATAAATTTAAATGTGTTAATGCTTCCAATAAAGGAAAAATAGATCCTTAAACTAAATTAGATTGTTTAAATTCATAAAACATTAGATTATTTTTAACATAAAAACAGCACTCACCTCACGAGAAACCGTGAAAAGACTAAGAGCGGAATGTATATGGCGATCACAAATGCGTAAGAAGTGGTCAATACGAGCGGAGGGTTGACGAGAAGCAAGAATCAAACTGATGGCTAAACGAGCCTGCCGACCTTCCATAGCAGCCAAATCACGTCGATAGGCTGCTGAGGCGGCATCACTAAGAGCTGGATGTTGTCTTGTTCGAGACCATGTTGATCTAGACCCATCCTGAGCCCGAGAAATGGCGCCTGTTGGTGATGTGCTTGGGCTTGTTGGGCTTTTCTCGTACATTCCATGGAAATATGATGGGGGTGGGGGGAGACGTCGGGAGACTGGAATTTCTGAGCTTCTTGGATTCGTTGAATTGTTATCATTACCAATCTGAATGCTGTCCGAAGTTAATTCAAGAATGGGAAATCTAAAATTTTCACCAAAATCAGTTGATATTTAGAGAAAACGGAAGTAGGGGAAAATTCTGTGCGTTTTAGATCTTCTTTTAATGGCACTCATTGTAGGGATTAGATATGCATGTATGCATGTCTTTTTACAGGAATTTTGAACAAATTATCCACGAATGGATTGGGAATTCTTTCGATACATTTTGGCATCATGTACCGCCAATAGTCACACACGTATTTGATGGAATTTGTCTATCTACATTTATTTATGTGTACACCTTTAAGAGTGCCTGTACATGCTACTATACATCTCTATTTCCAAATATATTATTATGCCGTTGAAAAAAGGCCAGAAGCATTTCATAAGTAGTATCAATCAGTGCGGCATCTTGAAGTCAACTCCGATTCTGCGAAAAGCGAAACAACTATGTTCCCCGAAGCTAATGTGTTTGATGCTGCCAAAAGTTTCAAATTTGAGACCAATTCCTCTAGTTAAGATTTAATTAATTGGTTGAATTTCGTTAAATTACCTTCTGAAAGGTGAGCAAATGTTTGATGCATTGTAGTTCTGTGCCTTAAAACATTTGGATGACTCACTTTCCGATGAGTCGTTCGTCTAAAAGCCTTAGCCAATCATATCCTCCACTTAAAATTGGAAATCTTTATGATTGGTTACTCTTCAAGGCTCGTCTTCTAATTTACTTCCAGAGACGTTCAGTTGCTTTTAAAAGTACAACAGCATGATTAAAATTAATGGCTCATTCTTATAGTCGTCTTAGTTAGAAAATGAATGCATGCACTTAATTTATTAGAAGGACAAACTATGATTGTTCCAATAGACATTTTCAAGGCCGTTGAAAGAGGATGTCCTCCTACCATTTTCTCCTTTAGTTGAAGAATGTGAATTTGAGCGCCTTTTATTCAATCGGCATTTATTGGTCCAAAAATCATTTCTGCCTTTAGATTAATGCTTATTTTTAGATTGTTCTTACGCCAAAACTCGTTTTTCAAATTACTTTTAAATCGACACCGATATAATTATCACTTCCTCCTATTATAATTATTGTCACAATACAAAAAAATAAAAGAATTACACTTTTAATTGTGGAAGGCAACTAATATCAAATAACGAAAAGTCCAAAGAAGAGCAGATGGCAACGTCAAGTCATCAGAGGAAAAGAAGATACGAAACCATGAGGCCTGAAATAGTTGCCGCTATTAACGATGACCTCGAAAAGAAAAGTTCCTCGAAATTCAAATTTCTCATTTTTAACTAAGTAGATGGTAAATTTGTGGTTATTTTAGCATGGACCGTAAATCCCACAATGGCTACTAAATAATGCTCAAAAAGGCAGGCCGACAACGGAAAAATATGAGTGTATTCGTGGGGGGAAATGAGTGAAGACTCGCATGAGTGCATGCCACCATCCCCCCCTCCGCCATTCTTTGAGGCAGTCCCCAATTTCAGCATACAAAGCGTCCAGTAGGCAGAGTGAGAGAGATAGGCAGATGACTAATCCACTCTGTACGTGATGGGAGATATAGCAGAGAGGTTGCGCCTGAGTTTTTTGTTCCACTGTATAGGACTGCCTACAAATGACTGTAGTAGTACAGGAAACCATCTATCGCCTTTACGCCTGACTTTCTAAGACAAATGAGTTTTACTGGGTGCAGAGGCGATAAAAACGAGCAGTAACCATTGATTAATGGTCTTGGAGAAAGTTTACCACTAATAGACAAGCAATTTAGTAGGCCTTCTTCATAGAAAGTATTAATAATCTGAATTTTACACTCTAGCTTATTACCAACCTCATTTATATGCAGTTCAAGAGTTATTTTAAATCTTATTAGGTGAGACGTTTAGTTAGAAAGATATCTGACGGAATTTGATCCACAGTCCTTGCAAGTGAAAACTATCTCCTTCCTAAACAAATTAATGCTAGAATATTCAAGCTCTGTAGTCATAAATTTTGATGCCTAAATGCTGGGAAATGCGAAACATATGTTCTCACATTTGAGATAAATAGTTAATAGTCGTTATTAGCTCCTTCTCAAAATTAAACGTATTCATCTGGACCAACTGGTACCATATACGTCCTCTGTAAAAAAACCGCTGGACCAAGCGTCTGGGTGATGAATTAGTCTTGTGAGTCCCATTTAGGAGAAAGGGGACCACATCGGTCACTTAAGTGAATTGTTGTAGAAGGATGACAGTTTTTTCATATTTAGACGTTCTTTGTCCATGCACAGAGTCATGCCTTTGCTGGAGTATGAACTGTTAAGACAGCTGAGATAGGATATAAAAAAGCACTCATATGAAAGAGACTGTTCTTCGGTTGAGTTCATTTTCATGGACAGTAAAGACATATTCTTTGTGTGGTTCCCACAGACTGAAAAATGCCTAAGAAGCTGAGGTCCTCTTCAGAAACGTAGAGTACTCGATTGGTGTGATTTAATACGTGCGAAAGTTCTTGTGTCATAATTCGTGTATCCTGAGAAGTGGGACGCGGGGAAGGGGAGAAGGAGGGAGGTGAACCCCTTCCATCTCTTTAGAGAGAGAGAGAGAGAGAGAGAGAGAGAAGAAAAATGAAATGATACGTTTTTCGTCTTTTATTCCTCTCACAACCCGGTGCCTTAATGTGTTCTGCTTGAAATCCTAAATCGTGCCTCAGCTCTCTCCTTCTCTTCTATTTTTGTTTATTTCCTTTTTGATTTAATGATTTCAAAAAGAGCGTTCACAACTACTATACATTACATCTCAGGAGCGGATTCGTTAAATGGAAAAATTGGGATGAATTGAGGTAAATGAGAACTTCGATGATATTCTTTTGTAGTATATGTTTAAATTCGCATTTATTACAAGTTCTTAAATTATCCACTTTCTGCAAAGCATAATCGTGTTAAAAGTACATTAACTGACCCTATTTCAAAGCATCTATTCTAGGAAATTACTGAAATGAAATAATGTGAGGTGATAAGTACCGTGTCAAAAGAATGGGTACTTTAAAGTTGGTTTTGAAACATCTATTGCAATATTAACCCATTTAGACCCATACTAACTAACCTGATGCCTTCACGGAAAGTGTAGCAACTTTTGGTGGAAAGAGAGGCATGACCTTAATTAACATCCATAATTAATTAACAAGAGAAATCCCCAAACATCACTGACCGATTTGCTTTCCCCTTTCCCTCGAAACTAAGAACTTAACACTATGGTTTACCATACATTACCACCCAGACACTCATTTATTTGGATCATAGTTGATTAAACAGAACCCCAAATATCTCAATACACTTCCATATAATCAAACTAAGGTCCTAGCAAATCAACATTCCAGTTTCACTAGATCAATTTACAAAATGCAGAATTGAGCAGTCAGCTTAAGTACCTAATATGAATATGGTAGCTATAACGAAGTGCCAGTTCGCATGTAGGGCTTTAGAAAAAAAGTGATTTACAAATCTGCATTTTATTCTGATTCAGAAACTAACCTCATAGATCGAACGACAACGTAATAGGCCAGGTCTCCCATACAAGGATTTGATGATTCTCCTTGTAGTAAGTGCCCAAAAAGTAGTTCGGCGACTACATGAACAGGAAAGACATCGGGATGGACAAGGGGACCAAGGGCGGACCACCACCAATCCTCAGGATTAGCAACTTCAGAGAGGTATTGTTGAGATGAGGATAACCGAAGACCCATGAGTTTGCAGACGAGAGGAACGATTATTTGAGCTGTTATGGCATTACGTGGAATGGTATTCAGGAGCTGAATCAAAAGGGTCTCTTGGCATTGGACGGTCATTAATGCCCTATTGGATTGTGGAAGGCTTCGCTGTTGGCAGAGAACTAAAATGCCAACCTAGAAGAGAGATAAGGCGACATTCTATAATTCTCTCAAAAGTATTCGAGCGCCGTAAAGAGAGAAAAAAGACTGGGCAATATTTCCACTTTAAAAAGTGTGAGCGCTTAGAATTTCAGTGCCTTCTTTTGTTTTAAATTAGAGCAATTTGCATTTAAAAATTAGGACTCTAGTCGTAAAGCGAAAGAAGGACAAAGCAAAATATTTTCTTAAAGGGTAGTGAAAAGTTCAACCATCACAAAACACACGTTTACAAATGCCAAGTAGTCGGGAATAGACGGGCTAGGGGCAGTTCAGGGCTGTATGTTAATGATGAATAATCCGTTCTCAGTAAGGTGGATCTGACGAAGAAGAACATAGATACTTGACTCAACTTAACTCAGCTCAAAAGGTCTAGGTTGGCACCCAGTTCGTTTACCTAATTGAGGAACTTGGTTAACAGCAGGTTTCACATCACCCTCTATGGGATACTACTTCCAAGAAATTATCTCTATTAGTCAAGGGGGTGTGCCTTAGACTTATCTCAATGTGGTGCACCCTGAGCAACGTATACCCATACGGAAAAAAGTCAATAAACCGCCAGTTGACTTCAAACTACCATGACCCGACTCTTTATCATATTCGACCACTTCCACAGTACTCACCTTACCTTACCTTTTTCTCTACCTTTTTGTCTGTCTCTCTCTTACATCTGTGAATCACTCTTCTGTTCTCCCTCTCGACTTTTTGTGATTTTGATGTTCCTCTCCTCTGTGAAGCCTAAAGTCAACTAAAGGGCAAATGATAACTATCATAAATTCTGCCATTTGATATAAATAAATCGCTATTGGTCAAAACAGGTGAATGGAGAAGAACCTTCTTCAACTCTAAAATAATTCGTAAATGCATGATTACAATAAATGATAGCGAAAAATATTACTTGATAAAGTCCCAACTATCTCAAACTACTCAGGTACAACGATGCACGAATTGGTTTTAGAGACGTCTTTATATTTTATGCCCAAAGTCCTCGCATTTTTGCCTACTTATACCCAATAAATTAAATTTTGAACGCTATGCATTAACATCTCTGATACGAACTTTAACTGATGTTTTCTCGTAAATGCGAACTTGACAATAGCGAAAAAAAAGACGGGGACGGAATTCAAATTCACTAATGACCTGGTTACAAATTCCAATTAGATAGACAGAAATTATTTCATTGGATAAATATCATCAAATGAATGTCATATGCTCCATTTTATGCCTTGGAAATGGACAAAGAACAGCACACTCTTCAATTTCCAAGTACTAAACGAGCTAAAATCCATAAATCAATGACTTTTATCTTCAGTTTAGTCTGCAGAATGAGTCCGGAAGTCATAAGAATATGTCATATATGCTAAAATAATACTTGTACACAAATGACCTATAAGTCACCCCACAAGGCTAGCGCTCAAATTGCCTAGGAAATAGGCTTTAAATTACACGGTAAAAATATTTTCTAAAACACTCATAGATCCTATCAGTAGGATTCGAGGTACGCACTAGACAAGCCTTCCTTTGGAGGATAAAAAACCGTGTAAACGTCCGACTCGTTAATTATATCTCAATGCCCCGATCGTGGTTAACGATTCAACAAAAAAACTGACGGATCAGAGCCAGTCTCTCGTAGAGGTATAGCGAACACGAAAAAATTTCAACACAATTCTTGCGCTAAGCGCTCTCAATTTTGAAAAAAAAATCCAGCCAGTGTTAGCACACTTGTTTAAATTGACTTCATTCATGTGTGTACTTTAAATGTGATTTTGTTTCTAAAATGGTTGCCCTTTTATTGAGACTGCAGACTGTAAATATATAAAAGCGTACAGGCACTAATTAATGTTTAACAAATTTGTCGAGATAACCTTATTGTTGTGGATAATATCATAAGGATAATTTAGAGTTCGAAAATCTGGAAGAGGTGTATTTATATATTTTCCATAATGATTGTGCCAACACTTGGAATATGCAATATGGACGCTGACAAACTATGCACCAACTTTTTCTATACTTTAAATAAAATATGACTGAAAAGTAACACCCCGTAAAGGTCAACAGACGCCGACACATTCGAGTTAGTGCAAAGTTGTCAACAGACTGTGAAGTTCGAAAACCAGTTTTGAGAGGGAAATATGCTGAACAGTTGGCTATAAAGACTATCAAGAACTAACGTGAAAAAAAAGTGAAAGAATAATTAGATCAAGAAACTGCACTCGAACAACTAATATGAGAGTATATGTAAAAATTATTAATGATTTAATTATTTGTTCACTCTTAAAGACTGTAAATATACAAAAGTGTATACACACTGCTGAGTTCCATAAATCTGTCAAAATAGTGTTTGCGTACGGGAGGGCGAAATTTCAAAATTCGGCAAACCCTGATCAGAGGATGGAGTTTTAGTCGTTCTACTAGGGTTTAGCGTATCCCCTCTTTTAAATGGTCACGTAAAAGACCTATGGGTCTAATTAGCCAACAGGTAATGTAATTTAATCAAATTCCAACAATACTTCTAACTAACCTCAAAAGTAGATTATATTCCTATTTCCTATGTTATGAAAAAGGCACTAAGGCCTGAAATCGTTGTTAAAATAAAATATTTTAAGAGGGTCTTTTTAATATTAACTCTGATTGAAGGAAATCACTAACAGTTAACCTCAAAGGTAAGGAACTCAATGCCCATCAGTGAATGGAATGGTGAATTAAAAGTAAGTGGCAAAATTTGAGTTCTTCATCAAGAAGACTCCATGATACTACATCTTTACTTAACTTGGATGCTTGAAAAAGCCCTTCTGATTGGGCATAGGGAGACCTTGTTAAATCCGCATAAATTCTGCCAAAACCAATCTAGCGAAAATAATTACTGTATACAGAAGAAAAATGATTGCATTCTAAAGGAAATTCTATTGTCACTTAGCTTCCTAGAAACCATGTTAAGATCTGTTATAGTGTATGATTTGATATCTGAGACGAATAATCACAAAATATGATTACTGTGAAGAAAATTCTATTGAACGTACTTAAATTAATCTATATAAGTGAAGTGTTTCGCGAAGGAAGCTGATTGGAGTCTAAATTGCCTCTAAATTATATGATTGGGTTCCATCAATGTGGATTTTTGGCTTCCACTGAAATTGATATTCAAATGTGCAAGTAAATGTTTCATTTAAACAAATTAAGGTCATTGTCATTCGGCTTGACTTTATCAACATTTCAATTCACCAAAATAAAAAGTCATGGTAGAAAGCCTAAATTCAACTTTACACAGCGTGACGTTCAAAACGGTTGGGTGACAATCAGATGATAGCGGCAACTTCAAGAAGTAAACACACTGGTATGAGCACTGAAGGTCATACAAATGACGCTTATATAAGTTCAGGTGAACCAAAGGCACAAGAAATACCCAAATACCTTCATAGGAGGTCGAAAATGGAAATTAACACCATAATTACTAATGACTATGAAAGTAACTTCATAATATTTCCCGAGAAACGTAAAACCCTCTCCTGTTTCAAGTTGAGTCACTGTAATGAAAGTACTTATATTTAAGGGGTAATGAAAGACGAGAGCCTTCATGCCTTGATGACGCACACACGCACACACGCACACACACACACACACACACACACACAAATATAGACTTAAAATGACTTGAAAGGGTAACTGTCAAGCCATTTCCCTATCTTTGCCACTCCACGCCGTCATCCTCGCATTTATCTCCGCGGTTCGATGTGAAAAAAAGTATTTATCCTCCCTTTTGTGGTCCGGTATGGCTTTTTTTTAAAAAAAATGTAGCGCATCAAGGCAAGAACAAAGAGGATGTGCAATTATACGGAAAATGATGAATAACCTCTACCTCTTATTCGCCTTCCCGTCTAATACAACTTCCCAGAAATTAAATGACTATTAGGGGGCAGCGTTTGTTTGTAGGGCGTAGAATGAGAGCGAACGAATGTAGTTGCTTGTTAGCTCTAATTTTGTGTGCGACTTCCACTCTTGAATGCTGCGTGTAGGAGTAAAGGACGCGCTTCTAACTACTTATATTTGAGCTCCGTTAGCTGGGGGGCTAACATTTCTATAATGTAGACCATGTTCACGTAAATTTAATTAGAAGGCAGTCCAGTCATGGATACCGCTGCTAGTGCCCTATCTCCTGCCCTCTTTCGCTCTCCCTCTCTCCCTCTCTCCCTCTCTCTCTCTCTCTAGCCCCAAAATCGTTACAAGCCCTCAAACTAGGCAGAGTAGGAGAGAGTAGACAGAATAATAAATTGACTAGTATGACTCATAAAGCATGACACTGACTTAAATAGCATTAGCAACACTAGCGGTAGCAGCGTCGTATGACAGTTTGGAGATGCTATCACAGAAGCGCGGGCAGATGTGTCCTTCCTGCCCATTTTCTGGAAATAGGGGACGCTCCCAAAAATTTTCTGCTACCCATTTATCTACTAACTGCACGCGACTTGTTGGGAATTAACAACAGAACGACTCACTTTCAATGCAAGGTGAATATAGTCACTAGCAGTGTTGCCATTTTTTGATAACTCCTCCGTTTTCTGAGAAGCCGCCTCTAAGAGACATTCCACTAAACTGATGATAGGTCGTCCAGGAAGACCTAGCCAGCCATGTTCGTGGAAGAGGCACTCGGAAGAGGTTTCGGAACAGCAGAATGGGGGAAAATTAACAGGCTCTGGAGCTCTGAAATTACTTCGAGACCAGGGTGAACATCGATATCGATTGTTTTGGTATGGTGGATTGAGAAATTGGGGTGTTGTCAAAGAGGAATCTGTATAAGGAAGGGCGTAAGAAGAGTTTGTCAGTGGTTGTGGAAATGATAAATTCAAAGATTGGGTAAGGTTTGACACTGTAGTAGGACCGAAAGGATAGAAATCGCACTGAGATACTGGAATATAGTTCTGAGGCATTGTGTGTGAAGGAAGTGGTAAAGCTATCAGTGGCTGAAAAGATTCCATAGATGGAACTGTAGAGGAATTCTTGAAATTCCCTCGAGGATGGCTTCCAACTCCACCAAGAGATATCGTTGCACTCTGCCCGTTACCTTTATCTACAAATTAGAATATCATTTCGATAATGTTTTAAATATCAGCGAACAATAGTCAGGGGTTCATTTTATTCAAATTTAAGATATGCTAAACCGAAAAAGGAGTTTCCATTTTTTAATTTAGAAGACGAGCTAACTGTCACGCATTTAAAATAACTTGGAATTTGTTGTGAAAAAGAGGCAGCAGTAGGAGAAATGATAGCAGCGGCCACTGAGGTAGGTCGATAGCTGTGTAGGTAGGTGATTCGGTTTCGTAATTTTTATGGCATGGATAGCCACTTCTGCAGCTATTATATTCTTCTTAGAGATTCCTCTGACAAAACGTCTACCAGCTGTTAATATCGGATCATTTCAAGAAATGAAGCCCTCCCACGCATGAATGAAACTTGATAATTTAACCAGTGCTCTCTAAAAAGAAATTACTCGAATTTCAAAAGCTAATAAACGAATTATGAGATCCTGGATACATCTTCTTTAAAATTGAGAAAAGTGGAATATACTAATTAAGTCTTGCCTACTTTCAATGTGGTGATTACAGGAGAAATATCTACGTAAAAATGATACATTCCGTAACCAGATATCACATTAGCCCAACATCTTTCATCGCGTACAATGAATAAGACTTAAAGCATCTCTTACTCAGGATAAATTGGTGGAATGTGAATAGAGTAGCATATTTCCAGTGCGCAACAGTTTAATTCCATATGAAAAAGTTCATGCAAGACTATCATTCCGGATTGTATAATAAAATAAATTGATGTGGAAATGGCATGCACTTGAGGAAATAATAGCCTCTCAAATTACTATCTATGATTTGCCAAATTAATTACATACAAATCTATGAAGTTAGAATTAGAATTCGAAGCTTATTACATATCAGAATTACTATGGAACTTCTTATTTGTAACTCTGAAGTGCATCGCTTGCTAAGAAGAAATCAATGAAACTCAAAATTATAAAAGTAAGACATGAAAGTCTTTCTCTACTTGTTGTGCATTCTTTCCAAACCGTGATGACCTGTTAGTTAAGGTATGTGCGCCTTAGACCAAGATTTAATGCCTCTTAGGGATGATTGATCGGAGTGCTTCAGGATAGTAGAACGCCACTCACCTACTTGATAAACCCCCAACATGCACACCTCTTATGGTCCAGTCAATAACTTAGCATCAGAAGCCTCACAATTGTGGACAAGATCCTCTCTATGCAAGCATAGAAGTCAAATAACTGTCATTTAGGAGAATAGAGAAAAAAAAGTAACTGCAACACCACACTAATTTGATTTCCAGGTTAAGTCATTTTGGTAAAACCCCTGCCAATCACAATGCCTATCATTGATTAGTCTTTACTGCGCCTTGCTATGAAGAAATGTTAAACTGACTTGAATTCCCAGAGTTCGAACGAGAAAGATTGGCAGCCGAAAGTGAATTCTTCTCTGACAGCCTTTCGTAGACTTCATCCAGACAATCCAAAAGAGTTTTTGCAAGCAGAAAAGCGAGTCTGGATCCATCTTTCTCATATCCAGTGACATTTAAGGCTGATGCACGAAGACACAAGGTGATAAAAGTTTCCTGAGGACTCCAACACTGTGCAATCACTGCCGAAACTATACAGAATGGACAGAAGCAATGAGATGGTAAGGAAGATAACGTGTCGATCGCATCAGAAATCATTTCTCGGGTGATAGGATTAGCAATCATTGATGTATTGAAATCCAGATGACTAATATCTCGAGCTAATTGGAAGACGGAAAATGACTCCTGGCTCTCACGGTTAACCTCTGAACTATCCTCTTTCTGGACATACTCTGGGAGCCGATATATTGCGTCACGAGGTGTATAAGAAGAAGTGGACCAAATGTGAAGACATTCAAGCCACTCTTTACGAGCTGATGCTTCGATTTCTGGCGTCAAAAGAAGACATGTCCATAGACGTCCAACTTCTTCCCACATTGAAATCATCCAAATTGGAGGCTGACTAAATGTGCTTCCGTTGTTATTCTGACGAGGAAGCAAATCTTGACCATCATTATCGTCAGAATTTTCATCAACTTCTCCAGCGTAAAGATCCCAGTTTGTCCTTTCTCCTTGAACTCCCGAACGATTATTCCTTCGTGTTCTACTGAGATTCTAAAAAGACAATAAAGGAGAACATATTTCTAAAGTAGGTTCAGTCTTATATTTTGAACAAACCAAAGTACCTTTCAAGCAATCTTTCATGTTTTTATTTTAATAAAATTTGGGAAAAAATTACTGAAAGCTATATTATTAATCATAATCAACCACAATGCTCCTAAGAGCGAAAAAAGCTAATAAATCTTTATTTTCCTAAATAAAGCAATTCATAATAAAAGAAATAGATTTCAAAATCATTTTAGTAGTTAAAGACTTGAATTGTCGAACCTATTTTGATATTAATTAACAGGCTTTCGCTCAAATTACACGTAAACACAACACAGTTCAAACAACGATAGTCAAAAGCCTCTTTGCTTTGACTGCTGTAAGGTGACATTTTAGTCCAAATACTTCTATTCCACCACTATATGGATTTAGGCGGATTAAATGTTAAAGCCTCACACCCCTTTGCATAAAAGGTCGCCCAAATACATACCCATAAGTTAGGAAGTAAGTTCTAAAAAGTCAATACACATGCGAATGACTCGCTCTCCAACTGACAGAGTAGTGGCTCCATTAGCCCTCCATGTTTCCTGATATTTACAAACACAAAACACAGCCTTCTTTATATGTCATGGAAAAGGTGTCTAAGAGGAAGAGGGAAGGAGAGTGCATGCAACTTCTTTATCGCCCAGGGAATAGAGAAGCAGGTTGATGATGGATGATTTAGGGTCGTAGAAACAAGCGAAAAAAGCGCCTATTATCAGCTAGAATTTTGCAGCCAAAAGCCAGTCCCATCCCCCTCCCCCCTTGGGTATTGTCAATGGCATTGTTTTCGTTGCTCCATTGTTCTGCTTATAATATGATGAGTCGATAAAATACTCTTTTGTAGATTTCTTTAGATGGGGGTTATGCCTACAAGTACTTACAACCACCGGAAGGGTTGGACTGTGAGTCACTACGAGGTATTTGCAGGGAAGTTTACGCGAAGCTGAACAGCTGTTGTTGTGTCAGACTTTACTGGCCTATTTCCGACTCTAGGCCCAAGTTAGCTAGTATGTTAGTTACAACATTTAAAACCTAAATCATTTAAATAGAACTCTCAGTGTTTCTCACAGAGGATATAAAAGATTCCCGTTAATTAAAATGAACTTTGACAGACAGGGAGCTGAGGTGATGACCGGTTAAGTGGTGGCCTAATAGAATTACTAAAATTAATTGTAAAATCACGTCGGAATTTAGAACATGGGCTTACCATCATGCTGGCAGAATTTAGAAGTTCTTCTGTGATTATTCGCAAAAGTCGAGGACCATTCTTATCTCTGATTGAAAGGAGTTCGTAAGTCTTGGCGAAAACCATAGCAACCTGATTTCTAGATGGGCAGTGAGAAGGATTGGAATAACTCGAATTGGTTTGAGAGTACCCAACCTGAAGGCTTTGAGATGACCCGTTGTTATTATGAAGGGAATTTGAAGATGATTGGTTTATGGAGGAACTTGTCAAGGTCATGTAGCCAAAAAGCGGGAACTTAGATTTCTGGAGATGACGATAGTTCTCAAGCCATGTTTGAGCGAAGATTTTCCCAGCTGAAAGCATAAAATAGGTAAATTTTATCAAATTAAAAATGATAATACAACTAAGAGCAATTAGTTCTTAAAAAGTAGCTCGAAAGAAATTGGGAAAAGGCGATCCGTTAGCCTGTAGGGAAGACCTAACGAGGCTAATCCACTTAGCTTAACAGAGATCCTAAGCCCCAGGCTTTATTAACTATGACGGACTGACGGTATCTTAAGTAGATTAGGTTAAAACGAAGGTTAATAATCGCTTCTGTGATAGTCATTCAAAATGTTTTTAAATACTACTCATAAATAATTCAAGTAGCGCACGCTTTTATTTGGTAATTTTTGTAGATTTTATAAACATTTAGAAGGGTACAAACGTACTAAAGTTGCGAGATTTTGTAGAGTATTCATCCATAGTAGCAGAAGTATGGCGATTACTTCGATTTCGTCCATGTTCAGAAGAACCACTAGAAAAGAATCTGCCATGAGTGTGGGAATTGGGCAAATTTGAGGACATCCCAGAATTAGTATTCTGTAATAAAGTTCCGTCAAACGCATTGTGTCCAGAACCAAATGTTCCATTTGCAATTGAAGCTAAATCAAGGCGAAATTGTTCCCGAACTCCACTTTCATCGAAGTACCAAGTCGAGGAGTCTTCGATTCCACCTCCTGCAGTCGGATCTGGAGCTCCTATTGCATGAAAAATTAGTAACTACATCATATTCTACTATGCTACTGAGCAGTAGTAGCACTGGACATTTCTCGGGAATCGATCATTGAATCAAAACTTGAATTAACAGTAATTTGGAGAGGGGAGTCGGGAGCGCGTAAATCTGAAGGAATTATGAGTTTATGGATTTCAGTAGTAAGTTAGTTATGGGTTAATGATTTACGATCGTTTGATAACCACAGGTCATATAACTGTCCCTATTATCATTGAGCAATCAAAACATAACAAAGGCCATTCCGCTACATCAGATATGCGGATGAAATACGTTACTGTTCATTTATTAAGCATCATTTTTTTAAACACGATTACAGCGCGATTTCTAATTAATAGGACTGAATACATTGATGCATTAAATCACTTTATACAATGTTAGCTTTTCCTTTTGCATTTAAAACTTTAGTAAAGGAATGAAGAAAAAATTAAAGCTCAATATTTTGAAACTTGAGTGTTCTAGAACTTTTTTTGAATGAAAGATAGCTTTGCAAAGGAAACATTTCAAGTACTTCTTTTCAAGGGTGACACAACTGAAACTCTAAAAGCAGTTTGAGAATGATTGATCGATTTTTCTATTCAAACTTAAGAATAAATGGGTTGCTCAAAAGAGGATGAAATAAATTGGAAATGTATATTTATAACGAGGAAGAAAGAATAGACCACGTTCGAATTTGCTTAAAGTAAAATTCATATCCAAGAATTTACTGAAAATTTATTAACGTGAAACAAATAGAATATAGACTTCAATTTTACTTAAACAGGGCTTTTATAAGTAGCTTTGACTGAAAGAAAAAAGTCTGTAAAGATAAACTGGTCTCTTAGAACACTAAAATAGTAATAATGTCTCTTGTATATAATTCTTGTGAAATCAAATTTGACTTCAGCTAACTTGTTTCGTTTACTTGAACTTCCTCCCTGAAAGCTTGAAGAGAGCCTGTCTCAAGTGGTAAGGAATGGTTGAGAGCGTTTTTTTTTGCAACAAAAGAAGAGTTACTATAGGTTAATCATACCACTTCGCGTAAAAAGGATAAACTCTCCGCATAATGTAGAGATGCATTATTTGCGAACTTCTAGAAGTAGTTCAGTTAAAAAATTATGCGTGGAGGTAATACAACTTTGGCACATGAATAAAATGAAAATGAGATTCAAGGTTTTACCTAGTTACAAAATCGACATTTTCAATGTCCTGGCCAGCAGATATTTTTGCTATTGCTCTTCCATGCTCTCATCTGGAAATAAAGTTTCCTCAATGCTACACCACTGTTTACTCATCAATTTCCTATTACAGATTAAAGTGGGGATAAAGTATTTATAGGTTTCAGCGTCACCACTAACTTCATAGTATACAGATCACTGCTATAATTGATCAAGAATCGGTAAAGAACTATTCACTTTAGAATTGAAACTCGATCAGTTTATACTCTTTCGTCATTTGAACTGGTGGAAGGACAATAAGTCCATGCTCTAATTTGGTCTCAAACCTTGTTCTGCGTATCTACTGCCCCCAGTTTCAGTGAAATTGTTCGCCTATCTTAATCGATTACGTTATAGGACTTGACCTCGAGAAGACCGTGCACCTTGGAAGATGGGAATTGGGACGTCAATCTTGTAGACGTGGAGATGGATGACTAAAGCCATTTCCCGGACTAAAACTGGGTTTCACTAGCACTCGGACGTATATGCACGTGTCCGAAACAAAAAGGTTTCGAAAGTCACATCTACCTCATACCACTTCACCCTTTTGATATAGAAGAGATACTATACCCAAATTCCCCTTAAAGAAGTCAATAGACGTCGTTGAAGGGTTCGAAAGAGTGCTAACTTTTCGGCGTACTTTGAATTTTGAAGGCAATTTGCTTGAACAGATAAAACACCAACGGATCTTCCAAAGTCTGGAGTGGTGCCAACGCCAACTTTTTAAATGTGGTCAATTAGGTCAGTTTCAACTAGATGAGATCAAAGCAAATGAATGTAAATCTTCGCTTTTATAAACCGAAATCTACAATACTTATCATACTCATACCGTGGAAAGTAAGTTCCAAATAGACACTCAATAATTTCAAAGAATGAAAGGGTTAGTAACAAGGAGCTTTTAGTCACAGCTGTAGCTATCTAGAAATCTTGGCTTCAAAATCTTAATTTACCAATCCCTTCCCTCCTCCCTCCACCCCACTTCTCCTAAATAGATACAGCAATGAAAGCTGAAATAACAATGTTTATTAAATTTTGTTAGCAGTAAGCTTTTGTGAAACAGCTCGATCGTACTATCTAATTAATTACTTGCGGCTCTGTGGCACTCACGACAAGCGATCAAGTATCCTTAAGTGCACTCGAATAAGGGGAATTCGGTGATGTTCACTCTCTGTGTCAGTTTGTCCTGGTCTGATAGAGCGTTTGCAATTTAATCATCGCTAATACCAAAGTACAAATACCCCTCTCCACACATGCCACCACCGCATCTCTCGCAGCCCCTTGAATACTCTCTTTGTTTTCCTTTCCCTTTGTTGTGCAAAGTAGACCGTAAAAGCAGGTGAGCGATAACTCGACAGCCACTTAGGTAACTCATTCTATTTCACAACAAAGCCCCAAATAGTATGGCTTAAATTAATTAAATTAAATAAGAGCATTTCATACACTGATCCTCTTTAATATACAAAACATTCAATAATTAGATCTTTTAATGCTGAAACTAGGATATTGCTTCACATTGTGAAGAAACATAGCTTTTGAGATAAATAATCTGTAGACCGCTTTGTCAAAATTACGCCAATTTTGAGGTACTCCTTTAAGTGACATTCAAAAAAATGTCTACAAAGAGACTAGGTGATCCTTTATCATCGTGTTGCTTTTTTCCATTAGTATTAGTCTTATTGGACTCCAAGGCTGTCGTGAGACGGTTTCATTGATGATGACACCAAGTACTGAGACGTTTATGAGGCCATAAATTTCTGATTTTAGTGTCTGAAAACGCATCACGTTGCTGATTCTACAGCGGCAAGGCACAATCAGACACACACGCTCACGAAGGGGGTAGATTATGAATTTTCCGTGAGAACCCAGCATTGTGACTTGAATGACTTTATCAGGTTTGAGCTTGTGAATTTCACCATAGAAATATATGCCATTAAGATAATTCCATTTTCTGCCACCGTCCAATTCTGCTTTTATTCCGTCTGTCATTGCATTGTATATCGTTAGAATTAGAAAGAGCGAAAACAACTTTGATCTATGAAGATAAATGAATTAGAATGGGCACATGAAGTAAGTGTAAGTTGAGTTAAAAATTAATTCAAAATTTCATTAACGAGAAAATAATTATTCATCGCCATTGTCACCAAGTGGTTTCTTGAGGCCTGACAACATAAAACTCCTCACGCCGTGAAGTTTAGAAGGACGAAGAGATGGCGAAATAACAAATTACTTTTTTTGGACGAGGTATCGGTTGCATTAGAAATGCTGTATTCCAGCCTACCCCCTCCAAAACTGCATGCATAATTGATTTAGAATCGATAAACAAAAGACCATTCGAAGCTGCGAAATAAAGGCCTGAATATTTTATGTATGCAATATCTACGGGAACAATGTTCTCGTGCCTTCATGAATTTCCCAAAACTCAAATCTGACTCTCGATACAAAATAGAGAGAATATTTACCTTTTCACAAATTAATTACAACACTTGAATATTTAGCTTTAGAGATAGTTAGATAGATATTACAGTCTACCTCAAGAAAGCGACATAATTACAGGCTATTTAGTCCGTCGACTGTGTACATTAAAAGCGACCTGAGATTATATCACTGTATACAAATGGCCTTGAGAGCACTTGGTGAGAGATGTGTACCTCTAAAAGCAACCGGCAAAACGTTCCAAAACAATAAAGAGAGAGGAGGGAGCCTTGTTGAAACACCAAAAAGAACCGGTGGAAGAGAATGCAGTGATGAGGTGACTCATGTAGTCTCTCAAGCAAAAACCCGGACATAGAGAGAGAGAGGGGTTGAATAGAAAGCAATGCCAGTCAAACCCCGTTTTGAAGTAATTAAATTTCGTGTGCTAGCAAGAAAGAGGGTTGAAATAAACAACACTTAGTGAGATTTAGGATGTGACTTCACCGCTGAGTTCTGAGTAAACTCTGAAAGTGAATTAGGAGATAGCTACTCCCGGACACGGGCGTCAACTGAAGTTAGACGAGGTTTTTCACCCAAAACTCCATGGGCGTCGCATAAGTAAGTCTTGTCTCGATTAGACCTCAGTGCCTCTTAGACTGATAGGTTTTAGTCATTCATGACTCCAGAATGAATATGTTTTATAAGGGTTCCCACGTTCTGTGGAATAAGGGAAGATCTACCAGATGGTCAACCCATCATAGGAACCTCAGGATGCCATATCGATAGATCCTAAGTCCCTCACCTACCTCTCTCTCTCTCTATGGTTATAATTTGCATGACTCACAGATTGAATAGAGCCTTGATATTTTTCTGGTGTAGCTTACCCGATATCTTATTCATGGTTGATTCTTCGTCGAGTAAACCCTCTGCAAGATTTTGAGCACTTGACAAGACCAAATCGGAATGCGAGGCGATCAGATATTGAGCAAGTTTTTGCAGTTGATTGCGGTCCATTTTTACCAAGGTGTCTAAAATAATACGGTTACACTTTCAGCAAGGCAATTAGGCTCAGCAAACATAAATCGACATCTTTGTAAAGAAGTGAAGATGAGATAAGGTTGTCTTCAATTTTTTCAAAATATTTTCCAATCTCTGGTTGACAAGCTTAAAAATGGAAATCAAATTCCCTTTATTCAAATCGATTGGAATAAAACTTCCAAGATCCTAACAGACTTAATGCGATTATATAAGGCTTAAATTACATTCAGTATCAGGGAGCGAATCTTTGCGTGTGTATGTGTATTGATTACCAATAAACTTATTTAAATTCAAAAAAGTGGGAAACTAAAAGGTTTGATTAGCAATGAGGGAGCATTTTATCAATAATGAATTAATATTGTTTGCTAACTGATATCTACCACACAATTTCATCTATAAACTTTAAAAAGAGTAGTTTTAAAGCTGCCCCATTAAACCTTTCAAATGAAGACCTCCAAAGCGTCATTAGAAGTAGATAACTTGACTACCGCCTTGTTGTTGTTATGGAGCAAGAGAGGGCAATGGAGACATTTAGAAGATAGAGATAATTCTAAAATATTACCTTAGTATTAGCAACAATAAAAGCAGTTGACCACGTGTTTATCATCGGATACAAAAATTTATAAAATTATCATTTCCTACCCTATTGAAAGAATGTAAAGGTGAATTTAATGTTCTTTTTGTGAAAACAGAAGAAAATTGATTTGGATTAAGGGAAGATAAATTAGTACTAACCCTCTCGTTTTGGTAATTCAATCAAGCAATTGGGGTTTTAGCCATTGGAAATTTGTAGAAATCTCCCAGGATGCATGAGAATGGGAGAGAGATAGAGAGAGAGAAATGCCCCCAGCATTTGGCAACTCAGTTTCGAAATAATCAATTTATTGTAATTTGAATTTTAATGGGCGTGTACCCTGAGGCTTCACCCAGTAAGTGTTTATGCTGGCTACATTATGTAATTAGAAGTATGATCGATTAAACGCTCAAATGTTCTACAAATATCAGAATGGGATGAAAGCTACAACATAAGGTCAAGATGAACCTTTTACCAATGGAATTCAGTCAATTAAAATTGAGCGATGGAGAACTGAATGACTGAATATGGTTATCTAGCCAAACTTCGAACTGCTCAGCACTGAAATTTATCCAACTCAAAATAACTAGTTTAGCGAAGAAATTGCCTGTTTATTACTTCATACTATATCAAGTATAGTTATCTTTGGATATAAGAATATCTGAGCAAATTTTGACAACAAGGTAATATAAAAGGAGCTTGACAAGTATTGCAATTAGATCAACTTCAGGAACCAAAGAAGTTTAAACCGCCGCTGATATTTCATCAGATTTCTATTGGTCACGTAAGCAAGTGATTCATCTTGTGACACAAGTTCGAGTTTCATCAGTGATCTGTAATGATCAAACTGATCACTAATTGAAAGCTTCTGCTTCTGCTGCTGCTGGTGGTGGTGATGATAGTGATGATAATGATAATGGTGGTGATGGTGATCACAAAGAGATCTCAAGAAAAAGATAAGGACTCTTACCGAGACAGACCTTAAGAAGTTTAGAATCTTTTCATCAATTAGTGTCAGTACGGCTATTATGCGTACAATTTAAAGCCCCATCTAATTTATTACGCTTAGAGAACAGAGTCAATTTAGATGAAACCATTAGAACACCATTTTAAGGTTAAAATATTTCACGGAAAACAATTGTAATGAGAATACTAGTGTTAGATAACTATGATGACCCTTTAAGAGATTAAATAAGAAGGTGACCCTGAGTATAAAATAAGCTTATCAAAACTGACTGAAACATGAAGTCAACTAAGAGTTGTATTTTAAGCCCTGAATCGCGCAAACTACTGCGGAATATACTGGATTCACTAAAACCCATGGCAATTTTACATTTTAAACTTGTAAAGACCTTTTTGACTGCAAATTAAAAAGTTAATATACATTCAATTGACAAGCAGCAAAGCTTAAATAATCTAAGAAAACGACAGCCAATTCCATTTACTCAAAAAGTTGTAATAAAATATAATGAATGACAATCAGCAGGTAAGCTGGTAATTAGAATAACAGATCAGGTCATTTTGTCTAATTCGAAATAAACTAATAACCTTAATTTGTATTGTAATGTATCTAAAAATTCATCAAAGGTCAGAGCTGCAAGCCAATCAGCAATGATGAAGTACTAATACACCGTTTTTGGCAACTTAAATTAACAGAGAAATACTTATTCTTTGCTAATAAGTACATGGCAGCCTCTATCGAGGGAGTGCGTGGACATATACTTGCTCAATGGATGAGTAAGCACACAACCCATCTGCAATCATCCATATAAAGTATGCGAAAGCAATGAATTGAAAAGGACAGCCCAAGTGGACTCTCTCGCCTAGTCTCATCAGTTAACTCACGAAAAACGCAAATATTTAACCAGACAAATTGCGTAGATACGTAGACCATTCAAAGCTACTACTATCTAAATCTCCCAATCACGTAAGGGAGATGACAGGATTTTAGCTACTTGCCCAAGTGACACTAAAAAATTAGCAATAAATGTCTTAAAAATGGACTTTAATATAATTTAAAAAGCATGAATTCCCATATTCTTAAAATATAAGAGCACCATTTTAAAAATGACCATATCAAGAAGGGGTAAATATTTGCCAATATTATAAGTAAACAAAGTCATTGTTTGCTAGTGTATATTTTCTAATCAAACAACAGATGTTAATAATGCAAATATACAGAGATAGATAGGTTGTCTAAACAAAGCGTTTGTTCATTAATTCAAAGGTGATAAACAAAGGAGTATTGCCGCATTGTATCTCCTCATAATTACTTCAAAATTTCAGAGTTAAATGGCATAAAACTTACCAGAAATTGGAGCACGGTAACTAACATGATGTGGTTTGCTAATTCTGAAAAGCGCCAAGGCAACGATGTGAGGGCACCAAGATAATCCACGGTTTTGACAAGAACAGTGAGCAGATGTTATTTTGCATCTAAACAAATAATTTTAATTAATGAACAAATCTGACAATTACCTGTCAAAAGTTAATGAAACGTGGTATGAAACAGTGTCAATTAAACCCGAAACAGCACAAGTATCAGGCCTTACCGACCCAGTCAAATGAAAGCCTAGAAAAATAAAATTTAACCCAGAATACGAATACCTATTTGGATGACATTATTCACAAAATGCTTTTTGAAAAGCTGTTCTCCGATAGAGAACGCAGATTTTTCTGACGAGCCACTTTGACGGGGTTTGAAAGACGAGTAAGTTTTGATATATGAACAATCGCGAGGAAAAGAATAGTAGATAATACGCTCCTGAATATGGTCTGGAACGTCAACTAGTTTGGATTCGACGTATTCAAATGGTAAATGTCGAGCTACTACCATTGCACTCAAGTCAAATAAAGATGATACACAGGACCCGTCATTAACCTTTTGCATAGTTGGGTCCAAATGCATTTTTTTACAGCTATGTCCGTGATGAGAATCATTGTTTGGACGCTTCATTTATCGTTTCTGATAAGTAATAAAATACTTTCCAAAAGCGGCACCGACCCTCGCAAGAAAGACTGATAACCGGATGCGAAATGCGCGCCACCCTTGTTCATAAGCTTATGTTAATTATTTCAACCATTCAAGGTCAAACAAATACTTTGGCAATAAAGAAATAATAAAATGAAATAATTCATACATAATAGTTTTATTTTAAATAAAGGTAGGATAATCTAACATTTTTAACATTTTGCTAGTATATTCAATCCCGAATGAAAAATTTATCTTTTTTTGTCTAACATTTCCCACTTCTTTAATAAGTAATCAGGGTCATATTTTAGTTATTTATATAAATGTTTCCAAACAATGTGATTGGATCGTTTCTGCTCTAGCGCTAGAATTTATTAATTTAACGTTTTTCTATCGTCATAAAAATAGCTTCGGTACTTATAACTGACCAAATTTTAATATCATTTCACTGTGTACTTATAATGCGTTCCTCATCATTCAAACCTGATTATTTATTGCAATTTGCTCAATGATGGCTTTTTGCAGTTGCAATTAATACTCTTTTTTGGTTATTCCAAGCTTTTTACGAATTGCTAACTTACCTCATTGCAATATTTATCTTCGATAAAAATAGGAACCTCTTGGAGCTCAGTATAATGATTTCTAATTAAATTAATAATGATTCCATTTCTTTAAATAGAAAATTTGTGCAAATTTATGAGTGAAGTGTGGTTATTGCAGCCATATTGAAAGATATGTCAATACGTAAAATTTTTATCACACTGTGCCTTTTAGCAGGTCATTGTTGCAACAGTAATTATTTGCTGCAAATTTTAACTCTTAATTGCATACCTGTGGCCGGATGCGAAGTGTTTAAACAGAAATTTCTGAGTATACTATCTTACATCAAAATCCCTCACTTCATGCAATTTTCGCGTTGCACAATTTTGACCGAAATTTTATGTGTAAACTAATATATTCCCCTTGAACAAGAAGTTAACAACACAAGCTAAGTGGTAAGAAAATGTATTTGTTAATAGAACATTATCTCCACCCCCAACACTACGATGGCACTTGGGACGAAAGACAGGCTTGGAGAACTGCATTCAATTTATCCGCCTACAAGTTAAAAATATAATATATTTAAATTTTGTAAAACAATTCCTCCGTGATTTTGATCAAACGCAATGCAAATATGATACCTCTTCATTCAAAGATCCGAATTCGGGAAAATTCTTCATCGCATAAACGTACACGTTTCCATAACTATCCCCTACTATGAGAGCCTGAAATGAAAACGGTGTCTGTTAAAGGGCGAATAAATAAAAAGTAAATGGAAATAATTCCGAGAGCCGATGATCCTCTTTATCTAAAAGCCAGTAATGAACAGTAAATATATTAATAACTCCGATTTCATTTTCAGAAAGATCAGATCTTCAGGATGCAAGACTTAGTGTACTATTTTGATTCATTGGAATTTATACCGATTCTTCATCTTGTGTATAAATTTATTCAGTAGATTCTCAAATCTGTGAGTTCCTACTAAGCAAGTGACCGAAGTTATGAGGATAAAAACGAGACTCATTGTTAGCTATGGAAATAATAGGAGACAAGGGAGTCCAACCACTTGCTCTTTATTTGCATAGAACCTGAAAGCTGAGAAGAAGGGTAAGTCAAAGCCAATAAACAATAAAACAATTGCATGTAATTGAGTAGCCATGGGCTATAACGCACAAATGGGGACTTTTGGGTTCACGAATTTGAATTTCGGCATTGAATAGGTGCTTTTTTATACTCTATCCTAACCGATAATGTGAAATTCTATTTTACTATAGGTATAAAATATATTACCAATATATTTTCAGTAGAAATGGTAGATACAAGTCAAAGCCAATCTGGTCATTTGTTGCCTAAATCGAGCTTGGCTTGACCGGTCTTGATGTTACCAATTGTATTTACTTATTGAATGGGGATGACCAAGTGATTACTAATTGGCTTTGAGGGATAATTTTAAAAAAAAGGAGCCTAATGGAAAATATTTATTTCCATTAATGTGAAATCATAGAACATTGTCTGCTAAAAACGTAGATTCTATCTGTAAATTAGGTACTTTTGAATTTTAAATTGAAAAATGATTAAAGGCATTTGTTGTTTCGTTAAATTAAACACACTAGATTCCAATTTTTCGTGGAAATAGGTTTATTTAATTTACTTAATTATTGCCTTCCCACAGAGGCTCTACTATCTTGTACATATTTGACTCACCAAACGAAAGACTCAATTTCGCTCCCACACAAGAAAGTTCACTCTAGAAGTTCTCAATCTATCGCTCCCTTAGTCTTCCTCGTCATAAGGATATATTTCAGAAGACTTATTCCTTTTAATAACCACGCCTCAAAAATTGCGTCAAAAGATATGATATTTAGCAAACTTGGGAGCTGATTTAAGAGGGGAACCAAACCCAGGCGCAGGACAAGCTGCTAACGTTTAGTTTCGCAGCTGTCAGGGCTTACGAAGAAGAGAGATGAACAGTTGACGCTGTCAGTGTCATTACGCACACAGCCATGCGGCCTATTCAGTCAACTACATCATAATCTCTCCACCCTCCTTCTTTTTCGCTCTGTAAGTTCGGAACTTAGTTGCCAAGCTAGCTAGCATATGGTACCATCTGGGTGTTAGTTTGTGCCTGTTCATCATTATGCAGTTACAACTGTGGAAATCGAGATTTCAGCTTAAAAGTTAGTGTGAACTGCATTTAGTCTTACCAGCTGTATGTATCATTTTCCTGGTAGGATTGTTGAAATCTACTTGTCATGTTCTTCAAAAAAAGTACGAAAAGTATGTTTATTGAAGGAACCAAGCATTAAGTATTTTGTTTTGGAATTTTCAATACAAATAGCTATATATAATATCGATCTCGAAAGGGTGTCATTAAATCGATGAAGTCAGGAGAAGTCAATCTGATATCACCTGGACTTCTTTATTGATTGAAAATAAACATTTTATTGGAAAAAAAAGGGGGAAAGGGCTTGTGAAAAGTGAAGAAGAAGAATGGAAGGATAATAAACTGTCCTAATTTACTGTATTTATAATAGCATTTGAAAACATTGGATATGCTCTATTGATTTTATATTTTAGTCTTTTGTCTATTTCTGGACTAGTAACTTTTAATTATTGACCTTGATTTAACAGAGGTTTCAATCTCTTTCAGATATTTGTCAAAGATAGTTTCAACCAACCATCCGAATTAAGTATGTGCCTTTTTTCCCTTATGAGAACATTGTGCCAAATTGCTATTTTATCCCAGCTAAATTATTGCAATATGTACTTTTCATTCAGAGCATTTAAATTGCTCTGAAATAATGAGATTATTTTTAGATTAATTATTTTATGAGCTAATCTTAGTAAATGAAGGTACAAACATAATTACTTGCTGAAAAGATAACAAAATTTGTCCATAGAATCCAGATTGAAAGTCTCGCCCAATGCATTGCGATGCGAGAATCCACCGACTCAAGCAATAATTAAAATGTCAGATTGATGTTGTGGATATGGTTGTTCCAACTATTCCAAAATTCCCTTCACCATTTACTTATTTATGCTCACTCACTATTCACCACAACAGTTTTCAACCTGTACGAAATCGGCTAAAAGGCCTATTTTTCTTCATAAAAGTATGGCGAAAAATTCCAGTGATCAGATTTCTAGAAGTCCCATTCAAACCGATCAACTCATTTGAATTGTATTACCATAACTCACATTTAAACGGTACTTATTGAAAATTGCTTGCCAGAAGAATTATTCTTGAACTAGGGAAGCCAAATGACGTTAAGACGGCATGTCCGATACTTAATTGCAGCTGTTCCGGTCTCTCTCTCTCTCTCTCTCTCTGGTTGCTAACGCGTTGTGCTGAAGCTGAAAACACGTGTTCACTTTGAAAGGGTATTAGATGCAGCTGTGCTTGCGTGACCTGCATATTCGATTTCATCCGAACATCCTACTAAGGCCTTAATGAATTCAGAATCCATTGGGAATAGCTAATGTGGAGGTGGCAAAGACCCAGAATTACCATAAAACGATCCGATTAGACGAGATTTGAGCTTCGCCAAGGTTAGTGTTATAGATGCAAGTATTATAAGCATTTGACTTTAGCCTGCACCAGAAACGTAACATCTAGAGGACGATATATCGACATTAGATGATAATATGTTCTAAGCACAGAGGTCACAAAATTTCGCTAACGGTGGAGATCCTTACAGTTTACAGGAAACGAGCAAACAAATAAAAGCGACTCAAATTTTACGATTTACACGTTGATATTCCAGACAGGAGGAATGAAAACAATTTTTCGTTGTGACAGCGAAAAATTATCACAATTCAATTCGATCTATATACAATATAACGTGATGCAATTTAAAAAAAAGGAATTAAAGGGACAAGTGTTATTTTCAATAATAAAAACGAGAATAAATTAAAAACATTAATTTCGTGCGGGGGAAATTACTCGACAATTTCATATAACTATATTTCCACTTCAATCCCACCACTTTCTTCTTACTTGTTCACTCGGGAGCAGATATGCTTACTGAATCGATTACCTACGTTAATCCTTAAGCAGTATTTACCCATCATCAGTAGTTATCATTGAAGGCGAAGATAGAATTTCTTATACTTCCGGTATATTGCGGTTAAATTAGTGCGCTAGGTAAACCAAAGTTTTTTTAAATGCTCCTATAGCCAATTACCCTACGAAACAATCACATGACTATGGAAATAATATAAAAATCGATCATTTAAAAGGCAGCAAGCTGATTACTGAGTAAGCTACTTTTAAAATCATGATGAAATTCTTAGAAAGTTATGTAAGCATTTGAAAATGAGGGTTAAAAAAGATTGCATAGGAGATTACATTACATTCAATACTATCATATCATGACTTATGAACTATGTTTATATTGTATTGAATTAATTTGAGTTACTATCAATTATTAACTACAAATTACGATTCCCTTTGGGTGATCTTTGCTCTGGGAATCTTACTGAGTTTAGATCTCGTAAGATCCCACAACCTTCGTGGTCTAAGAAAGGAGAAATGAACACAAGTGACATGACCGACCATAATAACTAAACAACCGGCCAATAAGAAAGTGAAGATCTTGGATAGTCTTGGAGATGATTTCTGAATATTGGAATTTGAATTTGGCAAGAGCTTATTAAATGAATAGTCCACAACCCGAATCCGACAATCAAATGAATCAACTTCACCCATCTTACCCCCACTGACCGCTGCTAACCTAATTTGTTGTGCGCTCCCGCGATGAAAAAGTGGGCAAATTTTTTCTCATTGGTGTTACTGTTTATCATGACAATAAGCTTATATTATTTCCAGTCCATCATAATAATTCATTTTTAGATTGTCATTGCGTGACTTATTCCAAATTTCCCTATTCCAACTGTGATTACTTAGATGCTAGCAGTAATTTGGGTCAGCGATGGATAGATGACCTTGTGTCCTCTGGCTTGCTGGAATGATTACTTCATGCCAAAGGACAGTATTGCTCACTCGCTAATAAATTTTTTGTGCTATGTGAAATAGAATGAATTATAGGCTTTAATTAAATATTAGGTTCACGATTTTACATGAAACGAACAAGAAATCACAAAAACCCATTCGCACTTCCTTCATGAAGAAGGTGCCAATGCTATGGCATAAGTGGACCGCAGGTGAAATAATAATCTTTCAATTCCCAGATTTTATTTCTGTTCCACTTTCCATTAAAAAGCAAACTTTCTCTCCCTAAATGAAGAGAAGGACCGTTGAACAGGAAATGGGTTTCCAAGTATCAATGCTTTTTCCTACTTAACTTTGTTTATTTTACTTTAATTCCATATGCCTCCTTTCCTTAATTTTTAAAATCAAATTAAATGATATATTTGCACAAAAATAACCTATTCTAAGTAGAGCGCATTTTTTCGATGCATGAAATAAGTTATGGCAGTAAATACCTTCCACAAAGACCAAAAATGAATATAAAAAACATTTATTGCATTCCTCCAACCGAAACAGGCCCTCCAAATTAAGAAAAGAAGTTGTATATTTAATGTGAAATACATTTACCATTATTCAATTTAATTCATTCATGGGTTACTTTCAAGGGACACCCATTTGCTAACTTTGCTCTTGTTGGTCAGTGTCTGGCGTATCAGATAACGTCAACTCGTTTATTAATTTCATTGGTTGAAATTTCCCCAGCCCACTAGCTAATCAAAACCGAGGTAAATGCACAGCCAGTTAGTCGAAGGGATTATAACCATCTGTCAGTTTTGAAGTAATCGGATAATCGGATAAACGTAGCCTTTACAACTTCTAAAATGTATGGAAATACACAACCAAATCAAACTTATCTTCCATCAGGCCCTACCACTAATGGATTTCAACAATTTCCTACCCAGCTACAATCTGTAACAATGGATAATTCAATAGATCTATCGGATGATGACGCTATCCATCATCCGGGAAGGCGCATGAAACATGACCGTTCCAGAGCAGCAGACTTCTCCAAAGCTTTTGATCGACTGCGTGGCATGATCCCCACTCATCCTCGAGATCGAAGACTCTCAAAAAGTGAAATTCTCCGTTTAGCAACCTCCTACATCCGCCATCTTAGTACCGTGCTAGCAACAGGCATTCCTCCTTCACAACATCCCTGCATGAAACCTTCGAGTTCTTCTAATTTTGCCGACGACAAATCCAGGATATGCACATTTTGCATTAACGATCCTTTAAATGAGCATCCAAAGATACGAAAAGAAGTGTAAAGGTTGGCTGTGCTGATTTTACAATGTACATATTAATGCAATGTATTGTATCTTATACTTTTGTTGAAAAAAAAACAAAATGATCTATAAAAGCACCGGCTTCGTTTTACTTACCTCACTATTTTCTACAAACTGAACGACTGAGAGAGTTGCTTCTGGACTGATAGATTCAATATGAACTGGATCGAGTCTGCAAGTAAATAAGTAATATTGTAAGTAGGCAGTACTGCAAGTGGGACTATTTGAAGCACATACGGTTAATAGCAAGAATTGATGTTTTTTGGGGAAGGTTAGTGTTGATTTGGAATGCCTTCAATTAACTTACTACTGTACGCATCAGAGTGATTTCCCAGAATACTATGAATTTTTTGCCTTAAAACAGACTCATAATTGCATGAATATTGAGAGATATTTGTGATTTAGTGATAAGAATGGTTATTACGAATACTATTTATGTTTCTCCGGGTTTCGATGATATTGTGGAAGTATTTAATGGAGTTCTCTTAAAATAATTCATCAAATCCCGTTGATTTGCTGATGTTTGTACTGACTCAGCTTCATATCGGCCCAAAGTGTCAGTAATGAGGTTTAGTTTATCAACTAAAGATTGTAAATCATAAAGGAAGGCAGATATTACTTCGATTATAAGTGCCAACCAATCATTGGACTTGGGTAAGTCAGTTTTGTGGATATCAATACTTGACAACATCTATCAGAAGTACCAGTAATGGGGCGCTTTCTCCTCTTTAATGCCCTGAGAAATAGTGAATTATGAAATGTATCTGAGTATTCTCAACAAAAAACAATCCTCCAATAAGTGACTTTATCAAGATTGTTGGAAGTAGAGTAAAGATTAAAAGGAGAACAAATTACAAGCCGATAAGGCGATTAATTTAATTGCTTACTTTAATTTTCAAATTCTTATTATTCTTTTAAAGTGTGTCACTGAAGGACATCTATTAGCGCCAAATTCGATTCAAATATCTATCAAAAATATTAATGATTTGTCTCTATCAAGCTCATAAGGCAACGAGCAACAATATATTAAGATCGAAAGATATCGAGAGGCAGTAAGTGAATAAGTGTGATTTACGGCTGTCATAACTTGTTATTTTTGTGAAAAAAATTCCTTCCATAATGAAATGGGAGATTGGGGAACACGCTTTATAGGCATAAGGGGAGAGGGAGGGGGGGGGGGAGGTATTAGCTGTGTATACTGTAATTGGGGTATCTCTAAGTGGGTTGTATTTAATAAAACATCCCTGATTTACAGGTGTTAATATAGATTCAGGCTCTTATCTCCCCAAAGTGTCATTGATGGGGCTCTGGCCCGCTTGCAAGACTAAGGTAGAGGGGAAATGCTGTCAAAAAGTATCCGGCGCAAGGCCTGAATTCAAGACTCGGTCATTCTCATCGCGTGTGTGCACGCGCAAGTTTGAATCGAGCGCGCACAAAGTGAAGGTTGGAGAATAAACAAACTTCCTCCTCAGACATCATGCACGTGCTTGACAGGGGAGGAGAGAAGTGCGACCTAGCAACCGGACAGGTGTTAGGACAGAGGAGGGAGGGCGAGATTAGAGACCAGCATCTTGTAAACAAGATCTCGCAACTACGTTAAGGTGAGGCTTAGAGAGTCCCAGTTAATCCAGGGACTGGATTAAGAGTATTCTAAATGACATTTAAAGAGTTTTGGTATAATTAATGGATGATTTAATGGAGGATTATGGGGCTATTAGATGCATGGGTTAGTGTTGCTATGGCAATGATTTAAACTGAAATCCAGTCGACGATTATATATACACTCCTTACAGAGGTAGAGTTGGTAAACGCGTTTATCACCACTTATATGAATGGTAATTAATTAATTATTACAATAGCGTCATAGTGTTTCAAATTGTAAAGGTAGATAATGCAAGCACTTTCCAAACTGTAAGTTCAATGCATCAGCAGATATTTTGATGTCTCCGAGACGGTTAAGTGAAAGCTATTATTAAACGATACATTAAACATAACTAATTTATCTTTCCAAAATAAATATCTGGTATAAAAGTTGAACAAATGTCAAATTCGTTTTGGAAAGGGCAAGATGGTAGAATTTCAACGACGAACATTAAGAGATGAAAGCATATAAGAACATTTTTTGAAATGAAATACCAAAGAAGAGAATTCGAAGAAAGATTTATAGAGACCTGTATACTACTTGTCAGATTTTAATTTTTATAACTGTATTCTTTAACCTGAATGTTTGACTTGGACCAATGTAATGTTTCCTTATAATCTAATATAACCCTTGTACAACTCTCAACATTAGGCTGTTAATTGTCACCCTAAATTAGACAAGACTCCATTTCTGATATGGACTCTCCCTGATTTTCTCCAACTCAATCCTTCAAGGCAATGTCATTTTCTGTCCTGAATCATGATGGAGATATCTTAATGAACTTGGTTCTAAACTCTAAACTTTTTCAGCATGTAGATTCGAAGGACTCCAGTAAGACCTAGGATGATCATCTTACCAAGACCATGGTTTCTACGACAGATATGATAAAAAAGTTGATTGCATGGGAGTTAAACACAATGAGGTGGAATGCATGACGCCTCACGTTAAATCAGCTGTAATTTTACCTTCGGAATCACACAACGATTGGGCAGTCGAAAGTCGGATTGTGGTTACATTGAGGCATTTGTGTGCCAGTAACGAAACAGCGTAAAAAATTGGAGACTATCAGTAAAAAAGTGTCTTCGCGCAGCTGGAAGTTTCATTCTAATCTTACTAAAGGTAAGTATGTCTTGAATGATTTTAACCAAAAGGCACAAGCAAATACCGGTGGAAATCAAAATTTATGAAACATCTAATGGAGGAAACTTATGGACTAGACATCCAAGTGTTGAAATTGGGAAGACTTTAAGCTACGCATACATTAATAGTTGGCTGGGGGCAACTGCACGCAGATGATGTCAAACAGGTGTTCGGGGTGATCTATGAGGTGAATACGGATATCTAATTTCAAACATGTCTCCCTGCGTCATTTAACAACGAGCCCATATGATAGAATAATCACTTTTACGTAGACTCTACTCGATTGAAGGTGTTAGTACATCGAAGACTACTGAATCAGTGGGACTTAGTAAAAGGGCCATTATAAGTGAGCTTATGAAATGCTGTTGTGATCGTATTAACAGCCAATGTATGTGTCAACGTCTCTGAATTCAATTCTTTATATCTGTTCATCAACGTAGTTAAGTGTTTTTTTTTGATAAAGACTTTGAAAATTGCAAAGGTTGTTTACAGCGAATCAGAACTTTCGCGAGAAAATAACTCACAAAGAACGTTCCAAATCCCAAATCTCTATATTTCCTTCATTGGTGCAGACAAATACGGCTCCATTGTTGGGAGACCAAGCCACATCGTTCACGGCCGACTAAAATATACAAAGGCGCTATGAATAGTCAGATTTGTAATACTGTCTATCAGTATCGAAATATGCTCATGTATATACGATAACTAATAGAAGCAACCCGAGAGAGAGATATCAAAATTCATCTGGCCTATCAACTTTATATCTATTATGAAAAATGACCACAAAAGTAAGGCATACATCGAACACGTGTGGTGTACTTAAAATACCGCAAAATATAAAATATGTTGTCTATTTGTCATCAGCAGATATTTATATTTTCAAATATCATGGACACTACTCGCTGGTCGCCAGAATATTTATTCATTCAGCAATTAATATACCTGACCTGCCTAATTTGCTTTATCTTCAGTATTGCCAATTTTTATGCAGCAATTAATTCTCAGTTAACATGCACCTGTATAAACAACTTAGGTCGTTCCAGCTCCTGTTAAAGGGTAAGAATAACATTGACGCCGACAGATCTAATAAGTGGACGTGCCAACTTGCTATTGCTGACGAAATGCGATTAGCTTTGTTCTCTTTTGGGGAAGCTCAAACTTACAGAATGAGTGGCCATTGTATGACAACTTTCCGCACGCTCTTCATGCCATAAACGGACAGTCCAATCAGCCGAACAGGAGAGAAAAACCTCCGGTATAAACGGCGAGTACTTCAGTGCATATACTGATGACTACAAAGGAAATATGAATTATAATGGATTCATTTATTGCTTGGATCGTGTTTACCTTTAGAATAAAATAGAAATATACAAAACCGAATTATTCTTTTTATTTTTTGCTAAAGGATGGATGATGCAATCCTTTGCACCACCCATTCGCCTGCTTAATTTTCTTTAAATTATTCCATTTCCATCAATAATTTTTTTAAAATCCCCAATATGAGCTGAAGATAGGAATGATTTATTTATCTAGAGCTCAACTGACTGAAATTTGATGCGTGAACTTGTTAAAGAGGGGAGTGGGGGTGGGGAGGGGGGGGAAGGATGAAAGGGGTCGAAAGTACTATGAAGGCATCGGACATAATTTGTCGGGATATGTGGTGGGCATTTCAAGTCTAGCAGTTATATGAGGTGTATAATTATACCATGTCGGGCCATGTAAGGTCATGAATATTATTTCCCATAAAACTTGCACACACGCATCTGGGATTTATGATCAAATAAAACCAGAGGCGATCACTGTCTCTCCCTGGCGTACTGATAGCATGTTAATAAGTTTCATTTAGAATTTTTTCATGCTTGGGGCATTTTTAAGCCAAATACACCATAATCATATTTTACCCCTGATTTAATCAACTAAATGTTTGGCTGATGCCGAAGTTATATCAAAGGTAGTAGTGGGATATAAAATAGATTAACAAGAAATCTAATCGTTGCTTTAACCATTATTGTTTTAATAGCATTTTAAGCGATTCTGTAGATTACTGAATACAAAATGCGATCTGCTCTTTAACAGAAAACGTTTTGACGTGATATAACCAATAATCCGAATTGATCATATCGCCTCTCAGAAACATAGGACACAAACTCGCCTAAATAAAATTCGTAATGTTAAAATAGGAGGAATTGAAATGTGCTCATTAAGAGTGAAGCTTGAATTCAAAGCCCAAGTAAAGTAAGGCATTTTCTAACTATCCCATCATCTTAGTAACTTAGTGCTCAGATATTTTCCCACAATAAAACATTTTTTTGCCCTTGTAGTGACCAATAAATGCAAAAAAAACGTATACAGAGTGTGTGCTTGCATAAAATCACAGATTATGAGAAGCCAATACTGTAACATAATTTATTGTGTGGCAAAGGAAAAGTCTTCACTGCAAAATTGAAAGTTGATATTAATTGAGAGTTGTAACAAGTATATTTGACATACCGACCCTGGCAAGAGTCAAAGGTATTACTAATGTTTCTATTTATTTTTTCAATTAAATTCAAAGGAAACGCATAATATTAACCAGCCTTATACATTCGCCTGCAATTTCTTAAGCACATAAAGTAAAGCCTAAAATGAATGGATCTTGACGATCTTTGCATTCATCTAGGCATACCAATTTGTATTTCACAGTAATTTGCATACCTGACACGCTTTTGAACATATATGAGACTGAAAATCAAAATAGGAAGCTGATTTTCAATCATGCTGTTTAATAATTCAGCAGAATTAATGAAACTTTACATCTATTCTCTTCTAAATTATTGGAAAATCGATAATTCTATTAATCGGGAGTCGATTGATTAAATTGTATCACTTTAGGCTTTATTGCGTTGTTATTAGTCACCCCACAATCGAACCACTAAGGATCATGTAAAAGTTTTTTTTTCTGGATACGATTAACCAGATGAACGTTTAAATAACGACCGCATTAAACGATACCAATAAGGCGAGAAAAGGAAAGCGGTTGGTTGACATTTATCAACTTGTAAAAAAACCACCTGCTTAATCCATGGGTTCCCAAACCAGAAACTGGTAAGGGGAACGAGAGGAGGGAAGGGCGTTTTTGTGATACCTATCACGGTTTGCACCTGCGATCCACTTATCAAGGAGTCGCACGTATTCTAATTCTGTGTCAGAATACATCAAGAGGGTAAACAACTGCTTTCCCACCTTATTAGAATTATCCTCAAAAGTTTCCAAGTAGTATCACCATTTACTTACTGTGTGTCCGTTGTAACTAGAGAGATATTGTTCACTGTAAGAACACGAACACTTGTGAATCTGACCCTTTTCGATGCCAACCAAATATCTACAACAGGAACAAAAGTATTTGTATATTATTCCATCACAACTAAAGTCTTTATTATTTATCTTTTCTACATAAAGAAAATATGTTACAAACATTTATAAGTGGTGAGAGAATTATTAGAATCGATCACAATATACGCAAATAGCCTACTCAAATTGGGAAAAGGCACCAAGACGCTGGAATGGTGCAAGGTATTTAAGGACCGACTAATATATCGATAGTAGGATGGTGGAGGGAATGACTAAGAATTCTAATTAAATGCACAAATTATGCAGTATGATGACAAATGGACTGAACACCTGAGAGCACCGTCTGCATTGTACACTTCTCTAGGAGAAAGAGGGGGAGGGAGGGGGAGGGGGGGGAGGTTGTGGAGCGTAGAAATGAAATGTGTTAACAAATAGACTCGAGTACTGGAAGTAAGAAATCTAGTTATCAAGGGATCAATGAGGTTTTGGGCTGTTTGCTCGCCAGAGGTAGGGTGGAAGTTTTAAAAATCGAATTAAATATTTACTGAACACAAACTGGATTCTAATCCATCTCAGTTAACTAATCATAATGAATACAATTACGTTCATTATAAGACAATCATTTATATTTATGAGCCAGTCAAGTTGAATCAACCTGTGCATACCCGACATCTAGAAGAAGAACTGGGAATCAATCTTTTTCACAGTCATTTTATTTAAACCTTTGAAACTGACTATAGTTGCTTCTTCAGTAAGCGCTTTATTGAAAAGTTATGGCTTTGTTAAGAATTAAAATGTAAGTTTTCACTTTCGGAGAAAACGGATAAGTGATTGAACAGAAGGAACAGTAAAAGGAAAACCAGAGCTGTTTAACTCTTTAACGTCCTGCAGGACCGTACAGTTCTCTTTCAAAATAAGCTCCATTGGTACTAGACTCGTAACAGAAGGCACTATTGCCGTTCGAAACATGTTCAATACGTCTATAACCTTCGCCTAATACCACCAAAACTCATCACGTCGGCAGCATCAGTCTGGTGTGAGACACGCATGAGTGTGGTTGGGCGCATTTTTCAAATAAATAATATGGGTGTTAAAGCGTTAACTTTAGCCAATATTGAAATGAGAAGAGCTAATTGGTGGTGGCAATTATATGCCGATCATTACAAGTAATTTAGTTAGCATTTAAGTTTGATTGTAATGAAAAATATTTTTGAGATAGAAATAAAATTTTGTAATAGAAAGTGGGTAACCGCATAAACACTTCTTTGATTAGAAATACTATTTAAATTTGTCTGCTATTATAGGTGCATAATTATAATTTTTGTTTGGAGAAATCTATGTAATCTTTCACCACCATTCTTGTTCATCAGTCATCACTGTTGAAACAGAGCAGAGGAAGCAGAAGCAGAGCGCACAAAGTAAGAAGTGCAGTATTATGAGGAAGTGAAAGCACACATGAGGTTTTAATCCAAAAGTTTGCATGGACAAAATAGTTATCTTATAAGTTAGTAGAACCAATAAAATTTTCTTGAACTTGTATGTATAACAACCTGAATTGAAATCAATAGTATACAACAAGCACGACGATCGGTAACAGAAGTGGCAATGAAAATGATCCCATAAAACCAATAGACTTACAAATTCTTGTCAACATCATTAAAACATAGCGCAGTTCCTATTGCGTGTCTAACGATAAGGGCCTCCGCATTTTTCCTCTTCACAACATGGCTTGAACTGTGTACTTTTGGTCGCTTGAGAAGCATCAGGTCTATATTTGAATAAAGGAAAATTCTTGCAGTAGATGCCCTTTAAAGAACGCAAAGATGACATAGAAAAAAAAATAGTGTAACCATTTAGCACAACTATATTCCACTTTATGAAACTTCTATGGACTGTGTACATCTTACTTTTGAAAACAGCAGATATAGGGAATAACGCTAGCATTTTAATACTAAAAGGTGATGCCTGCCAATGTGATAAACAGATTCGTCTTTTGGACGATATGAGGTGTCGTTATTCAGAAAAGAATTTAAAAGTGATAAATAATGATGATGATATTGGTGATAAAGGGATGTGTAGTTACCAGTACAGTCTGGACTTTTCAAGGTAAACCATTCAGTCACTCTGCCATCCATGGAAAGTGAAATGAGACTCTCTGTATTTCCAGCCGTACGACCGGTTTCCCGCAAAACCCATTCCAGCTTAGTCACCGGACCGTAGTGGCGACCGTTGGCATGACTATGGGCACAAATTTCATCTTAAAACTAGGGCTACTGACAAGACTTAGTAGATTCAAATAATTTACGTAGTATCAAAAATAGGAATAATGCTTTCCTTGCGCGCATCGAAGATCATGATAACGCCATCGAACATTCCCACCTAAATATTAAAAAAGAAAAAATATATATTTCATTGTACACAAATTCATGATGAAATGAGACATAATCCAACCTACAGCAAGAAGATTTACGTTTTTGCATGACCAAGAAATAGCAGTGACACCGCAAGGTAACTGGTAGACCCTTTCAGGAAAATTGATCTTCTTTATGTTCCAACAACACACAAGTCCAGCTTGCTGGTTATCGAATTCAAAAGCCCCATAACCCACGGCGACAATATCTTTGTTCTTTGAGTTAAAAGCCATGGAGGACACATTTCTGCCCTTGGAAAGAATGAAACAAGTAAACACAATTTACCTTCGTGAGATTGCATGCAAATTTCCACAAAAGAGATATGCTTGGAGAAGTGTAGAATTTGTGAGTTGATTTTATATACAAGCTTCCAGGACCTTCAGTCCCCATTCCGTGAATCGGCCCACTCGGACCGACAAAGATCGATTGATGAGAAGAGAAACCAGTTTCTGTAATTATATTACTCCGTGCGGTGGAATTCACGGCGGACCCAGAAAGCGCTACTGTTCCACCTGATTCTGTGCGTTCAATTATGCCTTTAGACTCAGGAAAGTCTACAAAAATAGCGAGTCAACCTTAACTTTCTACTTACATTTTTTCAGTAGCAATCTGCGATAGACCAGGTATTTATCATAATAGTAGTTCAAATTGAGTGCTTTCTCCATATCTCTCAATAGTTTTAGAAGAACAGGGTCCTGAATATGGAACAATGTAAAAATTATAAATTCAGAAACCTACATTGCTATCAAATGGATTGATTGGTGTACTGGTGCCATCCATACTACTTGCTAGATTTAGAAAATAGAATGTACTAAATAAAATTGGGTAATAGAAAATATTTAAGTCTAATGAAAAATTACTGCTTTTAGAGCTCATGCCATATGGACCTAGTTGTTCGGAGTTTTCAGGTAAATTTGTCCTTGAAGAAGTTTTGACCCCATCTTCCATACCATTGACGAGCTGACGTAGATTGCTTCTCTCTATGAAACTTCGGGGAATAGCTGTTGGAATAGCTGATAAGTCGCGTTCTGTTGGCTCGGATTTGAAGGCTGCATCGATAGTAGTTTTCTTATCTGAAGGGGCAGAGAAAGAGTCTAAAATCTTTAGTGTTCTGAAAAATTTAAGTACTTCCTTTAACCATGAAAAGTCATGTTTTAAAAGATCCAAATTTATCTAGCTTAAATTAAAAAAACGAGCATAATGTCATGCACGAAAGTGAGGTTCACATGACATATATGGAATTACACATTGCACTCCTCTTCTCGTGAACAATGCTCTTTATTTCAAATAAAGGGAAGTTTGTGGTGACGTTACTTCACTATTTATTTACTTTTACGCCAAAGCCATTTCATACCTAATCGGACTCGATTGATGCCAACACTTTTCCGTCGACACAACTTTTTGGAGGTCAGTTTTCGCTGAGACGTGGTTAATAATAGTAACCGTGAAGGCAGACTTACCTTCGGCAAGAGTCATCTGATCAGTGTCCCATATATCATAAGCAGCGGCTGTAACTGCTTTATCAGCGTATTCAATGTCTTGGGTTTGTATGGTTTTGATGATGGTTGGAATTGGCATTGTATTCATTCCAGATTCCACATATCGATCATTCCCCACCCTGGACGCGCATAACTAAAACCGAAATAATCGAAAAATTAAACTTGATGATCAAGATAATTGCTAAAACACACACCAGTACATAACTAATGAGCGATATTCATTTGAGGAACTTAAAGTGGCCTCGAGAATTATCCACAGTTGCTATGTGAGCGAAGTCATTTTTCCACCTCTATCATTTTGTTCTGTGCATGACCCAATCCTCAGAGCGTAAGAACTTTATCAGTTTTCTTTTAACCTAAGCTACTTCTCAATTTGCTTGTTAAAGATGTCAAATGATCATTATTATTATTGTTGCCATATTGGGAACTTTCTCCTGATATCAAACAGATATACCGGTTAGCAAAATGCGTGACAGTGAAACTGCAGTTAATCTCTAACTTTCATTCGTGAAAATCATATCGATCATCACTAATCGTTTGGAAAACAGGCAGACTCTAAACAATGTCTGAAATGAAAGTAAAGGAAAAGTAGCAGGAACGAAATTCTTAATTTTCAATTAGTATTTCTTCATACTGAACTTTCTATATTCCTAGGTAAATGTAATACCGAGAACTTTATATTTTTATGCCCAAATTCTATTTTAATTGAGCATTATTAGACTGTTTGATCTTATATACTAAGCAAGATCATAAATAACAATAAGGTTATAACAAGTGGCGAGCACATTATTAGCCATCTACGATAATTTTACTATCGAAAAGGTCTTCTGTTGTACAATAAAAAATAGGATTGTTCAAATAATTGCAAATTTTGAAGAGTTTATTTGCAAAAATTAAGATTTTTTCTAGAGAATTGAGTCTAGAATATCATCTGATGTTTCTGTCACATCTACCACTACTGTTCCACTAAATTCTTTCAAAAATTCAATTTGATCTTCAGCCAAAACGAAGATCCAATGGTGACTAATCTGGGCACATGCAGCCTTCGCCTTATAATCCCTAAACTCCAAAGACCCAACGCGATGATCGGCCAAACAGCTACTCCGATGCGCTTGAAAAGTTAGAGTTAGATCCGAGAATCAAATCTAATGATTGACATCTTCCATCGGGGGGTACTGAATACAAATGACGAGCTCATATCAGCGGATAGCACCTTAAGAATAAAGGAGTGAGTGGCACCACAACCTAATCTCTTATGCATAATCAAGTTTTCTTCATTAAGGTGACAAATTTGAATAAAATACTGCAAATGAATGCAAACTCATAAACTTAAAAAAGGCATTATTTACTAACACTTTCGCAAAGTTGACTTGAAAGCTAAGTTCCAAAGCAGTGTCCGAACAAATTAATTGAAATGAAGCTTATAAGAACCAAAGACATCTTTGTTTCAATATCAAAAGCCTCCAATTATTTTTTCCTACCCTCATTTATTGTTTTGCAAACTATCAAATAGTGTCTTTAATTAGAACTCTAAGTTATATCATATATAGATAGGATTGTGGTATTAATACCTAATCATTTTTACTAAATAATCATCCGAGATTCTCCTGTACCTTTATTCTTTACATTAGTTATACACTAAAACTACCCACAACATAATAAATTTGAAAGGATGAATGTATGCCGTACATTTCTAATAAAGAAGCAACCGAAATTCAAACTAATCGTATTCAAGGATCGTCAACTGCCACAAAAGTAATAGAAGACTTATAGAAGCAGAAATAATGATTGATTTGCAGATCTATTTCTTGGAATAAAATATTCTGGTTGGGCATTAGATCTTACTTACTTCCTTATAAAATAATTATCAAATTTCATTTATTATAATATGGGCAAAAGAACATCAATGCGCAAGTTAATTTTGGAAATAGACATGATCTAGCGCCTACTTTATTATAAGCCTCATTGCGTTCTATTTGTAAATTTGCCAGATTATCTTCTGTGGACATGACATAAGGCTGCTGATCGAAAATCCAATAGGTTTCAGTCTCTCCAACAGTAACATATATCTCTTGATTTGGACCAATTGACTCCGCCACATGGATTTCATCATCAACGCCCTTTACTAAACAGAAAATTTAAATAAAAAGAAATATATGATCATACTGCCTTCAAGATCACTATCATTTTTAGCAATATACTCTGAATTTTCCGAAACTGTATCACTGAGTAGATTTAAGCTGCTTTGCATTGAGGCTGAAAACGAATGACCAAAGAATTGAACTGATGAGGGTTGGACAGCAGAAGGATCTAAAAACTACAGCAAAAGAATCAATCGCGAATGAAACAATGGTGCATACGTTCTCTTTATCAATATGCTGGGTCCGTTTATCCTCAACTAACAATGGTAGGGGAGTGAGGTCGTTACCAAACTCATCATAGATTCTGAGAGATTGAGAAGCGAAATCCTGTGCAATATTATTAGTCTTCGGACTTCTTGTTGAAGGTTCGTGAGCAATTCTTACGGAGATGGAGGGTTTCTTCGACACAAAGCTCATCTGTTAACTAAGATAGATCAATGGAAGTCATGAATAACAAAAAACAACAACTAACGCCGTAAAGTGTGAAAAAATCTAATTTCTACACATTAAATTATTACTGTCAAGCAGAAGGTGTGTTTGACCGCTTAAAGTAAAATTTATTCAAATTATAAATGTCAAATATGTGCATTATTCCATAATACGTTGGATATTTTCTATTCCTTTTAAAATCAATGAATAGACCCTTTGGTTGAATCATTTTAATAGTTTAATAATGTAGATGAATATATCTCTACTTCGATTTAGCTTTTAAGGGCGAGATAAATAAATAATCGAATTTGTGCCAATTCAGTTGCCGAACTACATTAATTTGAAGCACATAATGGCCTAGATAATGGTTATGTGTTAAAATTTTTCGTAATCAAAATAAATAATATTTATTTGATATATCGCCGTTAAATAATAGGATACTTCCTTTCATATATTTTTTGTCTTTCATTTCTTTAATTAATCAGTTTTCACAAAAATTATTAAACTTAAATCGTTGACGGTTTTGAAATAATAATATGCTATTTTGCACATTTTACATTTACAATTTTTTTCGTTTTTATATGTTAACAAATTCACTTTCAAGGTTGAGGTATTTGGATTCGCTCACTTGATTTTGGTTGGCCAATTCTACGCTGTCCTTTACGTAGTGTTATGGTCTAAAAAGTCGTGATTACGATGTGTCCTGCTCTTTCTTTCATCTTTCGATGCCAGGTTAGTGCCGTCGTTTTAGTACTTTTATATCACCAGTCGCTTGTGTTTTATTTATTTTTTTTGCATATTATTAAAAGTCAATTATTGAAACCCTGAACCACTTCTTTTCTCTAGCCGTTGTATCTCTCCAGGTGTTATATTTCTCCTCCATTTATCACCCCTTGTCAATTAAATTCAACTTTATCCCCCATCTCAAACAAAGAGGCTTCAGTAACCCTAACTTCTGGCGGTCTACCACGATTCCATATCCCATTGCCTTCACGGGATGAAACTTGTATTTTCTCTCTACGTCCTCTGTCTAATACCGTTGGTGATTTAGTAAAAGCTATTGAAAATGAGGACAAAGGAATCGATCGTGTAGCTTTTCTCGGCAATGGTGAGTTCCTAAGTTAGTCCTGATTGTCTCACTGTAATTCATGTTGTCCGCCTTTTTTCTATATTCATTTTTTCTGTTTTTTCTTCGTTAATTATAATTTTTAAGCTATTGCTTTGTACTTGATAAAATCGTTCAATTATATCACTTATAGCAATTTCATTTTTTTAATCTTTGATTCCATTTAACTTTAGTATATTCTGGAGTTCCATTAAGGAAACAATATCCTTCATGTCTACCACCTCCTTTATCGTCAAATCTGATCAATAAAAATGAATGGTTATCCCAACCAATTGATTTAATTTGTATTAATTGGCCGCTTTTATTATTACTACGAGAGCGTGAGTGTCGACACTACTGAATTCGGTTGAAGTGCTTTTGGAATGTTGACACAATGTTTGTCAAAACTGGAGCTCTTTATTTCTCCAAGGTCAACTTTTCTCAATAGTAGTCCTTAAGGGTTTACACCTTACATCTCATATTTATTACCCGTATACTTTAATTAGACCAAGCAAATAAATTTCAACTTGTTAACGCTACTAGTAATACTTGAGCCATAATTCGACAGTATCTTTTTTATTACTCATCAAGTAACATTCTCACGAATATTATTGTTTTGCAAAAGAGTTTTGCATGTTTGGCTTATTGGAAAATATCGGAATAGGCGCAAACTGTCGTGATGTTTGTTATTTGTATCTGTAAGCTATCAACTCTTACAAGCATTTCAATTTCATCCATTTTTTCTCTTAACCTATGCCACTATGCACAGTAGTGTTTGTTATGGTAAGCATATTTTAACCTCTCATGTGTATTGGTTCATTTTGCCCCTCACCTAAAATTGGTCTAACTGCATCTTAGCATTTACACTGGTCGATTCTCAGCCAATCACCTAGTTACTGACCAGCTGGCCTTGCCATTTCCTCCAATTGACACATTTTCAGAGTGAAGAGGAAAATCACATACCTCAGTGTTAGTTAGACATGAAGGAATCATGCAATTTTATTCAGACGGAAGGAATTTTATTCCGGCATAAGATAAGGAGATAGGTGAAGCGTCGTACTTCAGTTATGCTTTAGCTGATTATTATACGCCGCACGCATTTCTCTTTATTTTGGCGCGCTTACTTATATGTAATTTTAGATTCCATGGAGGAGATAATTCGAGTTACTAGTGATGTGTTAGCGATTTGAAGCCGCTCCATTGTTCATGCTATTATCAAATTACAGTAATGCTAAATACTACCTTATGTCTGCATCTTGACTCCACTTTTCTATTTAGGTCTCATTTATTAATTTGGCCATGTTTTGTCACGACTCATGTCTAATAATTACTAATCTATTTTGGTAATTACCTAGATAATAACTATATCGATTTTTTTCAATGCTGATGCCGCCTATTTGCCTGAAATAATTTTATTGACTAATATCTTCAAACCTCATGCTTTTTTTTACATAACCATCTTCGTGTTAATTTAATGTAATTTTTTTGCTGCAAATGGACCGGATTTTCCGAATGAAACGCTTTCATAACCGGTGACAGTCTAAACCACCCAAATATTTAATTAGATGCCACAGCGATCAACTGCATGTAGAAAGTCAGGAATTTGATCCCGTGATAATGAAGGGAATAGTGAATCATATAGATTCAGGATAAAATTTTTCCTCCCAGCATGAATGATGGGAAATGCTTCCTTTCAATAGGCCTTCAATTACTTTGCTTTGATTCAAATTTTAAATAAGTTATTGCAATGGTATCCTTAATTCCACACCACGCGTCCATCACCCCTCTATGATAGATGGTCTAATTGCTAGGACAGAAAACTACTGCCTTAGTTTTAATTACTACAGAAATGGGAAACCTATTTCTCCTTCTTAAAAATCTGAGTGTGTCTTTTCTGGTATCATCTCGTAAACCTCTATCACCTCTCTATTTACAACTTCCCCGAAGCCTAATTTCATTATTTCCTCTCCCTTTTCTTGCCTTAAACCTTTATATAATGTCTATTTCATTCATGTATTGAAAAGAATCACAGAGGAAATAAATCGCTATTACAGTCGGCTATTGGGTTAAAAGTAATTTCATTTCAGCAGGTCTGACCTCCCCATTAATAATTGAAATTGAAATTTTTAACTGCATTGGCACCTGATTCTTTTACGGACTTTTAACAGTCAATGACCTATCGATAAGTAGAATCGATCTGGTTTATTGGGCTTATGAATATGACCATTTATTAGAAGTCAAATCGTTCATTTGCGCCTATGTTTTTATTTTCAGATGGTTTGCGATTTGCCAAAGCGAATAGTATCGAGATGCTCCTTACGAATGATTTTGTGATTGAAATCAATGACAAGCGATTTCCCGTCAGTGTCGAAAATTTGGGTGAGTTCCAGCTTTGTACTTTTGCCAAAATTGAGTTGATACACTTGATATTTATAAGCTCATTAAAAGAATGAATTTATCTCCGTGAGTTTAGTTTCTAGAGAACGTGGAAAAGTAGGTGTTAAGGTCCAAGGGGCAAACGAAATATTGCATTAGCTACCTCACATACACTCGGGCATTAATCTTTTAATTCCTGGCTTATTCCTCTCATTTCGATGCAATGAACTTCAATTGAAACGATGTCACTCGGATTTTACACTTTAGTAACGAATTATTGCACGTACATCCAATCAAATAGATAATGAAGTTTCCGAAGGTGCAACCCTGTCTTTGGTTAGGGGATGGAATGAGTGTTTGGTTTGGAGACAGGTATTGTCTTTTCTCACAAACCTTTTCGCAATCGATTCACTTCTGGTTGACAAATAAACCAATTCTTTGCTATCATGACAACCCCCGTTCCGTTCAATTTACCGATTCGCTCCAAGTGTAATTGTCCAGTTAACCATTGTCCAGTTAACCATGTAATTGTCCAGTTAACCATGTGATAAATAATTCTCCTATGGTTAAGTGTGGATCTGATTGAGCCAAGGATTTCAACACGCCTTCATCACAATTTGTAGGTCGTCCTGATTTTGGCACATCATTGCAATTCCTTTTGCCCTAGTTAAACCTTTTAAATCGAAGGTAACATTGGTGGAGCGTAAACACTGGACAATAAATACCAGTAATGGCTTTGGTGGCCTTGTAGGCAGGCGTTCAAGCGCCCCAATGAAAGGAAAGCAGTGTGCATAGTCTGTCTGACGTGTTCTCTACCTTCTGTGGGGTCGGGGATTTTTAGCCTTGACGATGAAATGGCATTTGCTGCTCCTGAGTAATGTTGACTGATGTGTCAACCAAGAAACAAACCCAGAGAGTTGTTACCTTCACTGTGTCCAAACACAAACTGAACTCAAACATGTGTTTGTGAAATGGGCGAATTCTAATTAGTACTCCCAAAGTATACAATGGAGTGAGGTGAATTCTCTGTTCAATTGAGGGGCTGAATGCATCTTTGTTTCAATAAATCACAGCTGTGTTTGTATTGATCTCTATACTTGCTTTCAATGTAGTCAAATGTTTCTCTGTAACTTGACTTTAACCCAATCGACTTTCGATTTCCAGCGAAAAAACAATAAATCGAGTGACTGAAAATATGTACCCTTCTGTGCAATCCTTCTACTCTTTTTATCCTCGTCTCGACATTAGTCATAGTCCGAATATCGGCCAGGATAAAGGTTTTGCTACTTTTTTCTCACCTGAAGTTGATGGGAAAATGTTTGTTTGTTTAAATACTCCCCTTTCTAACCATCGTTTATTTACTATCTGAATACTATGAATATTCACTAATACTTATAGATCCTGAACGAAAAGTTTGGATTTGAATGTTTTAAAGTGTTGGAACTCTATTTTGTAACAAACATTATTGCAATTTCCCACCTCTGACGAGTTGAGCTTCGCACATTTCTCTCAGTCAATTTGTCGCCATTGTCATAGGTCTTGTCTTCATTCTATAGATACTTCAACCGAGGTCATACTGTTTTACAACGTGAGTATACAGCCACATTTTTGTATCCATTTTTTACAGGCTATGTAAAAAGATCCACGTGTATGACATAGTCTGCTCACTATTGTATACTGTAGCCTCAATTGCTGAGATCGTGAAGATTAACAATATTTTTCTCAAACTATAGTTTTTTCCTTTCATTAAAAATGTATATCTGGTTTCTGGAACTATGGATTTGATTGGCTTCCTGGTTTACCAATAAGGTATCAGTATGGAAGAAATATCTAGTCCTCAAGGTGCGAATGTCCTTCACAGAATTATTACGAATTCGTTTCTATCTTTTATCATTGACAAAAGTAATCTTTCAGGAGGTGATATTTTAATTTGTTTCAGTAGTCACGTACGCGTCTGACATAACGGATGAATAAGAAGTTAATCGGACCTTAAAGTATTTTTTTATGTTCAAAATTCTTCCTCAATATATGGTATTGATTAGAAACTGATATATCCTCAATTATGTCGATGGTTGTAAGTAAATGTCATGACAAGCACTCCTTTTATTTCACCTCATTCTTCAAAATAATATCCCTACTTAAGTAGAATGGGGAAATTCACTTAAGAAATGACAACCGCAAACGATTGAACAGCAGCTGAAAAGATATTCTCGCTAAATCGTCGCTATTTAAACTTAAAGAAGGTATTTATTAGAGTGATTTGAACTTGTTTCCATAATGATCGCTTGAAGATAGGCCTATGGAGATATGCTTTGGAATGCTCAGTGAAAGACTGTGACTCAACTTCCGCCTTTTTAATAAATTGACCACAAGTCGAAATTAAAATTAAAATCATCAATAAAAGTAAAGGGAAGAATTTGCTTTTGAGCTTTAAGGAGCTCACTGCAATATATTCTCTTTTAAGTCCTAAAGTGTAGACGTGTACTAGGTGTTTATTGGCAATAAGGAGATGGTCTTATCGCTTTGCAAAATGTTTTCAAAATTGAAATGCAAGAAAAGGTGATTTCAAGTGCTTAGTCTACGTTATTTTTACCACCTGTTTGCGTTCTCACATCCGTCTTAGGTTCACTGTCAATTATGGTGCTTAATTCTAAATAATCCCTTCTTCAAATGTCATATTTAAAAGAATGCGGCGAGTGTTTTTTCATTCTATTTAAACTTTCTATTCCAAACTTACTGGCCATTCAACACCGAACAATATGGACCTAGGCTATCACTCTGGAATCTAGGAGTTGGATCTTAAAATTTGTACTTTGGGAGTTCGGGCCATGTTGCAGTGAAATGTATCCTTTACTCAGCATGCAGGGAAACTGAAAATCTCTAATTAAAGCGCAATCTAGGTCTCTTATCAACTTATTCTCCAAGTCGGTCGTCCACATTCACGTATGCCATTGCTGTTCCTTGTATTTGGACGCTACCTACTCTCTTAGTGAATTTCTGCGTTGTCGTTAGGCAAAATAGAGGAGGACATTTCAATGTAAAACAGTATGCGCATTTTTGGCTACCCTGCACTCCCCTTGTCGTAAAAGTTTGAACTTGCAATAAATTGAACACTTTTGGCCTAAAAACCACTGAAAAGGCTAAATGACAACTTATTTGGCGGTTTATGATCAATTTTATTAAATAATAGCAAGGTTTAATTAATACGTGAACTTTGGTGCACACCACACTGTGCACACACGGCACATTACTCAATTTTGTTTGCGCGCGTAAGCTTACGTAAGCATTTCTGTACGTGCACAACTTCCAATCGTATTTTCTTACTTATGCGCCTCTCTAGCTAGTTTGGATTCAGCGCGCGCCAACCAATGACTCAACCTATTGCACTGGCAATTTTATGCGCTAAATTCATAAATCAGACCCTCCCCTCCCCGACTCCCCAATAAAAAGGGATCGAGCGGATTTATTGCGAATGCTGGAGGATGCTTTCGAGGAGAATCTGTAGTCTACCAAGAAGGCGTAGCACCTCATCTTTAGCAGTAGCGCAAAAAAATCGAAGAAGGAAATAGCTGAAGTAGTTGTCTGGAGTTTTGATTGACGTAGGGTGAGAAAGGATGGACCGCTGCCTATAGATCAATGACAGCTTTGTTCTATCGTGTTTATGTTTTTGGGACTGACAGCTTGCGTCTGCATATTTTTTTTTATTAAAGGCAAAGAGAACAGTCGCGACAGGAGTTCTTTTTCAGTTAGTTTGCTTATCCTAATATCTTTTCCATGATCGCACTTTCACCTTATCATTGGTGTTAGCGATAGCTTATAACAATTTCATCAGTGTGAAAGTTGTCCTCAACTTGCCAAATTCCGCTGGAAACTAATTGGTAGTCATAACGAGGGAGAATGAAGCACTTCTATCTCTTTCCCTTTTATGCCTTCCATCGAGTAAACTCATGTAAAGTACGGTGGAGATCAATGACTATTGAGATTTTGAATAGTACCTGCATAATCGTGACTTTGGTTTACAGAAAGCCCCTTTCTCATGAATAGGCATCCCATCAGATTTGGGCCCAAAGGAACTGGGACAAGTGCGGGCACTGGTCAGTCGACTTAACACAGTGTTCTCCGCCGAGGATGTTCAGGCTGAGAAGGAAAGGGAGATCAAGAAACGCATCGCCGATATTCAACTTCAGCTGGAACCCTTTGAAGAGGTAATCCAATTTAGCTGTAGTAATCTTAGTTGCACCTTCGCAACTGCATACAAAAGTCCCCAGAGAGTATATATCTTGAATAGATCTCGTCGTAATATATAATATCACTAATCGGCCTCCAGGTAGCTGGAAAATCTCCTTACCCGATAGAAAAGTGTTCCGAAATCATACAAAATCTTACCATCTATTTTTCAGTATTAAGATGGTTAAGAAGGCTTCCATTTAAACGAGTATTAAGGTTTTCCTGATCCTGTCTCTCATTCCCACAGCTTAACTGCTTTCACTGCTAAGTGTACTTCCCCTTCCTCTATTTGGATGTTTCCTCAATATGAAGAGCTGCCAAGACCTTTTGTCCATTCAAGAGGAATAAGTGAAAATGTCATTCATAATTTCGGTTTTATCTCTGCATTTTTTGCTTTTTTTCCCCATAGAAACGTCAAGTATTGGCACAAGCAGCTTCAGCGAGGACGCGTCGATTTACGTGGCTTGGTCTAGGTGCAATGGGTCTCCAATTTGGCCTTCTAGCACGTCTAACTTGGTGGGAATACTCTTGGGATATCATGGAGCCTGTTACCTACTTCGTCGGTTATGGAACTACCATGGCTATGTACGCCTACTTCGTAGTCACTCGACAGGTAACTATTTTGCTATATAAGAAACTGAATCTGTAGAACACTTATTTTGTTATCCAGTCGCATTTGGATTTTTTGCACGTGCGCACATTAATTAATTAACCATTATTCAAATTTTATCACATTACGAAGTTGATTGGATAGTTTTCGATCATGTACTCGCGCGCTTATAAAACAAACCACTTTTATTTATTCTGATTGGTTCGAACTCTACTTGAAGGCTTGAAAAATTTCGTATTTCGTACCTAGGATTACAATTTCCCGGAAGTATTCGACCGTGAGTATCTAAAGACCTTTTACAAAGGAGCTGCGGCCCAAGGTTTCGACGTTGAACGGTACAATGATCTACGAGATTCCTTAGCTCAATTACAAAGTGATCTTAAACGTTTACGCGACCCTCTTTATGTGAATTTGCCTTTACAACAAACCAAGTACCTCGTCAAAGAAGATGTGGAAGTTGAGGGAGCAAACCAATAGCACTGTTCATTCATTTCTCCTTCTTTGCTGTTTTGCTTCTTCCACTCAGCATAGCATATCGGCTTCTTTCTTCTCGCTACCATGCGATCGGTGAATAACTTGAATAGTAGTCCTCACTTCTCTTTACTCTCGGATCTATTATACATATCTGATGATCGTTTTACCTTCTGCTCTTCCTAACTCCTAACACTAACGAACAGTTTAATCGAATACTATTTGAAACTATCTTGATATTAATACACACAACTGATTCCCCAAAGGCATTGCTTTCAATGTTTTATATTTTAGTAATGAAAATTAATTGTTATTCTTTCACTCTTTCAACTACTTATGTTTTTATAAGTAGCGATAGGTAGTACCGCCTGCTCTTTCTCAGAAAGCGGTATAAATTGGGAAAGGATTGAGTGAATTGGAAAATTATTGTGTCGGAGAACTCTCTGCGTAGGTTATACTTGAAGTTAAGGAATCAGTTGAGACATTCCGGTCGTTTCTTCTCCTTTGAACTAGTCTGAAAGGAACGGATTAAGCAGTTGAAGTAATTATTAACTCCATTCCACAACGTTTGAGGAATTCGTATAGGCTCGGTACAGGTTGGATGTGTTAGAAAATCCGCAGTGGAATATTCCGATAAGATCGATTAATCTTCTGTTTACCTACCCTTTGTTCAAAACGAGTCCTAAATTTCATTTATAAACTAGCGAAGGGACATCCCTTGACCTCTCTTTTTAGTGGCACGTTATCTGTTCTCTTATTTTTTCTGCTTGCAATATCTGGCCAGGCAACTACGTTCTCGATAAATGAGTCAACAACCCAGCCGTGGTAAATTTAGAAAAATTACCATTATGATCATTCTTTTCACCACGTCTAGTATTTAAGGAACATTTCTACATATGAGGGAGCCATTTCTTATTAAATAATTTTACTTACGTGTACGATGAGTAAGACGTCTCTTCTCTAAAACAAAGGTAGGATGGTACTGAGTCCATGGAAATATTGAAGTCTTAAGAACATATGTTAAACAAAGTTTATACTTATTGGTCGGAGAATTGTAATCAGTCGTGGGACCCCTATAATGAACATTGGCTGGTGTAAAGTTGGTAATATGGTTTCGGTAACACAGTGGTACAGAAGTTACAACTTTTAATTGAAGAGGGCAACTAAAATCATTAGGTAATAGTTCACAGTAATGAATACTCTATATCCAAATTGCATTATAATCTGACTATTATATGAGTTCCTTTGGGAAAGTCGTATACTGAGAGTTGTTTTCACGTTCTTGTTCTGAAATTAGGAAATTTGTCTACCATTTACTAACTTGATTTACAAATCACCGTGTATTTTTCAGACATCGTCGCTATAATACGAGGACCAAGAAAATGACTGGCTTTCATCACAGCTTCACTCCTTTAGCCCTTGGCCATATATGCATGTAGTCGCTTTTGTTTAAAACAAAATCCACTTACGTGTAGGGAGAATATGTCCTTCCATCTCTAAAATAGGCAAATATGACAATTCTTGCCAAATAAATATAATTAAAATTAGTATTATTGAAAGCGCAAAAAGCATACGTATAGGTTGGGTAATTGTAACTTCTAGAGAGCATTCTAAAGTTGAAAAATAGACATTTATTAAAAATTTTCGGGGTCATAGAACGCTATTTATTCGGTATAATGGGCCAAGAATTGAGTGTATTGGGAAAAGTTGCGGAGAAAAATAGTTCACAAGTAATGAACCTTTGGAAAACAGTTGTCGGCACATGACGTAAGTATAGAGATCAATACAAACACAGCTGTGATTTATTGAAACAAAGATGCATTCAGCCCCTCAATTGAACAGAGAATTCACCTCACTCCATTGTATACTTTGGGAGTACTAATTAGAATTCGCCCATTTCACAAACACATGTTTGAGTTCAGTTTGTGTTTGGACACAGTGAAGGTAACAACTCTCTGGGTTTGTTTCTTGGTTGACACATCAGTCAACATTACTCAGGAGCAGCAAATGCCATTTCATCGTCAAGGCTAAAAATCCCCGACCCCACAGAAGGTAGAGAACACGTCAGACAGACTATGCACACTGCTTTCCTTTCATTGGGGCGCTTGAACGCCTGCCTACAAGGCCACCAAAGCCATTACTGGTATTTATTGTCCAGTGTTTACGCTCCACCAATGTTACCTTCGATTTAAAAGGTTTAACTAGGGCAAAAGGAATTGCAATGATGTGCCAAAATCAGGACGACCTACAAATTGTGATGAAGGCGTGTTGAAATCCTTGGCTCAATCAGATCCACACTTAACCATAGGAGAATTATTTATCACATGGTTAACTGGACAATTACACTTGGAGCGAATCGGTAAATTGAACGGAACGGGGGTTGTCATGATAGCAAAGAATTGGTTTATTTGTCAACCAGAAGTGAATCGATTGCGAAAAGGTTTGTGAGAAAAGACAATACCTGTCTCCAAACCAAACACTCATTCCATCCCCTAACCAAAGACAGGGTTGCACCTTCGGAAACTTCATTATCTATTTGATTGGATGTACGTGCAATAATTCATTACTAAAGTGTAAAATCCGAATGACATCGTTTCAATTGAAGTTCATTGCACCGACATGAGAGGAATACGCCAGGAATTAGAGCACTAACATGTAAGCTTATTTAACAGAAAAGGAGTAGTTAATCAACGTGACAATACCCGGCCTCTCAAAGTAAGCAGAACATCCCGAAATATTGAGGAAATAAATTGGGAAGTTCTACCACCTCATTCCAATCTAATTATCGCCTTTTTCCAAATGCAACTGAAGCCAAAACCTCTTGAACGAGTATCTTAATTCAAAAGATCATTTTTTGTAATGAGGATTTTAAATTTTCGAGAGAAATGTGGAGAAAGTAATATACATCATGTAAAAAATGACAATTTAAAACTGCTTTTTTCAAATGTTCAGTTTTGTATCGATAATGGAGTGTAATGAATACGTGATATCTATTATCAAGAGTATTTTTTATTTTTTTACCAATTTCACTTATCTGTTCCGAAACTTTTAACTATTCACAGATCATCTATAATCTTGTTCTGTCATTATACTTAATTATTATTTTAAAGCAAAATAAAGTTCACAAATAGAACAAATCTTACGTGGAGCTGATCATGGAATCGCAACTTGTCGCCGAACATCTAAATTTGATTAGAGAGGACGTAATCAGTTTATTTGCGGCATTTCTTATATAATTTACTAAACATGGCAGCATGTTTTGCTGTTGCTCACGAGAATTATGAAAAATTAAAGTTGTTGTTGGTTCAAATTGTTCTACATTGTAGCGGATTAGGTACCTAACTAAGCCTGACTGTACTCAGAAACCTCAGTGGCAGTTTCTCCTAGTCCGTAAGATCCCCAGAATTAGCTAAGAAGAGACAGAAGTATCCAGGGAACGCGTTTATTCTAAGCATGCATGGCATGGAGCGTAACAAGGGGGGCAGCTTAGTCATTCAACATGGCTGATTAAGTAAAACGAGCGGAGGCTTTTGATTGGCCATTGGCTGTGTCCTCGCACTCAATCCGTACACAAAGTTGAACGGCCGCACCTTCAAGTCACGCTGTGCGCTCATGCGATGACGTGTCCCACAACATGCTCCCCTCTCAGCAGGTTTCGCCTCTTCCTAAGTGTAGGCCCTAGGGCGTACTCTAAATAGCCCTCACCGGATCCTCCAGTGTTAGAACCTCATGGAATATAGTCTCAATATTAAACCTTTCAAAATGATGCATTCAGCCTTTCTTAGGCTTACTCAACTATGTTTGCGGAACTCCTATATATATATATATATCACTTAAACATACTCCGACCACTTTTCTGGCCAGAGGAAACCATTAAATCTCATATAATATCATTGTTCAGGAGATTGTAAAGCAAGTATTTTTATATGAAATTCAATTACTCCAGACCTCTAACATACTGCCCAGTGTTTTGATCCTTGAATTATCGTATTTTGAACGTGCCAAAGTAAACAATTTGCATCGTGCAATAATATTAATCTTCGCGCTTACGCATTATGCTGATTGAGATATGCCTGAAGGTTTTCAGTAGCTCTTTGCAACCTGGATAAAATTAAAATGGCTATAATATGCTCAACAGTATACATAGAAAGTAAAAAAGTGTACCTGACGTCCCAGTCATGAGTACTAAAATGTTGGAAAAAATTTTAAGCCATGTATTTAATAATTTTACATAGAAAATAGATATATTATATTCCTTTTCGCTTTGTAATTGTTCACTTTAATACTTTTTTTAACAGAACCAATGGTAGTAATCTATAAAAGGACCCACAGACAAAATGAGCACTCCTACAATCAGTCAAGCGTGAAAGCCACTCACAGACACGCACTCATACCGAAATATTTGTGGTAGACCCACGAATGCTATATTTGATGTTAATTAGGTTATAAAAATCGATTATTTTCTCATATAATACCTTGCACCCTGTTCCGTGTAAGGTGTTAATCCATTTCTGAAACGAACGACGCATGATTAGGGTAATCAGTGCTGAAAACCGGTATAAACTTCTCAGAAAGCCTACCTCTTTCGAACTTCTTGGACTGGTGAAGTTTCACTGCAATGAATAGACCTCCATTTGTTTATGCTTCATACTTCTAATTATTTAGATTTTAAAATTCGAGCTACATATCCTGAAGAAAGGTACTAGTAGTTCTTATTCAATGTTTTCTTAATGTTTATTAGTTTAAGCTGGGGAAAATCTAATTTTAATGATATTTTTCATTTATCTAAAACATTGCGGCAAATTGTAGGATTTTCTTACAATTCTATTGTTTCATTGTTTTCGTCATAGGAGGAAGAGGAGTGCAAGTCAAAGTGGATTACAATCGAAGTGTTGAAAAAATAGTCATTTACCTATTAATTTCTTTCGCTGCTGTAAGCGTCATTCCACGACTAAAATCAATTAAATACAATCAAAACTAATTAAATGAAAGTATTAATAAATAAGAAAATCGTGGTAATTATTACCTCGGAGGTTCTGTTACAAGTGCTGTTCCAAGACTAAAACGAAATGATATAATTTTTATAATTGCATTAAAATTCATAAGCTTTTTGGTAAATTAAATAAATGTTTTTTTTGCATTGACTCACGTATTTTCCGGTGAACTGGAAAGCAATAAATATGAATGAAATTCGATCAAGCCTCTTGTTGGATAAATTCAATACACCTGATGTTCCAAAATAGAAGTTTAACCTCTATAGAAAACAAAAAATTCTACCTAATTTGAAGTTTAAGCAGAAATTGAATGCGGACAAAATGCCTCATAATGAGATCCAGGCGAGCGGTTAAGATGAGGTTGTACGAATTTGCAATCTTACCTTTTGCGCACATTACTTCTCAAGGCATTTCTTAAGGCGCTGAAAATTTAAATTAAAACAGTTGTGGGTACAGTTATGTCAATATTTTCAGACGGTCTTATTGTCCGTTGATTTAACAGTCACATCGGACCCTCTAAATTAAAATAATCTCATTTGTCTTGTATTTTCCCAACCACCATTTCACCGCACCCGTCTTAAAGCAAAAATAAGTGAAAAACCCGCGGCTCCACTGACAAAAAACTTAATTATGGCAAAAGTAAAACAATGCCCAAAATGCTTCCACCCGGTAGTTAAAAATCATCACATTAGTCCACTCAACTGAGTTTTTACAGCAAAAATTAATAAATTAAATCTTACCTGTTGTGGCTCTCCGTGATTGTCTGATTTTCCCTGGCAAAAATTTATAGCTTTAAATGTTTCGCTTTTTCTTTGAGAATTAACAATATTCATACAGTTAAGTAATTATTAAACAAAAAATTCCTCTAGCCTTAGTTATCTACATAAACTGATGGTTCAACCGCTAACCTTCTGGACTCTTCGACAGCATGGTGTTGTTTTGTAGAACTAAGAGGAAACAGACATTATTATTTATAATCAATAGTAAATGACAGGAATCCTTTAAGCTGGTTTTGCGATTCAGTTATTAAGCTCATGTCAAAAAGGCTAAAAACATACCCACTTAAGCACTTATAAGATGACGACGTTGGCGGCAATTAATTTTTTTTGTCTTGTTAATAAAACTCTTGAGAGTATTGGCGTCATTTTTAACTCCTTTAAATTTGAAGTCTCTAAGTCTTTAAGTTATCGAATTTTTAATCAGTGAATTCGCATTGGCCGAATTAAATTACCCACCTTATTATTCTATTCGCAACGGCTTCATCTTCCTCATCATACTCCGGGCTCTTTTCACGAGTTAGTAACTTCCTCCTAAATCGGTTCCACAATTTAAATGCATGGCGGAATGTTCCAAAACCCTCGGACAAGAAGATATAGTAAGATTCAATACACTCGAACACGGTGACAAGGGAAAGACCCAGATAGAGTCCAAATAGACCTCCAATTGCAGCCAGTAGGTTGAAGAAACTCGTAGGTTCACCTTCTGAATGAACAGATATTCTCGAGGTCTCGGCTGCTATAGAGATAACCAGATAGTCGTTACTTGCGATAGTTTCATTAAATTGGGTTGAATTCGGCGGCTTTGGAATATTTTTAAGAATTTCCAAGGGTAGGTCTTCTACGAGAGAAAGCGTTCGTTGATAGGAGACTTCATTGACTCGTTCCCTACAGGGAGAAGGGCAGAGCCAAAGCCGTTTAGTTTGTAAATTTATCGCCAATAGCATAACACGATACCATCTTTTGGGAATAGATACGTCCATGATCTAAAATGGGAATGTTTTGTCAATATAAATCTGTGAGGCGAAAATTAAGATAGTTATCTGAAACTTTTCATTAAATTTCGAAATCAGAGACTACGTGAAGTTTGAAGTAAACAAATAAATCAAATCAATTAAAAAAATATGACAGATCCTAAAACCCAAACCACCGCAGTGAACCCTCTTAGCATGTATTGATTTACCTCAACTGCTGCTCTAAAGCCAGTATGAGACAGTTCATATCAGCGCAATATAAAGCTATCCGGTTGGTATTACAGTATTGAACCTGGCACTTTATGAGGCTAATAGGCGTTATAGTACTCAGATAGGAAGATCTAGTGAGTTAAAATTTGATGTTAGATATTCGGAGGCTTTTGGTCCACGGGGTTCGAGACTTGAACTTGTTCGCTTCTTAGTTGAAATTGAAGAATGGGAATTGGCATACGTTCCGCTTCCGAGATTTTGGTAACTTCATGGTAATCCCGTTTGTATCGGTAGTTTTTTGAAATCGGACTTGCAGTTTATTTAATGCCATGAATTGTAATTAACTTCGGAGGCCCATAGTTTAACTCAATTTTATATTTCGTAAGAAAGGAAGAATAGTACAACTGAGGTTCTTCATCATCATTTTTGAGGTGAGGAGATCTCTTTAAAATAGAGCAGAATATCACTTTCTTGCATTCAAGCAGTCTCTTAAAAATTTGAAAAATTGCATTTCTCTTCAAGTGGAATTGTACAAATTGGGCGACAGAAGTACACTTTGTTGAGTGCTTCAGCTAATGATAGGACGATCATATCAAAGACTTCCATGTTCTCTTGATTGATTTGCGTTAGCAAACACTTCATGTTTGCCTTCTTTCCTAGTCCTCATCAGTACCTAGTGTCTATTTAAGCACTACATCAGTTTCCATAACTCACATTGGAGAAGTATTGCCTTTGCAATAGAAGTCATCCTCTCACTTTCAAAATGGTATAATCAGTACTTTGTCAATCGGATATTCACCGAAAAGTTCCAAAATCAAAACCTCCAACGTCTGCCTTAGATGGGGGTCAAGTATGAATTGAACAAATGGAATCACCTTTTGAATTTTTCCAGCATAAGAAGCGGGTAAAAGATCTAAGCCATAACGTTAAAAATTTGGAAATCATCACAGTCAGAATGGAACTTCTAGATCCCCAAATACTTGCGCTTAAACACTTAGAAATATTGGATGAAGTGGGCATGTCTTTATTCCTAGTATAACCTCAAAGGGACCCTTTTTGCTAAAGAACAACAGATGTACTTTGTTAGTGAAATTCTGAAACATTTGTGAAAAGATGGGTAATCTCTCTCATAAAATAGTGTCCTTTATGTACCAAAAATCACACCTTTAACGGACTCCTAGAAGCTTTTGAAGCCTGGTTTACGAAATAGGCATTTCAAATTTAAAATAAACTAAATTTTAACTTCTGTTTAGCTGTGCAATAACAGAAATAACTCGGTAGCTACTGAATAATTATATGCAGTTTAAATGGCACTTGCCTCCTCATCTGACAATCGCATAACTTTGTCATGACAGGCCACGGTATCGGAGATATTGGGTCTGCTTAGATTATGACAGAAACCCTGAGTAGCAAGACTGTCAGCTAGAAATAGTGGAACCATTGAGGCCTCAGAGACACAGCCACACCAACGCTGAATCACAGATGAACGTAGAGCTGCAATACAGTTGCTTGTTGAGTACGTCACAGTGATAGCTTTGCGTTTTTGGCTTTTCATGAATTCTCCGACATCTAGGTAGACTATTGGAGGGATAGATTCCTTGCATGGATGATAATAAGAATCCAGGCGTTCGTGTATCTAAACAAATAGAAAATAAAAAAGATCTGTAAGTAAACATTGATTGACAAATTGGTCGGTAAATAGGCCGTATTTGAGTCTTGAAAGTAGGCGCAGAATTTTTGGTCTTAGTGTTCGAAATCTGTTTCATTCAGTCTGACCACGTGAAAAATTCAATCATAGACATAACTCCTTGAAAATTATAAAACACAATTGCAAACAGATTTCATGATTTTGTATCAATAAAATATACCAGAAAGTGGCACAGTCAATAGAATTCTGGTTTCGTCATTTATATCAAGTCTGACCGTTATCCTAATAAAACGGTAGGTCCAGACAAAGTTTTTTTTTGTTTAATTAACTTAACAATGATTAGTCCTATAAATAGCATTTGAAGGTCAAATGAACAACTGAGCAGAGTACAGGACCAACTGTCTCAACTGGAGAAAAAGCATAGATTTTACTACCTTCAGCTCCGTTTACCAACGCAATAGAATCACTCTAACAGTGATTCATCGTCAAATTCAGAAGATTGGACATGTATGACATTTTCTGTCCTTTTGTGGTGATTGAGATTAAAGAAATATTGATTATAGTTTCTATTCTTTCGGTCTTAATTTAAGATTTTGAAGCTCTGGAAACTGTAAATATTCAATAAACGAGCCTGTGGTTAACACGTCCACTCTGTGCTTGAAATTGTACACCGCGATGGTTATACGATTTTAACAAGGTAATGGAAAACGTCGATTATTTAATCTAGGAGGGTCTGTGATACTATAAAATGGCTTTTTAATTGTTTATTTTAGAGTTACTGATACGCCATTAAGATTAAATTGATTGCTGAAACCCGCAATAGAAACAAATCCCTACTAATAATCACAAGTTCTCTGAAGAGAAACGTCGTTTAACTGTCTGTCTTGGACAGAGGAGTGGCATTCTGAATGCTCAATGGTATAAAACTTGTATTCCGCTACCATTCTTCTGACTTATTTTTACATGCAAGACATAATTCGACTGGAGTCGAACGGATGATTGCTGATTTTGCCAACGTATACATTGACCACCCGGCAAAGGTTTAACAGTAAAATGCATCCCAATTTCACTACTACAATTTCACCACCAGATAAGATCGTATAAAGCCTGAAAACCAGCCTTCACCAGCAAAGTGCTTTGCCGCTATGATAGGATGTGAGTGTCGTCAAAATCCCATCTTTAAAATTCTGTAGTCACAGAGAAATGGAATAAATTTGTAAATTGCATGACAATGTCAACGTATCTAAGATAAGGGAAGTATGAAAGTACATAGTCTATGAGAAGTAGGTAAGATAAAATAAAAAAAGATATAACAAGTGACTGGAGTAAGCAACCATTTTGTCCCATGTCTGCATGCCTTCACGAGGAGCGTTAGCGACTGATGATTACAATGCCTGATCTAGCCAATGGCTGCGCTGAGTTACCATTGGTCCGCTCTGTGTACAAGCGTTGGTACTTACATTTGAACCAGCCAGGTTTCGAGTATAATTCCTGCATATTTGTGCCTTATAATGACTCTATTTGAACCGCATGTCTACCCTTTCACTTTTTCACTGTCAAACTATCAACTTCAGCGGTCACCCAATAATGTCAAAGAGGCTATTTACGTCATACCAGTTGCCACGTACTTTAATGACAATGTTTTTTGACAATTTGTATATTTAACGCAAGCTTTAAAAAATCGATTTGTTTGAACAAATGGACCTTGAGTTTGAGCTGCTTATGGGAGGGGGAGGGGGTTATTTTAAGTTAAATCCTAGCACTCATCGTATTCAAACCCCTCCTCGAGGTTAAAAGTGTGAAATAAACCTGGGATTACCAGTAATGGCTATGAGAATTTATAAAAATTTACAAAGTTAAAATAAAAGCATATAACTCACGAATTGCGACAAAGTGACCACAATTTGCTGTCCATATCGGACAGAAGTTCGGACTACTGATCGAGCATCGCCCGTGGAAGGCAAATCTCGCCCGGAAATGACCGACATATCATTCTTTGCAACATCATGGAGCAAAATTTGCATTCCGTCCATTTCGCTGACTAAACTGGCATCTTCATCGCTAATGGAGCCAGTGTAATCAGTCCAACCCTATAAAAAATCGATTGGCAATTAGATAGTAATTTACGAATCAATTGGTTGCAACTGTAACCATTATACTTTCCAACAGTGCTTTAGGAGTCAGAAAGTAATATTACTTTCATAGTTATCAAAGGTGAATTCCTAGATTAAAATCACGATAAAGAGACCCTGTTTAGGTGCAAATGCAAATGCGTTTCAAGATTTTATTTAAGTAAATACACAAGAGGTTGGGAATTAATTTTGACAGTCTCACCAGGAAAAAGAATAAGTGGATTGGTGACTGCAAGATTTAATAGACTTAAAAGAAATTCAGTAGTCAAGGAAATTTAACTATTGCGAAAGAGTTATACTTAAAACTAGCGTCTATCACAGCCTCAATCAGGCCCAGGGACTTGGAACAAGTTAATTATACTCTTTCACTAGGAGGGTCCGAAAATTGTTTAACGCTGGTTGGCTTTGCCTTGTTGGCGCAGTGATTAGCCACTTTCTCCACATGGCTAAATAAATGAATAAAAGCCCATCTTATATAGAGTTCGGGGATTAGACATAGGAACTGATGTAGTAGTGAAAATTGGCTCACAGTCATCCGTGACTTCGCCTGAGGTGTGGCTGGAGCCGAATCCTGCCGCTAACATAAATAGTAACTCCCCTCGTTCGTTATCCAGGGCTAAACCATTACATTGGAGGAAATCTGCTCTTCGAACGCATCAAGATCAAACAAGGTCGTTTGTTATGTTATTTTCTTCTAGTCGCTGCAACCTCGTAGTCTCCAGTGCGATTACTCAGTTAATGTCGCATTCTTTTCACAGTGTTAAGGGAGCATTGGTATAATTTATTTTCTTTTATGATTCAGGTAGGTTTCAGTCATCAACCATCCTCGTTATCTTCACGTATATTAATGAAGAAAGATTTAAACTTCTAACGGAAGTGTAGTGTGGGCGAACACCTTTACAATATTTGTGAAAACTATCTCTAAGGCCTTGTATCTGTCAGATTCTTGAAAAAAAATAACATAATTTTTTTCACCTTCGCCTCCGCGGATCCACTTGCAAAAAAAGCGAATAAGTCGATGGATAAAAAGTATCTCTTAGGTTTCAGCAATTCTACTAGAATTATATTTCAGAGATCCTCAATTATACTCTGGGAAAGAGTGAATTTAAATCTTTTTTCAATCCACGTATGAGAAGTGACCCAAACCGTTGTGAAAAAATTAAAAGCCTTTGAAAAGTCATTTCTGTGTTCCGAAAAAATAAAGATGTCCCTCATTAGCGTATACCAATTTCCGACTAATATATATATATATATGTATCTATATATAGCTTATTTATATGTGCTTATTGGGGCACTGACTCATCTAAGACAATGAGATCTAAACGCTCTCAAATACTGAAGATACATGCGTGTTGATTGGTCTGTATGTTTTCAACTTTTCACTAACATTTATCCTTATTTCCTGCTAGTCCTTACAAGCAAAAGTGAGCTGGCTGGTTTCCAAATTCGATTGCCTTTCAGACAGCGATCCCCTGTCTTGCGTTCATTCTCATGATCTAGTCGGGCCATGAGAACCGAAGGTGAGGATAGTGATCATATATGATAAGATGCAGTTCTCACGCGAAAATGAGAAAAAGTCATTCCTTTATCATGGCTAGATTGCGCACCCATGCATCCTAAGTGTCAATTGATGAACTCTTGTCCGTCACTCACCAACGAACAAAGGACACAAAGTCTGCCACCTCCCTTATCGTACATCAGTAGTCATGATGTCACAACCCGATTCCACTCGCTCAGTGCCTACGTTTTCTCCTTTCCTTTCCCATTTCCCAAATCGCGTTTTCCTTCTTGAAACCTAATAACCCCGAGGAAGATCATCCGTTTTGTATGAGCTCTCACGGCTTTATTTAGTTCAGCCAGTAAGTCGTTTCGTTGTCGGCCTAAGAGCTACTTCAAATTCCTTCGTTTTTAATGATTTTATGCGCATGGACCCTTTCATAACCCCATAAATTCCAATAAATATATCATTTCGACCCGTTATTCTGGAAAAGAAAAACATTTTGTAAACAGAGGGATCATGGTGACACTCAGCGTTCATGTTGTGGATCATAATGCAGGCAAATAGAGGAGCAAACCAAACTATTTGATTGCACTTTGTATTGGAGTTTAATTAATGAATCGAAATTGCAGTTGTTGGCGTGGGTAATCTGATCTGATTTTCATAAGTGGTAAAGGCGCTTCGCCAATTAATTACATTTTCTTAAGGTTTGGGATTAAAATTTTTTCTTTTAAGTTCCGTCAAAAGTTAGCGGAATCGATTTGATCTTATATATTTCAACGACCTTTCCTTATTAGAGTTAAATTGGCTACTATTCAGCAGCGTTACTGGTCCTTAAAATTTTACATTAAAGCGAAAAATAAACTAACTTGATAGAGGCTAGCGTCAGCATCAACATGAAGTAAGGCCGGAAGTGTTTTCATTCGACTGTACGGTCTTCTGAAAACCAAATGAAGCCCTCCTCCTGAACCAGCTCTTTTAACATTTATCATATCCATCCGAATTTGAAAACACTGATATTTTGCCGAATCAGTAATCACAACGGGGGACCTTGGCCATTTTATCGGCCTCGGTCTTTTAAGAGAGGCCATGAGGTACTCCCTTGTGATATCTAGTGAAGTATTCACGTAGCCATAGATTCTCCCAGGATCCAAAGTCCAATGAGCATAGCCAAGGTAGATTCCTGAATTCGATGACACATTCTTTCCAGTATAGCCATCTCCAGTGCCAACAAGAAGCTGTCCTTCGTCTGATGAATTTTTATGTAGTTCTGAGCAGGCTTTTCCATTGAATTGACAAGCAACGAAATACTCTCCCCACTTGACTTGAAGACCTGGAGTAGTTGCATAAATGGGGAAGAATGAGTACTTTGTTCTCTGACGCCAGTCCCCTTCGAACTGTGGAAATCTACTATGATCAGGAGAGGTTGTGTTTGGAGCCAGTTGTGTCCAATTTTGCGCGAACCCTGTGAATCTGAATAAGTAATTAAGTCGCGTGAAATAGCTTTATCTTACGTAAGGTTGTTAACTGGGTCATTCGATAAGAAAACACTGGATCTGTATTATAAGCCGCTCCAAATAATCAGTTGTTCAATAAACACTGAATATTGCGAATATGGAACTACTCGTCAGTCCACGGACAAACTAATCAGTTTGAATTTTGGAACACGAAGGAATTAAATATTCATTAAATAAACCATTTAAAAATCACTTCCTGAAACTAAGTGAAATATGATCGTTTTGATATCCTGATCTTAACACCAACTCTAAATCAATCCTCTTCTCTTCACCACTTGAAAGGACTTTATAGTGTTAAAATAAGCGCATCGATATATAATATAGTAATTACACACAAATCTTATAATTGAAACGTTTTGAAATTGCATACTCTGACCAATGAGGTGATTTTCTAAGCTTTTTAGGTAATATAAGATGATTTAAAAGGTGAAACCGCCCAGTAAACTATATCATCTGAGATCTAGCTGAATAGTAATTCGCAATTTTCCTAATTACCGCCCTCTACTTGTACAAACGCTCTCGGCTATCGATTGAACTTCATGCAGCACCGTTACCATTGCGATTATGCAAGCAAGTATGGATAACAAGTAGGGATTAGCAAACTAGGATGACTCATTCCAACTTCTCGCTCTGATTAAGCGATACAAACGATGCACAGTCAGGCGTCGCTTTCGATTGAATTCATACTTGTTCCGCATTCAATCAAGGTCTTAATACTAGATGTACCTTTTTTTCCGTTTTCCTTCTCAATTATGCAGATCTTATGTCTGATCACGCGTCTAATGAGACGATTCAAATCTTTATGAATTCGTTGAAAGTGCTTCCTTTTCTCCTACCTTGTATTTCATTCAAGGCAACATTTAACTAAAACCAAATAATATATTAAGTATCGTGGAGTGTCCGCGATATTTCGGACTCTCTACCTCAACTTCTGTGTCCACTATTTATTTTTCTTCAAAACTAATGAAGTGAAGCAAAATTTATAAAATCATATATTTACATACAGTCACTTGGACATTCCATTTTTAATTACAATTCCTCTGTCCCCAAACTCATAAACGATTTTCCCTCAATACTGCCTTATTAACCAAGCAGATGGCCAATCAACCTCTAAGGCCCAACTTACACATAAACAAGTACAATTTCTTAATGAAGAAATAAGGAGAAACCCTTATTGACTTGGAAGTGCTCTTCCAAGTCAGACTTCAGTAATCAGTCCAGATGGTATTAGTGACTACTCAACATTGAAATGAAGGTAGCATAAAGTTAGAATAGTTCTCTAAATCAGACATAAAGCGCATCTTTCTAACAAATAGACGCAATCGATTATGAAATTCCAAGGTAACTGTAACACATTCACTCTTTGTAAACTACTTAGATTAATATTTAATCTAATACAAAATCTGCATGTTACAAGGAACCATGTATGGTAATAATGCATACTGACGTTGGATAAATGAGTTCACCCAATTTTAATGACATCTATTGTATCAAAGTCTGCGTCTCAAGCAATAAGTTTGATTTAAAAGGACATGATATAATATAGTGGATCGAGAGGAATGCGGAAGCATTTAATAGATAAACAGTAGCTTACTTATCGAGGACACCAGACTCCGTTAACTGAGCCATTGAAAATGGACTATCCGGACACACCGTAATGGCCGGAAAGCGAAATTCACTGGCATCTTTAACAATCACAGTATTTATTGGTCTGTTAAGAAAAATGAAAACCATTTTAAAAACACATATCCAGCAGAGAACACACATCAGCGCCAACAAAAGGAAAACAAGAATCTTTTTCCATCCTGCAGGAGTTTCGGCAAGAACATCCACACCGTGAAAAGTGGTTCTGTCCGTCCAAACAATTAACTTTTTCTTCACTCTTTCATACTTCAGTGCATCTTTTTCCTCTCGTGACAGCATACTCATTTCTGGATCCTGCTTACGTCGAAACCACTCTCTCAAATCAAATTTAAATCGAGGCTTCCTTTTACCGTGTTCACCCCTTAGGTTATTTCTATTAGTCTCTGATTCCGTAGCATTGTCTGTTTGTGTTACAGTTTCAGCATCTCTAAAAGTATTCAAATTCAATTTTCCAGAAGATGACGCATCGGAACTGCTATAAGTTGGTCCCCGATTCTGGTTTGAATCTTCAACAAGAGTTGGAAAAGTATCGCTTAAAGAACTATCATTCCTTCGATAGTCGAAAGTTACAGAAGACGTATTTGATATGGTGGAAGAAGATACTAATGTTTTATTATTAGCAAAACTACGGGTTGGCGTTTCTTCATTTGTAGTTTGGTCATATTGAATCTGCCTCGGCATTCTTTCATATGCGAACACGTGGGGATGATGTTGTTAAAGTTTAACACCTCGTCTTGTGACCTAGACAATCGATCGATATTTGAATTAAACCAAGCAAAACTAAAACCCTGTTAAATTGAAGTAAAAGCAATCCTTCCACTTAAAAAGGGAGTCTCCCTTTCGATTCTGTGAGGTCAGAACTTATAGTTCTGCTTGAAAAGATTGTTGTGTCTACGTAATACAAATGCCTCTTTTGCTATACTTTATGAATAATGAATAGAGTGGTTAGAATCGTTTAGTTGGCACCACTTTCATGCCGATACTCCCAATTGAATTTTAAGGTTCCAAGCTTAAAATCCCTAAATGCCTTCAAAACCAGAGCCAGCTTTGCTATTGCCGGTAATCATAACTAAATTACTTTACATTTATTGATCAAAATTAGTCTCCCCGCCCTCCCCGATCCCTAACTAGCGTACCAACGATATAGCAACGTCAGAACATTGCTTAAACCTTAAATACTGTTTTGGGAAACAATTGATGCTAAAACCGCAATTTTAAGTTAAGTTAATTGTCCTTGCGTAGCTGTTCCCCAATAATATTTCAACTCACATCCATCACGACCCCAAATGAGGATCAAGACTTAAAACATATTCAAAATGAAATCGTATTTGTTACTATGTTAGATAGAGCTTCTTAGGAGACAATTGAACCGGCCTGTGGGCGATAAAGGAAAAGGAGTCACTTGCGTGGAAAAATGGTGTGAATAAATGAGACACAGAGTGCAGTCCAAGAGAAATTGATGTGTGAAAGAGGACAAAGAAGCGACGACCGTTATCCGATTTTCAGGGCTCAGTTTCAGAACAATGGAGAGACTATATACAAGTAGTCGAATAGGAGAATAAAGAAAAGAAACAAAGTAAACAAGAGGGGGAAGGGTCATTGCTATCAGAGGCTGTGGTAACAGACCTGCAAGAGTCTAGGCGATGTAATTGTACACTTTATGATCATTCTCCGAACGTGCAATGAATTCACGATTAATGAGAGCCTCAATTCGCTGTTTAATATCCGTAGAAGTTGGTCGGAAACGCGATTTGAGTTGTTCCATCACCTCACTTAATAGTTGGTTATGTTCCATTGTCTTCCGAGCCTTCATTATACGCACGATTGTCGCTTCAATAACGTAACGTCGGTTCTCATCTACTTTGGTTTGTGTCTCCTGCCTCTCTGGTTCGGTCTCACGGACTGACAAGTTCTTTACCTTAAGAAGAGGAAAAAATGAAATGAATTGCGTGACAAAAACAATCAGGTTATCTCAGATCTAACTAATTACAGCATATTTTCCATGATGTGGTGAAAAAAGTGACATTTGGCTGATTAACCCCCAGAAGATTTTGACAAAATTGATCCATTAAAAAGAAAACAACGAAGACTTCAAATCTACTTCAGGATATTTATCGTTCTGAAAGTGCAATTAAACGATATACCAGGTATGGAAATAAGAGATGTGCCACTACTCAAGCTCATAAACACTATATCTTACCCTTTCAAATGTCCTGGTGAAGTACTTAATCACGCAAATTTAAATGAACCCAAGCCCCTGTTTTTGAACCGCAACATTCAGTTACATCGCATTATATATTTGCATTTTATTTATAATACGCAATATCTCCAAATTCATCAAGTTTACAGACATTTGAGGACACTGATAACGACATAGAATCAAATGGTATCCAAAATCTTCCACTTTCACTACACTTTCCTTCTTAAAGCCAAAATCCTCAAACTGCCTCAATAGTTGAGCATCATCTCAAGAATAAAATGTAAGCTTTATCAGAAGAGAAAAGTGACTTGAGCGTGTAAGTACACAAACAAAAAGTCATCTCTTCTCTACAATCAGGTAAATAATACTTTCGTACTACCTCATATCCTTAACATTCAAAAGAGCTCGAAACCGTCAAATAAACATGTGCATTGAATAAACACCTGTCACATTCTATAACCTACTCCATGTTGTGGTACAGCTAGATCAAATTTTGTCACTGTATGTTATATTCACTCACTGGATAGTGATAACTGCAGTTGACTCACACTCAAACTAAGAGGTAGAATGATAAGACAAGACTACATAATATACAGAAATTTACGTATTCCCGGCAAAAATTTAATAACGAATGCCAATAAATCAGAGGGCGATTAATTGATAGATAATTCAGCCTAATTGACGCCAACAAATGAGTACTTATTAACCATAATCGTACGGCAAAATGTAAGCCCAAACTAATATTGTGGCATTGGGGATAACTAATCAAAAGAGTAGGACCATTAATGGTACACACCATCAATAATTAATAGGGAAAGAACTTTTATCAATCATCTGATCCCGACTAGTCAAATACAAGATAACTGCAATATATAGATGACAATCAAATTGAATGTTTTGAGACACCACACAGTATTTTGGGTGGAGAATTAGGTAAGAGTGAGGACACTCAAATAGACCATTACCCAGCTCCATCGTTAACAGATTATTTTTATTAAAGGTGACAAATCTTACAACTAAATCATGCATACATAAACCAGAGAGCAGAAATTACCGCCTAATGTTATGAGATACTAATTCCTCAATTTAAGCGATGCTAAGTGCGGCGAAAAACACATACAGAGTGGAAACAATTAGTGGATATTTGATCTTAATGAAATTATTGTTATATTTTACATCTTCTCAGGATCATTGAAAATACGGCTTATCTCTTAGATTTGTTATGTGAACTGTTATGAACTACAACATACTGTGCATAGTTCGAGTTTAACAATAATAAGTTATCGCTTTATCAAGAACTCGTGTTCTCCTACCTTCCTGGATGGTGTATCGACTTGTGGATCGTAAGATTGGACATGATTTACAAGCCCCTCCCCCCAAGCTACCTTCACATCTGCTTGCCTATGCGTATTATTTAGCTCATTCCAACCACATGTGGTTGGTTCGCATATACGAAGGTGAGTCAAAAAGTTCCATAATTTATTTAAAAAGCGATTACATTCATTATTTTACATAGGCTCCATTGCTGCCTATACACTATTATTATCTATGTTTTCATCTGTAAATTCCCTCACGACAGAATTTTGGGGGCTGTCTCTGGCACAAAGAAACTGCATGCTTTCTCACCTCATCTAAAGGCGTAAATTGGGTGCCTTTAAGGTGTTCTTTCACTTTTGGAAACAAAATCTGCGAGAGCTAGGTGTGGACTATAAGGAGGATGTGAAAGTGTTTCCCATCGAAATTCGCGCAACAGGGGCTTGGTAGCTCTTGAAGAATGTGCACAGACATTGGCATGATGAAACAAAATTGGACCGTACAGTTTTCCACGGCGAGGGATTGCCTTCGAATTCTTCAAAACGCCTTCATAATAACTTGAGGTGATCGTCTTATGTGCTTTTAGAAAGTCTATCAATATAATTCCTTTTGAATCCCAAAATAATAGCGGCCATGACCTCCTTAACGGACCTTTCAGCTTTGAATTTGACAGGCCCAGATGTTCCCTTTGGATGTCCACTCCTTTGGTAGATCCAGGTTTCATCTCCGACAAAACAGCGCTCAAAATTATCCTCAGTTGTTTCCATCTTTGCCAAAGTTGGTAAAGAAATTTCAGCTCTTTGGATCAGTCGTTGTTCTTACAACGCTGTTCGCTGTCGGAACAAATCGTGCCCATCTAGCCAAGCTTTTCTGTGAGAATTGAAAACGCTGGTGCGTGTGCGATTCCTACTTCATTGGCAATTTCCTCATCGATCTTGTTCCACTAGGTTCTGCACAAGAGAGATGTTTTGTCGGTTTCTTGCCGTGATAGATCCCCCTCCTCCCTCCTCGTGACCCGTCCCCAAATTGCACTCTTCCCTCTTCAAAGCGTTTTATCCAATCATAAATGACTGCTCTACATGGTGCAGAATCCTTATAAAGACCTGTTGTAAAGCTTCTACCATCTGAACAGGTTTCCAATTTAGTTTCGTTAAAAATTATATGTTAGCTCTGATCTATTTTGAGATGCAACATGTCTTGATCCTGACCTTACAGTTGTGCGTTATTAAGAGAGCTCTAAAGGCCTGCTTGAACATGTAAAAAACTTGAACACCTCCGTTCTATTTAAAGCTATCGCATTTGTCTGAGAACTTTTTGACCCACCCTCGTATACATAACTTCCGACCTCCTTCAGACTTGAGAAAATAACTGTTTATGCTCAAGGGGCAAATTGTTTACTGAGGTCCCACGTACTTTTGGCGTGACACGTTAGGTCCAGAGATCGACAGTAAAGTATTCGAAATAACAGGCTCTATAAACACACAGAGATATCACCTTGGTGATGGCACAGAAAAATACACCAAGGGACCAACATATGCATATACACAGAGAGAGAGAGAACACTTGATGAACTATCTCACACAGTGCAATTTCGCCCTCAATATCAAAAGCTCATCTTGTTGTTCTTTTCTACCTATCGGTAAGATTTAATCACATTGAGAGTGATAAAAGTATATGAAAGCCAAGGGGGATTTTAAACACAGCAAATTTTTTAGATCATATTACTTAGCATACACGATGAGGCGATTAATAGCAACAAAGCAAACAGTCAATTGTTGTTCCCAGCATACCAAAATTTCCATAGGAAAAACCGTTAGATCCAGGCGCTAACTTGAAAGGAGTAAACAGTAAGAGTGGAGAAAGATTGAATATTAAGATGGCTTTGTTGAAAATAAAGGTAAACTCTGGGTCTCGAGTTGCAATTTGCGCCTTTTTGTTCCCAACTTCGTCAAGACATTGGGGAATAGGTTTCAAAATGATTGACGATAATTGCACTGATTCTTATAAACGAGATTTGAATTTCCTTGAAGGTTCATGATTACATAATTTGCGATGCAGGTTTAAATTGTATAATGCCAGGTTAAAACAAACATCTGGCATTATGAGAGTTTAAAGAATGGGTAGTGGTACCACTCCAATCTTCATTTTAGTGGAGCGGTTAGTCAGTATCAGTTAATATCTATTATTACTATTAAGCCACGGCGTGGCAAAGAAAGCTTTGTAGAAGTTTAAATCTTGGGACATCATCTGAAAACAATAAATAGCAAAATATTCCAGAAAGAATGAAAGGAGTTGAGGAGCTGAATAGGAGGGCAGGGCTCACCAAGCTATGTTCATTCAATGTAAACTATAGCTAGTAAATTTTTGAAAACTGATCAGCGTGCAGCAGTAGACTCCTGAGGGTATTATATAAGACACCAAAACTGCCCCACTCTAAAATAGTCTGAAAAGGTAATTACGGCCTAAGATGGTAATGAAAGCAGAAAGAATTTTGGCATATACCTCTTATTCATAGAAAACCCTCGCATCCCCAACAAAGTGACTTTAAGCTGATCAAGACAATGAGCGAAGAATGGGGTATCAATAGATTCTCAATTTAACAGAGCTTAACTATTTCTCTTTGTGAAAATGCTAAACATGTTGAATGCTCTCAAACTTCAGTTCAACAAAATCTAACAGTCGGCATCAGTGTTGTTAGGAGATACTAACTTCACCTCAACAGGATGGAAAATAGACCTACCGTTTAAAGTAAATTATTTCTATTCGTCCACTGCATTAGGTATCTTTTCTATAATAAACCCCTATTCTACTATTATTACTTACAGTAGTGTCCGCAAATTCCCGACTTAAAGCAACACACTTCCTTATCAGATGGTACCAATGTGCATTCATATCATCAAGATAAAGAGCCAAACGTGTTGATCAGCTTAACAAGTGTGATTAGTCATTTTAATCGTTGGGTGTGCAAACAAAATGTCACAAATTTGTGTCATCCGATGACTTAAATGCACAAATAGCAACTACACTACCAGCGCAATTAAATACATAGGAGAAAAGAAAGCACCTGAAACCCCGTCGAGATACCTAAATTCCACTAAAAATATTTACAGTTTTGTCTAATTATACGGATTGCAAAAAAGTGCAGAGTTAAATAGCATTCGTAAAGTTCCAAATTAACGAGCCAAGCAAACGCACTGAAAATGCGGGCGAACACATGTATTAAAATACGTAAAAGTCAATACAGTTTTAAAACTGTCAAATTTGAGCCATATATAAAAATGGGGAAAAAATCGCAGAAAGCAAATTATTCTTCCTATCAAAAACCCCGAATTAAAGGCTAAAGATTAACTAGTAAATTCCAAGCCAGCTCTATGAATAAATTGTCGTTGTATGCAGACAAAAGTCACTTTTATTTAATTATTTCAAGATACAAAAAAGCATAAAAATGATACAAGAATGAGCATGACTTACCTTAACCTTGTGAAGTCGAGAGAAGAACGAGTTATTAACATAAAATACATCGGTAGGCTCAATCTCCTTATTAGCAGCCGTAGGCTTGGGCTCCTTGCAGAGAATGCGTTGGGTGGATTTACTCATACAAAGGGCCATCAAATTTCGCAGCAAGTCTCTCTCCGGAATGCCCGACTCAGCCAGCAGTTCATTGAAGGTGTACCTACTGCGTTGATTGAAGAGCATGAGAATAACCATTTGAAAAGTGGAAACCATAAGGATATATTTCCTCATAGGTGTCAAATCAGAAACCCCAGGGCTCCCAGGAAGACCGCTACTGGTTGCCGAGGAAAATCGATTGGAAGCAGCAGTACCAGATAGAGATGCGGGAGTTCCAGAAGAACTAGGGCTGGCTTCCAGTGGAGAAATAGGTACCTCGTCACTAATGACACCTGGTATTGGTCCATTGAAAGTAGCTGAGAGTTCGGCGTGGCCCAAATTGGAGTGCAGACTAATTTTACGCCCAGTGTGTTTGTTTAAGTAGAACCTGTAATTACGCAAATTATGCAGTTAGAAGTGACTATTATGCGCGAATGATGAAAGGATGAGGCAATGATATACCCCTAGGAATGAAGAAGAGCAGAGTTATTATAACTTCCATAGCAATAGTCGTAAATATCTTGAACAGGTCGTAAACAAGTTCATAAAGGAAAGCGCCAAAATTTAATAAAATGTTAGATGATGCAACTAATAGCGATGAGTCACGATTGAAAACTAGCTCACAATAAAAAACTTAATCATTTAATAGCCTGCCGTGTCTTTTGTAAAAAATGGAACAGTGAGAGCGAAACAGTACATAATTTTTTGAAAAACTAACAACTAAGATAAAATGGAGAGCAATAATATATCCTAGATAACGGACAAAGGGAATCAAGATAAGCCTTATTAATTAGTTACACAGATTGCTAAAGAAGTTCAATAAGAATTTAATCCTTAAGTAGAAAGGTAGATAAGCTTACATTTTGATCAGTGTCTGGCCTTCGGGAGAGCCTGAACACTATCCAATGGCCTAGATATGCAGATCACGTGGGTATTCTATCCTTCTGTGTGACTAGCTTGCGTGATAAACAATAGAATCCAAGATAGAATTTGGTCTACCTTTGTAAAGGAAGTACACTAAACAGATTCCAAGTGCTAAATTGAAAGGAGTAAGCAGTGTAGGTATCAAAAACACGATATTTTGAATGACAGCCTTCAATCAATTCAGAATAATCCACGATTCATAAATGCACATATCTTAAAGTCGAAAAAAAAACAGTTGGTGAATAATAAAATGGCAATAAAATACCGCATATGACGCATAAAAACTTGAGAAATATGATATGATTACCAACTACTGTATAACCTTTCCCAAAGTTATAAATCGATGAAATAAGAAATTCTCCAACTGGAAAGAGACGAGCAATGAAGAGCATTCAAAATGAAAATAATTCAAATTGGGAATTAATAGATGCACGATTAATTCGACTTCAATTCAGCGTAAAGGAGAAATTTTCGACAGATGACAGAAGTAAAAAACTTTATTATACTTTTAAACTTATATGCACCCTCATATAAAAAATAATCCTACTGGCTCAGAGCTTTGGTCACGGGGAACTGTGATAGCGTAGTTACAAATTAATAAATTATAAAAGAATAAGAAGGCGAAGAAAAATAGCGAAAATATCGGATTCACGAAGACTCTACTGCCGTATTGGTTCATGTTAATCAGTACTATTGGTCATGACGCCTAGCAGGTTCCGGCTTGGCAACTTGACTCGACACACTTACACAAATATCAGCTCAAACAAACCAATAAATTTATTGCTAAATTATGTCATTTCCGCGTAAGAACAAATTCGAAGCAAGAGACTTAACATCTAATCAAGAAAATTTAGTGATATCATGAATTCCTCTACACTAAGCAATGTGAAACACAGGAACTTGACAACAGCATAATTAATAAAAAAATTATGATAAGGTGACCTTGATCTCATATCATTTACTTAATGTCAAAGCTAGAGTGGTGTAATCTTCAAGACTACGATAGAATTTTGTAGAAGTGCAAGAATAGCTTCCATCTTTACTATGAATAAAGAATCTTCAGAAATTCCATCCTATTGTTCAAATCTTAGAAGTCTCTGGCGGTATACTTGGCTCACCCTTAACGAGGAATTATATTAACTCAATAATTTTGTTCTCCCACAGATTTTGATTATCGGGTCCATTTTTCATACATTTTTTTGCTCACTAAGATTGATTTGTTTTGCTGATAGATCAAAACAAGAACTCGCAAAAAGCACATTAGTACAAGACGAATAACTTGAGAAAATATTACCTTACAGCAAAATCTGCTCGAGCATCAGCGTTACAGTCAGGTTAGATTAGAAAATGCTTAAATCAACTTATCATCCATCAAAATTGAATAGAGCAAAAAAAAAAAACTTGTCTATCAATCTCAAATCCTTTTAAATTTCTCAACTTAATGTGTTTAAACGATAACTAACCTAACTTTCGTTTTGTTCCCCTAATAATACCGGCGCATAATATTAAAAGCACAGTTAAAAGCCAAAGTATAAAATGCACTAAAATGAGAATTTTTGTCGTAGACACACACAGCTCTTCTTAAACTGGCGACCAAGGGCAATAATAGCACGTGCATGTGACATCATATTGTGGAAGTCATTCAAAACCACTTCTATTTAAACAAGACCTAATAAGATATCAATTCTAAGCAAATTTTTGAGTCCAGGCAATAAATCGACTTACTCAGAGTATACATTAAAGGCATGAACAGCTTCAGCCGGTAGAGAAACACGAGGACTGCTACTCTGAGTGGGCCACAGACCAATGGTCAGTACCCGAACGTAGAGTTCCAGCCCAAGACTAGGTGTCTCGTTCCGGGCCATAAATTCATCCATCAGAGAACTCGAGACAGCCATATCTTTGAACATTCCCTCCAATTTGCTTGTAAACAGACCACCACACTCAGCCATCAACTTGGCAATCATACTCTTTTCCTGGTCATCAGATTGACATTTACCCAGAAGTAATCTCTTAGCCAAGTGTTGTTTATAGTAGCGTTCGAATACGTCCTTATCTTGAATGTAGCGGAAAAGAACAGTGCACTGATCGAATATGTTATCTACTTCATGGTCAGACATTCCCTTGAAACCACGACGCAACTTCTCATCAATAAAGAGGGATAGAAACTCAGCAGATTTGGGGTTTTTATTAATAAAGAACTCAAAATCCAAGTTCAATTGGGTACGGAAGATGGTTTCATTATTCAAAGACTTTAGGATATCATCACATCGAGCGCGAAGTTGTAGTAAATCTTGAACATATTGAAGGGGATTATTGCTTCCCGTATCACGAACGATATTTAGACCTCGTTCTCGAACAAAAGCACTTATACACTGGCTCATTGCTTTAGGGCCTTCCGGTACGCGAGATAGTACCTTGAACATGGTTGTTACATCACTATAACGTTCGTTTGCTAGAAGATAAGTAAGACCACAGTTGTCTGTGTTTACTATTGTGTTAATATGACGACTAATGAGTTCCTGTTCTAGAACTTTTACAAGTTTTGCACCCGTAGACTCATCCAGATAATGATAAACTCGTGCCATTTCCTCTTCAATTCTTTGTTCAACTTTGTTGATGTAAAGAATAGCAGAGGGATTTTGAGCTAAGAAAGCCTCACTTTCGGCGACATAAAATTCCTGGGTTTGCTGAAGGAAGGGTTGCTCAAAATCCTCTGTGTAGACGTCTAGAGAACCGACACCCAGTTGGACTAACATCTGACAAGCATCACGAATTTGTGGTCGAGAGATAAGCTCACCTTGACGTTCGCGTTTGACCATATCAAGCAACGTTTTTTGAAGATGCTCTTTTATTATATCGTAGCGAACGACATATTGGCAAAACATCATCATTCCCATTTTATAAATATTGTCTAACTTTTTCTGTGCCACATAGATACGATCCATATAAAGCAAGATATCACGAATCATTGGCATAGCTGTCTGATGATCCTTCCAACAGCTATTTAAATAAGAGAGGAACTTGTTGTTTAGATTCTCGACAACAGATTCACGAATACGTAGCATATGTTGCATCACAACCTGCTTCGTTCCATTATAGAGTAAATCCCCATGCCGCTGTAAAACCAGAGTATATGCGTTTCGATAGAGTTCTTCAAAGCTTAAGCCGTTATTGTTCATTTTCTGGATTTCCAAAATGGCCGATTTCAGTTTATCCCACGTTTGGGCAATGTGTTGTTCATTGAGAGTAACGGGAAAGCTCTTAATGCGCATCTTTCCACCGCCATTACTAGTCATTATTGATTAATGACGATATGTACAGGAGCTAAATTTGAAAAAAGGACTACATTAGGTGAGTAGCTATTGATATTTTATTGTTTTTCCAACCAAAGAGTTTGTATTTAAACAAATGTAGCACACTTTTACAATAAACTAACACACCCAAGAACAGGGAATAACTCACAATTAGTAACTATCGGTAGGCAGAACAATTTGAAAGAAACGCGTGACTTTACGAGCGCCAGTATTAACTAAAACGCAAAATGGTTGTAAAATTGTAAACTCAAAAGGTGTCAACTAGAACAGTTCATATATTACTGAGTATATTAAGATGAATGTTGAGAACGAAATTTTTTCAAGAATTGTAATTTTGTTGGCATATTTCTGCCAAAATCCTAATTTTCATGCAAGAACCTCAATCAATAAACCGCCTGATTACCAAAATTAGTAGATTAACCTATAGAGATCTTCTTAATCTTAAATATTCCTACTTTAACTAACTCAATTGGGAAATCAATCATATTTTTCAATGGACATTTTAGCCGACAGAACGTTGTAAAGATTATTTATGAATAAAAAACAGCAACAAAAGTACTTGTTTACTAATTAACCAAGCGCAATTCTCCCATTATTTTAAGGTATAAAATTAACACTCGTGTAAAATCTAGTAAGACCGACCGCTTTTATTAAACCTTCCGACATTTTCTGACATGATAGATATGGGGACATTCACTCACCCTAAATTCTCATTTCTAACCCAGAGGAAATTTAATACAATTTTTCCACGTAAATAAATTTAACGAATCGCCTTTGCTTATTTTGACGAATGACCCATTTCTAAATGACCTGAATATAAAGGCAGATGGACACCTGGCTCTACTTGAGAACGCGAATTGAAATATTCACGACGAAAATTTGGATTATGTTGCTAGTGCTAGTTGCTTGTTTTTAAAAATTTTAATAGATAAAATTTATCCTTAAACCAAGATTTAATAATGATTTTTAAGAAACCTTAATTTTATTTAGCCGAAGTAAAATATGGAAGGTATTTCAGCAGCACTGAAGATCAAGTCAGTAAAAATGAATTTAAAAGTGTAAGATATGGAAGCAAATAATATTTTCTTGTATTTCTTAAATTAAAGATTCTACTATAGGCAAGAGTTTTTAATCAATGCTTGGCGACTGGAAATTAGTGACTAACGATTGCGGCTCTACTAGGGCTTCAAAAAGCGGCCCAATTGTGTGTGCGCGCTTGTTTCCACATAGGTACTTAGACAGATGCAAATTATCAAGCCAAGAAATAGCTGACGTCTAACGAAGGAATGCGTTACATACAAATCAAATTTATTCATAAATAAATTGAGGTAGTTTCCTTCCCATCTCTCGTACTCGAAATATATGTTTTACCGTTGCGCAAACCTAGTAACAGGTTCTCTAGTATTTAGCAAATATGTTATATTCTTTTATGCCATTCCATTCGAACCAAATTCTTAGAATCGCACGCTTAAGTGAAGGGAAGTTGAACGAATTACGCTGAGAGATGTGATCTTAAAATTTGATCTTGGGAGTTTTATCCGTCCGTTATTCTGTACCAGTAAAATAACCAAGAAATCTACGCGCTGGTTAACTACAAGAAAAGAAGACTTTAAGATTCAAATAATTCGATATAACTGTTATTTAAGTGTGAATTATTATTAACAAAATCTCAGTTCACTGTGTTATATTGCCAAGAAACCTAATTTGTAAATTTATTTTAATTCTTGAGAAATAATATAAATATAAGCAAAACATTATAACGTTATTTTATGCAAAATATTTAAGCTTTTCATTTGTACAATTTTAATTCACAAGTGCAGTTATGTTCAAAGTTCGCATTTTGTTTTACTCCCTTTCCTTCATTAGTTAACAATAATATTATTTTAATTAGTAATGTCAAGTCTCCGAACCTATTTTGCTGGACGGCTAGGTATGGGCAAATCCGTAGAGGATAGAATAATAGAGCTTAAATACGCTAAAATTATTGAACTCCCTTTAAAATTATATGAAGATAGATCAACTTGAATTTAAATGAATCAAGATAAGGCAAACTGTACAAAAATAAAATGGGATGCTTCTGAAATGGCAGTCTTTTTTATTTAAAAATTTCTGCGAGATTAACCAACGTCAAGTTTGCTATAGCCCATCAAGTTACAGAGGATCGCAAATTATTTTTATCGAGAAAGTTAACTTTTAATAAATACACTTTTGTGTGTCTTTATTCGTATCATTTTTGGTCCTTGAAATTTAGAATCTTAGAGTTTGGATACTTTCTACATCCTCTTTTATTATTGTTCTGGACATACAGGAAAAAATAATAAATCTTCACATACCATTAGCATATAAATAACCTGACAATTACAAGTTTTAAAATAGATTTACTGATTTATTGGCATTTCGAACATGAAATTTTTGACAGTTACGTCCATTTTTTAGGAACGTTGCATATTGGTTTCAAGTTCGCAAACTATCAAAATATTTAGTCAGTTTAAGTGTTCTTTAACTTTATATTTTAAACATATATTGATATACTTTTTTGCAATGCGTTTAATTGATTAGTCTACTTTGCGTCAATTACAACTGGGATTGCTAGATATTTAACCGAAATGTTCAATATATCAAAGAATCTTCTGAACTTATCGAAACAATTACCTGTATATAGTGGTTAGTTAATTAATTTATTTCCCGATAACGTATTAAGCATGCCGATCTATATTTATTCAATGGAACGAGACACCGAACCCAAACAGTCGTAAGTTTATTCCTGGCAGGTCTGTTCTCGACAGTGGAACAATGGATTTTCCAAACAAACAGAGCACAGTTAGCTCACCTTTAGCCAGGTAATATTTTTGCCTTTTGTATAAAATCCACTTCTACAGAAATCTATTTCATATTGAAGGAGTTTCTGGAGTTCTATTGGGTTCTGATTTTGTTACTGTTACTAAATCCACTGACGCTGAATGGACAACCCTTAATCCCGATATTTTCGCTTGTTTAATGGACTTTTTCGCGACGGGATCACCCGTTCTCAATGGGCCCCGTGAAGGTTGGCTTATTAATAACCTTGCTTATATGTAACATTTGTAAATTATCCTTTTTCAAACCGCAGCAGTGGAAGTTGACGAAGATGAGGATGCAACTGTCACCATGATTAAGGAACTTCTTGATACTCGAATTCGTCCTACTGTGCAAGAAGATGGGGGGGATATTATATATGTCGTAAGTACATAATGCTGAAATAGATTCGGTAGACTTCTAACCTTAACGATATTCATGTTTAGGATTTCAAAGACGGTGTAGTTTATTTAAAAATGCAGGGCTCCTGTACAAGTTGTCCTAGTTCTATCGTCACTCTTAAAAATGGCGTGCAGAATATGCTCCAATTCTACATCCCTGAGGTTGAGGGTGTAGAACAAGTCGAAGTGGATCCAATTTCTCAGGAGGCTTTCGATAAAACAGAAGCTGAAATTGCTGCCAAAAATGAGACAATGGGGAAACAACCCGCCAAGTAGTAGTGAAGAATCTGCAAAGAATTAATTTGATTTACGATCAGATTTTCTTGTATATTATTGAACAAAATTGATATATGGCATTTTATTCCCAAGTTATCTGTTTGAGCGATTTTCTGAATCAGAACCTTTTTATCTATCCGGACTTTTATTTTCTTCTGATTTTAAATTTGCATTTCACCTTCAATCAACGTTATGCAGTTCATCTGATAGGTACTTTAGCCCTTCATGTCCTTTTAGCCGGTCAAGGTTATTGCTTTGTAGGGCATGGAATCACGTTCACAGCGTTAATACAATTTCAAACCCTTTAATCTATACAAAGCATTTGCCAAGTTATCAGCTCTGTCTATTTATTTTCTAATATGGTCAAAACTGGGTTAATCTGGTGAGATTCGTCGACTTTTGATATTAAATGTTGTGTCACATCTGCAACTTAATGAGTGGATTTTAATTTTATAATTCAAGTATTTATGAATAGAAGTGTACCGAGATTGTTTGATGGTGGCGTAAAAAATAATTTTTCCAGCTTTTAAATTGGAGCTGTATTTTAAGGTACATTAAAGTAATGGACTTTACAAAAATCCATATATTCATTGAACTGTTGTATTTACATTTATGGCATAATTTTTGTGAAATGTCCGGTTTTAATCAGCAATTTTGATTACTGGTGTACGTTCGTCGAAAAGCGTTTCCGTATTATCGCTATTATTGAAGGACTCATAAGCATTGATAAGGTTGCTAAGGGACTCATCAGCTTGATTTAACTCTGATAAAGCGTCAAAGTTACCATTAGAGACCAATGAATAATGGTGTAGATGAGCTTTTCTTCGCAAAAGTCGGTTCATACGTTCACGAAGAGATGCGAATGGTGGGGTGATAGCAGTACTGTTTGAAAGAGCCAAAAGAGCACCTGTTTTTTGACCAACAGGGGAAATATAGCAATGCCCCACTTTCCAACCCTCACGATTCCAATCGACAAATCGTAGCCGTTCTCGAAGCCGATCAATATTTCTTCGAATATCAGAAGCGCAACCTGGTCCGCGAAGTAGCAAAGCTGTTGCTAGAATGGTGTGTTCTAGAGGATTTGTTGAAATAAGTTGATAAGCTCGAGAAAAGACATCCTGAAAAATTTGATCGATACTAAACAGCGGCATCTTGTTAGTTTATTTTGAGGCATACTTTCTAGGAGCGACGACGCTACTATATGATTCAAATGGACTTTGGGCAGCTATGAGATAATGCAGTCTTGGAAATGGCACCAAATTCATGCTGATTTCATTTAAATCAACATTCATGGTTCCTGGGTATCTTGCAGAGCTAAATAGCGACAAAAATTATTGTAACCAATCACGAATTAGCGGATCAACTTTAAGTGATTTCACTGGTTGAACTTGCTAAATAAAAAATAGTAAAAAATTCTCGAATTCAAAGAACTTTAAATTCACCTTGTTAGATTTAATAGCATATTGGCGACAATATTATTCACTTCATCAAACGCTCGAGATTTTCTACCGGAAATACTACCCGTTGCGTCAATTATACTTCCTGAAATAGAGCTATGCTTGTCCTTTCCATCTTGAATAACCTTGTGAATTCGATTTACTATATTTTCCAAAGCTCCATTTTCAACTGAAATAACACAATCAGCCAGATCAGTCAATTTATCAATTGCCAAAACCGTATTGTAGGGAGACGTAATAACGTCGTCATCAATTGAAGGAAAAACCGCAGTTACCATTCTTAAGTAATGATTAGTTATGAGAAAAAAATTACTTAAACACCTCTGGAAAGTTATCAGCTAAAAGTTCGGTAACAAAACTCCCCAAGCCAGAGCCTGTTCCCCCACCCATTGAATGAAGAATAAAAAAGCATTGAAGACAATCACACAGTTCAGCACTCTTCCTGATGACTTCTATTATTTTTTCTGAGTGTTTCGTGCCATGTTCATGGTAGCCAACAGCCCAATTATTACCTGATCCGGGTAGATCAGTGACAAAATGGGTGTTTTCAAACAGGCCTCCAATAGGACTTCGGAGAAGGCTATTCACAACACCTTCCTCCATATCGATTAAGACGGACTAAAATGTTTCAGACGTAAAGTTCAACGTACTCTGGACTTTATGCCGGAAGTTTTCGTGGTATAAAAGAAACTTTGCATTGAATTATCAAACTGGCCACTCTAAAAAGCTGAATTTAATCGAACTATAGTTTACTTTGTTTGTAGCTGCATGCTCCCTTAAAGCCAGATCCCAAAATCGATGTCCAATCTGATTTCCACATTGTCCAACTAAGGCTGACATTCAAATTAAAATTTTACCCTGAATAAATATTGATTGAGTCATCTGCTTGAGTTCGGCAATTTCGAAAAAATCTTAAGATGCAACGACCTTGATATTTGAAATTAGTGCTTACAATTTCTGTTGATATATTTAACAAAAAGAAACACATATAAAGTCTTTATTTTGATTCTATGTTTTCAAATACTTAACAAGACTAAAAGATAGGTTTATAATTAAAATTTTCAGTAAAATGATAACGAACTAATAGGAGACGGTATTTTTAATTGTAGTTGGCAATTGTGTCCGAATGTCAAAGACATCGGTAATCGAAGTTAGAAGCTTCTACAATTATTTAAATGAACCTTAATTCTTTTGGAGACTACTACGGTGACTCGCAGATTTTTGTGCTCCAGCGCTTAGACGTTCTGATGAATGTTCTCCATATCCTTGGTTCAACTTATATTTATCTTATTGAGGAATCTAAAACGTAAATACTTTGTTTTTTCTCTCAAACACTATTAAGTCAAAACTCACCACGGCATATTAATGTTACGAAATTCTCCAGATTCTACTGTTTATGATTTAAGATAAATGCTTCTACTTAACGCGTGATTTTTATAAATCGTACTCTCCCGCAAACTTTTATTCATTAGAAAAATTTTAATAACCAAAGAATATGAAACAGGAAACTTCTTTTATCAACGTTATTAAGAAATTTTCTTTCTTTATGTTGTTCTTTATAAATGGCTCTAAATTAACTGGCCATTCAACCGATGGCCTTTTTGAGTTTATCATCCAGCATTGGTTAATAATAATCATCAAATAGGTTAGGTGATAGATTGACAATTTCTCCCAGTTATCAAATTTCTACTTATCTAAGGTGTTGTTGATTTACTTAGAAAGTCACATTTCTTTATTCAATTTGGCCTAATTTGTTCGAGAATAGATTGGAAATTAATATTAATGTTGGTTTTTGGTTGTTGTATACCCATACAACTTCAAAGATGGAATGAGGTTAATGGTTGATATTTAAAAAACTTCTTTCAAATAGTGGTATAAATTGTTTTTCAATATAAAGGGAATAAAGGTAGAATTTGTAATGCGTTGTCTGTTTACTCTACTCATCGAATGTTAATTTCACCTAAATAGCACGAAAACAAGGTAAGGGTTGAACCTATAGGAACAAAGTTGGATCACTCTTCAGCAAACCGAAAGAAATCCTCCATTTTCCAGTTTTAATTTACTTTCTTCCCCTTGGCTTGCTTTATCATTGTAGGCCGCAATAGTAGTGGTGATGTAAATGAAACTTCACTGATGCATGTCGCATAGAGAGAGCAGAAAGCCTATAAGATGTGTCTACAAATGAGTAGAGGATGAGACCACTCCGTTGCTAATCCTCGAACCTCCAATAGGAGCATCAGGGTCAACAAGTCCAGTAAATGTTACAACTTGGCCAATGATCATACTAACATCTCATGACTCAGTCGGAGAACAAGAGTATGGTTGTAAAGCTAATTCTAACCACATCTTGCCGAATCACTTTCTTATTCTCTAACTTTTATCATTGATGTGAGTGTTAGCTAATCGTTTGATCAAATGGACTTTGTAATTTTCGTTGATCAGGTTAGTAATTATTCTCTCACCAGAACCTATCAAACTTGTATAGCCTCTCAAAGCTACTTTTAATACTGGAAGCAGTCGAATTACTACTTTTCTTTATATCAATTCTGTCATATCATTATAATGGTTTTTCAACATAATGGGTCTTTAATCTGAAATTTCACTTATTTTTGGCAAAACAAGCCAAACTCAAATTGACTAAATTACCCTGAAATTGTTGCCATACGCCAATTTAATGAGTTAATGAAGTTTATTTTTGAACAGCTGTCAAGTTAAGTAAATATGCTCACACATCTTTTCTACTTTGAGATTAATCTGAAAACAGCCGAACAAATTTATAATTGCTTCAAGCATGAGCCAATTTGGAAAATAAGTTGAAAGAATAGGGAAAAATCTCGTTGTCGATGAAATTTTTCCCCACCTCTAGGCCAAAAATATCTCCCTAATGCAGTTTAACCTACTGTATAGTCTTATATAACCTGATTTCATCCTCTTAATACTGTGCAGCGGATTAGCTACGCTAATAAGCCTCGACTAATCTCAGAAATCTCGGTGGCAGTTCTTCCTAGTCAGAAAGGCCATCACGCGAAGATAGAGAACATGAAGACGCGTATATTGAAAAGTATGATATCAAGAATCCTGAATAGTTATCAAATAATTCTACCATATTTTGAGTGAACGTTAATAGCAAAATATCTGACTGGTGCCCTGCACGTACGGCCGCACACTCCAAAATGTTCGAATGCATATTTTTTTGTGTGCGGGTTGCGTATGCCACATAGCTCCCCCTCTAGAGCGTTTCATATTAGAAAACCCTCAACAGTTACTGAATGTACATAATTGGCTAACCGAGAGGAGAAGGTAACTCTTCTGCCGGAACGAGCGCAATAAGATTCGGGTCGGAGTGGTACAAGTGTTGAAATTAAAGAGTTCGAAGGATCTTCGGGAAAGGATTGTAGTGGTGGGAGGGGGGAGGGAAGAGGAGGGGAGGGGAAAGGGGATAGGACGGTGACTTCAGCTGTTTTGGTCCCTCAGTCGCCTCCTCCATGTTGTCAACAGGAATTCGAAACTTCGATTCCTGGTGGACATCGGTTCTGAGGTCAGCGTCATCCCTCCTTCGGCAGAAAAACGCTACCTTCAAGCAACCGGAATTTCCCTGCTTGCCGCCAACAACACAAAGATCCCACGTACGGCCGCAATTTTTCAAGTAGACTTACCGATGATGATCACTTAAATATGATTTACTACTTGGATGAAGACTCCAGGCTGTTTAATACTAAAAAACTTCCTTAGACACCCGTGAGAATGGAGAGCTCTGTCATAACTAGAAGATCGCTACGACAGAGGCCTACATCCAAAACGCCGTACGCTGTCCCTGTACGTACTGCTAAAAAAACACTACTGCCAACGCAACGAAGAATTCAGTCACACGAAAAACTCCGAATATTACTACCCCATGGAGTGGTGTGACACCGAAAATGGCAGTTCTTCCTAGCCAGAAAGGCTATCACGCGAAGATAGAGAACATGAAGACGTGGTGCAAGCAAAGCGTATATTGAAAATTATGATATCGAGAAGCCTGAATAGTTATCAAATAATTCTACCATATTTTGAGTGAACGTTAATAGCAAAATATCTGACTGGTGCTCTGCACGTACGGCCGCACACTCCAAAATGTTCGAATGCATATTTTTTTGTGTGCGGGTTGCGTACGCCACAATTGCCATTAAAAGAAATATACTACTGAGATAATATTTTTATGTTATCCAAATTAGGATAATTATTTCTTGGAAGGAAAAGGGGAAATAATGCTTATTATAAAGTTAAGTGATGAGTGGAAAGTATGTACAATTTAGTCAGCCACCTTCGTCTGATTCCGTAGCTTCTTGATAATTATCTACCACGATCAGGTTAAATGATGAGTTATTACTATAATATAATTAGTATATCAATGCAATGTGCTGAAGTTCATTTTAACAAAACAGAATGGCACAGCAAATATGCTTTTTTCCTCAAATTAACTTAGAACATCTGACTATTTTGAGTGGCTATTTGATAGTAGGAGTTTATAAAGTGAGTTTGTAAGCGCCAATGCTAGAGGCTTAAAATCATACCTTGAGGATTGAGTGAATTAGTATTTCAATATTTTTACCTGCTCTCTGGCTTCTGGTCATGTTAAGTCACTTTTTAAGCTCAGGCAGCACTCAAATCGATTTCCTTTACCCACCCACCCATCCCCGTCATTATTCAAACTCGAAAGTTTAAAAAGTTATTGTAGTGTGTAATAGCAATCCAATCTTCCAATAATTGTACTTCAGGATTAATATAATTCTCTTATTGAAATTCAATATAACTCTACAGACCTTTACCCCATGATAATGATGCAGTAGTCCTTTGATTAATTTTTTCGGAATTTTTGTACTTGAGCAATAAAAGTTCCCAAAATTTCCTTATTCTCATATTTATTTATTTACCTAAAATGGCAGGCTTTATGATAGTTATCATTGGACCTTTAGTTGACTTCGGGCTTCACAGAGAGGATGACCATCAAAGTCACAAAATGTCGAGAGGGGAACAGAAGAGTGATTCACGGACATAAAAGAGACAGACACAAAGGTAGAGAAAAAGGTAAGATGAGGTGAGTACTGTGGAAGTGGTCGAATATGACATTGAGTAGGGTCATGGTAATTTGAAGTAAACTGTCGGTTTATAGACTTTTTGCCGTATGAGTACACGTTGCATCACGTGAAGATAAGTCTATCGCGCACCCCAAAAGTTCCACATGTTTGGAAATTGAACCCAGGACCTCTCGCATGCGAAGCGAGCGCATTACCACTGAGCTGCATCCCCTATCCTCACATACTTTTTTACTTGGGAAAATTAGGGACATAAGAGCTCTTTTAGATCATCTACTTGAATAGAAAAGTGAAAAAGTAGTATAGTGAAGTAGTTAAATAAATAAATGTGCCCTCGATCCCATTTAAAAATGAACATGCTTAAGAAATTTATTTCTCACTAGGAATATGAAATTTTTGAACGTTTATTTTTATAACTGAAAAGGGGCTAAATTTAACCATTTCACTACTTTTACTTCCAAGTGTAGCGGATTGCTACACGAGTAAGCCCTGAATGATGCTCACCAATCTCTACGGCAAGATCCCTAGTGCGGAAAGGCTCTCATAGGTAGCTAAGTTACCTCAATGATATCGCGGAAGCAGATGTATGACGTGGAATACGTTTACTTGAGTTGTGTTTCCGACACAGAGCTTAGTCATCCAAATAGGATTAAGCGTTTGCTAACAAATGCAACGACTATTGATTGGTGATTGGCTGAGAGGTCCTTACGCTCATGACCGCATTTGCTCCCTACGCGACGAGTAGCACGTCCGGACCTTGGAGCCTGTCTGAGTGTCCATGATATTGTTGTTCGCTCCACTCAACAAAGTATATGTATGGCATATTATTAGGTCTGCAACTTTGCTCCCTCCGTCTTCCAAAATATCACGGTAGTAGTTGAAATATATTAATCACAGATGTCGAACACTTTGTTTTCACATTTGTATATATAACCCCACTTTGATATAACTTAATTTATGTCTGCATAATAATAATATTTTTAATTAAATATCTCTGAATTGAAACCGAATCCCCGTCATCTGCAGGAAATATTGCTTTTTTATTTCAATATAAAAAATCTGTGGCTGAGCTGAGGCTCACCGGATTATCTCAGATACTTAAGATAAAACGACATAAGGTGTCAGCGGGAATGAGTCCAACGTTATAAGAGTGGTGATTTTGCTGTCGAAGACCGACATGGTGGTGGAGATGAAAAAGGTGTTGAAGATGCAGAATTGGAGGTGATTCTTAGTGAAGACTCGTGTCAAATTAAAGAAGAATTATCAGAATCATTGGGTGGGTATGAGTGAGCAAGCAATTTCAAAACGCCTAAAACAGTTGGCGATTCAGAATGATTGAGAAAGAAGGATATTGGGTACCCCATGAGTTGAAACCCAGAAAAGATGCCGAGCGACGCTTGTTTGCTTGTGAACAGCTGCTGCTGGAAAGTAAAAGGGGAAAGGAATTTCTCCATCGTATTGTTACTGGGGACGAAAAATGGGTGCATTGCAATAACCCTAACCCTAACTCAAGCTCAGAAAATGATGGGGATTGCCTGGTGGGCATACTGCTACGTCAACACCTCGGCCAAATGAATATCTTGGCTTAAAAGTCATGCTTTGCGTTTGGTGGGGAGACAAGCTTGGCGTAATTCATTATGAGCTTCTGAAACCGTCTGAAATCATCACAGGTGAGCGTTATGGAACGCAATTGATGAGCCTGAACTGTGCTCAAGAAAAAAGAAAAACGGCCACAGTATAACGAGAGACATGATGAGGTGGTTATTTAACAGCATGATAATGCTAGACCTCACGTTGCCAAAGTGGTGAAAAAATATCTCGAAACGTTGAAATGGGATATTTTACTTCATCCGCCGTACTCTTCAGATGTTGCTCCGTCTCATTTTCACCTCACTCACCTCGCTCATTGACGCACGGCCTGACTGACCAGCACTTCAGCTCGTATGAAGAAGTGAAAAATTGGATCGACTCATGGATCTTATCGACGGATGAAAAAATTTTTCGTCGCGAGATTCGCCTGCTGCCCGAGAGATGGGCCAACGTGGTAGCTGATGATGGACAATACTTTGAAACTTAATATATGTAATAGCTTCTTTGTAATAAAGCCCCTAATTAAAAACAAAAACGGCAGGAGCAAAGTTGTAGACCTGGTAGAGGACACAAACGTATGACGTGGAATACTTTTTTAGGTTTTGTCACTGACATGGAGCTTAGTCCTCAAAAAAGCAATGTTGGGGCTAAGTTGACCATAGTGTGGCCATAGATTGTCGATTGACTGAGAGGCATTTGCATTTGTAACCTCATTTGTACCCCCCTCCTCCCCTCCCCGACGCGATCGGCATCACATCCGCACGTTCCAGAGTATAAGAGCGCATGAGATTGCTTAGTTTAATCGTGTTAGGATCGTGCGCTCCACAAATGAAGTCAAAACATTAGGATTCTCATTCTGTTTGAATTCGAGAGTACTGATTTGTCAATGTTCTCATAAAGAGAGGAGGTCACTTTGTGATGCCCCAGTAGAATTGTTTCGATTCCAGGTCTATTGGCATCCTGTTAGCTTGAGCTAGGCAATGATGGGTCATACCACCGCATTTTACATGAATCCGTTCCTACCAACCTAGAACGGGTAGATGACGAAATGTAGTCGATACATTTAATAGAGTATAGTCCATCCAAATAAATCATCCGATTAAGAGAATGAATCATGACATTTGAATTTTGAAAGGTGAAGTAGTGATTGGACTGTTAAATAGAATAGTAATACTACCAATTCAAATAATCAATTAAAGCAGGTACTGATATCCTGGTATTCATCTTTGTATTTTCTCTGTCCCCTTAATTTTAACATTCAATTTAAGAAATTCTGAATGATTTTTCACGATGTGGAATTATAATATTCCTTAACATATTTTATAATAATGCAAAAGATCTATTTGAGTTTAAAAAATTTTAATTTGAGTTTAATTAGAAAATACTAAGTTTTTTATAGCTATTAAGTGTTTTTACTGTAAAATGACTTTAGGAATTAAATAAATTCAAATAATTGGCACAATATCTCATTCATCTGATACACTTTGGTGAGCGTTTCTACCTTTTGACAATTGAATTTCAATCATTCGAATCTCATCCTCGAAACCATACCAACAAGTTATCTCTTATAGAGACACGGAATTTCAAAATCCTGTTTTTTGTATTAACTGCCACTTGACCCTGAAGTATCCGAAAATGCTTATTTTCGCTGTTTAACAAAAGACGGCTCATTAAGCATCAAATGTAATACAGAATTCAGACGACTTGATATTTGTTTATGCCGCCTTTTATACCATAAGGGTGTTGTTTTTGGGGGTGGGTTTTCAAACACAATGAAATCCTCATATTTTTTGTTACTTTATTAACAAAAGAGAGAAATCCACTTGTTTGCTCTTTCGGCTCACTGCCTTCAAAACAAATACTTATTTTTTATTTAATGTAAATAAAAGGGAAACTTAATTTAAGAAATTCTGATTTTATTAGGACAAAATAGGCATAAGTATAGAAAAAATTGCAGCCGAATCATCATTTGGTAAGAAGTTAATAGCAATCGATCTTTAAACCTTCACCTTTACGTAAGATAAAGTAACTTAATTTAATTGGACCATGAGAAGTACGCTGAATATTGCGCTTTTTCCACTCACAATATTTATGCCAATTTAAATAACAGTAGCTAAACTGTTCGAAAAAACTGCTATGAAAGTGAAAAAATGCCAGTGTTTTATTTCGAATAAAGGAAAAAGTCTTGGCTACCATGATCACCAACTTCATTTTTACCGAATTCACATAAGCAGTAGTAGAATATATCAAACTTTAGCCTCCAAGGCAAGTAAGTTTTGCTTGAGAACTACGTAGTCCAATAACGCGTGTAGGAGTCCTAGATGGGGGTTTCCTGTCATTAAATATCTCAACTCTCCATCTCTGGTTCTCAAATTGTCAAAGAGGCAAACAAAAATCTTCTCAGGGTGTGTAGGGATGACAAACCTGTCAGTATTTTGACAGTTTGTCAAGGAAAAGTGTAACAGAAACAGGATGAAGATAGATTAAATGCAATTTCGCAGTAATCAAAATCTAATTATGATGCAAAAGTTGAACCAAACCGTTGGGTTAATTAGCCATAAAGTCTCTTAGCTCATTCATGTGTGATTCTCTTACGCTAAAGATTCCAGGTTGGAGAAATATAGGAGATTCTATTGGTGCACATTGAACATGGGTACACTCTGCTCTTCTGAATGATATGCAATACAACTATTAAACTTTATTAATTTGTTCAAAATGCAAGATTTACTGGCGTTGCTTATGACCTCTGACTTAAAGTGAGAGCTAACTTGTTCAAATGTCATTTTCAATCTTACTTGTTAACTCCTTGATAAAAGAAAATTGAATTGAATCGAAGTGCCGTAACTGCACACTTTATCAACCCACTTGATCGATGAACACAGAAAATCTTAGTTATGAGCTCATTCAGTAACTCAGAGATCAGACAATGAAAATTGAGTCGTGGAAAATCAGAAGATTACAAAACTAAATGTACCTCTTATAAGACAATTTAGGGTTCGGCAAATCATATAAAGTAAGATTACTTGACATCCTAGTTTTCTGTACCCTTTCTCAGATTCTCTTCCTAAATTCAACTCCCATAAACGATATTTTGAGTCGGCCTAATGAGAAATACAATAAACCTTTGACAAATATTCGTTCCACATTCGATGATATTCAACGCCGTATCCTTACCATCTTCCTGCGGTTTTAAAAAACTTAAGAATGACATTCTAGTGGATGTCACTTTAATCAATATCCTTATTTAAAAGAATTGAATCATTCAGAAATTAATTATTCACCATTGCCTTAGATAATTGCATCTTAATAACACTTTCCTCCACTGCAAAGTGGAGATTTTTTCATATTTAAGTGATAGATGATGGTCATACATTTTAAAAAGTTGGATGATCCCACATCTCACTTAAACAAACGTTTGGAAAACACGCTTACTAAAGATTTAAATCACCTGATTTATTGGTGGGTTGATTGATTGATGAGGTTTGTTTAGAATGTTGTTTGATTGTTTGCAGGTTGGCTATACAAGTTGACAGTTTGACAGGACCTAGTAAGCAGGCCCACCCCAAAAGGTGACAAGGAAGTGAAGAGGTTAACGATGTGATTTGAGAAAGTAATAAATTTTAACAGCAATTTCTTGACTGACTGTCAAGACCACCCTTCCACTCTGCCTGACATAAAGGATGGTTTCTTGACACACACACACACACACACAATTCGATTTGACAACTTGCTGGATTAGAAGTCAACCAATTTAGATTATCCAACAACTCAATAAAGTGTTTAAAAGACTTTGGAATATTTCGAAACATTATTGAAGGCATTAATAGAACAAATAAAGCTACGTAACTGCTAGAGCTGTGGAAGTCTCCAAAGTCGTTATAAGTCCCTGAGTTTAAAAATATATATGAGATTAAGCAAAACTCTCCATTTTACCCAAGTTATTTCCACCAAAGATCCAAAATTTACGTGCATTTTAAAAGTTGATATAAAGTTGTATATAAGTAATAATATACTTTACAAACTTTTAAAATCGATAAAAACTTTCATTCTAGAATTCTTCTGGGGGATTATTATTGCTGATGCCTTTCCTTCCAGCTTTTGGTTTCTCTTCCCCTTGGAACTTAAATAAAGATCCTTAGAGCCGAAAGATCACTTTGGATATTACTTTCAAGTATTTCTTTTTTCCAATGGGAGAAACTGTGAAGAACGTGAAATAATTCCAAATATTATTTTTATTAAAGATCTTTCCAAGCTAGTTTCATTGTAAACCGTGTGAGTACAATGCTTGAATGAAAGTGCATTGACTGTTAGTCGATGTAGTCCCTAGAACCTAAGAATGGTGAGGAGTAAATTAAAGTAGCCTAAGTGATCTAAATCTAATTTCATGCTTTATTTATCACTGGAAGTGACTCTTCTCCTTTAGGACAACGTTTCTATAGGAAATTTCCATTGACTTTAATTAAACAAGTACTTATTCCTTTAATTATCCTAATTGAGATATGAACTGAATATGAATTGGACAATGGCCTTTTTAAAGCTCAAGATGAAATTACTGACTTAGACCTAATTATATTCTCTCCGCTCAGTCAATCATCCTATAGATTCCAGGCATTTCTATCATCTTCGATTGTCAATTAGTGACTTATATATATACCCTTTTAACACAAGAAGCACCAAGAAACGTTCACGATGAAACTTCATTTTTCCAATTTTACATCCTTTCCTCAGAAGCGATTCTCTCAAATAGAGGTAATTTATCTTCTCCACAGCTCTTATGCTTGTTGAAGAAGTATGCAGGGAAAAAGGACACTGATTGATCAGTTGGTTGTTTGGCCACCACTTTTATTTTGGGCAAAAATTTTCCTCTCGGATGTTCCTTCACTCTTACCAGAAAAAAAGTACTTTATACATTTCCAGATTCGACCAAAACATGTCATTTAAATCATTTTAAGTTATATTCAAAAATAGACAATCAACAGTTTTCATTAGGTTCATTGGAGATAATAGTATTTGGATTATAATTAGTAAAAAGATGATAATGACTTATATTTTACCTCAGGGAGGTAGATAATACTTATTGAAAAATTGCTTGGATTATTTACTCTTTTGCGAATTTTATAATTGTAAATATCTGAGTAAAACTGATGCAAATATGAACTTGGCAGAGCTACAGATGATTTTTGATAGAGAAAGACGGTAAATTTTGAGGAGTTTAGATCTCGAAAAGCAATACATTCCTATAAGGTGGATTTGTAATTTGGAGCAAAATTTTTGTATCTCAGTCGTGTCTTTTACACCATATATTTCAAAAACTTGCTCACATTCTCTTGATAATCATGATTTCAGATAATCTATCTTTGATGAGAAACTGTGGAAGGACTTAATTGGCATATTTTACAATTTGTAGCCTGTAAATAAATGGCTCATTTTTTAAGTCGCCCAACTGTCACTAAATCATCCATCCATCCATTCATTTATCTTCACAAGACCCGAATGCTTTTCTTCTTAAATAAATAGATGTATAAGTGGTGGATAATTTTTCACAATTTTTAAAACAATGACAATGAATTTTATTAGAGAAACAGAACAGAACAATTCATTTCTATCATATAACCGATGCCTATCACTTAAAACTATTTCAAAATGTATTCAAAATTTTTTTGTTTTTCCTCATATATTATTTCTGCTATAGCAAATACACAAACGGGTACTTTTTGTCAACATGAATATGTCAATTTAAAACGGTTGTTCTAGTTAATAGAAAAGGCATTATTGAATAGACGCGTAAAGTTATTAGATAGGATGAGAAGCAACTTTACTCCTCACCTTGAGTAAACTTACATCTGAGACCTACTTTGGTGCCTGCTTCGGCGTAATTGCACGATTGGACGATTGAGACTTATGTAAGCTGATCGATTATGGCCTGCTTATCGATTTCCATGCTGGATTAAGACATAGTGATTTTAACTCAGACAGTAAACAAGCATGAAGGTCGCGTGGTTGAAAGAATAAAGCGTCATCTTTTATAATCTCTTATTTGGTTAAGCAGAAATGTCAAATCAGGATTTCAGTAAAGTTTTTTATTTGTTCTATTTTAAACTTACCGCTAGCTCAGACACCAATCATCCTGTATTTTGGGCAATCTTTAACGAGTCATTAATCGTCCTTTCCGCTTTCCAAACCCACCTATTGAGGTAAACAGTGAGGGAGACAATACAGGGCTACCGCAAGTTTATGAGGATAATTTGGGCTATTCCTTGTCTCCCCCTTCCCCTTGCCACTCCAGCCCTGTAACCCTACACTTGACTGCTTGCCTTATAACTCGCACTGGGTTATTTCAAAATGGTCCCCCCCCCCTCTTCTATGCCATCCGCCTTCATGCTCCATCAAAAAAATTACAATTAGTAATTAAAATTAATTTACCGAAAACTAGTTACTGAGTGGAGTGAATAAAGTTTTTTTGAAAAAATGGCGTTTTGTCCTTTAAATCCTAATAACTAACTATGACATAGACATAATCAAAGCTTCTAACTTGATCTGCCCTTCTATTATTACTACCATCCACATTTGAAATATTTTAAAATTCTTAGATGATGTATGAATTATATACACAAAATTCCAAATTCAAAGAAAGCGTTTGGTATGTGCAAATATTCGTTCTTAGACATTAAATGATTTTCTAAACTTGCAGTTGATCGTTACAAAAAAATGATTCAAGGCTAGTTTAGTTTCGGTAGAGAGGAGGTTGAATATGGGCTCAAAGCGAAATCAGAATCCCACTTTCATCTTAATTTACCTTTGAAAGCCGGTCGTCTCCTTGAATGAGTTCAATCAAATAGTTGGATTCTGATTAATATACACTATTCAGTCATCTTAGCTAGTTTTTTTATAAAAACAGTTTATCCGAAAAATTAGGATAATATCATAAGGAAATGAGATTCTTTGTTCTGGTACCTAAAAACGATATATAGGTCAAGAAGGACTTTGGAAATATCGTTACATTTAAAATTGCCTCCTTCTTAATTCTGCGTATAACATTACATTCGATTAATAAATTGCCTAATTGGAGATATTGTTGAAATAACATAATCGATAAATCGATATTTTCACTTTCAGGCATTAAATAACTAACTTCGATGTGTTATATGGATTTATTAAATTTACTCAGATCATCGTCAAAAATATTTTGACCTCCTCAAGAACTACAAGAAAAAATTAATTGAATTGGCATAGCCAATCCAATTATTTCAGTGATATAAATTAATTTACGTCCTGAAATTCAAGTGACGGGTTTTTGCTATTTGAATTCCGAGCGTGAACTACCCATTTTGCAACTGAAATTAGAAAATAACAAACAAATGATAAAAGACTCCTTAGTATCTTGAAATAGCCCTCAGTATCGCTTGGAACTGTACCAATTTATTATTATTGACCTCTCCGAAAAACGAGTTCAATTGCTTCAGAAACAAAAAAGGATATTTTAGCATTTCGGTGAGTGATAATAATCGTTCCAGAAGGAATTGGCTATAAACCAAAAAATAGGATCTGAAGAGGAAAATGGACTAATCGCTTCAACCTTATTTTCCAAACTGTTTGACCTCTAAAGCTAGCCGTTCCTATCTACAAGTTTGATCAAATACTTACATTTTGAGCAGGTTCTGAAACGATTTTAGCTACTCTAATTGCCAAATGAAAATTAACTATCTTGGTGTCTTTAAGTTTTTGTCAAAATTGTTCGAGTATGGACATTTAGAATTTTCAAACTTAAATTAAAAATTAAGAAATACTTTATTTCATAAATCGAAGATTGTCCCATTTGACAGGATTATATTTCAACCTAGATGAACTGTGTTTATGTAAGTAAATTCCTATGCTCAGTAGGGAATCTAAGACGTCCAGTGCTTATACAAACCGATCAATACCATAGTTTTGGAAAACACAACACCAGTTAGTTGAATTTACATGCAATTACTCTGCTTGAACAAGATCGATTTATGGCTTTTTATTTGTGAGATAATACTCCCCCTCCCCCTCCCCCCTCCCCCACTTTATAGATTGGAAAGTAGATTTTGTAAGACTTGTTGATAAAATCTCTTTCAGTAAAGTCGGCGATTAGGCAGTTTTGATACTTACAAAAGAGACTGAGAACACCTGAGATTAGTTTACATAACGTAGGGTGAGCGATAGACTTATCTCCACTTGGTGCATCCCGGGCAACGTATACTCATACGGCAAAAAAAGTCTATAAACCGACAGTTGACTACTGACTTCAAACTACCACGACCCCACTGTATGTTATATTCCACCACTTCCAAAGTACTCACCTTTCCTTTTTCTCTACTTTTGTACTTGTCTCTTTTACATCTGCGAATCATTATTCTGCTCCACCTCTCGACTTTTGGCGACTTTGATGTGAAGTCCGAAGTCAACTAAAGGGTTAACGATAACTATCATAAAGCCTGCCATTTGATATAATTTATATAACATTTTGTCTCCTTTCGCCTTATTTTTTCTGCCTGCTTTACCTATGGCACCAATAACATTGACTCTCACACATCAAGAAGCCAATAAGGTGCTATCAAATATGAGGCATATTTTTTTTCTAAGGTTGTACACCTGCCGACGTCCTCACAGCAAGATACATCGACAGTTGTAGGCACGGTTTTGGAATACGCATGCATGTATGTACGTGCTCATGTCTAATTTGTGGGTCAACGATTTTGGAAGGGAAAGAGTCGTCCGGTAGTCATGTCAACCTTCCGCCATCAATCTATGTCACTTACTTTCCCATCAGACAAATGACAAAGCTTGTTTGTATTAACACAGTTGTAGGTCAGCAAATTCATTTTTAAATAATTAATTGGAACAGAATTCTGAAGGTCACCCGTATAAATTTACTATTTGCCTAATTCGAAAGTATACCTTTCACGATTTTAATGAGGCAGCAAGGTTCTCGAAAAAAATTGTACTAAATTCGAACAGAAGCAATGAATTTATTGAAATGATAGTTTATGCAATTCCTACCTATGAATTAAACCCTGAAATTCAATAGTGAAAGAAAGGATGGGTTCTGTTCGAAAACTTGTCTCTCCTCTCATCGAAACTCCCTCAAAACTGGCCTTGAACACGATTCGATGAGAAGTTACGAGATCGAAAAGTGCAGTTATTTGCTTATTTCACTCACCTAGAGCAATCGTGAGGCGACATTGGGTGACTTCATGCTTATATCCAATGCCGCTGCGAATTAACAGAAACGAGGAGAATGACAGTTTAAGCACCTCTAAGCCAATCAATTATCCTTCAATCCCGTTGAACTGTTCAGTGGTTGTAACAAAGTAAGTAGCAAAATTCGTGAGAATTCTTCAGGGATAACAAAACCACAAATGCGGAACAATGAGGACTAATGATAAAGTAAATACTAATAAAAGCCATCCATTTCAAAACCAATTTCCACTCATTTAAAATTTGATCAATTGAATAATTTATTTAAGTGAAGCATAAAAATATTGGCCAGGCCTAATCGAGCGGTTGTTGAAATCAAACCATTTTTCATAGTTATAGAGGCATTTTCAAAAAATCTAAGGCTATTTTAGGATACCTTTGTGATGCCTTTGATGAAATGTCTTAATAATAATTTCCGACAATCAATGAGTTTTAGAAAAAATTGGTATTAAACGAGGCGCTATTGGGTCAACGAACTTTCACGTTTCTCAAACTTAATATCTGTATATCTTCTATCATGATACATGAGTAGGTGCAATATAGGACAGACCACATATCTTTATTTAAGAATGACATTTCGCAACATTTTCCTGTTCACATATTCTTTCTGTCGGTACTACACGATGCCATCAACAGCTTATATCAATCTCCGAGTAAGTAACGAAACATGACTCTCACAGAAATGGAAATTTTATTTTGAAATATGAATTTGGATAAGTAATAGCTCTCATAATTTACCATCGAGGTGTTTCGAGCATAAATATAGTTAGGCAGGTTTTCCGAGACCGATTAGAAGTAAAATTATTATCAAAAACTCGATTTCTTTTTGCTTGAATTATACTTTTACACCACCGCCTTCAGATCGATACACAACATCTCACCTTTCTCAGATAATCAGCAAAATTGAAGCGGAGTTAAGCTGAATGAGCCCCTTTTCACCGAGCCGGTGGCGCAGTGGTCAACGTGCATTGTGCTAAGTTGGTGAACATCAGGTTACTTTAGGCCAATAAAATAGGTAGTAATGAAAATAATTTTCCTTCAATAATATGCCAGAGTTATTGTGAGTAAGCCAGAAGTAAAGAGATTGATGTATGCTTGATGTTAAGAGTCAGTCACATTGGTTAATTCTGATAAATAGGATGGATAATAGAATTTTAAAGGAGCGGCACCAGGGTACCTTCTTAATAGTCATGTCAAGTGCTGGACTTGGGGGATCTAAGACCATAGTCCACACAATAGTAACATGCAATAAGCATGTCATTTGAATTTTTGTATAAAAATTCATTCTATTTGATATTTTCTGATTTGTAGGTGTGGACTGTCTTTTCGAATGAGCACACAAAACAAAATCCCTTTTTTCAAAGAATCTTTTATTCTTTTAATCTTCAAACTGTAAAAGAAATAATGTGTCTCACTTTTGAAAATTTCGGCTATTCTAGATCTTAGTTAAAACACCGACTTAACGTCAAGAGTTAGGTACTTACAGTAAAAAACAGTCTTGGTCGATTTGGTTCCTTAAAATTAGCTAATTTAAAATGTATCTTTTCATTCTATTATCTCAAGTCATTACTTATTTACCATTTAAAGAAACACATAGGAAATCTTTGTAGTGTTACCACTATTAGTAGAAGCATATCATATTCGGTTTTAAGATGTCTTTATTAAGTGTGGAACTGTTACTTCAAAGCTAATGCATATATGTTGACACGATACCACCTTCAGTTTTTATCAGTATTATTAAAAGTAATACTTATTTCCAGTGTTAGACATAGTCCCTCACTCAACCAAAGGATAAGCTTTTAGTCGAAGCGATCTCGAATTTTCTTGAGCGCTTTGAAGGCACTGCTATGAAGCGCACACGATTAACGTTTACTATATGACTCGAAAACTGTGGGCGTTGCGGAGACAATGAGATCGCTTTTAAATCTTAAACATAAGATTTTTTCAATTCTAAAGGCTGCTAAGGAATTAAATGCTATTTAAGGGGTTACAATGGGCTCTTGAGAAGGTATTTTGGAGAAATAATGAAGCAAAGAAGTATCAGAGACGAAAGTAAGATGATGCTGGAACTCATGTTTTCTGAATACCGCCAAAATTTGTCGGAAGAGTACACTGAAGCTAAGGTTTAGTGAGACATTGGCTCCTGAGAAAGCAAATAGAAATGTTCCGATTTAAACTAACAAAATAGAAGCCGTTGCCACCACCTCCCCCTCCTATGGAGAATGACTCATTCATGGAGAAGTTAATTTAAGATGAGGAATCTCCCCCTTTTTTCTCAGTTTTGCGCCATTTCTTCTTTGTTTAACTTCTTTTCTATTTTGATTGTTTTTCGATCGGAAAAATGATTCAGCAGTTTAGAAAAATTGAGTATTAGTTTTAAAAGACCTAATTAATAAATAGGCGAGTAATTAATGAAATTTAAGAAGATTTTGAACTAAGTGTTTATATCAATTTATAAAATATACTTACGTCAAAACCGAAATTTAAAAAAGCCGTCATTTATTATTTGCTAGTTTTTAAAAACTCCTATATAAATTTAGATTTTAAAACAAATCCCATTTTCTATATTAAAATGCTAGTTTTTAAAAGAATTACAATTATTATTTCTCATCAATATTATTCATTTCATTATGGGTGATGAAAAGCGAAATTGCTTGAAAATGCTTCCTAGGTATTTCATTATCAGATTCTTCAAAAGGAAAGTTTAACTACGGAAACTAAATTGTAAATCATTGTTTAAACCATTTTTCAGGAAATGTGCTGTAAATGGGCGTCAATCACTCATCATTACTTGTCAAGACCTTTTTTAGACAAGTTTCTGCATCTGCTTCTTCTTTGTTATTATTTGCAAACAGACGATGGCTTGTAGCGGCAGAAGCAGCAAGTCGATTCTCTCTGTCATTTGTCATCTGTCATTTCGTGGACCAGTCAAGCTACCTTGGATATTACCCTTTCACTCATTCTGTGTGGCGTTAAACGTGTTTTAGTTCAAAATTATGCACTGTAAGATGGTTTGCTCTTGGAAGATTGATTAGGATATTCAAGCTAGTGGCTAGAGACTCTTACGTTTGCATTTTATTAAATTAATTTGAACGGCCGTTCATGATAGCTATTTTCATATTCAAATTACACTCATATACGAGAAAGTCCTTGCCATTCAACTAGATAGTTGATAGTGAACAGACAGCCTCTCAGCCGCTGTTCTGACAGCCAGTTGAATTGCCGTCATTGGTTAATCAACCTGTTACTAATCTTATGAATTTGCACTATTTGAACTCCTGCTCAGTAATATTAATTTATTCAAAGAAGAAAAAATTGTAAATACGAAATGAAATGGATTTAATTTATCGGGCCTTGATGTCACATTCATCCTCTTAGTGAAAAAAATTTGACCTGTGGTCGATGAATTTTCCGTTCTAGTTTTGTTACTTGTCTTGTCATTCAGTAATCGACACTTTTAGTCTGATAAACAGGCATTTTTGGAGTAAAATTCTGAAGTTCTCTTTGAGAAGTTGCTAAGTAGAAGATACGGTTCATAGTAAAATTGCGGATATGAACGCACTCAGAAACCGGAGTGGATTAAACGATGAAGCTTGAGCCTTAGAGCTATAGGATATTACAAACCATATTGTATTTCCTATGAAAAAGTGCTTTTATTAACTATAAAAAACATTTCCATTCTCGCGCTCTAATCTCAAGTCCCGTTTCATATATTTTTGCATATCCCATACAAAAAATCCTTCCCAAGCTTTATTGGGGGTGGTAATCGGGGGAGAATCTTAGATAGATTGATTACAACTCCCTTTTCTACTATATGACCCTAATTTATATGATCATCGAATCGATTATCCCATGTAATCAAACAAGCGTACCCGACGATTTTCATTTCAGAATAATGAAAGTTGTAAGGGCAAGTGACGACAAAGCTCCCAGCCTATAAATCAACGTTAAAATCGTCTTAAGCGAAACGGAAGTGCCTACATCATTCATAGTCTTTCTTCTGCCTGCCTGCTTCGAACTTTTTCACTCCAACGCTTTCCTTCTTCTGTCCTTTTTCCTCCTGCAGTTCCTTCTTTGTTTGCAAACAGCCCGTACTACAATCCCTAAGGTAATTTGTCATCAAGGCTTAGTCCATGCTTGCTAAGAATAAGAGAGGGAGAGAGAGGGCGTGAATTTTCTTTTGAAAGCAGTGCATTAAGCCACGTGTTCCTAAATAAGCTTTCTCACCAAATCATTTTAAATAAGAAAGATGGTGTTTGAGCTATTCCAATGAGCAGATATTTTGTAGTTGAGAATAATAAATTTGTTTTATTTACCTTATTTAACTTTTTTCCCCCAACACATTTAAAGCTCAAGTCAAAAGAGGTCACAATTAGTTATAAGGAAATATCTTCGACTGATTTTCTTGCCTTTCTTCAATTATTCAAATTCATTCATTCCATTGTAGCGGATTAGCTACCTGACTAAGCCTGACTGTACTCAGAAACCTCAGTGGCAGTTTCTCCTAGTCCGTGAGACCCCGGAATTAGCTTAGCTATTGCAAAGCTGAGAAGAGACAGAGGTGGCCAGAGAACGCGTTTATTCTAGACATGCATGGCGTGGAGTGTAATGTATGACGTGGAACTTAATCATTATATACACTTTATGTTATGATGACCTCATATAACTTGGATCATTGATTGGTCGGATAATCGTGTACTGGAATTGACCATTGATTGATCGTATTGGTATTGGTCATTGATTCTGCCATAGTCATGCTGAAGTTGTGTCCCCACACCATTAATTCTTCGTTTTAATATATATATGATTAAATCTATTTAATTCATTACTGATTTTAATCAATGAGTTTTTTAGTAAAGCTCAGAAAACAAAAGAAGTTGTTTAGCTTTTTAAAATAGTGTATTCTTATCAAACCACGATAGGTACTCATTAAAGGTGGCCAAATCTATCCAGTGTATGCAAATCTTAAAACAATGTCATTTGTTTTCAGTTTATGAAAAATGGATTGATTTTATAAGTTTGGCCTCACCGAAATCACCTTTCACCTCTTCACCCTACCATTTTCTCCTTTATTTTAAGGAAATAGCGACAATTTAATTAAAAATCTTACTACTTTCAAATTGATCTAGTGGTTTTAAGGGATTTTTAAACAGTTTACGCCTTTAATTTAATTTATTTCCCCTAATCATTGAGTTCAATCTATTGGTTTATTTAATTTCGCGATAAAGCAATTAACTGTTTTTCATATGAAGCATGGAACTAATGCAAACGCGAGAAATGACCGTTTCTGAGTATTCTAGCTCAATAGCTTTTAAATCTGTTAGAAAAATCTTAACTTATACCAATTAATCTATCGAAGTCGATAATGTTGGGATTTTTACTCATTCTTTGCTTAAATTTTACCATTTTTTTAAAAAGGATCTTCTTAGATGACCTCATTCAGTCTAATGCAAACATTCGGAAGACACTGAGGTGAGGTGTTTATACCACACTTGTTTTGAACGTTTTAAAAGATCCAAGAACTTGAAAATCGGAAGTTCCTGTTGTAAAATAGTGATTTTGTAGCTAGTGTAAAGGCTAACTCAGGCTGAAATAGGTTGAGATGGAGTTTTACTACTTTAAAGTAAGTAATTTACCTCGGCGTCAATTTTCGCCAATCGTTTTGTTTGATTCCTCTTAGTCAAAACGTTCATTTGGCTTTCTTTCTAATTCCTACAGACACACGAAATTTTGGAAAAAAAAATTGTTTTTTTAGATGCAAGAACATGAGACATTACAAATCAGCCAAAAATCGGAATTTGGTCACAAATCTATCACTTCTCTTAGATATACTATTACGTTGTCCAAAAAATCTTATTTAGCGGTGGAGGGTTTCGCTCTGGTGTACTTTTCTTGGATTATAATCCATACTAACTAGTTTGTGAAATTAGCATATAAATATGAAACTGCAATATTCAATCCAATTGTTAAACCAGCAATCCCAAAATTGGATATTACTTTATCGAATATTGCACGCTAAGAATGTTGCTTTTCACAAAGACGAAATTATTTATAATGAAGACTCAACAGTTGCATATTTTTCAGGATTGGAGTCCCCATATTTCAATTTCATAATCGTCCATTAATTACAACAGGCCCATTCATCTCTGATCGGATCTAATTGATTTGACTTTGGTCAAACGGAATCATTCCAGTATTATAAATGAACAACGCTTCAATTCTCCGTATTTGGACATAATTTTAAGTGTGAGTTTGTCAACTGATCCAGGGAAAATCTTCGTTGCGTAATAAAATTCACATGAAATGTAGAAATGCTAAATTATTTTATTATTTGATAACCTGAGGACATTTTATTTCACGAGAAATAAATTTACCTCAGGTAATACTTTAGAGCATGACGCGATTTTAGCAATGAACATGTCATGTCAAATTTTTACTTTACTAATCATCTGGTAAATTCTTTGGCTTTTCCTTACATGTCCTTCCGTTTTATTAAAACGTTTTTACTAATTTTAAACGGAAAACTTTATAAATTAACAAATCAAATGTCGACTCCAAATTTTTTATCATACCATTTGCTTTCTTTAAATGGAGTTGGTTTTCACTTTCCTATCTCCAAAAGAGGTTTAGAGTATTAAACTTTTATTTATTTCAATGATTTCATGATTGTATTATTTTTTACCTAAGTCACAGGTTAAAACGCCATTATTTGTGATCAAAATTTAATTCACATCACGTTTGACGATGAGAGTGTTTAGTGGCAACTGACTGCAAAAAATCCATAACCCGGTCTCACACCGAACCAAATCACCTTTTTGAACTTAGACCATCAGCCGATGAAAGAGTGGTAGGAAGGAAATATTCTCACATTCGACCTGCCCCTAAAATTCACTTTCCCATGCCACCTCGCAGGTATGTGTGATGATCTAACGCGTATTTACTTTACTCTGCTGGTGGTATGGAGTGTGAATAACGCGTCCTACCACAAGCTCTTCTCCTTCACAAATTATCATTCCCATGAACATTCGGTGTGCCTTCTGATGCCGGCATGTTTACCTTTTAAATACTTTTTGATTAGAATACAGCGTTTTATGCTCCATCTGCGAGCTCTCACCATCGCATAGTGAAGGAGCTAAATATTTGTTTACTTAAGGGTTATTTAACTTAAATCGTAATAATGTTGCGGATAAAATAGGGTCAGGTGGTCTTTTACATTAAAATAAGTTCAAGACGGACGCATCAGATTTAGAATAAGAGGTGAGGAGAAGGCTAAATACTACTACTGTGAATGATTAAATCGCAGGTAAAATACTACGTATGCCAAAGACTAAAGTGATATCCATCCGAGATGGTTCATTGACTAAACTACGGTTATTTTAGTTGACATTCAAACTGTCGTCGTATTTGTGACAGCTTCCTCATGCTAACTGTATATGTCATTCTTATTAATGATACAAGTTGACATATTTTTTTTCGATGATAGCACGACTAGACTTCAACAGGTTTGGTGAAAATTGCTCTCTGAAGGTCACCAAAATCTGTTAACTCCCCCATCATCGATTAATAATTGAATGTTCGAGGAAAGTGGAAGCACTGCGGTAGTATTTATAGTATATTTATTATTTGAATACCTTCAATAAAAGAATGAAGAACATTTAATGAAAAAAATAATGGGATCAAAGACATACAATTGGCTACACGTGGATGGGTCGTTTAGAAGATGAAACTGTGAGGTCTAACAAAATTCTCCATTAAAACTTTGGATGTTTCTAAAATTAGACCGAGTGTGAAAAATAGAAGGATGGAAAATCAGTAAGAGACGGAGGGGGCAAAAGTAGAGAAGGAATGTGCCTTCGAAGGATTATGAACTATGATATAATTAACTAAAATGAACTGATTGTTGAGATAACCTTCAGCTGTCTATTGAATAGGCAATAACAGTTTGGATGAATTAGGTAGGCAGTAATCATTATTTGTGAATTTAAATCTTCAAAGGCCTCTTTTATAAGCTAGACTCGTAGCTAATTTTAGATAAATTAAAGCAAAAATCCCCTTGAGTACTTGATTTATGACTTTTATTATTCAGCATTTTTAAATGCTTCAAGCATGGCGGTGAATTGAGTTAGCTTAAAATGATTGAAAATGAGAAATTTGTCGTATCCAACCGTTCCTCTGATTAGTTACTATCGAAGGTAAGCTTTCTTTAGCTTCCAATCAAGGTTGTTCAGTGTAGTGTAAAACTGAAAGAACAGGATACAACTGGAAAAAAGATTTTATGAGTGTGACGGTTGAGGCCAGTGCAGGAAAAAGACCGTATCCAAAAATACGTATATCAAGTCAAGAAAGTGAGCATCTTTTGTACGTTTCCTTTCATTCTGACGAACCTTAAATTAATTAATTAAGACCATTTTAAGACACACTAAGGTCAATGTTTATTTACCACCTTAACCAGATCAACTATGCAATGCTAAGTGAATTATTGTCTTAAATAGACACTCTTCTGCATTATTTACCTACCGCCTCATTTTGATAGACTATTTGTTTTATCTAATCCCAATCCGAAAGCACGAAATTAAGTGAATAAATCACAGGCGAAGTAAACTTGCCCCCACCTAAGAAATACATTTGGTTAGGATTCTTTTTGACTCTGCAAACAAGAACATTTCACACCTTCAAAGCGTGTGACAACCTCAGGTTGTCACTGTTATTTACATGCAAAAAGCATTAATCTTGTACATTTTATTAGCGTTCACACCAACTGTAAATTAATGGAGCAATTTTGTTTGTGGCATTCCAACATTAATTTAAGCCTATTTTTGGTGAAAAGTTCCTAACATTATTATCTTAAATGTGCCCATTTTGTTGTGAATGGAGAGCGTTGGTTAAGGAATTTCTTTCAAATGAACTTTTTGCTTCGTGGGAGGCAAAATTCTCATAAAGATTAGATTTTGTCAAATTTTTGGTTGTTTTAAGTGGAACGGTCTCGAAGGTATCATTTTTCTTCTTTTAGCTCTGAGGCTGAGCTTATCATCTTCTAAGTAATTGTAATGAAATTTATGATAGGTAGGTTCCTTTTGAGATACGATAGCCTGGATATGAATGGCTTTCTCTATCATCAGGCATATGACGTTTATTTATATAGACGATCGTATTGTCTCCAGTTAACTAGGAGGTGGATTCACGTAAGCCCTTCTTCCAATACGATACAAAAATATTTCCACAATGTCCCAAAAAACTCACCTGCGCAACAGTTGTCCTAAGTAGAGAAAATCCCTTTTGAAGACAAACTCAAGCGTTAACTCCTGCGTTCTTACCAGTAAGTAAGCGAAATAAATTATTAGATGGATATAGAGCTCTGTAAATCGTATGTTTTCGGTCTTTCAGACGTGGCGGTTATTGGCGATATTGATACTTTGAATAGATCATAGTGGAAGACGGCTTCAAGAAGAACCTGGAAAAAATAGACAGAAAAATGCTGGAGGAAGTAACTAATATAAAACAATGAAGGAGAAAAGCCATGAAATTTGACCTATCAAGTCGATCAAGGCCTGAGAATTTTATCCTCTACATGCCACAGATCATTTCATTTGGTGACATCTGTTATTTAAAGCCTGTGTCAAAAAAGGAACATTTATTTTTCTAAATATTATGCAGTAGTTAATTTGAACCTTTTAGTTGGCAAGGATTACACATTCTTTAAAGGAGGTAATTTCCAAAACATTGAACTTCAATGGAGGCGATAGGAAATACCTATTCGGAACTTAGAGAGTTTGAACGAAAATTGATTTTCGGCCAATGGTAAAGATTGAAATGACGTCACTGTTAAATCTTCTACTACTTAGGCACATTTGAAGTAGGCTGAAATTTTCATCCAACCACCTTCTAAACTTAGCTTTAACAAATGGAACACTGATCAACCGGACGTACAGCAGAGTGAACTTTTGAAAATAATTTCCTTGTATTCCTGAGTTTTTGCATCCCACGTAAACCTACTTTATTCCAATTCTTTCATATGATAATCCGATTAAATCCAATAGAGAAAACTATTTCTGGCGTTCTTGTTAAAAGACAAAAAAATGTTTTCATCATTGTTAAATAAAGATATGAGGGTTTTGGTACTCATGGCAAATATATCATTGTCACTCATACATAACCGCCTACTTCTCCGCTAGAACCGGGGAGAGAGAATAGTCTTTGTTGTGATTCTCTAATAGGTAATTTACGTCTCTCTTGTGATTTATTGTATCTGGAGTAGAAAAGCCATTATTATCTCTTGCTAGTCTTATTTAATTCCACCTACTTGATCAAAAGTCTCCAAACGTCTTACTTTCTTCAAAATTTCGACTTTGCTTAGCAGTCACGTCAATGTAGAGAATGTTGCTGTTGACTTGATGCCCTCTGACGCATCCACGCACAAAAAAAATTGCTATTCGCATAGCAAACGTTTGTTGAGTGAAAAAAGCCATGCTGAAGTAGGACAAACACTGATGCTAGACAGCTTGGGGGTGAAAACGCCATTTTTTCTTTTCTTTTAAATGTATTGATTGACGAGTTCGATTTAGGAATGAGCAGTGTTTGCGCATGGCTAGTTTTTGAGTTTTAAAAAAAGCATAACCTGTCGTGTATGAGTGACTTGTGACTCAGTGTTAAACACGGCATGGATATGAAAATTGAATATTAATTTTTGCTGTGCCAACCCATCGCATCTTATTAGAATTGACATTGATGCATTTGAAATTTTAAATCTTCGAGAGTTAAAAAAAACAAATAATAAGAAAACTTCAGTACTTGATCGTTTATTGAGGTCAAAAGTAGGAAATATAAGTAGCTAGAGTAAAATGAAACCGTTGGAGGACCGAGTTTTGAAATGCACTCTGAGGAAGTGGAAGTTTGAACCAATTGTGATGGCAGATTTTATTAATTGTGTTTTTTGTTATACTAATCTAATATTTTAAGCGATTAATTAAAGTGTTCACTTAAAAAGTAGAGATTAGAGAGACTTAGCAGATTTCATATTAATACCCATGACATTGAAATGTCATCTGAACAATGCAGAATAGCAAATTACTCCGTTAAGGAATGGAATGGGAAGTCGAACAATAGGATATAATGAAATTTGAATTATGAAAGTAATGATTCGCTAATCTTCCCACTTTGTAATGTTTACAAGTTCCAGAGATCGATTTTCGTTCTTCAACTCCTGATTATCTGGATAACTTCGTACCTCCTATTGTATTAGCTCAATTTGGAAAGTTAATTTAAGTGGATGGTTCGGACATACCAATAATTCATTTGTACCATTTTGATATCCATGAGTAGGTTCAAAAGGTTATTCCGATGTGCTTATGACAACATATGCATCTGATTAATCATGATACGCATCAACGCATTGGTTATAAATAGTCAATAACGAGATATCAAGCTATGATTTTCTCATTACATTGTCTCCAAGACGTTGCACCTCTGTTCGAATTGAATGTTAGAAAACCCTTCTTAAATTCACTTGAAGAATACTATTATGATAATTCCTAAGCTCTAATTTACGAAGGGCTTTTGGTAAACAAGACACCTCATATTTTGTAAGGTTATTTAGCGCGCATTTTACTACTTAGTAGATAAATACTGAATTTGTTCTCCTTTTAGCGAAAGTTTAGGCTTTAAAGATGCAATAACAGGCTGCTTCACAATAGATCATAGTGGAATGAATTCTTGTCATAGTTGCAAAAATCCAGTTCAGCCGCCCCCAATGATGATTAATGTCGTTTAGGTTGAAATGGTATCAAGTGACAGGTCTGTTTAATCAGTTTAGGAAGGGGGTGTTTTTATTTCGGGTGGGTCTGGCGCCTTTAAAATTGCGGGGCCTAAAAATTAGCCCGATTCAATAATACTTTGTGATAAATGTTCAAGTGACGCCGCACGGGCGAAAATCGATAAATTTTACTTTAATCTGAAACATATGTCTATGAAGGCAAGGTCTCGAAAAAATTTCTCTTTTTGTCGTTGGCAAAAAATTTAACAAAAATAAAAATGGTAGCATATAAGATATATTTAAGAAAATTTTAGGCTTATATGCAAAATAAAATAGTAGGGCATTTCTGTTGAAGAGTTCATTCGAATTAGTTGACTTACACATTCAATCGGATTTTCTTAATCAATTCAGTTTCACAGAGGTGGTTATATTTTGGAGAAAATTGCTTTTGGTAATTGTTAACAAAAGCAACAAAGAATTTTAATTTATCATTACAGAGGAGTTTTAGAAGTACAATCATGAAGTACTTAAATGCAAGATGGCCAAGATGAAAAAAAGAGGTCCCATGTAAACACAGAAGTGTAAATTAATATGACTTTTGAAAAGTAGTAGATACAGTTTATTACATGACCTCTCACAAGCGCTCACATCACTTTCATTAAGATTCAGGTCACATGACCTCTTTTCTCTGAAATCCCTACTATTAGGTTCCACTGCAAACTTCAAATTTCTAATCATAGCAAAGCATCAAAGAAAATGAAATATTAAACCAATCCAATAAAGCATGGAGGGGATTTAGTCGAGTAGAACTAAAGAGCAGAGTTTAGGCGATACGAATCGTATTTAATGTCTAATGTTCACTTCCTCAAATTCCAAAGTACAAATTCGAGGATTCCACTTCTAGATTCTCAGGTGGATTTATGCACTCAACTTTAAGAGCTTGTCAAACAGTCAATGTGACTGAGCAGTAGACTATGCTATGATTTTACAATTATGCTGTACTCATTTTTTGAAAATGAACAATTTTACTTATTTCAAACTGGCCATTTTAGTGGGATTTTCCACAGACAGAGGAGTACAACACACTGAACCATTTCAGAATATAACGAATTAAACTTAATTTTAACAGATTTCATATTTCAATCCTTCATAACCTCGACTGGAATCATGTTAATCTTGAGCACTAGCAATTCATTTCATTCTTTTCCTATCCACGGTTGTTACTATAAAAGTTAATATTACGCTTACACCTAACTCTCATGATTCTTAAGGCGAAATTTGGAAGGAGCTTTAGTAGCATCCAGTACGTCTGAATCATTCGTAAAGCAGGAAACAATAATAATTTCCTTTTCTCCGATGCTCTCACGGAACCAAATTGTCTGGCGCAGAGTTTGGTTTTTGACAAATGATGTATTTTAAGTCACGACCTTTTAGGTTTGGCTGGCGCTAATCTGTCATGGAAAGGACCTAACCTCCAGAATTTTACCCACAGCGAGTAGCCATGCTTCAACTTCAAAGAGGTCTTTCGCAGCAGCCTTGGCAATAATTCCTAATGTCGATGAAGAGTTTAGGTGAGAGTGAGCCTCGGAAGCCTTTCCGATAAGAAATTCGCTATCTGCCTAACCTTTTTTGATCAGCATTCACCGGTTTGGAGGAAGAGGCGCCGATGTCTATCGAATCCTTGGCCGTTGACTACTGATCAAGTTATACCCCCTTTCATTTATTAATCCCGATAAATTCTAAAACTACATCGCCCCCACCACGTTGAAATTCACGTGCCTACAAAATGAAGAGCAGATGGGGTACTTGGCTGGGGTATTTGGTTCAACAAAGGAGATTAAATCGGGGCAATGAGGAAATATTTCAGGATTTAGTCGTTGCCTTCTGCCACCTTTTGCAAATGAATATCAATCAGTGGTCTTTAACTAAATTCATCTAGACACTTTTTAATTCTGATAAATCAGTTTCAACAGTCAGTTTATGTCACAAAATTCCGTATTGAGTCAATCACTTACGATTCTTCTAGAACTACATAGCCTTCATCTCTCCTTTTAACCAGCCAACGATTGTCAAAAATATATTTTACTGTAATTTTCACCAAAATATAGTAATGGCATGTGAGTATAATGTCGTCGATAACTTTACTTCACGATATATTAATATATATATAATAACAGAATTTAAAATGAATGTGATAAAACTCAAAGCCTTAGAGTCTATGGTTGTCGTCAGGATGAGCATTTCATGCATGTTATCTCTAATTAAGCCTTAATATTTATTGATATGTAGACTCACGCATCAACCGACAAGTTGACTGCAATTAGAGCATAAGCTGACCCTTTATTTTGATCTTTAAATAGCATTCATATGAAAACGACCGGTTTTCGTGCAAAAGTAACCTTTGTAAATTAGTAAATTGGCCAGCATTATCCCCTGCTTTCTTTCTATCTGGATCGGAGTCAGGTGTAACCAAGCAATGTCCTGCGTACACCTGGATCAAAGAGACTAAAGATAGACTTTCAGGTATTATTGTATTATTTATTCGTCACAATCTAGTTCGATTAACCTATTATAACAAAGAAATTCGCCTGTGTTAAGAGCGGATTAAGGTGGCTAGATTTCTTAATTGGACGCACCTACTTATTGAAATGATACGCCGGTAATTTATGACAGCCCAGCTTAGCCGACCGATTAATCACTACCACAAAAGCTCTCATAGTCCGACAACCCTCAATTAATCGGAATATCAATAATAATTGTGTTTATGTCGCCTTCCTTCCCACACGTACACTTGTCTATGTCCGTGTCTAGGCCGGCACGGTTCATAAGAGGGGGCCGACAAAGCAATTAAACATGATTAGCATGGGCATGATTGATTGATTACTCGAGCGGTCCAACAGGAGATCAAAGGACATTCGACACCTTGACAAATGCGCCCTTATTAGATTCGCGCTCCTAATATAATCACCTGCTAATTGATTTATCTGATGATCGATGTTGCAAGCGATTTCAAAAGATACATCCCGTACGCATAGTTTCCCGTAATTAAAGCCCAAGGACTCAAAGTGAATAGAATTTTTCTCCAATGTCCCAAGCCATTCATTCTTACTAAGGTGTTAATTTACCCAAATCCTGTAGTAATTAGTATGTAGAGGACATTAAGAACACACTTTACGGAATAATACTTTGATTTTTTCCCAAATGTACTGCGTTTCCTTTAAAAGTTCAAATCCTTTTTCATTCGGTTACTTGACAGCAACGAGAATGAATGATGACTGGAATCAATATGAATCCAGACAATTCATACCAGGAATCAAAATTAGATTTTGGTCACTGTTCGAAGCCCCTTCAATACTGTGAAACATATTCCACTTGAACAGGAGGACCGCACTAGAGACCACAAGACTGGTGTAGTTAGAAGAAAGTAATATAATCGACGATCTGATCTAATTTAAATGGCTTTGTATAGGAGATTTCATCGAAAAGCTCCAACAGCGCCCTGACACTGAAATTCGAATTTTTTCTACACATTTAATGCCGTGTTTCAAACTCAACCATGAATTTTGCACTCAGTAAGGACCTTCGCTACCACATGCTGATAAAAGCTCCATAGAGGTCAACTTCTCACTCAAAAGGTTCTTGAAAATTGTTTAACCGGTCGGGTTCCTATCCGATAAGAATTACTTTTACCAAGAGCGAAAGCACAAGGCCTATAATAACAGATGGATTGACCTGTATTTAGGCCAAAATACAAACTATCATGTTTTTCTAATGTGTCATCCTACTCCGTTATAATGCGATGCGATCCTTCCCTCCACTATTTTAAAGAAGAGCTTAAGTCGAATCCAGATGCCTACGTAGAATCACCGATCCCTGTAGTAGTTAAGCCTCGGATAACAAATGAGGGTGGCCAATAGGAGACTATATTTATGGCGCAGGAGCATCTGACTTCCTGTCACATCTCAGGAATATATTAAGAATGGTTGTGAGCCCCTCTGAACTCCCAGATCTTCACCCGAATTATTTATCATATATGTAGTGGACGTTGTGGGGAAAGACACTAATTGCCTAGACAATACTTCAAAAACCAACAGAATGGAAGCTGTTTATAATAATCTTCCAGAAAATTGTAAGATCGGCTTGCTCAAGGTTTCGGTCCAGTTGGAGGCTGTAGTAGACACGGATAGCGGTTATTCTGAGAAAAATTCTGTCAACTTTGAAATTCTGGAATTATTAAACCAGCTGACTGTTTTCCAACAATAAGTTTCCCATTTTATTGCACAACTCAATGGCGATAGAACCAAAAAATGTTCAAATAGCTTTGGAAGATGGAGGAAAACCAGAAGCGGTTGGTAACTATTGTCTTCACTTGGCAACGTGTATTGAAATTTGAAATGATCGTGGAACTTCAGTCACCTATTGAGGAAGATATTCAGGGTAGTTGGAAGGAAACTGCCTGAATGAATTTCCAGCATCTAGATACTCAGAAACCAAATAAGTTATCAGCACAATTCAAAGTTTTGAAATCACTGGTTGAAGTGCAATGGTTACATAATTAAGTATTGAAGTAAAGTAAAGGCCGAATGTTCTATAATGGAACGCAGAGCCGTTTGGCAAACTGTTAACGAATGCTTATACTGTATTTATGATGTTTATTAAATTTTTTGTTCTTATAAAATAAGACTGCATTACAATCATCTTAAGTACTTTTGGTGGATGCATTTGGACAATTTTCTTTTATACCTATCACAACCCACTCTTTAAGGCAGCACAAAATCAACGAATTTTCAAATCCTTTTAAGGTAATTCGTTGGTTAGGATTAGGATAACTTCAAATCCTATCTTTGCAATATTTGGCTAATTTCTTATTGTACATGCTCAATTCAATTGTCGATTTCTACCATATAGCTGTTGGATTTTCTCAGGAGAATTGGCGTAAACAAACCGATCAATGGTCATTAGTCTGCTCGAAAAATTACTTCCTCGTTAAATTACTTATTCGGCCTATGATAAATAGTAATAAGTCTCATTGCTACTCCTTGTCTAGTCAAAATACAGGACACAAGATCAGAGAATTCGGCGCACACAAAATGATTAATCATACAGGGAGGGCGAGGGGGCGAATTAGAAATTGCCCAGTCTAGTGGTCGGTTTGTCTACTGCCAAGCGCGCGGCACCGCCATTCATCACTCAATTTCCGTCCACTCTGCAGATCAAAGGAAATCTGACGTTTTGACAGATGCTTATTATAACTTGGCTAGCCCTGTATTTGATGTCTTTCGATTAAGGGTACATGGAATAATTACAGCCCTCCCATACTTCTGTTTTTGCATCAATGGCTTAAGATTGTCGAGGTTTCTTTCTATGTAGGAAAATAGAACAACGAAAACTGGCAATTTTGATGACAATTTTCCCACAGTAACAAGAACGGGAGAAGAGTTGAAGGTAGGAGAGAAGGAGAAGAATATATGATGACTGATGATGCTACATGCTAATCAAGTGACAGCGGGCTAATAAATCACTAACGTATGAAGCGTGGAAAATTCCCAACAATCAAGAGACGTTAATTGATGGCTCAAATGAACGGCATTCATTAAGGTGAGTTTGCCCTGAACGTTTATTTCAATATAACAACCGGAAACCAATCAAAATTGAGTTGAAATGTACAAAAGTATCAAAGGGAATCTGACATTTATCATTTCATTTTCACTTTGAATGGCATATTGACTTTAGGTTAGATGCTTGGAATATGAATAAAAGAAACACATACATAATTTCACATTTTCACCGCTATCGATAACCGAAATTAATCAAAGAGAATCAGGAAATTTGTTTTCAAAGATTTCTGCTGTTATATTGACACAAATACTGCTTGTTTTGACCAAAAGGCATCCATTAATACATATTAACACTAACGCCCTTAGGACTGTACGGTCCTCTTTCAAAATAAGGTTCATTGGTACTAGACTCGTAACAGAAGGCGTTATTGGCTTTTGAAACATGTTCAATACGTCTATAGCCTTCGGCTGATACCATCAAAACTCATCACGTTGGCATCATTCTGCTGTGAAACACGCGTGAGTGCGGTTGAGTGCATTTTTCAATAAATAATTCGGGCATTAAAGGGTTAAGATACTTAATGAATAATTTAGTTAGGATAATTATGAATATAAAATCTCAAGGTAAGTGTTGATAACTTAAATTCTTTTAAAATCTAATTTTAATTAACTACACTAAAATCATAAAGTTTTATAATGACGTGGCCTCAGGGAAATTTGAAACTTGTGTCACCTTCTATTAAAAGTTATTTTGGCTTAAAAAAGCCAAAAATAAACTTGCCAAAAACTGAAAATTAATCACTTGATTTTGTAGAGTTCTCTCAAAGTGAGTTACAGAGATAGGTTTATGACAGGATCCAAAAGAAGGCCAGTATCATGCCAATCAGGACATGAAAATTCGAAAATCTTCACCAGTGAGAGTATTCCCACTTTCTAGCTTGCCAAAGAAACAGAGTCTCTAGCTTGCTTTTGTCAGACCCACTTGGAACATTTGTCACGCGTGTATGTGTTAGGGTTTTGAAGCGGTCTTTTGGGACATTCCCTTGCTGTCACATCAACAGACCTCTGATGTGACACCACATCATTCACCCTTTAATTCATTATCAATTTAGCTAATTCAAACAGGTGGAGTACACAAATGGACGATAAAATAAGAGAAATTCAGACTAGCCAATATAATTCTCGATTGTCAAATTTTCATATGAACAAAAGGATATGAGGAAATGAGGACAGAAATCACATTTGAAGCTAACACTACTGTTATGGCCAATTGAAAGTTCAACGTAACATGGTAAGGTTACCATTATTATAATTCGAACTTGATCTAAACGAAACGCTGCTTAGTCAGCTGAATAATGTACGTTTATTAAAAATTTAGCAATTGCGTAAAATATGACTGCAACAATTCTTGTCTCAAAAATTCGTTTGGAGTTTAACAGGGGACGACATTGGTTTTGCAGAAAGAGTCAAACTGGGCGACACTCATAATTGAATATGCATAAGTTACAAACATCTTCGGCACTTAATCGCACAATGCCGAAGCCATAATCTTAAATAACTCCGTGTCCACCTTCTTGCGTGTATGCATAATAATCACGCTGGTCGTAAAGAGGGCCATGTTGTTGCCACATATGATTGATATCGCGGTGCGCCCACCACCTACACCGCGAAACAAGAATGATTTTGCGACCCAAGCTCTCTTGCTCTCACTCTCTGCGGTCATAAATTGTTGGAAGCATAAATCACGAGTCCTCTTTCCGGTGGGGGCGGGGGAGGGGTGGGGGGAGGGGGGCATTCACGTTCCTGATATGCATTAAACACACAAGTATAATATCATGAGCCTCATGATATCTTGCTCTCTATCTCTGATTACATATAGGTTTTGCTTTACAAAGGTGATTATCTGTCTCATACAATTGAGAGTATACCGATCGATAATTAACTTAAGACCCATTAACAACTCTTTAAACGGGCTACTTAAAAACTCAATTAGACGGCTCGCAGGGAATTGCTAATTTTATTTAAGAGAGGGACTAGTCAATTTTAGGTAGCAAATTAGTACAATTTGCCGAATAACACTGGCATTTCGAGACACTAGTTGTACTTTACATGGTAATTTGACAAAATATGTTAATTAGGAAGTCGTTATCTCAGAAAAGCAATTGTTTTGAACTACTTTAAGCGCCTGTTTTGTTGTTGTTGGTATGTTCTCACGTCACCTGATCGTATGGAAACACACATCAGACGTATGTCCACATTTGACATCTCTTAGAAGTGGCCGCGGCTGGGCCATGACGGCGGCGGTTCTTTTCAAGTCGGCTAGCCAGTTGTGATAAATCATCACTATGTTGCTCCTGTCTTAGTGTGATACCACCACCACGACGACTTTCTCATTAAAACACACCCATGACGAAGAGAAGATACCAGTGGCTCCCATCGTTTTTCTCACACGCGGGAAATCACATACAAAAGGAGTGGGAATTATCCTCACAATAACACGTGGACGGATGTTTGGCCCATCGTTGGTGGCGGTAAGATCAAAAGAACCTTGGGGTGCCGCCAGAGGAGCTATGAAATCCCCTCCTAACATGGTGCGACCTCTTATCTCAATGGGGTTTTGTGACTTTGGAAACGGAAGTTTACCATTTGTTCGTTCATTCATACTCAAGAATTCATGAGGAGAAGGTGAGTAAGCATTAAAGAGAGGGAAGGAAGGAAAATGAAATGTAAAACGATATTGTCTTTCTTTCTTGAGGTGGGTAACTTCCATTTCTTCATTGAATGCACGTAGTAGCTAACTAGGGCTCTGGACAGAATTAAACTTAAACAGTTATTCCATGATGGACCGTTTAGCGTACATGACCGAACTGGATTCATTTCCATGGCCATATGAAATTCATTACAATTGAAATTTAATTAGTTTGCGCCAGTGAATGGGGTAGGCGACAAAGTACTGCTATGAGATGGACATCTCAAGCATTTCAACAGCCGTCGAAAAAGTCACCTACTACTATGAGTTTAAAATTGGTTTCGGTGTCTGACTTTCCTTTCAAAATTTCCTCCCTTTTGGTAGAGAACATTTGGGATGCCAAGAGTTGAAACTGAAATTTCTGACTTCACCTTCTCATGAAATGTATGTTTGTTCAATTAAGGGATATTCAAGTGTCTTGTAGCTTATTTTCATGATTTAACACTCAGGTTTTAGAGCTACTGACGATTTGGATTGACTGAAAGGTTAGTTCTAACCCTTTTATTCATATCGTCTTAAACGATGGAAGATGGAAATATCAAAGGCATTTCAGACAAGGTAAAGCTCACCGAAGTTCACTCAGACTATTTTTTGAGAAAATAATGGTGTAGTATCTTGTTCTGAATTTCCTGCTCTTTTATTTTGGCAAGTAGTGACTTCGGTTTTGGTTTCAAGAAGTATTCGTCAAGGCATATCCTTAACTCTGTTCAAATATCCGAACTCTCCAACACCTCCTTTTTTCTTGTTGATTTATAGATGGCATAAACCACTGCAGTTCATCGAAATCAGGAATTAGAGTATATTCCTATATCTGAGGGGTCTCGTGGATGAATAGCCAAAAAATATCATATAAATACGATCAATCACAGATGGTTTTATGAGTGGCTTAACTTTATAGCCGCAGGAAAAGGGCATGAATTTCAATGAAAAGATAAAAAAATTGCAACTTTCTCAAATTCCAGCATTATACATGCAAATCATTTACCCTTGGTTTTGCTGTCAATTTAGACGAGCGGTTGTATTGAAGTTACGCATCGATTAGTGGCGCAGAGATTTTTAGTTAACTTTGGATGAGGAGAAGAGAAAGTTAAACCCGGAGATTTCAGTCGTGATTCACGATTTTACATAGGTGCAGTTACGGTTTTGGTCCCTTGGTCCTTAATAAATTATTACTTGAGCGTTCGGGTGGGATTTAACTTCAAGATGTAAGTTGCTGTATGTGACTAACATGTTAGCAAGGTGATACTAACGTGCGTAATTTTAACCTCTCAGTGCTCTCTGGAGTTCACTAAAGTGGAATCATTTCCCATCTAACAGACTATAGTTCCAGGTTCTCATTCCATCATTCGATTGTCGCGATAGGAGTCCAAAATTTTAAAGAGGAGACATTTTTCACTGAGTTACTGTAAGGCAACTTTGTCGAAAATTTTCCGTTAACATAGATGTTCCACGCTCAATGTTATAGAACCCTTATGAGCCAGTTTCGGTCATGTTGACAGTGCCGAATCATAGAGGAAGTACAAATACCAGATCCAAAACTCAAACAAATGCCCTACAAAACTGAAAGTTTTCTAATGAAGCACTGAGCGACTTAAGAAACTGTGGACGAACTTTTGCGATCAATTCGAATTTCGAGTTCTAAAAGTTTTTCCACTTGGAAATTGAGTTATTAAAGCATACTTATGAAGAATTTATCAACTAAAACTCTTTCCAAATCAGTTTTTAGTGGTAAAAGAGATAAAAATCTACACGTAGTTCTAAATAAAATAAAATGCTTTGGAAATTTCGAGATTATTGAAAAATACGAATCCATCCAAACCCCCCTCCCCCATTTTCAACATGTTGTTTTTGAAGGAGTGTTAATCCATGCGACTAAATGACTGATGTTATCAAAGTCGTGCTCAAATTGAGCAAAAAAAAGTTTATTTTTAAAACTATGTTTGAAGTTCTAATGTTAAACAGAAGACGTATTAATATTCTAGGGCGAATAATGGACTTATTCTCGTGTTTAAAGCACCAGCCTAAAAGCATCTTTCAGAGTAGATAATATTACCCTCAGTTCGATCCAAGTTCAGCATATGCAAAGGTGAGTAAATGATGAGGTCATTTTATTCATAAAAAGCTGATTTTAATTATTTTTATTTCTAGTTTCAATCAGAGATAAAGGCGGGTAGAGTAAAGCTCAGCGGAAACAATTTGACAGCCTGAGAGAGAGAGAAGGATCCGAAAAAGTGGAGTAGTGGAGATGTGTTTAAGATGAGAGATGTGTGTCTCCTGCTTCTGTCACATTCGACAGGCAGTCAATTACGAGAGGGTGGGTTGTGTCGCCTGTCGAATTCAATATGTTTGCCTGTCCGAACTGAATCATTTGCGTTTCGAAGCACAGCGAAAAATATGGCAGTTTCTTGCAGAAAAAATCGAGATTTCAGTGAATATCACAGATAAGTAAAAATAATTATGGATCGAATTATGTTAGTTTATTTAGTTGCGTTTGAAATAAGCCCTCGGGGGAAGAAGACCAAAAGAGCAATACATATATGTACTAATGTTTTGCTAATAGATTAGTTAATCCAAGTGTGGGCTTTTTGGACTTAGATTACACTTTGAGGTATATTTTTATGCTTCCAAATCACCTTAACCTAATTATAATGTAAAAAATGTTGAATTGGTAGGCCTATCTCAGAAATCCAGGGAAAATATTGACTTTTAAACGATAAAACATGAGAAAAGAAGCTATGAAGACCTTGAATTCAAAATATCGAATGAAATAAGACACTTTTGGGGTCTTCACTCCATTCTCTGCTTCTACTGACACTCCCATCTGCGTTCAGATTAAAAACGGAGTTTTTTCGATTTGTATTTTTTACACTAACACTAGTAATATCTGTGATAGCCTATGAACAGTAAATTCTCAGATGCTTGAACCTGTCTCAAGGCAGTTTTTACTTCCGCATTATAATTCGAAGTAACCTGTTGAAGATTTGTCCCTCCTAAGTTCTTCTGAGTATTTTGTACGCAGTTCCAACAAGGCTATTAGCGGTGAAGTGTTTAGTCACATGAGGCATTTCTTTCGGGCGAGATCGACCTGAGTACAATTAATTTCCGTAGTTAAATATGTGCTATTGGTTGGTTTAATAAACTTAAGGCAAGTTCCCTCGGGAATCTTCTGGTTCTCATTGGATTACCATTTTCATATTTCAATACATCCATTTAATAAAAATTGCGTTACACATCTTAACGAAGCAATCTTCAGAACTAAAATCCCCCGTATATAATTTAATTCCACCGTGAAGTAGATAATATCTTTTTATAGGCGTCAAGAGAAAAAGCAGTCACTTTGAAATTTCAAACAAAGTCCCAATGTTGTCGACTGACTGAAATACAATTAAATCTACTATCTGTTGATGTCTCCTTAAATTTAAAGATAAATATCTCTAACCCACTTCATCCAACTTCAACAGCTAATGAACGTAAATAGTAGGGTTAAATTTAGTTATTATAGCGGGTTAGAGATAAGATAGCCCTTCACAGGTTAACAACTTCAAAGGATAACTATTGCCATTAAAAAATGCTTTGAAATGATTTATACCAATCACAAATTTTAGTCCTCTGCAACTTAGAAGATGAAATACTCAATTTTATGAACTTGGGCACTAATACATAAATAGTAATGATGATAATTAATCAATTATAGTACTAAGGGTGCGTTTGAATCCATCTAATTCTCTAAATAGCCACCAATAAATACGTTATTGATTTTTTGGCTAATTGTATATCAAAGCATTTCTTTACTGCATTCAAGGTAACAGTTTCTGTTACGAGGGCTCAAAACGGTCTCTTTAAAATTCTCCAATTTGATGACTCACTGATTGGAAGTCAACTAACAATTAGCCAATGCATCAAATGCCCTTCTAAAATTAACTCTAGTGAACTCTACTGTCTTTAAGACTTCTCAATCGGCCTTCTCTACTTACTTGTGACTGTCAAAAGACACGATGTCAACAAAGTATCACAACCAACCACTCTATGACATTTTTTAGTTAACAGGTTTTGAGTACCATGAACATTAACTTACCTCGGAACCCGAGCTTTGAATAATGAAAGGCCTGAATTATAAACCATTTGAAAAAGTTGAAAACTCCTGGTTTGCAGAATTCAAGCAAAGAATGGCTCATGACGTCCAACTCCATTCCAATGTTTTGCAAGTCAGCTGCTATCCCTTAGTTAAAATTAGTTGAAGTACTTTGTATTTCCATGGAAAATACTGGTAATAAAAGCCGCTCTATGACTGCTCTTTTCGGCATAATACCCCTTCCCCCACCCATCCCCTCCCTTCCTCTCCAATAAGAATAAATTAACCGTCTTCCTTCTTGTGCCACGACTTATTCCATTTTCCCATCAATTTTTGCTTGTATGAATAGCATAAAGCTACGACTATTAGCCAAGAATCGGACATCAAAATTCCCGAAGAATGGCAAATAAGTTTTTTTCTCCTTCCTTCAAGGTGGGCTTGATTGACAGGCCTAACACAGATTTGGGATATGAGAACCGATACTTCATGTAGTCATGTTGTATAAGTTTAAATACCTCGCATAAAAGTTTTCTGGGCCAAATATTATGATCTTGTTCCTTATTTTGTAATAGCTTAAAAAATGGCACTTTTTAATTAATTCAGGACAAAGAGCTTCGTTTTCAATTTAATATTGAAACATTTTGATGGTTTTAATTAAATCAGTAGAATAATTTAATAAACTGAATGAATCGATGTGTGAATAAAGTTTTCACCATCTTTTTGAGATTTGTAAAAAGCATTCACGATTTCAAAAAAGTATCTTAACTTTGAACAATTTTGCATATAGGATCAATGTTATATTTTTCGACTGATAGGAAAAAAAATGGAATGCTTTTGGTCTCTGAGCAGAATTCATAAAAATATTTGAATGGCTTAGGTTATTCGGTACTTGAATTTTAACTCTTATGGTATTAAGAATTGTGGTATTCAGACTTTTCCTCTACTGACTTATCTATTTTATGTCAAATTCAGAAGATTTCTTACGATCTTGGGGTTAAGGTTTCTAAATGGCCTGGATGAGTAAAGACAACGTCCTAACTCATTTTAGAAAGCACTTTCCAACACCTCATGGGTAGAAAAATGGTATCAGTGAACCTTCCAAATAAGAGAATCAGCTTCTTATGAGCAAATTTTCATCAGTCCAATTTGAGAAGCACATTAACCTCCGTTTCATCATTATATTTTAAAGAAATATTTACTCGACATTCCGCTGACTCAGATCCACAAAATCAGTCTTTTAAATAGCTTACGCTTCACTGCGTTAAAAATTTGTAAATTAGCCTCAGAATTGCGTCTCAGGAAACACGGACAGAGAGGGCAATTAAGTAGACGTCTCGCCATCTTCGCATGTGACAGCCGCTTACCAGAAAGAGCCTGTGAGGTCATGTTTACGCAAAGCTGACAGCTCCACAAATCCAAAATTCCGCCGTCTATACGCCTGTCTGTTTGGGTTAATAGGTTTTTGGCATTTAATCCTGCCCTCTGTGAGCTATAAATATAAATATCAGTATAGAGTGACTGTCGACGAGAAAATAGTTTATGTCAAGTGAATTTTACTAATCGGGATAGAAAATGCCACCTGAGTAACACATTGCCACAAAGCGCTTTAAACACATGTTTCGTGTATAAATTTATACGAAAATTGACGATACTCAACTTCATTAAAGAACTAGTAGTCTAGTAAGAGGTTATCTCGAGAAAGAGCTAGAAGGGATTTGAGAAATCAAAAGCTGTTTAATACACTTAGTATTAAATGCTTTTAAGATTGTATGAAATATTAGAAAACTAACATTGAAATTTGGGGATGTGCGATAGACTTACCTCCAAGTGGTGCACACTGGGCAACGTATGCTCATACGGCAAAATAATTTTATAAACCGGCAGTTGACTACTGACTTCAAACTACCATGACCCCTCTGTATGTCATAGTCCACCACTTTCACAGTACTCACCTCACTTTACCTTTTTCACTACCTTCGTGTCTGTCTGTCTCTCTCTTACATCTGTGAATCACTCTTCTGTACCTCCTCTCCATTTTTTGTGACTTTGATGTTCTTCTCCTCTGTGAGGCCCGAAGTCAACTAAAGGGCTAATGTTAACTATCATATAGTCTGTTATTTAATATAAATAAATATTGAAATTTCACAATGAGTATCCCAATTTGAGTGAAAGTTAATTTAAAGATTCAGTTATAGAGAGGGTACATTTTTTTACCAAAAGAAGATCTTACCAGAAATGAATTTAATTTCGGTTTAGAATTATGTACTTTGGTGCCGCCAGATATCAGCCTTTGATCTTAACTTAAGCATCAATTCATTTTGGGACATTACTGGCATTCAGTTATTTGCTTCTTTGAAGCCAAGAGTTCTCAACTTATAAAAGTCTAGACAAACACCAGCTATCTCAGACATAGCAGTTACAGGACTTAACTTGAAAGAACGCCAGGTCCATGTTCTGTGTGAGCTTCATTCGTTTATTAAATATTTTCTGCCACGGAAAGTCATAGGCTGGAAAAATAACTTCGGTTTCATTTAATAACTTGACAACATATGGCACTTTCGATTGCTTTCAAAACCAACAGAGGTAAATTGTAAACCACTTACGATTGTTAACACTTTCATCAATAGTATTAATGATATAGTATAATAATTGTTAAATTTCAAAGTAAATTATGAAAAAAACTCTTACCTTGAAACAAAAGCACGCTCTCTTTCTGAAATTGGTTTGTCATCCCTACTTATCAATTTAATTAATTGATAATGTGTACTGATGAGCACCGATTTAATGACATTTTACCTAATAGACATGCTTTATATTGAATCATAAGACAGACATATCGATGAGGAATTATTAATGCGTTATAATCATGCTAGAACGATAAGTTCTTATTTGCTGAGATGGAATCAAGAAGAATATACTCCAGTGTTTCTTCGTTTAAGAGAACTTTCACCACAGTCCTCTTCCAGGAGCGATGAATGTTCAGAAAGAATTCCTTGAATTTATTGGAACTTCCCATGGGATTCTTATCGTACTTTTGATTAATTGGAAAGTCATAAAGCCAAGCATAATTATGGTACTTAAATATCACCAAATGGAGGGCACTTTGCTATTTTTTTTGGCTTCTTGCACTTCGGCCTCATAAAAATTGGAGGAATTATAATCAAGAATTATATTCTGCAGATATTAAAGGATACAAGTGTTAGTGAAGTAATCAGGAACTAATGCCAACAAGTTTAACTAGTGTATCGAGGAGGTCTTGACCATTAAATATTGAACAGCCTCTTGACAGTTCGAGTTTCATCTTGGCTAGTTGCTTATCGTTAATAATTTAAACAGGAATATCCACAAGGTTTTTTTACTCAGATTTTGAAATTACATATATGTGTTTGCCCCCAAAACATTGGCATTTGGATGGATTACGGAGCAAGGCAAATAAAAGAAAATACTCGAAGCAAGTCACCTTATGGGAACTTTACTAAGTCTTTTATGATAATAAAATTATATCTTGCCTCACTTATGCTATCTTGGCAGGTAAAAAAGAAGAAAATGGTCAAAATGAAACAATTAACCAAGATCAATAATCTCTGCATGTCATGAGCGCAATTTCCCCCATTGAACTGGTGGTGGTGATGATGATGATGGTAATTAACGTAAGCATTAGGATACTTTACAAATAGGGTTAAGGTAATCTAATTACTTCCATAGTTCAAAACTAGTGGGATATGTTATAACCTGACTTAGTTCCTATGCTTCTTATCTCACTTCCTCGATTTTCCATTTATTTCAATTGTCATGTGATTATAGCTCTAATTTCTCAGTGATGTCATGGGGCGTTACAATTTTTGAAAATAGTTACCATCACACAGTCAGCACTTGGTAGTTAGAATGTGCAAACCAACTGCGTAATATAACTTTGTTGATGTGCCAGTAAACTTGAATCCTATTCGAAAGCTATCAACAAGGCAGTCGATTGATAAACAAAATGGCATTTTGATTAATCAGTTACTAGAAATAAGGTAGATTCAGGTTCTGGGGAACTTACCGCTTTAAAGAAGGGAAAGCATCAGGAAGGTAAGGCGTTTCAATGCCAAGGGAAGCCTTGTTCCAAAATATATAAAAAACATGGGTTGCCAGCACCTATAGTCCGTTTAATAACAGACCAATAGTAGACATTAATATGAAATAGACATTGGACTCATTCAACGATACATGCCGAGTGAGTAGTGTGACCATTCACTCCGACCTATCAGTCCTTCTTTCCCCTGATACAAATCGAGTTAAGGATCTATAAAAAAGTGAGCAGATTCTTTTCATAAAAAAGAACATTAATACATTGCAACTCAAGACAGTTCGGCGTTCAGGAGAATGAAAATAGTAAAAGCGGGGGACAAAGCCAGACATATTTGCCTTCATCTGAGTGGTAGGATAGCAGGTTGCCCGTTTTTTCTGGCGCGTTTTATCACCATTTGATGGGCAGAACTGATTTCTTTATCTTTGCACATATTTTTAACATTAATTCATCTCTAATTAATACCTAGGTTAATTCGACATCATCTTGAGGATTTACAATAAAAAATCGATAGGTGGAATAGCTAGCATTTCTTAACTTTGTAGGTACGAAGTTGAGTAGGCAAAATGACCTTTGATTTAATGATGGATTGATTTGGCATCTTGAGAAATCACGTTCAGCACTAAGTCCAAACTACAAGTTGTTGAATGATTGCTGGGAGGTCATTAAACCGAATGAAATAGCTTCTGGACACTGAGCGATTCTATCTGCTGGCAGATTAATTAGCATTGAATTCTAAAATGCAATATTACTAGAAATGAGGTGAACGACAGACTTACCTCCAAGTGGTGCACACTTGGCAACGTATGCTCATACGGCAAAATAATTTTATAAACCGGCAGTTGACTACTGACTTCAAACTACCATGACCCCTCTGTATGTCATAGTCCACCACTTTCACAGTACTCACCTCACTTTACCTTTTTCACTACCTTCGTGTCTGTCTGTCTCTCTCTTACATCTGTGAATCACTCTTCTGTACCTCCTCTCCATTTTTTGTGACTTTGATGTTCTTCTCCTCTGTGAGGCCCGAAGTCAACCAAAGGGCTAATAACTATCATAAAGTCTGTCATTTGATATAAATAGATAAATATTACTAGAAATGAATAGCTGCAAACCGTGGATCTCAAAACTGGTGTTTTAGGGATATATACACACTTTATCGTCCTCCCCACTCAAAAACTTCAAAAAATAGGTTCAAATATTTCATTTAAGCTTTTGAACTTTCAATAAAGCGACAATTAGTGGAGAACAATACTTACATTTACAGTACATTCTAGCAAACATGATAAATGCACTCTTGGTACTTATGACCAATTTACCGCATTAATGAAGCTCATAAAATTCCATGACAGATGGCTTCGAACCACTACATCTGTTTCGTGAGAGGAGAAAATTAATTTTATTAGCAGTGACAGCGGGCTGACAAATACTCACTTTCCTAAAGGTGGGATACACGTTGGGACTAATTTAATGTGTTTTATTCGAAACGTCGGCTAAAAAGTTATATTTTCAGTGCTGAAAGTCATTGGAAGGCCTTCTAAACATGACTTGATACATAAAGTTGATTAATCTATTAACCGTCAGTCATTCATCCGAAGTTTGATTTTCGTCAAGTTGTAGGTCTTGGGAGAAAAATATAGTTAGTTTCTTTTCCCTTTTTGACAAGTAAAGTTGTTTTCGTCTGGTAAAATCTGGTGTGAAGCCCCTCAAGTTGGAGGTGAGACAATTTTGGATTGAGAAATAACATGTCAGAATCTCTTTAATAAACTTGTATTCGGACATCACTCAAGTTTAATAATTGAGTTTCGCTAGTATTAATTTCCAAAAACGTTGATCTCTTGGTTCCATCTTGACTACTTTGTCTACAAATTTTGTAACAGCACTTGACTTAATGGTATCGCGTATTCTAATGCTCCTCTTGTCAACTAGAAGCAAACATTGGGGTTGACCATTCGCATCACTGAACATTTACCCATGAGCTGTGATTTCATAACTTCTAATTTAACAAATCGCAGTAAAAATGCATTTGATTGAATCCTCACATTTTTGGTAGGCACTACCTTAGATATTAACAGTTGAGCTTAAGTTTGATCTCGTAGTTATTAAGTCTGTATTAGTTATCGAAGAAGAAGACAGAAACATTATCATTCATTAAATCAAGGAAATTTTCCCATTAACCCTTGTTTTAAGAAATTTGATTACTCTAAACCACTGAGATGTATTTGACCTCTTACTTATTAGAGGGGAGAGGAGGGGGGGGGAAGGGGGGAACGCAGCATCTCGAAATTCAACTTCTAAGACCCTTTAGCTTTACTTTACCAACTTACTAGGCGATGACATGCACGTGGCAGCCACATTCTTGAGGTCGATACCAAATCATCGCCCCTTCTCTTCCCTTCCCTAATACCCTCCCCCGCCACCGTCGCCCACATCGCCTTGTCGACCGCTTGTCAGACACGCACGGTCGAGAAACCAGACGTCCGGAAAGTAGTCGTGTCTCAGTGGTTGAAACATCTGTCATCATTGTGTTTTGTGAGTCAACATCATTTCATTCAAATCGATTTACTCCCACTGTACACAGATTTCATAAAAGAGAACATTTGCTTTAGATTTATCCAAATAGACTAATAATGAACAGCTTACTTATGCGAAGTCAGGACAAGTCTTAGTAAAATTGTCAATCACAATTGAAAATCTCAAGCTGTTGATTTAACTCATAAAAGGACACACGTGAGTCAATTTATTTCACAATCCAATATGTGTAATCGATATGGCTGAAGATGATTAGTTATTTCACGATGATTTTATTGGTTGATGCCTTTGGTTTAGAGCTTATGCCCTTAATTAAATCCAGTCTGCTCGAAATTGTCCTTTACCATTCTATGTAAATAACTTGGCTCAAGCAGAATTTCAAAGTCCACGCGTTATAAATGTGACACAAATTAATTTGGGTGTTTGCCTATTAACTCATCCCGTTTCTTCGTAAAAATTGAATCGCCTTTCGGCTACCCTCGTCGGTTGAATAATTTTGCCAAAAGAAGACTGGATGGAGAGGGGTGAGGGGCTGAGGAGTACTATTTGAGACTGGGCGTAGGTAAACTACGGACTAATTTATTCTTACTCAATACATTTACCAACGCAACATCTTATTCTCATGCGCAGAATATACGTTTCGGGGTGTGAAAACATAAATTCGCATCTTAGGCACCTTTAATGCGCGTTAGAAGACCTATTTTTAAATTAAATTTTGTAAACTGGATGTAGAGCAAGATTTGGCCTAAAGTAGCATATTGAAAAGTGAGAATGAATAACCTGGAGTGGCTTACTGAAGCCTACTTTGATAGAATATTATTGGAATGACCAAGTGATTTAGTAACGCACAAATTTTAGACTATTGGTAAAAGGAAGGCGGAAGAAGTGATGAGTAGCTCAATGCCCGAGAGACGGGTTACATGACGCATAAGGCCGAAAACTGGTTGAGATCACTCAAAAGGTCTCCACAGATAGGATAGCAGAGGTTCAGGAGATTCATTAATGTATATATAATGCATATAACTCTAGTTAGCTTAGTCTACAATACAGCTGGGAGAAAAAGCTAAATTAGAGCAGATCGAATAACGCTTGAATATTGAATAATTAAGTTAAGTCGATTTGGACCAACTACGAAACTTAAAGTAAACCACCTGAAAATATCTTTACAAACTTGGGACGAGCCAGATGTTGGCCTTGGAAATGGTTGTGGAAGCAAGCGAATTACACAGAAATATTAGTCTTTTTAACGCCAAAAAAGGGTCTATTGGCATTTATCTTTAGAGTATGGAATCTTTCATTTCTACTCCCCTTACTCATTTAAGAACCAACCTTAAGAACTTTTTGTTCCATAAGTGTTGAATTGATTGGTTCAGTCATTGACCAATAAACTATTTTTGAAAAAAAAGTGTTTTAAAATGAAAGCCATGCCTTAATTGTGTCAACACGGCACCCTCGTATTATTCCTTCAGACATTTTCGACTGAGAACATGTGAGTATGTCAATTTATACCGACTTTTTTTTTGTCCTCTGCGTCTGCCGTCTGATGAATGTGTCTACTATACTTTCCGGCTCAACTCACATTAAAGAATAGTATGCGGCAGTCACGGCGGAGTTGGATTGATATCAAAGCGTTGATCGTTTTGTGTGCGGAACTTTTATGAAGAGTGTTTTTCCTTAAAGAATTTGACGCTTTCAGGCAAAGTTTAACACAGTAATGAAATCATCGTGAACAGAAAATGAAAGGAGCTATCTACTGTAGATGGGTGATATTCTAATTTCACTTTTTTACCACAATAGCAGGGCATGGAGAATTCTATATTTTTTGAATACCTATCCATATCCACTCAAGGTTCGAGATCGCCTCAAGTGAACTCTCCTGAGCTCTAGCCTATTAAGTGACAGCAGCATAATTTTTTTGTACCTGATCAGTTCAAGTGTGAGCTCTATTCTGCAATCAAACATGTCTAAGCTGAGATTCGGGCAATATTTAATGAAAATAAATCTTTGCTCTTGATACCCAGAATCTACTACAATTTCTTCTGCTATTTAACACTATATCTGGGTTAGTCTGAAACATTAAGCACCTTAGATATCCAACAACCATAATTTATGCCTTACATCAGTAATGAAAACATTTTACAACTCTTATATTGCGCAGAGAAGTAATATCATGGAGCCCCAGAAGAGAAATTCGAATTATACTTTTCTATTCAGTAGCTAGACTCAACCAGAGCTGTTAGACCCACCGCTCATTGGGTATTTTAGGACGCCATAGTGACTAAAATTTTGTTAATTTTTGCCTTGAATGCTTATAAGTAAGCAATGGACGCGAAAGCTGTCAATTTCTTTATAGTGCCTCAATAAGCTCTCTTTATAGTAGGTATTGTTGCTTTCGCTTAGTAATGAAGCTCTCTAACACCTTCCGTCCAGTTACGAAAACCTTGTCCTACTCTATTTTTCCTTCCTCTCACATTTCACTACGTTTTCTAATGCAGAGTTGATCAACTCAACTCCCGATTTTCTCACTTTGGAAGGTTATAACATCATACCAGCTTTTAGAAAGAATTTTAGTTTCCTAACTCCGTGTTCGGCGTGACTTCAGAATTGAGGGATCTAAAACCGAACTCAGCTTTTTCGTTAGAAATTGAAGAATCGTCCATAGTTTGTTGTGATTATTAAAAGTTAATGTCAAAATATTAAATTTGATATATCTTATTCATCTGGTTCACTGACTATGCGATGAGTCGTAAGCCATCTTTCCTGCCCATACAAATTGAACCTCCTTTTATTAAGTTTGCAAGTTAGGAGACTAACGTCATTTTGTCAGGTATTTAATTAGTTAATTAATTTTGCTTCCCCATTTAGTTATGATGGTTCGTTGGAGTTTGGAAAACCACTGGCTCTAAATCATTTCTTTATCTTACTTCAGTGCCTTCAAAGCCGTTGCCTTTCTTTCTCTCTCTCTCACTCGCTTAGGTTATGGGATTAACTTGTGGAAATAAATCTTGTTCCCCAAAAAAAATTGCGAATATACGAATAATGTACCAGCACACAAATCACAGGAACTAGGTACTTTTGTGCCGATTCATCATATATAACCTGCGCGGCACGATTTCAAAGGCGCTGAAAACCCCTCTCTCTCTCGCTTTTTTCTGCTATGTCATGTTTGTTGAAAAGGTCACTTACTTTACAAATATGAAATATTACCGCGGCTACAAACTCGCCTCTTTTTAAGAATTTGATGGGTTTGGAGTTTAAATAAGTATTTAAATGAATATATTGGTAGGAGGGTCCAAGTGAAGTCAAACTTTAAAAGAAATTAGAGACGAAAAAGTACTTCTTTATTCTTTTTTTGTAATTATGATTTTATTTGCCCATGGCACAACTTTATGAATTATTTTTTGAAAAATGCATCCAACCGTGTCTCATAGCAGACTGATTCCGCCGACGTGATGAGTTTTGGTAGTATCAGACGAAAGCTATAGACGTATTGAACATGTTTCAAGCGGCAATAGCGCCTTCTGTTAGGAGTCTAGCATCAATGGAGCCTATTCTGAAAGAGGACCGTACGGTCCTAAGGGCGTTAAAGGATTTTAGCTTAAGCTGCTCAACGAGGCATCATTTTGCTCCAGTCCAGACGAAGGATAATAGAAATCTTTTAACGAAGCTTCTCTTCGCCAAATTTATAATATAATGAGTTAACAAAAAATATAATAAAAATTTCATTTTAATGAACCCTTATTAGCGTCGTTATATTTTAAATGCCTTTTACAATCCCCAACGGCTTGGTCATTGTTTTATGAAAATATAAACGTACCAAAGTGATATGACCGACCTTTGAAGTGTATCAATTGGCAAAAACGGAATAATGGGGGCCTTGAACTCATACAGGGGAGTAATTTAATATTGTAAATTGAATCATGTCTCTTAAATTAAGAACAAAATATCAAAGCTTTCATGATTCAAATAATTCATTTTTTCCATCTCTGCGTCGATTCTTCTTGCCCTATTCATTCCTTAGAAGGAAAAAGCTATATTTCGGGTTTTCAGATTCTACCATATAATCAATATTTGAGAAAGTTTTTTTTATATTGACATGATAATAATTATAACACTATCACTCAGCTATATTTCTCCCGACTGTAGTTCTTTTGAACAAAATTATTTTTCAGAATAAACTAGATACTCATAACTGTCTTTCATTCAACAGCACAAACGGATAAAATTAACATTTCAGAAAGTACGAATTTTTGGGCCAATAAGGAAAGGGAGAAGTACACAAACTGTGGGTGGGACGTGGGGTCGAGAGAAGGGGGTAGGTGGGGGAAAGAGTGAAAGCCATAATGTAGCGAATTAACAGTTATTAGTGCGAGAGAGCCTAGACTGGTTTGAGTCTATTTTGTTAACAGGGTGCAAATGGGGAGAGGAGGAGGACGGGAGGGAGGGAGGATCTCTCAGTGTAAACATTAACAAAATGAGTTTTTGATGTCCAATCGGGTGTAAAATTTACATGGCAACTTATGTCACCCGTGCCCATATGTGTGCGTGTGTATAGCATTGTATCAGTCTGGGTGTGTCCCAGTGTTATGAGCAAGACTATTAGCAAGCGAGAGACATTCGTTGCATCAATTAGCGCACTGTGATGGCTAATTAATTTATTTCAACATTAATAGTGCTAAAATAATTAAATGCCAATGACTAAACAACAGTCTTACATATTAATTAATGAACGAGCGCACAATTTCACTTAACTGCGGTGTTCATGAGTAAGTAAATCGCTAAGAAACGCAATATTCTATGTTTGGTTTCGAAGTTTCAAAGGATCTATAACCGATGAGTCCCATATTCGGGCTTGATTTTCCTGGTATATAACATTTTATATAATATTCTTTATTCATGGAAAATTGTCTGAACTAGGACCAAACTAAAATTGGGATGAAATGTAGGGAATGGGGAGCATCGTGGAGATAGATAAACCCTCAAAATAGAAAAATCTTGGGGATATGCACTTTCCAGCAAAGAGGGACCACAATATAATCCCTGAGGGTCGTTTCTGAAAAGACCAACTTATTTAGGTGAGAATAAAAAGTTGAGGTTATGGTGTTATGAATTGTGAATGCGATTGGATCTAAGGAGAGTGTCTACACAAGTCATTGAGTTGCGACTACTTCGCCTAATGGAATTGGAGAGGAAGGCACAACTTATTTGCCCTATATGAAGCTTAATATTTGCAAATGCAGTAAGCCATTCAGCTCACTTATTACTTTCGTGATACACAACTGACCACGTAAGTTATTCGAAGTTTATACTTCATGTTTACATTGAATTAGCCAACAAAATTGAGGTCTAATGCTTCAAAAGAAGATGAGAATTTTGACCTTATCATTTACAGCTTCAATCGACATAAATTGTTGTTTTGGCAACCTTCATTGAGCAAATAAGTGAGTGGCAAATCGATTTAAGTAAAGACTACTTAGATTCTTCGTCTCTTATCTTGAACAGAGATGGATAGGGTACTCGGGAGTTACTGAAAAGAAATTTTCATTTCATCTTCCAACTATCAAATAATATTATCTAGAAATTAGTGAGATGACGAACTGAAAAAGTTCAATTTTGCAGAGTTTACCGTAAAATGTCATCAGACTTTTAAAGATGAATATACTCCCAATTTCGGCTTCTAACTTCTCGGGACTCTAATTCGGAAAAGTTAACTCGAATATAGTTGAGAAAAGTAGAATTCCCACAAATTCAACTTCCAAACTTCCATAAAATATACAGATTCTATCTCTGTAATTTTCAACACGGCTTAATTTGAGCAAAATCGCATGAACTGTTTTTTGGTAACCCGAGGGATATGGTCAGTGTTTCTTTCTTAATTCACATGTCGAAAGGTTCAGGACACTGAGTTTTCATTAAATTATTCAGTTCAGAAATCTGACTAACAGATTTCTGAGTTAATGTGGAACGTAAGGCCTTACCTCGATATGCTATCCTCAGTAAATCAAAGGTTGACAACTTGGGAAAACCAGAATTCCAGTGAATTATGACTATTGCCGCTCTGTCCTCGTTTTCATATCTAATGTTCCACTGTTCTTGGGTCTAGCCTCTTTCATGACGATAGATTTGTAAATTTATCCATGAAGCGATCTAAATTGATAAAAGGTCTTACCAAATAAGTGAAATTTGTAATCAATGATCTCAAATTCATTAAAATAATACGCCTAGAAACTTGTTTTAGTCATATTCATGTGGGCTAGAAACGAGTTACGTCGTTACGTGTTCTTGAAAATGATCTTTCCGCGCAAAAATTTTCGATAAAATTGAGCACTTATAGCAAGTGTACAGGTTGGTTGAGAAGTTCCTCAATGTTAAGAGGGTATAATGGGAGACTTCTTAACTACCTCTAAAGTCTTAGGCCTTAGAAACGAATTTTGGAGGTACAGATTTGTTTATCTCAAAAAGAGCTAACGTCAATTGATTCTCTGAATCGGGTTTTAGGAAATACCAAATTTTCTGTGTATTTACCCGCCTCTTGGTGCTTAATTTCTTCTCCCTTTTAACTTAAATTTATGCATTAAAGGAGGAAAAAAACGCGTAGCAACGCATAAATTCTTGTTTATCTAAAGTTTGTTCGGATATAAAGTGAATTTGTATCATAAATTTTCTCACCGCTAAAGCAAAAGAATTTATAATACTTATATCTTGACTTTTTCCTTAAAGAAGGAAAAAATTGGAAAGTGAAACAAAATTGAATATGGTTTAAAGTTTAGGAGTTTAAATATTCCTTTTGTTTCAGGCCGTTTCCAGCACATTTTTTACCAATTCTTTTTGATCAGGCAATTTTGAAAATATTCACTGAAATAAACGCAAACACAAATCAATAATTTCAAATCCAAATCAGCTAATTTCAAATGAACAGTTGTGAACGCAAAAACTCGTGGTAATTTTTGGCAAAGTTAGAGCAAGACTTGGGGCTTGAGATTAGGTAGCGGACTTTCAATCTGGCGTTTCGAAATGAGGCAAATAACCTGCTTTCGGATATTACTGAAAAAAGGACATTCAGATTAATAATGCATGCTTTTAAATGACACCAAAGTCAAAGATGTAGAACACGCGATAACTGGATCATCAATTCCATGTAGTTTCTGACAGTCACTTACCTTCAATTTGGGCCATCAGCAAAGTGGACAATTTCCAATGACGTGACACAACAAACTGATTCGAGCAGCTACGATCTTGGGATACCACATTTGTCGAAATATTTGATACGTCAATCAAACGTCTAAAATGTCAAAGGTGGGGGTTAATTCGCAGACACACATTCCATCTGTCATGTCCTGTCACACTGGCTGACTTCCTGACAGACTGATCAAGTGGTAAGGGGAAGTTAATGCTGAGGAGACGTCAATCAAAACACCATCTGGCCTAGTTAAAAAAGGGAGAAAGAAATGGTAGATTGACGCGACAAGTCAAATAAAATGATTTAAAAGTAAATTAAGATTATCGGTGGGATTTAAATGCCACGTAAAGGACCACAAATAAGTATTGGGGAAAGGGGGGGGGATTAATCCGGACCTAATGAACCTAAATGGACTTTAACGAGCTACCATTACTCCACTTTTTCGACTGAAGAAGCACAACTTCCATATCACGCCTATATTTAAAACCTCTTTCGATGCTTTCCAATTTGACATCCACATTAGGCAAGTTATAGCTATCCGATCCCAGTGGCTCTCTTGCGGTGGAAAATTGAAACTTTGGCCTTATATTGAGTTATTAGCTAGCAATACTAATAGAGACAGATTCTTGAGCTCTGCTAAGTTAATAAAAACTTAACTTCTATTAAGGATTTCAAACTAAAGTTCTGCCGATTACTAGCTCTGCAGATATGAGGGTGGAAGAAGCATTACAATCTACTCTTTAAACTTGTGCAATTTGAGACTTACTATTGCTCAAGCAAATCAGAACCGGTAAGTGAAATATGTTACCATGAAAATGTTAGTAACATAATCCATTGTTCATGAAAACTGATATCCTATGCAAATGTCCATTAACGACGTAGAAAATAAATCTCCAAAAACGAAACAACTAAAATAGTAGAAATTAAATTTATAAGCGTAGTGTAAAGGCGTAGGCTGGGATGACGAGGAGACAAGAACTAATGATATTAATTAAATTCAGGGCACAAAATGACTTGAAGTGGCGACTGAAGATGAAATTTGAGAAGGTTAATGCTTTGGAGGTGAATATGGCCTTTGTGAATCACATTTCAATTCATAAAATTAAAATCTATACCGTGAATAGGTGAACTCTTCAGTCTGAAATGACATCAATTTTTGATAAGGGAGGTTGATTTAATTAAAATTCTTTCATGGTAGAAATAATTAATGAAAATACCATCAGTGTGGGATAAACGTCACCGCCCAGTGTTGCAATCTAACACTATTCGAGATGCATATTTCCAACAGCTATTGAGTGCTTAGGGAAACGCATATGACGACAATCTTTTACAATGAGAAATTCGTAGTCTGGGTGATTTGCCTTTAAATTTTTCATTGTGGGGAATCACCTGAACATGTGAAACAGTAAAATTATCCAGTGAGACTGAAGGGTGGGTGATCTAGTAGAAACTGAGGATACATTTTGGACATCAAAAGCGTCTTAATTCAATGTATTTTGAGATTCAGGTTCGACAGTGACTTATTTCTTCAAAGTCACTGCTCATGTCCATGTTTTAGGGCACAGATATCATTTCGGCCCATTTTTTCTTTTCTAGCCACCAGAGTAGCAAGATAACTGGAACTAATGTGTGTTAATATATCAGAGCTTAGTAGAGTACACTCAGTGTTCGAAGTTTCGCTCTACCCAAACACCTGGAGTCAAATATGTTATAAGGGTCACCACTGGAGTTCAGGAAAATTTTCCGCATTTTTAATCTTGAAAGTACCCTCAGTAAATTACGGCCATACATTTTCCTGTCAAATCGTATCTTTAGTGCCTACAAATTATATTTTGAATAGTCTTAAAACTTCCCGTATATGTACTATTTAAACCAGGGCATTATACCGTCTTCCCTTCTGTTCAGTCCCCCATCATTCATAGTTATCACCGTTCGTCTGTCCCACTTTGACATCCCATCTAGACTGTTACTGCCAGTAAAGTGGTGAGTGGCAATGATGATGATTGCACTCATTATTATTGTCGTCGTCAACGGGTGAAATATTAATTTAGTCTGCTTGTGCACTACGATACTGAGTTAGTTGGAGGGGGGTGGGGGGGGGGGGGGAGGGGTTGAGGGAAGAAGGGAGGCGACGACGAAAGTGTGGCAGATAGGCGGCAGCATCAAAGGAATTGTCCGAGTTTGTGTGTGTGTGTGTGTGTGAATGACTGTTGCGGCAGTGGCGGATGGATGGAAGGAGCAATTGTGGTGAGAAGTGACTGACTGCACTACGCCTGCGTTGATGATGCCTGGGGTCGTAAAACCACAATACTCGTGTGTGGGTTGTGTGTCTACATAAATTACACGACAGTCATATTACCAGGTCGTATTATCTCTCTTCGGCAAGGAATTGTGCTTCGCCATAACCAGCTCCCTCCCCTCCCTCTTTGCTAGCTAAAGTGAGTAAATAGAAAGAAGACAGAGGGAAAAGGAGTGGGGTAGTGATGTGTAACCGTGTGCGTGAGTTTGGACGATGATGAATGGCAGAATGGGACATTTTGTGGCATTCTCTATGGGTGAATTTTATGCCGAAGACACCATAACTAAGAGACGGTGGTGGGAGAAAAAACGTCATTATCTGGTCGATGCTCCCAACCTTACTTGAAATGTTTTAACTACTGAGGCTTTGAAGAATTCACTGCGTGCTTAATCAGTTTAAATTCATTGTTCCAATGGCATCCAAAATTGCTAAGGTAAATTTAATTCTCTGCTTTTATTAACTGTACCTCAAAATGTCGATAACAGTAACAGCAATAGTAGCTTCGGGACTGCCAATGGTCCTACTTCTTTGCTCGAGGCCTAGTTTTCCACCTTGGTAAAGCAGAAAAATGGGGAGATTGAAAAGTTCCTCAAGGTCATTTCCTTTTTAAATTAAGCAGTGCATTGATATTGATCAACAATGCTGTCGTAAAATAGATCGCGCATATCTACTACATATCTGCAATAGATAGCGTAAGGTAAATATATTATACTGGTCTGGAATTTATCGTTCCAAGCATTTAAGTTCTATACTTTGTTTTAACTTCCATTTAGGCCCATGGCATCGGCTGTAGCCCTTTAATGAATAAAATTCTATTCATGGGCTTAAACATTGATTATTTTTTACAAAAATATAGTAATTATTATTAACACTTAGAGTTCACCACAAACAAACTCCTATAAACTGCTTATTCTTATTGTCCTACTTCTGGAATAAATAGTTGAATTTGATTGGCAAAAAATGGCAGTTCGAAGTATACACACTCTCGGGAGGCATAAATTTCGAATTTTGGGACGTAAATTACTCATTAAGTCAATATTGTACAACATAAAATCAAATAAATAAAACTTTTCTCAACATAATTCTCATAAATCTTCCTCACGATGAAAATTTGTCACTTTACTCTCCACAGTTAACTAAAATTCCCGTCCACTTCATGGGAGTCGACTGGGTGTTCATTCTAGTCACGTACGCCGAACTACTAAAGCCGTCGATTTTTTTATCTTGTTAGTCACTTACTCGGTAAATCCAGGCGAAGCAGGTTTTGTGGCGATAAATAAATTTAGAGCTATAAGAAAACCGTGCTTGCATGGGGGTGAAGTAATTTCATAAATCATCATATACCTGTTCTAACAAATATAGTGGTTGTGAAGCTCGTTTATTTGCCAGTCGTGTCTGAGCTTTGATGTAGTCATAGTAATATATTTTATCGCCAGCCTAACTCAAACGGACATTTATCAAAAGTCAAGGCGTCTCAATGCCACCATCAAACACACACCCCTCCTTACACCCCGTCTACTATGCGTGCGTGTGTGTCATTTATCAAAGACGTTGTCGTTAGGAGTTGAATAAATTGGCACATTTTCGAATCACGCACTCACTTAGTGGTGATAACATACTCTGAGAAATGGTAATTATAAATCATTACATTCTCTCTTCTATGACACCTTCAACATTGAGAGTTGACAAAACGGTATTGGAAATTGATATGAGGTGATGGTTCAAAATTTCATACACCAGAGAAGGCGAATAAAAAACGACTAAAAGAGCCTTATTTCAGAACGTTATTCTCAACGTTCAACTCACTGTGTCTCTTCAACGGATCTATTTAAAAGCAGTAGCACGTATTCTTCAGAATATATTGGCAAAGAAGTAGCAATTTCGAACATTTTGGATCATATCATCTCCTAACTCTAAGGTAAACTATGTAGTCACTTACCCGAATAATCTAATGTACACCACATATATAGGTTGCTTGATATTCAAAGGTTCAAGTGCTGGCTAAACTTGGAAGAATCTTCAGAGATACATTTGCTCAAATTGCCATAAAGATTATCAAGGGTTAGCACGCAAAAACTTAAAAGACTAGATTATATTATTGACTCCGTCGAAGCTAATGTTGAAGGAGTAAATGTGTGGAGTTTTCGGTCTTTGTGAAAATTGCACAATGCAAAATTCACTCACATTTGATTAAATATTACGATAAAAGTTGATTTCTCTGAATATCTTTATGGCCTCGGCAAGTTTTCTTCGAAAAATAATCTCCCATTACATTGTTTCAAAATTTTCTGCATCTCTTCCACGCTTCCAATACTCTCCCATTTATTTGTAATTAAAAAAAATATGGCTTTTAAGGAACTATATGTGGTAATGATCTGTGTATGAAACAATAGAAAACCACCATGAGTGGATCACAGATTTAGAACTACTGAAGTACCTATTTGTTCAGGTTTTACGCCTTAATGCCTAACCTTCCTCATTCCCCCTCTTGAGATGTGAACTTCAATCCACTTCTAATTTTCTTGCGTTATTAGGGTTTCTTTCAAGGAAAAATCCTTCCTTAATTTTTACAATTTATAAGTCGATATCAACGCCAGAAGAGAAGGTAAAACACTAGTTCTCGTTGTTTTAACGAAAACTTATTACAGTTCAACTCAAAATATGCATGGTATTTCGTAATTCGTTATAGATCATTTAGACAATTTAAGGTACAAACATTTTTTCAATGACAATGAGAAGAAAGCAAAATCAAAAGTAAATTCTGTCAGGGAAAGTACTGACTAATTATTCATCACTGTGGCAGCAAATACATAATTCATAAAATATCATATCACCTACTATACTACTGACTAATACACAAACATTGCTGAATGTTGCCAATTTGAATATCGTGTAGGATACAACAAGCGTTTAAAGAAAGAGAGTGGCAAATCAACTACTTTTCTTATTTATTTGCACTGCTGGATAGATACTCTCATACAATTATTCCAAACCCAAGGTTGTTCAACTAAATAATGAACAAAGGTTTCCATGACCATGACCTTCAAACTGCAGAAAATGCTAATTTAAATCGTGGAGAGCTCCTATTCAAAGGGACTCGAATTTGATAGCTTTGTATCCAATTGTTCAGTTTTTATTGTCAGTATGATCCTTAAATAAGCATTCCCATCCCATATTGGTTTTAGTAAGTCTTTAGCATTGGAAAAAAAAGTGATAAAATGTCCTTTGGATACATATTTCTGTGATTACTTTGTATCCGGAATAGGTTGTACCGTGAATAAAATAAAAGCAAGATACCCATATTTTAGGATGTATGCAACCTGGAGACCATAAATTCGGTCTTAGTGGGATCTTATCTACCTCAAATTCATAAAATTTAGTTGGTCATCTACAATTGAAGAAGCTAGTGGTATCTTGTCATCCATGTCTACTCATTTTAGCCATATTTCTTCAGCACAGTTGATTTGAAGATAGGCGAAAGTTGTCGCCGCATTTATTAATATAATTTTGCAATATTATAATGCCGAGCAATACGACAAAGAGCTTAATTTTTTCATCAACATCCCGGAGCATAGAATCAAATGTTCGTGAATCCCGTCTATTTTTGGTGTGGAGCCACTTTGTACTTGTCCTCGTCTGCTTTTTGAACTAAGTTATTAATGCCGTGATTTTGCTTATTGAGCTCCCATATTTCCATTGCATCAAAAATCGTAAATTACTCGTGAAACTAAATTTCTTCTAAATTATTTCCTAAACTTCAGATCAGACATTAGTCAACATAGTAATTTAGGCAGAATTCTTTCGACTACATTAATTTGGCATTAGTGGAATCCATTTTCCCCACTAATTAGGGTTGTCGTTACCTATTTTGAGTCAATAACTAGCAAAACTATGATAGCCAATATACATTTTCCTTTGTGGGTTATTTCTGACTTTAAACGTTAATTGTGAACTCGTTAACTTATGAGCATGTCCAAGTTTGGTTTTCAGAGCAGTTGATTATTATTGGAAGCATGCAATCGATATTCTCAGTGCGAGCAGAATACCAAATAGGAAGGAATTTGCATTCGGCTTGCCCTAAATAGGTATTCGTCAAACCCCGTTCAGGATTGTTAGCCTGCCAATTATAAAAACAACCTTTTCGTCTTCCTAAGCTCCTGTCAATCACTCGATTTGGAAGTGGTCTTGGGAACTAAGAGGCTTCTTTAGGTTTTTTCTATGATTGGCGTCAAAGCGCTGAATAATGCATAAGTCTTTGCAAGGAAAAACTCCACTGCGTTGTTGAATATGGTCATGAAGAGAACGTAATCTGCCACTCAAAATGCCTACTTATAAATGTAGAAGCCTAAGAATCCAAGAGCAATAGTAAAGGGAACATTGTCGTTAATTGAAATTTCATTACTAGGATGCTTAGGACATCCTAACAACAACTCTTTTCCCTTAATTTTACCCAATACGTCCACGTAAGTCCCAAGAAATAACAATAATTTGTTACAATTATGGTAAGTTTTAAAACTTGTCAAGGCAAAACTGTTAGTGAACTGTCACGCAAAATCTTTCAAAAATCTGTCATTTGACAGAAAATTTTGACACTTTAGAAGTTTCTTTTGACAGAAATGGGTTTTCCGTGTAGCATCTTCTCCCAATTTTTCTCCAAGTTTGCGAAATTTTGAGACTGGGCTGGAATTAACGGGAAGTAATTTCAACCAATTCCTTTCCGTTGAATGAGACATCCACTATTTTCTACACCTCCCACGTCAGTTATCGCTTCAAACCACAAAATAATCCGCTCCCCACCTCTGTCCCTTAAGACTATCCTAGCTACCTTAAATTTTACCAGCCAGTCCATCTTAAACTTTTGTGGAAACAGGTGTAACGGTTAGGCAGGGTAGAGTGGGGTGCTTTGCTTGTCAATCAACAACCATCGAATCGCTTAATTCTTGCTGAGATGGACAAGTCGTTTCACCCTGAAGAAGGGAGAGAAAATTATGGGAAAGAATGTGCCCAGGAGACAGCCAATCTGTCAATTGCCTTGCCTTCTCTTCATTTGGGAATAGAATTCTATCTTAAACAACCGTAAATGACATATGTGCAGGTTTTTTGGATTGGTGAATCTGATGCTCGCAATTTCAAATCGATTTTCACCAATTGGGAATTCATTACAAAAATGCCATCAATCGATTACAAACTGAAATTGTTCAAAACTAACCACGAATTTAGGTAACTAAAATTTGATAAGATTTTAAGGAAATTAGCAATTTTCATTACAATGAATCGAAAGCCTAAAGTGCAATTATCATTGAGAAGCGGTTGTCAAAGTGGCCAATTATTACCTTTAAAATCATCAAATAACAGGTACTAATTAACTGGCAGATCTGACATTTTGCCACAACGAGGTTAAACAATCATACCTTTCCAAAGTCCTAACCTCAATTATAGAGTTAACACACACAGCTTATGGAAAAGTAGACGTTAGAGGAAAGTGGATCCAATTATGTTTTCCGAAGTACTTTCTCTGCCTTATAGCATCTTTGAGGGGAAATTTTGTACTTGCCCTGTGAACAGTGAGTTTGAAGTGCCAGACAATTTAAGAACACGTCTTTCAGACTTGTTAAAGTAGACACTAGGTTAAATATTGCCTATGAGTGCTTTGCCAGTAACTCAAATTTCAACTTAACTTTGATAAAGCAACTCAAATAGCTATTTCTAATTTTGAATTTATAGACATGTGAGAATGCTAAATCGTATATCACCACAATGGTACTCATGAAATGATCTTATTAGCTTTCAAAATAGTTGCAATCCCCAAAGTTGACAGTACTATGAGATAGGCGAAAATTAAGCAATCCATTGCCATAGTAATTTCGCACACTTTACCAAATATGCTGGTTTTATGAATAATTAATCTATAAAAAATTAAAAATTTGCTTTTGCTTGGCTAAAATTTGTTATTTTTATTCAACAAAATTACATTTTGTTCATCGTTCATACGAAGACCACAAGACAAAGTTTCTCAATGCACTTGTAAGGTGAAGTTATGGTCGAAAGGCCATGGTAAGATCAAGTGGTAATGATACTAAATCTACGGTCGAATTAAGTTTTTTTAACAATTGTAATCGTAATTGCACACTGGGCAACTTATACTCATACGCAAAAAAGTCTATAAACCGGTAGTTGACTACTGACTTCAAACCACTATGACCCCCCTGTATGTCATGTTCCACCACTTTCAAGCACTCACCATTCATTTTTTTCTATCTTTGTGTCTGCCTCTTTTACATCTGCGAATCACTCTTCTGTTTCCCCTCTCCACTTTTTGTGACTTTGATGTTACTCCCCCTGTGAAACCCGAAGTCAACTAAAGAGCTAATGATAACTATCATAAAGCCTGCCATTTGATATAAATAAATATTCGTTTTGGAATAATTCTACTTTTGTCCTTATGTTATTTACTTGAGAAGGAAAATCGAAAAATCCAATAAGCCAAGGTGAATTACGAATGTCTCATACCATCTGTTTCGTAGTCGTATCCATGTGAAATGTAAATTAGCCCTGCTTATAAGTAACAGTATTTATCGCCAAATAGATTGGTCACGAAACCAGAGGAGGCATGTACTTATAGCTTAGTTCTGATTGATTACCCACACTTATTTAAAATTATGCATGTTCTGCCTAGAACTGCCCTCCATTGATAGCAGAATCTGCTTATAAGAAATAATTAGCAACCAACGTGAGCAATACTTTATATCAGATACACATGATCGACTGGCTGGATTGAAAAATTGGGAGTTATCTTCCTGTTTACGCCCTACCGCGGAATACAGTAAGAGAGGGAATGATTTATCCTTATTTTAACTAATGAGAATAGGTTGGTGCCGGACAGAATTAACTGAACCGTCCTTCCAGATTGTTATCTCAAGTTATTAAATTTATTCAGAGGATGTCAATTTTATTGGTAAATAAGTGGGCCATTTTCCGTAATTTTTATCTTTTTAAGGCAGTAAGCAAACATACTAGTTATAAGCGGAGTGTAGAACATTTTATTTCTACAATTTTACAAGGACGGTTTTACTTCTATTACAGTTTTTTACCCTAACAGAGTTAGACAATGTCCTTAATTGAGAGGAAATAAGATTCGAAAATTTTGATAGAATGTCCAAAGCTGAAGAGTTAGCAGCTTGTCTTGAGATAAGCGATTTTCGAAGTGGTTTTGAATCACCCTCTTTCTTTATCAACATGCCACTCCTGACAGTTTAGCAGTTAAGTATCATCAATTTGGTGGTGTTTTTACTCTCAAACACCAATGGTATGAAGATAAACTGCGTTCATTTATATAGCCTGTCCCCTTTTAACCCTTTAACGCCCTTAGGACTGTACAGTCCTCTTTCAAAATAAGCTCCATTGGTAATAGACTCATAACAGAATGCGCTATTGCCTTTTGAAACATGTTCAATATGTCTATAGCTCTTGCCTGATACCACCAAAAATCATCGCGTCGGCATCAGTGTGTTGCGGTTTGGTGCATTTTTCAAAAAAATAATTCGGGCGTTAGAGGGTTAATGAAGCTTTTTTCTCTCCTCTCCCACTTCGGAGATGGATCAACTGTAGTTGGAGAATCAAATGGCTATAAATATTAAAGTGGTAGTAACTAGATTTCCTCGCAATACAAAAGTGCCGAAATAGCCTCAACTTCCATTAGCACTTTTTATTTTTCCAGTCAATTTTCTCAAATATCATCGCAAACTGGCAAGAAAAAGTCCTGCGTATTAGCAGTTTCCACAATTTATCAAAATTCCGAAATAAGGTATAAAATTAAATTACCATCAAAAAGCACTTAATTATCATCAGCCTAAGCATAAATCAAGTGGTAAATCAATATCAGATCTGATTAGAATGGATTATCCCAGGCCTGTAGACTTTTCATATTTCTTTTGAAGTTTCGGCTTTAGTTTCAAATTAATATTTATCTCCCACTCTCCACAGCGTTAATTCTCGGACTTTTAAAATCTCCTCTTTACCAGGAGAAAATTTATGGCTTAGAAAATGTGTGTGTGTGTGTGTGTGTGTGCGTGTGTGTGTATGCGTGTGTGTGCACAGATTAATTCACAAATAGAGAGAGCGGAGGGCCATTTTTCGTCTCTCACCCACTGTCTTATAGGCCTTCAATTTTAATTTCCTTGGAGATGCAGCAATAAAATACTAGATAGCAGCAGTCAGACTCCATAAATTCTGGTTTGCACTGTATGCCCCCGAGCCTTATTCTCTAACTGGCTAGCTCACTCGCTCGCTTGCTCACAGTCGTAGTCAGATGTCTGACTTCGTGGATCGAACTGCTTGCATAATAATAAGAGAGAATCGAGTTAGATTAAAGACCTCATCGATCATTAGGCAACATTTAGCCAGAGTCTATATAGCAAATGCAGACTTTGTTCGTACAAATTATTAGTAAGTTTCTTAGGACTTAAACGCCCCCAGCCCTCATTCCTCCTGTTTTTGTGTCACCTGTTAAATAGTATATCTTGGTACTTGAATACAGCTATTAGCTGTTTGGCGTTGACCACATTAGTGTACTTCATTTTTATCATTTTCGTGTCTTTTTATCCTAATACTCTCTGAGCAAATCAAAAGTCCTAGTTGTAGAGATTGTTTCATCTGAACTTCAGCATAAAATTGGCTGCCGTGTATGTGAAAGAACATTTTTGAGTAAGAAATGTCTATCAAAAAAGCAGTCTGAGTGAGAGGTGGTGGTATAACTCCTTACTGGTTGATTAGCTGGTTAGGTCCATCAGTCATACCATGGAATTATCACAGTTGGTTAAATAGCGCGCAGCGGTAAAAGATGAAAGGCGAAACATACACACACAAATACATACAGGTTTACCTAAGAAAGAAAGCTATCAAACAGGTTTAAGCGTGTACCAACAATATAGAAGAGACGTCTTGTGGCGGCAACAACTAATACGTCTGAACGACAATTAGACATGCGACTAGACGCATCAATCTGGAATTTAGTGCCCTCGACCACCTGTGCAATAACAGACCCTCATAATTTGCGATGAACCATTTGATTTGCTCTAGCTAATAACCACACTGTCTATACCAAAAGGTTTCTCAAAATAGGCCAAAGTCGAACATTTAAGTTCTTTTAAACAATTTATTTAATGATCCCAAGTTTGCCATTGGATTAGCTTTACCAAATACATTATTAAAGAAAGAAATCGGTCATTCCAATTGGGTTGATCTTTAATGTAATCAATATTAGATTTGCTTGGGGAGGATGAACATTAATATTTTTCGCTTATTTATGAAAAATAAAGCTGTTTTCTTTGATTGACTAACTTAATGACATTGATATACTTCGAGTAAAGTCTTTTTTATTGTTATTTATAAAGTGAAAGGAATTAAAGAATTTTCTTTTACTTACGCTTTGTCCAACATAAGTTACATTGATTTGAAGATTAATGAACTACGTTGATAAAACAGTTATCTCCTTTTACTAAAATGAAATATGAATAGAATATCGTTCATTTATTAGGAAAAGGATAGAAATCGAGACGGATGATTGATATGATGGCTATTTCCGGTCTCCTAGTTTACTCCCCTATCAAAAGTGATAAATGACAAATGGTTGGTGTAAGCAAAAGAGTCCCAAATGGTGACAATAATGCAATCAAGAAATTATTGTTTGTTTGCTTAGATATTTATGATAGCAATTAATTCCCCCCTCCCACCCCTTCAACGCATTTATGCATGTCTGCTTTTGGCTGCAAATAATTATATAATCCCCTCCCTCCCCTCCCTCTAGGACGATTGACTATTTGTCTAGTCGTCTCGTCCGCACACAGGGAAGTGGCATAAATACTCCCTTGCTCCATCCTAGATTGTTATGTCAACAGGTGACCGCTCTCTAGCTGTAGTAGCCACTTCAAAGCAGGTATGCCATCTAGCAGGCTACCAATTCTCTATCTGTCTAACACCCACTTTCTATCTTTGTGTATATACCCATGTGTTCACAAGACTGATTGATTAATGAGCCGCTTTGATCCCGGGCGCTTATTTCTCGCGTGTGGACAGAGATTGCAGGCGCACCTTTCGGTGTGTGTGCGTACGTGCAAGTGCGCGTAATTTCACGCGCCAATGACGAATGATTAATTGGCTCTTTCTTGCTGTGTGCAATGCCTTCCACGAGGAAGTCGTCCATCAAAACTGATCTATGCCGCTGTGAGTGTGTGTGCGTGCGTGTTTGTTACCTAGATAAGCGTCGCCTGGTGCGGGTAGACCTCAGGAAGGGTAGATTTATAGTAGGGGGTTTGATTTATGCCTCTCTCACTTTGTCATACACACCAAGATTTATGTCTGCCTGATTAATACACATTTAGTGTGAAATAAGCAAAATGTTAAAAAAGTGTAAACAAAAGATATGAATTTTTGAGATAGCAATTTTTAAAGTACTGATAATTGAAAATGCATTCAAATGCTCAACTTCAGAAGGTTAAGGAGAAATTTACTTGAAGCCCTATCCCTAAACACGCTTAAGCCAATATAGAAGAAGCAATAAAAACCTTCTGCTTTATATCTACTTCATTTGATAAGGTTTCAAGTTTATTCATTCTGTGCCAGTCAGCACTATTCTTCACATTTATTTAACAAATATTTGGGCTTTCTGCTAAGTTTTATATGTATGTCTGTATTTAATTGGCTTGTTGCTGGCTATTGAAAGAGGAAGATGCACTTGCGTGGAAAAACAAACTTCTGCATTAAATCAACTCGTCAATAGGATCTGAACATCTCGAACACAAAGATTACTTCTGGCTCCATTAAACAGAGAGGATTCATTAAAGGCCTTAACTGTTTTTCTTCCAGATCGCCACCCTTGAATTGTTCACAACCATTTCAATAGTTAACTTATTTTCATTGAAGATTTGCGTTCGCGGGATTTGCATTTTCCTTTTTGACGAAACTTGGGATTTGAAGTACGTGATCATTGTTCCTATTTCAAATATCTGATTAACAGAAGAGAGTCTCTTAGTAAGTTTGGTGATCTCAAAGCTCATGATTCTTATGGTTACCATGTTTTATGCCTCTCCAGCCTAAACCACATCTGGAAGAACATAAATCTGGAACACTAATTCGCGATATCCGTCTCTTCCTCGAGTCTTTAATGCGGTCATTACTTTATCTCCTAGGCCCATTAAAAGAAAATATTTGCTAACGCTAATGCTGAACATGTAAAAACATTTTCGATTCTTTCAGGTGGTACATTTACATACTGAAGCTCCTATTCTTGACTGTTAGAAGCAGTCTTGGGTGCGCACCGATTATTATCAATGGATCCACCCACTACAGCTTTACGACACCAGCAAACATCTACCACTGGCTTCTGAAGGAAGGGTAAGACTTCTATTTTCTCGCTGATTTTATTTGAAACTCGGAGATTTTATATAAAAGTGCAAACCTGCTTTTAGGACGTACAACTAACTCTCCGAGTATATGTCATTTTCGTCCATTGAAAATATTCAGATGGACTTTAATATTTTAAGTTCTACAAGGATCTGGTATTTGGTAAATTGCTACTGTATAATGATAGCTACGTGAAGGAAATATGAGTCAAGAGCGTTGATAAATCATTGTGATTGTATTGTGTGATTACTGTCTCGGGACGAGCGAAAAACAAATCAAGCGTTCACATTTATGGGTAGGTTGTTGGCACACATGCAACTAATGCTCCTCGGCTCCTTGGGTCTTGAATATATTCAAATTACACCATGTGTGACATACTTCCTAATCTCGATTAAACGCAAACTGTGTGATTTTCCCATTTTAAATCTAATTATTACATTTCTAGGCTTCTATTGTAGTCCTTAAATCATGTCTTAAAGACACGAGAAGTTCAGATCTACTGAAATATTAGTAGATCATTTATTTAGTTCAAGAGGTATTCCTTGTGGAATTTATTGAAAATACATGTTCATGAAAAGATGGTTCTGCTTTGATGGGTAAAATGTGGTTAGATGTATTAAATTCTCCGTATAAAAGGCCATCTCACTTGAGCGCATAGGGTCTTATTGCTCAAAATCCATGCTTCTAATAACACTATCTAAAGAAATTTAGAAAATAAACTCGTTTTCACACAAAGCAGCAAACTCTTCCATTTACGCGAGTTTTTTTTTATTTCAGTTTCGTTAATTGACTTGGTGGAATTTAAACCAAGTCCTGAGGTTTATTAAACGGTTTGTTTCCAATGTGGACAGGGAAAATGAATTTTCTGAGAGGTCTTAATTTAACCACATGAAGTGCCTTTCGGTAAGAACTTAATGAAACGGAAGTAATAGAAAATGGAGATATTCTTCGGCTTAAGTTGATACCTAATTTAGCGCATACATTGCAAGTAATGACCAGTTCGCGGATATAATTGATCCTTCTGAGATTTTATTCACGCATCAATCTCACACGATTCATTTACAGTGTAATAATGCGATAAATTGAAGCAGAATATAGATAAGTGGTGAAAGTGGGGTCGGGCGCAAGTCAGGGTACTTCGTATGAATTACAGATCACTAAAATTGTCAGCATGCTAATTAAAATTTCAATACATGAAGGCCCGAATAGATGTCTTGGAAGTAATTGGTTTGAGATATCGCTCATATCAATATAAAGCATTTAAATTTTAATAAAGGACTGACTTATCAGTTAACCATTTTCCAAATTGATCTTAATACAATAAATAACTGATCGAATTTCAAGATACTAGTGTTCAGGTAAACTTCTGATTGTATTCCAGAACAAATACCAAATAATCAAGAATCTAAGAGACTCAAATGCTCAAACATCTTTGAAACTTGCATCTTTGCTACCATCTTTCAACTAGATTTATTGGGGCTGTCAAAAATGGGTTGTAATATTTAACTGATGGCTACTGACAGATCGGGTTTTGCATACACCGCACAAAATGACGGATCATGAAATGTGGTTTTAAAAATTAAAACCAAGGAGACAGAGATAATGATAGCCATGTTCGGCTAAAAATGGGTCGATGTCTTCAAATGAAGAGTCAAAGCGGAAATTTTAGCTTTTTAATAATATTACTTTAATTATTTTTGATGACAATCAAGTTTTAATTTTGTCTAGATCAGTTCCTATTAGGGTAAGATGAGTTCATCAATTAGCAACTTCTCTTCTGCAAAAACACGATCTCAACAGTTTGTCAAAATACTCGATAATAATCAAAACATAATTACGCTTAAAATGGGGCATTATCTTATTTAATAATAAATTTTTCATAACTTGTTAATAAGCTGCTTCTATTTGCTAGTTTATTTCCCGCATGGTGGATAAAGATTGCCAGTTAAGAGGAGAAATGAGCTTCAGGACTACAAGCTTCCATATTTCAAATCAAGTTGGCTGACAGGAGCTGGAGTTATAAATTATTTGACTAAAGTAATGCTAATGGACTTCCGAAACTGTAGTTGGTCGTATCGCAGTGGTAAACACTTAACGCTAGTGCAAGGCGAAATAAATCAGGGTGTCTGGAATTTCAAGACGGACTTTCTGCACTATGCTGAATGGAGAGAGAGTTTTGAAGTGGCGGTATATGCTTGCCATGATTATGCGTCCAAGTCCGTCACGTCTGCTTCCTTTATCGCCTGAATGACCGTGAAAATAGCAAAATTTCAGCACGACATGATATCAGACTAAAATTGTCTGTGAGGAACGAAACAGTAAACATATTTACTAGTAAAGTAATAACGCCAGCCTGACTGAGATGAGGTCAATATTGACTGGAAAACCAATCACTGTTATTAGTATTAACTGGAATTTGGCTAATAAGAATCGATTAACACAATGCTGCTTATTCACCTGATTATTCGAGAAAGAGATGAATATTGGAATCTGACGTAGAGTAAAATACGGAAACGAGAGGATCAATCTTAATGGTTAGGGGAGAGAATAGTGAAATGCGAATTTCTCATTAGAAAGTTTCCAGGGTGGATTGATGCGTGCATTCAACACGTCTGGTGGAGAGGATTTTCGCTCAATACTACTGGAATCTATACAGTCTTCTTCTATTAGGACGAAATTCTGGCTGAAATGGGCAATAAAGCTAGCAAACATGCAAAACTCATCTCACATTTTATTACAAGAAGTTGTTTACCTGTTTAATAAAATGCTCGAAAGTTAGGTTTATGAATTGTCCACAACTTTCTTGCGAACGACCAAAACAATTTCTCTTTGCTGGGTCAAGAATTTAAAATGAAATATCCCTTAGAGGTAAAATTCAATTATCAGAACTATCTACGTTTCGACAATGAAAAGCGTAGATAACCTTATTCCGTTGCATAATCTCAGTTCAGAATCCTGCAAACGCCACAAATAATAAACATTTAAATCTGTCGTTGAAAGGTCATTTATTAAAGTATTATCGATATAATTTGTTTCAATTTAAGTTCATTTTAGCTAACACAACTAGACTTTTGTTGTAAAAATGGGTGCACGACAGAAAGGAAAAATGATGAATTGAGACCAGACTCGAAGAAGGAGGGCAGTGAGACTTACCATTGCGCGTCTAAGTCTAGCCACTTAGAAGTGGACAAAAAGTCGTGATGTATGTCTGGTAGCCCCAAATTCCTTGACCACGAGCCAGAAGCACATTTCTGTTTATTCTTTCACCAGCACACCATTTTGCGAAACAAGTCTTTTCCTTGCTGACAGTTATGCTGAGAACAATTACTCTGCATCGCCAAAGTGTGCATTTTATTGACATTTCCGGTGATGCGATACTTCCTTTACCTTCAATTGAATTGCATGAAATTGAGTAAGGTTAGTATGGGGTGATGATGTCTTAATGATGATGGATGCAATGCACATCTAAATGCTTTAAAGTGACAAGCTCTCTATTGAAAACTGTCTCAACCGGTGTCGTGAATGTCAAGAGTCAAGTCACTTAGTTTACGAGACGAGAGAGTTCTCGAATATATCGTCCCATGCTTCCTTAATATGACCCTAATTTCTACCGAATTACAGACAGTTTCAGACAGCATTTGATATAATCCTTCGATTTGAAAGTTTATATTGCAGCTGCCGACATTTTTTATATCAGTTGTGTTTAGTAACATTTGAAAGCACACCTCCTAAGTAATATATAGATTGTCCTGGGCCTTGAATAAAGGATAGCGTTCTGAACGCTGATATTTTAACCTTTAGCAATCCATTACAACTTTTATGCCTCCTCGAATATCTCATCAACATTCCCTGTAATTCGAAACAGTATGCTTGATCTTATTAATGATTTCAAGTCTCCTTGGTGGGGGTGGTAGGAGAGGGGTGGTAAAATGTTCCAGAAATTCCGACAGTTGTAGACCAAATCTCTGACATACGAAAAAGCATTTCCTCCTCCTGCCTTTTGACAAGTGGGGGTTAACTATGTCCCTTCATCCGACCCTTTTTGACAGGAGTTTGCAACAGTATCGACGTGTCACACTTCCCCTGCGCTGTTTAATTTTTGGACTGTGCAGCTGTCAGATATGTAAACTGACAACCAACACCACAGAGTGCGGCGGTGTGACCTGTCAACCAAAGACTGGAATGTGGTAGGAGAGAGGGGGAAGGCACAATTTATTGTCCACATTGCATGAAGAAGAGGAAGCCACATTCTACTCTACAATAAAATATATCTAGAGCAGCATTCGTCGGGGAGCAGACTCTTGTGCTACTCGTCTAGACACTGAGTTAGAGAAAAATGATTTTCCGCATAATGGTTTTCTCTTTGTGTCTGTCAGAAGCTTAATGTTTATCACACGCCACGCCACCGCAATATCTTTCATAGTGTGTCTAGCCGTCTGCTAAGAAAGAATTATGCGTCTACTGCTCAGCTTTTAATGACCATTTACTTACCCTGTATATTCCGTGTTCTAACAAACACCATTAGATCATCTTAGTTAAAGCACTTGTGTTAATCCATTTTTGACTTTAGTTCAGATCAAATGAATAGGAAGATTTTTTAAATGTAGACTCATTCGTTATTCTGAAAAGATCGTTTTGAATGAAGTTCTTCTATCTGATCTATTTGAACAAATGGGAACTATCAATTAGTGTATAGAGAGATGAATAGCTTTAAAAGCTGTAAAAGAACACAAATCAGGAAGATGAAACGGACAAATATAGCGTTGAATCGGGCACTAGATAAAATGTACATTTGATTTCAATTTTTATGAATTACGATTTGAGATAATTCGTGTGCTCTCAGTTCAAGGTACCATTCGAAGTCGTTTGAAAATGGAAATTTGCATCTGGGAACGCCTGTCTTTATGGATATACACTCCGATGCCTAAACAAGCACATTTCTTCTCAACTAATGATATACATTGATGGCCGCACAAGCAGTTAGCAAAAAAACGGACTTCGAGCCAATATTCTAAATCAAAACAGCAGAATAAATGGTAAGTCGTAAGTAGGAAAAGGCCATATAAGACAAATGGCATTTTGTAGGGGATGAATGTAAAGTTTTGATTAAGATGAAAATATTTTGTCACAAATTTGACAAACTTTTAAGTCGAGATAGTGAAAATTCAATCTGATTACTCTTGGCCGAATCTCAAACCTAGAATCCCCTTGCAACATATTTATACTTAAAAAAAACTGTAAGGGTCGTGACTCTAGGATCTACCTTCTCTTTTAATTGAGTCGCATCCGTTTACGAAACTACTGATAGAAGTTAAAAGTAGTATCATTAAATTATCATAAGATATAGGGAAAGGGAAAGTCACATATTGGCTTTTTAAAATTAGTTACACAACTAAATTCTCTTGCCTATTTCACATGTTTGAACTGCTAACTTAAATGTTGTCATAGATCCCATGCCTAAAAGATCTTGAAGGATTAATTTAAGACAGTTTAAATTGGAAGGCTTTAATTTCAAATTCTACCCTATTCTCAGCTTGTTAAAGGTTCTCTTGAAAGCCATACATTTCTCTGTCAAAATCGTCAGCTTTCCGATAGAACACTTCTATTGTTAAGCAATGAAAAAAAATGGTTTTCAAAAATGTTAGATAATAAATTCCAAAAAAATTCTAACTTCGTCGGTAAATTAACGAGGCGGGGCCCTGTTAAGCTCAGTTTTTTCCCAAAATGTTCCAAAAAGTGGACCTTTTATTTTCCTCCTTGATACTTAAATGATATCAACCTTGATGGATATATACTGCAACGCAAACTTAATGGAATGCATCGGTAACGACGTGGTAAAAGTGCGGAAGAGGAAACATGAAAAGTACAAAACTAACGCCATCTTCGAGAGTGATTCGAAATTGAGTTACGCCATCAAAAATCACCCCTAACATTGTACAATCGAGCAGGATCACACAATCTCTTCAGATGTAAACGCGGCTTTTGAAATTGTCTTCTTTGATCTTTCATGGAGCACTTTATGACTTTCCCTCATCCCGTTATTCAATGTGATGGAAAATCAACAATTTTGGTGGTAAAACCAATTCCGGGACGACCAAATGATCCACATTAATTGATCCTTGGAGCCACCCACCTATCGTAAATTACTCTCCTCCGAAACTCGAGAAGATTTCTGCCTCTTTCTCTCTAAATGGGAAATTTATTGCGAGATAACGCTTCCCAAGATTACCTGTGTGTTTATTCAGAATCAATTAGGGTAAACTATCAGAGGTTCTCTCATTCCGACTCCATCAGTGAGTGCGTCCCTTAAGTGGGGTATTTGTCAAGTTCATCAAACCAAATGGAACTCCCCTTTTCACCTGATCTAACCTAATACTCCCGACATTTGTGTTTGCGCAGAAATGAGCGCCTATTGCATTATTTCCCCAGGCTTGACAGCCCCAAAGTCACCCTGACAACTCATCGATGATTCATGGCCCCCCGGGGCTTCACATTTCGGACTCATACTGAGTCAATACACTAGGTCTAATACATATCTGCCTTCTATCAATGAGTCTTTAAAACGTTCTCATTATTTTTTTCTACTTTCCTTTTACATCAATCATGCTCTCCCATTGGAAAAAGCAGAGCATTTTGACTTCTTCGGACGAAAAGCCATCGTGAGTGTATACGAGTAAGTGAGAAAATTATCTCAAAAAATTATGCGGAAGTTAATTAAAAGGGCTTCGGAAGCACAAATTGGCACTCGTAAGAACGCAGCTCAAAGAAACCTAGTTACTGTAATTGTCAATAGGAATTCTTTAGAAAGTAAATTGGACAGTAAATTCGCCTGTAACTAACAATTCCTGCAAATTATATTTTGTCATTTTCTTCACATTTCTGAAAATCGATCTACTAACGGCGTGAATAAGCATCGTAGAGGGAAAAATCGATAAATTAACTGCTGAGTCATGTGAGGGGTTTGTAATAAGCTAGTTTGGTTCGGCAAATGGGGAATTAGAGATTTATAAAACATAAATTTTGCCGTTTAGCTAAGTAATCTGGATAGAGGAAGGGGAAGGTAGGGGTGTATTTGTACCAGGACATGTGAATGTCCCTATTCCCACTTTCCCATTCCCCTTTCGCACTCTTCCACAATCAATAAATCAAGATGAGGGTTTATGACCTCCTTCTACAAATCAAAGGACATATACAATAGATTACAAATTTTCTTAGAGAGTTATATGGGAAATTTGCCCAAGACTGATTCATTAGTGTAGACATCTTTTCTTCCTAATTCTAATTTTTTTCTATGACATTCAGTTAAATCTGGGAATTGTCATGCCCTATCTTGGTAATTGTGTGACAAACGATATAACTACCAGATTTTTATGAAGCATTTTAATGCACGTAGAGTGACATGGGACATTATATGTCATTGTCAATCAACATAAAGGACCATTTACTGTAGGTTTAGCAAGAGATACGACCTGTCAATTTCTTTGAGCCATCAAATTTCAGACTCTCAGCATAAACAAAGCTAGTCAAGTTTCAGAAGTTTGCACCCTGTTAGACGTTTTAAATATCCGTATTTAGGGAATAAATAATGGTTAGTGAAGTGAATAAAGATTGTGTGGCAAGGTGTGATTTATTATGTAGAACACCGTGAGATGTTCAATCCTATCTTTCTATTTCACAAATAGGAGAATGACAGCTCGTCATCATAGATCGCGCTCTGTGCAGAATACTTAGCAGGGGAGGGGAGGAGGGAGGGGGTGGTGGGGCATGGCACATGTCATTTCACAAATCCATCAAATCAACATCACTATCATTCATACAGATCGTGGTTTTCATTGGACAGGTGGAATCTGCGATTTGATTGGCTAGCAGGTCCAGTTGGCAGCCAACCAGCACGAAGTGAGCTGCGATTGGTTAAGGTGTAAACGTGAATTGATGCCATAGAGACATCAAGGAGTCATTTATGAAAAGCCGACTTCTTGTGAGGTGTTGTTCAGGAGCTCTCTGAATCCCTCATCTTACGATAATCTGCCATCTATCTCCAGGCGCAACTATTACTTATCATACGTCAACGGATTTATTCTTCATTTTCCATCATGAGTGAAGTATCCGCCTACATCCAACCTGATCACTTTGATTCCGATAAGAAAAATGTAGTGAGTTCTTTCTTGATAATCCATATTTAATTTCCTCCTGTTTGTGTATTCGTAAATATTTATTGAATGATGCAGGGGATTTCATCAGGTAGAAATAGGTGAACTATATTCGTCTAATCAGGGAAATTTGATAGGTGTTAGGTTTGTTTATCACACTTCATTTGCTAGCTGTCAACTGTCAAGTTTGGATAGATGCGACCGACGCTCGAGCAGATCGAGATAGTATATATTTGTGAGTGACGGCTCTAACTGTATACTGATGTCAAGCAGTAAAATTGTCGCCGAGTTTTATAAATTTAAATTTTCCCCTCCAACAAACATAAACAAGCAACCTATCTTTTTCTTTTATCCGTCTATCTATTTATTCATTCTTCTATCTGCTACCCATCCGTCACCACCTAATTGACAGTTACGGTTGTGCATACACAGATGCAAAAAGCAGAACTTATTCTCCATGTCTAGGTGTGTTTTTTTGACAATGGTAAGCATTTGAAGGCTTTCCCAGTATTTCTTTTGTGAGTAGCCAAAATAGAAGAAGACATCAAAGGATTCTCGACTATCTTCATGCGCTTTGCCACCAGGTGTGTATATGGTGGCCACAACAGTCATAAGATTAATGACTTCGTGTAGGGGTTAGAGAAGGTCTGCCTGCTACTTCTCCCCACCATGCAAAACCCCTCTAGTCCCTATGTCACACTTATAGACACTCACACATTGGTTTGATTTTGTTAGTGCGCTAGTAGAAAAGCAGTTTTGATCCACCAAGGAGAATGATTAATGCTCCTGTCTGATCGGTCTTTGCATTTTGTAGAACGATTTCCTCGGACAAAACCCCCTCCTTCTATTGGCACGCACCTGCCAAAACATCGGTGTTGAAACAAAATCATCCTCTTCGACCACATCCTCATTGTCCGGTAGTTCTGTGAAATCATCTACAAATGGAACAGTAAAGTCACCTAGCAACAACAATTCATTCTCTATTTCGAGTTCATTCAACAAAGTGTTTACAAATCGAAATGTTGCTAAGGCTTCTACTACGATGGTTCCTCCTGTTCAAACCTTCCCTCCTCATCACGCGATAGCTCAGCACAGCCCTAAAACAGCCCAGTCAAATTCTATTCCCCCTTTGGCTTCGACTTCAACAGAAGATTCTGGATTGTACATTCCACCTTCTTCAAATTCCCTAATCCAACTCGCTCGACTTTCTTCCAGTCTGAAAATTCCAAGTCCTACACCGAATCTAATAAGTCTTGTTGGTGAACGGCAGAAGCGTAGCAGCAAGACTCTTGATGTACAACCCCCAAATTCCAAATATGGAACAGCAGCCTCATCCCAGTCCGGTGTGAGGCTCCCTAAACGGGCAAGGAGACAGAGTTTCGGAAGGACATCAAGAACCTCTAAACCACTTGACTTTTCCTCGCATTTATCCTCCCATTCTTCTCCCTTGTCTACTTCTTCTTCCTCGGTCTCTCCTTCGTCCCTGAGATCGACTCCGCCCTCCCACATTTCCCCACCTCCCCCAAATCTATCCCAAGCACCTAGCATCAATCCTGCTTCTTTTGAGTTCATGAAAAATCTGGCAACTGCTGGTCTATCTATGCCCGTTGACTCATGCAATTCAACGAGTTCAAACCCTCTTGAAGCGTTCTTCAGTGTCGGTAGCTTGCTGGGTGCTTCCCCAGACAGTCTTCGCGAACTTCTTGTGTCAATTGCGCATTCCTTATCTGAACGCCGTGCTGCTGAAACAAACCTTTTCCTTGAACATCAGCAACAGCAATCAAAGATAATTCAGGGGAGCGTTTTTGATCCCAGCACTCAGTGTTTATATTGCGGTCATGTATGTTCAGATATGAGCAGTCTAGTTCAACACATCTACACGCATTTGGCGTCTCTTCATAAACAGCAGACAGAATCGGCGGTAACTTCGTTAACCCCTCCTCGCCCACCTCAGCAAGCTTCGATAATTCCTCCTACTAGTACCTCCTCATTCGATCTGGCCTCTTTCTACTCGAAGTTACTACATAAAGCCCCCGAAAGTCAAGCTCCTCCTGCTCCTATACAGCCTCCCATGGTTCCCTCTGATCCCAACTCCCTTTTCATCGCTTGGTTGAACCTTTTTCGCCCAGCCGCTTATGGTGAGGGACTGACGGGAGCTGCTAACCAATAAATTCTTCAATCCACACCTCGTTACTTTGCCTCCCCCTTACACACTCAACCTAGTCTTTCAGAGAATATCGAAAATACAGCGGAAGGGAGCTTGCATTTGTTTTTTTGTACGATTGAGTCCCCTTTCCATCCCTCCTCAAATTTTATGTTTGTCCGTCCAATGCACTGATCTCGTTGCTAGGGTAAATCAAATCAATCCAAGCAATCTTCCTGTTGTTGTTATCTCTCTCTCTCTCTCTTGCTTGATCCCAAAATATCTTCTGTCCAGTCCTCTCCATATATACATACATATTCAAAGTGCATATATACTTTTCCCTCCCCGTATTTGCCCTCCATATGCGTATTTAAGCTTGCGTGTACAAGCCAAAAGGCGAAAGTTAACTTTAACAAATATGAGCTTATCTTTATCAAAACAAACCTATGTTCTCTTTTAATGTAAGTTAGCCGGTTAGATTGAGCGTTTTTTCGCCAATCTATTAACAGATCGAGCACAGATAACTGAGACATACTTGTGCTAATTTAGTCATATGATGCATTTTAATACTTTAAAAAAAGTTGGGCTTTGAAACAATTTGACTTTAAAGTTGGATTGATTGCAAATTAGTAGTAATATCCGTGACAGCTAATTTAAGCATAGTGTTTATTTTATAAATCACCTTAACAATAGGTAATTTATGTACAAAGTTAATCCAAAGGATCTAACGATGCTAAAATCATGCTGAGTACCACAGCAAGGCTGATTCAGCTGAAAAGCCTATTTTTGTAAGTAGTATAAAAAGAAGCACATTTTGAATGAAATATGTCTATTTTCCAAAATGGGCTTTGCAGAACCGTGAGAGTAAAGTGAAACGATGCCAATCATTTCCAATTTAACTTCGCTCAAACAAATTTCCCATAATTATTATCGATCAGTCATTATGCTAAAAATGAACACATACGGTTAAAAAATAATAAATAGAGGTTGTCGTAATTATCAATGCTAAACTATTTTTTGATATCAGAAAAGAATCCAAAATAAAAGAACTCCTCAAATTCTTTGGTTTTGGAACTTGGAAGAAAAATTACACACCTCAAAAAGAATCCAAAACTCAATTAATCTTTATTCTGTAGTGTTAATATTAGCCTGTTAAATAGAGATTGATGATTAACAAGGGTTTTGGATAAAATAATAAATGAATTGGGTGTTTTGGTAATTAATTAATACGGCGGTTGAAAGTTGATTTCTAAACTAGAAAAAAATCATATTTCCACGATACCAGATTTAGTTTCAAGTTGGGGATGATATTTGATCCGAAATGTGGATGGTTTAGGGCAAAAATATCGGCATTTGCGTTATTTGAAAGCCATTACTTTAGAAATTGTAAAATGATTGAGAAAAAAATGACAAATGATTGTTAAAATACAAGATGGATCAGGAAATATAGGGAATTTAAATTCTGGAACCAGTGAGTTAGCATTGTAATAGCCAGTTGTTCTAAAAGCTTAAACTTCAATGATCGGGAATTTTGGGTGAGTTCACGGTTGCAATATTCAGAGCCTTTCGATTGATTAATGGAATTAGACAACTGATTAGGAGCTTTTGATTCAATTGTACCTTCTGACAAAATAGCAAATGAGATTAAAAAAAGAACCTTTAACATTGGAACTCATAAAATTGTACAAATAATCTATAAAAGATGAAGGGTTGATCGTTTTCAACTTGGTCCGGCATCAAGGAATTGAGCTTGATTTTAAAGCCTGCCGTTGCTATCACATTATTCGTAGCCTCTAAAACGCATCAACACCCCTAGTATAAATCGTGGCTTTTCATATATACAGAAGGAAACATCAGCGGCAAATTTGCACTCCTAAACTCTGTTTATTTATCGAATTCTATTAGTTTATTGTATAATGTCATTAAATTAATTATTCAAGATGTGGTGGTAGATTAGTGATATCCCGAAGAAGGGTTCACTTTAATTCCCTGGCTTGGTCAAGTCAGCTGAAATATGTCCAAAAGCATTGCTACCTGGACCTCATTAATTAAATGTGATTTGGAAGATAATAGATTAAAGAGCATTTATTAACTAGATTAGGTGACTCGCTATATGTCTGGCAGGTTAGGTATTATGGTTTCGGTGTACACATGGATACGGAATGGCAGATAAATTCAAAAGAAGGAGAACTGAAAGTGAATTCCTTAATCAGATTAATAGCTATCGGTTGTCTTATTTATGTGCAAGTCGCAGCCGGAAAAGCAGACATTTTCCTTAGTAGACTTAGGAATCAATTGGAAACACTACAGCACTTCAACTAGGGGCTTGAGGTTACGATTAAATTCCCCTGAGGGGGCGTCAGTCATTATAATCGACACACTTAAGTGGTGTGTGTGTCGGGTCTTTGATGATTTAAAGACGCCGCCGACAAATTGCACATACACAAGTATCGTTTTCATTCATTCGCTCCATATACAGAGTAAACACACAGAGTAAAAAGTTATTAATTATAATCACTAAACTGGACTCTGTAAAGCATTAGCGACTTGTTAAGGTCTTTCAAAATTTATAGCCCGCCAAGCCGCCAAATAATTGATTGGTTGGCATAGGTCAACACTCCCAGTTTGTTATTTGTGTAAATCTAGGACATTTTGGAAATCTATTTGTAAAAATACGATCAACTGATAAAGAATAAAAATAACGTTTCAAACCAAAAAAATGTTGTTTTTTTTTACCACGGGATGGGTTGATTTAGATGTTAAAAGGTCGATATTTTATTTACAAACCTAATCGGTAACCTCAAAATACCACTGGAAGGAATTTTCAGTTATTGCGAAAGTCTCACAAGATCACATTACTAAACTCTTTGAATACTAAGACATGAATTAAATCCATCTTAATGTTCTCAAACTAAATGTGGAAGCTTAAAATCATGTCCCAATGGGAAGGTATGGAGCCACTTTGATTGACAGAAAAGACCCACAAGAGGAGTACTCGGCCTTATCCCTACTTTTTTCGGTACGATGTTTTCTCCATAAGACTCACTTCAATGTGGGAAATTAAGGGATAATAAGACTGCGTCATACACAAAATTTGACGGCTCCAAATCAATCAATCAAGCCAACCTCACGTTCTCTAATGCCCAGCTGCCTTCCCACACTATCGCATTTTTTCATCTGTCACTTTGACGACTCAAATTTTGTGCACCAAAGAGAGGCATTCGTGGGAAAACCAAAATACTCCTGTTTCATTGATAGATGAAGCTAATTAGTCCTCGAATTGCACTCTACTCAAATGGCTCTTTCCAGATGAGTTGAATTAGCAACATGAACGAGCCGATGGTTGGTTGATGATTAATTAATATATTTGTGATTGGCAGAACGGTAAACAGTTTGTCAATTTGTGACGTACCATGGGAACGCTGCTGTCTAATGACAGTACGTCTTTCAATTCGATGCAGGATATTTTTATTTAATGATGAATCAATAATTTTAAGGTAAACCATAATTACAGGTGAAGTACATTTCTTACCTGTAAATTGAGGATAGAACGAAAAACTCAAGAATTTTCTTTGCACGTTATTATTTGTACCAATCATAACTTAATATTATAGACTAACACCAAACGCTTGGCAGCTATGTGCAACCAGAGTGAAGGTATCTTTTAGATAATGAAGTAAATTACGCATTGTTTATAATTGCTAACTTGGCTTTTATAAGGCCACGAGGTATCTGAGTCTCAGGAAAAGTTGAAAGATAACCTTTTCGCTCAAACTACACTTTTACATTATTTACAAAATAACTTTGCCTATGTAGGATTGGATACTTGAATCATGATTGACAACCCTGTTCACCAATTATCGCAGTGTTGAGTTTTCACAGGTGGTGTTACGTATCCACGTGTGACTATGGAATCCAGTAATCAAAAACCCTGAGGAAGAGAGATGTAGCCTGTGAGTTCCTTTTGAGTCCACTGCAGCTGTCCAATTGGACCTCCTGACAGTATAAACAAAGAGATCTTCGGAAATTTGAATGTTCCAGAACATAACACTATATGGGCACGTTTTGGAGTTCGGAAACTATCCGCTCAAGTATAACAATGACGAAATATTGTTACAAAGCAAATGCTCAGATCGGTACAAAGTTTACTAAGAGCTCTCACTCAAAACCTAACTTCATAGATTTAAGAAGGCTTAAACGCATTAAGCTTCGTTACTTTTTTATTTCCAGATAAAATATCATTTCACATGGAAACATTTCAAGCTTTGCTATGTTAAAGAGATGTAATAAAAAATTATACCGAAACTATAAAACCAATTATCTCAACCAATCAACAAGTCAACAAGTCCTTGACCTTGGAGAAAGATTATTAAATAAGGCTCCTTTTGTCTCTGACTTTATTATTAAGGTCAAACCAATCATGTCACCTCTTCCATCTAAATTAAAATCTTTTTTTTCTTAAAATGCAAAGCTCTCATTTTTGCACTGAATTTGGTTATTATATAATATAAGTAAACCATTTACCTTTCAATCATTCTCTGATATTCGAATTTGTGCTCACTGAAATTGTCGAACGAGCACTTTACCTGATCTTTTTTAGTGAAATTGTGATATCGAAGCATCAGGAGAAAGTTCAATGATTACAATTTCAATACCACAGTGCTATTTCCAATACCATTAGCGCCAGCACAAGTTCTTAATGGCACCATTTTCACAAATATACAAATGTTCTCATCTTTTCAATAACCATTTGTCCACTATATTCCCATCGTTTGCAATATCCCATTCTTTAACTTTCTCTCCATGGTTCAACGAGCTAAAGCCTAATTTTTTGTTCACTTTCGTCGTCCAGCGACCTAAACAATCGGTATTTTTTCTAAAAGTCAAAAGATCCTAATCCTCTCTCCGTTTCGCATGATAGATTTGAGTTTACGCGGTATTTGGGGTGCATACAATTTGTGTAGATGGAGTTATAGCGTGAGAAAAACACTCGGCTACCTTTTCATCATGCACCCGTAGTGATGAACCTTGGCCAATTTAGTCTTCCACTCTCTGGAGATAATCCATTACCACTTCTGTTTATTCTAACTCGACGGTGTAATGATTTGGTATTGCTGTCGTCGTCGTCGTCCTTAATTTCACTTTGACATGTTTAGCTAGTAGGTTTAAACTCTAAATGACATGAATATAGCATAAATGGTTGGATCAATTGAAACCCCGCTGATAATTTTGTTTCGAAATAGGCCTCGTTGGTAAGGTCGCTGGGATTTCGAGAGCTTTAGCGCCAATGAATGATTCACAAACACAACTTTGCGGACCACAAAAGCAGTTAACATTAGTAACTCGTGCTAAGAAACAGTTAGAGTGGTTATGCCAAATATTCTATCCCAATCAAATTTTCCATTGTGTATTTTTCAAAGCCACGCTTGACTAGAAAGTGGTGCTTTCATGAAATTAAGATGGAAGAGGTCTAAAGGAAAATGTGGCACCTGTTAATACCCAAACTTAAGAGGAATCATCAAAATGTTCACCACAGCAATCTCCAAGACTCACTCGGTCTTTTTTCTAATAGATGTGATCAATACATAAAGTAATGCCTTCCAAATCAGACATTATTTATCCAATATTTTCATTTTTGAGCTTGTATGAACATCACCTGTGATGTCCTAGGCTTGTCGCTGATAACCCCTGACAAGTAACCATTTGGTACAGTACCTCGTCTCCGCATGGGTTTAAACCTCAGATTCACGTGATATTTCTTGTTCAACCCCTTTCGTATGTTCGTTGTTACCATAAGTGACTCCGATGGATTTAGTTATGTATTTTTATATGAAGACCCATGTTGTAAGTACAATTAGTGGGTTCCTACCTTGAGGTCTCTTCTTCGAATCCCTGATCCTGTTAATACTACATAATAATAGAGCACCACAAGATAATTAATAATGACAAGCCTTCAAGTCTTCAATTTAGTGTTGGTCACAACAAGTGAACAAAGAAGAAATTAGCCAGGCGAAAACAATTCTCATATTTCACCCTTTGCGACTGTAAAAAACAGATGATCGATAATTGTTTGCCCTTTGTTTACGTAGCATTATCATATATATATATATATATATATATATAGCAATACATTTAAGATTTAAGTTACTTATCATTATAGTCGTTTATAATAAATTTGTAAAATCGATTCTAAATTACCATTTTAATAATTATGGCAGCAAGGATGAAAATAAACAAATAATCACTGAGCTAAACTGCAGGAGTTCAATTTTTCTAATATTCAGCTGACTTATTGAAGTTGATGAGGCCAAGACAAGTGAAGACTGTATTCAAGATACTGGCATTTTCACTAATTGGATTGAGGATACTTCACCAATTCATTGATAATCATTTCTTGTTTCTGTAAATCCACATAATCTCATGCCTTATAAATAAAGAATGATTTGGTGGGATTCTTCAACTCCGATTACTTTCACCAATGACCGAATCTAGTCTCTTATAATACTTCGAATCCGAACGGGCAGTTAAAAGTATAGAGGTCACGGATTGTGCAAAGGTCTTTTCAGATCGCTCAAACAATTATAGTAGCGCCCATCGAGAAGTGATTAATACAGAAGGAATTTCAGAATTCAATCTTTGGAAAGAAGATTGATTAAGTCACCCTAGGATATTTTACCTTATAACTTTATTAATACCCTTTTTTAATGGTCACATTGTATATTACTGAAGATTGGTTTGGATTTAGTTATTTATGATGCGTGAATTCTGTTAACTATAGCATTCTAATAATAGAAATCACAAAACGATTGTGCAGTGATCAAAGTGTGCACCCACCAAGTTTGAGGTCACAAGATTGGGGCTCACCGAAGCACACTCAGAAATGCAAATGGCCAACAGCATTGACTAGCCCGAGTCAACGAAAAGGGTAGTTAAATGTGAGATTCTCATTGTTTCATTGATTTGCAGATCTATCTCGACACTGTTTATTCATTGAAAGGCAATAGTTCTATGCTACTATAAAAACCACAGTTAATTGGTAAACCACACTAGCACATATTACATCTTCACTGCCAATTCGCACATATCGTATATCGTAGTCTTTATAGCATCATTTTCAGTGATGGAAATGCTTATGGTCACTTATTGTGATCGACCATTATCGCAACAAAAACAAATCAAAGGCGCTTCTTGGGCAAAACATTTAATTGAGCAAAATTGGCCTAAAATTTCTTGTTATTTCATCCATGCAATATTAAATCGGCTGGCTTCTGAACATCAATTGTGATTATTTTGAAGTGGCAAAATGGTCTGTAGGAAACTGTAGGCACGCATAGGTGAACTACTCATTTAGCAACTCATTGTACAACTTGGGTTCAAAAGTTAAATGAAACAAGACTCTCTGTCCCCCACCTTCCCCTTTTCTGACAGACGATTAAGTTGCTTTCCACACTTATAAATTGCAATTGCTATTACCATGGCCAATACTAATAGCTTTTAACTATCAATTATTCAAATAAAAAATCGGTTTTACCATGAGGTTCTTACTCTCTTGTCCATTTATGAATCATTTGCGGCATTCATTTCGAGTGCAGAGGTACCATGGTAGATCTTTCCAGGAAAGGAATTCAAAGTTGTTATATCTGGTGAGGGTGGCTACTCTCCTTACTGGGTGTGCTCCAATAAGTCTAAACCCCCGAATTTCGACCTTGCGAGTGAGCATGTTAAGAGCTGAGTCACCAACAAAAATGTTTTTTTAACACGGTACAACGATTGTCAATGTTCAAGGTTAAGCCTTATTATCAATTAATTCTCCTCTTGTTATATAAGCGGAATGAGTATTTTTGAAGAAGAATAGTTTACATCGCAATTATTACTCCATAAAATGCCTAACACGTCTATTATAAATTTATAATGATTTAATGAAAAATTAACTGCTAGTCTAGTTTATCTGTTCATAAATGTAAGGGGCAAAATGGATTGAATTGACAAGAATAGTCAAACATTCTAAATGTCGTGAATTTAAGCTCACCAAAGGACATTACACAATACATTGCGATCCACAAGAGAGATTAGACGAATCAGTGTAACCAGGATTTAATTAAAATAAGGTTCTTGACGCCCAGATTTTAATGTCTAATTAAATTTGACTTTTCCCCGTTACAAACTCTCATTGCTGCTTCAAGATTAAAAGTTGTGAAGTTTATGATTGTGCTAGTTCGGCGTTGACAGTAGATGTCCCAAAGCCATATGTTGTCTTCTTCATATTTTTACGTATACCACACAATGAATGCCGACTTACACAGTCCGCTGTCACATCGCGAATGTTAGACACCCATCAAAGAAGAGAGAAAGAGAGCATTGTGATTGTGTGCATGCGTACTTTGTGATGGCGTTTATTTATTTCTTTGTTAGGTTGCTAGCAGCTTGAAGGATAGATAACGTTTGTACTGGCACAATTGACACATGCATGTGAGGTGCACCACCGAAATACCTCCTTCCTTCCTCCCTCTTCACCATGACGCGTGGCAGGTGTAAAAAATCAATGTTCAAAATGAGGTAGGGGGGGAGGGGGGGGGAAGGAGAGGGGGGGAAGGGGAGGGGGGAATAACAAAACCACAGCTGAAGTTTAGTTTGCTGTGCTAATTTCATAAAGTTTCTGAGACAACTCAAATGAGAAATTCGTATTATTCCACACTTATTTTTAACAAAATTCACATCACCCGATGGGCATTTATCTCGCCACCTCCAAATGATCCAAAGTGAAAGTTTTGCCATTAAACGATTGCATTTCATGGTCTTTCCAAATGCTATTTTCCTGGCATTTGCCTATATTTTGCCTTTATCAGAACAAATGCTACGAAAGAAGATCTACCTGCGCGATCTCTTCAATTTTTCGGACCTGGCGCATAAATATTGATGTACGTAGGTAAATACATATTGTAATTGGACTGACCACTAAGGTATTAGAACATTTGTTCCCAATGGTTCGCAGCATTTCATTCCCATTCTTGGGTCATAATAATTTAATCTTGTCTACATTCCCACGATTCCGGAAGTGGTTGCCATTTGGGCTGGCGATCATAAGCGATAACGACCAAAACGCATTATGGCTATGGTAATGACCATTAAAGAAAGTTCGAAGGAGAAGTATCATCTTGGAGTTGCTTAAGTTGGGAGAGTGAAAACCTCTCTGTCAATTAATACAAACAGAGCCTGTGAATATACATTTACAATTCTTATATCCACGACATCTGATACTGTCGGCATACACGATGACCTATAGATGAATACCCATGTTTTTACAATTATTCTATCCTTTCCTATTAAACTATCAAACATTTTTTTGATCAGTAACCAATGGATAAAAATAATTTAAAGTAATAAAAATCTACAATACATGTAGAACATGACTCGAAACTTCCGAGTAAATGTAATTGACAATACACCAAAAAAATGGCTTCTATGTTCTCAGAATTCGTTTATCGCTGAAAATAACATCTATCCCCCATGATCTTCAGAATTTAACAGCATATATAACCATTGTTCATTAGATAAATCTGATCTATAATGCACCCAAGTTCTTTATTTTACCGATAGTTATACTAAGGATAATCTCTAAGTGGCCTCAATAGCGACTCAACTGGATTACCCTTGGTTCAGTATATATTATCGAACATTTAGAGATTTAGGTACCTCCTTACACAATTGCCACTGGTACTAAAGGAATGACCGGGTTGTAGCGAGCTCTTCAAAGTGAAATAAAGACCTACTCTTGAGGAAGGGATGTTAATCACTTAAAATTCACAATACGGAGAGAGTTGTGCACTCTTCTATGAAAGAGCTAGGTTTCATAACCTAACGAAGCCGGTAATAAATCTGAGAGTGTGAGTCATTCCAGATTGATATACTCTGCTCGCAAACCAAATTCAAAGGCAAGAAAGTACACCCGCGTCAATTTGTCACACACTCACATGTCACTTGCATCATACTTGGCATCATAAATCGACGAAGCTAAAATTATTTATTACTTTTTAAGTGTAGAGGTTAAAAAGCGCACTCTCACTTGAGAGTCAGTTGTGAGCTTCTCTCGGAGTGCGAACATAAATTTAAACCGCAACGAGACTTCAAGGATCGGCAACTGCTCCTGATTTAGGTAATCCGTTTATTAAAATTCGAAAACATAAGTTATTTTATTGAGGCTCGGTCCCTAGCGTCACCGGATAGAAGAGATTCAGTTTTGTTTGCCTAGGGTACTACTGACCAATAGTGGCCAACCATCACTTTTGATTCACCAAATTTGATGGTTGCGGTTAGGTTAAATGGAAATCTATTGGTGTTCTTATTAAGGTAAATGACGGTTTAATGTGGATTCATGCCAGTCGTAGTAAGAATGAATCTTCTAAAATACTCTTTCCCTGGTGGCAAATCATAAACGATCGCTTTATATTGACAGTATCTTTGTTATTCAAGGACAAAATGTCCTAGAGACACCTCCCTACCTAGTCCAAACTGAGTGTCTAACTTTTTTCCTACTAATAAGATGAATCCGAACTAGTTTTTGAAACTTAGGATTATAAAAATGCGGATAAATACTCTATAGAATCAGTATTTGTAATATGCTCTTGAAAACTCCCTCCTCTAAACCCATGCCAGAGGTGCGAATGCCTAGTGGTTATAATACTTTTTCATTAATTTGTGTTAATTAGGAAAAGCTAATCAAAGTCTCCGAAAGTCATCACCTTCGATCTTGTATTATCGCTACCAATTGGGAAAACGAATTGCATGGGCTAATATATATACAAACATATGCACCCACGCATTTTTATCCTTTGCTGTGAGTATTCAACTGAAAAAAATTCAATTAAAAAATGTGGATAAATAAAAGTGAATTTGTTTGAATAAAAATTTTTCTGTAATGTTTTTTTAACTACTTTCAATGGTGTAATTAATCAAGCTTATTCAAGTCAATAAGTGGGAAATATTAAGAAAAAGCTGCGGTTTAAATTAGAACAACTTGAATCTGCCGAGCAAAGAGCAAACCAACATTTGAATATTTTTAATGTGAACACTTGCTTCTTCCACATGTGATGAATGGCGCTCCCTTTGATCCACAGAATATATGCGAACCAATTTCGACTATGAATTTATTTTTCTGTGAAGATCCGTTTCCACGAGCGCGTATTTACACTCGTTTGCTTCCTCTGTTGCATGTGTCATGAATTGGTTCAAATTCAATAGATCCCAGAGGAAATCGCCCGTTTAGAATTTCATAAGTTCAGAAATGATACAGCTCCATTGTTAAATTAGTGTTCCATGGGTGATTTATAGATAATTTCACATGGTGCTGCCAATTCCAAATATGCCTCTGCTTTGATCTAATTTTACCAAGTGTAATTAGAGAACTAATCATTAAAATGACAAACCAACTTATCGACCCCATGAAATTACGTAAATAAAAATTTAAATACTGTTATTTAACTCAATTAACTATCGAATGGGAAGTTTTGCTTATACTAATACAATAAAATAATGGGTTGTATATTTTTTCATGCATTTATTTTGAGGGCCTGTAGACCAAGGAAAGTTTACCTCCTAAACAAATATTACGTCGAATTGTTTTAAAATTTCAGATAAAAAATTTATGTGAGTTACTTTAAATAATTGCAAATTCGTGTTTGCAATATTTCTAACAAAATATTTTCATATTTTTGCCTCCTGCACATTAATGTATTAATGCAAATTTCGACTAATTATCTTTTGTTTAAAAATTTGATGCCTTTAATTTACTTATTAAACTCTTTTTCTCCTAAATGATAGTTTATCTAACCAGATCACAATTCCTATTTGCAAATTTTTGAATTGTTTATTTAAAGGGTAAAATTATGAATTAAAGATGAATAGCGGTCATAATATAAAATTTGGGGAGAATAATCACGGAATTATTTTTGACATATTAATAAATAGAAGAATTCTACATTTCAAATTAAATATGCATGCTAATTCCGAGCATAACCCTATTATTAAATTAAATTCCATACTTTGACTGCCATAACAAGTAAGAATGCTCTAAACATTTATACGCTAACAGTAGGTTTTTGAATTTATACTGAATAATGGTTAACAAAAAGAGACACAATGTACCAGGGCATTCTAAAGATCAAATTTTAAATGAAATTGTCTAAATAGAAGTTATTGTAAGGAAAAATTAGTAATTCAATATAATTCTTGTTTCCTACCAAAGCTCTAATAACATCAACCTCCTCCTTGTTTTAATAACTATTCTAAACATCAGCATTTTTAATTGGTGAAATAAAATGAATTTAAGGCGGGGCAAGTATATACTACTCACGGCATTCGTAAGTACCTTTCCCGTAGTATGTCATAATCATAACAAAGCCATATTCATCTCGTAGGTTTATTGACAAGTAAAATTGAATTTCTAAAACGGAACTTCTGTTTATGGCGAACAGGATGAGGTGATGGGAGGAAGGGCGGTTGTTATTTACGTGGACATTTGTTTAAAATGGTTTATTGCGACATCTGCAGAGGGAAACAATAATGATGCACATCGTTACTGAGTAGGTGGTCATGCCATAAAAGTCCAATGGGAGTTGCTGTCTTGCATTGATAAATTAGCGAACACAAAAAAATTAGATCATGAAATAACTCAGATTTGAGAGGGAATCATCGAAAAGGAAAGTACGAATGTGTAATAGCCTTCAGTTCTAATTATTTTAATTATTAGCGTGTTTGCTACCTATTTGGAAATTAATTTAAAGCCATTTAGAGGGCAATCCTTTTGACATCTTATGTTGCCGCGCCTTTGACTGATTACTTTCTTCTTCATATGTACTTGGAGAATTCCAGTTTTGAGTTCCAATTTTTTATTAAACATTCTGAATCATTGTAGTTTCTTCCTTCGATTCAGTGCTAATTCTCTGTTGCGTTTGGCACAAGGGCCTAACCTGATCACCATAAGAGATAAGACAATGAAATTCGTATTAAATAGCCACAAAATATAGTCAGTTTGACCTTTGACAGGGCATATTTCGTTAATTACTATTGCTTTCATGAACGAAAACTTCCAGATCTTATGGGATGTACATAGAAACAGCCGTAGCACGAAAAAATCACCTACAGTCAAATGAGGAAAAAAGTAGTGCCTCGAACACTGTCTGCTTTCGTAATGCCCCAATCAACTTCGACGAGTCGGCTGAAAAACTGTATACTTACTGATTAACTAGATCAGTCCGTTTATCCCATCAAATCTCAGTTTTGGAATACTGACATGGGAAAAACCTTGTTTAATCAAAGGAATAATTGCTGGAGATCTTAATATTTTCATGACTTAGCGGTAAAGTTGACTTACTTGCTACATGTCCGATGCTTTTCAGTACACATTTCACAAGAATCGATCTATAATACAAATTTTTCATTAAGGAGAAAGTCCAGGACGTTATTCTTCTGCTCGTTCTTGCTCTGTCTTGAATGAATGTTGATAAATCCTCTTTTCCTTACGCTTTAATTGTATTCTACAACAAACTGGGCTTAAATTTTCATTTATTACAATGTATAGAATGCATACTATGGCATTTATTGATCATGTGCAATTCATATTCCTTTGCTTGTCTTAATGTGCGCGACAAATCAAACTAGACTCAAGGTCACTTGATAATTCATTAAAATCCATATTTGTCCTTGAACGTTCATAGATATATGTTTATGAACGGACAGAATCTCTTGTTCCGAAACCAGTTCACTTAATTCAACAAGAAAGAATTCCAAAATGAAAATCAACTCGTCTCCACAATTCCTTAGAATTAATGCATATAAGGAAATAAGAGCCAATATCTGAAAAAGTTAAAAAAACAACTTTAAATCAACGAGTACATGAACAAATCTGGAACTGTTTATTACTAAGCTTTCTTGTATCAAATTACCAATTTCACGAAATAGCCAATTTCATCGAATTGAGTAGATCTCCTCAGATGCGACTTTATTTATTTCAGAGTGATAGGAAACAGCATACCTCTTAAAGCTTTTCAAAATTTAAATTTAAACCATTGCCAAACGAAAGGACGGAATTGTCAGACCATCAAATGTTTTGCTAATCTCTAAATGCCTTATTTGATTCGTCTTTGTTTTGGAGGGCGTTAACACCGTCAGGCATCAATCGATTTCAGGAACGAGGTCTTTATCCGTTTAAAATTCACTGCAAAGTTATTACAGAATCGCCATACTTTGTAGGTATCCTGATTGTCCAGCTGTTTGCATTCTGGAAGGAAGATGTTGAACACTGATCAAAGTTTTCATTTTTAGTCTTCAGAGGCTGGATGACTATGTGTGATAATACTCTTGCTATCCATACCACACGCTAAGGCTATAGATAAAGCGATAAATTTAATATTAATAGCACTCGAGACTGTATTGTATATGAGACTAATACTCTTCAATTTACGGCTGCTAAATGATTCCTTAGATTTCAAAGTCATTATTTTGTTAAACAAAATCAAAACCAAATCTTCATTTCTGAAGTCTGAGAAGCATGAAGTTTCCTCTAAAATAAGCTTCATAGGTCTTTCTCGAGATATTTAACTAACCAACCTTCGGTGATTCCTTTATCCATTATCAGTCTGGTTCATGATCTGATGTAACCCCATGAATAATTACCATAATGCCAGATGAAAGGGTAAAGCATGGCAGATTTGTTACAATGTCTTTCATTAGAGGTCTCTTCTTCGTCAAAGGTTGACGTCTTGAATAACACGTAACAGCTGATTGTCTCAAGTACCACGTTAACCAAATAACAGAACTCTTAATCCTTCAAAATTATTACCATTGTGTAAATATAAATGATAGTTTTCAAAAAGTATTACTATGCCAAAATGATGACGCCTTGTAGTTCCTACTTCAGGGCTTTGTGAATTAGTATATTGACAACGCCACCATGTAACATTTCAAAGAAGGCCAAAGGTGATTATCATTCCTTAGGAAACAATCGCCTTGATTAATTCAGGTATATATATACAGGATTTCTATGGTTTGAAGTTTTCGTCTAAAGTCGGTTTAATTTCGGCCTGGGCGGATTTCATTAATTTCCTAGTTTTGGAATTAGGTACCATAGGAAGTTTTATTTAAATAGGCTCAGCAGTGGAATCTGCTTTGAAGGTTCGATCAATATTATTTACATTTCAATCCGATGACGCTCCTCATTACAATGTAATAAAATTCATTAAAGATGCCAAGCACATAAGTATGTTAACGCCAGAAAGTAGGGTTAACCCATTTTTTTAAACCAGCTATCTCCCCTTTTTCAAAGCCTCTCGGTGTCTCGAATATTCCTTAACATCTGACACTTTATTCAAACTTAAGTGAACTTTTAAGTATGAAATTAACGTCACCTTCTTGTTGAATTTTCAGTGGCATTTTACATTGAGTATAACCACCATATTTTGGGACACATTAAAACACACACACAGTGCACTATAAAGCCACTCCCCGCTTATAATTTCCAACTGAATTCTGACATATTTTAGTTCTTGACAGAGTATACCTCTCTACTCTTCGTTAATCACACACCCAATGATCGAATATAAAAATTACATTGCGCCAAACCTCAAATTTATGACATAATTCTTGATTTGATTTTATTCAGTAACAATGATACGTGTCAGATTTGGTATATCTATCTTATTCCATAAAGCAGGCACACGAAGGACCGTATTGGCTAATTTAAAAATGGAAGATATTGATCCTTTGAATCTACGATTACAAGAAGTACTTCAATTCAGCACTTGACTCCTAGTACTATATATTAAAACTAAACAACGTAACGTAATGTGCAAGGAAAATTAAGTTACACACTAGCACTCGTCTGCTGCCCCTTGAACCGCTGATAGCACCGTTACAGAAGATGGGGATTTGAGTTTTGAAAGACAATTCTTGACGATTTTGCATTGAGCTGAGCATGTAATGACCCACTATCATCTTCGAATTTGAACCCCTCATCTCTAAAATTTAGAATTTCATTTCATTTGACTTATTATTATAATTCTGCTTAAGACCAGCAGTAATATCTAATGGTATGTGTTCTTGATTACCAGAAAAAAATTTTCGATAGTACATCCATTTAAAGAACGTTTTGTTGGCACATGGTATGATAAACGATTTACGGTACTAAATACTTCAAAGACCCTTAAGAAATGAGAATCTCCAAATGAGATCAAGAGAGAAATCAGTGCTGAGGGCCACACATCCACGGATCCATTTAACAATAACTTTGTGCCGAACGTTTTGAGATTTCATTTCATACTTGTTTGATGGCCACCCACGTAATTAACAGGGTTGGCCCCGTTCAAACACTAAATTTTGTTTAAATCGACTACCAATTGTAAATTTAAGGCAAATTGATTTAACAAAGGTCATCTTGAAATGAATTTCGAAAAATAAATAATTAAATATAAATCTTATAAATGATAAAATAACTGAATAAAATAATAAATACGAAATGTTTTTTATTTTAAAGTGTCTACTTAAAATAATTGAGATCATAAAAATATTATTAAATCATCGATAATTTAAGATATACTGTAGTTATTAAATGCTTCCGTGATTTCTCTCTTTATTAATCTAGGAGTAAGAGTTAATGAAATCGAATTCGTTTAATTGAATAAATTCGTAATGTGATTTAATTGTCATTTAAAATTAACCGAAAACAACACCATCTGTCAAGTGTTTCTAATAACAAGTTGACAAGTGACACATTTAGATTTCATTAATTTGTTCCAACAAAGTTCACCCATACAAATTACAAATTATAATTTTTCAGGGCTCCTGTCGGCTTCTTTTTCATCTCAATCTTCTTTTGAGAATAAAGGGATATTTCAACATTTAAGAGTGGTTTAGAGTGGTTTAATTGGAAAATACTTACCAATCTTCCCCTGAGAAGGGAAATCGACTGTTTTTCCGTATTTTTGGAGGTTTGAATGTTTTATTTCTGACACAAAGGTTGTTTCCTTTAGAAAACCATTCAGATAAAGTGTAAATTGGTTTTTTATGAGATCAGATGGTCATTGTATCTACTCTTGCGGTGAGCGTTCGATTTCGGATTACTTTTGGTTAATATTATTACTTAGGCAAATCTGCGATTTAAAGCATGGAAATGCGCGTGGAAACCGGAACCGTAAAATATTTTTGTAATTAATAGAGAACTCTCAGGTGAGAAGTTGAGAAGGAAGTCTATGTTAATTAGCTTTCACATTCAGTTTGCAAATTTTTCATACAGTTCAATACATCTTGTTCATATGCCTCAAAGTATTAAGTTCGAATTCTCCTTCAGACTAGATTTTCGAATGATCAAAGTCTAGTTCAACATAATTTCATATCTTGCATGAACAATCTTATAAAAGTACAATCAAAATTAATAAATCCAAATCAGAGCCCAGAATCAATAAGTCTTAATTCTACTACTCTTGATGTAGATTTCATTTGGAAAGGTCCATTTGGCAGTTCTCTGGATCATGATATCAATAATTTAAATTAATTTGTTACGTTAGTACATCTGTTAAAATAGAATAGAAAAGTAGAAATAGCGTGAATGAAACCGCTTAAATGCATTCAAATAATCTCTAATAATGTCAAAAGTTTCTCGAATAAGATTTGGACAAACAAGTCAACTTTTCGGACGGATAAAAATATTTAGAATATCAGAATTGGATTATTCATTGAACGACGCTGACTGAATGTATCCAGGACTCATTTTTTGCGGCCAATTCGATCGGTATCCAAATATAATTAGTATTTATTCCCAAAGATAGCGTGATCTAAAATTATCTACGTATTGAAACAATTGAAACTTCTGAATTGACTTTTAATATTTTATTCTTAAAGAAACTCCTTCCAATAACATTTCAAATAGTCCAATCTCCTTTTATTGCATAGATCTCTGTAATGCTTAACGGGTAGCACGACTTCTAAATTTCTAGACCGTCCATATTACAATTCTATGCCCCTATTTTGACTCCGTTGCACGGTGCTATAAAGTAGCGAGTGATGAAAGACTCCACCTATTGGCAAATCGACGAAATTTTAACTGGTATTCCTACATCAACTTGACCATATCTGAGACAATTCAAGTTTTTATTTGCTTTTACCTATTCCGACTTTGTCCCGTTAAGAATGTAAGTTCCAAAAAGTTTAATTTTATTTTCCCAACCTATGGAAGAAGAGGTGAGCTGAGGTCATAGTGTCGACCATCAAGAATTGAAACAGAGAGAGGGATTATGCACTGGATCTCGTAGTCGAACATTTCCTGGCATCCAGAAAGTGGATTTTTGAACGTGAGCTATCTATTTACTAAATAAGAAAAATTCAGATAAAGTGTGACTCTTTGATACCTTCTCTTAGCATATGTTGAACTTTCGGTTGCTTCTCTCAATTAAAAATGACGTTTTAGTTCAGCCACTTTAAGTGGTAATAATATTAATAATAATACTAATAATTTGTAGGCATTATTTTGTCAAAAAATCTTATTAAGGTAATTGACACTAATCAAGAAAATTTCTTTATATCTAAAGTACACAAATATGTTTAAAAATCCGCTCTCAATGGATTATTGTAATTACATCTAGTCGGGTAGGGCAACTATTGTAACCCCTAAAGGATTAGAACTCAACGTCTTCATTTTGAGTTTTGCAATGCTTTCCAAGTTATAATTTTCCATCTTTTCTCTAACTGTAAATACAGTGCCGCTCTTCATATACCAAAGTTGGTGGCGTAGCAAAGTCGGGAGTTGAAACCTCGTTAAAATACTTATATATAGTGACATAGTAAACGTGCTCCTCGTCGTGGAGGTTTTTGGGTGTTATTCGTCTGTGTAAGGAGAGACTCTGGAGAGCTCTGCTCCTCAGCCTTTTAATGCCTATACTGTACAGATGAACTATACAGAAATCCCTCAAAAATATGTCAAAAGCTCATAACGTTCAAGGTTTATTTAACTGATTCAATTGCCGCACAACGTGGATAGTAACAAGTAAATCACTTTCTCGAAATCCCCAGGAATGGACAGGAGAAACGTCAGCACCAAAATAGTGCTTTCTTTTCAAAGTTGTTTTAAATACTTGAAAATTTTCCCAATAAAGTTTGCCCTTCGCTACTGATGGGTATTTCAGTAGTATTTCAGGGGAATAAATGACGGTAAAGAAGTACTTAGATGAGTTTAGTGTAAAAGTATATTAGAAATGACACAAACGGACAAGAACTAAGACTTGACATTAGAACCACCTCAACCTTGACCCGAATCCCATGTACTAAATCTTCCAAACCTTCCCAAAACCATTACCCCACATTCAAACCCTTCGTCTGAATAGTATCATGTATACCATCTCTTTAAGTGAGGGGCATTTGAAATATTCCATTAATGTGCCCATGCTGAAGAGATCTACATAACTGCCAAGTCATAGACCACATCATTACTCATCGAATGATGAGGTGAAATAGATTGTCTGTTTCTCCTGATGGTGAATCCAGGATATCTTTCCCTGGATGCATATCAATCGACCTTCATTCATTCTATGAATGGTAATTGATCATTAAGAAAGATCGTTCTAACTTCTTAGTTGAGTTCTAACACCGTAGTAACTGCTAAGCTGAAAGCTGGACACCTTTGAGGAAAAGAGGACTCCAAAAGAACTTTCTGCAATTTTTCTTCCCGTTTACTAAATAGTCGATGAAAAGTATATTCAACGTGTGATTATCTCTATCTCTAAGACTTATTGTCATTAAATTTTATTGCAGCCTCCTTCCAATTAATCATGGGGACACATCCTTGTCCGATAAAAATTAGAGGAGAGGAGGGGAGGGGGGGGGGGGAGGGGGCGGATATCGGAAAAAGTTACTAAACTACCTATAGCCCCCATCCCCACCCCCTTTTATTGAACAATTTTTCTCAAAGATTTTAGTCCCCAGATAAGACGCGGAAGCAGTAAATCTCTGGCGCCAGATGTAACTAATAGATAAAAAACTAATGATTTTAAATTTTAATTACTTGAACAACGGGCAATGAAGGTAAGCTGTTTTCGGGAAATCAACTTCAACTCAACTCAGAGTTTAAGGGTCTGAGATTCGTGGATGCATAGCCAACTATCACAATTTTAAATTTCATGGAATGGCGTCATTCAAAAGAGAATTAGCTCAAGGCGAGCTTTTTTATTTGATTGAATATTTGATATCGGGCCTCCAAAAAAGCAGATAATTTCTGATAAAAAGAATTCCTGCCTTTTCTTAGAGCACAGTGATGAGCACACTAGAACGAGATATTAGAGGCCACAAGAACGAGGCGAATTGGTGTCCATTCATTGAGTTGGACGGTCAACAGCACTAACTGCTTTTTCTTCAGGTGACAAAAAGCTAAATTCGCATAAAAGTGCTTTACGCCTCCCAATTCGAATATTATGAAAACTCTCCACAATGAATTCAGGAGTCATTTTTTCGAAGGGCTCACAAACTACTACTAGGAGTGGAACAAGACATAAATGCACATATGAACTCCCTAACCTATTGAGTTTTGACGGGGCTGGGTCTTTAGAGTTGTGAATCTCCATACAGCCATGGGCTAGAAACATGAATTTTTGTATTAATAACATCTAAAATTAACCATTTTGTGAACAAGATAGGATTATAAATCGCAAGTTAACAATTTTAAATTTGGAGTTTCCTTTGTCTTTTATGAACAGTAAGCCAAATAATGTTAACTGTTCTCTAAAAATGTATACTAAAATCAAATTAAGGCTTCTCTCCCCCCCCCCCCCCCCCCACCCCTTGGATGAAATCAAATAAATGCCGTTGCCAAAGGAAATCAAACAAGAAAATTGGAGAGTTTTCCTATGCGAATCTTCATCTCGTGACTCCTACTTTCGTTTATTTACTTTCGCACTTAGTAGAAACAAAGAGAGATTTTGATGCTTTTTTAACTTTGCCATTGTTAGTGAGATAGACTATATTAATAGAAAAGCTTGTTATTTTATTTGACCTTTATGCGTGCAAATCTACCACTGTAAAAGAGCTGTTCAAAGCTATTTTGAGAACTATTATTTCGTCTTGTCTTGGGTAGGAGAAGGCAGAGAGAAACTCATGGCCCCATGACTGTCTCTGTAATGGTGAGCATTGATCATATTGCCTCTGACGGTAGGTAACGTAGTATTACTGATAATGAAGTGTTTTTAAATACTCACTCTGATGTGATGTATGATATGTCGAAGACCCCAGAGCTAGAAAAATTGGATTTAGCCATGCTTCCAAATATTAGTAGTGATTAGTGAAATTATATTACTTGAAAGGAAGACATTTACTAATCATTTAATCATATACAATAATAGTGATTAGTGTGTCCAATAAATTGTATTAATTAAGTATAGCTCCTTTCGAAGGTATATGTTGAACAGATCCTCATTAAACTCACAAGAAGAAAAGATAATAAAATGAAAGCATTAAATCTACAACTTGTTTACAATTTGAGACATTATTATTACCAGCAGATATTGCCTTAGAAGGGCTGACCGTTAGTCGAGTGAAGAAATAGGTCAAGCCAATATCTAAAAGGAACTTCATTGCATTTCTTCAGAGCCGTGGTATTTCAGAAGAGGGCGGGATATATAATGACAATTATTTTTGCATTTGACTTTGAAATGTTAAGTTTTCTGGTACTCCTATCAAATTCGTGGTTGGAGATCTTTGAAAGTGTTAAGCTCTGCTGAAATCAAACCGTGTAGACTCACTGTAGGCATTTGGTTTGAATAAGGCTGTTATAGAAGCAGTTGTTTGTGTTTTTATGCACATTAGTTTTAATTATGTAAGTAACAGTAGAAAATGTGCACATTTTTAATAAAAAAATACTCATTTAAAAGCTTTAGGGGAACGAGTCTTATAGTTGCTTAATAGGAAGGAAGTAAAGAATTGGCGCAAAACAGTCTCTCTCTTCAAACTCACAGAAATCTTCCTGGAAAGTTGGCCATTCAAGTCATGTTTAAAAGTGGAATTCTTTTTCTCCCCTATTCCTGGGATTATTTATATTTGATAAATTTTCGGCTTGAATTTCGCTCAGAGCCAAAAGTTTCGGCTTAAATAAACCTCAAATACCAACCGCATCGTTTAAAAGTAAAGTAAACATTCTAAATGACGAACTGTGTTTTTAAGCACAAAGTTGAAATGACCGTCCATGAGATTATCTTTTACCTCCAAATTGAAACATTTTTATTAATTTATCCCTGTCACGGAAACCATTCGACTTTTAGTCAAAACACACTCCACTTTTACTCTCATTTCACCAAAATTTCTAATCACGATCATAAATTTGTGTGTAAATAACTCTTGTTTACAATAAAATTCACCAAGATAAAACTAAAATTCCCTTTACTCTTTTGTCTCCCTGGAGATAAATTTTACTTACTAAAATTATTGTCAATACAGTATAAGATTAGTCTATTTTATAAGATTGATGACCTCAGTTTAATGTTAGCTTAAGGATAGGATTAGTAAGGATATAAAAGAATAACTAGTTGGACCACGTTATTGCATGTGAATCTAGTAGTTTAACTCTAGAGCACAGTGATTAATCGGAACATTCTTTCAATTGAAACCCATTTATCCGATATGTAATGAGTCAGTTTGTAATGCGGACACAATGTTAACGCGTGACTTGGCCAGACTTTCCTGATTAGCATATCATCTACCTGCCATTTTTAAAAGAAAGAGGGGTTTAAGTAAACAAGGGACAATTTTTCAAATCATCATAAATCATTCCAGGAATGAAATAAAGGGAAAATTAATCATTGTCGCTGCCTTCTACTTTGGAGCTATTCTTGTTCTACTCATCAAGATTCTCTGTGTGGTGGCTAATTACGCTAAGAGAGCTTAAAAGAATAATTCAAAATTGGCAAAAAGAGCAGTAAGTAGACAAAATTATTTTCTGGAAAAAACTAAAAATTTTCAGGGCTTTTAATGGACTCAGCACTAAAATTTTATATTGCAAATATTACAAGACTCCGCTTTTAAGCTCGACTTTTATTGGTGGCCATCAAAGAGGTATTAAAGAGGTTCCCAGAGGTATTATTATTGAAAAGGCATGACTCCTTTAGCGTGTCATCACAAAAGATATCGCTTCCTCTAGCCCAGGTCATTAAGGAGGTGCTAATTGTAAAAATCCCATTTTTCTCTTCCTTTATGATATAGTCGCGTGGGAGATATGAAGACTCTTCTCTCTAACTCCACTATGTACACCTATGGAATTTATGTCAGTTGTGTCACCGTGTCTATTGTCATCTCATCCCCAACAGCCTCTCATAATGAGTGCTCTGATGGCGGTTTGAATTCTCTCTTCTTTGAAGATGTGCTCCCACCTTCTTCTCTCCCATTGTCAACATACGTGAATGTGCTTCCTCTTTCTTTTCCCATTACAAACTCAAATTTGCATTCTTCCCCTCTGTCTTTCTCATCAAATTTACCCCTAAAATGCGTCTCGATTTCATTTTGCCTAGATTGTGGTCATAAATGTCACAGTCATTTTCATGCTTAGACAATAGTCTTAGTCACAGTCACAAAAATAATCGAGTCATTTTTTCACGTTATTTCATTCGCCTTTGTCTGATAAAATAAACAGGTGTAATTTGAGTTCCAAAGAAAAACTTATGTGAAAAAAAATCGATATTTTCTATTGGTCAGCTTAACTGATGACCAACTTTCACCTTAAAAATTAATAATAGATAATAATCGGCTGCTCGACTGTTACATCTGATAAAATTTGGGCTTAACATTATACAGTAGATATATAAATCAAACGACGTTTTCAAAAACGTTATAAAAGATTTCTTTACTTCTCCTGCAATAAAGTTTCTTTGGGGGCATCAGGATTCCCTCCTCTAAAAGAGTTATCTCAGAGGAGTTCAAAAACCTGAAGTTTGGAGATGCCAGTTTCTATGTATTTTATGACTTATAGTTCACTAAATGTAACCCCAATGTCGACATAAAGTTAAATTCTAGAGAGTTAACGAAGAAATTTAACTTTGCTTTTGTTCACAGATGAACAAAAAGAACAGATATAAAAGAACACGGTTTTACTAAGCCGAACTCATGAAAACATTCTCCAAATGGTAAATCAATACCTATGTATATACTTACAAAAATGGACGACTATTACAAAGTCCTATCTAAGTGAAACCATTTTATATGCAAGATTTAAAAGATATGTTCGATTTGAGTTTTTCAGCAATGACACAATTTCAGTTGGGGGAAACGGTTCAAATTTACAAATTAAACAGAATTTGTGGGCGGCGCCTTGAAAACGAAGCGGAGAGAGCATTATGGGTGGCGTCATTAAATATCGCTTTGTGGACGTCGCCATGTTTCTTTTTCGTGGTAAGTTGCGGAGCCAACGCACATGGAATGGATTACTGACGCTGTTCACACATAACTTATGATTTGATACTTATCAATATTAGATTAGGCATCTCAAGCGTAATTGGGTGATAGGCAAGCTTGCAATCGAATAATTCACATTGGGTGATACCAAAAACAAACAAACCAATCCCAAGGGAGCTCCCATAGATTAATCTTATCAAATGAAGCCATTGGAGTAGGGTAGACTCAAGTAAATTATAGGCACATATTAGTGGAAGATCAAAGGCTAACACGTTGTGATTAAGTCACAACTATTATTATTAATTTTATTTCAGCATTCATTAAACCCTTTTTTCGAGGGACTAGAGTCTGGGTGGGGCAGGGGAGCGCCAGACACCGGTTCACCCATGCATTTATTATCCTCGTAGTTATATTATTTGTCGTCTAGACGGCGAAATTCTCCATAACACTCAATCATGTGATTTACACCGGACACCAGCATGATATGTGCCTAAGTGTGGATATTGGTTGATTGATTTGGGCGAACACAGTTGCCTTATTTGAGTGCCAAGAGTGCGTAAGCAAATGTAATTTGTGATGAGGCAGTCGTCCATGTTGTTATACTCTCATCTCAACAACTAGACTGAAGTCTTTCGAGGTCAGAGTACCAAGAAGTTTCACAAAAGTTATATATTCTTGTGAAACTTCACTAAATATTATTTACAATTGCCTACTATGCACGACACTACTCTTTACGGAATATAAGTGATTTTCGACAAGAGGTGATAACATAATTCATTGTGTTCAAAGAATGAGGATCTAATTAACTGAAAATTACGTAAGATTGCTAAAGTCCATATCTGCTTGATAATATATGATAAATAAGATGCGGAATGCGATTTTCTATTAAATTATATAATGATAGACGTTTCTACTAAGTCGTATCGGGTTGAGATTAAGGACCTCAGCTAACAATTTGTGGAACTCAAATAATTACGAAACTGATTGTTTAGGATTAATCTTTTATATTATTAATATCAGTGATAGGGCAAAGAAGCCTTTACAAGTTTCGCCAAGGTAAGGGAACTGAATAGGTGAAATTACAAAATAGGGCAGCGAGAAATGAAACAGGGATTGGGTACAAGTATTTAATAAAGTCAGGTTGTCAATTTCAGAATTCTATAAGCCTGAAAGACTCGATTTCCCATAAGGGGTCCAATTCCCTTTGTAACTTTAAAATATTCCACAGCTCAGTTTGCATGACTTGCGCCCTGGGTTTCCTGACCACTTCCTGTCCTCATTATTCAGAGTATGTTGACTAATTCATTAAACTGGATCCCTTTCAATTTATTTAATGGTATCTTCTTTCACCCTTTTTGTATCTCTTACATGAGTTGTATGTGTATTATTATTTTAAAAAGGTCACAAGTATTAAAATGCACGTTTTGAAGGTCTCCTTATTTGGGTATTATAGCTCACTTACGGTGGATATTGGTAGGAACACAGACAATTCTCAATTAATAAGTAGACTAAGGGACCCTTTCTCACTTTAAATCACTGAATGTTTGCACTTGTTAACACTTGGCATCAAATCATGTCAGAAACCTCCCGAAGGTCTATTAAATAATGAATCGAAAGCCCACTTATTTATAATATAATGCCATTTCTTTTATTATAAATGCATGTCCGATTGCATTGTACTTGTACTTTAAGACTAATTATCTCTACTCCTTTGCAACGGAAACCATTCCACTTGTCCTTTAAGAAAGATTCATGCACATTCTAAATCATTGAATCAATCATTGAATGTTTGATAACCAGGGGTGATCTGGGTAGAGTACTTTAATGAATTTGTGCGGTCTACTGTATGTGCTCTAGATATCACTCTCTCTCTCTCTCTCTACACATGTACTTATCTATTTCATGACCCACAGGTGAATATAAATAATCAAGTGTGGAATACAGAGAGTGGGAGATAAATAATGAGCGGTGAGCTTTGATCTGGCGCATAAATTAAACTGCCGCAAACGGCTACGCACTTTTCTACCAAGTCATATCGGCCACAAAAGAGTTCACAAATGCACAAATATATCTACATTAACGATGTTTGATGCTCTAAATATCTGACCTGAATAGACGCATAACTGTTCCAATGGGCGTGGGTGAGTGTATTCACGGGCCAGTTCAAAGTTACATTTTCGTGGTTTAATCTACTTCAGATTTCAATCTTTCTCTAAATCTGGTCATTTCAGACGAATACTAATTAATGTTGGATTGAAATCCTCTATCAAACGCCACACATTAAGTTGTGAGAATTTTCCACACAGATTTCTTCATTACATTAACTTGATGAATCAGCCAGCACGTGCAAGATGCAAGTTAATTTATCGATCGTTGAACTGAAATGATGTATTTGTAGACTATTTCATGCGTGTAATCTACGAATCAACCAATCGATCAGCCAGCTGAATTTGACGTTTCTTATCGAACGCTTCTCACATATGAGTGAGAATATAATATGAAAAATGACGATTTGTAACTCTATTTTCAATGCAATTGTAACTATACATCGCATTTTTTTCGGACCAATTTATCAACATAACGTTCCTGCAACAGATCCCATGATTGATGAGTCTACTTTGCGTCCATATATCTTATTACTTGAAGAATCTCACTGGAATATTTATTGCTTTTTTTCTACTTGTCTGGTTTATACTTTTCCTAGAATGTACCCGATCATATGCCCTGAAGGCAATTCTAGAGCTCTTGCTTTGATGAACATTTTGAAAATGTACAAAATCTAATCTTTTGTAATGCCTTTGATCTTTAAAGTGGACCTTTAGAAAAGAATTAAGTTTTGTTGAGATTGATATCATTTCCATTTTCGATAGCATCAATTAATTAAACTCCCCATTGAAAAAGCCAATTCAGAAAAAAACATTAATGTAATAGTAAAAGCGAAAAATTCAACGGCTTGAAATTATTCTTGTGTTTGTTAGATTTGCTTACTAAATAATATTTTCAAATTTCCAATACACTGTTGTTTGAATAGATATGTTAGAAAGTTAAAATTTGGCTAGAAATAGGATTGAGTTCTATTTTCGGGTGAAATGAAAAGTGAAGAGAAAGTAACGTTAAAATGTGCGATGTAAACGGGGAACAAAGAGTTCTTGGGATAGACTTAACAGTCTCATCAGGAAAGTTAAGAAAAGGCGAACGTAATCGGCAGATTTAAGAAATTTAACAGTAGTCTATTACAGCCTCAATCTGACCCCGTCTGTAGGTCTGGAATTAGAACCTACAGCAAGGTGACTTTGAATATTCCCTGGAGAGGTCTTCAAAGTGCTTACATTCTGTTCATTAATTGGTTGGCTTTTGCGGCATTGGCAAGGTGTTTAGTGTCTTTCTCGGCAGCGTAAAATAATTACATGATAATCCATCGGGTAAAAATTTGGGAGTTGATATAGTCTTAGATACCGGCTCTACCATTCTTTTAATTCTCCATAAGGTGCAACTGGGATCAAATCATGCTGTCGCTATAAATATTGCCTAATATTGTTACTCAGGGCTTAACTGCCAAAGATACCGGCGATTCCACGTAGGCATCCGAAGTCAACCTAGGTCCCTATTTGAGAAAAGCGGAAGAGACATCACATTACAGCATCCTCGGATGAGGAAGAAATACATCCGAAAACCCTGACAGTCTGTGGAAATTTAGTCTACCTGTCTAGCAGAGCGTCCTTTAGACAGCATACAAACCACCGGTTGTTCTGCATCTTGTGCTTTTGACCTTAGCAATTTTTTTTCTTATTGGAAAAGAACCACTTCGTTTGTGCTTCGAAAGGATGTTTCACCTTGCCCTGAGGTTTCTTCAACTTTGTCAAACGACAACTTTCAAGAGCCTGTTGTGTGAGACATTGACCTCTATTACCCTTGTGCAGCATGTGGTAGCAAAGGCCTTTATTGAATGAGAAATTCTTGGTTGAGGCTGTAACATTAAATTACCTGCGTCAACAAAATCCAAATTCCAATGTCAAGGTGCCATTGGTGCTTTACGAGGAAATCTGCCGTGCAAAACATTGGCAGTAGATTGGATCGTATACTGAAGTCCTTTCTTCTGACCACATCAGCCAGTCCAGCTCTCCAGTCCATGCTGGATGCCTTTCAGTGTTACGGGCGCATTATGAAGTGCCCATAATTTCCTTGTTTTGATGACCGGTTAGAATTGTCAAAATACAAGTTATTCTCCTCCATGATTCGGGTATATCCAGACAGCCGTTCTCGTTGTCTACACATACACGGTTGAAGAAGAATTCAAACTATTAAAGGACGCGCATTGTGCTTAAACATCTTTAACACGCTTGGTAAAACATTCAAATATTATTCTCTACACTATACCCCGAATACCCTGAACAATTTTCAGCGAAGCTAATGACAGAAACCATGGCCGAAGAAAATATGGAAGTGGAACATTATTCCAAATCCAAAAAAATAGATGTTGATTAAAAATATTTTAACAGATGGGCAGCAGCGCATAATAATTCAGAGCAAACGATATCGTTAATGCGCAAGTGTACAAAAACATGAAATGTAATCATAAATTTAGTGAATGTGTCTGTAGTTGCTTCATAACTCTTATCTTTTAGGAAGTATCTCGAAAATTCGATTGTTTGCACCTTAGCACAGCTGGCATTTTTTTCTGGAATTGTGATTTATCCACAATAAACACAGGCTAGGGTAGAACAAATCACCCTAGCGCAATCAATTAAAAGGGGTATAAAATATGGTCTCTCTCACTGGCTCCCATGACCTTAAATCCGTCCAGAAAGAAGTTGATGACAAGAAAAACATGTAAGGTGGCAGGAATTATAGATCCCACGCCTCTGAACCACTATCGTGAGAGAATAACTCTGTGGACACTTGTGCGCGTGCGTCTATTTTGATAAGTTGTTAATCAAACCTTTCCTGTATGTATGGACTATATTGAGCTCTGTTACACGCATGTTCTAATGTCATATAGCTCACCCCCCACCATCCATCATTTTATCCATCTCTCTCTCTCTCTCTCTCTCTCTCTCTCTCAGGGATAGAGGTGAATTGACATAACCTCGTTGACGGAGACGCTATTCCTCCTCTGAGGGAAATGCGCATTTTGGGAAAATGTATTACTTCGTCTCATTCAGCCGCTTGATCAATTCCTCTGAGGTAAGGTTATTAACTATTTGGTTAACTCTACCTGCGTTTTTATAAAATGAATAAAAATATGTAAATATTACCTCCAACGTCCACGTGGCTAAATTATCTCCACTCTAAGCTCTGCCAAATCATTCGACTGTTACTTTGGTCCGTGAAAAGATCAGTATTAATTCGTTTGTACACGAATACCACAAAGGACAAAGTTGAGCAGCGTTAATTAAATTGATGAGAACACCAATATTTATTGGTTTGCACGTGTACGAGACTTACTAGCAGTAAATCAGAAATCTGGTGTTGGCATTGAGTATATAAAATTATTTATTCATTTGAAAGACAGTGCTGCATAAACAAGCTGAGGAGGAGGTGGGGGTGGGGGGGGGGGGGGGCTAAGAAAGGTAAAGCATATAGAATCGAGGCACCCAGGTGTACTTCTTCAGTAAAATTTATGCTTGCCAGTTATTAGTACTCATACGTTTACCTCCATTAAAAGCTAGAATTTAATTAAAGTGGAATAATATAAAAAAGACTTAAGTATTTTTACTTTCTGTTAGCCAAACGGAGGCTACTCAGAATAACCGCCAATCCCACTTCGTTTCCTCAATGTGGTAAAATATATATATATGTATATGTATAAAGTTTGGTCTTGTACTGTTTCTATTAACATGATTTGCCTACATATAATGAGTGCTCGGATCTCGAAAATAGACCAAAATTGAACTCAGAATAGACGAACTTCAAGGACAGCATATTGACTTGAAGTGGCTTGGTCATGGAAGATGAAATTGTTTTCGTGTGAACAACCACAGAATATCAGTCTATCACAGGGTTGATGACATGCCTTCTCATTCTTCGCATCTAGACAGATTGGGAAGAAGTTTGAGATGGACGCACTCGCTTAATGGCCTAATGAAAATGAAATATACTAACAGGGAAAACCGCGAGATTTAACCTATATCATCAACAGATTCATCAACAACTTCCTTTAGCTTTCCCAGGATTATACCTTGGATCAAACTCAAACTGGAAACCATTTCCAGTTAAGGTACAGTTGAATTTAATTTTGCTTAGTAACCAAATCAAATTACAAGTTAGACTTAATATTTTTTTGAGGAAGACCCTCAAAGGATCTGCGGTTTTTCGAATTTTTCGTGACTAATCTTTCTTGCCTAATGACTTTAACGCCATCCGCCAAGATACAATCTCGAAAACGAGTTTAATTTGAGCAGAGGGTGGTGAGGAGTGAAAATCCGAAGAATAATTAACTTCCCCTGCTGTCTAGTGAAAGTTATCACCCTCTAACAAACAAGGGTGTCTGGTTTCTCTCAAAGGAGAGATCTAGAGGGATATCTAATTATCGTCATGACAACTGCCGTTGTTCTTAGGGTGATAATAAACAATGCTCATTATGACAAATGTGTTAGGTTTATGATTTGCTATAAAGTTAAAAGAGAGTGAAGAGAATACGTGAATTAGGGTAATATCTCACTTACTCTGTAAAGGAGTGAGTGAGAGTGAGAGAGTAGGTTAATACCTGATTTAATCAGCTTTTATTATGGGTCTGGGGTACTACTCCATCTACTCCCCTTCCTTCCCCATTCCTACTGCTACTTGGCCCTGTCAACCAGCTATGCGCGGGCGGACGTAAACCGAACCCTTTGATGTGCCTGTCTCACCCACCACTCGGCGTTTTGCGAGACAACCAACCATACACCTGTGAGTTTGGGGCATACGTGCGCACATGTCGCCTAGCCTGAACTCCGTGAAGATAATGTGGACACTGCAGTTGAAATATACTTTTGGCAGAATATTAAACATATTTGAGATATGTTAAGCCAATTTATTTGAGATTTCGATAATAACTTTGCGCCTTTAGTTTACTGGCCATCTAAAGAAACACACCTTTTTTTCTAAAGACTCATATAAGTGATGAAAAGCGCACTTTCTAATTCCTCTTACTAATCTTAAAACTATTATTCATTCTAGACCTCTATTAATTTCTAACAATCAGTAAAGGGTGAGTCTTTAATGCTAATGGTAATTAGAGAAAATCCACAATTGTTTTATCTTTATCCGACCTATTTAAGCAAACTTTGACATTTTAGTTGTTTTGATTATGAGTTATTAACTTGGGTTACTTGAGGAAGAAGACTTTTGAATGAGATATCGCAAATAAATCCAATTTCCGAGAAAATGGGCTTACATTCATCTAGTAGTTAGTAAGTACCCTGTTTGGTAACCAGTTTCGGTTATTTTTGATCAAACGGAAAACTTAAATTGAACAAGCTGACGGGATTGCGTGCCTAATATCTTAATTAATGAAACTTTAATAATTAAAACGACAATGTCTGAAATCTTCGAACTTATTTTAATGAAGACAATCCGCACGAAACTTCTATGGAAACTCGAAATCTGCTATTTTTCTGATTAGCTGCTCCAGCCAATGAGGTCAGCTATTGTATTCAACGCCTAAGTCCGGAACATGCCAGGTGTATTTACAAGAAAGATCCATTAAAAGAGAACTTCTTTTGCCGAGTAATGAAGTTCGTTTTTACACTAATTTATTTCATTTAAACAAGCTCCTTTTACTTTGTGCCGTTCCAAAAAACTTTGCTTTTCCAATTCATTATAACTAAGGCTTAAAGTGAAATGTCAAGCTCTATTTTTCATAAAAATAGTACCTCTTCTAGCTTTTGTTTGAATAATTAGTTACTTCCGTAAGGTGGTCACTTTCCATTAAAATGGGCAATGACAAAAGCAGGCTTATTTATGCGGCAGTTGGCAATTTTTGAGTGAACATTAATTATCCATTGCAGTAGTAATTAATCATCACAACGTCGTAGAAGAGCAAGCGAAGGTTCTCGATATTTGACCACGAAAAGAGGATTCCGTAAAATTGTTGGAAATCAATATTCTTCCAATTGATGAAGGTATCACAGTTTTAATTAGTGCATTTCGGGGCGTTTTTTAGCAGATGTTTATTTCGCACTCTCAATTTGCCTCCTCCCGACGGAAACAGCATTTTAATCCGAAAGTGAGACACATTACCAATAAAAAAACAACGCAGGAATCCCATCAAATTTGAGTACTTGCAGATTGCATATTTATTAGGGGGTGAATAAAACCGGGGTAAAATAATTTCATAAAGCATAAACTCACCCCCTTTAGAGCGTGTGTTTATGATGGGCAATCTCACTAAGAGTTTTATTTCCATCAACACCAATTCTTCCTCCTGGGTCGTAATATTTTTATTGGTGATTCCATCAATCCCCCTATTTCCCGGAACAGTCACAGTATTGTTTTGATTTTATTTTCCACATATTAGCCCCTTCAAGCAGACTGAACAATGACAGGAATTTAAAATCATATATCATGGAGTGCGCTTTTTCCTCCAAGTGGGATAAGTCCACGTACCTTTGAAGCATGCATTTCCACTATTTTTTGCACCTGGGAACTTTCCACCAGTATGTCGTCTTTAACTTGAAAATCAGGACACACTCAAGCTCAAGATTAAAGTATCGCCAGGGGGTGGGTACAAGACTGGGGATTGAAATAAATCTTGAGGTGGGTTGATACAGCGCTTGCACTGTTAATCAAATTTTGTCTTTAATGGAGGTCAAAAAGTGAGGTCATTATTCAAACACCGCCTAGCAAATAAATTACTTGTCCATCTAGCTACTGGCAGGGTGCTGTGCATGTGAGACACTGCCTAAAAGTTGGTGGGAGGTAGACAATTTCTGGTGCAGTAAACTTTTTCTCACTAATTTCTAGTTGATGAATTATTATTTTCTCACGAAACGAGCTCAATGAATGCATGAGACTCGCGCTCTACCTCAGCTCTAATTTCAATTAAAAACTTAATTTCAAAACTTTTTGAAAATTGACATTTAAATCCACTCCCAAGAGTATTCAGAGTTTTAGCCTGGCATCCATTCAGCCAAACCTTGAACGTAGTCGAAAATTGATCACCAGATGTTCATCAATCGACCGGTTTTAAAACTGCTGTGGAGCGTGGGCGTAGTTCACGAATTTTTGCGTTCAATATAAATTTTAACTTCACTGATTGTTGAGACTTAAATTTTTGTAACGAACCTAAAATCAAGACTAAGGATGAAGGGAGCACAGAACGGTAAAAAAGTATCAAAATGTCTCTTAGAAGAAACTGTATAGTTTACTTAGCAGATGTGGACGCAAATTTTTTGAATATGGTCACTTCGGAAATTTTACTTTAATCTCTGTACTTTTGGCCTTTAATTCATACAGAGAAGAAAATTATGTGAGTGAGGTTGAACGTCTACAAAATTAAATGCTTTTAAGAACGTAGGTCATCTGAAAATGATTGGTCAAGGACACTTGCTCCAATGAGCTAGCAGTCTGACAAAGCACCTGTTGATACTCGTTGTATCCCTCTGTCAAAGGTGAAATCCATCCGCATCTGGGCCGTATCGGTGATAGATATGTCTGGATGTGGAGAGATGCGACCACCCAGAGATAATGCAGGTGCACTGTGTAGAAATAAAGAGAAACTCAAAGGTACTAAGGAATTTTTAATTGACTTCACATGTAAATCAGGACTTTTAGCTCAATATGCTTATATGTGAACTCTTAAACCTAATTGGGACCCTCTAAAGTTATGCCAAAATGAATTCGTATTTTGCACAAAAAGTGGGAATGCCAAATGCGTAATTAATTGTTATAGAATATAATATTCAAAAATGCACTTATTTCAGAGTTTTGGCTTGGATGGTTAATTATACTCTGAGTAAACGGTGAAGACGAGACTCAAGTGGAGTATTAGAAGGAATTTATATTAAATCATCTCACATCGAACTAATATAGGGGGAGGGGGGGGGTGGGGAGAATAATAGAATTTATAATAGCATTAAGTTATAAGTTCATTAAAAGAAAGTGATTTCTAGCACTTAATCGTAAGTTACCTTATTTAGGAAATTAAATTCATTTAACTCCGTTATCAATATCGCTAATGGCAGTGCAAAATCTGACTCTCAAAATCTTTTCAGTCATGATGAATAGGAAATACCTGGCAAGGAGTACACAAAAGTCAGGCCGTTAAGGGAACTATTATATTCGACACTTAAATTAAAGTTATCCACATTTCACTGGCTAATGTCTCAATTGCCCCCAATTGTCAACATTCGACTCCTAGGCTCCTGAGGTGAAGTTAATCACCGAACTGTTTAGAGCTTATTGACCAGGTGTTTGAACTGAGTGGCTGGTTATGCCTTTTCTAGAGATCTGTCAGATATCCAAGAAATATCCATGCATAGCTACCTAATATAAGTTAAGCTATTCTGAACAAAGTGATGTTCACTAGTATTCATTCATAATTTCCTCGCTGCATATCGAGTCAAAATTATTCGAACTCTTCAAAATTAACTTATAACTTGCCGATCAAGTCATCAAATACCTTTTGATGATGTGATAATTCTAACCATTAGAATAAGAATTTTTAAAATTTTCAAAGCCCTTTTATGAGTACTCATATATCGTCTTTCTCAAAAGTATTATATGTAAACTCTGATTTTATCAACTACTGTTCCTCTAATTTTATTGGCCATTTAATAACACAGAACAAGTTTAGAAATTATATTTACCAAAAGTAAAATGGAAATATATTAAGTTTGTAATTCATTAACTTTAATAATAAAATACAGTAGGAGAGAATATAACAATATAGTGCAAGGTTTAGCCAATCCTACCGTAAAGTCACTTCATTCAAACTCGCAGGTAAAATTTGCTTAAATTCCTTGATGTCAGCATGCTCCCAACAGGCCTTCAAAAAAAACGAAATATCTAATTACTTAAATACTTTTCCCCATTTTACAAATCAATTAATAAATTAATAACAACTATCTCTTCCTATTATAATTGAAGGTAGCTAAGAACGCTAGGCAATCACACAAATAATTATCTGTCCAAGTCAATAAACTGGAGACTTTCGCAAGATATATTTACTATTTTGACCTATTCAAGACAAAAAATGTAAATCAGTAAAAGCCCCCAAAGAATGTAAGTAGGGTTATTAGAATCCAAATGTGGGTGGATTAATATCATCATGTGGCTTCCAGATGGGAAAACTGAATTCGACCAACTTTTATTTCGTCTAGACTTAACTAGAGTGGTTGATTATTGTACTTACTGGGTGCGTATTGACGAATAACAAACCCCTGGCTACGGGCTTCACGGACGAGTACATTAGCCACTATGCCAACGGCGCATAGGGTGGTTTTACTTCTTTGAATCTAATTTCATTACCATCATATTAATCACACCAAACTTCTACTCCACAAATAGGATGTGAATTAGTTGATCTTGATCATTCTATAATAGTGAAAATCTGGACTTTGGATTTGACTTTCTTAGAAGATACAAATACCATCGTCGTTGAGGTAAATTTAGGCTGATCACGTCAGCTTCTCTCTGAGTTAACAAATAATTAGTAATGGCAGCGTGGAAGGGGAGGAAGGAAGCCAAATGTCACATCATCGACACCATAATCAACTCATCTGCCTACCCTGCCCTGCCCGTATATTTGAGCAGGCTGTGAAATGACGAGTTGCAGCAAAGGGAGAGGGGGTTGCCAAATGAGAGCGAGAAGAGGAAGATATTAGTCTGTCATTCCCGTCGACATCGCAAATGACATAGACAACTAGTTAGCATGGCAGACGGACAGGGGATGAGGCTGCAGCAGTAGTGAGCCTGTCAGGAGGCCTGAGATATTTAATAGATGAGACTCCGTCATTAAAATTGAAATCGTGGCATTGGAAACCCATTATGAATTCTCTGTGTAACGTCAGTGCTCAACCAATGAATTCATGATTGAAAATCTGATCGTCGAATAATTTATTAAAAATCCAGTTAGGAAACCTTTTTTAGCCATGTTAAACTAATTATTTGTCCAATTTTGTAAGGTACGGCTCTTCTATACTGCAGTACTGATAGGAAGACAACTTTTATTCTGGTGTGGTATATATAGGCTACAACTAATAAAGGCTAGAGTGAAAAGATTAAGACAATGCAGTTACCTCAAGACATTTCATTAATTAAACAAAGTAAGTTTATAGGAATACCCGTCGTCTTCATGCTCTTGATGCTGAAAGCTCAAAATACCGCTGGATTGATAACAAATTTTAGACTCAAATAACTGTCAAGCTGTCGGATGAAATGTGGTTCGCGTATTGGTAAGGGTGATGGATGTGTAAGGAGAAGTTGGTGGAATCGCTCATTATGAGACTAAACATAAACAATGCAGATATGAGCTTGGTTTTCTCAGCCTCTCACAATCAACACTCATCTTTCCGTTGACAAATACCTGAATTACGAATTAAGAGAAAGTAATATAACCCTTGTGTGTGGAATGCGCACCCACATTGAGTAAGTCTGATTGATAAAAGGTTTGTGAAATCCACGTTTCTCGTTTAATAGGAAGGGTTCACGATGCCACCCAAGGTAGGCTTTTTTGAAAAGACTAGCATAAATGCTTATTGGTTTCACATTTATTTTGCTAATGCTTTTACCCTTCACCCTAAGCGTAATTCTGAATTAGATAAATGCAACGAGTCAAAATTTGCCTCTAAAGGCCTTTGGAGGCAAATTTTGACTCACTCAGATCGGTCAGAGTCTCATCGATCCCACTACCCTGATATAAAAATGTTTCAAGTTCACAAATTCACGTATTATTTCTCACAGAAAGTTAAGCAATTATCACAGATCGAAATATCAAACCTTTCCTTAACAGGATTTAAATTCCTGATTTTTTTAATAGCTTCTTGCGTCCTAGATTGAGGTAGCGGTAATAAAGTCCAGTTCAAAATATCGATCTTTTCGCTCCTTCCACAGCACTTACCCATACTATCAATAACTGGTTATCATAAAATAGGCCTAAGTTAATGCTACCTTAGTTATTAATAACTGACAAATTTCAGTGTGATCCTACCAATGACACGATGACTCCCTGTACGTACTAGTTGAGGGATGTTAAATATGCCGTTATTAAGTTTCTTTCACCTCTTTCCAAAACCTACTTCCACTGCATTTTTTCCTGACTTCATTTCGAGAGTAAGTGACTCATTGAAAAGCGCGTCTTTCCTTACAGTGAAAATCAATTATATATTCTTGATCAGCAAAGTTGTAAATATCAGTGGACTTCATCCAGGACACTGAACTAATCATTTTACCAAATAATATATCAAACAATCACAGAAAAGTAAATATATGTACATAAATATAGGTATTTTAATTTAATCATAATCATTTTGATTACTGGCATGCCTATATTTAAATGTCACTGTCCAGGCAAATGTTCTCTTTCGCACAATTTAAATTTTCAATTTTCAACAATTCAGGAGTGCCACGAAATTAAAACGGCCGATGAAAGGGTGTAACATTTACGAGATTTTTACTCAGTAACATTTTTAATCGTTGGGCATTTCTGTACAACCAGGTGCAAAACTACTTCAAGCAATCTAGCAACAAAAGTGTCTTGAAATTTGACTTGACTGTCACTGTTTGCACTGTCACCATATTTTTGAGAATGAAGTAGACTTACTTCATGTAAAACCTGACAGCAATTTGGGTATTTGTTTGGAATTTATTGATTAAGCCAATATAAAGCACTAGTCCATTTTAACATAACCAAATACTAAAATTTCTTGGGAAAAGGCAACGCTTAGGCTCCGAATGGAAAACTGATCAACCAATGGCTGCTAGGTGTCGATTGAACTATGATCCCAGCAGAATATGAATATTTTGAGCAAGGGACTTTATTAAATTCTAATTTGAATTTCTTTTATACATTAGAAAAACGTAAATTTTTACAGAAATACTTAGAAATCTTAATATTAATACACAAAAACTATTTTAGGAATAAAATAAATCTAGCTCGAAATCCGTGATACTGGCACTATTAATAGCATTCTGAGCTCAGTCATAAGATGGAGATATAAATAGATTACTTGAATTTAATTTGATGAAAACTAACTAATTGAGGTGGGAATAACATATCAACGGATATCTTATCAGTAATGAAAATAATGGAGACACAAATTCTTCTTTAACTTTAATACCTAATAACCATTTTCGCTTACTATAATTGGTGCATGCATCAGGAGAAACAGGTTAAAACCTTGGGCCTCTGCATTAGTCAACCCTATTAACAAAGGTCTCAGAACCATAGAGGGTGATAAACTCCTTTTGTGCCATTGTGTCTGATTTGTCTATCCACTCAGTTGTAAGTGCTACTGAAATACAATATGACCATTTTTTCAAAGTAACATCTAAGCTAATAGCTCTTTACCCTCCTTTGGAATTCTGGAGAGACGAAAAAAGATGACGTCAACTGGGTAACAAGGTCAAAGCATTAATGAGATAAATTCTGTCTCTACTGTTTGAACTTTGAATTTGTATTGCACACTTTACTCTTGAAATAGCAACTGGAGATGGGAAATAGCAAAACCATATCCCAAGGAATGAAATATGGGTACATTTGTGTATACATTGACAACAGAATGTTAGGAATTTTACTTCATTTGAATGGTTTAGAAGCATCAAATCCACTTCCTCGGAGTTTCTATGAGAGTTCATCAACCAGTTGATTTAATCGAAAGGTTGACAGTGTAAAGCTGATTCCTTTGTATTTCCTGAATGAACAAGAATTTTAGGGATAACATAGCTAACTAACGTACTCCATCCAATTTAATAATTATTTTGAAATGCGTAAAAAATATTTTTCCATGTGTCTTTTTAAAAGATTTCTGAAATGTAAATATTAATTTACTTGTTTACGCAGTTTAATATTCACAAAAACGTTCAAATTATAAAGCCTTATTAAAACAAAAAATAGTGACCCACATAATTTTTAACGGGTATTGAGCATAGCTCACAATTTTAAATGCTCGACTTTTTTCTCTTAAATCAATTACTTTGTTTGTCGACTTCTTAATGGTGACACTTTATTACAACTAACATTTACTACTCAAATAGAATAAAATCAATGACAATTAGGACTAGGGTGACAAAAGGCAGTATTAATTAGACATGACATTGATATATGTCTTGTATCAAAATCCACTTAGACTACGTGGAAGGTGATTTGATCGTTTGGCAGGCTAAATTATGCCATTACGTCTAAGTTAATATCACCATGACTAGGTATCGGGAGCTATGCAAAAGAAATTACCTACTTAACGAGAATGAGGTTGTTTAAAATAATTTTAAAGAAATGAGGAGAATAAAGTACCAGTGCCTAGAATATGCTAAAGATTTTGTCAGCATTGCCGGTATTATTGGATATGTACCGATTTCAAATTCCGACAATGTACCCTTCGAAAGTCAAAATTTGATTTTCTTGCAAAACGATAGACAATTAGGATATTTCAAATAAATAACATAAATTTACTCCTTTTACTAAATTCTTGAAGTCAGTAAACCTGATGTCGGCAATACAAACAGGTATTGAAGATGCAGAACTACTTTTCACTTACAGTCTAATAAAATTCCTTTTTATTTTTGAGAAGAAAGGTAAATAGGACGGTTTTTGGATAAAAAAATAGGAAAAAATTATTTGAAGGGTGACAGTTTGCAAACATCATAGTTGTCTAAACCTTTTCATCTCCCGTCCCTCGTATATCGATTAGACACAAAAGTGACAAGTCATCGGCAAAGAAATCACAGCTTTTACTTGTCAAATTTGTCAAGTTTCTGTAGCAATTTGACAAGTTAAGTTGTCTCCTTTCTCTCGCATGTTTACCAGCGCAATTTTCTTAGTAAAATCTATATTACTTCATTTATTTACCAGTCCGTTTCTACGAGACTTCTCTCCCCTTTTCATGCATTCGCCTAAGCTAATTACAATTTCTGTTCATTCAAATTATCCTTAGCCAATCAAGAAACAAAGTGCATGATTAGAAATTTAGAAGAATTAAAACCCAAGTCAGAAATAAGTAAAAGAACGTGAACATTTTTGCTATTGAAAAATGCCAAGTGGCATGCATTCACTTCCCAATAAGTTTTGCCCTACATGTTTCCATATCTTCTGATTTTAATCAGTTGCCAGTCTTTGGGACGTCTGTTTTCTTTTAACGTAAATTTGGGTCTTATTGATACACTAAATGTGGTTAGAAAGTACCCGATTAAGTAGTTCGGCAGCGTAGTGTTAACATATTAATTCAAAGGTCACTTCTACGACACCCATCTGTTGCGACTTGATGTGAGGTCGGATATTCCATGTTTAATTGAACTCAATCCACTGGATTGGACCCAGAGTGATCTTAGGTACGGCAAAACACTGTTGGCCGAAGAGCCATTTAACTAGCATTTTTGCTCCCCAGCATACAGAGATATTGTCCTAAGTTAACTTAGCGTGTTGAACAAATAATTCATCTATTCCCTAACTAATCCAGCGCAATTATTCTAGTTTCAGACTCACCACCCTCTAATACTTTTTTGGTACAATCCAAAAAACTTGACTGTCACAACTTTGCATTCCCTCCGTTTTGTTGATCGGCGAGGTTGTCACAAATTGGGCGGTTGTTAGCACGAATCATAAGCAGTCAGTGAGTAAAACGTATCAAAATTCAAGTGAATTGAGCTCATTATCATTGGGCCATCATGATGTTATCCTCTTGTCAAGTAGACCCTTAAAAATCCGTCCCTTTAAAAGAACTATAATTCAAAATTTGTGAGATATATAGATTTTTAAATAGAAGAATTTCTCCTAGTAGACCCAAAATTTGGCCTTCGCTTTGAGATCCTTAAATTATTTAATCTCACAGGTAGCTACTGCATTAAGAATACCCTTTAATTAGTTAATCGATATTCTTAGAGTGAAGATTATCAAATCGTTATTGAAAAGCTCTGCAATTTTGACAAATCTTGTTAAAATGTTGCCAAATCGAGAGGACACAGGCAGGGACATTTAATAAGTCGCCTGTGACAAGTATTTTTTGAAAATTAATCAACTTAACACAGGGCAAAGCAATATGATGCATTAGTAACCCACTGGATTGATGTATTGGAGGCTCTGCTAACACGTTGACAAGGTGAAGGTAATCGATAATTCACTCAGTTTGTGAGTATATAAAAAAATATATACTCTACGAAAGGAAAACTAAAATTGTATAAAATTGTCATATCTTCGGGAGTCTAAATATTCCTTGCAAATTACGTGTCTTATAAATGTTTAAATGTTATAAATGTTAAATTTTGATAATTATAAAATGACTCTAGCTGGTAATATCTAATTTCTTTGCATCCAAACAAATTGCATTAACTTTGTTCACGTCAGCTGGGTTTGGATCACCTATAATATTGATTACTTTTCATCACCGTTTTAAATGTTCGACATATCTTAAAGAGAATGTAATAATGGGTGATTTAAACGAAAGGCAAAATTACAAAATGCTTGCACGTATACAACCTGTTCTGCTCAAGATAACCGAGAGTAAATTGCATAATTGATTTCAAGGGGTGCTATTATGTCGTTGTGTAAAAATGTCAAAGGGCCAACTTTAATTAAATGACTCCAGATTAAAAAAATTCGTTCATCTGTAGTACGCTAAATAAGCCTTTTTCAGCCTTCTTTAACCATATATTTATGTAAAATCGAAGTGACATGTTAAAATACTAAAATAAACCAGCCTATCAGCAAACCTCACCGACGTGAATCTGGAGTCAAATGTTGAAGTATGAACACTATAACATTACCGAACTAACCGCTGTAATTTTGAGAACATGCTTAACTCATTGCCTCGGTGACGCGTAGTGTCATGACCTTTTGACGTACCGGGTTAACCACTTTCCCATTCCGAAAGTTTATTGCACATCTTATTTAGATGCTTCCTCAAGGCGGTTATTGGGGTTTTTATATCCCCTTGAATAACTTTCGAAATTTGATTGCCTTCTTCGTTGAACTAAATGGCGTAGTGCTCGGTAATTACACTTAATAAAAAGGAGGTACATGCTTATACAAGCTTGGTGTCAGTTAAACAGCGCGCCCACATCTCCGCGTGTAGCGACATTTGACGGAAATCTTGACGTTGCCTATCACCAAAGAGAGCCTTTTAAGCTGTCTGCATTTTTACGGAAAGAGAAGGGAGGGGGAGGAGTACTGTTCGCTTACGCCTCTAGATTGGCAACGCCCTCCTATCACGTCCATTAAAATTCGGTATATTCAGGAAAGACTATTTATTGAATTCAATTCATTTGTTACACATAGTTGACACCAAAATTTGCAAAAATTTACGCCAATCTAGCTGGATTTACATTCAGTGCTAAGTGGTCTATTGTTTTCTCCGATTTGCCTATCAAAGTTGGTCGATATCCTTTAGGTCACATTCGAAGGAAAGTTAAATAAATAAATAAAGAGTTACCTTAACTGCCAATGAGACGACAACATTGCAAATAGATTGAATGGGCCCTAGAGGAGGGTTATGACCTGATTCTACCAGTATTGCTTAGCTATTATAAAGAGTACAAAACTGATTTGTATTAGACGTCATTGAAACCCTGGCTGACACTAATTCAAAACCTGTCAAAGGATAGGTAATTGACATTATTTAAATATTACCATCCTAATTCAATTTAAATATCTTAGACTACATCAAGCCCTAATGAAATTCAGGTTTGTCTGATGAAATTTAATTTCGCTAATTCTTTTCTGTTAAAATTAGGTTGACCTATGTTACTATTTTCTTGGCTATTGTAGGAGGAAGGGTGAAAGTGGCAACAACCGGAAATATTTTGAACTTAGCAAATTCAAGTTTACGTTTTCCTGATCTCTAAGGCGGACATTGAGTGAAAAAATGTTCTCAAACAATCTTAGCACACGAGATTCAATGACAAAGAGCCTACAACCCTGACTAAAAATACACCTTCCTGCTGTTTCAGGATGGAACTCTCTACCGCTCACTTTTCCCGAATTCCATCCTAAATCTTATCTCTGATAAGACTTTGTGATAAACTGAACTAAATAAGTCACAGTTATTCGTGCAAAGAATGCTTCTTAAATATGAATAACTCCATCTAGGGCAGCATCCCCCATTTCTAAATGTCATTGTAATTGTATCAGTTACTACTGATCATGTGATTGCAATAGAAGAGCTTATGAAACACTATAGGTGGAAAATCAGCCCAGGTCTATCAGATGTAGGACTTTGCCTAAAAATCAGGTGAAATTAAGCGTTCTCCGAAATGCACATAATTGATGTGGATATCTGGGAGTGCCAATTAAACGGCTATTTCACTGACTCTGCAGTTGCGCCTTTTTTAATATTTTGAGTGACAACGGCATACTGTTTAAATCATATCAAATGACAGGTAGCCTTTCACCAAGCGCGCGCGTTTACACCAATACAGCACCTACTTCAGGAATATGTATTAAACTATTGCTGCTATGATGACCCAGATTCTGATTTTTATCGTGTAAAACATGCTAAAAGTCGCGGTAGTTTAATGGAAGTTGCAATTATAGACGATCAAATGCTTGCGCAGATCTATTGGTATCTAGAGACTTCATACTTTTTATAATTAGAAGGAATTTTCAGGAAGGTTTCTGAAAGAATTACCACTAATACTGAGAGGGAGAGAGTAGGGGCTGAATTACTGCAGAAATTTTACAGATTTACGTACTTAAACAACCAATCAAGTATCACTCTACACATTCCTCCCTCTCCTCCGAGTAATGGCTATTTGTTTACTTAACGTATAATCATATAATATCACCAACGGTTGCCTAGATATAGCAATCAAAGATGAAAATTGTCCTTCAGACGTCTAGAAAAAAATAACACTAACAATGCAGACACAACCCGTGCTCTTTCAGGCACGTCATCAACTTGCCAATTGGGATAAATAAAGCAATTATGATTTGTGAAAATAAGGTTTCAATCGTGGTTTACTAAGCATTTACACGAATCAAATGAATGCCAGTAAACAAAAGCGAAATGGTAGTACAATATTGAAATTTTCAAAATGATAACTGTGAAGATCGAAAATATATTCTGAATTCCCCGAATTCTGCTAACAGTCATATTGGACAGAGGGGAGGGGAGGAGGATATTTTATGGTTTCAGTGATTAGAAATCGACGTTATACCATTCCATCTGGTTATAAAAATTAAACTTATTCAGACAAGCTATTCATTTTACGAGAGCTCATTCAGAGCCTTTCTTTAGCCAAACAGGAATTTGGTTTAATCTGGAATTATTTCTCGATAAATCTTGCTAAATTAGCAGGCGGATATCTTACTGTGGTTTGACATGATTTCCAAGGCACAAATTTGCTTTTTATTGCATGTTTGCAAAATCAGTCAGTTAAATTGGGTCTTATTGTAGTGTAGTCTTTAAAATTACCTGTCAGAAGGAGTTTTCTCTTTGCTTATATTACTACCTATACATAAGTACATAGATATAGAGGCATACATATAAGCATATTTACATGATTTAAGCTGTAATATTTGAATTGACTGAGATCTTAGCTACCACTTGTGCATATAGTATGTACACCAGTGGTCCTCAGGTGTAGCAGTGGTAACACTGCCCGTCAATGGAGTTCCTCACTTAACGAAGGAGTTTTTGTCTGGTTCTCTTAACAATACACTCATGTGATTGGCAACGGCTTTCCTGAATTGTGTTATGTTCTCCATCTCAGCGTCCTGGGCAGGAGTATCAATTCCAAAACATCTAAACTTTGACACATCAAAGGGTTTGCCGCAAAATGACCGAATTTTATTTTCAACTTTCTCGTGCCTCATATTCTGCGTCATTCTTTATTGGAATATTGCACTTTTTCCCGAATTTCCGTGCTAAAAACCATTAAATTATTAATTATTATGAGATTAATGGAAATAATATTGAAAATGTACTTTTAACTTATGGCAATCTCTTACGCTTAATGGAAATGCTTTGATTAGATTTTGAAATAATGGTTTGTGATAATTAAATAATTACTAATACGATTTCGAAACCTGTATTTCTAAAGATGAGTACTTGTCCTAATGCTGAAAATCCGAACAGTACTGCTTGGATCCTTAAATACTCTATTTGACTACTAAATTAACATACAAAATGCATAAGAATCAGCAGATATGAGGCGCAAACTCAGGAAAGTTTGGTAGAAAGAGCATATACCATTTTATTTCGGACTCGGCATAATCATCGAACAAGTTTGTTGCATTACTTTAAATCACACAAGTTGTCAAATTGAATGAATTTCAATTTTATCCAACATGATTTCTAAAACTAGTTCCGACGTTAAAAAAATATCCATTTCCAAATAATTTCTCAATAAATAACTAGGAGATAACTAATTACTGATAAATTAGTTGCCTTAAGTGTGTTTTGAGTCTTTAAAATCCTGAATACCAAATTATTTCTCACAAGATTCTGTTAATTATTCTTTGGACTGCATCAATCACATAAATGGCGTTGTCCATCATGCTCTTGGGTATATGCGCGTTTCCTAAGGTCGTTACACTAGGCCTGCCCATCATTATTATCGACCATCTCCTGAGTCGCGAGGTGAAGTGACTTCTAATGTACTTTATTGACGCTATGCCAAAAAGGTGAAAATAACTGACCTGCTAATTATTTAAGCTATTCTTTTAAAAAGTGGTGAGAGATTCGAAAAAGTACGATCACCTACCAAATACCCTCTTAATTAATTTAACCGGATTTTGTCAACCCCGTCAGAATTGGCTAAATTTTTCTGTCTCCACCTCCAACTAACTTGCATATACACTTATTTGGTAAGAAATCTTAGTAATTTATTACAAAACATCGCCTTTTTGTGACTTTAAACTATTTCCTTGTTCCGAAAGTTTTCCTTTAAGTATTAAATTGACTCGTCCCACTTTTTCTCCGTCAGAAATCGAATTTTCCTTCAAATTTTCTTCTCCTAGGTCACATATTGATATGTGCTCTCGAATGAAAATCATCAGTCCCATAGACAGTGAATTATTTCTATTCCATAGGACTTAGAAGAGGCGTGGAAGGAAGACAATTTCCTCCAACATACTATAGCATTCTTCTCAGTAAATGATCAGTAAATTTAAAAACCAATAGAATAGAAAATAGAACAGACCAAAAATTCTTCATTTTAGCTGTTTATCATTTTATAGCATTTTAAAATGCATTTTATTAATAATCGATGAAAACGAAGCAAATTTATACTGACCAATAGACTTTCAGAAATTTATTGCATTAATTTTCGAAAAGGTTATTCCACACCACTAGACAGAATATGCAACTTAATTTATCTTAATAACAAACCAATTCAAGCCCATTTTCACTTTTAATAATCGAATTACAAGGCATTTTTCAAATCACCGAAAACCAGAGTTTCTTTCTTGAAATTGTGAGCTTTTGAGGAAATTCCTAGTTCCATTTAATGATTTCAAATCTAAAATTAAAGATTGGGAGATAAAAAACGAAACTAAGATATGGCGAGTTTAGGGGATGAGCCGAACCTATAAATCTCAAAGGCAAATATAATTTAAATGGGACAATTACTTCATATCTCACAATCATATTAGCATTGACAGTTTTAAATGAATCTCAATTTTTATTGATAAAATTGTAATCCTGGTTTTTAAAACTGTCAGATAATTGACAGGAGCGTATCTATTCAGAGGGTGCAAGAAGCGGCCCCCACGTTGAGTGACATTTTCTCGTATTGCAGTCTGGAGCGGGTGTTTTCAACAAGAGATTGACATCTGATTTGCAGTTTTTTTCGTCAGAGAGACCTTATTTCTACAAGTTTGTATGCTGCATATTCTATAATGTTACTGCTGATATTATCAAAAGTTTATATAGGCAATATTGCATGCACGAGGGATTAAATAACCGAAGCAAATTTTTGAGATATCCGATCTCATGAAGAAAGCACATACGATTCTGAAAATAGGCAGATAAAACAAAATTTGGCGTATTCTTCTGTGTTGCAAAACTGCTAATACACAGGTTACACGATTGACTCTCGTTTATGAGATTCCAGTGGAGCAATCAACGATGCCGATTAAAAACTATAAACAGGTCCAAGGGACTGAAGGGGTAGAAAGGCGCACGCGTAGTAGACAGTGAAGTCTGGGAGCCATACATCTTGACCTGTTTGAGTTCTGGATGTATTTAGTCACCTGTTTTACCTTAAGAGAGATTATTTATTCTGTATTGCCAGAATACTTCAAGATTAAAATTCCACTCTTTGTTCACTGGTTTTCCGTCGAAGTCAAGTCCTCAAAATTCAGACTAATTAATATAAATAAATTATCGATATAAACCGCTCTTCTTTAACCGGATATCAGGAAGCTATTTTCGAAATGGTAGAGACCATTTAAAGCAATCAATAGTGCTCACAATGAGTGTTGAGTGCTCTTTTCAGAATATTAATATTATATTAATATTAATTTTTAATTAAAATATTAATTGGGGCAAAACTTGGTTTATTGTACTGAGTTCAGAGGATTTGGCATTTAAGGTTTGATTTTAACCGGTATTTCTTCATAAAATTACCAATGTTTCAAACCATGCAAATTAAGTTTCCATTTAATTACCTCACCGAGGTAAATTACCATGATTTTATTTTTAATTTATTGTCAACCTATTATAAGTATCCTTGAGAAGGGACTTTTGGAATTTAAAACACACTATTTATCATTAAATTATTTTCATGCACATAGAGCCTTTGACACCTTATTATTTTTATAACATTCTATAAGAAGTAAATTTCTTTAATAAAATAAATGCTGAATATAAATTTGGCCTTTTTACGAAACACGCTTTACATTTTATTACAACCTCATCTAAGCGAATTAAGAGCCCAAATGTTTGAATCACATTTGCCAAGAGGAGATAAGCGCGCGAGTTTTATGGAGTAGATCAAAACATGAGACGCTTGCCGCGAGATTTAATGTTCCATGTTCTGCGCTTTTTAATTAATGATGGAATTAAAATGTTTCATGTATATCAGACGGCAAAGTATTTATGCTTTATGTCTGCTGTGATAGTAGAGATTATCACATAGCTTCAGTATTCAATGAAGGATAATGTTTGTCAATGGGAGTATTCTCTCTCATTACCCCTGATTTGTCTGGTTTCAAAGACGGGATTTAGTGTCCTGCGCAACTCATTTAAAGGGTGGAAATGTTGCGAGTTCTGGCTTATGGAAGTAAAGATAGACTGTTTTCCATATAGACGAACCGTTTTCAATACCTATCTCGCCCACAATGATTACCTAAAAGGTTAATTACATCCATCGTGAAGAGAAACAGACTCCAGATGAAATTGAAAAATATATACAAAGCAAAATAAAATTATATGTTCATATGATTTTTTTTCGGAAGAATTTAACAGAGAGGTGCATATATTATTAATAGAAAATAGAACAGAATAGTCGATTTTTAAATTGATGATAAAAAATTATTATTCTTGCAAATGATGAAGGGGGAAGCTTCATTAGTAATTGAATTACTTGAAAATATTCTTTTCTTTCCTTATACAATCTGTATTCTTATTTGCTACAAACGGTGTTTGTTGTTTTAAATTTTAATAAGAAATATCACCAGAGACATCTACTAGATTATATTCTCAATTAAATACTAAGCATTGTTTCATTAGAAAAAATGAAAACTTCGGTGTATTTCACATTTGTAACTTTATGCCGTTATTTAACTGCAAGTTGGGATTTACTCCTCGTGCAGGGACGGGTGTCCATATAAGTTAGTTGGCTCTTACTTATTAAAGTTAGATCAAAATAACTGCAGTTACTACCACCTCGATATGATAGTTGAGCATCAATTAGGGAACTTTTTGTAAAACCATCTTCTGAAAGTGAAGACAAACAAAATTTTGTAAAATTTTAAGCTTATGTTCTCATCTCTTATTCAGAGTCCACTATTCTATGGGATCATCTTCTTCATAATCGGACTTCCGTTCCAACGTTTTCAATTCTTTCATTTTCACTATTTCTTCATAAATGAATAACGAGGTTCAATTTCTATCCGCCATTCTATTGCATAATTGCATTTTTGTAACTGAGATTTATCATTTCCCAAATCAAAAGAGATCATCAAACAATGTGTGATCAGATATGTCATATGATCAAAGGAAGGAAAATAATTTCACTTTGAAGAACATAATTAAAATTCAATTAAACTGGATGGTCGAACAACCTTGTAAGTAGGTGGATCGGGATATCAAGGTTGTTACATGTCGTGCCACCTACGCTACCATAAATTAATTATGAATCCACAGGAGACCTTCGTTGTCACCCTAAGAGGTAGTATCGGTCCCTTTTCGTTACGCTTAAGACGAATGAATTTTGAGACAAGTGGAATGTATTTTTGCCTGAAAGTTCACATTTTTCAAGAAGTCCGTGTCCTATTCCATTCTAGAACATTGATCTTTCCCACCTAACATTCCTAAATAGAAAATTACTTAGCTGATGACAAGTTTGTCAAATCCATTGAGAATGAGCCGGTGTTTGAAGTTAATTTATGCATATCTTTGCACTTAAATCGGAATCTGAAGCGAAGTTGGAAAAAGATAAGAGCTGCTCAGATCTCAAAGATTGAGGATCATCTTACAGACATTTGCTCTTTGTGATTAGTGCTCTTGAAATGTACCTGAAGTTATTGTTGACAGAACGCCGACAGTCAACGGTCAAAGTCACAGAAGCTATGATTTGTCTGTGGATTAATGATGACCTCAGTTACAGAAACTCTCCCATCATCTATTTCACCATGCCGTAGTAATTATGCTTCATCCTAATTATCTTTTTATATCTCTTGCTTTCTTAGTTTCATTAAAGATTCCCAAGATTAATATCTTATATATCATTTCAAAATTTGATTATCCAAGAATAGCTTTAGAGCTGAGAGGACGAAGTTGGATAGAGATGTCCAATAGTAATTCCAACCCGCCAAAATATCAGGGAAAAAAGAAGCGTCATAAAAAATATATTCATGGTTCAAGCAATTATTTCAAATAGTTACGATTTCGAATTCTGGTAACTTGTATCGGCATAGCACTTCTAACGTCTTTGATTTGTTTGCTTTCCGTTATTGATAGGCATTTCTTGACTAAAATTATAGGCCTCACTCATCTAATATATCTGTCTACCATTAAAAAACAATTAGAATTTGTGAAATTTAGATAAGATTTAGTTATGCTTAATTGCAACTTTCAAAGTCTGACTGTTATTAGATTAGCATTCTTTGTATTCAGTCATAAATTGCGACTTTGTAGTTAAATTTCCCTTTTATTTGCCAGGTGTGAATATTCAAGAAATGAGTTGAACACATTATATGTATATATATATATTGTATTTTAATGACTAAACTCTTTGTTCGTGTCACGCAACCACATAAACGCTATTCACACTGTACGCTCTGTTACCTTGAACTTGTTGAGTTAGCTTTGCGAACAAATCCATGCTAGGGAATTTTGCGATAGTGTTTGCTGAGGTCTAGCCAAAGCTTATGCGCGTAGCATCGGCTAAAGGAAAATGAGTAAAGTTAAAAAAAAAGGAAATTCTCTAAAGGAAAGAATTGAAAAAACTACATGAAATCTACTGTTTCTAGTTTGGAGATTTTCTTTCCCCTTAATTCATTCACATTTACCTCTTTATTTACTTGACTATATACACTGATATAAGTAAAAGTGTCTTCAAACTCTTCCGATTTATACTCACATTTACGAGTCACCCATATTTTAATAAATTAATCCTCATTTTAAATCACTTTAAGTTGTTTTATTTTACTCACCAGAAAATGTGTTCTTTATCTCGCTTTCTTTTCCTTAATAACCACTGCACTTAAAATGAGTTATAGTTGGCACTTTGAGATTTCAAGACCTATCTTGTTACGACTTAGCACGTAGTAAGGTAGTATTTTCTAATGGAGATTGTAATCACGTTGCATGCAATGCTAACCATCGTAATGAATGAATAATGATCCTATTCGGTTTTTGTCAATAACTGATATTGCAAAAGTATGAAACTAGAAGGAATATGATATGACCATTTAAATGAATTAATTAACGATAAAAGCTTTCACTCTTTACAACTTTTGAAATAGTCATTTTCAAAATTATAATTGGAAGATAATATGCAATTTCAACTCACATTTGAAATATCAATCATCGAAATGCGACCAAAATAATGCCAACTGCCATTCATCTTGGCAGAAATTACGTAATTCCAGTTTCACCAAAAGCTTTTGCTTGAAGAGGGACGTTACTTAAAGTGGCATTAGCAACCGGTCAATTCATTCATGCTCTAAATAAACACTGAAAATTGCGGAACTTAAGCGCCATACTCATGTGGAATACACAGCGTTAACACGGTTACACTAAGCAATTTCATGGGCGCTCGAACATTCCGGAACTTAGGCCCGTTCTGATGATTGTATTAGAGAGCAAATGAGGTTATGAGTGCTAAGATCTCTCTACCCATCAACAATCAATAGTCACTGCAGGATCAAGGTACTCAAAATCGTATTTAATCGAGGGCACATGTTAAAGCTTGGATACTGCAGTAGTAGGACAGAGAGCAGGCAACTTAATGAATCTAAAATTCAAAGAATTAAAAGAATTTTTTCCCAAAAGCCCATTTCGTGCTCTCTCTATTGTACTATTCATTTGCAGTCAGTTTTGAAAGATTTTGCTTTGTTAACATGTAAATTTGTAGGATAAATGCAAACCTAGTCACTCACATGCTTTAACAAAAGACTATTTTTAATCAATTTGCGGAAAATTCCTTTCCAACAATATAACGCCTATTTGGACCCACTTTATATTAACACATATTGAGATATCTCAATGACAAAAAATTTGAATTAATATTTTAAAACATAAATTTTGCCGCCTGTTAAATTGTAAATGAACAAATTTGAAATGCCTTCGAAAACCCCGCGTTAGAAGTAAAAAGTTATTTCTGCCAGATATTGCTTGAGGCGTCGACATATGCTTCAAGTGAAATATTAATTCGACTGAATATTCGATTAATTTTAATTATCAGATTCGCCTCAAATTGAAATGCTAATTTTTTTAAACCCTTATAATACACTTCCCACATTCTATTTGGTGCGGTGTTTCAGGTTGACATTCACAAGAACTCCTCCTTTAAATTACCTAATTAAATCAAAAAAGCCGAATTACGTTTGAAGCTGGAACTTCTGCCACACATCCTCTTAAAAGCCGCCAATTCTTTTTTTGTCACATTTCCATTCGAAATAATCACCTTCCACGAAAGAACATAATATTTTTACGAACACGAATTTATTTTATGATTTTTTGTGAAACGGGAAGGGGGAGGGGGGGGGAAGAGAAAAGCTTTCCCTTCTCGTTTGGAAAGACCCACATTAAAAGCCTCTTAAATTGTTTTAATGAGCTTTTGAAGTGTTCAAAAAAGAGGAGGTTTACGATTATGGGCGGCGAATTGAAAATCCTTGAATCAAATATAGTTTTTTTTTCCTTTTTAGCTTAACGGGTAGCCTTTCTAATTCCCATTTCGTTGTGTCGTTAATCATATATGTATTTGGTTTCAGTAAATAATGAAGCAACATTTACAGGTATCACTTTCTCTACGGCAGTGTGATTGATCATGCTGTCTGGAAGGAAGATGAAAAATTGATCCTTTGGGTGAATATGTGAGGTCGATAGTAAATTATCCAGCCAAATTACTATGCGATTACTGGTATCAATCACTAACCTGGACTCTCAAATAAGCATGTATATCCATTATGAGTAAAAGTCCCTTTCATACTTGCATTGTTTTAAGACATTTTCGGGTTATATCATAGAGCGGCCTGTCCAGTGGGGTGACAGTGTGAGTTGCCTTTGATCACCATGGGAGGATTGCGAGAGAAAGATATAAATAAGACGTTGATAAATGGGAGCTTTATGTGATGGTTTATTTAATACACCGCAACCGGGAATACATCGACTAACTAACTTTCACTTGCTAGCTCGTCGAATTTTTCGATGGGTCTGTCTGGAAAAACTTTCACCTTAACTCCCCGCCCAATAATTTCCAAACACTTAATGGGATTTCTTTTCTTCTCCCTATGAAACGAGTCGGCGTTTTCTTTCATGATCACAGACAGAGTGAACAAGGGATACTCATCCGCATCCACTTATGAATATCAGCATAAAAACAAAAATTATTCATAATCTCATAGCAAAATTTTTTATTTTATCGCATGGAAAACATGAATATATTGGCGCGTACTTTTAAGGGAAATCTGATAACAACATTTATTCTCGCTTTTCAACGGTATATTCTGCTTACTTGGACATTGCAAATGTATCCTCAAATTCAAGTGACTTTGTGCACTTCCATGCAATTTGGTTAGTTGCAATCGCTGCTCTTTTAGTGAATGCAGTTCTACTTAGATGCTTCAGTCGACCATAAATGGGTTTCAATTCCTGTAATCGGTAGATCAGTATTCAAAGTTGAATATAACCTAAGTAATGCAATGTGCTTGATTTACTACAGATAACCTAGATACATCTGATGATTTGGGCAATATATATATATATATATAATATTTAACATTTTAATGACATTATGACGAAAAGAATACCATAGAAATAATGACCAACTCATAGTATACGCTATACTTTTATGCAAATATGTGGATATAAGACAAAAAGTCTGTTTCTTTCGATTATTTGCATAAATCCGACTTTGTATATCACTTAGTCTGGCTTATAATGTGGTTTTATGGTCTGTCGGAGCCAAGTATATATCTCATTAGATAATCTGGAATGCTTATATATTTACCATATATTTATCACAACAAAGCAAAAGATTAAATTCTTAGCTCACGGAGAAATATTTCTTCATATAGAAGGAGAAAGATGGTTCTGTGGAAATGGTGATAATGGAATTAGGAATTTGGAAATAAGAAGAATCCTCCTTTTCAAGAATACATTAGTAATATAGCCATCTCGTAATTGCTGCATATTAATTAATATTTTAACTGCAATGTTTAGCAAATGTTTTAACTCATTATAATCTTAAAAAAACTATTATTCAGATCATCTATGTGTATTAAATTATTCTTATTTTATTGTATTTGCATATGATTCATTGCACGAAAATTAAAAGTTCTTATCCAACATTAAATTATTTCTCACCTATGCAAGCACTTTAAAAAGAAACTATGTCACGAATAATTTTTATGAAAATTAATTTATTCCCGTTTTTTCATTTAATTCGCAATTTTTTCAATTATATACACGTGGAGGCGAGAGAGACCCAGTGAGCGGACTTTGCTTGCCTACCTACCTGGGTGTGTGGCCCATTTAGCCAAAAACGGGACAAATCATTAAATAAACATTGAATTAATTTGTTAAAGATGATTTTCAGTGGGAGGCTGTGTTTGTATATACTTATAGGGAAGAAAGAACCTCTTTCTATTTTCATAAACTCACTGACAGTAAGTCCTCTCGTGTATTCTCGTAAACGGCTGCTAATTTGTAATTTTTGGGAGTAAAAATTTAATTTTTACAGGTTTGAAAATTGTACATCTAATTGTCTCAGTGGCGGGACAATATGCAATATTTTATTCTTGCTCCCAAATAACTTTACAGTTTCATGATGATGGAATTTAAGCCTTTTTAGTGAATATCAAATATTAGTATGTAATTAACAAAAAACATTCACAGTTGCTAACTTTATATTTCTTGAAAGAAAATTAGGTAGTTTTATCCTTCATTCAATCATCCATTCACGCATTAATATACTTTAGTTATCTCTTGAATCTTGATCGATTTTTCGCAACGTTCACCATGACGGTCAGACTGATGATTGTTCTGAGTTTCCAGTTTTTCTCGATTCTGAGATGGAGGGAGGTCATGTGTGTTCATGATCATCTCCAATGGATCCGGTTTCAGTATGGACGATACGGCTACGTAGCGGAATCAGATATGCCTGCAATGGACCACCCAGAATCGGTAATTTGCCTACCTTGTGCAGCTTGTTGTCACACTGAGCTATGTCGATACGTTCGTCGAAAATTTCCTTTGGTTTATGCTTCCGAAGAACTGCAGCCAGTTAAGACGGCATACGGCGTCACCCATAACCAACTTCTTAGAACAAAACTTAAGGAATCATCCGATGAAAATGCTTTTTTTACACGAACTTAGAGAATGGAGGGGGGGAGGGGGGGTGGGAATTATTGGGTTCTAAAATGTTCAGTCTTGTTGAAACTGGCAATAATTATTATCAGCTCAAATTTATACTTGGCGATGTTTACAGGAACAATATTGTCGAAATTTAAAAGAAGAGGGTCCTGTAGGCTTTTTTTTTAATCTTACTCAAAACACAGTTTTAAAGAAGTTTATTGTCACAATAAAAGTCAATAAAGCTAATGTCCTTATAAGTTTGAGGTTCTTCTAATTTCCTTGTTCTCTTATTACTTCTAGATTATCTATTAATTTTAATATTAATATTAAAGGTTTCTCACAACTAAAAGTTGCATTTTTCTGCCATTAGTAATGTTAAGGAGGAAGAACACATGTTTGCAACTACCTCACACGCCTCTAAATGAATTACGATTTGATATACAATTTTGTGAGGAGGAGTGTAGTCTTACCTGCTGTTTTATATTTTTAGCCTTCCTAATTCACAACTCCCACCACTCGATGGAATCCTACTTTCCAGAATTAAAGCATGCTCACTTCGCAACCAATTAACTAACCACGGCATCCCGCTAGTGAGATATCATTAATTAATGCAAATAGACGTAATAATAAGCCACAATAAATGGATAGGGAAGCGCCCCAGGAAACTACATTCATCCCATCAAGTCACAAAGTGGGCATAAAAAGCCCCTTTAGGAGAGAAAGACTTCCATTCGACATTCATCCCCCTCCCCTCCCCCCTCCCTCCACCCACAAGCCCCACTTCCACACCGACATCTCATTAATGCCTAAAGGAAATGGCGGTTGCATGTTGGAATAAGATGGAAGAGTTTTTGCAATTAGTGCCAAAGTTGTCGTCAACCCATCGCGGTAAGTGGTTTCGGTTACAGTCGTTAGGGTCACGCAATGGAAAATGAGATAATGGAGCATATTAATTATAATCATTATTCCTCTTGGAACAGAAGTGATTTTTTTTCTTGATGTCACAAGCTAGACAGCTTTTTCTCTACCTAGTTCAGCTCTTTATTTGCATGCCTAATTGGCAAGAAGAAAGAAAAATTTTAGAGGAGAGAATAATGGATTTGAGAGAAAAAATAAGGAGGAGGTGGAGGGGGGGGATGGATTAATAAATGCCGTTAATTGCCAATTTGAGGGAATGATTAATTAATAATTAAATCGTGTCTAGACTAAAATTATCTTAATGGGTTATTAATCTTAAGTATTTTGGAATTTTAACATATAGTAGTGAGATTTATTTTGGACTTAATTAAGAAACAGGTGTCTAGCATATGGTAGCTGAAAATTCGAGAAAAAGGGTAGCCGAACGAAATATCATCAACTTTTTTCCCAATGGGTAAATTATGGTTATTCCAGTTAATTTAACCTAGGTAGCATACCTTTACCTTTCGAATTAGATATAGAACTTCATTCTGTTGTTAAATTTAAAGAAATGCAAATCAATCGTATTCCTTTTTATTAAGCTCATTTGATCAATAGAAAAACATACAAAGTGTGTATGAACGATAAGAATTCGATTGGATTGCATGCAATTTTTCATGCCGCATTTTTGAAGCAAGCGATAAGTGGACTTAAATTATTTATGTCCTGTAAAATGCACAATTCTTTATGAATAAAACTTTTATTATTATTAAGTTGAATGACTGAATTAAATTTTCACTTATCCCTTTACGGAACAAAAGATTAACAGAAGGGCCAAGGTCCAAGATTGATTGCTTGTATATGGTTGAGGAAATAAGAAGAGAAACTGGGAATTGGAAATAAAAGGAACAAAATTGATTCATTATAAACAAGACGAATTTATATACCACGAAGGTGTTAATTGAGTTTACTTTCCTTGTTTGCCGACGGGCAACCAATAGAAGCCATCATCAGACGGTGAGATCAGTTAAGAGCTATGAGTCAGCATGGTAGGGTGCTGCGAAGTCGTTGGTCTCAAGACCTCTTCTTTCAATAAATTCGTATATTGATCAAAATCTGCTATCACTCCACTGCTCAATTTATTTAATTAGCCAGCTATAAACGTAGCTAAACTTACTGCGGGACCTGGATATTAAAACGTGAACGGGGCATTTGAAATATTTGAATATTCCCGCAAATCAAACTCTTGATTTAAGGAGTAAAATAAATTCTGTGTACGTGTATATTTTTGCTTATGCTAAGCGCCTCACCTTTCACTGTCTCATAGCTTTCTTTTTCAAAGATTAGTGCTTTCCTACGATTTAGAAATAGTGTATAAATTGTTACATTTCTGCTGGTAATAAACTAGAGTAACAAAATCCAAATTTTATTTGTTTGAAATTAGATGTCAAAAAGTAAGAAAATGTAGCAACTATAACAATTATATACCATTATAATTGGAGTAATTTCGAAAATTTACACGATTCACTTATTAAGTAAAAGCTGGAAATATTCGACCACATATTTGCTTATCAATTATCGTGATTGGCTTATCGATTTTACCCCAAATTACCATTTAGGCTTATTGATTACAATGATCCTGACCACCCCTCCCCCTGCTCTATTTCATTTTTGTTATGGTTCAGCGAATTTCGGGTAGATAGATTTCTCTTTCTCACACTAACACCTGGGCCAGAGCCCCAACTGCCCATTAAAACAAACGAACATTCCATTTATAACCGACTTATGCTATTTACAAAGTGAATGATGTGTTATTGTTATATTTTATTGGGTTGGTGAAAATGGGACAAGGTACTTATAAGTTAAGTATTACCACGGCTCTTGAGTGCATTAGCTTTGTTGTTAAGTCATAAAGATACAAAGAAGAAGCAAAACAGAAGACGACGGAGCCTTGTCACTTCAAGTACACAATATTTTAATTCAGTAATTGAACTCCAAAGACACAAAGACAAATGTTCGAAAATATTTTCCTCCATTTCATTATCCACACTTCTTAGGAGGTAAGAAATGAGGCACACTTGTTTTTCCATTCAACAACCCCCATATATTTTTGAAAGAGTACTATAAAATAGGTATGAGAACCACCTCAAGTTCATTAAGTTTACCAAAAAATATCAATTTTAGAGTTGTTTTTGTAACTTTTATGCTGGTATTTAATGAAAAGTCCAAGACAACAACCCTTGAGTGCGAAATTAAATAGTATTAGGTGAGAGCAACTGACTTTACCAACTTAATAAAATACTGTTCATTCCAAGGACCTGGAAGTTAGCAATCTATTAATTGCTATTAATCATTAAATATTCAAATATTTCATTGAAATTGATAAGGATATTAGTGACTTATTGTGCAGCGTGCCTATGGAAGAATGAATGAGTTTCAACAATTTTATACATTTCCTATGGAAATGCGGTAGTTTCAACAGTTTTGGCTGGAAGTTACTTTGCAAAACATGATTAAAGTAGAAGCTCTTGGCGCTGCTGATATGAACTCACTTGGAAGTCATGATGGCAAATCCTGGACTAAAATTGAACAGTCATACTAGATTTTAAGTAGTTAGTTTAAAATAAAGTATAACCTTATTTTCTATTTCTAATAAATTTAGGCCTCTTCATTTCATATTATTTTTTTTATTTTATTTGCTTTTTCATTATTAAAATTACATACTTACATGCGTCCATTGTTATGATTGAAAAACTATTATTTTGGTTAACATAAAAATTGTGTTTAGAATGCTTCAGTCCTCTCCTGTGCATTCTCAAATATCGAAATTCAAACTCTATGATACAGTTAGTACTGTTCTTTTGTCCAGAATTGTAGCTGAATTTTTCACATCATGCAACTGTAGCTGCATAGTAATGTCAAGACTAAATCTTTGTCGAATTCAAGGAAGAGAGATAAGTAAAACAGAATTCTTGTAATTCCACTAAACACTCCAATAGAGTTTATCCTAAGTGAATTGGTTGAAATCTGCTTTGTCTGAAACACTTTTGCCTATCTCATCTGTCGATACTGAATAGCTTGTATATGAATTCGTTTATATATCTCGTCATGAAAATGGAGCTTTGGTGCTTTAAGATATTTAAAAAATTTAATTTTATAACTTATGAGAATGCGGTTAACTCAGTTAGTTCATTGTAAGCCTTAGTCATTTCATTCCTGGTGTGTCCTTATTTTTATTTCGCTTAATTAGATATTTCCCTGCAACTATAAGTCGTAAAAGTGTTTGCATTGTAGCTGAAAATACAAACACCACTTACAATAGTAATAAGACTTACATTAACCCGGTTTGTTGGTCATACCGGTGTGTATGATGTGTGTGTGAACATACGGCATAATCACATTCCCGCGCTCCAGAATTTGGGTTTCATTTAAACAATGCGAGTGACGGTGCATTATTTATTGCCAATAAAAAGCCGGTGTCTTAAGTGCTAAAAGGTTTCCATAATAAAGAAGAAATTATTTCAATCGAGATCAAACGGGTTGAATAGTTTTTAGATTAAAGTGGATTTAGTGACGGATTTGATGGCTTAGGGCAGCCTCAAGATTAAAACAGCTTTCAACTTGTGTATTAATTAATATATGCGCCTTAATAACTCATAGTTTCCTGCGGTGGCTTGAAACATAGTGCCCATCTTTTTAATAGATTAAAATCAATCAAAATTTGTCAACCTGATTTGTATTGGCAAAGGGTAACTGCCAGAGGTACCTGAAAGGGTAAAGTTTGCTAAGGGTTAAATGGGAGAGAATCACTGCGACTGATTCAGTTATAGGATTATCCGTTGATTTAGCAGATAAGCATTACAATGCAAAACGTTTAAAGTATAATGCCAAATCAAAAGCATCAGACAATGCGTTTTAGATTGCTTCTCGGAGGAGAGGCTAATGAATAATACCAGACGCTAATGAGATATTTAAATCACACGTTTAGGTCAATGATAGTTTCTAAGACCTGAAATTAATGAGAATAGAGCTCATTTGATTAATTTCAAATTATTGTTAGTATTTCTGTTTTAGCTAAATGCAAAGATAGACAAGAGGACGATTTATAAAGCTAAATGAAGGGCAAGCGGACGTTCTTTATGTTCTAGACAAATGACTTTTTCAAGATTCTTACAGTGAATGGTATATTTAAATAAGCGCCTTCCGTTAGTTTAATTCAGAAGAATATTATTCGTTGCTACTTAAAAAATTAAGTAGATGTGTATTAAAAATGAATTGACCGACACTGCTTAAATGTTTATAACGCGAATCTACCCAAAAAGAATACCCAGGTGAGACTCAATTGTTAGAATTTAAGATCACAAAAGAAAGGCCATGCGATTTGAAGAATGAATTCATCATCCTTGACGTCTTACAGTTTGTAATATCAATGTGCGTGCCTATATGCACTTTAATATTTGCTTCAAATCACTGTCAAATGCCATTCCAATTTTGGTCAAAATTTACCGTATCCCTAGAGGATAAACCTCGCTTAAAGATCTGACGTGTCATTGCATAGAGATAATACTTCAGAGTAACATCTAGTAACCTAACACGTTAAGGAAGCGCCACACCCTTGAAGTTATCCTGGTGACCAAGATCTCCCTCTGCGGTCTATAAGGAACTGAGTATTGCTATATTACCCTAGGGAAATCACTAAAAGCTGTAGCAGTAAACCAGCTATTAAAAATAATCAACCTAGTTTCTTTTGTGGCTCACTGCAATGTATCAAAGCTAAGACAGAAAACTATTTTATTAGCATCATTATTACCGAAAGACGTAATTGTATAGATGAAAGAAATAACCTCTGTATCAAAGAAAAGAGCGCTTATAAGTTAAAAGAAGAATAACATATATTGGAAGAAAAGGTATCTATACACAACTGGTTGGATAAGGAGGGGTTCACACAAAAGCACCAAATTAGAAGAACCTCTTTTTACACAGCGCACTGGTTGTAGTTTGAAGTATTCACCAGTCTGACACCACACATAGCACAGATGCCCTTTTTGAATGCACAAGATTGACAATAATGGGCCTCTGGTTGATGTACACTCTGCCCACAAATACGACACTTTTTGAAAGCTGCAGAATGAGGATTGTAGCGACCTTTGCCCCCAGTCAGGAGTTTGTTCTCATTTAGACGTTTCTTTGCCTTCATTCCAGCACCACGAGAACCCACCTTCCAGGGATCAGGTGTCGCAATTTTGACCAACTTTTTTTCACCTGAAAAATATAATTCTTTAGGTTAATATACACAGTACATTTTTCGAATACTGCCGCTAAAGGGTTTTGTAACGCACTGGGACGACGTACAAAAGACACAAAGACCATGCTTCAAATAAAACTTTAAATGCCTTCACGGCATGGGGATGGAAATCATATTCAAGAAGTTTAATATACGGCCAAACAATGAGAGCCTGGATGCCACAGATATGAAAATAGTCAAATTGGATATTTAGAAAGGAAAATATAAATGCACAACTTCAAGAGCGGATAATCAACCAAGGTAAAGGGAAGTAAGTTTAAAAGTATTCCCATTTGTGGGTTGTTAATCAACTAATACGAGTAGTCACTTAATCAATAAATATTACAAAAGATAATATATTACAAATAACAAGTAACCTACAGAAAAATTCCGTTAGGTGACGATACTAATAGTTGAAATAGCATGAGGGTGACAATAGACAAGCTTAAAACATAATTTTTCTCAAAAATAGAATGAGAATAGAGTAAAAAGCTCATTTGAATATGATACGAAAGACTTGTTGAATATGGCATTAAATGTGAAAAATTTAGGAAAATATGTGAAACTGTTGAAAAAGTAGTAATATAGAAGTTATAAAGCAACCGAATCTAAGAGATTCCACCGTTATTAACAACAGCGTGAAATTCAGAAGAGGAAATGCACAAAAACACAGGAAGACTAATAGGCCACATCGAGGTGTAATTAATGTGTACGAATATCAAAGATCCATGAATATACACTTATATTAAGCCTTTAACATTTGAAGTTCACTGGTCTTTTCACGGAAGGTACTTTACTTAACCTTCTCACTCTCTCTCTCTCTCTCTGCGTCATACCAGTCTTCAGTCTTCTGATTTGAGGAAATTAAATTCCATACGTCATATGCCTATATTCATGGAACACGAACTATACAAAGCTTACTTCTTCAATCCATAAAGACTTAACTGAACCGAAAAAAATGGAACGCTCCAATGTGGAAAACGCACATTTACACTTTCACAGGCGCTTTTTAAATTCAAATATTGAGTGCCTCTGAGATTTACTGCGACAGTTCCGAAATAAACTGTAGGTGCAGAAGGAAAATTTGCACATGATATATATTTATGGGTGCTTTTGTCGATCCGTAGGCGTTAATATCTAATTAATATTTTCTACCGAAACCAAAGCGATTTAATAAGATGACGCCAAAATAACTTAGATATATAAATGATGCAATTAGATAAGCAATAATGTGCATATTGACTAGAAGGTACATTGGAATTGAGAGAGGACACTGAACAAAGAATCCTTCAATAAACGATTAAATAAACGGTGGAAAAACTGTTCAAAATCATGTCTATTAAAAAGAGAACTCAGGGTCTCAAAGTTAGGAGATTTACTAGATGAAAAAATAATGTAAAAACATTTTCAAAGTTTAAACAACTTGTGGCGCATCTAGAACACAAACAAACATACCGAAATAAATTATTTATTAAAATTTTTAAGTAAGTGAAAATATAATAAACTAAGTATGACTGGGCACAAAAATTCCAAAGAATAATCATTTCTACGTATTAAAAACTATTAAGCATCAAAGAAAATAACTTCCAGAAATAAAGTGTTATTAACATTTATTAAATAATCGAAAATAACGCTCTTCTCGCATTTTTTTGTAAATACTAGTAAATTTTGTAAATATAAAGAAAGAAACATACATTTGCCGCAAACCATCCTGAGAGAATCCGGAGCACAGGAACAAGTGCCTTTTGAGAAGGGGGGCAGTGGTCACGTGAAATTACAATTACAAACACTGTTCTAACAATTTTTAATATCAAATTTAAATTATTATATTTGGCACTATTCTGTTGTATTTTAAATTTGAAAATTAAAATAATTTCACAAAATGGATATATTTGAATCTGCCTAAAATAATATGATTTTGCAACTCAAATGAAACGTCTTATTGAGTTAACCATCATTATTTCCATATAATAATGCTGTTGTTAATAAATTTCTTAAAACTCCGCACTTCGCCTTTAAGCTCGTTTATTTGCGCATTTTTCATAGTGGATTAAGAGTTTTAAAACAAAATACATTTTACCTTGACATCAAATTTAATGCAGAGATAGCATGTCGGTAGAACTGGATGGATATGCACAGAAAGCCATTTCAATTAATTGATTTATAAATCAATTTTATATACAAAGCGATTCGTTAATTCCCAGCATTTTTATTAAAAAAATACAATGACGTACCACCCATCTTATTTTCGACAACTAAATACAGCACTTTATGTACATTACCTTAAGAGATCGAGCATATTGGAATTGGATATCGTCCATGACTAACATTGAAGTGCGGCATCAAATCCAAACATGGACGCCTGTATTGGTTCCTGTTACTGAAAATTTACCGATCCGATTGCCATCTTTTAAATAGCATCAAATTTCTCGATTAACTGAAATGTTTAAGGGGGCTGCAAAATCAAATATTTAGTAAAGCTAAAAATTGATCTAGTGCTAGAAATTAAAGTGCAATGTTGGTTATGTTAAAAATAATGCCGAGTTTTCTAATACTTTTTAAGATTATATTATGTTAGTGGAATTTATAATGATTAGAAATGACAACTTTCGCAAAATGGAAAATGAATTACTTGTTTTGCATTTTGCATGCAATAAACATATATTAATTGATCATCTAAAATTTTCGATAATTAATAGGGTTAAGTGACAAAATATGAATAGCATTATAAAAAAGTGCATATAATATTAAATTAAAAATGTCATGCTCGCGTACTTTACATTTCAAGGTCAATTGCGTCTTGCACGTACTTTGAGCGTGAATGTCTTGTATGTCGTAACGTTTGTGCATTTGTCATGGATAAGGTAAGTAATGACTTTTCAAAATTATTCTCTCACAGGACTTAGATGAATTAAACGATGAAACCTTCGGAGATGCGGAGATTGGTATGTTTCCTATTCTGACTATTCACTTTTAGGCGATTGGGAAATGGAGCACGAAAAATTTGTGTTGGAGTTTGATGCCGAAAAGCTTCCACCAAGCCCTCGTGATATTCCAAAGATTTGGGAAACGACTGAACTTTCCAAATTTTGGTCAGCTGGAGATTTAGAAGTTTCCCAAGCGTATGATTCGGTTAGTTGTTTCATTTTTATTTACTCTTCTTTTAGGTATTGGATGTTGTAGAGTCGGTTGAAAAACTTGTTACTGAAAACGAGCTGGAAGATACACTTACTTCAAATGTCTCAAAGTTTGATCTTCTCCCTAAATCAGATCAAGTTACGCCCATACCTCCATCAGCAAAGCTCAGCGACACGTGGTCGTCACCTCTTTCTACATGTCAGCCTCTTATACCAACTTCAAATCGATTTCAATCCAACAATAACAATACAGTTCCTTCCTGCGATTTGGATTTATTGGCTGACAGATTGAGGAAAGATGTGTCATTTAACAAACAAGGAATATCCAGGGATAATTTTCCTCAATTCGGAACTAATTCACTACCTTGGGAACAGGAAAAGTCAAACGTATTTTTAAAGGACTTTGGGCCTCCGTTACAGCAGCTTAAGCCTCAACCTTTACTCTCAATGCCAATTGCCATACCCGAACAACTTCAAAATTTATTAGCTTCTCAGTCTCCGCAATTTCTTCAAAGGTGAGGGGTTTCCATTTAATTTTTCTTGAATTTTGTCAATAGATTGTACCTGAAAATAGGTAAATTCTGAGTGAATGAAACATCCAAACCGAAGCTTTGTTTAGTTTTCTAACCATTGATAGCATTTTTTGTGCTTTAGTCCAAAAATGTCGAAGCATTAGGTCTTAGAATCAAATTCTGGCATTCAAATCCAATCGGCTGAGCCCCCACATTGATTTGAGAGGTACTGACACTAAGAAACTCATCAATTTTGATTTTCTTTTATCATAACTTGAGTCAGTCTTTTGCATATTGTATTATGCTACTTTGTTCAAGAGTAGCTGCAAAATTAAGTCAATTTTGATTTAGTATCCCAAAAAAGTGTTCACAGTGCAATTTTTCCCTAACTTCGGTCATGTTGATTGGCATCTTTATAGACAAGTATTTACTTCTAAAACTAATTCATCCTTTTTCATTGATGAATATTATCATGGGGTCTACGTTCACTTAGGTTTCAAATGTAAGCATTTCATATTTTATCAATTTTTTCGCCAGTTAATACTACGTAACCTGTCTGTATTTCCAGGGGCTTTGGTAGAGGAAACTGGAGACTATTTTTGAATATTACTGTAGATGGTAAGAAACTGCTGACCCAAATTATCTCATTTGAGTTGAGAAGCGAACGGAATTCAGATCCTACCCTTTTTCATCATTGGTATTTAATATATAGCTCTTGTTCACTTGTCTGACAAGTACAATGCGTCGCCTATAACAACAGTAATTTTATTTTGTATTTTCCAGTTTGATGAATTTACGTGCTTTCCAACAAGGAATCCAACAGAATCTACAGCAGAATCAGCAATTTCGGGGTGGTTTAATCTCTCCTGCCCCATCACAGAACTTTAACCCTCAACAATTCTCAGCACCTCCCCCACCACCACTAATTTCTGGCTCCTTTCATTCACATTCAGCAAACTCATCTTCGCGTTTTCAATTCGCCAAACCCTTTCCACTTAACCCCCAATTTCCGCCTAGACCTCAGGTCATGCAGCAACATCACTTTACCAGCCTCCCACTTCAGCAACAGGTGGCGATGTTCAATAGAAGGCCTTTGCCTACCTTACCCCCTGCACCGTCTCTACCTCAAGCAAATGGTGGTCGCTTGCCACCCGCTAAGGTTGCGAAGCTGAAAGAGATCTTTGCGAAGAGAATTGAAGATGTACAGCAGAATCCGTTCTACTATGATCTTCATTGCGGACCCTGGATGACGCCACAAGATCAAATTGTAGTCCTCGGTTATCAGTTGAGGTCGTACAATTGCTCTAATACTTATGTTGATGTAAGTTATTTGTTTTTTACCTAATTTTATTAAGTTTATTCGATTAAAATATGTGATATGCCACATTTACTGAGAAAATGAAAATGAACTGGAACTTGAATCTACGTAATTCAAGTTGTGGTTGGCGCTCATTACCCTTAAGTCCTCATTCCACTAATAGTGAAAAAAGCTTGGACCCAAAATTTTCCAAGTTTTAAAAATTGGTTATTGTTGTTGTACAAATCAACCCTTAACTATTTGATGGCATTGAATGGTTGGTAGTGCAATTTTAGATACATTTTGCCTTCTAGTTGCAAAAATGCTGGAAGTCAGGTTTTTACTTGATTGGTTATAGAGGGGTTTCGAGGTCCCTTAAAATATTGTGTTGATATATACAATTTTCGTTCATGTTTTTATTTTACATGCATGGGTACGAATGACGATCATTTGGTATGAAGAAATAGATTAAGTCATTTATCTTCATCCTAGTTAGATGAGATGGTCTTTATATCGCCTTGGTTTTATTGACTCTTCCAAACCTATGATTATTAGGTAGACGAAATTGACAATTGATGTGATTGTGGTAGAAGAATCGGGATGCGGAGTCCGGCCACCTCATTCTTTATTTTCAAGGAAAGAGATTTGCAGCAATCGGAATAACTACTAATGAATGGTTGAGAACATTCACAGATAGTAATAACAGTTTTCACGAAGATGCTTAACGAGTTCATAATCCATTTACTTCCAAATCTATCCATTTGGCGAGAAGCATTGAGCCAAAGTTCGCATCAGTAAGTTTTGATTAGTCTTGCGAGCCCATGCTTGGGATACCTGAAGTCTGACTTATGGTGGAGGAGGAGGGATTTCAGTGACTTTTGGAGCAATTAGATGTTGGCTTACATGAACGGAGGTTTGGGCTTGCTTACTTTTTTTGAACATATGTGCTTCACGGAAAACTTCTAATTTGTTCGCTGTCAGAAGAAGGTTTATACTTAAAAGTACTGTCATTACTCTCACATCTATACAGCGGTATATAGGATTAAACTTGAGTTTCAATCCAGTGTTCACACCTCCAGTCAAATTTTGATGTCATTAATTAGACTAATGCAATTATTTATGGTCATTTTTCATTGTTTTAATAATAAAAGTTGGTTGTCATTCGGTTACCTAATAGTTGCTCTAGGTTTTAATTTTTGATGTCTGATCTATGATTGGTTAATGTCCTCATTAGAGGTATGTAGAAATACGTGAAAATTGAAAAATTAACTGGTCCTGCGCCTAGTTGTCTTTATGACCTTCGTGGTTCAAGGTCTCTTAGTTCGGTTTTAAAGCTATTTTGTTTAATGAACCTTGGTTTACATTCACTTATGATTGAGTTTTCATACGTTTTACAAAAAAACCGTTTAATTCGTTTGGCAATGGACAAGCGTACATCGAAGTTAGCTGCCTTCAAGTAAGATTTGAAATCTGTGGTGTTTTTTTCCTGAAAGATTGTTTGCATTTGTCAACACAGTAGTTGAACTTGATCTTACCTTATTTTCTGATAAAAAATATCGCAATAATTGCATGAGTGTTTCACAATTACGCGAACTCTACTTATCCCAGGTAAATTTGGAAAAAAATGTTATCAATCACCAGCTGATAATTGGAGATCAGTTTTCTTAAGACTTTTATATTAGCTAATATAGCAATGTTTCGATACTGAATAACTCTTCCACTACGGCTGAATTTGGTCGAAAATCTAATTTCAACAATTTTTCCTTTATATTTACTGTTCAAGGGGCTCCGCTAATCTAAAACGTTTAACAGTCTCATATCAGTTATGCTGGTGCTAAACTGTCTAGTATCATCAGACAATTGTGTGTTCTCAAAAATTGGAAGAAAATTAATTAAATTGCTCCAATCTGCGGGATAAATCATGAATTTTGAACTTTGGAATGTGAAATACTCATTTAATGAGTATTATTCGTTCTGAGAAAAAGAATCAGGTCAAATTATGCTCTTTGATACATTCACTTTGCTCTCAGTGTCTTTTGGCTCTCTCCTCTGTTAAGTATTGAGCGTTCTTTCTTTGTCTTACTATATGTAATAATAATTTATTTTGAACAGTTTGTTGTTAAAGTCGGAATGCTCTCAGACAGATGGCATCTGCCCATATTCTTAGTCAGCATGCTAAGGTCATTGTAGAACTGTATTCATTTTATCTATGAGAAGAATTGGTGCGGACATGAAGACCCTAAAATGTGTAATGGCCATTCTGAAATAAAGCGTGTCCTCTGTATCTTTGGGCGATGTGAGTCTGCTTCCTAGTTTTCAGATTTCGATGCCATCGTATCATTGGTGCCAGAGGAATTGATATTCTTTATCTAGTAAATAACCAATGTTATAATATAGTATACCCTTTTTGGTGGGCTCCTTAACTCAAACAACGTGTGTCAACAGCTTAACCTATTACCTCTGATTTTTACAGCGACCTTGGCGTTCTCTAAGTGCCATTGATGTCATGTTGAACAATAAGATAAAGTTAGTTTATTATTTTATGAATTTTTAAACTACTCTGTCAGTTTGTGACTTAGTTTGACACCTTGCTAATTTGGCCAGGTCAATACCTTCAATAAGTCACGAGTTTCGCTTTGACGTTGCCTTCGTTTAAATAAGAATGCTTTTGTTATCTCGCTTTGAGCTATGAAAGCATCGAGATTACGTAGGCGTAATTGATTTTACCAGAAGCCTTAGATTCGAAGTTCGCCGTACTGGTTGAGCGATGTGTATTTGGATTTCTCGCCAAGTGTTGTGATATTAGTATTCGGTTTAAGTTCAAATTTGTTGCCTTGACCTGTAGTTCAATGCCTTCATACTGCATGATATTATTGTTTATCATTAAAACGTATTGTTAAATAAAAGGGAACTGATGATATGACATTAAATTTGGTAATAATAATTTCTGGCCTATTTAGGAAAGCGTTTTTTGATACTTATCTTGGTTCAGGAATGGCATCATCGGGCCTCGGGCGAGAAATCCAAATTCTACCAACGATAAGCTCAATCAGTGTGGTTGTTCATTGCACTCACTGAATGTTCATCAATCAGGTCAACAAATGGATATTTGCTTCTTGAAACTTTACCATCCTCACTCCACTTGTCCTGAATACCTTGTCTAGGCTCAATAGGATTGTTGTTTTTTCTCTATCAGTAGTATTTAAGACCTCTCAAAATTTCTATGTTGTTAGAGAGGGGCATGAACTTATTCGATATTGAGAAACAACGTTATAGTTAACTGAAAGACTTCCTTTTTAACTTTAGGATTATTATTGTACGGTGAAATGGCTTCGTGCAATGACTCGCCTTCGCGAAGCCAGATTGGCTGATGGAATACAGGCTCCCCAACCTTACGTTTTTATCCAAGCTCCTATAACCGCCTCCCATCTCCTTTCACCAGATCACCACCATCGTATTGCTATGCGCAGTAGTTTTATCGTCCGTCTAGTTCCCCTCAAAAAACACCAGTCTGGAACAGCTACTGTTCTATCTCTTCCTACTGCTGAAAAACCCATTTCTCCAGCAGCGACCAAAGAGGAAAATGCTCCTGAACTACCGAAACGCCCTGACTCTGTAGCATCTACAGTTATGAGTAGTGCTAGTGGGCTCTATGCGAATCAACTTGGAAGGCCAACAAAGTCGAATGTCAAAACTCAGAGAATCATTGCTGATCTCTCGGTGGCTACAGCCATTGTTGATGAGGTGCAAAAAGAGCACTTTAGAACTGAGGTAAGCATCTGCTTAAATTTATGGGTAGTAGGACATACATTCAAACTATATTACAGTATTTTGGCCGGATTGAGTTCGAGGCTTGAACATTGAAAGTAGATGAACTACTTACTTTGGAATTCATGCCCGTGGAATCGCTTATTGAAACTTAGAAAATCATTACCGATTTGTCAGTCGTGGAAGGAAGACCTTAGAATAAGGATGTGGTTCTACTTAAATGAGGAATAAATACTTCGGTACAAGTTTAATTATACAAGTCCAGTCAATCGGGAGTTTGAGAGATGCCTACTTAAATCAGAACTCACCAGTTCACCTTTTCAAATTGTTTTTTCCAAGGCTGAGGAAGTCGCTTCAATGTTAAAAGACCCATCTGAAAAGAAAGTGGCCTTGACCACAGAATCTGAAGAGACCGCTGCTGCGATGCATCAACAAAATATTGAGCATCGCTACGTTGTTAGCCAACGTCGACGTCTTTCCGTCCTTGCTAGAATTGAACGGCTCTACACCACTGTGCTCAGTATTGATGAAACCAACGTCTCTCTAGCTCGAATCTCCGTTCGCAATGAGGAGTATGTGTACATTCTTTCCTACCTGTTTTAATTGAATAGCACGTATCTGATTCTGTCGTTTTCTGATCAGATCTAAACACCTTATGGGCCATCGACTACTTCTGCTCAAAGTTCTCCATCGCGATCTCTTCATCTTTCAAAAGGCTCAATCTGAAATCAATGAGGAGAAGCCAGACCGCCATCTGGCTATTGAAATCTTTGAGGCCCCAAAGGGTATACGAGTCTTTCCCGTTATCCTCCGTTACCTCTTCCCGGTACGTTGCCAATTATTATTCCTTATACGCACTGTATGTGAGATTCATCCTGTTATGATTAAATTCTCGATTCTTATATTTCTCTTTATTCAGGAGGATAGGGCTTTCTGTATGTCCGAATTCATATCCAACTATGCGAATATCCATTTGAGAATTACTGGAGGCATTGATAAGTACTCTCAATTATTGTTCAATTCCTTCAAAGACTGTATCTTTAAAACCGTTGAGGACTCTTCGGATTTCGCAAGATCCTGTCTCCGTATACCCTTCTCATCGATAGCTGATTCTCCTACAACTTCTACTTTGAACGAGCTTCTCACAGGGCGATTAGATGATAACGTGCTTGCCATGTTCCATTCTTCGGTAGGTCCTATTTTCTATTTACTTATTTACTATTTCAGTATTATATCTCATTGAATTTCTTTTTTTAAAAGTTTGGACTTTCACTCTACTACTGCTTGCTGGAAGCATGTTTGTTGAAGAATGTGAAGGAAACTCTTGTTCTTGCGTGAGTTCTGACTAAATAGTAGTAGTTTTATAATTTATATCCCTTCAGCTCTATTTGACTATAATTTGTTCTAATTTGCAGAGGTGAACTTCTTGCCTATGCCTCTCGTATAGTATCGATTCTCGATTCGAATCTAATGCCACTGCCAATGCCTCTGGATTCTTTCCCTCGACTTAAAGAGGTTGACCCTGCATGGATAATGCGTAAGGATCTCTTCAATGCTTTTGCAGGCCTTCACAAATTCGGTGGAATATTCCGTCATAGAGCTTCAGAGGGTAATATTGCTAAGTCGGCTCCTGGAAGTTTTCAAAGCAGACAATCACAACCGCAGACAACACAATACGGTACTCAACAACCGCGTCAAATGTTCGTGAGAGGTCTTACCTTGGCATGAATGAGTTTCGTTTGAGTTGATTCACTTTTTAAAATAAGTTTTTTAAGACTTCTACACTGTTGTAATGCTAGCAAGTCTAGCAAGTTTCCTACGACCTGTCTGCCTGCTAGATATTGCTAGACTGTGGTTGACTCACCCGGAGATAGGGCGATAAGATCGAATACAATTTATTCCTATGATTCTCTAATAACTCCGCAAAAGTATATTTAAGTGAATGCAGTCGTCTTCGTAGTATATTGACATTTGGTGGTCAAAAAACTCAATAGGACAGAGATCACTTTTTGTCCCGAATAACTGTTACTCTGTCGAGTAGTGTCGTGTGCCCGCTTTTCAATAATGGCGATTGGCAATTCGGCACCACTCGTGGAATTTGCTCTTCCTGGGAAAAAGAATGGCACTGGGGCTTTGTTTCTCTCCTAGTAGTAAACGCTTGAAAGGTATGAATAGAAGGCCAGCTTAGTTCCACGTGGATCAGGAGTGTCTGATAGTCGTTAGAACTCTACTTCACCAGAGTTCCAAGGTCATCTATTTAAATTGACATCCGTTGGGAGATTTTACTAAGACAGATCAGTATTGCTATTAACGTGCCAATTTTCTTGAAATGGTGTTCTTTTATATGGTTTAAAGCATCTTGAATTTCATATTTGTTGGCATCAATAATGAAGATGGTTTTGTAAGATGCTTAATAGGATTTTACTTATAACATTTCAGTAACCTCGGTTTTCAATATTTTAGACCAATTCCGCGAACTTAACTGGTGATCTGACAGTTTGGAACTCGCGCGCCATCTCTCGCGTGTGTAGAATAACTTTTACTTTAAAACCTTCTCTCCTGCGTCGAAAGACCCCTACATTTCCCGATTGTGCTGCTCTTTTATCCTTCTCGTTCCCTCACAATTGACAATAAGCGATCCCATATACCCCCTCTTTTCTATCTGTCTATAGTGGCACACATTTCAAATACGAACTAATCTATTTGATCAATTAGATTTAATGTGTGTATATTTGTGTAAGCTGAGCACGTCTTAAATTTATGATTACGAAAAAGTTTCTTAGTTCCCCTCCCCGTTAAATTCTGCTTTTTATGCCTCTCAGTTGGTTTTGTGATTTTAAGGGGCTATTTTTATTCTACTATGAAAGATGCTTATTGTGGGTCAACTAGCCAATGGAATCTTGGCTATTGAAAAGGCTGTATATAAAATGCCTGACCTACTACTGTATTTTGAGAACGGCCGATGAGTTCTGGTTGCAGCGAATGTGAATTACTTAATTAATTAGTAAAAATCCTTGATTCGGTTGCCTTGACAACAATCTTTGCCCTTGGCTCACATTGGGTTACCTGATTATTGCTTTCCGGCAATGAAGAATTATACTTCTTTTCTTTTTGACAGGGCAATGCCCTGACGCAAAAGGAATTATTTAAAATTTAGACTCATTTCAAGCAATTAAGTGGGAAACACTAAAACGGAGATAGAAGATACATTTGGTCACTATGGTTTATTGTACTTTGTTTATACTTTTTGTGAATGAATGATCCCATTAATTCAGCTGGCTATATCGCTCTGTAGCTATAAATACGGAACGAGTGACCGCATTAATTATTATAAATTTATGCTTTCAACTAGCGAGTGGCTTGGAGTTGGTTTATGGAATGTCCGAATAAACTGAAGGTTAGATTTGATCCGCCATTGCTAATTGAGTGAATATTCAAAACGGGATTTCGGAAAGATGCAAGATGCAACTAAATTTTCTGCGTGATATGATCATTTAATAGGGAAGGAAAGTGGAAGAATATAGAGGACTCAAGAATGGAATGCAAACGGGGATCCGACCTAAAATCGGGAATGGCGCCACCACAACTGATTCAACTTGTCCATTTGAAATTTACTCTTTATTCCTCAATCGAGGGAATTTGAGCTAATTGAGATTAAGTATAAGAAAAGCAACCCAAATCTCCATTTTTTAGCATCACAGTCAACTACACTTTCTTCTCTCTGCTCTAAAACTAAGTTCTAAGTGCTCGCCGAAAACAAATAGGGGTGTGAATGAAGGATGGAGGAAGAGATCCTAATGGTAAATGGAACTTATATCAACTCCTTTTTCCTTCCTCCGAATATATTCCGTGTGCCAATTATGTCGTAGATGCGACCTTTTATTCAATGGGCTAAATGAAAACTAGTAAGAAGTTAGTAGGAGATCAATGTTTATTTGTCAACAAAGTGAGCATCTAAGCACCATCTAAGTTGACTGAAAAGGTTGAAGTGAGGCGGCTTTACTCTAAACACAGACAATCTATAGAATCAGCGCTATCCAATCATGACAATCCTCAAGAAAAGTTAAGTAGATGTTTTTTGAATTTATATATAAAATATGCACGTTTCATTCCTCACAAAAATGAAATTCATTTGTTGCATATTGGTTTTCTAAGATGTCATTGTGGCAGTTAGCATTCAACACAATAACAGGATAGACCAATTTGAATTTTACTTTAACAATATAATTTGCAAAATAAATTATTTTGCTATTTTATTTTAAGTAATATTAGAGCCCATTTTATTAAATCACATGTCCTTTTTAGATAAATAGGCTAATTAAAATATTACTTCAATTAATTGCAAATTTGGGGGAAAATAGGTTGAATTAGTGAAAAAATGTGGGGTCTATTTTAAAATACCCATAAAATAAGCAACCTTATGATAAAAGTGAGGTGAAATGTCTTCAAAGGGGCAAACTATTTCACCCCATCAGCCGACGCTAAATTTAGAATGTGCCCAAAGCGATAACAGGTCATTCAGTGCCATAAAATGTGTTTACTGGACTAATCAACATAATCAAATAAATTCTGTCTTTTGCTATTGGTTCGTCGCCATAATAATTTGATTAGGTTTCAGATTATAATATAGGTTATTTAATCATAGAGAAGTAGCTTATAATAGCCAGATTGAAAATTAGCCTTATTAAAAAATCCATAGGAAATTAGCCCATTGATGGTCGTGATATAGGGGATTTGTGGAGTGCGCAACATTGCCATGGCTGAACAAAGAAATCTCATGCTCCCTCAAACGGACTCGAAGGTGCGGCCGTGCTACTTGTCACGTAAGGAGCATGGAGGCCTCACAGTCAGCCACCAACAATAATCCCAGCATGGTTTAACAAAACCTTCATTGTTTGATGACTAAGCTCCGTGATAGACACGTTCGGAATAAACGTGTTCCACACTATATGTCTGTTTCCTCTATAGCTTTTCGGTTCCCTAACCCTGGGAACCATTCCAAACTGGGAAGATCCTGCCATAGAGATTATCGAGCACAAGTCAAAGCTTAATGTATCAATCCGCTAAAGATTCAACTGACTGTTAGCAGAATCAAATTGTTAGTTTTTAAAAATTTTAGTATTTCGGAAAGCGATTAGAAAGTTAATAATATTTTTATCTTTACTTAACTGCTCTATTATCAGATTATTAACACTCGAAAGTGAGGATAATTTTGCTTTTGAAGTGGAAATCTTCTCTGGCTACTCAGTTCGATACCGTTTTATAGATCACTTTTAGCAGTGATAATTTTGTGGCTTTTGATTAAACTTCCACATATTCTTTTTCTGATTCCTCTTTGAAGCCTGCCATTGGAATGTCCGTTTTATAATAAAGAGTAAAAATTTGAATTACGTCTTAGACTGCTGCACAAATAAGCCTGAACTACCTTCCAGCAACCTCTATGGCAATTCCCCCTAGTATGGAATTGCTCCCGAACTTAACTAAGTTACCTTAACAATGTCTAGACAAGTAAACGTATGACTAAAAGTTTTCATAAGGCTGGCACAGAGCTTAGTCCTTAAATATGGTTTTGGGTACGCAGACCCTGAAATGACTATTGACTGTCAATTGTCTGGGAAGTCACTGCACTCCGTACCTCATTTGCTCTCTAACACGATCAGCACTACGGCTGCACGTTCCAGAATGGTCGAGAACGTATGAAAATCCTTAGCTCAACCATATTAACGTTGTGCGCTCCACAAGATTGATCCCATTAACGAAATATTCAGGCTCTTTGACAAAGGAAAGACCGGTCGCTCAAGGTTCATTTCGAGTTTTGAGTTGAATGAAAATGCGCCCAGTTTTGCTTATTTGAATTTACTTCTGGAAATTTAAATTTTAATTTTAAAATGCATGAATTTACATTATTTAGTATTTTTCGTTCACCTAAGTACTTTCTCGAACTGAGATATTCGATCACGATTAGTGTTGACGGAAATTTATTTCAGAATTCTACCTGTTGAAAAGTGCATTTGAAGAGCAGTTTCCATACATGAAGGCCTATATTCGTTGGTAGTTTTGTAAATTTTGTTTTAATAGAAGAGGAAAAGCCGTGTATGTGTTTGTAAGACTAATTTGTAGATATTTTGGGATTTGAGAAGTAGCAAGCAGGTGAATAATGGAAATGCGTGGAGTATTTATTAAACTTTCCATAATGTTTACAAACTAGAAGAGAATCTCAAAGTTAAGTTGAAAAAGAACAAATATCCAGGTCTTTTAAACTCTGTTAAAATTTCCTTCACAACCTTAAAGATCAGATTTAAAATGAGTTGGAAAATAACTCATTCTATATTTCATTTTCGAATAGTACTATTTTGCTCCTTCCAACCTGCGAGGGCGATATGGAGGTAGATAAGGTTTCTAAAAATGGCCTCTGCACTTGTTTGAAAGTGCATATGAAATTACCAAGGAGAGGGTGAGGTTTGTGGATGAAATATAACCACACTGCCGCCGAAAAGTTCATCTCGACGAAATTGACCTTCGCTCTGAGAGAAGGTAACGGACTATAATTAGTTTCAATACCAAAATATATCCTCCTCTCACTTGAAGAGTAAATTAAACATTACTTAGGGTGCGCGTGTGTGTGTGTGGGCGCGCATGTGACCCTGTAGAGAATAATCTACTTAAGATACAAATTAGATTTATGCTAAGATAATCAAGATCACACCCACCTGTGGCGTTAAGGGTAAGCATTTCGGGGGGTTTTGGAACTAATGAAGCTCAAAATGACAAGTTATTCTATTTTTAATAACCGACTGTTAGATGTTAGTTATGCAAGCGGAACTGCATTGATCCGATTTTTTCACAACGAAAACATTTGGTAATTATAATATATCACCTTATTAATGATGGGACAAGATAGGAGAACGCATTGGATAATTAGCTAATATAACGGTTTAGACATACGCTTCCTCTATAGCCAAATGAGCAAGATATAGTTTGTACAATGAGTTGGCACGAACAAATGCAGTGAAATTTTTATTCCCTCAGCCTTAGATCTTCCACATATGACGTCATTCTCCAATGTATCGCATGATTTCAGACCAATTTAAAATGCCCAACTGATGTGCTCTCCCTGGGGAATCCTACGCGCAGTGAAATTTCGCGAATTTTTATATTCACCTTAGTTCCGTCAACTATACTGAATAATTCACATTTTCAGAGACTGCCTTTTGGCTAATCAAGTGACTTGCGAGTGGTGCTGCCAGCTTCACGAGCCCATTTTAATTATATTTACTGCTCCATGACTTAGCTATTAGAGGGTACCCTGATTCGATCGTGGAAGATATTTTCATGGAAAGCCGAGTAAAAAATGAAGCCTTTCATGAAGTATGCTAATTTATGCAAAATTGTAAATAGGTGATCAATGTTTTGCGAAGACTGCTCATCTTATTGAAATAACTAGGGAGCTTATCGTTAAAAGTTCAGTAAAATATATGGTAGGAGAGTAAGGACTGATTTAGCTAACTGCCGAAATATATTTGTTCTTGATTTGGCGGGAGATATTTGTATTGAAGAATATCTTACTTTACATAGGAGTGAACGGTTAGTAAAATGCGAGACACGAAGTTAATCTGGAGTGTACATTGTACTGGTGATCCTTGCTGTAGGAAAAATAATTCAGGAAGCTATAGACTAACATTATGAAACAGTATTATAGACTTAAGGAAGGCCCTTGACTCCCTTCGATCTTAACAAGGTTAACCTGAAACACCGTCATCTAATTTTACAACCCCCATATTTCCCAAGGGGCCAAATAATGAACTCAAGGGAGGTACTTTTTATTTAGAGGGGCCTCAGACAAGGATCTAGGGAGGGACATATGGTCCTTTACATGGGACTCCAACCTAAGAGAATTTGAAGGTTGGAATCATGAGTTCTGCAGGAGGCAAATGGTCACCGAAGCACCTTGATCATGTAGACGACTTTTTTCTTATGATATATTCGATAAGGCATGCGGAGAAACTTCCCAGGTATGCAGATTATTGTTATAAAAACATGAGGTGAAAATGGGGTGTGAAAATAAAACAGTTGATGATACCATAAGATCTCGTATCACGGACGCCAAAAGCAGACCAGTTATTAGATCACAATTATTTTCTATTAAAACTCGAGCAAAACTAATTAGAATATTCGTCAAGGCTGTTCAGAACACTGCTAACTGAGTGATACTGGGTCTGTGCAGCAGAGGAAAAATAGTGTATAAGTAGCTTTTTGAAAAAAGTTCTTCTGTTAAGCTAATCCGCACAGTCACAAAAGCGTAGGTTTAATCTTTGGGCGACTCCATAGGGAAATGGAATAAATTTGCCAAACTTTTATTGATCTCCTAACTACCGAAATTATGAAATTCTTAAATTTCGCATACAAGGAATTGAACGAAAGAGTCTAATAACGACGTGAAGGAGGTGTTCAATGAGAATGAGGATACGATTAGGATAAAGTAGGCTGATAAGAAATCTACTTCACTCTCGCCAGAACACCAATCACAAATGAAAGACGTGAGGAAATCGATTATGCGTGTGAAACTAAGTCACCGGCGAATCGCTCAGCGTGGAAATGCAGGCGTTTTATTAACTGATATAATTTTTCCCCGGAGGGGGGGAGGGGGGGCCTGTTTCAAGGCCTACATGAAGTGAATGGTTAAGAAATCATATGAAGAGACGTCATCCGCAATTTGATAGCAGCGGTAATAAAAATCAATTAACAAAAATTATGAGAAAAAAAGCTAAAATGCGAATGCCCTGACTAAGCGAGGCTTTTCTGCTACAATTATTGAACGAGCAAAATCCGTCGGAATTGATTAGAGACGATGAATGCTTCAACCTGGAGATTTGAATGTGAATGGGGAAAGATACATCTGACAACATCTTGTGCGTTTCCAACACTTTGATTGGTGTTTCAATGTACGCTTAGTGATAGGATCTCGGTGGGTGATAGCGATAACTCGTATTGGCAAGCTGTCCGAAAAAAAGCAGACTCGGCCACCCTGATAAAAGTCAAATCATCCTCAATTTAGGAAAATGTAATTCTAAAATATTTTTGAGTTAGAACATCTTATGCATTTAATTTGTTATCACATTCAGGTTATCTATACCTTCAAATTCTAAGTATACACATTTTGGAACACATGATATGGAATTAATTTATGCCTATTTTATTCAACTGTTTCTGTGCAGAGATTGCTTTGAATATCTCTGTCGTTTCTATATGAGATATCGACTCTCTGCTCCGTTTGTGTTCGCAAAGGGCAGATAACACTTTAATTTGGAACTTTCATTATTTAAAACAAGGCCTTAAACTGTTCTAAATGTCATTTCGTTCTAATAATAAAATAATATTCAGTAATTTTTTTGACAAATTAATGAACGGTGACCAATCTCTTCAGTTATTCATTCAAAATGAAAATTTTATAATTGAGTAAATTAGGCAAAGCTAATTGTTTAAATTCATAACAATAAAATTTCGACTAGAAGCTTCGGAAAGAGAAGAGCATGTGCTAGAGGAGTCAGTTTTTAAATTAAAATTTAAATTCGCTGTTGTTGTAGTCTTCTTCTCTTTAAAAGTCTCACCGTACAAGGTATTTGAGCATGAAATTCGATTAGAACTTAGTCATCAAGGTCAATAAGAACTGAGTTTCACTAAATACCAATCTGCTGAAAATAGAAGGTTCACAATTATACCTTTTCTCTCAAATAGGCATTAGACGTAATATGTATGAAATGAAAACTTACGTTGGAAAGATCGAACGTTACAAATTGACCTCTGGCATTGTTTTTGTCTCCGGGGTTACATGGCCGTCTTTAGCACAATCAGATCTGCTAAAAGGTATAATTAGCTTCGAAGATGCTGATGAAAGATATGGAAAACTAAGTAGTCTACTGCTTTTCCCAACTACGCGAGATTGGCCACCCCAATGCAGGAATGGGAAAGAGTCTGCAATAGTATATTTGATTAGGACAGAAGAGAGATGAATCGACAATCTAGTTTACTGGAAACGTGATCTCTTTTGGGGGATTCATACGACAGCAATTGTCTTCGATAAAAAGAACATAATCAGTACACAATTGTTAGACAAGTCAATGATAATAACATTTACAAAATAAAAAATAAAGAAAATTTAGCCAATCTTAACAATTTCTAGATTGCAAATTAAACCTGTGGGGACACAACTTCAGCATGACTAATGCAGAATCGATGATCAACACCAACTACGATCAATCAAGGTCAATCCCAGTATATGATTTTCCGACCAATCAATGATCCAACTTACTATGAGGTCATCGTATCACTAAAGTGTATATAATTACTAAGTTCCACCTCATATACTCATACTAGGTTTCCTACACACATACAGTTCACTCCGCCATCTTGTCACGGCGAATAAACGTCTCTTCTCCCATCTCGTCTCTTCTCTGACTCTGCAGTAGCGTAGCTACTTTAGTTGGAACCAACAACCAGGAGATTCTCTCACCGAGGTTTCTGAGTACATTCAGGCTTACTTAGGTAGCAAATCCGCTACAAACCTACATTGTTAATGACGATAAATTACTATCCAATTTACATTTGTTTAAGATAGAGTTAATTAAAAAATTCAAAGTCTCCTTGTGATTTTCATTGAAAAATATTTAAAATTGAAGCTTGACAACTATTCAACTAAAAGCCACACATTCTGCCCACTTTCACCAAGAATGTCCAAAATATCCCCCTCGTTTTGTCCTGATTAAGATATGGGGCTGTTTGTGGACACGCCTTCAGATTTATTTCAACTTTTCATTTTGTTAGAAGCGGAACTTTTTTGTCCAAAAGAGACTGAACTTGCATGAGTTTATGAGCTTTAATAGACAATCCTTTCTTACGCTAAATGGTTATATTTTATTATCGATTTATCGATCTTTGTTTAACAGCACAATGTATTAATACTTAGTCTAACAAATTAAGATAAGCCTAATTTTGTCCATATAAGTGTTGATTTCTATTAATTTTATACGAAAAATTGACAGGAATATTTTGTGCTTAAAAAGAGGGGCTGCTTTTTTTCGTCTTTTCCCATTATGACAAAAATGTACTTTTGACTTCTTGATCGTTAAAAATTTCGCTCCATTGGCCGGCCACAATTTAACAAAACTTTAACTAAACAGATGAATCACTTTACTTAATTGTTTTCGCTAAACGGCATGATCATTTCCCACAACTTTTGCGTAGGTTGTGGGTTAGAATAAATTTTATGCGCAGACAATAACCACGCTCTTTGTGTTTGAAGCGAAATTATTTGATGCGTAGGCAATCAAATATTTCAAATAATTCTAATTAATCAATTTTGTTAATTAAGTCAAATTTAATGTTTCTTTTTCTCATTTCCCATCAATTTGATGAGTGTATATTCCTAACTCAAGTGAGAACCAACTTTTGAAATAATTTCAGGTAAACCATTACATTGTCGACTTTTAAATGATCGCTTTACATATGGAGACTTCTTCCTGTACCAACTGTCGATTTGACTTGAATCAATGAGTTTGCACGGTCCATGAACGCCCAATTGCAAAATCCTGTACCTCAAACCCATCTCTCTTCTACACGAGGCTTGTGAATCCCACATGATGTCTCATACCTTCATCCGTTGTCTATCTCTATCTTTCTAAAGAGTTCCACCTCACATTCCCCTTGTTCTAGGTTACTGCGAAACGAAAAAAAATCATTTTGAAATAAAAGGCCAAATTTGGTCTTTTAAGATGCATGACAAGTTAGGGGAATAACGATTTATATTGAAATGATGTAAATATTATGACCCATGCGCATTGACAAGTTCTAAAAAATAATCAATATTCCCATTCTTGTCCATTTAATTTCAAGCTCTGCTCATTCCTTACCTACCTGGGTTTAATCATGATGCTCTTTCCAAGTTTTCTTTTCGATTACTCAAAGGAAAACCTAAAATTATCGACTTTCAAAAAGGAGGGATTCCTTATTGAAGTTGACTATGAATAATTTCAGAACGATTCATTTGCGAAGCCATTCCACCCACTTAAGTCTACTAATATTGGTAACATTTTTTATTAAATGACAGGCTTTATGATAGTTATCATTAGCCCTTTAGTTGACTTCGGGCTTCAGAGAGGGAAGGAACGCCAAAGTCACAAAAATTTGGGAGGGGGAACAGAAGTGATTCACAGATGTAAAAGAGACATAAAGGTAGAGAAAAAGGAGAAGTGAGTACTGTGGAAGTGGTGGAATATGGCATAAAGTCGGGTTATAGTGGTTTGAAGTCAGTAGTCAGCTGTTGGTTTATAGACCTTTTTGCCGTATGAGTATACGTTGCCTAGGCTGCATCACGTGGAGGTAAATCTATCCGCACCCCTGTTAAAAATTATTTCTTTACAAAGCCATTTGCAATTGAAGAAAAGCATATTCGTAATCCAATCTACCTCTCCTTTTGCAACTATTACGTTTCCTGAAATGCTTAGGTGAGAATTTTTTGCGACAAGAGGTGAAGATTTCTAAATATTTCCAATTAATTTATGACATATTAATTAAAGTTAAATCATGGGAAATCGAATAAAGCAGTTTAGCTTGCCTCTGATTAAAAGATACTTGATTTATTTCATTATGAAAACTTCATGAGCAAACAGAAATAGTACAATTGTTTGAGATTAGTGTTTATCCTTTGTCTAACTTAGCAGAGATTAAGGCAACTCATTTCCACACATATCCTCTAATTCCCTTCTACTTAAGTCCACAACTATGATTCCTCTCAGTTTAAAAACACTGACCATTATTCGGACGAAAATTTAACGAAAAAAACATATTTGCAACTGCACTATTCTGAACTAAACCATGGTTCCGTTGTACGGATTAACCTTTGACGAAGTATTGTGTTGTGTGATGATTGAGTATAGTATGGCATTAATTATTTTAAATTTATGACAACACAAGGCTTAATTCACTAAGTTAACTCATAGTTATGACCAATGTTTTACAATTACCACTAATCTACAGAGTAAAGCGAAAAAATCAATGAAAGTCGATAAGTGGTCTACAGTCCGAGAAATGAATCAAATACGAGATGATGAGGACCGAGTTTAATCGTTTGGGGAATAGGTGGAAATTATTAGTTGAGTAAAAGATAGATGCAACTCGTATGGGGACACCAAACGATTTTCGAATTTCATAAACCAGTAACTGCGAATCGATTGTCCTTATTTGGTAATTTAGCATTTAGAAAATAGTAATTCCAATAAGAATGTAAGGCAAGAGGTTCCAAGCACTTCAGTCAGCCGTCTGAGGTTCCATTTTTGGCACATGTTCATTAAGTTTCCTCACATCCAAATGGTTTGTATTTTTGTCTCGTTTGTTTATAATTAGTCATGAAAATTGAAATGGAGGAGACTGGACATTTCGGCCTTATTTTGACCTTAAATGATCTAATAATTACCGTCTGGCTACTGTGATTGTGCGAAAATATCTCCACCCACGCAAAAATAAACCACCATTTCGGAAACAAAATGTAAAATTAGGAAGCTTGACACTCTGTCAACTGTGCCTGATTAAGATAAATGTCACTTTGATTGTAGGAAAGTGAATTTTAATTCCACTCATAGTTACTCCTACCTGTCAAGGTGTAATGGTATATAACCAATCAAATTTCACTCTGAGGGCTCGAACTTATAAAGAAGAAGACAAGGGGGGAAGAGAGGAGAAGACCCACAAATTAAATTACTAGTTTATTTTCTTCTCTTAATTTTCTTCCATTGACAGGCTACCTATTTAATAAATAATAGCTCGAAATAGTTTGAACCACAAATATAATACTCATTCAGTATACAGATCGGTCTGCTGACCGGTATCAAACCACTTAGTTAGAGGATGTACAGGTTATTAAAGACCCCCCAATGAACTAAATATCGATTCTATAAAGAGAAATCCCGCCTCATTCCTTTCTTTATTAATCAATATTAATGGTCTTTGCTTGCTACTGAAAGTGAATTAACATTTACTTGCCGGTCCGCGTAGTGGCTCCTAATATCCCCACTGATTCTAGATTATTTATGCATTATCACATGTAATTAATAAGGATATTATGCAACATACCATTCGGACAAGCAAATGCAATCTGCCTGAGAAAAATTTGTAACCGCTGGCTTCAGTTGATTCATATCCCTGTTACGCTTGATGTCCAATTTTCCGCTTACACTAGTAACATTCCCTAATGTGATTTGATCGCATTCTGAGAATTCATCAACGAACGTCATTTAGACAAAGTTCGTAATGGCGCAGAAAATCATGGAGTTCAAAAACCCCATTGGTGCAGCCGGCAAAGGACATACCGTCTTTATCTTGTTCTTTGTTGAAACAAAGAAAATTACTGCACTTTCCAGGTCACTTTAAATTTATCCTTAGTTAATTAAATTTTTGTAAGTTCCCATAAAATTTAAGTAATCTTTAACCTTTCGTCATCAGCTTTTCCGATCCCATCCAAGAAGAAGGAAAACTCTCGTTACAGTTCGGTAAGGTACAATTCACATAGTCAATGCAATGGTTAACAGTAGGAAATAAAAATTCCATTAAAGGAAACTAGTTAATAACTATGAATATTTTTTTCATTTGCAGAGGGATATGTTGCCATGGAAACAGGGATAATTAAGTCCTACCTTCTCATACCAAAGAGCGCATAGCACTGCTTTTTCAAACCACCTTTTAAATTGCTCGCGGTGAGTCAATATCAAAACTTAGAATGACTACTGAGATATGTCGTTTAAATCATTTGTTTAGACAAGTTTAAAATTGGACAGTGAAAGTCCTTGTTGATCATTGCATTCGAGAAAAGTTGATCCTATCGATAATCCAATAGCTTTGGCTTCTTTTCGGCGGAGGAAGCACAAGATCCATCACTTTTTCTGCCGTATGGTTGTAACCATATCAAGCATCGAGACTTTTGCATATCAACGAGGGCTTTCAAAATCTTTAAACTATGTAACTGGCAAAAGCTCAAAAGTTCTATTTCACTAACAAATGCTCTTCTGCCTCGTTCATGAGAGAAGAACAAGTCCAATAAGAACCGGTCCCAAGCCGCCCATCACAAAACTTCGGGCGTTGCTTACCTGAGATACTGGTAAAGTTTCTGCAGTTTTACGAACAACTACTCTTTCTCTCTCGGAGAGTCAGAGCGGTTAGTTGGTAATTAGCCAAGAGTGCCAAATGTGAAGTCATCGACCCTGAACTTTAGGGACACCAGTCGTCCTGACTTCTTTTAGAATTCAAATGATACAACTTTGCTGCGATTTACACACTTCCAGAATATGGTCATTCCGTAACTTACAATCTCTCATGGCCGAGTATCTCATCTTACAATAAGTCGGTTAAGAAGATTCCGATACTTAAATTAGGAATTCGAAAGTCACTCTTGAGTTTCATTCCCCTATCTGAAGGGGTGTTTTCGCTGAGGTGTTCAAAGGTCACTCTGGAAGAAGATTGATTCGTTGATTGATATTTTAATTTTTAATACACCAATCACTGTTATAAAATTCGAAACACAGACATCGATCGGTCAAAGAAGCTTAATTTAATCTCGCTCTCAGTATGGCTTTGACATTAATTCACAGACCTATCTATATGGTCTGAAACTTCTAGAGTGCCATTAACCGCATTTGATTACACTGATGTAGCAAGAATCTCTTTTAGGCCGAAATCAGGACGTAAACAGAATTATATGGCTTATTCATCCTTCACTTTATTATTATTTGTTAATAAAGTCTTGCCAAATACTCCATTGAATGTGCTTATCTAAGTCTTACCCTTAAAAAGGGAAGCTTAAAAAGTCCTAGCTCAAGAGGCTTGGTTGGTTGGTTGGCAACTTAAATGTAGGATTTTCAAAAAAGCATAGGTATGTCGTGACTTTGTGAGTCAGTTGTCCTAAGAATAGCCTTCCCACAGCAGACAAGAGGGCGATCATTTTAAAACAAAAATAAACTAGTGCTTGAATGACGAAGATTTTTAGGCGATATGAAATGGTGATTACTCGAGTTCCACAAAACAAGGTCTAAATGTGTGCTTTATAGTTCAACCTTAAAATAGCGATGTACTGGCATATAGTAGTGTCCGGCATAGTCTAACATCCATACAGCTTAGAACATGGTCGTAAAGTAATGCAAGGTTAAAGTTAAGGTAATTTAAAATAATTATCCAGTTAATTTTTTTTGCAATCGATGTCTCAAAATGCGGATTATGTAAAAAATGCAAACAACAGACGGTAGCCTTAACAAGTGCGTACGTACTTCCCTCGCATTCACAGCGAGCAAGCCAAAGGCGACCTCATTGATTCGCTACCAGCTATCCAAGTTCATGTCCTCATTGGCTCCCGTGTAAGACGCATTGCCAAAGCCGTTGGTTCGTGAAATGGACTATGGTGCGCTGTGCTTCCACGAGCCCGCCTATTTTTCACGTGCGCAAATCGGCGTAGCTTCATATGGTCATAAGCGGGTCGCAGAGATACTAGCAGCTAGCCGCATCTAATTAGAAAATAAGTTTTTCTTCCTCTATAATGTCACGCCAATGTAGAGATGGGAGAAGACGACTATGGCGACAGAAACGTTTGTGGTGGTATAGCTGCTTCGGATGCACCTCTCGTAACCTTCTGGAAATGGAAATATTGCAAGCGATTACACAGGGGGATTCTGATGAGCTTGAAACTTGCCTCCAGCGTCTACAATCTTCCCCCATCAGTTTAACCATTCGTCGTGATCATCCTAATAAAATGTTCGGCCCTTTCTTTCAAGAATGTTCTCCTCCTGTTTTCGCTGTGGAATGTTGCCAATGGCACCTTCTTCCTATCCTCTCTAGTTATGGCTTCGATTTTAATCGACCCCAACTTTGTCGAAGGTGGACTTGTTTTTGTCGCAGACAGATAAGGCCAAGTAACACTCCATACCGACGATTGTGGACTAAGGGACAGTATACATATCAATCGATATTGGATTACTTCTTTGCAAGCATTTATGAAAAACTTGGTGAACTTGAAGATACTCCGTTATTACTACAAGAATCAAAATTCCTTGAAAACCCACTTCAAACTCTTCTTCCCCGGATTGGTGAACTTCTAGCCTATGAAATTGATGTACACCGGATTGATTCCATAATCGTTTTCAATTCGCTTGCTGGATCTTTTGATCGATATCTTTGTACCTACTTTGATCCCAATGATGAAATTCTTCCAGATATTCCAAAGAGATCTGACGCATATATTGAACTAGAAGCTCTACAGCGTCTAATTGAAAACGGATTTTCTGAATTCGAGTTCATGGAATATGTTAGTTCTAATACGAATTGGCTTGGAATCCTTATTTGCCTTCTTGCACATCCTAGGCTTCGGAACCTTGTAGAGGCAAATCGTCCAGTTCCTCCTTTGATAAAATCTGCCGCAATTCTTTTAACTAATCTTCTAGTTTGGAGGCATAAACTTCCACATGCATCCATTGATCTTCAAGACAGTGTTAATAATCTCAGTTTGAGGAAAACATACGTTAGGCGGTATGCTGAGCAGAGAAACTTATTCGATTCTCGAGTTGCTTTAATTATTCGAGAAAGCGATAATCTTCTGAGATCGCCGCCGTGCCTGGGTCTTTTAGCTCGAAATCGCATTCGGTGTATTTTGGGAGGGAAAGGATTCAAAGCAAAAGTAGAAAGCCTAGGACTCCCTCAAAACCTCACCACCTTCCTCGCGGGTGTGGGCACTGAACATATGGCCTGGGTTCGGGCTCCAACTTTTACAGTTGCTGTAGCAACAGGAAAGTTGACTGCTGCTACTTTTGAAGATTTGGAAGGAAACTGTGATGTTGAGAATGAAAAGATTGTTGAAAACGATAGAATTCGAACATCGCTGACACCTTCACCAGAATCTTTTCAAACTGAGGGGCCTATTGAGTCCAAAGTCGATCGATCGCCGTCGTTTTCTGAAATGATCAACTTTGGTCCGAGTTTAATTAAACGGAGAGCCTCAGCTTGTCCACGGATTAGTCGATTGCAGCCCATGACAGGTCCGGTATTACGTATTCAAAGATCGATGACTGCAGTGGTCCGTGGACCTCGACCTAGACCCTCATCTGCACCCCTCCTCAAAGTCACTCCTCCCAAGGTCGGCGCACATCGATTGCAGTTGCCTGTGCGATGATGACGGCGCCACGCCATTTGCCTTCTTGCCAGCCTATTACTTTGTACATAGAATTTGACTTGACATTGTTTGATTCCCTCTTTTTATACTCTCGAGTGTCTTTAAATTTTGAATAGAATGCTGTGTCCACTGGAGGTAGTGCTAATGCGGTGATTATTATAACTCCTATTTTGTATTAATACAAATGTCGCTCTTATTAAATTGTTTATGTTTTATGTTCTTCTTTTTTTTCAAAGTTAATGACACCGGGTTTTAGATGTAAAATGCAGGTTTAAATTTAAACAACCAAATCGAATTCATTTAAACATTACGTATTTATTTATTATCTTGTGCTTTTGTTTTTATAACTTCATAATAATTTGAATTTTTTCCCACACTGCTAAAACGGCAACATTTCAATTTCTTCCAATTGTAAATAGTTCTCCGATATTAGGCCAGTCACTCATGCTGAATGGCTCTTGTAAATATTTTCTCAATTAAGCGTTGCTCAAATATCCGAGCGTTCGATCAGTTTTTATATGAAAGGAGAACTAGTTTTCCACCTTCTAATTAGATCGGTAACTTGACGCGTTCGTAAAAATTCAAGCATTGAAAGGCACTTTTTAGTCATTTACTTCGTCTGATCTAAAATTTATGTCAATTTTACAATTTGAACAGATTATATGGATCCGTTTATTAATAAGGGTGATAAACTATAAAAAAATTCCCTTTGTGAAACAGAAGGGGAAATTAGTTCTATGGTATTTAGCACGTTCACAACTCCTCTGCCCGAAGAGCAGTTACTGTTACTTTTTAGACGTTAGTCTGAGGAGGCTCGCGGTGAATTTGTTGACGAAATTGAGAATGGCATTCTGAACAGCTTTCGACGGAACACTTTCAAAGATGGCGAGGATGGTGAAGTCTGAAAATTTTTGCTGCGAATCGAGGAATTTCGGTATAGGCCACTGAGGACACCCTGCCTGTTCGGTGGATGATTAGCTTCGAAGGCAGTTTGTGACGTATGCATTGAATGTCGGTTTCAAAGCTTCATGGTTTACTATGAACCTATTGGATTATTTTGCTATCGGAAGGAAGCCCAAAATTTCACTTATAAAATAATTTGTCTTGAATGGGAAATGAGTTTCGGAGGGAGGGTACCTGTCCTTTTTAAGCTTAAGAAAAGGTGTGACAAATAACACTGAAAGTTGCTTTCTCCTTTTAAGCCATAACAATTTTTGAATCATATGAGTAGTAAAGAAATAAATAACCCCAAATCAATACGACTCTTGCGGAATCTAAATCAGCACTTTATACTGAATTTTATCCTAAAATAACGATTGCAGTAGCTTTGTGTTGGATATTGACAATGCATCTTGATTACCTATAAGGTGACCACACCTCAGATGAATTATTAATACAATCCACTTTCGGGAGAGATGGTTATTACTCTTTCCAAAAGAAACAAGCATAATAATGAGAGGTACTTACATTATTGAGTATCGAGTGTGGGATTCTGGGGAAGTAAATTTCACATCACACAATTTAGAAACGCCTATTTAATTCAGAATAATTAGAGACTGCTTTAAATCCACCTCAAAACGATTCTCTTCACAAACGGGAATGATATTTTTATATTCATGAAGCTGATATGTAATTTTCTATTTATTCTTGTCAAATAGTTGTCAAGTAAATATCTATACAATGAATTGCACAGCGAATTCAGTTGAAACCAAATAATCATAATGACCACTGAGCGCGCTTGATTGACACGGAACATAATCGAATTAGTCATTCGAATGTACAAAACAAAACTGGAAGTTAAAAAGTCTCTCTTTTGGCTATTATTAATGTGAATCTAAAAATAAGGCAATGTCTCCAATTATCGTGCTAAACGAAACGGTAACTACATTGCTTTAAAATATATTTAATCCAACTGTCTCGAGAAGCCTTAAAATTCATTGTGGCATTAAAATAAATAAAGATAATTCTTGCTATAAAATATCTGTTTATGTGTTATTTGGAAAGTGAAATAAGAGCTAAACATTGCAGTGGAGTTTTCCATTAACACAAAATAGCTTCGCGAACCTATCAATGATAGTTTAGTGAAACATAAATATTGATTAAACATCTGATGAAGTTTGGAGTTAATTTCGGTCCTAGAATTCCAATTCAGGTTGTATTTATCGCTTGCCAATTGCAATTATTTCGGATCATTGACCATTCTCCCTTTTTCAACGTTTGCGTGGATATTTGCTCTTCCAGAGATCACTGGATTGTTGTTCATGTCATACTCTCAGTGAGCTGGATAATCAACTCAGCTGTTTACTTCATATTAAGAGAATTCTGTCATTATGCGAGTTACCCATTACTCAGGAGAACGAACCATTCATCTATTGCTAACCTGTGGAAGACTCGAGTTGTCATACTCAGATACTTTTTTACGATACTAAGGTATCTTCTTAATGCCTAGCAGAGGACAAAAATTTTTTTCAAAACGTGAAATCGATAACTGTGAGAAGGGTAAAAATTGTATATCCGAATCTTCCGGCTTTGTAACTTCTTAAGGAAAGATGCATGCTTGCTAAAGACATTAGTATAATTTATAAAACACTTTATCGGGTTGAAAGTCTAGAAGGTATTCCTAGTTGTAATCTAACTATCTGATAACTAGGACAGAAGTCTTCTTATTATATAACTTCATTAGCAATACACTTCCCATATTATGAATGGATTAGGAAGTAAATTAACACTGCCGGTTTCTCGGTAGGATATTCAGAAATTGAACCATGTGTTGATCCAAGACTATAATTCTGCCATCTGCATACTAGGGCAATGATTGCAAGTCAGATAGTATATAGATACTTCGGTAGAAACTTAAAATGGTTCTTTTCTTCGGTAGCGCACATAAATGCCTCTTAAATATTTGGGTTATTGAATATCTAGTAGATGTGTTTGAATTTGGGATGATTGATAGAATTCCCATAAAAAAATATTGGTCAGTCATCTTGACGAATCTTCTCCAACGCCGAGATGGCAAATCGGCTAACATCCACGTTTGCCAAGTCAAATATTTAGAGACCGATGCAAATTTTCAACAAAGAGGGCTCATACTTGATATAAGCGTTGGAAATGAACATATCTCCATTATATTTAAAAGTTTTACTCTCTCAAATACTCTGAAAAACTGTGTATGCTCTGTTGATTAAACACCAGTTGTTTACACTAAGTTCATTCACTAATGTAGAGTGCAATACGCTACCATAGCGGAACAAAAAAAATTCATGAGCACTCAGAGAGTCTTGAAAGTGTGGCTGTGCTATCGATCCCGTAGTGAGCAAGAGCGGCGTGAGTACAGAGACCTCTCAGCCACCCACCAATCAAAAAACGCTATTCTCGCCATATGCTCCGTTTCCTCGATATCGTTGAGGCAGCTTGGCACATTTTTGGAGTCCTTTCACACTGGGGTGAAGGTGCCATATAGGTTGCTGAGATATAGTCAAGGCTTATTTGCGTAGCATTCCATTATACTAGTCCGTAATATATTTCGTAATTAAAATACTAATTATAAAAGTACTCGACAAAATGTCCAATTCATTCAACAGCGTATTTTGTTATTTACTTCTAATTATCCAACTTTCATTCAAGTGATTCCATTCCAATTACGTACAAAATAGCTAGCTGCAACTCGTCGGAATTTGCAATATAAACACCCATTCTAAAGAGAACTAAATTTTAATGATCGGTTGATTTGATTCTAAATGATCAATTGAAGCAACGCTAAGGTTACGAGGGAATAATATATATATATATAAATATATATATTTATATATTTATATTTATATGCATATATAAGATCCAATTTTCGGGTTGTCAGCTTTTACCTTGGTGGGTATATGGAAGTACTTCGTGATCTAAGGTTAAAAAATACTTAGAGTGCCAGAATGATATTTCGTGACTGTAGTGCTAATATCTGATCTGGTAATTAATTAAAGTATTGAACAGTAAAAATTATCATAGCAACTAACAGTACAGCCCGAGACCGGTATTGAAAATAAATATTTTAGAAGGTTGGGCTGGAAAATAAGATATCTGATATTTCTTTAGACATTCTACAGGCTGTAGCTTCTAGAATCTACCAATTTCTTGCTGAGAAGACAATGTAATATTGTGCCCGTTATTGGTGCGAAGTAGGGGAAGGTATACGTTTATTCAAATGGATGTTTCTTTAAATTGGTAGACAATGGCGACTAGGTGTTCGTGTTGTCAAGTCATCGTAGATGTGATCTTCCACGTACGTGTGGGTTGAGAATAATTAGGTTGGAACTATTATTAACTGCCACGATAGGGAACTCTAATTTGAGAAGACATTAACTTTATTGGTCATTAAGATAATTATTGGGGTCGCTAAGCTAGAATCTACTACTACTAAGACCAGATCACTGGTCGATAATGAGTATAATTAGTCCCTTAATACGCGGCAACACCCTGACAGACAGAGACGGAATAGCCCATTTTTGTCATGAACACGGATAACTAATCACATGTCACTATTTAGGTACAAAAAATTGCTCCTTGAACATGAAGAAAACGAAAGTGCTTTTTTACACATTATACTATCCACTTTTGCCTGGGTTTACCATGCTTTTGGGCTGCTTTAAAAAATCTATTTATTTTTAATCTTAAAGTTGAAATGAGGGTAAATGGATCCGTCCTTTAATTCAGTGGGTGGAATGTGGACATGGGTTCTTTAAGACAAAATATTACCAAACAGTCAACTGTGGAGAAATAACTGATAAAGAAATTGGACGGATAAGCCGAAGGCGTTAGTTTAAATATTCGCAGAAGGAGAAATCAAAAGTTCAACAGCTATAAAGCTTGCCACTATGAAAGATTTTTCTAACACTTATCTTGGTAAACAGTAGCATAATAAAACTCTCCTGTTGGTGGGGAACCCGAATTTTGGCAACTCCTTCTAATAGTCAGATTTGACCGATGTAATTAGCCATTCCACCAAGTACAGATGTACATTAATAGACATCGAGTCGAAAAATACGTTAGTCGCTGGAAGCAAAAAACTTAAAAAAAGAATAGGAATCAGTTATGTGGTTGTGTGTAGAATTGAATCCTCTATCCATATTGCATGTCCGAGGGGATTTTTGAAACAAAGTAGGGTGGAAGGAGGACAGAGACGCATTGTGAGTACCTTGGGGGTGCAGTGAAAATAGAGACTGAACAAAGCCGTCACGTAGCTGAAATGTTGAAAGCACATTCATTAAATAAATTAAATTTGGAGAGTGTAATCGTGTGCGTAACTTATCAATGCATTTGAAAGTATCAAAACTGAAAGTTTCAGATGACATCAACAGGAAACATTTTTCTATTTAATTTACATTAAGATGATGATTTTACACACAACAATATCCGAAGTTTCACTGTCTCCAATTGTGGGAAGCAATTATGAAGCATCTTTTATGATGATGTAAGATTTATTCTTTTCACAGATGAATAAAAATTTGTTTAAGGAATACGTAGCAACTGATAAATAACTAAATAAATATATGTGTATATCCTTGCATTTATTACCTAAACGTAACGAAAGTAATTTCTCACGGAGTTTTGAATGAAGTAGTTCAATTTACAACTAGAGCTCTCAAGAAAAGTTTGCTTTTTAAGGATGAACAGCTTATTTTATTGCCTGTCCATTTGGTGAATGCCACACTGAAAGCTATACAACTATCAACCAATCGTATTCAAGCAAATAAATATATAGGTGGCGTGTTAATGAGGATTGGGTTGGGCTACTCAAGGGCTGTTATTGCAATCGATTAAGCCTCCAAAATTGTCCTAAACTACAGAAGTCAATGATAAACCTTTCAGGTAAGCTTTACTAAATAATTATGCAAAGAAGCGACCATGCAATTTACCTTATTTAAAAAAAAATATATGCAAGGCCAATGAATAGCTACAAGTAAGTTTTTGATTTTATTTATTGTGAATAGAAATTGTTTGTTTTTTTCCAACAAGTATATTAATTGAAATGCTTAAAATATAAATTGAATACAAGGAGGCAAAATGGAAAGCATTACTGTCTCTAAAAATGGGTTTCCAACCCTAACTACTGTTCTACTGTACTTAAAAAGCCAAGTGATATGATCAAATAAGGCACTTTCTTTCAGGAAATATTTATGCGTCAGTAAAGATTTTGAATGGCTGATCACTTGGTTGCAATAAGATATGCATATAATTGGATTATCACAAGTGATAGTAGATAAAATCGAATAAAAGGCAAAAATAAAGAAAGTTACACTCGTGGGACACGTCATCGCATGGGCGCACAGCGTGACTTCGCGTATGGATTGAAAGTGAGGACACACAGCCAATGGCCAATCAAAAGCCTCCGCTCGTTTTACTCAATCCGCCATGTTGAATGACTAAGCTCCCTCCCTTGTTACACTCCACGCCATGCATGTCTAGAATAAACGCGTCCTCTGGATACTTCCGTCTCTTCTTAGCTTTGCAATAGCTTAGCTAATTCTGGGGTCTTACGGGCTAGGAGAATCTGCCAGTGAGGTTTCTTAGTACAGTCAGGCTTAGTTAGGTAGCTAATCCGCTGCACACTAAATCAAACGAAGATTAACTATAAATAGTTTCTGCGAGTTATTTTAATTATCATGACTGTAAGTAAATTAGATAACCCATTAAATTGCATCAAATTAACGCCATTTTATGACAAAAAAACTTTTCAAACAGAATTTTAACCTTCTACCTTATGGTGACATTTAAAAAATGTGGAAATTTAACAGGAATAGGAAAAAATGTATTTAAAGTATAAAAATGCAGTGTTTTTGGCTATGTTCAAATTTCTCCCCTCGTAATTGGGTCATGATCAGCTGACTCGGCTACAAAATAAACCTGGCTCTTTTTTAAGCCAAAAAACAAGAAATATCAGTATTGCACGGTCACACTTTCCAGAATATTTTATCACGCTCGAGTCTACTGTGATTGGCCTTGGGAGCACTGTTCGCTCCACACAAATAATGAAAATAATAAATAAGGAATAAATACAAGGAAAGTTCAAAAAGGTACTATACGAGTCATAAAGAGTTAGTATTTAAATTCGCTACTTCGATTGGATTAAATGATTTTTCCTTCAGCATTCAGGGCTACTTGGTCGTAATTTCAATAGTGATGATCGGACTTGCCACCCCAAATCGTTTTCTTACGATTTTAGCAAATTGTAGTCTTGCCAAAACAGATTTGCTAGAATTAAAACTCTTGACCTCGCTTAATTCGATCTCACGAATTAGTATTACTTACTTATCAAGATTAAGTCCAAATCTTATAAACAAGAACCAAAAAATCTTATAAAAGATAACTAAACATTACCTTTTCTTCTGGTATTTGACATTTACATGGTTATTTTTTTCACTAATTTCGTTCAAACTTAGAATTAATTTGGTTACAGATAACTTAAACCTTTGCAAACATGTCTCTGAAATTGGTATCTTTATGTAATTTGTAGCGATGTGGTTAGTTTATTAAGCCTTGACTGTTCTCAGAAACCTCTATGACAGATTTTCCTAGTTGGTAAGTCTCCCAGAATAGAAGAAACTGAAGTATACCGTAGAATACGTTTATATAGTATGGCGTGCTGGCGTGCTGGCGTGCAAGCGTGCTATGTAATGTGCCCGCGTGTGTATGACGTGGAACTTAGTCATTATATACACTCTGTGGTCTGATGACCTCATATAATTAGGGTCATTGACTAGTCGGGTAATCGTGTAATGGAATTGATCATTGATTGATCGTATTGACATAAGTCATTGATTGGTCGAGAGGCTTCCGCATTTGTCACGCTAAAGCTGTGTCCCCACAAATTTTACAAAGAGTATTCTAACATTAATGAACTGGTGTCGTTTTTCTCAATCAAATTTCGTTTTCAGTAATTTGTAACTGCACAGTTTATTTAAATCTGAGATTTTTAGGAAAAAATTCTTAAAATAAAAACAATCTGGATAACCGATTAAGTAAAATAAATCTCACTCGTTTAATCCTCACTGTATTAGATCATTGCGACATTTCATTTTTAATCATCATGAATTGGTAATATTTCTTTTACAATTTTCGAACATGAAATTTAATTTTATGAACTATTAGATATGGACATTTGAACGAAAATGTAATTAATAGGGTTATAGCGGATTGCTACACTAACAAGTCTTGACTTGTGCTCAGTACTTTCTATGGTAAATTCTCCCGAGTTTGTAAAGGGTTCCTGAATTAGCTAAACTACCGCAAGGCTATAGAGGAAACAGACGTATGACGCGGAACACTTTCTGGCATGATAACCATGTAATGACTTTGGCCAGTGATTGATTGGATAACCACATACTGGCTTTGGTCGTTGATTGGTTGAGAGGCCTCTACTTTTGTCATGCTAAGGTTGTGCTCTCCACAGGGTGCCAGAGTTGACAACTTCTTGTTATAACAAACAAACTATTACTGAGCCAGCCAAGATAGTAAGCTCAACTTACGGAGCACTCGACAATCTAACGTCATATTTAGCATCTGGAATTGCTCTCTGACTTGTAGTTGGTATTGGCTCTTTTATAGCAGTTTCGTTTAAATGAGTACGAAGGATATATTTTAGTATACCTCACGATAGTAAGTATATTCCCCTTGAATGAGCAGCACCTAATCCATTTCGGTATTCCGAGGGACAGTAAGGCAACTTCTGTTAAAAACCCTCAGTAAGGCTTGGTTATCAGCTAACATGTTTGTCTTTAATTAAAGGTGCGGTTATTTAAATAGTGGAAGATCCCGTAAACTGCAATAACTGTTTTAATAATATTTAATAATGTTGATTTAATAAAAATTGACGAGGGTTGCGTTAATCTCCTCAAGGACTCTTCTGAAACACAAATGTAGTCAATCCCAAAAGCAAGGCAGCGATAGACACAGAGCAAACGTTTATTGCTAAGTACATCTAATTAACGCCAGTAGTGCTTGCGCAAATAACACCACCAATTGTCCATTAAAGTTAATGGAACACGTGACAATAATTAACGCAATTCAGCATGATAAACTAAAATAGCTCCATCGATATTAGCGCGCATAACATTTGTACATTTTAAATTTGGCCCTCACTGATTGCAGTAAACTAAATTCCTTAAATTGTATTTGAAAAAAAGATTTGCCTTAAGTGGTTAGAAGCCGAAAGTTTAATTCAGGCAAGTGATTGAGTATAAACCCCAAATAAGATACCATCCAATGAATGTCCCTCTCAGTTTAAACATATTTATTAATAAAAAATGAATTTGGCATTCAATCGTTCTTCCTATATACAGTCCAATGAAGTACTGCGTAGCATATTTTAAAGAAAGATTATGGAAATAAATCCACTTGGATTCAACACTCCAAAGTCATGATGCCATATGGAAGTAAAATACGGTCAGGAAAAAAGTATAATTTGAGCTAATTGAATTAGTAAATTCAATGCTCCAGATGCATATAAACAAATACATATTGTTTTAAGAAAACATAATGATGCATTTTATTTGAAATTAGGCTACTACTTGGACAGCCACTTGAAATGTGACAATTTAAACAACACAAATATCAGAAAAAATATTGATTGTGAAAAAGCAAAAGCGTAAATTAGGTTCATTTTACTCGAACGCTGAAGCCACCACACAATTTTGAATTTTTGACAAATAAATGTAGCATATCCTAACGCGCACAGTTCAAGGTGTAGAACTTCATACATAGAACCCTAGATTAAATTTCACAGTTAGATATTCTGAAAAAAGGTAGAATTGGGATGAATAATCCATCAGCTGCTTAGTTGAGGTATTAAAGTCCATGCAGATCTTATAGACACAATGCAATGGGGTGATTTAATTTGAGATAACGCAATCTTGCCTTACAAAAAAATACCATCTACTCTCTCTCCTATCAAACTCTTTAGTGGATAAATATGAAACAGTGTCCAATAATTCGTTGTCTATTTAAATTTACCATTATTTATTGACTTTTAATAATGACATTAAATGGATTAGCTCCCAAATATTTCGGTTAAAAGTAAAATAGTTTGCTAAAGTGGGATAAAATCATATGTCAATCGAGCAATCTTTTAGAAAACCTTCTGAAATTCGCGTAAATAGTGGAGATTTTTAAGATACGAAGAAATCAAGAATAGTGTAAACCGAACTATGTCAGATGATAATCAGCCAACTAATATCATTTGGATGAAACAAACACATGGAGGAATCTTTCCGATTGGGCAACTCATATTTCATCATTCGTTTATTTACTCATATTTATCATTGAGATTAGTAATCAAATTCATTGAATGTTTAGATGTCAATGTGCAGTAAAAAGATCATTAATGCTAGTATCATGCTCAAGTGCACAAACTCCTCTACCTCTACAGATCCAGATGTTAAGGATGGAGAATGACCCAAGCAAGTGATAATGTCAAGAAGTCAATAAGATGAATAAAAATCGATAAGAGAATTATGATAACAGATAACGCAGGTGAGGAAGGTTAAAATTATGTCATGGCCTATTGAATCAACGGATTCTGAATATTGAGAATACAGGCGTGCTACCACTGCGCCAATGAAGAACCAATGTCATTCATTACATTTGTTTCATTGACGGCTATACTTAATTAGAACAAAGTTCTTTCGATAATGGATTTTATATTGTTGGTCATACCATTTAGTTCTAAATTAAATATTCAAAATTAATCCACAAATCCACCATCATAGTATAATAGTACTATGCCAATATAAACAATAAAATATATTCATTTTTCATTTGTTGGTTAGTAATATTAACAAATGAAACGGTTTATTTCTTCCTTTCAAAAGGGATTAGGATCCAACACTTTCCATGAGAATAGGTCATATAATTAACCATATCCCATAATATATATATACCAATCGATTGGGTTCAGAGAAAATGAAATTACATATCGTGAAGACTCTTTTATTCTTCCAAAGCAGCGAAGTACTTTCCTCAATGGAAAATTTATTCAGTCATCCACTACCTGAGGATGTATTTGGCCTAACACTGAACCCAATGCCAATTCTGTTTAAATAAGGAACTCCAACTCTTTAATGCGTTATTTTAGATCCTTTGAGGCAAAAGATTTTGAGCCTACCCTCTGTGGCAAAGCAATATCGTTATTTGTCTTAATCTCACATACGCCACCCCTTATGAGTTCTAAATCGGATCCAAGAATACAAATTTTTCACTTTTCGGCTAAGATAAAAGGTCCATCGAGGTCATTAAAACCTTTTACTAAGTCAGCCTATTGAAGCAGAACTAAGATGTTTGCGGATTGCAATATTCATGAAATATAGCTTTCCAATATCAACTATTTAACCTGCCCAAGTTGTGATGTAGGTAAATGTGATTATGTGAGTGCTTCTTTGAGCGACCATTCTTGACATTTCCAAGGATTTGCTGGAATCGCTTTAATAGGATCTGGTTTTAGTAAGTCAACTACATTCAAAACTCACCAAGAAGGGCGGGCACAACTGAGTCTCCTAGACCCATAATACAGAAAGTCGAAAGTTATTGATTCTCAGATCGATGGTTAATGACAAACTTTTATGTGTTTCGGATTTATATTTATTCTGCGTAATTGAATTCCTGAAGCTTATATAGAAGTCCTCAGAAACCTCAATTGTCCACGTGTAAAGTCAAAAAAGCAATGCCAATATATTCGTCCTGACTCTTCCACAATTCTCCAATTCACTCACCGTTATCAATCGCTACTAAAAGACTTTCGAATACTCAAAAATAGTTTAAATCCGTCTAGTAGTATGAGAGGGCATACGTGCAAACATACCAATTTCGAGAGGCAGTTGATGACGGAATTGCTACCCATGGATGTCCAGAAGCTATCATTTTTCTAGATCTAATTTACCCAGATTGAAAAATTAAAACAATAACAATAAAATAACGAATGAATTCCAAGGATAAGACACAGACAACCACACAGTGACGAAATTACACGCACAAAGAGGAGATAAACGATTAGCCGTATCACAGTGGGATTCTACAAAACTGTAGTAGGGGAAAAAGGGTGGAGATTGCAATGGATTCGTCATAGAAAGACATCTGATAGAGGGAAGAGGGAGAGGAGGAGTGTGGGAGGCATTCAGCGATTTGGATTGGTGAGAGCGGCACCATTACTTTGAAGATTACTCTCATTTCCATCGACCTTGGGAAAATCACCGGTAGAAAAGTAGGGGGCGGCATCTTTGATAAGGAGAGTATGACACATGTCGCAGACAGGTGCAGGTCGAGAACGATTTCCAGAAGGTGGAATTGCTTTAGTGAGACAAAGCGGGCAGAAAATGGCTCCACAATGACGGCAGTTCTGTTTAGAGGAATTTCCCGAATCAAAAGGTCGAGAGCATCCAGCACATTGAGTTATATCATCTGGTTCCTGCCATCGAACTTCATGGGTCTGTTCACGATGACGTTCCAGTTGGATCTAAAACGCATATTTAGTACCTTCTCTATGAGGAGTAACATCGGCAAATAACAGTATTGTACTGTCAAAAATATGGGTCAAGCGAAGCAATCATATCAAAATAACTGATGGAACTAGAGTCGATTATGTGACCAAACCTCGTGAGTAGTCGACCTAATATAAAACAAGCACCAGATGAAGCTACAACATTTTGGGTAGAAGACGAAAGTTCGCGTTCAGGGAAGAAAAAGTCAAAAACAAATGGAGAAGGTACTACAAGTAAACTATGCATCATAAATCTTGAGTACACATTGCTCCACTAGAAGCGAATTCAAACTTTCAAACAGATGCTTTGAAACCTTCAGGATATTTAGCTCAAACATACGATTGGAAGGTTAAATCTGATAAAAGTTGCAATGACAAACCTGAAGGTGCTGCGATAGGCGAACAAAGTCTTGTGAAGTCTTCTCTGTGTTCTCCAAATCATGTTGAAGGTTTATCACTTTTACCCGCAGTTTAGCGTTTTCCTCCCTAACTCGTTTTAATGCTTTCTCCTTCTCCACCAGCTCCACCTTGGAGAAAAGAAATAAATAGTACATCAGTATAAAGAGTAGTGTGCAATTAAGAGAATCTATTATGAATTGAAAACACGGAAAGGTAAGCTAATTCAACAGTAAACCTACATTACCACGATGCACAATAATGAATTCTAACTATATTCCAACACACAAACACCTAGGAAAACCTACCCCGGAGAATTCAGCGCTTCTGTGGAAGGAGAATCCTTTAACAATCAAAATTGTGGATTTGAGGTATTTTTGTATTACCGGAGTACAGCATTTTTGGATAAATAGTTGGTGAGTAGTCTCATCCATTTCATCTCGCAGCATTTGCAGCAGAATATGGATTTTCCTCAGGGTTTTGTTTAAACCATTTTACGAAACAATAACAAAGACTTAAACAGAACATATTCTTGCAGGAGCCTATTCGAAATTGCATAGGAAAAATAAAAGCACTTCGACTTTAGTAATGTAAGGGAGGAATTCTGAATTATATTTGCTCATATAAATATAAAAGGGATTTCCTGAGCAAATAATTAACTAAACGACATTGATTTTAATAAAAAGGAAAGTTAAGCTTTATAACCACTATGACGTCAATAGAAGTCCCATAAAAAAGATAATTTCATTTTAAAGAGGCCGGAGTAACTGAAACTATTAAGGAGAAGCAAATTTGACTCCCTTCAAAAACCCAACCGTTTTGATTCAAAAGAAAAAACTCGAAGTATAAACCGTAAACCTCTTTAAACTAAGAAGTAATTAAACACAGTGACAAATTTGGCTGAGACATAAACATACACTTCTGAGAATTTCGAGTTAGGAACAATCAATAATGCGGTGAAGACGTTGACAAAGAAGCTGAAAATATAACTTCTGCACAATAGATCTGTAAATAGACGAAATCAACCCCTCGGACGTATGTACAGTCTCCATTAGTACATAGACAAGTCGATAGGATGAAAAAGAAGATGGTATACATGATTAGACGTGAATGCAAAATTGTGTAGTTAAGCAAATGAAGGGAATATAAATCATCTTCAAAACCGCTTTTCGCAAATTCTACGAGTTCATCAATCACTCCAGTCCCTAAATTTCGTTTTATATAATCGCTGTGATTTTAGAAATTAGAGATCTAAATTCGAAATAAATAAACAATTTTAAATCCTACTCAAATGAATTCAGTAGATAGTCTGGCTAGTGGTAGATAAATTGTCAGTTTCGAAAGAGGAATTTATTTAATAAATCTCGGTGACCTCCTCATTCACGAACGACCCACCTGGTGTCGTTTTAGGTCAGCAGCGACTCGTTCAGTAGCCTTTTCTAAGGACTGTTTGGAGGCAGCTGACGCTTGGGCTACCTCTAGCAAGTTGGTCAACTCTGTGATGCGTTCATTCGCGTCGATGGTGCGTTGTCGAAGCAACTTCTCTGCCTGAATTCGTTTGTTCTGCTCCTCGTTTAACTTGTCCTTATTGATTGCCATTTCAACGTCTAGACGGTTACGCAGATGTTCGCATGATACACTAAAGGGAGAAAGTAATCGAAATCAGACACCAATTTCAATGACAGTAATTTTCGTGCCCATACACCATTTCTACGCATACATTAGCGTAGAAGTTTTAACTAAACCTGTTGATCCTCTTTATTCCCGTGCTAGGGATAGAAGTACAAATCGCTGCTAAACTCTATACTAAGCTTTAACAAGCATAAGTGTGAACATTTCATTTATCAAATCGCTAAAATATTTAGATTCTTAAAAGAATTCATTTGGCTCCAATTTGTTATCAGCTTCTATTATCTTGGGGTAAAACTGAAGAATCAAGCTCTTAACTGGTTAAGAAAGTACAAAGACGCATACTCTACATTGGATCAAGAAAAGCAGATCCCAGACTAGCTTCCACCAAAATGCCGAGTGCATGTATACTTGTATCGGCTAATCCCTGCGTTTCTAATCGGTCATTCTCAGTCGCATAACTTCACCACTACCAATCTTCATATTCCCTCCTTCATGCTATATCCTAGGTGTTGACAACACTGTCAGAACTCGGCATCACAAATACTGTGCCTGATGATGTAAAATCAGCTCACATTATGACAGAAAACCAATACTACTTATTAAACAACACCAGTTTCTGTAATCTTACTTTGTTGAAAGGAGTTCCTCTCTCACTTGAAGGGCATACAGTTCCAGATCCTCCCTCCCAGAAGGCAGATCGATGGGAGCAGACATTTCAGCCGCAGCGTTGCGTCTCTTACCCAAAAGGGTACGGTAGTGCTCCTCAATTTCTGACATTTCCATCTGAGCTGTCAGGCGTTCGTGTTCCAAACGACCGAGTTCGGTTTCTGTTGAACGGCGATATGCCTGTTGAGGAAGAAAAAATAACCAATTAACGGAAACTAAATATCGTAAATTCATGAGAAATCTCTAGATTCCGATTGTTCGCAATTTACTGAAGAGGTATAATTCGCTACATTATGACTAACGATTCAAAAGTTCAAACGTTAGGATCTGACCACAAGTTCAATTTTGCATATTTCAGAGTTTGTTGACCAGTTAACCGGTAAAATCTCAAAAAATACATTTTCTCAATAACCAAGAACAAATAGTTAATGGTAGCAGTGCTCACTAGCCAATAATCCACGTATTTACTCCTTCGATATTAACGCATATAAAACATCACTAGAACAGTAGCTATCAGGATTAATCTGACCTCCGATTCCTATATTTGTACCTATAATTCCCAAGATCATTTGGGAGAGTGTTTGACAACCCTCATCTGGGGTAGAAAGTGGCAGCATTAAACCTTCCTGGCGGAGAACTCGAATTCTGTCACCCTCTATATTGACTAGGATTGATCAGTGGGGTTAGCCATTCCACTCATTAAGTATGTGCCAAAAAAGTCCATCCGTGATCTCTGACTTTGCAGACGCCCACAGTGATCCATGCGTCATTAGCACGCACAATTGTAGCTAACCAAATAAAAATAAACTGTAATTTCCCTTTAATAATCTATATAACTCCATCATGTGTTCACAATGTCAAAGCCCCAGTTATTAACTATGCAAATAAGTTAGACAAGGCCACTGGGAGTAACTTAGTCTAGTACTACTCAGAGTAGGATGTCTAGATGAGCAGTGTGAACAAGGATTAGAGCGACGAGAAGAAACTAACATCAACTAGCACTTTTGAGAGTTAAACCAAATTGTGGATAGCATTAAAACCTAATCTATTACACTTGGCCAACCATAGCTGTCCAACGTTCTCGAACAATTAGATAAATTTAAACAGGTTTGCAAAACACAGAAACATAAAAATGTAAATGATAGCACATCTTCGCTGACGAAACCCGAGATACGAAGTAACTGGCATTAAATCCCCTTCAAAGTTGACCTCCAGTCAAATTAAACACTCAAACATCTCAACCCAGGAAGATTTCCGCGAAAAAGAATAACCAATTACAATTTGAACTGTATAGAAATCTCTACCCAAGATGAGTGCAGGAAAACGCTTTCAAGACTCGTGCGTGAATGGTGAAATGGTCAACTATCATATTTGCTAGATCCGAGGTTACGATACCGAAGCTTATCAGTGTATATAGCGATGTGGATGTCCAGCCGTAATGGTTGTTTATGATCAACAAGAAAGGTGATAGAAAGCAAGTCTCTTTCAAGAGGAATTCTAGAATTTCTCTCCCATATTCAAATCAATTGCTGCTGACACTTTCCACAATGGATTTAGGAAGTTGCATTTTCAACCGAACTGGTACTTATAATAAAGAAACTACTACATCGTGGAAATATCCGATCTCAAATCGGTAAATAGGTTAATTATCAAAATTTTCGCTAAATAGAGGATTCGGATGTATTGCTAATAAAATAGTTTGCTTCAAATTATAATGAAATTTGATTGAGCATGTGGATTGTGGAAATGATTAGTTAAAACAAAGTACTCAAATAATGCTAAGATAGTGGTCTTGATCACGAGGACTAAAATCACCTTTAAGGCCTGTTTTGCACATATGAAAGTTAAGGTGGGAGACCATGAATCTTAGTAAATCATCAACCATTTAAATGAATATAACGTTAAGACAATGAGGCCCAAGTTCAGTAGTAAAATCTTTTGTTACAGATTAATACTCTTTCCTTTGTTTGCTTTTGTAGGAGAAATCAATAATACTAATAATCAATAAAAATGAATGATATGGAGTTAAATATTTACGTTGAAACATATGCTAAAGAGATAATTACTAGGCAAACACCGTACCAATTTAGAGGGAATCAGGGATCAGATCTGGAAGTTCATTGGACCACAATACAACGAAATATATCTTTCAAATAAGAAGGGCAACTCGAAAAATTCAAAATCAAAACCTTTATTAAAGTTTAAATGTTCACCTTCATTAATAAAATTAAAAGATAATGCCTCCCCAAAAGCACCTAATGTTTTGGTAAGAAAGTGTAATCCTGCTAATAGGAAAACTAAACCATTCAATGAATTCCAGTCCTTTTGCTTTCCGGGAGTCTGGAGCACGTCGCAGCCACAGCCTGGCTTATAAGAGTGGCTACATGACGCCATATAAACGATGACCTGTAGCTCCGTATTCAGGAGACCACTGAATACAAAAAATTGACGAATTCAAACTTTATCAAACTTTCGTATTTGATCATAATACCATCCTCATGGTGTTCATTCACAACCAAATAAAACGGTGCAATCCGGGATCGAAACAGATCTCGTAAAACGAAGAAACATACCTGGTAATCCTTGAGCATAACCTTTATGCGCTCACCGAGATTTTCAATACGCTCCTCATAAGAGGCCGTCTGCTCTTCAAAGAGGTTTTTCTCCGCCTTTGCACGCCCTTGTGTCTCTTCCAATACCCTTTTCATTGTATGGAGATCTGCCACCGTCGCGCTCAAGCGGTTACTCACCGACTAAATAAATGAAATAGAAAGAGAGAAATGTCAATGCAAACTCAATCTGATTGAAAAGCAAACAAAGTGGATTCCCAATTACTCGAGAAACTACCAATTGGGGGAATTATAAGTGGTAAAACGTATAAATGGGTTGGAGTATAGCAGATGACTTCAAATCCAGTAAATATCATTGATAAATGATCTTCTTTACCCAAATACTTCTCAGAAAACGTTACCCTCGGAGAACCTTGTAACTTATGAGATTGTTTGTGGAAATATAAGAGTGCTATGCCACGAATAAATTTCAAAATTCCTTGTTATTCGAGACCTTATAAGGAATAAAAGCAATACAAATATTACCTATACTCGGAGACAATACCTTTCTCTGATCATGACTGTAGGTTCAAGTTACCACGGTAGTAAACCGGTTTATTATTAAGTAATCACTAGTTAGAATGTCATTCTAACCGTTTAAAATAACAGGACTGAGTTGAATCCGTTTTCCGGCAGATAACATTAACCAGAAGCTTTAGTAGTGCGGAAAGGATATATCAATGCATTCACTCTTGACTTCCATAAATTGTACATTGTGACTTAAACTCTCGAAGTTACTCGATTTTATTCCTTTAGCATTCGTAAGCGGTAGAGATCAATAGGTTAACAAGAGATTAATAAGGTCACAACAGGTTATATTAATGACCTATCTGGAGCATGTAAACAGAAATAATAGAATTTACGACCTTTAAGAAAACCACGAACCAACACATCGTCATCATTCTTCGTTTACTTTTCCAATTTGTAACTACTCACAAACATTGAGTCAACCAAAAAGCGAAGGTTCGACTACTCTAATTCCTATTTACGAAGTAAGATGGCGGAACTAAAAAATATATACGCAAGCAAGTACGACTAATATGAAGCAGAAGAACAGCAATACCGACTAAACGAACTAACTTTCCAGCTCAATTAAGGAAGCGCTTTACGACACTCAAAGTTTCTATTGTCAACCAGATAATCACTGAGGTTGGTAGTTCCACTCAATGAGTGAGCGCCAATGGGCCTTGATATGGTGACTTCTGACGCTGCGGACGAGCACGTCAACCGATACCACGGTGAAGAGTACCTTCTAGTACTCAACATAGGAAGAGAAATTCCTTCTTGCAAGGCTTCTTTTAGCTGGATCTACATCAATATTAAATTCGTGACTATACGTTAACGACCGGACACTAACAAATCATATATGCATGAAATAGTTAACAATGGAACTGCTAATTTACTATTGCTGTCAAAAAAGGAGAAACCATCAAGTTCAATCAAAATAAGAGCTCACAGTATGTTCTTTTTGAAGTGCCTTAAATCTTTCCTCCCAGTTCTTGCAACCTTCACAAGGAGGATTACCAGAAGATGTGCCAATCAAACTAGATGTAAGTGCATCCCCCTCTAAGTCCGAATCTACGAAACGACGGTCGGTTGCAGAAAGCCGATCCATTGGAGTTGTCAGAACTTCAGATGAAGAGGAAGGAACAGGGGAGCATGGGGGTGAGCTAGTCGGTTTGAAAGTTTTTTCTGTCTTTTTTTCAACGTCAGAAACAGTAGATGATGTTGGAGATGAGGAAACTATTAAAAATTTATAGAAATAATAACCCATTATTCCCATGTGTTGAAGTGCTGACTACGATTTAAATGCGCCAAATTTCTATTGACATAAATTTGTTTACGTCTAATACAGTAAGCGCGTAAAAAATTGGTTATGCAGAAAATCCTCATTATATTTTCCACTACCAGGTGTGCAGTCTCATATAAAAATTTTAAATTCAAGAAAACGATTACAATCTTAGGAACTAAATCAAAAATGGAAAAAGAATGTCAAAATACATAAAAAATAGTCAAAAGATATCACTCCTCAATACGCATGGACATGAGAACGTGCTAGAGATTCTTTCGTTAGGATGGTATGGTCTACACGATCTTTAAATGTGTGTACGTATGTAATGACAAATGGAAACTTACGTCGTTCTGATGTGTTAGCGGAAAGCATATGAGGCTTTGAGAATAATAGTTAACTACAAAAAAGAGAAATGTTAAGCAAACAAGATCCGAAAATCAATGGCTAAATATGCTGATATTGTATCACTTGTTAATATGTATGACAGATTACAAATCCAGATGTCAGATAAAGTGACATTTTTTACAAGACTAAAAGTATTAAATATTTGAGCGAAAATTTGTGGCAAATAAAAACACCGGCAAGAAGAAGAACGTACAAACAGAGACCTCACAGTTAGAAATGCCCTTGGAAGTGAGGGATAAAACACTAGATAAGGGTTTTCATATATAATGAAATTTTAATAAATTTCAAATATTTGGCCATTAAAAACTAATACTTTCGATTTTCTCCATTTTATTCGGGAATTACTTTTTAAGCAAGATAATATTGATTACATGAGTTATATTAGATATATGTATGTTATTCAAGTATTCAAGTAAAATGAAAATGTATGCCAATGATTTACACAGTGTAAAAATTCATAATACTAGCATTGGGAAGGGATTCGTTTGAACCGAAACAACATAAATATTACAATTAAAAAGAAAACTATTTATCTTTGCAGATTCGTTATGAATCTTTCACCCACTTTTCAGCTGGTGATTTAATATTTTCTTTAAGGACTTATTTGTTTGACTAAAAGTCACAAATTATTTATAGAAGTAGTTATTGTGAATCAGCGTGTATTCTAACCTTGTCTATTTTCTTGAAACATCATGATTTTTAGTTTTACCAATGTAACAACTACTTGTACTTATAGTTACAGTAACTGTTAGCGGGAGAACAGCCTCCATCTGCACTGTTTTTCTTTTCACACTTGTTACTTGTGTTAAGAAATCTATTAAGAGATAAAAATGGTCTTTAATCATTTTTATTTTTGGCGTTTACCAACTTCGAATTTTTTCAATAATTATTGAGCACAACCAATACGCAATCAGTAAATTGCGTTGTACCATTGCTGGTCTTTGGTAGGAAAGTGAAACAGTAATTTACTGTGCACAGGAAGTGAAATATTGGTTCGACTTTATGGACAAGCCACTTTCACATCACAACCATGGGGTTTCACAGCATGATTAATTTAACACAATTCATCGAGCAATCCGTTGCCTGAAAGAAACATATTCTGCCACATTTGGACGTTTAAATCCTATGACAAGTACACTCTTCCCCCATCATTTATAACCAGGCCAAAACCACATGTTAGATGTAAATAGATTAAGAATTAGATCAGCACTAGGTAATGTGGACGACGTCCCCGTGGGTTAATTCTAGTCAACATATATTGTGGGGGTCACACAAGAAAATCAATAACAAATATTCAACTCACCTCTCCCGCCCATTCGACATTTTTTTGTGGCTTGTTAGAATCCACCCTGAGTATGAGGCAATAAATAACCCTAAAATTTGAGGTTAAGGTCACCTGCAATATTTTTGAACGGACGATTAAAAATGCCCACCATAAATTAAATCGTAAATAAGGAATTTTGTTGAAATTTTTAAGGATTATCTTTGAAGCTTAACAGAACTCGAAAAATTCTCCAAAAACAACAATTAATCGCCTAATTTTTTCATAAATGTATTACGGTTTTGGTTTTTTTAGAAATCCCCATTTTGTCAACATTCTATGTTAACCTTATTAATCTATGTTTCCATTAAATCCTTTTTCCCACACTTCTTTATTAGTTGACATTTCATTAAAAAGAATAGATCTCGTAATTACACCCTGGCTTCTTTTCTCCTGGAATGATCATAGTTTCTAAAATGGGACGCCAACCGCAAGGGAATTATTGGGAAACATAAAACAATGATCTTGCATTTTCGAGTGGATCGCGATCCCTTGAACACTATGAACAACAAGGATTTCCAATATACAAATTCCTTTTTTTCAAGGACGCAAATGGTTGAAGGGACATATATCAAAACGTCCTTACCTCTCTTTCCTCAAATGGTTTCCTCTCGTCAGGTATGCAATCGCTGGACTAAATTGTATACACATGTTTAAGCCGGCTGATTAGTTAAAGATGAATACCTTTTCAAGACATTCGTTACATGATATGTATCAAATTACTCGTATCAACTTGGTAGACCTTTAAGGCGCATGTAAATGGTTAAATATTTTACTCCTATAGGTCTTCACTCCGACTCTGGGGATATACAGTTAATTAAAGAGACAAAACACGATCTAACTAATCAGCCAGTATACAATTAGCCGAAATTCCAGTAGACTCATTGGAGTTGGTGAAAGCATAGTAGGTACTGATAGCGTTCAAGGCCAGTTCTAGTTATAATCAAGGATCTAACTAAACTTGTCATGAGTTTCCAGCCAATCCCGGCATTCGTCAAAACCACAAGTTTCTTATGGACTCTTTATTTGCTAACATAGATGAATATGGTTGAAAAACCCATTTCGGTCACTAAAAAACTCTTGGTACTTGTTAATATATCGGTCAAATTTCAAGTGATACTTTTAAATTTTTCCACAGGTTTGCCTTTAGACTCACAGAACTACTCCCTACAAATCCTTTAGCAATTGTAACATTATACACAAACTGCTTTATGGTAGCTATGACTTATACCTCAGAGTGTTAGAATTTTATTTACATCGACTGCTCCCTTCGATAAACGAAGCTTCCTAACACCTGCCAGTTACCTTGCCTTCGCTCAAAAGCACCTCATTGCCAGAACTTGCATTGCATCCATTCACTTCCGATTCAAAATACTCCCCACGAAGATAAATTGTATCCACTTCACATTTGTAAAACTCACATTTTGAATTACCGTTTTTTTTGAAAGATGACCGGTTCCGTTAATTCATTATCAAACATTCCATTGATAATGAATGTAAGTTGATTCCAATAATATTTTGCCGTGAGGGTGAGAAAGTGAAAAGTGAAATCTGAAGGGTTGGGTCATGAAACATCAATACCTTTAAGTCTCAACTTAAATCACAGATTTTTCACATTCACCAATTCATTATTAGACCCCACTGATTATGTGTTCGAGTTTGTTGGCATTCAAAGCTTGTTAACAAGATGATTGAATTGGTCATGCCACCTCGGTCCGATGACATCTTGCAAGAGATCGTTAGATGTGATCTTCGTAGCTTGATAACTACTCTGCTACTTACACGTGATTCGAATATCAGTGCATTAACTAACGAAATGCATGCTATTAAGCACGACATGTTTTACTTTATTTAACTTCAATGGAACATGACTGCAATAAATAATTAGAAGTTTATGCAGACATTATTGGTAGAAACTCGGAAGAATATTTTCAATTTGATGTGTTCAATTCAGCAGTTAGAACTCAAGTTCATTATAATCCCCTAGAAACTCACTTGGTCTATGAAGTATGTGCGCTCACTTTCATGATGCAATAACATTTCATTCGCTTAAGTAAATGCAACAGGGGGCAAAAAAGACTAGTAATTGAGAAAGAAGGCCTCTCTATTGTTGTAAACTAATGTTGTCTATTAAAAGTAAAGGGAGGTAGCGAATACAACCTCCTGGGATAATTGGGCACGAAATCACATAGAAGAATCTAACGGAGTGTGCAGTAAGAGGTCGTATAAAAGTCATGGAAAGTCCCACCACTTCTTTTAGCTTAGAATCTACCTTGAGTTGTCAGTTACCACGGCGTCTTATCAAACTGCTTACACATTGACGTACACCTACAACTCAATGCGCATTCCCAAGGAGTCTCCAGATAGACCTGTCTTGCATTCTTCAAGTAACAAATTTTTATCTCAAGGGAAATCGGGCAAATTCAATGAAGTTTGGCAGACGATTGTATTCGATGATGTACAGAAGAGAAAACAACGCCATATCTATTCAAGGGATCTCTGTTCTGCCTTCCTAACCACCACCATGACACTCAAGTGACGAATCTCCCTATCGGTTTAAGTGTCATAAAAGAGAGGTTGGTTCAATGGCATCTTCAATGCTGACATTGTATTTCCTCGAGTCTCTTCAAATGACCCTTTGAGAAAGCACCAACAATGCCAGCACATATCACTCTGTACTAAGTAGTGATGTGAAACGAATTTCATATCCCCAAAGATATCTCAAGCATCGTGATATTGGAAACAATTATCACAAGTATTGTGCAAAAAACTCGAAATGGCGGAATGTGAGTGGTGAAGAGATATGTGAGGAATTGGCCTGAGGCGATAAGTAACGGGAATGAGGGCATTTTAATAAAAATAAGTATGGACAGAAAGTGTTGCAATCGATGGTGTTGATTTGGCTATGGACAGACTCTTTTAAATGCACAAATATTTAACTTCAATTGTAATTGATAAGTCAAAAATATCCATATGAAGTTCAATTAATCTGATGAAATAGCTATGGGAATTAGTCAAAAGTTGGCAAAATATATACCCCATTTTTAAAAATGAGGGTTGCTATTCATTTAAAAATATTAAGAGATTATTAAAACATTTTTGGAGACATGATGCTGTTTGTGTTCAATTTCAGGTGTCCAGGAACTAATCCACTTGCAATCTTCATATTATTTCGATCCTTAACAAATTATGTAAGAAACATCAAGACTTTTTTTCTAACGGAATAAGTTAAGAAAATTTGTGCTTTGAATAAAGAAAGTTTTATATGATGTTTCAGTTACCGAAATATCAAAATTAATAAATTAGTTGAGCTCTGTGACCTGAGATAGTTTAATTGAGCCACCAATTGTATTATATCAAACAGATCTATAGTATATTTAGCGGAATACTTGAGATAGGGCAAAAAAAATTTGGTAATGCTCTCATTGGGGGTGGTGGGTTTATTCATCAGATCATTAACGCATGCATCACCGCCACCCAATAGAGTACTAATTTCTCTGATTTTTCGACATTGATTGATTGATCATTAACGTGTTTATGAGGTGGTGCACTAGTATAATTTTTTGCAAAAAAAAACGAGCACTGAATATTTGCCATTTAGTTGGAATTGTTGGTATGCTTATCGTGGCACATTACATATGACTCACTCTTCGAAAACAACCGAACATTGGAGTATAATGCTTTATACTTTCAATTAACTTTGGAACAGATTTGTAGATACTAAATTCAGTTTGTTAAAGTTGATTGAATTATTCACACTCCTATCACAAGGTAAGTGGAGATTCCAGTGATTTTTGAATAACATCGACCACTACTAGGAAATTTTCAAAAAATCGCAAAATGTCATATTTTGGAAATAGAATCGACATGGATGAACTAAATGTGAAGACAAATTCTCCACTATCAAATGACTTTTGCTCGTAAGTGGGTGGCAAAGATGTTAATAATCTGAAAACTGGAAACTATCCGATTTCTCCTATTGTTTGTATATAACAAATTTAGTTTTTAAATCATCATTTTTTGGCAAAACGAAAAAACGCGTATAAATTTTGTAAATGATTTTGCTTGTATGAAAATAAAATGGGAGTAAGTTTGATTACTTACCATGGTATCGATGATATTCTCTTAACGTGACCTCAGTTTGTTTATTCGAACCACAGGTAAATGTCAACGAACGAGCGCTATTTTAAGTTGCCTTAGAATGGCGTCTGCAGTTAAGCACATTTCAAGTAAAAAGGTGATTTCTGAGAATGGCTAAGTATCAATCTAAGTATATATTTTTAATTTAATTGAATTTTTTTGATAGGAGCTTGAGGACATCATCAAGGGCGACAAACTCGTTGTATGTGATTTCTATGCTACTTGGTGTGGACCTTGTAAAGTTCTGGGGACAAAACTGGAGGCTTTAGCGAAGGAGAATATTGACGTTGTATTCGTCAAAGTCGATGTAGACGAATTGGAAGTGTGTATTTTTTTTAAAAAACTTGCCGTCTAAATGTTAAAATTTATCCATATTTTTGGACTATTTTAGGATCTAGCTCAAGAACATGATATATTAGCAATGCCTACAATTGTTATTTTCAAAAAAGGCGCTTCTGTAGCCCGCTCAATTGGAGCTGCAATCGAAAAAGTGAAGACTGAAATTGCTAAACATTCAAGTTGATTTTTAAATATAGCTATTTATGCATCAGAAATTTGATAACTTTAGCCCAGTGCGTTTGTTTACATAATTTAGACGTGAATATAAATTTGTGGGTTAATTTTTGTTTCCCTTGAAATTAGTCCTTTTTTGGTTATGTCCGATTTATATGTTTGTTGCGCATTTTGAATGTGATGAAATTTATAACCAAGTGTGTTTACTCTTTAAACTTTTCCTTGGCTGTTGAACTTTCAAGGATTCCCCCCCTCCTTCGTGCCGTTGCTTCCATTACGAGTCATTTATCTCATGTGCATATCCATTCCGATCACTAATTGGCCAATTGTCCTATAGAGTGCCTTACTGTAGTAAGTAGAGCAATCACTCCGTTAATGACCACTTCTAATTGCGAAATGCACCAATTGTCTAACATTTCATTTGCAAACAGATTGTGCACCAACCTACTTCGCTGTAAAGACACGCCAATCTTCTGTAGCGATATTTTGTTGCAGCATAATTGATGGACTTTCTAAAAGGTTTGAGGAGCTGCTTTTGTTGGCATTAAATATCCGGAGAGCCAAATCACTCTAGACTGGTTACGTTTGTGTGGGAACAGATTAGAGAGTGGAGTACAGGTCGGATTTAAGGGAATGTTTTGCATGTTGGGGTGTTGGAGATATGAACTTAGCATTCGGGCTCCTGCTCACACACTTATTTAAGATCGATGCTGGTGGAGAAAGAAGAATAGTTGCTTCTGGTTTTCGACTAAGTACTTGGGATTAAACAGATTGACAACTTACTGGGATTATCAGAGTAATAAGGGGCTAGTTTTTTGTGGGAGGTAGCAGTGTGGGCGAGTGACCTTTGTTGGATACTTCATTGGGTTGTAAATTCCGACAATAAGTTGAGTTTATAACTTGAATGGTGGCGTTCTCTAAATCGTAGAATGGTGAGAGGGTGACTGGCGACTGATGGGCAAGTGGAGACGACAATCCTAGGGAAAGGAGAGTCCATAATTGACAGAATTTGATGTTTTAGTGAATATGCGTATGCAGAGATTGTGATGTCTATTTAGAAATAATGTGGAAGTGTGTACTTACGAGCAGATGAGTACAAGTTCGTGGGTGCTTTCTTACATTTTATTTTGAACCCTTCTAATCAGTTGGGCCAATTGGGTAGTTGATCTTGTCAGTTAGATGCACTTGCATTTCCTACAGTCATAAGTTGGCAGTGGAGACTGGTGGAAGCATTTTAAATAGGACCCAAACACTGCCTGCCTGTCGGGGATTTCAGGTCGTGTCCTTATAAGTTTAGTGAGTTATAAATGCGTTCGTTACTTGGGGCCTTAACTACTCGGTTGAAATAATGGTGGTTGAATCGTAACTGCTATGTTAAAAGAAGACTCCTAGATTAAAACTGCACAAAAATCCGAGCTGGTTGGCTCTCCAGTCAGTTTAGTGGAGTTGAAAATTGGTATTGCTCATTTCACAGGAAACAACAGACTCTTCATCTGTGGTCAACGTGGCAATGTCCTAAATTAAGCAAACAGGAGTGGGATGATAGTAAAAAAGCAGTGACCAGGCCAATTAGACATGTGAATAAATTAATGAATTTATCGATTGCAGTACTCTAATGCCACCAGGGTATAAATGTTTGTCCATGTTGAACTTCATAACCAAATTTGATTATCAATAGTATGTGAACAGTTGATACCATTAACTATTAGTGACCATTTCACAAACCTGTTACCAGATCATGGAATCACCACTTTATTTTAACAATTTAATTGCAAGTGAATTCAGCTTCTCATTTTCCCTTATTTAATAACACCATTCAAACGTGTGATTTTTGTGACCGATTCTTCATTGTTTTCCAATTATTTTCCTGAAATTGATTGTAAAAGCTCTTCAAAGCCCTGGGATATGCAATCATGTTGGAATTTCTGAAAAATTATCTTTTAATACTACCTGAGCAGGTGGATACGTAATCCTCTTTCAAACATCAATTTATTCAAACATGGGAGCGCATTATGAAATTGTTGCTTTGTTTTAAAAATCCAATAGCCTCTGTGACATCGAATGTTTTTACAATCACTTGATTTTAATTTACTGTTCTAGAAGTGCTTGATTGGCACGAAAGTCCATATTCGAAAGGAAATTGCAACCAAGACTTCCTGTTCATCAAGACTCATTAAGTTGTCTGCTACAGAAATTTTAATTTTTAGATCGCTCATTTATGCTTGATTTCATTGTGATGATTTAGCAAATTCAAATAGCAAGGTTTCATGTGAATTCCAGGTCTTTCTTTCTTCGCATTAGCAGTAATAATAAAACACTCCATTGTGTGCTTTATGTGACTGATTCGTCAGCGTCTTCTCAATTTTTTTCCATGGAATCGATGGTGTCAAAGCTTCAAAAAGACTATTTTAATTATGACTGATGTTGCATAGTGCGAAGGTTAGAGTTCATCGTGGAATTTGTTACTCAAACTCGACAAACACCTCTTAGCATTCTCGTTTCCGCAGATTTTAAGTTCCCTATTTTCTATAGTAACGATTTTAGTAATATTTTAGCCACATTGTTTTTTTCCTTTTGCCAAAGAAAAAATAATTTGGTAATATTTAACGAGATATTATTAAGTACACCACAAGTGCTTCTTGATCAGATCCACCTGTCCTCATAAGGCCGAGACACTTTTCAAGTAATCGGAAAATCCTTCACCAAAATTTGTGAAACATTCAATTCTAGCACTTTGTAGATGGAGATGAGTCGCATTTTTGACGAGTTCAACAGTATTTTAGTTTAAATTTGATTCTCTCCACAAATGAGAACTTTCTTGTTTGATATACTTGACAACCATTTAGTGATTGGTTTCGAAAATGGCATTTTAAGAATGAGGATCTAAATTTTGTTTCTTCACACATTTCACCAACTAGTTACACAGAAGGAAGCGTATATCAGGAAAATGTGTTTAGATTCTTTTTAAATGACGATGAGGTGGTGGAATTGCAGATCCTATTGTAATGTAGAGGGTAAGGATCAACAATTACTTACCTGAGAACCCTTTCAAACCCCAGACGCGTTTCACAGTTTTTTGCAAAAGATAAGTGAATGCAAATGCTGTACTAATGTCTCATTTATCAATAAAACCGCCGAGAGAACAATTCAGTCGTTTTGCTCAGTTGAAGTGATAAAAGCACTATAGGTACCCGAGCCGCGGCTTCAAATAATGCTCTTTCTTCAAAGTCCTAATGACCAGGAATGATTTATGAGCTACTATTTGTCATTTCAGTGGGATTTTATCCTAATAGTCTTCAAAAATAAGCATTAAGCGAATTGGACAAACTGATCCATATTATACATGAGAGGAATTTTCATCAGCTGTTAGCTATCACTGTTAGTAGATATAATATTGAAAAGCTCATATTCTGCTCTCCAAGTCTTATCCCTTGCCGCGATTAAATGACTTCGATATTGTCCTTGAATTGTCATAAATAAATAAATATATATATAGTACATTTATTTCTGTTTATTATCTATTAATATGATAATATGTTGTGGACATTTTGAATTAAGAGGATAGAATTAATTGAAAATCGAATAACCTAAACGTAGTAATAGCAATCACGATATCCGGGCTGATAACAAATGGAGTGTGAGGTTGACAGTGCCACGAGTGGCTAATCAACAATTAGTTACCTCTCATTAGCTGTTAGGTGGTAAGTGCTCTCTGCCACTGACTTTTTTGAACCTTCAGGTTAGTCAGCTGCAGGTGAGTGGAGCATTTATCGGATTCCGTCATTTGAGATTGTGGGCTACTCGAGTCAAAAGCAGATTTCGTTCATTTAAATTAAGAGCCGAAAGCTTAACCAGATACTGACAACAGATTTGATTACCCTCCATAATCCTTTTCCCTGCTTCATATGAATTCAAAAACATTGAATTTTGTGCAACTTCTATTTCATAATCAATTGACTAAATCGTGGTATAAAGTCAATTAGTAATGACTTTATAATGCTAGTAAATAAAGGGGTGAAAGTTGAGAAAGAATCCAACATTTTCAACTAAATATCTCTTGCAAAAGTAAATAACCATTATTTCATTCGACTATTGTTTGAGATTATACAGATACACTGCTCTAATATTCAGATTGTAAATGCAGCTTGTAAAGTTTGATAATCCACTTAGAAAACATACTAACTGCACACAAATACCCCCAGTCACTAGCAGAGTCCTCTAACACAAATTTTTGCACCCTGAATTAGCTACGTTCAAGGGAGGGAGAGTCCAGTACAGTTAAACTGAAAACCGTTTATTGCATACATGAACCAAACGACCAGCATGTTTCGTTATCGAATACAGAGTATTATAGCGCGCATCTGGCTAACTTGATAGCGGTGGGCCCCACAAAACCATCTTACTTGACATGTAATTTCTGAGGCAGTTTATCGATTCGTAAAAACCTACCGAAATAGTTTAAAGCGCTCTTTAGGTAGGTGAAAACGAAAATGGTACAAAATGAATTATTTGAATAAAAAATTCACAAATGTGTGAAAGTGGAATATAATTATGACCTTAATACGTTGACCATACACATGAGTTCTGGGCCATGGTGTGACCTCCTCTTCTAAAGTTTTCATTTGTCATCCATGATGTAACTTGATCGGCGGGTGGTCAGGCCTGCTGATTAACGCTTCAGTAATGATTTGACCTTCACCACTTATGGTTTTAAACTCAAACTCGAAAAATAGGAGGTTTAAATCCAGAAACTGCGATATTCCCAATATAATTTGGGGCTCTCCAAAAATTTAACTCAAAAAAGGTCTTATATGCCTCATCCTGAGAAAATTTATCTTAAGAGGAATAATTATGGGCGCTTTTTTGATATTAAACTATTGCATTTACTTTTCTCAATGAGCAACTAACTGTAGACCGTGAGTTAATTTTTTATTTTCTTAATACTGAAAGACCTTCAGATCAGGGTAGCATATTTCGCAATTCAATTGAGCAGCTTTGAGAGATTGTCAGTCTAAATATCGTCTAATAATGGATCCATGCGTTCCCCACAACCTCACGAATCCCACACATAGCCCCAACAATCCCGAATCAAATCGCACAAAGCCAGCTAAGCCGTCCCAACGATACGACAATTGTTGAAGTCCACCACGGCTTAGTTTTTAAGACTAAACGCTGCCTTTATTGGGCCTCAGCACGTAAGTCTTTTAGCAGCTCATTAAAATAGGACCCGCCGATCACACCTGAATCTACAGACCACAGATCTTCGACTCTTATTCCTCGGTAGCCAGAAACACATCTTTAGATGACCCTCCCACTTACATTAAGCGAAACAAACACATTAGACAGATTATTTATACACAGCACTTCATGAAAATACTAACATATCATTTACACACAACTATAACGTAAACTTTAATCAAACACTTTTCAGACACGTTACATTTTCTTATGACGAGACTCATTCTTGAATGGTTAATATAGCAATTACTGATCAGCACATTGTTGATCCTACAAAGTAAAATAAGCCTTAGTTAAGCTCTATAAAAGTATCAGGCCTATCATTATGAAATATCATGAAATCAAGTCATGCTCAAATGTCATCACGTGCTTACCATGAACTCCGTCTTAGGCTGTATTGCCTCAGTAATACAAGTCCTAGAAAGTTGTAAATACACATTGAAAAAATGAAGATTCAATAATAAAGTCTGGGTTAAATGCTACCTCAAAAAGTAATGTCGTTTTTATTACCATGCACCTGAAATTCAGGCACAAACGACATCAAACATTTGAATTTTGCGTTGTTACGAAACTGATTTGCCACCAAATCCGTCAGATACCAACGCAAATAAACAAAAATTCAACTAGCCTTTTTAACACACGCAAAGTTCTAAGTCATCTTCAAATTTCGCGTTTTCTCATCAAGGAGCCTTGTGAAACCGCCTTTCGTTAAAAGCATCTAGAAAAACGTAAAATTTGTCAAGAATTACCCAAAATCAGTCCTGTTGAGCTTGACCACTCATTTAATCATGAATACAGATTATCATCACAAAACTTACTCTAATCAAGAGGTCCCACTTCAAAGGAGACGGAGACAATAGGAGTGAAAAAGGCACTGACGCAATCAAACACAAACGATTCCAAATGCTTTATTGAGCGCTACAACGAGATGTATCTCGAGACATACCTCAAATACCAAGCGCGAATTTACAGTAGAATAGTACGAGCGAATGATTCATCTGTGAAATAAAAACCTGTAAGAAAATAGAGTGGTCAACGACAAATCAGATACTATCTAGCAAAATGCTGTCTTCAGAATTCGAGAAACAAAATTATGCATCACACGCAACAACCCACCAATGCATGGAACAGTATAGAGTTAACCGCCCTGGAGTTAGTATGAACAAAATGAGTAAAAATTTATATAGAATATTTGTTTAGTATTTAAAATATCGTAAATATCGTGTATATTCTAATTTAAAATTAATTTTAATATTTCTTCGTATTATTGCTGAATGGAAGATGCCAGAAGATATAAGCATGATTAGGAACTACCGTATTTAGCAAATTGTGCTCCTATTTCATTAACAGTTATTACTTTCATGAAGGATTGACATCACAACAAAGTTAAAAAATTTATAAATGATTTCCGCATTAAAAAAATAGTGATTTTGCGAAAGTTTACTAAGAATCCCAGTGAATTGTATCTTTCTAAATGAAAACAGTTTGTTTAGTATTTATAGGAACTTCATACAAAATCTGAGCACCTTTTTTGCATCCAACTCAAAAATCAATTCCATTAACAAATTTCCGCGTATTTAATGTAAAAATAATTTTCTAAATTATGCTCAACGCGTATCGCATAGCATATCGATATTTATTTTCTATTGAATTAACTTGTTTATTCGAAACTGTTTTTTGATTAAGATTATTTTTTTATTGCTATCGGGTATTACTGTTTTATTACATACCTATAACGATTAGGTACAATACTTATCAGGAAATTGTCTACATCCTAATCGTCTTGCAATCAGATTCCATTAAAAAGTAAAGCGTAGGGGTAAGAATGAAAATTTGAAATTTATTAGTAGACATAAGGTCCATTGAAGGGAGTTAGATACCCGAATCCTATAACTAAAACCTTAATCAAATTCCAAAGAGAATGAAGCTAAAAAACAGACAAGCTAAAAACAACAATGGGCAGACTAACATAAGTACCTGATTTCGGGAAAGTGTTTCGCTAGTCCTTTTGAAGTTTATTTAATTTGTAAAGGTATTAAGTTCAATTAAGGCCTTACTAGTGATATTGGAGATACTCCGGTTACAACCTGTAGCAACATATTTTCCATAGCATACCAAAAAACAAGCATTACCATTATCCATAGAAAGATGGAAAACGGTGAACTGTTTCAATTAAATCATAACATCTCAACATAGGAAATGGCAAGATGCTTCAACTGAGACGAAACGTGGAAAGGATCCGTGGGAAGTGTTTTGTGATGCCAGAGCAACTAGACTCTCGTCATGTTTGGACCACGGGTTGGCATCTCTTCACAAGAAGTGAAGTTTACCCTTTAGATTCACTAATTCATTATTAGACCCCACTGATTATGTGTTCGAGTTTGTTGGCATTCAAAGCTTGTTAACAAGATGATTGAATTGGTCATGCCACCTCGGTCCGATGATATCTTGCAAGAGATCGTTAGATGTGATCTTCGTAGCTTGATAACTACTCTGCTACTTACACGTGATTCGAATATCAGTGCATTAACTAACGAAATGCATGCTATTAAGCACGATATGTTTTACTTTATTTAACTTCAATGGAACATGACTGCAATAAATAATTAGAAGTTTATGCAGACATTATTGGTAGAAACTCGGAAGAATATTTTCAATTTGATGTGTTCAGTTCAGCAGTTAGAACTCAAGTTCATTATAATCCCCTAGAAACTCACTTGGTCTATGAAGTATGTGCGCTCACTTTCATGATGCAATAACATTTCATTCGCTTAAGTAAATGCAACAGGGGGCAAAAAAGACTAGTAATTGAGAAAGAAGGCCTCTCTATTGTTGTAAACTAATGTTGTCTATTAAAAGTAAAGGGAGGTAGCGAATACAACCTCCTGGGATAATTGGGCACGAAATCACATAGAAGAATCTAACGGAGTGTGCAGTAAGAGGTCGTATAAAAGTCATGGAAAGTCCCACCACTTCTTTTAGCTTAGAATCTACCTTGAGTTGTCAGTTACCACGGCGTCTTATCAAACTGCTTACACATTGACGTACACCTACAACTCAATGCGCATTCCCAAGGAGTCTCCAGATAGACCTGTCTTGCATTCTTCAAGTAACAAATTTTTATCTCAAGGGAAATCGGGCAAATTCAATGAAGTTTGGCAGACGATTGTATTCGATGATGTACAGAAGAGAAAACAACGCCATATCTATTCAAGGGATCTCTGTTCTGCCTTCCTAACCACCACCATGACACTCAAGTGACGAATCTCCCTATCGGTTTAAGTGTCATAAAAGAGAGGTTGGTTCAATGGCATCTTCAATGCTGACATTGTATTTCCTCGAGTCTCTTCAAATGACCCTTTGAGAAAGCACCAACAATGCCAGCACATATCACTCTGTACTAAGTAGTGATGTGAAACGAATTTCATATCCCCAAAGATATCTCAAGCATCGTGATATTGGAAACAATTATCACAAGTATTGTGCAAAAAACTCGAAATGGCGAAATTTTCCAACGAGGTGATTTGAAGGGTGCATGGAGTCGTCCACTTCCTCGTGAGGATAAAATTCCATTTCTGATATCAGGATGTCTTCATATCCACCATGTTCAATGCTGAGTGACCAGTTCATTTACTAGAACCTCGGTCATCCCAATTCCATTCATCTATATCTTCTTAATGCCAATTTGAACAACTGAACAATAGCCACTAGCAAAAGCACTTTGAACCAAAATGATATTACAAATATCCAACCTCTGATGGAGACAAATTTGACGCATGTTTGGTCCGCATTTTGATTTATTGGAAATACGTAGCATATATGCATACATTGGCATGTCAAGATGGAGGGATAAGGCATAGAGCTATATATAAATGAGAAGGATAGCAGGGTGGATAAGGCAAATGGAAAAAGTACACAGAAGAAACCACAATCTTCTGTTTCTAACACCATGAGATTATAGTTGGGTGAACCTAGTGTCCTACCTTCTCATCGATTCACTCTGCGCCTATGTTGGTCTGTGTGGTTGCAATACCTCCCTATTGGCCACAGAGAGGTAGCCAGCTTAGCCTATGTCTAACCCTCTTAGAAGTACTCTGACTGGATTGTTGTCTGATTAGTTGGTGACCACCGTCAACATCTATAATCCTCAGAGTAACTATGTGTTCACTGACGAATTTCTCTTGTATTGATTTTTGCCATTATTACCCTTATAAAGCATCGAAGTAAACTCATATTTTTCAAATATATTGAGCAACAGGTAAACGGTGCTCCATTTTACATTCAAATTACCACAGTGTCAATTTCTTTCTTTACAGAATAAAAGTAGAGTAATATACACTTAATGTAACGTTTTGCCTCAATTCGGGCTTAATGATTCATCCGAGTTATTCTGAGTAAATATCAACACTTCTCAACCCCACTTCCTTTCAACTACATAGTTAAGCATGCAGGCAAAAAAAGAAAGAGATTGAATAAGAAACTATATTATAATAATAATGAATCTAAGAGAACCAAATAATTGGAATCAATTTTATGCCTCAGTTTGACTTAGTTTAAGGCGAATATAATCAGTGATTGCTGCCTTCTTGTTGCCAACAAAGCTTTCGACTTCACCATCACAATAAACTTTCGTTGTTGGAAGGCGTTTAATTCCGTGAACTTTTGAACTATTCTATAAAATGAAGCAAAAGAGCTATAAATCAATGTCTTAACTTTCATATTAATCACAAAATTTTAAAAAATATTATACCTTACAATCATCCACATTAACTTCAATATACATTGGTCCTTCAATCTCCTTGGCTATGTCTTCGTACACACTTTTGAATCTTTGACTATATCCACACCATGGCGCAAAAAACTTACAGACAACAACCCTGTTTTCTTTTATAAGGGAATCGAGAATCTGATAAAAAAATACAATTCGCAATTTAACCACAACGTTTTAAGAATCCACTTTAGAAGAATGAAAGAACTGACATATCTCCATTCATTAAATCACTTTGTCACTTACATCACAGTTCACTGACTGTATTACAGACATTTCCATCAGATCCCTTGGCCAAATTGAAACACCGTACCTTTTATACCATTCATTCCTCACTTCAAGGTCATTACACAACCTACAAAAATTCTCACGCCAACTTCTACTTTAGTACATTAAAACAATTAAGCTCATGCCCTTATAATGTTCATTGGTTTTATAAACTCATGAATTTTATTTTGGATCATTGTGCAGCGCTTGTTGAACTAATTTAGTAGTCTTTGTCTTCAGAGTCCCAAATTCGAGTTTTGGGGGGATTGAGGCTGACATAATCCTTCTAGGAACACTATTCTGTTCATTCGCGTCTGACAACTTACAAGCACAATATGTTTCTGCTAGATGAGTGGCCAGCTTCAGTATAATTTTCTCCTACGTGTTCCATCTTAAAAGCAGACGACCTCCTACTTGGGAGTCATTTTTGGCTGCTTCATATAGGGACAAGAAGTGCCATGTGACGAACTGTCTGGCAAGGTCGCGCTGACTCATATTATGAAATTGCAATGGTGTCTACAAATGATTTTGTGTATGCATTTATCGTTTTGTGCTGTATTTGTGAATTAGATTAGGGTATAAGGTTTGTCTCTACAAATCTGCTTGATTTTATATTGTTTATGGAGATTGTCCTAGCGCAGAAATAGTTGCTGATGCATCTGCTTATGCAAAAGAGTAGTATAAATGCTAATGACCGGATAAACGGAAGAATATTTGTAGGGGCGCGATATGGACATAGGTTTTGGCAATTTGATCCACAAGGATCAAGAATCGGTTCGAAAGAATATGTTGTGCTAGTCTTTCTAGTGCGCTGAAGAAAGTCTTTTTAAGGCAACAGAAGATCAGTTTCAATGATTTCTGGAATGGTTTGTTGATTTTACAACGCCTCTGTGTACTATGAAGGGGTGAGAAGGAGGAGTCGTTCGAATACCAGTGGTTAGTTATCAAGAGAGCTTGATTTATCGAATTGCGAATCACATCTCCCTTAATTAGTCTTTGTTCAACTGGTGCTTTGTGTCCAGTGAATTACACTTCTCGGGCTCCTGAACAGCCAGTGGTCTTCAGATGTAGTGTAGTGGCACTAGTCAACGGTCAAGGTAATATAAACAGTGCACTTACAGGACTCGGTGACATTTTTTTTATCCTTTGTTCGACCTTGTAACTGGAACAAGCAAGTGATCAACTCTACCGATGGAGGTGTTAAATTGGTGTAAATAATACTTCGCCAATGACTATCTCCATCACATAGAAATCTTTGATTCTTCTAATCATCTTTTAAACGAACCAATTGATCATCATGCTATTTTAAATAGCTCGACTACTTAGTGAATCCGAGGGTTGATCGCTTTCTAGAAGGGAAGATCATGTCAGTTTTCTGAGTTCAAATATACGGGCACAGTAAAGATATTGCATTCAAATATTATTCAGCGGAAATTGTGTGAAACCGACACCCTCTTAGTGGAAAATCTGTTCATCTGCCACTAATGCTATGGGATAAATGAAGAGAAGAGTGAGAAATTGTCTTCATGTTTGAACAGAAAGTATCACATTTGATACTTTTGATATATCTATTAGGTCTACAACTTTTCTCCAGCCGTTTTCCGAAAGATGACGGTAGTAGTCAGTAGTAGTTGAAAATATTTAATCACAGATATCGGACACTTTGTTTTGACATTGGTAAATATAATCCTACTTTGATATAAATTAATTTGTGTTTGTATAATAGTAGAATTTTTAATTATACGTGTCCGAATTAAAACCGAATTCCCGTGATTTGCGGGAAGTATTGCTTTTTTATTTCAATTTGAAAAATCTGCGAACTGACTGAGGCTCACCAGATTATCTCAGATACGTATGGTAAAACGACTGACTATTAGTGACAGAACGTGTCAACGGGAATGGTTCCAACGTTTAAAGTGGTGAGTGGTGATTTTGCTGTCAAAGACCAGCATAATGGTGGAGGGGAAAAAGTTGTTGCAGATGCAGAATTGGAGGCGAGCGATTCTTAGTGAAGACTCATGTCCAGATGCTGAAGAAGAATTATCAGAATCACTGGGTGGGTATCAGTGAGCAAGCAATTTAAAAACGCCTGAAACAATTGGGAATGATTAAGAAAGACGAATATTGCGTGCTCCACAAGTTGGAACCAAGAGGAGATGTGAAGCGACGTTTGTTTGCTTGTGAACAGCTGGTGGAAAGGCAAACACAAAAGAGATTTCTTCATCGTATTATTACTGAGGACGAAAATGAGTACATCACAATAACCCCAAGAGCCACAGAAAATCATGGGGATTACCCGGTGGTCATACTTCTATCGGCCGAATATCCATGCCCCAAAAGTCATGCTTTGCGTTTGGTGGGTCCAGCTTGGCGTAATTTATTATGAACCTCTGAAGCCGTTCTATAACATTAACCATCACAGGTGAGTGTTATAGAACGCAATTGATGCGCCTGAGCCGTGCTCAAGGAAAAAGGAAAACGGCCACAATACAACGATACGATTGTACACGATAAGGTGGTTATTTCACAGCATAATAATGCCAGACCTCATGTTGCCAAGTTGGTGATGAAAAAAATATCTCGAAACGTTGAAATGGCAAATTTAACCTCGCCCGCCGTACCTTCCAGATGTTACTCGGTCTCATTTTCACCTCACTCACCTCGCTCAATGGCACAAGGCCTGGCTGACCAGCACTTCAGTTCGTATGAAGAAGTGAAAAATTGGATCGGCTCATGAATCTTACCGACGGATGAAAAAATTTTTCGTCGCGAGATTCGCCTGCTGCCCGAGAGATGGGCCAACGTGGTAGCTGATGATGGACAATAATTTGAAACTTAATGTTGGTAATAGCTTCGTTGTAATAAAGCCCCTAATTAAAAAAAAACAGCGAGAGCGAAGTTGTAGACCTATTATGCACAGATTCTTCTAAAATACACAAATATTTACCTTCAAGTTGTAAGTGAGAAGTCAAAAAGATCCATATGAAGTTCAATTAATATGAAGAAATAGCTATGCGAAATAGACATAAATTTGCGAAACCCACACTCCATCTGTGAAATTGAGGGTTTATATTCAGCAAAAACATTGAGATATTATTGAAAAATTGCTAGAGTCATGATGCTGTTTGTCGTTAATTGCAGAAGTTCAAGCACTAATCCAATTACAATCATCATATCATGGTAATTCTTAACTAATTACGTGGGGAATATTAAGGTTTGTATTCTAATGGAAGTAGTTTATAAAATTTGTGATTTTAAAAAAGAAATTTTATCATATATTTCAGTTTCTTTAATATCAAAATTAATAAATAAGTTGAGCTCTATGACCTGAGGTTGTTTAATTGAGCCACCATTCTTATTAAATCTAGTAGCGCCACTTGAGGTCAAATCGGCATGACGCAGGAATCCGCTGTTGTTAAGCCTATCGCCGTGGAGGAAGTGAGTGTTGGGATATGCGTTACTCAGTGTCCCTTCTTAATTGTCTTATAATTCTTCTTCTTTGCAGGAATTTGAGAATCTTATCAAAGGAGATCAATTAGTAGTATGCGATTTCTTCGCTACTTGGTGTGGTCCCTGCAAAATGCTAGCTCCGAGATTAGAAGAGTTGGCTAAAGAACATACAAATATTACCTTTGTTAAAATCGATGTAGATGAATTGGAGGTGAGTTTTGTGTCGATTATGAAGCATTGAATGTAATTTTTTTCCAAAGTCTTGTTTCTTTTTAGGAACTTTCTATGAAGTATGAGGTTGAGGCTATGCCAACTGTCATCTTCTTCAGAAAGGGCGTAAAGCTTGCTACCGTTAGGGGGGCTAATATTGACGAAATCAAGAATAAAATTGCAACTCTATAGTTGGTTTTTTTGTAATGTTTTTGTGTTAAACTTTTTATTGCCTCCCTCTGGCTCTTCATTCGCTCAATAAATTTGTTAATTTCATGCTTCAACTTCTTTTTTTGATCTGTGGTATTTTTAACAAAATATTTAAAATTGAGTGAACAAATTTGATACTGTTCTCTTTGGGGGTGGTGGGTTTATCAATTACTTTATTAGTGCACACATTGCATCACCGCCACTCGATGGAATTCCAATACCACTGATTTGTTTTATATTGATTGGTTGATCATAAGCTTTTTCAGGAGGAGGCGTTCTGGTTTAATTGTATTGCGAAGTTAATGGTGCACTGAATATATGCTGTTCAGTCGGAATTCTTAATATGCTTATCGTGGCACGAATGGTATGACTCGAGTGTACCAGGGATTGAAGAAACTATTAGAAAATAACAGATAAGCTAACTGGACTTATGAAGAACATTGAGTAATACACTTTAATTATTTATTCTTAGATTTACCTCTAGAGCAGATCTGTAAACACCGAATAATATTAGTTAAAGTTGACTAAGCAATTCACACAGTTCAAATAGAGATTCCAGTGATTTTTTAATACAATCGACCATTACTAGTAAATTTTCAACAAATCGCCAAATTTCCTATTTATAAATCGAATCGACATAGATACACTAAATATGAAGACAAATTCTTCATTTTCGAATACCTTTTGTTCTTTATTGGAGATAAAAATGTGAATTATATGAATTCTGGCGACTATCCGATTTCTCCTCTTGTTTGTAAATAACAAATTTATTTACTAAATCACAATTTTTTGGCAAAAAAGACGCAACCTGTACAAATTTTGTTAATGATTTTGCATTTATGAATATAAAATGAAGATAATTTTAATGACTTACATTGGTGTTAATGCTATTCTCTTAACGTGACCTCGGTTTGTTTATTAGAACCAAAGCAACATGTCAACGAAAGAGCACTATTTTAAGTTGGTCTGAAATGGCGTCTGCGGTGAAGCACATTTCAAATGAAAAGGTGTTTTTCTGTTAATATAAAATATTAGTCTGTTTACTTTCATATGATTCATTTTTAATTGAATACTTTCGGCAGGAGTTTGAGGACATTGTCAAGGGTGATAAACTTGTTATATGTGATTTCTTTGCTACTTGGTGTGGATCTTGCAAAGCACTTGCCCCAAAACTGGAGGCTTTAGCGAAGGAGGAAACTGCCGTTGTATTCATCAAAGTCGATGCAGATGAATTGGAGGTGAGTTTTGTGTCGATTATGAAGCATTGAATGTAATTTTTTTCCAAAGTCTTGTTTCTTTTTAGGAACTTTCTATGAAGTATGAGGTTGAGGCTATGCCAACTGTCATCTTCTTCAGAAAGGGCGTAAAGCTTGCTACCGTTAGGGGGGCTAATATTGACGAAATCAAGAATAAAATTGCAACTCTATAGTTGGTTTTTTTGTAATATTTTTGTGTTAAACTTTTTATTGCCTCCCTCTGGCTCTTCATTCGCTCAATAAATTTGTTAATTTCATGCTTCAACTTCTTTTTTTGATCTGTGGTATTTTTAACAAAATATTTAAAATTGAGTGAACAAATTTGATACTGTTCTCTTTGGGGGTGGTGGGTTTATCAATTACTTTATTAGTGCACACATTGCATCACCGCCACTCGATGGAATTCCAATACCACTGATTTGTTTTATATTGATTGGTTGATCATAAGCTTTTTCAGGAGGAGGCGTTCTGGTTTAATTGTATTGCGAAGTTAATGGTGCACTGAATATATGCTGTTCAGTCGGAATTCTTAATATGCTTATCGTGGCACGAATGGTATGACTCGAGTGTACCAGGGATTGAAGAAACTATTAGAAAATAACAGATAAGCTAACTGGACTTATGAAGAACATTGAGTAATACACTTTAATTATTTATTCTTAGATTTACCTCTAGAGCAGATCTGTAAACACCGAATAATATTAGTTAAAGTTGACTAAGCAATTCACACAGTTCAAATAGAGATTCCAGTGATTTTTTAATACAATCGACCATTACTAGTAAATTTTCAACAAATCGCCAAATTTCCTATTTATAAATCGAATCGACATAGATACACTAAATATGAAGACAAATTCTTCATTTTCGAATACCTTTTGTTCTTTATTGGAGATAAAAATGTGAATTATATGAATTCTGGCGACTATCCGATTTCTCCTCTTGTTTGTAAATAACAAATTTATTTACTAAATCACAATTTTTTGGCAAAAAAGACGCAACCTGTACAAATTTTGTTAATGATTTTGCATTTATGAATATAAAATGAAGATAATTTTAATGACTTACATTGGTGTTAATGCTATTCTCTTAACGTGACCTCGGTTTGTTTATTAGAACCAAAGCAACATGTCAACGAAAGAGCACTATTTTAAGTTGGTCTGAAATGGCGTCTGCGGTGAAGCACATTTCAAATGAAAAGGTGTTTTTCTGTTAATATAAAATATTAGTCTGTTTACTTTCATATGATTCATTTTTAATTGAATACTTTCGGCAGGAGTTTGAGGACATTGTCAAGGGTGATAAACTTGTTATATGTGATTTCTTTGCTACTTGGTGTGGATCTTGCAAAGCACTTGCCCCAAAACTGGAGGCTTTAGCGAAGGAGGAAACTGCCGTTGTATTCATCAAAGTCGATGCAGATGAATTGGAGGTGAGTTTTGTGTCGATTATGAAGCATTGAATGTAATTTTTTTCCAAAGTCTTGTTTCTTTTTAGGAACTTTCTATGAAGTATGAGGTTGAGGCTATGCCAACTGTCATCTTCTTCAGAAAGGGCGTAAAGCTTGCTACCGTTAGGGGGGCTAATATTGACGAAATCAAGAATAAAATTGCAACTCTATAGTTGGTTTTTTTGTAATATTTTTGTGTTAAACTTTTTATTGCCTCCCTCTGGCTCTTCATTCGCTCAATAAATTTGTTAATTTCATGCTTCAACTTCTTTTTTTGATCTGTGGTATTTTTAACAAAATATTTAAAATTGAGTGAACAAATTTGATACTGTTCTCTTTGGGGGTGGTGGGTTTATCAATTACTTTATTAGTGCACACATTGCATCACCGCCACTCGATGGAATTCCAATACCACTGATTTGTTTTATATTGATTGGTTGATCATAAGCTTTTTCAGGAGGAGGCGTTCTGGTTTAATTGTATTGCGAAGTTAATGGTGCACTGAATATATGCTGTTCAGTCGGAATTCTTAATATGCTTATCGTGGCACGAATGGTATGACTCGAGTGTACCAGGGATTGAAGAAACTATTAGAAAATAACAGATAAGCTAACTGGACTTATGAAGAACATTGAGTAATACACTTTAATTATTTATTCTTAGATTTACCTCTAGAGCAGATCTGTAAACACCGAATAATATTAGTTAAAGTTGACTAAGCAATTCACACAGTTCAAATAGAGATTCCAGTGATTTTTTAATACAATCGACCATTACTAGTAAATTTTCAACAAATCGCCAAATTTCCTATTTATAAATCGAATCGACATAGATACACTAAATATGAAGACAAATTCTTCATTTTCGAATACCTTTTGTTCTTTATTGGAGATAAAAATGTGAATTATATGAATTCTGGCGACTATCCGATTTCTCCTCTTGTTTGTAAATAACAAATTTATTTACTAAATCACAATTTTTTGGCAAAAAAGACGCAACCTGTACAAATTTTGTTAATGATTTTGCATTTATGAATATAAAATGAAGATAATTTTAATGACTTACATTGGTGTTAATGCTATTCTCTTAACGTGACCTCGGTTTGTTTATTAGAACCAAAGCAACATGTCAACGAAAGAGCACTATTTTAAGTTGGTCTGAAATGGCGTCTGCGGTGAAGCACATTTCAAATGAAAAGGTGTTTTTCTGTTAATATAAAATATTAGTCTGTTTACTTTCATATGATTCATTTTTAATTGAATACTTTCGGCAGGAGTTTGAGGACATTGTCAAGGGTGATAAACTTGTTATATGTGATTTCTTTGCTACTTGGTGTGGATCTTGCAAAGCACTTGCCCCAAAACTGGAGGCTTTAGCGAAGGAGGAAACTGCCGTTGTATTCATCAAAGTCGATGCAGATGAATTGGAGGTGAGTTTTGTGTCGATTATGAAGCATTGAATGTAATTTTTTTCCAAAGTCTTGTTTCTTTTTAGGAACTTTCTATGAAGTATGAGGTTGAGGCTATGCCAACTGTCATCTTCTTCAGAAAGGGCGTAAAGCTTGCTACCGTTAGGGGGGCTAATATTGACGAAATCAAGAATAAAATTGCAACTCTATAGTTGGTTTTTTTGTAATATTTTTGTGTTAAACTTTTTATTGCCTCCCTCTGGCTCTTCATTCGCTCAATAAATTTGTTAATTTCATGCTTCAACTTCTTTTTTTGATCTGTGGTATTTTTAACAAAATATTTAAAATTGAGTGAACAAATTTGATACTGTTCTCTTTGGGGGTGGTGGGTTTATCAATTACTTTATTAGTGCACACATTGCATCACCGCCACTCGATGGAATTCCAATACCACTGATTTGTTTTATATTGATTGGTTGATCATAAGCTTTTTCAGGAGGAGGCGTTCTGGTTTAATTGTATTGCGAAGTTAATGGTGCACTGAATATATGCTGTTCAGTCGGAATTCTTAATATGCTTATCGTGGCACGAATGGTATGACTCGAGTGTACCAGGGATTGAAGAAACTATTAGAAAATAACAGATAAGCTAACTGGACTTATGAAGAACATTGAGTAATACACTTTAATTATTTATTCTTAGATTTACCTCTAGAGCAGATCTGTAAACACCGAATAATATTAGTTAAAGTTGACTAAGCAATTCACACAGTTCAAATAGAGATTCCAGTGATTTTTTAATACAATCGACCATTACTAGTAAATTTTCAACAAATCGCCAAATTTCCTATTTATAAATCGAATCGACATAGATACACTAAATATGAAGACAAATTCTTCATTTTCGAATACCTTTTGTTCTTTATTGGAGATAAAAATGTGAATTATATGAATTCTGGCGACTATCCGATTTCTCCTCTTGTTTGTAAATAACAAATTTATTTACTAAATCACAATTTTTTGGCAAAAAAGACGCAACCTGTACAAATTTTGTTAATGATTTTGCATTTATGAATATAAAATGAAGATAATTTTAATGACTTACATTGGTGTTAATGCTATTCTCTTAACGTGACCTCGGTTTGTTTATTAGAACCAAAGCAACATGTCAACGAAAGAGCACTATTTTAAGTTGGTCTGAAATGGCGTCTGCGGTGAAGCACATTTCAAATGAAAAGGTGTTTTTCTGTTAATATAAAATATTAGTCTGTTTACTTTCATATGATTCATTTTTAATTGAATACTTTCGGCAGGAGTTTGAGGACATTGTCAAGGGTGATAAACTTGTTATATGTGATTTCTTTGCTACTTGGTGTGGATCTTGCAAAGCACTTGCCCCAAAACTGGAGGCTTTAGCGAAGGAGGAAACTGCCGTTGTATTCATCAAAGTCGATGCAGATGAATTGGAGGTGAGTTTTGTGTCGATTATGAAGCATTGAATGTAATTTTTTTCCAAAGTCTTGTTTCTTTTTAGGAACTTTCTATGAAGTATGAGGTTGAGGCTATGCCAACTGTCATCTTCTTCAGAAAGGGCGTAAAGCTTGCTACCGTTAGGGGGGCTAATATTGACGAAATCAAGAATAAAATTGCAACTCTATAGTTGGTTTTTTTGTAATATTTTTGTGTTAAACTTTTTATTGCCTCCCTCTGGCTCTTCATTCGCTCAATAAATTTGTTAATTTCATGCTTCAACTTCTTTTTTTGATCTGTGGTATTTTTAACAAAATATTTAAAATTGAGTGAACAAATTTGATACTGTTCTCTTTGGGGGTGGTGGGTTTATCAATTACTTTATTAGTGCACACATTGCATCACCGCCACTCGATGGAATTCCAATACCACTGATTTGTTTTATATTGATTGGTTGATCATAAGCTTTTTCAGGAGGAGGCGTTCTGGTTTAATTGTATTGCGAAGTTAATGGTGCACTGAATATATGCTGTTCAGTCGGAATTCTTAATATGCTTATCGTGGCACGAATGGTATGACTCGAGTGTACCAGGGATTGAAGAAACTATTAGAAAATAACAGATAAGCTAACTGGACTTATGAAGAACATTGAGTAATACACTTTAATTATTTATTCTTAGATTTACCTCTAGAGCAGATCTGTAAACACCGAATAATATTAGTTAAAGTTGACTAAGCAATTCACACAGTTCAAATAGAGATTCCAGTGATTTTTTAATACAATCGACCATTACTAGTAAATTTTCAACAAATCGCCAAATTTCCTATTTATAAATCGAATCGACATAGATACACTAAATATGAAGACAAATTCTTCATTTTCGAATACCTTTTGTTCTTTATTGGAGATAAAAATGTGAATTATATGAATTCTGGCGACTATCCGATTTCTCCTCTTGTTTGTAAATAACAAATTTATTTACTAAATCACAATTTTTTGGCAAAAAAGACGCAACCTGTACAAATTTTGTTAATGATTTTGCATTTATGAATATAAAATGAAGATAATTTTAATGACTTACATTGGTGTTAATGCTATTCTCTTAACGTGACCTCGGTTTGTTTATTAGAACCAAAGCAACATGTCAACGAAAGAGCACTATTTTAAGTTGGTCTGAAATGGCGTCTGCGGTGAAGCACATTTCAAATGAAAAGGTGTTTTTCTGTTAATATAAAATATTAGTCTGTTTACTTTCATATGATTCATTTTTAATTGAATACTTTCGGCAGGAGTTTGAGGACATTGTCAAGGGTGATAAACTTGTTATATGTGATTTCTTTGCTACTTGGTGTGGATCTTGCAAAGCACTTGCCCCAAAACTGGAGGCTTTAGCGAAGGAGGAAACTGCCGTTGTATTCATCAAAGTCGATGCAGATGAATTGGAGGTGAGTTTTGTGTCGATTATGAAGCATTGAATGTAATTTTTTTCCAAAGTCTTGTTTCTTTTTAGGAACTTTCTATGAAGTATGAGGTTGAGGCTATGCCAACTGTCATCTTCTTCAGAAAGGGCGTAAAGCTTGCTACCGTTAGGGGGGCTAATATTGACGAAATCAAGAATAAAATTGCAACTCTATAGTTGGTTTTTTTGTAATGTTTTTGTGTTAAACTTTTTATTGCCTCCCTCTGGCTCTTCATTCGCTCAATAAATTTGTTAATTTCATGCTTCAACTTCTTTTTTTGATCTGTGGTATTTTTAACAAAATATTTAAAATTGAGTGAACAAATTTGATACTGTTCTCTTTGGGGGTGGTGGGTTTATCAATTACTTTATTAGTGCACACATTGCATCACCGCCACTCGATGGAATTCCAATACCACTGATTTGTTTTATATTGATTGGTTGATCATAAGCTTTTTCAGGAGGAGGCGTTCTGGTTTAATTGTATTGCGAAGTTAATGGTGCACTGAATATATGCTGTTCAGTCGGAATTCTTAATATGCTTATCGTGGCACGAATGGTATGACTCGAGTGTACCAGGGATTGAAGAAACTATTAGAAAATAACAGATAAGCTAACTGGACTTATGAAGAACATTGAGTAATACACTTTAATTATTTATTCTTAGATTTACCTCTAGAGCAGATCTGTAAACACCGAATAATATTAGTTAAAGTTGACTAAGCAATTCACACAGTTCAAATAGAGATTCCAGTGATTTTTTAATACAATCGACCATTACTAGTAAATTTTCAACAAATCGCCAAATTTCCTATTTATAAATCGAATCGACATAGATACACTAAATATGAAGACAAATTCTTCATTTTCGAATACCTTTTGTTCTTTATTGGAGATAAAAATGTGAATTATATGAATTCTGGCGACTATCCGATTTCTCCTCTTGTTTGTAAATAACAAATTTATTTACTAAATCACAATTTTTTGGCAAAAAAGACGCAACCTGTACAAATTTTGTTAATGATTTTGCATTTATGAATATAAAATGAAGATAATTTTAATGACTTACATTGGTGTTAATGCTATTCTCTTAACGTGACCTCGGTTTGTTTATTAGAACCAAAGCAACATGTCAACGAAAGAGCACTATTTTAAGTTGGTCTGAAATGGCGTCTGCGGTGAAGCACATTTCAAATGAAAAGGTGTTTTTCTGTTAATATAAAATATTAGTCTGTTTACTTTCATATGATTCATTTTTAATTGAATACTTTCGGCAGGAGTTTGAGGACATTGTCAAGGGTGATAAACTTGTTATATGTGATTTCTTTGCTACTTGGTGTGGACCTTGCAAAGCACTTGCCCCAAAACTGGAGGCTTTAGCGAAGGAGGAAACTGCCGTTGTATTCATCAAAGTCGATGTAGATGAATTGGAGGTAAGTTTTTATTTTTTTGTTTGTCTTCTATTTTCTAATAATTTATTCATCTTCTTTATAATCTCAGGATCTCTCTCTGAAACACGAGGTGTCAGCAATGCCTACAATCATTGTTTTCAAACATGGTGCTACTGTTGGTCGCTTCATTGGAGCTGACATCGAAAAAGTAAAGACTGCAATTGCTGAACATTCTAAATAATTTTAAATTTTATTCTTATTAGAGGAGCTTGATAAATACTGCTTTGTGTTTATGCATTTGTTAAAAGATTTATAGTAAAAATTATTTATATTAATAATTACGCAATATTTCTGCTGAAGGTATTTATTCTTTTCTTTTTCGAATTTGTCTGTTTGTGTTAATTATAATTTTTGAATGTATTGAAGGTTATGGCTTAAGTATGTTTGCTCTTGAATTTTTTTATTTCGATGTCACACTTCGCAGATTGCCGCCCTCCCCCACACCGTTGCTTCCATTACGAGTCATTTATCTCATGTGCATATCCATTCCGATCACTAATTGGCCAATTGTCCTGTAGAGTGCCTTACTGTAGTTTGTAGAGCAATCACTCCGTTAATGGCCACTTCTAATTGTAAAATGCACCAATTGTCTAACATTTCATTTGCAAACAGATTGTGCACCAACCTACTTCGCTGTAAAGACACGCCAATCTTCTGTAGCGATATTTTGTTGCAGCATAATTGATGGACTTTCTAAAAGGTTTGAGGAGCTGCTTTTGTTGGCATTAAATATCCGGAGAGCCAAATCACTCTAGACTGGTTACGTTTGTGTGGGAACAGATTAGAGAGTGGAGTACAGGTCGGATTTAAGGGAATGTTTTGCATGTTGGGGTGTTGGAGATATGAACTTAGCATTCGGGCTGCTGCTCACACACTTATTTAAGATCGATGCTGGTGGAGAAAGAAGAATAGTTGCTTCTGGTTTTCGACTAAGTACTTGGGATTAAACAGATTGACAACTTACTGGGATTATCAGAGTAATAAGGGGCTAGTTTTTTGTGGGAGGTAGCAGTGTGGGCGAGTGACCTTTGTTGGATACTTCATTGGGTTGTAAATTCCGACAATAAGTTGAGTTTATAACTTGAATGGTGGCGTTCTCTAAATCGTAGAATGGTGAGAGGGTGACTGGCGACTGATGGGCAAGTGGAGACGACAATCCTAGGGAAAGGAGAGTCCATAATTGACAGAATTTGATGTTTTAGTGAATATGCGTATGCAGAGATTGTGATGTCTATTTAGAAATAATGTGGAAGTGTGTACTTACGAGCAGATGAGTACAAGTTCGTGGGTGCTTTCTTACATTTTATTTTGAACCCTTCTAATCAGTTGGGCCAATTGGGTAGTTGATCTTGTCAGTTAGATGCACTTGCATTTCCTACAGTCATAAGTTGGTTGTGGAGACTGGTGGAAGCATTTTAAATAGGACCCAAACACTGCCTGTTTGCCGGGGATTTCAGGTCGTGTCCTTATAAGTTTAGTGAGTTACAAATGCGTCCGTTACTTGGCGCCTTAACTACTCGGTTGAAATAATGGTGGTTGAATCGTAACTGCTATGTTAAAAGAAGACTCCTAGATTAAAACTGCACAAAAATCCGAGCTGGTTGGCTCTCCAGTCAGTTTAGTGGAGTTGAAAATTGGTATAGCTCATTTCACAGGAAACAACAGACTCTTCATCTGTGGTCAACGTGGCAATGTCCTAAATTAAGCAAACAGGAGTGGGATGATAGTAAAAAAGCAGTGACCAGGCCAATTAGACATGTGAATAAATTAATGAATTTATCGATTGCAGTACTCTAATGCCACCAGGGTATAAATGTTTGCCCATGTTGAAATTCATAATAAAATTTAATTTAATTATCAATATTATTTGGACAGGTGATACCAATAACTGTTGGTGAAAATTTCACAAACCTGTTACCAGATCATGGAACCACCACTTTATTTTAACAATTTAATTGTAAGTGAATTCAGCTTCTTATTTTCCATTATTTAATAACACCATTCAAACGTGTGATTTTTATGACCGATTCTTCATTGTTTTCCAATTATTTTCGTGAAATTGATTGTAAAAGCTCTTCAATGTTCCGTTATATGCAGTCACTCTGCTGCCGGGTCGATGATGTTGCCTCTGGCTCGCATCCCCCCTCCCTCCAGCCCCCGGCTTAAAATAATGTACTTTTAATTATGCACTTTCTTCGGACTTCTAGCGATTTAAAAGTGATTTATGATTTTCCTTAGCGAATTATCGACTAGTTGTGTTGCTTTCCTCTAATAGTATTCGGAAATAAGTATTAAACACACAAACATCTTATTTCAAAGAGGTATTATAAAAAATGATTCTAAAAAATCCAACAGTTGCAACTATCTTCATTTGTCTATGAATTTCCTGAAACATATCAAGGTATTTGTTTAATATCTCTTTATTAACATTGCGATCAGTTACATCAAGACCTTTCACATGGAAGTGTTGTGTGTGAAGATACTGTTAACCGGAAGTGAAAATGTCAATTTTCTTTAAAACTGATTCCTTCGAAATGCATACAGAATAGTAAAAGTTAGTCGAAATTCACAAATTTTTAACACGTTACAAATTTTTTTTGAGTTTTAATTAATATTTTTAAATAGATCCGAATCGGTATCAAAATAAAGTTTAGTTTATGCCGCAAAACAGTCTAACCACACAGTTCAGTTTTCAAGAGAATGAGAACTCGTTAATTTCGCCAAAAAATTGCCCGTTCTCTGCTCCAGAATCATCAGGTCATCCGCATAAGAAATATCCGAATGACATGAATTCCAATGGTTTCTCACTCTCACTCACTAAATATTAACATAAACTCCTCTTTACTGAAATTTCATTTCCCATGCATCTGGATGTGTAGTCGATACTACACAAGTAAGTTTTGACCAGACCTCAACAATCATATCTGCGGAAAATCCCCCAGTACAAAATTGCCTCTGAAATGAGCTAATTACCTTAGCGATACCGAGGAGACAGAAAATATGGCGTAAATAGCGTTTATTACAGCTTATCGACCACTGACGCTAAGCCTAGTCATTAAAATCCAATTAGGCCTACGATACTTTGCAGTGCCTGCTGCCTACTGGTTGGCTGAGAGGTCTTCGCAATCACGACCGCACTTGGCCACTAAGCTATCAGCAGCACTCCGTACCAGTCAGGCTTTCAAGCGCGCAGCCTTAGTAGCACTGAGCGCTCCACAGGTGTTTCCACACCTTTCCTGCCATGGAAATTAAATGAATGAATAGCTATTTTGCCTCTATTAATTTACAATAATATTGCTTCACAAAGGCGAGTAATGCAACAGCCAAATTCTAATTTCATTTTGTTCTAATTAAATTTCAAGCATTTCCGTGCGTGTTGAGGAAATGTATTTGAAAATTCGCAACCAAAATTTTGACTTTCTGCTTTTTTTGCCCTGCTCTGCCATTCATACACCTTTCCTCAGATTCGTTTATAAAAATTCATTCATGGTTAGGTCAATTTCACTGTTTCAGTCAGATTTATAAATTGCTGGAAAATGCCCACTGGGATTGATTATAAAAAGTTTGAATTCGCAGAGGAAATTACAAATAAATCAGTGATTCAGTCTTCATTTTCTTCATTCTAAACCATCTTGCCCATAGAATTGAGATTAGCAGAATCGCTATCGAAATCGTGATCAATTCGCGGGCTGATTTCATGGTCTTTCGAAACCTAAAATTACTTATAAATGAAAAAATGATTTAATGATGCCAGTCCCGTAATAGATTTAGACGATGATCCTAAATGATCTTTTATGGTCCAAAAAGTAAGCATGTGGAATTAGGATGTTAGTTTATTGAGAAGATGCCACTGATCAATTGCTATTTCTCTAAAATCGTCACCACCGAGAGAGATATCGGTGTGATCGAGAGAGTAGGAGACAACACGCGGAGGTCTATATTGCAGAGTGTTAGCAGAAAAAGTATGGAGATCAAGGAATGGTTTAAAGATATATGTGAGGGGCTAGAGGTGGTGAGCGCCGATAAATGGGACAAATTAGTAAGCAATAGGGGATAGGTGGCAACGTCACTGCAAGCTATTACTTTTGGGGTATAACATTTCCGATTTAATGACCCACAAGTGTGAACAATATGAAGAAGCGATAGCGATGTATTCTTGTGAGATAGAAGGATGTAATCACTTCCAATTATTTATACCCAACCTCTCTACTAACAAGTGATTACGCCAATTCTCTTGAGATAGCTTAAATCCACTGCTTTCGCGGTCCTATCAACATGGCGCCATTCGACACTAATAAACAATTTCATCAAACGGCGTGACCAAATGTGATGTTTGATGTTGATAAAGGGATTGGAAACTAAATGCTGGACTCCATGAGGTTCTATTCAGCAATCTAGAACGTCGGCCTGTATTACTTCATGGTCGAGTAGTGGGGAGGGGAGGGTAATATATGGTTATTTAGAGATAGATAATATCTAGATAGAGGCAGATATATTTCATAGATATACAAAATATTTGGACGTTAATGAACCATAGTGAGCACTGCCCAATCAAGTCAGTTTTCTGCCACATAATCGGCTCTTGGTACAAATAACTAGACGTGGCATTTCCAACCACGTAATTGCATCATAAGACGGAGTAATAAGTTGTCAGCAGACTTCACTTTTATATAGGTAAAAAAAATTTGACCGTTAAACTGTGAAGTTTGTGGATTTAAAGTTGATATGGTATTTTCAGAAACAGTGACTTCTCAGATCTTCGCAAAACGAATGCAAAAACTTGGTGAGGTATAAAAATATTATGTAATATTATGTACTACTTATACAATCAAGAGTAGTTATAACAAAAAATAAATAATTCCCATACAAAAAATGCACTTAAAAAATTCAACGAGTCGAATTTCATTAGTTTGTAATTCCGAGCAACAAATACACCATTCATTGCAAAAACAGAATAAACTGACGCTAGTAATCAAAATTAAATATAAATATTTAAAGCCCAAATATAATAATTACAAGGTGCTGGATAAATATAAGATACTACAACCCTGTAGCGAATTGCTGCACGAATAAGTCGTGACGCGTCCTCAGAATTCCTTATGGTAAGATATCCTTGTACGGAAAGGCTCCCGGAATTGGCAAGTTGTCTTAATGATACGGAAGAAGCAGACGTATAGCGTTTATTGAACTTATTCCCACGGCAAGCATGATTAGTAATTGAATACACTTGACGTAACTTGAATGAACACTAGAAGCTAATTAGGAACCAATAATATATTTGATAGGGATTAGTTAATAATTTTACTCAATAAGTTCCTTAGTCTATTTTTTTTTCATGAGCGAACTTAGTGCTAGCGATGTCCCCTTCATTCTCGAGGAAAATCAACCCCGACATAGCTTAAGTTAGTAGCTTCTCTCTAGGTTCTAAAAATCAACACAAGCTGAAGATATAAAAATTCCAAGAGGAATAACACTGACCCGCTTGATAGTCATGAAACATAAACTATGGCTAATTAAATACTGTTATGACCATTACTCGTTGCATCTAGCTTCGTAATAAATATTTTGCAAACATCGTACTATTTAGCGTAAATGTTATAAAAAGCAACCTTATCACTTCTCTGAAATACAGTGAATTTCCATGACAGAAAGAGCATAAATACGATTGAATAAAAGTGAGTGAAGAAATACACACATGCCCTGCCATAGCACGACTAATAATAACTCACAAAAGCCTGTCAAATACAATCATAAATTAGCTCAAGGACAAAACTAAAGTTAAACTTATAAATTTAAAAGCCAAATGGTTAATAAATAAAACATTTCGATTTTTGCTAGCAACTGTTTTAATTATTTTTGGGTATTTTGTCAAGCTATACTCAAGCAAAATGAAAACATATATATGTTCATGCACTGTCCAACCTCAATAAAAATACGGCATTTGAAGTTGAAACATATTGACTACATTTCCAAAATTTGGTACATGCATTAGCATACTTCCAAAACGAATAAGTACGGTCTTCAATAGGAAGCTTTCCTGAAACTTCCGCATTAACTAAACATTAATACCTGACTTCCTTTAGCTTAAACATAGTTTTGGAAAGGATAAACGCACTCGAAAGAAGGTTCTCACTGCACAAAATTTTATTTCGACTTTATTCTCCACTAATTTCAGTATTTTCTTTAGTGCACGATTACAATGAATATGAATATATATCCTTCTTAACCGTAACGAACATGATTTAAGTTCCTCCTCATCCATAATCTTGCCGCGTAAATGCTTTTCTAAACGGGAGAACAGTCACTTAAATAAATCTGATCTCATTTTCTGACAGAGCCAACGAAGATCGACTGGATTCTCAAATCCAAGACACCCCCTGCTTCCCTGCCTATCCGTCAGTTTCAACCCTCCACAAACCTTTAAAAGTTACAGGAATCACAGAAACAACACTTACACAAGGGAATAATTGAATCCCATAATCTTCCAATGACAATTTAACTTATCACCTGCTTCTATAAAAATGAAACGCAATAGGTGAAGTGGTACCACTCATCTCATGCCTTCTACAATGTTACCTAGCTATTAATTAATTAGAAAATTTTTTATATTTATACCAAATCCAATAAAATCAAATATTTACACAAAATTTGCAATATCTAAACCCATAAGAAAGAAATGTGCCCGTAAACATCAATCATAATTATTTACTGACAATAGTAATAAAGATAATAAAATAATGATTGGCAAAAATACATGCAGTTAAAATTAAGCGGCCAGCTTTCGTCTATTTCCGATCTGATGGGGTCTCGCATCATTTCCAGATCTTCCACCAGCGCTTCCGCCGGTTGTTGGTGTGTGCCTGGTCACCGTAGAAACACCATCGACAAACTTAGTTTTGAAGAGAACATTGGCATTGTTGAACATACCATCCTTCAGGGATACCACAATGAACTGCAAACAAAAAAAAAAAACAAAAACTGAACACCCTGTGTTTAGTTAATATTCCCACCTACCCTAATGAGTCCTAAATAAGAATTCTAAAAGAATCTAATTGACATTTTCCTGGAACTACAACAGCTCATAACCCCGAAAGAACAGAGAAAGCATGTAACCCAAGCCTGAAGTTGTTTTGCTAAGAAATAACTATTTAAAAAGTGGATATTTATTGCCTTACTAATTAGTCTGGAACATAGCAGTAAAGAGTCCACATGGATTTCATTAGTTGTACTGAAAAGGTAAGACTTCCTTGCTATCAACAAGCACTCTCAGAGCCATGAAACATGAATAGATTACTCGGCTGTTTTACACTGATCCAAGAAATCGTGTAAAGAGACAATTATTTCTCTTTTTGCAAACTGTGAAGCCAAGTATCAGGGGTGCTTGAGCCAATAAAAGGTAAACCAAAGAAATGCTACTTTTTGCATTCAGATATTGTCTGAAGTGATTGATGCATTACAGATGCAAGGTCCTATTTCAGAATGAAATGAACGTCTCTAGTCTCTTTTCCCCTTACTGATTGCAGGGCACATAAGTCAAGCCAATAAGCCAAGTTATTAACCTAGAAGGTAAATAAGGTATTAGGAAATGTTAAATGAACTGACTTGAGCATTTTTGAAGTGATTCTTGATCAGTTGACCAATATTCTGGGTATGTGATAAATCCAAAGCTGCATCAACCTCATCCAGGATATAAATTGGTGCAGGTTTGAATAGCAGAAGCGCCAAAATGAGTGCTAGAGCGACAAGCGACCGCTGACCTCCGGACAGTTCGCTCAATGACTCCTTCCAGGTGTCTCCGAACGCCACACGGAATTGAAGACCGTCCAAAATTGTCTGACCTTCAGGAGGAACCAACTGGGCTCGAGTTCCAGGGAGGAGGGACGAGAAAATGTTATTGAATTCCTCATTTACCTTCTCGTAAGCGGATTGCAGAACTAGTCCCTTTCTTTTATCTAAATCGTCAATAACCGTCTGTATCTTGCATTTGTCGGCGAGCACAATCTCTCGACGACGCAGTAAGTCGGTGTATTGTTCCTCCGCGGTGCCAAGCATGTTCATGGCACGCATATTGACAGTCCGAGAGAGTTTTTCACGACGCTCAGAGAGAGTGGCAACCCGCTGACGAGCTTCAGTTGGATCGCGTTTCTTGAAGTCGAAGACGCCGTTGGCAACGCCGAAGTTACCACGCTCTTCGGCTATCCAAGGATTGGATTCTAGCATGTGGGAAAGCTGAAAGAAAGTGGAAGGTAGGATAAATATCACCTGAATTTCAGGACAGAGAAGTATGAGTACAGGCGCATTAAGAATCAACTGCCATCTTATTTCCCCGAGTTAAAAAAAAATCGTTTTTAAAAGCTTACAGATATATTTGCCAAATCTGCTAAGTAAATAATATAAAGCAACACAGTATTGATGCATGTTGGTTCGGATATGAATAATTCATTGGTCGAACCGAATGAACTAACCCAGATTACGATTAGGGAGGAAATTTATCTCGATTGATAAAAGTAAGGTTTGGAGGTCACAAACAAAACTCCGGATTGGAACTTGATAAAATTTTTATAAATATCCAATGAATTTCTACTTCTGAATGACCTATGACCCATGGAAAAAATAAATTTGCAATCGTTCAGCATTTTCGATATTTACAACAGAATTGGATGTTAAAGGTTCAGTTAGAGGATTTTGGCTTAAGAAATACAAAGCCAAAGATAAATATCTGGGGAAGCCTTCACCGGCAAAACCACCACTGAAATCCTATTTGATTAATGCCAAGAGAACTAAACGTAATCAAATAACCAATCGCACAAAAACCAACTCAGTAACTCATTATCTAAATTAAGAAATTCTCCAGATCTGCACTTTATTCAGTAACAAAATAAGTTAGAACTGAATTGTAAAACACGAGTTTAAGGAAATACGCAAATCTTTAAAATTCTCCTTACCCTTTTCCGTTTAAAGGCTACATTGACTACTAAATGGTTCTCTATGTAACAAGGACCATTCATTCTTCTTAAATTATACAGCGTGAACCAATGATCAGACCAGTTTAAATAAGATAAAGGAAATGAGTAACACACACCTTCACAAAAGCTTCCTTGTTCTCTTTAGTATGAATATCCAGATCATGTGCAAGCTTATCAATCTGACAGGATGTGGACGATATAGCCTCCTTCAGCCTTTCAGCCTCCGCTTTAGCGCTCTGAATAGCCGCCGCGGCCGCATCAGCCAGTCTCTGTTGTTCATCCACTTTGGCCTTAGCGTCCTTCAAGGCCTCTTTAGCAGCCTCCGCCTCCTTTTTCGCGTTTTCTACCGCAATCTCAGCATTCTGAAGTTCAGTCTTGGCCTGTTCAAGTGACATCTGGATTTGCTGAAATTCTCGAGCAAGTTCATTAGCTTCCAACCTTAGAGTTTCCTTGAGGCGCTGTTTAGTTCGTAGAGCTTCTTCAGTGGCGTCTACGCGTTCACGAGCACTCTTAACAGCAGCTTCAGCCTCACGCAAGGCTTTCGCCTCGGCCTCCTGTGCATGTTCAACTTTCCAACGGGCTTCCTTTACAGCCTTTTCAGCATCGGCTAGCCTGATTGCTCCCTCTTTGAGAGAGGTGCGTACTTCTTCAAGCTCAATGCCTAGGCGCTCCAAGTCAGTCCGTAGACGGTGGGTGTCAGACTGACGCAGGGCAGTTTCGATGATGGCTAACTCGTGACGGGCTCGATCTAGGGATTCACTTAGATCGGCGCGTTGTTTGGCACGTATCGAGGCGGCTTCACGGGCTCTTTGGATCTCTTGGCACTGTTTCATGGCATCTGTAGCGGCGGATTCAGCGGCACGCCATTGGGCAACACGGGTGAGAAGATTGGTTTGTGGACCACCTCGTGAACCTCCAGATAAGGTACCCTAGAGTAATAAATAATAATAGACAGATGTTTGTTTCTGCTCCATCATATAAAAGCACATAAGGGCAGTGATACCATTTTGAGCTAGGTTAGCGCAAGCCAGAGTGAATACCCGTAAAAATAAAAACAGCACTAATAGAGCAATGGATGGCCAAAAAAGAGTTTCTCATAGAGAAAACCTAAAGCATTTGCCTTATTTTTGCACTAGCTTAATCAATTCATATCTTCTCCTTTAAACTCTCGATTCTCCGGCAAATTACAAAATAAACGACCATCAATCAATAAAATATAAAAAAGTTTAAGTGCAATATTAAACCAATGTTGTTGTCTTAGTAGCTAATAGACCGTACAAAACCTTAAGGTTTGATAATCAATAGTTCAGGCATGTATAAACTTTAAATGTGTGAAAAAGAACACTCATCAAACTTTAAGTTAAATAGAAAAAATAACCTACTTGTGGATCAAACATATCACCCTCATAAGTGATTGTTCTTCTTTCTATTCCCGGATGGAAAGTCACTTTCCTAGCATGATCCAGGGTCGGACAGACAAGAAGACCTCCAAATACAAACTCCATAACCGGAGTCAGATGTGGGGGATATTTGATAAGCGACAGCGCTGGCGTAACATTCTCCTTTCCAACAAGTGCTTCTGCCTTTGCCAAAGTATCCTGTGGTATGGAAGACCCCCGAATACGATTCAGGGGTAGCATCGTGACTCGTCTAGGCAACTGACCCCTTTCCAAAAGGGCTTTACCCGTTGTCTCAGTGTCCACTACGATATTGTATAGCTTCCCTCCAGCAGCCACTTCAATTGCAGTCGCGTATTTGGGATCAACAAGATCAAATAACTTAGCCACAACACCAAACACCCGTCGTCGATCAAAATGAGGTTCCGGGTCCGTGTAATCAAACTGTAGTTGATGAAATTGTCTTCCAAGGTCATCACTCTTCGCCTGTAATTGACGCATTTCTCGAACCAGTTCATTATACTTTCCTAGAAAAGCGAAAATAATAATCTGAAAGTGATTAAAAAAGGTGATCGATAATTAAAGGCGTACAACTTACCGGTGATAGTAGCTTCATCTCCACCCGCTTTAACATCAGCTAGCTTCAGTTCTTCCAACTGGGTATTTAGCTTCTCCATTTGAGAGAGGAGATGCATGCGTTTGGCTTCACCGCCGTCTTTTCCTAATCCACCCGATTTGGCTTCCATCGTAGAGAGTTTCTTTTGACCCACTGAGAGCTCCTGGATGAGATGCTTTTCGCGCATTTCTAATTGACGGAGTTCGGTTTCCACTGCAACGCGTTGACCCTCAGCAATACGGGCCTGTTCAGCTAGACCTCCGCCCTGTTTGGAGGAGTTTCCACCAGCGAGACCAGATTTTGTCGCCTGAAATTTTGTTATAAAACAGCCACAGTCAGTTTGTTTGTTGCTAGGTAAAGTAGTCAAGTTTCTAAGCCATGCAAACATAGTCTGGTAACCCACTTGACCTGAAGGAACCAAAACTTCTACGAAGCTAAGAAAATGTCAAGACATATCAAAGGGATACCTTAAAGATTAGAATGCAAAGGTATCAGAGAGGGTTCATAAAAGGAACTTGAAATGAACGGGGAAAAATAAGTAGTCTGTGAATATTCCACCTTTAGGCCATGATAATAATTCAATCATTACTGCCCATTTGGCCTCCACTTTAGGTCAAGAGGTCTCAGTGTCCTCTTCCGACCTAACCCCCTCGGAATTGAGACGTCATTTAGAGGCTAAACTAGTTCCAATGGTTGCTTGAACGTGACAAGAAACATCCGCTTTAAGAAGAGCTTTGCAAGCATATGCAAGTTTAAACACACTTGCCACAACAATCGTGGCTGATTCAATGCCTCATTTCCTTCATTTTAGTGACTCAAGATATTGAAGAACTTATTCCACGTATGAATCAAACCACAACCATTTTAGAAACTATTCATGAGTTAGACTGACCTTTAATTCTAACTTAGGATATAAACTTTATCTTAGATAATAGATTACTCAAAAATGTGTTATGGTTTCCTAAGGGAGTTATATATAGAGTACTATGGTGTATTACATGACGACACCGAATGACACTACTATAATTCTATAAAAAAGGGTGATTTATAAAGTTGTGCTTTCCTCGAACACTGTCGCTGGAATAGGAAGCGACATTCAAGACGAAACAACTTATTCCCGAGATACAGCGATCAGACCAGATCAGCATTGGCAAAAAGCACTAAGCGGCAAATTGATTAGCAATGGTTTATCCTATTGTAGTACGCTCGCCCGAAGCAAAGTTTTATAAGATGGCACTTTTTAGGCAAATCAAAACAGACTGAGACAAGAGTAAGAAAAATTGAAACGTGGCTCAATAAACATTAATGAGAACAAGAGTGAGCGGAAGTAGCTACCTTACAACAATGGCTACTTCAATCTAAAGCATTGTGGTTGAATATATCGTAAGTTCACACCTCCCATTACCACACTGGGCGTCCAAGTTATTCTGTGTGATGACATGTGCAGGCAAATTTGTCAGCTCAGCCTCCTTTCAATTTCCTAGAAAAGATAAGCTGAATGGACAACACAAGCAAAACAAATAGCACTTAAATTACAGTTAAAACTTATGAATGCTCTGATATTTCACAGGTCTCTAGTAAGAGAATGCATTCAATGGGCAGAGATCGAATTGATTGGTTAAATCTGGTTAAAAGATGGGACAAAGAAGGCTTCATAAGAAAATAGACTCAAAGATGAGTATATTAGGAAAGAGGCGAGAAGCCATGACATGTGGAGAGCTTGATAATAATAAAAAAAACCTTGGGTTTACAGGAGCAATTAATTAAGATAAGAAATTAAAGAGAACTAATAGGTGCAGAAATTAAAGACATTCACTTATGTGCACAGTATCATATATACACAAACGTTTCGAGCAAACACGCATTAAAGAAACTGAGTAATAGAAAGGAGAAACTGAAACTTACAGCCAAATTCGCCTGGGCTTCAGTTAGGGCCTCCTGAGCCTGCTTTGTGGCCTCCTCCAAAGCCTTGAATTCTGTTCCAGCTGCGTCGGCAGCCGCATGCCGTTTGTCCTCCAACTGTTTGGATATTTCGTTCGATTGGATCTCCAGACTGCGAATCTGTTTGCGAGTGGTGCGAAGATGTTCAGCTGCGCGAGTAGATACCCCACTTGCCACAGCTTCTTCCTTTCGACGTTCCACGAGAGTGCGTTCGGCTTCCTCGAGAGAGGAGCCTAGCAACTGCAAAACGGAGAAATTAGAGCTTTTTTTATAATAATACAAGAGAGCAGTGTAATTCTATTTAGTGAAGGATTGTCTAGCGCCCCCAATAAGTAGCGGGAAGGCGTCACGAAGCCTTTCTGGCCAGAAATTAAAACTCTACACTATCCTTATCAGCAAGACTTAACCAGTGTGTCGGCTTTTTTGGCTAGCGAGTATATACACGTGGGCATCGAATCCGTGTCTTTTTTCTGCATAGACGAGCTATGTACATGTAGGCACAGTTATACAAACTTCAAGAAAGTGTGGTAATAACTTCCATAAAAAGACCAGAGAGTTAACTGCATTTAAGTAGCGCGAAATTCAGACGACCCAAGACGTAGATGTGGTTGAAAGTCATAAAGATAATGATCACTCAAGTTACGATTCACATAGCACAATGAAACAGGTAATTTGCATCAAAACACAAGGGAAAGCTCCAACTTAACAAATAGGAAGAGACAGAAGACTTACTGTTTGACGTTCTTCAGTAAGGTGAACAATCTTCTGATCGATATCGGTCTTTTGATTCTTCAACTAAAAAAATAAGTCCGATTAATAAACACCAACACCAAAATAGCAAAGCTTACATTTTCAAGCTCATTTTTACTGGAGGTGAGCTTATTTTCAAGTTTAATCAAATCGTCTTTACTGCGTTGTTTAGCCTCTTCAAGCCTTGTGAAATCGTAAGCAATTATGAGGCGAGAAAGATGTTCGATTTCACGAACAATTTTCTGGTATTCCAAATAACTACTTCGCTCTTCACGAAGTTTCCGAATAGTTGGTGTGATATCCTCATAGAGAACTCTATCAATCTCACGAAGTTTTGAATCTTTCTTCTCAATTGTTTTTAAAGCGGCTTCCTTCTTGTTTTCATATAACTTTGTGCTCGCTGCTTCTTCCAAAAGCGATAAAATCTAATATTAAACGTAAAAACTACATGCATTAGCTTACTTCTGGAGGTTTCATATTCACAACTTTCGTAATACTGCCTTGCATAATAAGAAAGTGAGGGTTATTTACATTCAATTGAACGGAATGGAAAAGGTCTTGGACACGAGTATTTGTGGCATTAGTACCATTAATGAGGTACTTATTCTTGCCACCAACAACAATCTGACGAGTTATAGTCAATTCATCAAATTGCTCATATCCGTAAGGTGAGACGGACTTATCAGTATTATCAAAAACAATGCTGACGGTGGCCTTCGTAATGCCTGATTGACCGCTTTTATAAACAAGTTCTTGCAAATTAGCAGCTCTAACCTATACAGCAATCATAAAGAAACTATATAAAGGGGTACGTGTGACAAATTTGTAATTCCTAATAGAAAGCAGATTGCATCCAGGATGTTCGATTTTCCAGATCCATTAAGACCAGTAATTGCATTAAATTGAAGATCAAAATCGCGAATTTCTGTGCGTTGACAGTAGGACTTAAACCCATCGATTACCATAGACTTAATATACATCCTGCTGCAAAATAAACCGCAGTTAAAATTTCACGGAGTGCGCCACTTACATTGATCACCTTTAATATACCAATACATAAGATAAACAATTAGATATAAGGACATTTGTTTGTTATTTAATAATGTTTATGCGATTATTACTTAGCTCATTTTATGCCATCGTTAGGCGTTTCCTGTGTTTCTCTAAAATAAATAAATTGTTGATACTAAAACAGTTGAAAAATTGCCTGTTAAGACTCTGATATTTTTAGCGGAGATGCATAAACTTCAATAAAGTTGGTATACCTTGAAGATTAACGACCATCCTTTAGGATGTGAGAACCACAGCGCTACCAATGTTGATCAAAGTAGTCCATATGCAACAGAACTGTCTGAAAGATGCTACCCTGCTGTTGGTCGCGTTGCAGACAAGTGCGCCTATGAGTGTGGAGACTTTCCAACTAGCTTGCATGGTAAGAAGTAGTGCTGTAGTATTTGTATTTTAATGAGCTTTTTGGACATTTATTTTTATTTATTTATTTATATCAAATGGCAGGCTGTATGAGGGTTACCATTAGCTCTTTAGTTGACTTCGGGCTACACAGAGGGAAGAAGCCTCAGAGTCACAATAAGTCGAGAGAGAGGACAGAAGAGTGATTTACAGATCTAAAAAAGACAGACACAAAAGTAGAGAAAAAGATAAGGTAAGGTGAGTACTGTGGAAGCGGAATATAATATACAGTGGAGTCATGGTAGCTTGAAGTCAACTGCCGATTTATAGACTTTTTTGCCGTATGATTATACATTGCCCAGGGTACACCACGTGGAGGTAAGTCTATTGCTCACCCTCTTTTTGGACATAAGTTTCAATAAACCCGAATTACTCAATCAGTTCTTTATTCGGTATTGTTGAAATAACTTGGTTTATTTCGGAAGTAATTTTGTTCTCGAGGATCTTGTCAGATAAAACTGTTAGGATTTAGTTAGAGGCTTATTTATGTGGTTCCGCTTCAAAGGGAATAATAATCCGTTTGCAGTTTTTGCATTTTAAACTGATAGTATCTTTGCATATGTGGAGTTATCGGAGTACATTCCATAACGCATAATTGAAACTTTTGAAGACTTTGAGAATCGTCGATTCCCTATAATTGAATCTGTATGTATGGGGAGAGTATTGTAACTTCTTGATGCTGTAAGCAAAAATGATAACTAATCAATCGATTGCAAATATAAATATGGATTTAGTAACCCATTGATTTCTGTATAATAAAGCTGAAGCAATTCTTGAAAATCGCCTATGGTAAAAATTTCGCACGAATTTTGGCTGGGCAATAATAACCAATATCGCCTACTGAGTACATACAAATTCCCGTATTTTTATCTTTTCAGGATTTCTACTCAATATTTATCACTTAAAAGAGTTTTGCTTTCATTTTCACCAGCTTATATTTTAGACATTGTTAGCTTTCCAGTGACTCATTTTACTAATTTTGCTCAAAAGCCGGACTTTGTCCTTATATGCTACGTCCACTGTGAAATTGTAACATTCTCATTGCGTCAGCTACCACCGGTGTGAAAGTTGCACGTTACATTTGGGTAGATCTCTGCTAATGACACACGGCATACTTCGATTTATAAACAGCTTCTATGACTCTACAACGGATCTTCAAAAGAACATCAAATGATTTGGCGAATCAACAGGGGAATCTAACATCCCAACGAGCTCTAAACAGCCATTATATGTCTCCAGCACAACCTTATGTCGACATCCCATGGTTACCTATTTTTCACTAGGAGACGTGCTCTTAGGCTATCCGTCCTTTTCATTGATTCTATCTAAACTATTTATACATACTATTGTTAACGCACGCACCATCCATGGCCCCCATCGCCTTACTGTGACACAACTACCATTATCTTCACTTCATCACCACATTTTCTCCCTCTCTCTGAAAATTTACACTAATAAATCTAATGTTCATAAATCCCTCCCTCTCTCTATTGTCTTCATTGTGAGATAAATCCAATTTACTAGAGATTGGAGCCAAGATAAAATACTCAGGTACTAGTCAATCGTTTGAAACTTTCATTAATGTCTGCGTGATTATTGATCAGTTGACTCATTTTGGTCAAAGTATTGACACACCGTTTATCCTTTAATACCTGACACAATCGTTGATCAATACTAGCTAATGTGGTGCTCCATTAAGTCTATTGGAGCTCCGTAAAATCGTGTTCCGATGTGGACGTGTTTATTGTGAAGTGCACAACGCTATCTCGGCTAAAAAACTCATGTGCAACCAGGCAGACTCGAAAGGGCCACTTGTCGCGTAAGGAGTAAGTGCGGTCTTGTATGCAGAGACCTCTCACCCGAACCACTATTCAATAGTCGTTGTATTGTCTAACAAATCCTTAATTGTATTTTGATGACTAATCTCTGTGTCAGTGACACACAAAACGACGATAAACTCTATTCGTACCATACGCTCTGTTTCATCGATGCTGTTTCGGTAACTTGGCCAATTTCGGAAGCCATTCTGTACAATGGATTATGTCATGGAAATAGCTGAGGTTTAGTTAAGGTTTATTCGCGTAGCAATCAAAACAAGCTAACTTACTTCCCGTGTAATGACGTGCATTTAACTAAAATAGAAAACTTGTAAATATTACTAATTCTAAATAGGATCAAATATTTTATTTTTCCCAGACAGAACTTAGATTTTTTTGCTGCAGTTTTTAACTAAACAAATTTATTAACTTCTACCTTTGAGATAAAACAAAGGCCCTGCAGATTTGAGCGATGTTCGACGGTGTCGTTAGTGTGTATAAAAAACGACTACCGTTCTATTTATTTCCCTTCAGTGTATAGTTCAGTTATTCTGCTAAAAATGTTCAAACATTTGCCATTGAAACTGGTAAAGTTAGTGGCACCCAACTCCACCCGACCTCACCAAAGAAAGTTGAATGAATCGGCTAAGTATTGTGACAATTTTCTGACAAATCAAATAATAAAAAAGTATTCGCAAGGCATTAAAATAGCTAACTGAATCAAGTGAAGGCTCGATTATGTCATCGTATTTTATCTTATACATATAGGTTGCATTATGAATGACAGTAATAGAAAATTTTACTGTTGAACTGCATACATTTATTTATGATCAATGAGTAACCCTGGTAACTTAATATTTCCCAGATGAATGCAACAAGAATAGCCAAATTCTACCAATGCTAAAACAAATGCTGACTCAGCTCAGCGTCAGAAGTTGACCAATTAGCTTTAATAATCGTCCTCTTTAAACGAGATAGCGGCTCCTTACATTGCTGCCAGCCCCACACTTCATCAAGCTTAGTCATCACCAAGGAACTGATAACGTTGTCACTGCCACTGCTATCATCAGAGAGGCTGCCACTACAGTAATTTTAGATGCTGTATGGAATCCTGGCATCGTTCCACCCTACTCTCCTTCTGAAGACTTCAGTGCCTTCTCGTTCCTTCCTTTGTTGCTGTTGCGTACCCTCCTTCTATTATCCTTGACGTTAATCCTACTTTGGGAATTGGCAAGGTAATAGTGATGTCACAAAATATCTAGCTCTCCTTAAATGGTATCAAAATCGTGAAAGTGGTGAAGTTCTCGTTTTCCTGAAATGAAGGACTGGCACTGTGTGTTCTCCATCACACATATGTGCCCCATATGATTGCCGTGAAATGGACTGAAGTTGTGAACGAATTGAATAAAAAGAAAAATTCAAACTGAAAGGCCAATTCTTCTCGTTAGTTAGAATTTTATTAAAATGATTTGAAGTGATTGTATAGTGAAGGATACACTGTTATTCATTTGAAGAGAACGTATACCATAAACCCAATGTTTACCTCCAATTCAAATGTAAGATACATTTGCAGAACTAGAATTTGATACCCACTGGTTAATTTCTCAACTAGTCTCCGCTAAGTGAATTGCTACTGATGAATCTACCATTGCGTGTTGCCATTGTACAAATACTTCATGGTTTGTTTAGCATAATTTACAGGCCGGACACATATCAGACGTCCACCATGATCTATTATGAGCACCTTACTCAGTTAGGATGATTTCGACTAACTATATGGCACTCGTGAAGTCTGGCATGCTTGTGTTTTTTATGCCTTTAGAACGGTTGGATTACAATTACAGAGATAATATAATAAGCTGAAAGTACTGCAGAGTGGGGCGGTTTCTTCTTTGCATTTTTTACTTTCACCAGTCCTTTGGCAGCTTTGTGAGAGTGCCGTAAGAAAAGTCTAGTTTCAATTATGCCAGTGCTAAATCGTGTAGGTAGAAGCCTTATCTAGTGAGTGCACAGAAAAACGGGGACAATTTAGACATCTATATGGTCAGGTTCACCTGCCTTGACTCTGGTTTGTCTAGACTCCGCATTATCCATCTTACTAGATTTATAGTGCAAAAAATTCATCGTTGACAATGGGATGAAATAAAGAATATGGTGGAACGTCTCGTTGATAGGGTAAGCTAGTAATGGAAGGGCACAAGGTCTATTAGATGAAAAGGGTGACCATGAAGTCTAAAATCCACAAATGTGAGGGAAAGGGGCGATCTTACACGTTGCCCATAATCGTATCTACGAAGTATGAATGTGAATTTGAATAAATCTCATCCTAGTGGCTTCCCATTAGTCCGTGGAAGTTCACGTGTTTGTTTCCATATTCTTGCACTGATTGCAATAACCACCTTCCAACTCTAGTGGCTTATATAAAACCTCTAATCTGTACCCGACTCATATTGTTAGAAGCGGGGTGGGCATAAATAGTGTTTACCAATCGACTGAATGCATTTTAGTAGTTATTAGACCATATTTTACCAACACTTAATTATATTTTCTGGTTTATTTTTACCAAAAAACTATGACGATCATTCTAAATAACCAAATTTCGTCTCCAAATAACTCCGGATTGCTAGAATCGTTGCGGTCATATGTACAAAAGACCTGCCAACACCATTGTATTGCAACGAACGGAGCAAGAGTGAAGGAAAAATGAATTGTTGGGTCCATTAACAAAAAAGATTTGAATGAGAATATAACAGTAGAGAGAGATCAGGTTGAAACCGAAAAAATGTTTAGTTCATGATACTACTTAGTTATTTAAATTCCCCTAATAAGAACCTTCACTTATTGTTTTCAATCATTAAAATTGTTGTTTAAATAGAAATTTTATGGAGAGTGAAGAGTATGAGACACAAGAAGACGCAAATTTTATTGTTCTGGTTGTTCCAATTTTGTTTGATTAGATTGACAGACAAGATATACTCCCGATTGGACTGTTTTAATTTCAACCGTTAATCCAAAGTTCCAGATTCTATTCAAATCAAGACTGATTGCCGCCACTGTGAATAATCAAATCTCAACTTCCAAAATCTCCGTTCTACTAGAGGGGCTAATCATTTTTGGCCAATTTTCTCCACGATAGGGTAAGAGAATGAGAAAGGAATCGATATTAAGCCCAAACTATCATTTCCTTTAGATTTCATCATTTTGAATTCTTCGGTAACTACTCAAAAAAATAGCAGAAATAGTGACCTGAAAAGAATGTTACTATAGACCAAACTGTAAGCCACAATTTTCAAATTTTAGGAAAGTTCCTAGAGAACTGATTTTATCAAGATCAATTACCACTGATTAGATTTACAAATTAAACACACTTGACGACAGGAGGTAGTCAATCAGGTTCAATTCGTTGTACCTTGATAAGAATTTGTTATGTTTACCAATGATGTGAGCTTGAGTACGACATTTTAGACAAGGCAGAAAAGAGTGAAAAATACTATAGTGAAATCAAGGAAATGTTTTGTCACTCTGATTACTTCCGCCTCAGGCAGAAAGAGATGGTTATTTGATATGGCTCAATTTCTTGCCTCCGATGAACTTCTTCTACCTCTACGCTTGTCTGCACGCTAAGAAGAATTTCCCTAATGGGGTGGTGAGATAAAAAGCTGGCTCCACTTTCAATTCTTTGGTAGTAATTCATTTGCTGGCATAAATTATTTTCAGCTAAGGCGAATTCATGTGTAATGACAAAAGAGATCAATTCAAATGAAAACTTAGTAAATTACTTAACCAGAAATCTTCTCTGTGGTCTTAATCCTAATAGATCCAGTTCTGTCCACCCACGAACTATTGCTTGGCCTCAGTTGACTCGGACCTGGAGAGAGAAAATGAAGACAAATGTGAGCTATTCCAAGGCACTTGGTTAACTGAACAACGATGTTTGGTGGTCAGAACAAAGAAGAAATTGTCGAAAATTATGTCCCAAGTAACTGTCCGATGACAGCAACAAATATCTATATGGTTGATATCTAACTTCTAGACTTCTGTGGGAATCTCCAATTCAAGACGAAACATAAATATTACAGCTTTGAGATGATTTCCCCGCGTCTTACTATGTTTTGCAAAAAATAAAATAGATAAACCCAACTCCCAAACGAAAGCTTCTCATCCAACAGTGTTTTATCAAGTTCACTCATCAAGAACAATCTAGACGAAGTTAGTTTCCCTTTATCTTATTAAGATTATTTCGTGAAAAACTGTTTTCACTTCGATCTTGCCACTCTAGTTTACGGAAGGCATAATTGGGGCATATATGCAGTGAATATGCTAATATATGGGAGGCTTAGAAAATGCACTCCCAATTTTGACAAGTAAATTACGAGTGAATACCACGTTAATTCAAATAATTTGAAGATACTTATAGATATGAAAGATTCCAGAAACAATTACACTTAAGTATTGTGAAAAGCTTCAAACTTCATTTACTTTTACAAAGATCTGAAGGTTGCGGATTCACACAAAAACAGAAGGGTATAGATGAAATATTAATTAACACAATTAGGATAAAATATCTTCACGCTCGAATGTTTCATGAGAAAATGAGTTTGAAATGTTAAGCCAAAGAAATTAGAACGCATGATATTTGTCGATCTTCCAAGCATTTTATAGACAGCCCTCTTTAGGTTTCTCAACTACAATGACAAAAACAAGGAAAAATAACATAAAACCAACATTTTCAAGTTAATTTTTTAGTATAAATGAACACGATTTAAAGTGCAAACACCAAGTTTCAACCACTAAAAAATTCTAGGTAATTAAAGCTAAATTCACTGAAAAACCGAGAACAATCGCTTAGTATTTCAGCTGACTACAACATTCTGTATGGAATGAGAATAGTTGCAGTGGCGTTTTCGAAGGGAATCCTATATTTTAACTAAAAAAAGTATATCAAGAATGATAAACATCATAGCCTCAAAAAGACCCGCTATTGCAGTAAGTCGAACACTTAGTGTAGGACTCTGTTCGTTAATAGAAAGGTTTGAATTAATTAATTGCTATGGATTTTGCATGTATCTGCATATAAAACGGTTTCAGAGTCAAATTTTGCGAAGTGCCCAGCTTGTGAAAATAAACTAAGTTTAAAAATTTTAAAAACAAGTTAAATTAATTAATATTAGCATTTTGAAATATATAAGTTATTTCGTTTGCGCTTGTATTTAAAGTAATTTGTTTTTATGCACAATTGTCACTGCGCTTTTTCCAATAGCGTTTGGCGTTTCCACTGAAACTTCTAGAGATGGGAAATTGCTGCTTTTATATTCCATATCGACCGAAATTCCTGCACTATTTTTCCCGCCGAGCAGGTGCAAATTTTATGGGTGGTGATGTAGATACTCTTATGGATCTTGATTATCTTGAAGAGCCCCAACTTACTTTTAGATTAAATAATAACCTTTTTACCGTTCCATCTTATCTTAATTGGGTATGTTTTTCTATTTATGCGTTTTATGTGCTAACTGGTTTTAATATTTTATTGAACGATTTTGTAGGTGTCAAACAAACCCAGACCTCCTGAAATGGAGCCTATCACATCAGGCGAGAGTTCTATGAGTTCCCGACGGGGGACAGGAAGGCGTTCATCCCTTAATCGTCTGACTGGAGATGGAAATATGGATTTAGCATCTCAGCGACTTCTCTTTAATGAAGTTGATCCTAAAGGTCAACCTCCACCTTCTTTCTCAGACATGAATTCTCCCACCGAAGGTGGCTGGGCTGCAATTACCAGTGTAGCTAGCCAGGGACATAAGACTTCCGTAAGTGGTCGTTTTAAAATCAATATTTAAAGATAATATTTTCTTTAAAATTTCTATTCTATTTAGTTCTTGCTATCAATAGCTTGAAATTTAGATCTTATAGACGGTGAGTTGTTGAGTAAGTTATCTTGGTTTGATTTCGGTGTTGCTTCAATTAACAGCTTTTGTCTCATATTAAATGTCATTTTCCACTCAAAATACTAAGATACACGTTTAATTTTTCTTTTAACTTTATTAACACCTTTACAGATAGGGAATTTCGGCTTTTTTTCTAGTAATTTTGCTTCAATATGTATTTAAATGAACTAATAATTTTATGCAATTACTTTCCTTATTCCTAATCGACTAATGTTACATATGCTGCCTTTTGTTGCTAATGTTCTAAATTAATAAAAAGAAATAGATAAACTATTTCACTCTTTATTGTTCTGCATTTTTCTAAGAGCTCTATTAATGCACTTTTAACCAATCTTATAAATCAGTGCTAAATTTATACAGTTTTTATTTAATGATCAAAATAAAAAACTTTTATGACTAATGATTGCTTTGTACACTTCTTTATACAGGTAATTGTTATAGCATATTAATATTTTGAAAACTACTATTTGGATCAAGTTTATATGCCCAACGTCATATTTGAACGAACATCATCCCGTAATCGCTATCACCATTTCTAATTAGTGTGTTCATTACAAATATTACTTTTTTACATTGAGTTGGTTTTTCTAAGGATTTCTTATTTCACAAACGCATTAGTATTTGGAATATTTGTGCTACATAAGAGTAATATAAAGATTCATCTTTTCTCTAATCATATTGGAGATTATTTTCTTAGATCAGGACCTTCAGTGAAAATTATCTTAAATAAGCTTCATTGACTACATTAGATGGCAATGCAGATTTTGAAACGGATTAGATGTAGTCCTGTTGTAAGATGATAATGCTTCAATAATAATAGTCTTCCGAGTAGATAGGAATGCGATTAAACTTTATTTGGGCTTAATTTAGAGACCTCATTTTTTCACTTTTAATGGTCAAGTTAAAATCGCATTTATTAAGACATCAACACTACTGTTCAAAAACCGCAAGAATCGTCTTTATCGTGTAACAATAATTATGTGAAGGTCAACTCAGTAAGTAAACAATGACGCTTCGATAGCATTTAAATGCAAGCGAGCTGATGAAATGCCCGTTTGACGTCTCGCGTAAAATGTGTTAAGTGAAAGAAAACAGCATCTGTAGCGATGTCAGATGGAATATAGTACAAAGAGTATGAAATCAAGCAATTTGTAGATAATAAGCATGAATATTACTATGCGGAATGAAAGATGATTTTGACAGCAAGAGCATAATTAAGTGGCTATTAATGTATGTACACTTTTAGGGTAATAAAATAATTGAAGCAGAAAATGCGCCAAGTAAGCAGTCAAGAAGAATGAAAGGTGAGAACTAAGTCAGTGGCAGAGACTTATTCTATCTCAGATTTAAACGTATAGTCCACTCGTTCTCTAAGTTCCTGAGTGAATCGAAGATCACAGTTTATTGCCTAGTGGAATAATTGGAATAAATTTTTCATGCAATTTGCTTTGCAGATAGATGGCGTGATTTTGATAAAGATTTCACCTTGAGTGAATCCTCATGTGACTTGTACTAATACCACTATAGATATTATCAAGATGATTTTCGAATTTTTAAGTAAGAAAATATCATGTTCGGTCCGAAGTAAGTTATTTATTTGGCTAAATCATGGCTGGTGCTCCATAACGTAAAATAAAAAAAGGAATGCATACCTGTCAAAGTACGGGTTTTTGAGGGAAGGGGATAAATGAATAAGGGGGGACTTTATTTCCAACGAATATTGGAATTCGCATTCCGGTTTGCATTATTGGTGCATATGTCATTGGCTTTAGATAGCCTAGTTTGAACGTGAATAGTCATTATTCATGTTCTAAGGTGTAAGGTTCGCAATCGGATTTTCGATGAGATTAGAAGTATTTAATAATAGATAGGCAAAACATGGCGGTTAGAAGTGTGACAGAAAGGTGAAGCTATTTTGATAGGGCCTAACCGCATTCATGAAATTCCTGGGAATGGAATTTCTAACAGCTCTTCCTGGATTTGGCCAATTAATAATTACCAGATATTTACTCTCTGATTATAGATTTGATTGCACAGATCTCCCACTTTTAGTTTCATATAGAGGTGAAGTTTGTTCATGGATTTGTTTTACCGCATTCTTAACAACTATGGTACCATAATTCTCCTCTTATTGCATCTAGATGGTAGTATCAACCACCTCTGGCCTTTTGTTAAATGTCACTGCAAATATTCCACAATGTAGTCCCTCCGAAATGGCATTCTTTTTCGTACGTAAGGGAGGATGGTATTGAGTTGAAGGAGGTGCTTTTTTGAATCCCGTCATTTCCACTAAAAGGCATTTTGGCAAAGGCGTACGCAGATCTTTTGCACATGATCCTATTTGTTGATGTTTTTCTCTCAAGGAATTTGAAGGACTCGATCCATGGTACTTTGGGTTAAAAAAAACTACTTTTGTTCTTTCTTCCTTTGAGGTATTTGAGTGCTCAATGGTAGTTTTCAACCTTAACTCGAAGAATGTATGGTGGGTAATTGCAATAAAGGCATGATTTAAATTTCTATCTGTTTTAATGCATTTGACTACAGACAGATCCGGGCATCAATAGTTTATAGATCTTAGTAGTCGTACCTCTCCTGTCTTTATGGTTGCATGTGACTTGCATGGATTCTAAGTCAACAATTGGAGCAGATCAACTGACCTAACTCAACTGGGCAAATGTCATTAATATTTCCTATGAAAATTCAAAAGTTTTACTCGCCTTAATAACTGGAAAGCATTTAATCAAGGACAATAATAAACAGGTCCCAATATGGTAGGAAATGGGGAGAAAGAGGGAGGGGGGGGGGGGGGGGTTGAAGTAGGCACTGCGGTGGGAGGATCAGTGATTTTTGTTCGTTGTACACTTTCTCATAAGGAATACAATTCACTTGACCATTTGTCTAACTCTGTAGTTGTTCTTGCTACCTCGACTCATTTCTACTATCCCAGTTATTAGGTTGTTAGTAATGCGGAATGCAGAGTAATTGAACTGAGTCTGTTTTTTAGGTGCGGAATCCTATAACAATCTAATTATCTGATTATTTAGACCTGAGCTGGAATGATGGTCTAGGCTTTGAGAAACGGGAATTTTTTGTCGAAATCAGGGCCCACTGCATCAGTCGAAAGTAGTTGAGCATTTGTAACTCTTGGCTGTACAAAGGTGAATATTTTGACCTCAATTTTTCGCGAATCCTATTTCGGATTATCTGTATGTACAGCAAATAAAACATATTGGAGAAAATGAGGTGTACCTTTGTGGGAATTTTACTGATTACTGTGTTCAAAATATGAAATACATCAAAAGGATGAATGTGAATGGAGTCAAATTTCCCTCATAAGGCCAGTCTCATTATGTGCTGGATGATGATAATGGTGCATATAGTAAACACAATCTCTTCCTGTACCTGGGAGGCTAAATGTTTTCCTAAATAAGCCCATTATCGAGAGTCACAACGTTGATTAGACTTGAATGTCGAGTGGAAACTGTCTATTCTGGTCAATATCTGTTTTGCTTCCATCAGCGTAATAGCCGCATTCAGTAACTGAGTCACCCGTAACCAGACTATGCACCTGTTTATGCATTCACTTATAAAAGCCCATTTTGAAAGGGATTTTTTTTATAACGCTTATGGGCTTTTAATAAGTTATGTTTGCTGAATCTCAGTGATCTGATTGTGGAAACCCGCTGTTATAAACATTAAGAGATCGGCGGTTGATAATAAAGATAACTGAGAATTTGGAGTTCGATGGACGCAACCTTTATTTACAGTGGGTAAAATAACACTGTGGTTGTCATCTGTTGATTTCTGTCCTTTCACATCTGTACTTTTAAGATTTTTTCTTCCACAGAACGTTAAATTTCTTAGGTAATACATATGCGCGCAGTAATTTATCTTTTCTGTAAAGGTGAAATATGGTTTTAGCTCAATTAAAATCTTGTATCTGAATCTCATTACAGATAATTTCATTTTGCACTTTGGAAACAGTTAAATTAGTTTGGCTGTTGAAATGGAGGAGATGAGCAATCGAAGGTTGCGTACAACAAAATCAGCCAATTTTTTACCTTTTTTTAATGAGTCAGATACACCTAATAATTGTATTATTTCATTTAAGAACTCGATTACGTGGGTTGGAGTAGAAGTGCTCTTTATTGCTTTGTCATTTGTTTTATTTATTCTTTTCTTGCCTTCTCCGAATTGTAAGCATATTTTAATTTGCTGACTGCATTCCACCTGCCTTAAAGGTAATGCGATGGTTGGCCATTTTTTCAAGGTTATTCATCTCGACCCAATTATGTTGTGGACTGATTACGCAAGCAAAAATGCGAATTTTTCTAGTTATTACGTTTCAGTCGAGATAGCTTTGAGATATTGCAGCATTTCATTCAACCATATAAGTGCTATTGGATATATTCAATACTTCTTGTAAGCTTTAGTATTAGAATTGTTGGAGATTTTTAAGTAAAGCATTCCTTTGATACAAGTATCATTGTTCTTCGTTTCTCATTTTTTATACGGAAGAAAGACATCATCTGCCAGAAGCCTACCGTTTTTCAGTGAATGAAATTAGCAGTGGCTAAATTGATCTTTTTAAAGAGGTCGTAATGAACGAACTGGGTGACAGGCCCAACTGAGTGGGTAAATATGATATGATCAATCGGCTTATCTTAGCCCTTATCGCCTAACCAGCGAGAAGTTATGCCGATGGAACTGGCCATTACCCCTTATTCTAATCTTGTATGCGAAGAGGTGTTTACTTTCTGCTATTGAATTAATTGATGCTGGTTTCGGAAATAAGCAGATTATCATTAGCTAAAGTCGATATTTAATGAACTCATTACTATATTGCCTTCAAAACGAAGCACTAACCGAACTTAAACCCTCAACCCTTTAACACCCTTAGAACCGTACGGTCCTCTTTCAAAATAAGCTTTATTGGTACTAGACTTGTAACAGAAGGCGCTATTGACGTTTGAAACATGTTCAATACGTCTATAGCCTTCGTCCGATACCACCAAAACTCATCACGTCGGCGGCATCAGTCTGCTATGAGACACGCGTGAGTGCGGTTGGATGCATTTTTCAAAAAATAATTCGAGCGTTAAAGGGTTAAGAGAAATCTTAACTTTTTAGTGTAAGACGTGTACAAGAAACTTCGAATTCCTCTAGATCAGTTTTTTAACGCGAATATTAATTTATTAAATCGTCGTGATCCAAACTGGAAGATAAGAAGTCTAATCTTGCCCATTCTGAATGTCATTGATAAAATAGATTGCAATAATAAAAAATCCAGTCTTTGCCTTTCTTTTGCTAATCCCGATGTTTTGGCATCAATTTAAAAAAAATCAAACATATTTTGTCATGCATTTTATATTGATGGTTAGTGTCCTTTTTTTAATTTTCTGGTCGCATAAGTGTAGAAACAACTTAGATGTGTTTTGACCTTCGCAGACTATAGGTATTTATGGCTAACTTAGATCTCAATTAAATTAGACTCTACGACAACTGATGTGTCAGAAACTTTCCTCTCAGTCGGTTACAACCAATTCTCTTAAAACGCTCTCCAATATGAGAGCAACAAACTGTTAAACAACGCTAATGCTTGCGCAAACATTTTTGAACGCGTAGTTTACATGTTTTTAATATATAGTGTAGCGTTCCGTGTTGCTGCATCACCATGGTGATGTTTACCGCGCCCGTTCTTCTTTTGCCTCTCTAATACGCTCAGTTTCATAACTTCTGACTCTCAACTGAATGAATTAAATTGTGCACATTTTATATCAACTCCTGTAATTCGGTTGCATTTTGAAATGCTATGCTTTGAAAAAGTCAACTGGTAAAGGCGTTTATTGAATCTTCATCACTTTAATATATTTACCTACGTATATAAAAAAACTTTGTACTCAAAACCTGGTATTTTTAGCTAACTTGTCCGAAATGCCAATTTTCAAATAAATAACTCAATGAATTGGACTGGTAGAAAATGTAGATATTGCATTTACTAACTATTTAAAATACCACTTTCATGAGGACCAGACAAATTTGAAGAAACTCTCCGCGAAACAAAAGGCTATTGCTACTTAGAGAAATGGGCAAGTGCGACAGTGGTGTAGAAAAAACTGCACTTAAGGCAAATGTGCTGAAAAAAACGATTTCAAAACAGAGGGAGATTTAATGAGTGGCAAATTATCAAGCAAAATTAATTATGAAACCCCTTCCTTAGCAAAGGCACATCTTTTCATAATAAGTACCAGAAAGGAAGAAAATGTATAAGTATATTTTTAGAAAGACAACTGATTCAAAGGGCGATATCACCCAAAGTGTGTATCTTCCCACTAAAATCCCATTAAAATATTGGCAATTTACTCGTCAACTTTCGTTTAAAACGTTAATAATTATGCTGCCGGAGTGTAAATCGAAATTCTGAAATTCTACCTATTGCATTAAAGCATTTTTTAAGTTAAACTGAAACGGATACAGAGCCTAACACGGCGTAGATTTATTGAATTAATTGAACCAATTAGAGGAGTAATTGGAGCAGAGGTTTGAAATGGAAATTTTGACAAGCTAATGATGTTCAAATATGAAGATGATTTTATAATATTGCAACGTTCAACATTGTCTTTGTTTGTTTTTTTTTTCGTTTAGACTGAGGCCGTTTTTGTCTCAAATCGAGTCGCTGCTAGACGGCTAATGAGTCGCAGTTGCTATGGTGCACCAGGATGTGGCAACGATGCTGAAGATCATGAAATTGACGGTCCTGAAATCGCTCGTCTTATGCGACGTTTCTGGCCTCGGGACCTCAACTTCTTTGGTGGCAGTGGAAACACTAGTGGGAGATCAAGATCTCTTCGAAATTCTAAATCCTCTTTGGCATCGACAGCAAATCAACCCACAACACTGAATCTTCGCGGTGATGATGGTATGTGGTTTCATTTTATGATGCTAATTTGAGGAATGTTTGGGTGAAATAGCTTTACAGAGGCTGTTAAATAGTGTCATGCATTGCTATCAACTTTCACATTATTTCGACAGGTTTATATTACCATTTTGCTCACTAAGCCTTTTCACGCTTTTTTAATTAAAAAGGGGTTAAAATTGATTTGCTTGTTCAGATAAAAAACCCGTTTTGACAGGAGTTGTCAAAGTTTCGAATATTGATGAATGGTGCTTGACTTTGACTAAGGAAAAAGCTTTTGAAGTGAAAATTGACAAATTTGTGATTGTATAGTTTTGGACACGTCTTTTTATTTCTGCTGTTTGTCTATTGTTTTAGATGTTTTTTTTGCTATCTGCAATTTTGGAATAAATAAGTTAGGACAACATTTTTCTGTCACTCTGAGCATCGTGCAACTTGCATTCAATAAAGGTGACTATCGAGGGTTGATGATATCACTGTAAAACAAGTTGACATAATTCGGGATACGTACTAATCTTGATCCGAATCAGTGTTTAACCCTTTGAAGCCATTAGCACCGTACGGTCCTCTTTCAAAATAAGTTCTAGACTCGTAACAGAAGGCGCTATTGGCGTTTGGAGCATGTTCAATACGTGTCTATAGCCTTTGGCTGATACCACCAAAACTCGTTTGGCGGTATCAGTCCTCTGTTAGACACGCATGAGTGTGGTTGGGTGCATTTTTCACAAAAATAATTCGGGCGTTAAAGGGTTGAATATGAGGTTTATCTTCGAAATACGGATGTGGTTAAAAAGCTGCGCTCATTTAATTTGCGAACTGAAAAACTGCTTCAACAATACGATGGCTTTCTGGCCATATTCTTTTTGAAAAATGGAAATTTTGGCATGGCAACTGCATCTAATATCGATGCAGAATAACCTAATTTACAAGGTTTGCCCAACTTATGTAAAATAATTCTTAGTTTTCTTTTTTGCCATTGGCTTAGTTTTATTTTTAAATGTGGATTGATTATGATTAGTTTGACCATAATTATGAGATACGTTTTATTTGTTTTGTTAATTTGCAAAAAAAAGATTCTGTCAGTTCTAGCAAGTTACTTCATGCTAAATGGCTATTTTTAGAGAAGCTGTCTGTGTAGAAACTTAAGCACTGGCTTGTGAACGTATTTCCTAACCTCGCAACATCCGTTTAGAACGATACGAGGACAAAACTTTATGTTCTGTACTCTCTTCGCCCTTTCTGCGTTAAATTTCTATTTTGCGATCATTCAACCAATGGGACAAGGGACCAAATTTTGAAGTTTTTCTTAGTCATTTTCATATATATATATATATATATATATATATATATATATATATATATATATATTTATGTGGACTAATATGAATTACCATGTACTGTAATTGTTCGAATTAAATTGGAATAAGTTTTCACGATAACAGCGAGGACTTGTTATTTTTTCTTTCTCCAATTAAGGGTAACTTATTAACTTATATTTTAGGAACTATGATTTTAAAATTAAGATGAATGCGTTTGGCTTATGCCTGCTTATAAAGAGCAAGGGAAAGCCTTATTTCTTCAACTTTGATCGCATTAACCTTCAAAGACTTTCTACCTGGTGAGAGTATGTTTTGTCATCTTGAATGTGATCTACCAGTTAAAGTACTAACTTAAAAAAATGCATTATACAAAATGAAATCGAAATACTCCTCCGACTCTCTGAAGTTTTTGGCTTGAGAGTTGGCTTTAGAACACCTCTGCTTAAGGGATTTCTTAAGCTATGATAATACTGCAAAAACAGACTAAAAGGTCTGTATTTTCAAATAATAAGTACTGAGCTCTGTGTACTTATTAAATTCTGATCAGATTTTGTAGTGTGTATACATTTAAGGAGCTCGTCTTTAAAATAATTTATAAACAATAAGCATTTACGTCGATGTGCTTTTTACGCAAATTACTACGTTGAACGCAGGTTTCATAAGTCCCTTAAAGGAATTTGTCGTTTTATCGTAAACAGTAGGTTAAATGTTGCGCTCTTGGTAGGGACTGGATATTTCTTTATAAAAACAAAAATTCTGGTTTATTTTGTCTATCTCATACTCCCTGCTTCATTTCGTTTTATCAATTATGGCTTTAATTTATCTTAACCAATCTGAAAATTGAATAGTTAGAGAAATATTAGACGTATCTGACGATATTTTAGAAGCTTTTCATTAGATTTCTCGTGGTCGTAATTAAAATTGGTATGCAATTTTTACGGAAAAAATACCGTTTCTGAAGTAAATCGTTTAAAGCGAATGAGTTTGAAGGTAGAAGTTAGAATTTGAAACCATCACTTTCAGAATTAAATTTATTGGCCAAATAATCGTTAATTTAAGAGTGATAGTGATAAATTTGTTTAATCAAACTGTTTTCAGTAAAAATTCGTGTAGAAAGTTGGACCTTAAAAGCTAACTCCAAACTCCGTTGCCAGGACAGTCACATTGAAAATTGTTCAGTTTGATATGTTTCGAGTGATTTAATTAGCTTCATTTTATTTTACATGTAAAGGTTTCTGCATTTATTCTGCGTATGTCTTTTAACAATATCTTATAATCAATGAACTACCCGAGCAAAAATTCAATGCTAACTCAGTAATGCTTGATCAACTGTCTCCAATCTGATTGGTGGTGACATTTCGCTTTTCTTATTCGTCAGTTTTTTCTTCTCCAACGCGATAAGTGATTCATCCACTGATCAGTCCATTTGATTAACAATAATTGGGCATAAGGACGTATGGCTTTTCCAAGTGAAAAGTAAAACAAAATGTGTAATTTTCTTTTATGAAAGTAAATTGATCTCTAGAGCTGTAGTTACGATTGTACTTTTCTATTGGAGATTAATTTTCAAGAATTGCGCAGATTTTCATGACAGGAGATTTACTCTCTCTGGCAGTTTTATTGCAGTTTATTTTACAATCCAGCTCTATGTTGTTTGATGCTTGAAGAATGCTAATACTCGAATTTACGCGAGTTTATGAACTGGTAGTGGTGACAATCCGTTCCCTCATGAGTTTGCGGTGTAATAAGCTGGTGTAAGATTGGAGTTATAACATTGAAACAAGCAAAAAATTCTTTAATTAAAAGCCTCAACTGACATATTATTCTGATTATTACCTTCCTGATCAGCTTAATTCAGGCTCCTCACCAAGTGGGCCTTCCTAATTGTATGATTCCTACAATTTTGACTTATTTCTAACTAATATTCTGTTTTTTATTATTGGAAATAACGAAATAGTCAGTAAAAATAGATCTCATTATTCAATTCTTTTTACGCAATTAGTATAACGTAACATGTTTGAATATGGCACTACGATGTTAGTCTATCTCTGATTAGTTTAAAATAATAATGTATGAAATATTTTACTTGAAAATTGCAAACTATTAATATTATTATCCGCAGCAATATAAAACTATTTCAATTTTTAATTGTGAGTTCAATAGACACGGCAAGGTCAAGTTATCAACGAGTCTTAATCCACTTGATTCCAGGTCTGCAGTTGTACTACATATATTGAATTAGCAGTTCATGTTCCAAAATATGAATTTCATAATGTTTTTACTGGAATGCAACAAAAGTTTGCCTGAGATACTCACATCTTATTGACTGGCATTATCTAAACAGGAAGAGTCGGTCTTGAGACTTTAATTTTCCTTGTTTTTTTTCAAATCGTTGAAACGTCAAAGCATGTTATACTCTATTCTACAACCTCAACATAGTTAAATATTGACTTTCTTACAAGGAATTGCGAAATGCAGCATGTATTGCCAAATAATCCCTTTATTTCATTGTTTCGACAAAGAGGAATTAGCTAAATAGGTCAGTTGTAATTAAATTTTTCCATATCATAGCGACGAAAATTAATTGAAGCCAAGAAGATGCTCTTGTCTTTCCTGAAAATATTCTGTAATTGGGTTTTACGCTCTCGTGTTAATAGTACACAGGGACATTACTGAGGTGGGTATTTAAGGGAGAGCGGAGAGCCCATTTTCATACTGCAGCAAAATGTGCTGCAACTCGACCTATCTACTACTAAACGGAGTACCCCTAATTAAAATGCTAATCAAAAGCCTGTCAAAGTCAAACATCTATTCCAGAACGGGTTACCAAAAAAACCAAACCACGCCATTAGTTAGAAGTAGGGAAAAGAATACTTTAATTTGGTTGAGGCATGCATGAGATTATACGTATTCTGTGGAGATTGACTGATCACCTAATTACAGTTGAGTTGAAGGAACCGGTGATCACTAAAATTTATTTGCCGGTCAGTGACTTCGCCTTTATTTTTTTTGGTTCGAGCTAACACAATCCAATTGTCGTATGCTTGGACACTTTGAGCGTTTGAATCATGAGTTAACCTAAAATACGCGTTCATTATTCCATATTTGCTGTTGTATTACCAATTATACAGCTGGGTACCTTTTCATCATGTTTCCTTTTAATCTGATTATTTAAGAGTTTCAATTGTTTTTAATTAGAAATTGATCTTGAAAATGCCATCTTTAACAAAACAGCTATCTCATGACGGAAGATTTTATCCATGTGCTAATTTCAAACCTTACCCATGAAGTTGCGACGTACGTCAATTTAGTCAGTATTTAATTAAAATAAAATTGAATATCTACGTTGTAAGAGCTGGGCATATACATGACCTAATGTTAAAAATAAAATACATATTTCACTAAAATTCAAAAATTCCTTGAGATTGACCTGTGTGAAGAGCATTTAGGTGTCGTTTTTGTTAGTGGCATAAAGCGAAAGTCATTCTTTTTCAAAATATCTGCCATCACGTCTCGGAGAGAACAAATCTCCTCTTCTCAAATTATTTATCCGCCTTATCTCTAATAGTAACTCTGATTTTGCTGGCCTTCTCTCTTGTTACACCCTGCCCTTAGAAGATTATACTTAATCGATGGCAATTCGGATAAGTTACTCTAATCTCAATTCGACATAAATTTTCCAATGTGGTTTATCTGCTTGTAGTCTTTCGATTGGTTAGCAAACGGCATCTGTGCGACTATAAAATCTGTGAGACATTCTGGTTTCCCCCATAGACAAATGTCATTTTCTCCAACTTTACTGAATCAGCAATCTCATTGTTTTATGACCGAGTTACAGCTTATCTTATGAGATCTCGCAGTCGCTAACAACGTTGAAAACCCCTCTTTTCATATAGAAACTTATGTGTTAATAGCGGAAGAAAGTAAGCTGTTTCACTTCGGTTTTTTCCATATTTGATCTAATGGCTTGAGTTATTTTTGAGAAATTTTTAAATGGTCTCTCATTCTTAAAGTTACTATTAAACTTATTCATGAGCAATGTTATTCCACTTTAGATGGAAACAAGTCCGCTCCAGACTGTTTTACTGGGGACTTTGAATCTCCATTGGAATTGGACTGGGATCATGAACCTGGTAAGTTAGGTTGAATTTTTCACTAACAAATGCAATATTCCCTATCCTTCATCTGATTGGCCGGTGAAGTTAACCAATACGTTGGTCAGATTTATATTGACGCGGGTAACTTTATTACGCCGTTATGAGCTAAATTTTACTGCAAGATTTTGTAAAAATCAACAGTTTAATAGTGGAATTAAAGTTTCTAACAATTGAAATGGCAAGTTCGAACGAATTGGTTGGGACAAATTAAAAGACTATTTTTACCTTCAATGGCAGACGGGGAACATTGAACCAATTATTTTATTACGTTTTTAGATATTCGTGTTAGTACATAAGTTAATGTTAAAATGTATAAAGTATTACTGGATTTGAATAAGCAAATAGTATTTCTTCTTTTGCGTTTAACGAAACTGCATTGCAATTTAGGGTTTGTTAGTCGGTTCTCTATTAGCTAGTTCAATTGTCCAATAGACTTGCCATGTTTCACGTCATGGAAGGCAGTTTGTCGAGAACACGTACGGTCGAACCTGAGCAGTTGTGGCGCAAAGGGTGTTTTGATAATTATCTACTAGTTTGAATTTGAATCCTTTTTTATTTAAATAAATTCTCTTGTGCCTATTTGATAGAGTAGTAAAATGGATTTCTCTATAAAAATTGCTATTATTTCAAAAATTGTTTTGGCAAATTGTGTTGTTAATCAAAATATTTCTCGAATGTTTAGAAAAGTTCATTAGCACCTATCTCTTTCCTGGTCGATGCAACTGGGCACTAATTTGGATATAAAAACTATATAATCCCCTACGCCCCCTTACCTCTTATGGGGATTGGAGATATTTGCTTTGAAGAATACGAAGGAATGCAGAAAATCGGAGTTTCTTTTCATCAGGTTTTTCACATGTAGTTTCTATGAGGATGAGGGAAAGATTTGTAATGTCTCTTAATATCCATTGTCTAACTTTTCATTTCATTGGATCGATACAGTGTATTGAAGTTCAAATTAGCTACGCTTTCTTACAAATAGAACAAAATTTAAATAAACATATTGGTAGCTGTTTAAACAAGCCGATATCAAATGTATTTAAATTTCAATGTTTGGTCTTGATTTGTGTAATAAGTCCCGTTATTTACGTATTTTTATGCACGATAGAAGTAAATTTTGCATACATTTTTCCTGCGAGATTCCTGGTAGTTTCTATTATTATTGACCTTGAAATTGAATGAAAAAATTTATCGTTATGTGGTAAAATTTTATTTCACTCGTCTTCTTAATCGATTAACAAAAAATGCATCTACATTTAAAATATATAAATTTCGGTATGAAAGGGATAGCTTAAGGGAAAGTTAACTGAATTGATTATTCAAAACATTAATATTGTGCAATGATTTTCATGGAACCATTAAGCAATCAAAAGTGACTATTTGGTTATACGCAAAAAATAGATTCATTAAATTTTGTGAAAAAAAACAATTATTGATTTAGAAAAAGATATCATTTTCTAGGTGATTGTTAACACTAGTTATCTTCGTGTGTAAAAGACGCTTCAGCTGCTGAAATGTTAATAGTATGTGAAGGAAAAGCAGTCTTTGGTTTAGCAAATCCGAATACTAGAATACCCTAGTTGTGCTAACGTAAGTTACATATTATGATATACAGTGACGGTTTCCTCATCGATTAAATCAAATTTTGCCTTTTTTCGGTTGATTATGGATCCTCTAAAACCACTACTAGTTTAATTCAAAGTGCAGCAAAAGTGCTAAAAGTCGCTATCATTCATTTTGATTGATCGAATGAAGTTTTGATGGTCAATGGGAGTGGTCATAATACTACGATATGCAAAGTGACCTTACTTAGACAATATCTTAAAAGTATGAAATTGGCACCAATTAAGGTTAGATTTTAGCGTAAACGCTGTTATAATTAAAAGCCGTCCCTAGTCTTATCGGCCGTGTTTGATCATGACCAAACACGGTACCAAATTAACCGATCAATAATAGACGAAAATTGTGGAAATATTCACTTCATTGAATTTGTACGTCAGTTAGTGAATACGAACGCTAGGACATCGCAAAGTATGCTTAGCTCTTTATGAGAATATGAACAAATCAATTCTTACTTAATTTCAACAATGCAAGACTCTATATGCCTTCTACTTATTGCCAACTTCATAACCCTCCCTTTCCACTAATCTTCTAATTATTAGAACCTGGAAAATTGGTTTGCACTACCACAGACAGAGTAATAACTGCAAAAATTATTGACTTATTCAGTTCGCATCAGACTTCGTTCCTGCCTTCGATATTGGCGATACGTGAATTAGCTCTCATATCGCAAGTTTTACTATAAAAGTAATGCTTTACACAGAATTTCTTTTGTGATTATATTTTCAGTGCTATTTACGTTAGATAACTAGTACATAAATTGAGTCCTTTACTCAAATCTTATGACTCGTAATAATTACAGGAGCCTATGTCGCCCCTCAACGACATTCATCATTCCGAGGTCGGGGAAGCGTCAAATCCTGGTATACATCTCCCTTCGAGGACTCCCTTCTTGACACCTCAACTTCCATTACAAATAACGGTGCTGTTGGTGTACCCCGATCTCGTAATTGTCGAACTCTTCCATTCTCCGCTGGAAAAGATTCTGCCTTGATGACCCAATCTGCCTGTTTCTCCGGTCAAATGGTTGATTCAGGGTTTGCCGATCCCTGACTGCACTTCCATATATCGTGATAACCAAATGAATAGAGTTTTGATGTTGAATCTCCAGATTTCTTTTTTTCTCTCAATGTCTATCATGTTCCCTTCCTTTTTTTCACCTGTAAGCGCCACAGAGTGTAAATATTTAGGCAAACCCTCCATAACCTACAAGAGTTAACTCTCATATTCACAGTGTTTATGATGATGTATTCTCACTTTACCTTTATTCACCTCTGTTGTTTTCTTTCCTTTCCATTCAACACTCTTGTGATCTTATTTCGCTTAAAAAAATAAATTGCATTTACTGTCTACTGCCATATTTTCCCCACGTTTAAATGTGAATAGTCTGTGCTCTTCAATTGAAATAAACCCGTCAAAAAATGGTAGTTCCAACATTCACTGAGAATCTAAACACACAATTTGTGGGTTCATTGACTTGCTTTCTAACACCATAAGGGGTCATTATGGCGGACCTGGAGGCACTATCAGAGACGTTCACGTAAATCCTTAAATCTGACCAAATAGTAAATTGTCAAAAATATAAAATGAAGCACACATACACTTTGCGATTATTAGAAAACTTCGTCGTACACTTATTCAGGGCAATTTATAAGGGATACTCGAACGACTTGCGTAAAGTCTTAGTTGTTTTAAGTAGAAACCTTAATGTGCCTCAGAGAAGGGAACTAATTTAAAGAAATTTTGGGCTTATTCAACCCTTCAACGCCCGAATTATTTTTTGAAAAATGCATCCAACCGCACTCACGCGTGTCTCATAGCAGACTGATGCCGCCAACGTGATGAGTTCTGCTAGTATCAGACGAAGGCTATAGACGTATTGAACGTGTTTCAAACGGCAATAGCGCCTTCTTTTACGAGTCTAGTACCAATAGAGCTTATTTTGAAAGAGGACCGTACGGTTCTAAGGGTGTTAAAGGGTTAACTTTCAACTTGCCAAATAATCAAGTAGATTAAATTGAAGTATACTGGATTTGTACGAATTTCCCGGTTCTAATCTTGTCCTATCTAAATTGCCATGTTATAGGGAGGGAATTGATAAGATATTGGGATTAAAGTCATGATGTGAATTTCAATGCACTCAACTTTTGGTATCGGGTTGTACAATATTTATTCATTGGGTTGGTTCGATTTCCACAATTCAATCTCCCCATCCCTCCGGATTAGAGCTGCTTTTTATTCACAATGTCCAGTTTTATTATGATCATCGATTTTGCCTCTTTAATTCCTTTAAGAAGGCAAAATGCCATTAAGCAGACACCAACCAGCTAGTATTATAGTAGTACAATGAGAAGAATAATCGTCTGTCACATCAAATAAATAAAATTTAAACATTTTGGGTTAGTGTTCAAGCACTATGACTATCTACGTACGATGTCCCACCCAGAAGAAGAAAAAATACGCAGGCTCTCGTTGTTATGGCGTAAAGTAACTACAGTTTCGCTCAAGCCACGCACAGTATCTCTTATTCATGTTTATATACACGGAAAGATCTAGGAGTTAATCGTGGTGTCAACAATAATAGATATAATATTATGTCTACAACTTTGCTCCCGCCGTTTTCCAAAAGGTGGGGGTAGTAGTTGACATACATTAATCACGGATGTCGAACACTTTGTTTTGACATTTGTAAATATTACCCCACTTTGATATAACCTAATTTGTGTTTGCATAATAATAATATTTTTAATTAAATATGTCCGAATTAAAACCGAATTCACGTGATTTGCGGAAAGTATTGCTTTTTAGTTCAACATGAAAAAATCTGCGGACCGGCTGAGGCTCACCAGATTATCTCAGATACCCATGGTAAAACGACTGGCTATTAGTGACATAACGTGTCAGCGGGAATGGTTCCAACGTTTTAAGAGTGGTGAGTGGTGATTTTACTGTCGAAGACCGGCATAATGGTGGAGGGGAAAAAGTTATTGCAGACGCAGAATTTGAGGCGACCGATTCTTAGTGAAGACTCATGTCCAGATGTTGAAGAAGAATTATCAGAATCATTGGGTGGGTATCAGTGATCAAGCAATTTCAAAACGCCTGAAACAGTTGGGAATGATTAAGAAAGACGGATATTGGGTACTCCACAAGTTGGAATCAAGTTGAGATGTCGAGCGACGTTTGTTTGCTTGTGAACAGCTGAAGAAAGGCAAACACGAAAGGGATTTCTTCAACGTATTGTCAATGCGGACAAAATGGGTACATTACAATAACTCAAGAAACGCAGAAAATCATGGGGATTACCCGGTGGTTATACTGCTACCGGCCGAATATCTATCCCTCAAAGGTCATGCTTTGCGCTTGGTGGGTCCAGCTTGGCGTAATTTATTATGAATTTCTGAAACCATTCTATAACGTTAACCATCACAGGTGAGTGTTATGGAACGCAATTGATGCGCCTAAGCCGTGCTCAAGGAAAAAGAAAACCGGCCACAATTAAACGATACGATTGTACATGATAAGGTGGTTATTTCACAGCATGATAATGCTAGACCTCACGTTGCCAAGTTGGTGGTGAAAAAATATCTCGAAGCGTTGAAGTGGGAAATTTAACCTCACCCGCCGTACCTTCCAGATGTTGCTCCGTCTCATTTTCACCTCACTCACCTCGCTAAATTCCACATGGCCTGGCTTACTAGCACTTCAGTTCGTATGAAGAAGTGAAAAATTGGATAGACTCATAGACCTTATCGAAAGATGAAAATTTTTTGCCGCGGGATCCGCTTGCTGCCCGAGAGATGGGCCAAAGTGGTAGCTAACGATGGACAACACTTTGAAACTTAATGTATTTAATAGTTTCGTTGTAATAAAGCCCCTAATTAAAAAACAGCAGGAGCAAAGTTTTAGACCTAGTATAAAATGTTCATGTTATCTAGATAACACAGAAAAATCATTCTTAATAATTAAATTATGCCTTAACACTTCCTCTTTTAAAGCACTCCTTTCCCATAAAACTTCTTTTATGGGTTGAAGTTCTTATAAAGATTCCATATTACCTCTTGGTGGTGAGTGCCTTTTCTGGGGGTGTATTCTGGTGAACGACACAGCTTAGACGTGATTTCTTCTCCAATTAGTAATTCCATTTGAGATTTTCCATCGAGTTTTGGATGAACAGCCGTCTAGAAGTCTACAAGTACAACTTCCATTTTCTTGCCACAGCCCCCTTTCTCTTTTCATAGGAGCTGGCCTTTTCCCTTCTTCTTGGTTCGGGGCCTGACTTCGGATAGCTGAAATGGATGACGGACTTCGATTCAGTAAATATTCAAGGGCATAATTGAAGATGCTGCTTCTTCCTTCTGCCTGTTTTAAAACAACTTCACAATGATTCTTTCGGTTATTTTTAATTCGCCTCATATCATTCTTTGAGCTAACTATTGGTTCCGCCACCTTAATGACCATTGATCGAAGTTTTTGAGTGACGCTCTTCTTCTGAAATTCAATTTAGTTTAGCACGTCTTCTCTTGTGTGTTTGTTTGCTACACGATTTACAAATGCGAGCTTTGTGCACCCAAAATCGAGCAAAATGCAGGTCACAATAAAGTCACCGTTCAGACTGTGGAAATTTGAAACTTTCTAGGAAACAATTTTACTTGAAATTCGATTGACCTAATTGTGACCACCAAAATTTTGTTGATATATGCCACTGCTACATTTTGTGTTCTAATTTATCCATTTATTAAAAATAACCTTCAAAGTAATTTCATCAGTGACCAAAACTGTTTCGAAAATCGATAACAAACGTCATCCTGCCAAAGTGTTTGAAGCTCACTCTAAAACAGTAGACTTTTGAAATGACCCCTCTTATTTGTTAAAGAAATAACAAAGTTCAAAACGTGTTTTTGTCTCGCATTAATGGGCCACTTCGTATTCATCATGATTTCAACTTCCCTTACATTCAAATTTAATCCTAATAACATTAAGTTACTGCCATGAAGAGGCATTTTCATGGCGATTTTTGTTTAAATTACTGAAGTTACCCCTTCGGTGGAAATTTTTATGTTATAATCAAGTTAATTACCTTGTAAAATTGATAGTCCTGACCAGTTATATTCAATTTTGTTAGTATTCGCCATAGATAAAAATGTCAAGTACGAATTGTTACAAATGTATTTTAAAATTATATTTCAATATTCTGATTGATTCATACTGATATATTCAGATAAAAGACTGGTAATAATTTTAACCTACTGGAAACCGCGTATAAAGTCTTAGAGAAAACTTGTCCCTACTAGATCTGATCTTAGTTTATTGCCCATCAATTATAGACAAACTGGATATACCTAATGACAGGGGAAATCAATCATATTAAGGTTATCGTGTCTCAGGGGTAGTTTATTATGTCAAGACACTATGGGTCACACCATCCAACAGTTTTCTGCCTTATATACATAGTGTTCGGGATTAATTTGACAGTATTATGAAAAAAAAGAAACAGAAATGGCTACTGACTTCAAATTTAATTAATGTAAATTGAATCCAATAGACAAGGAAATTGCCCTAATCTCGAAGTGTTTTACCCCAAAAATCTGCCATTTGTGTCTATTGCCCGGAATCTAGAGCAAAATGATCTTGTGCTCTTTCTGATTCAGGTTCCGAAAATTTTTTGATTCTATCGAGTAATTAGGCTCTTGTAGTAATGGTACGATTGATGTCTTTCCCCGCAGCACCAAATACATAGTGGACCATTGCAACGTTTGAGTGGTCAATAATTCCTCGTAGGTACTTGAATCCAACCTTAGTCCTTCTTCCGAAAAAATGCGGTGGGAGACATTACATCCCACACACCGGATTTTTCATTCTGGAAAACCCCTAACAATTTTGGAAACTTTAGACTGCATGACTCGAGGAGTGTCATTTGAATTACGGTATGCAAGCCAAGCCATCTCTTATTCTGCCTGTTGTACTTTTAACCTGACAGGATTGCTTTCACAGTGCTGAGGGAACGTTGAATGACAAGTAAAGATTTTAACTTTGATGATCTGTTCGAATCATCATGATACAACATATTCTCCTCCATGAAACAGGCGGGTTCCAGTCATCCATTCTTGTCGTCATCACACATCATTGCTATAAAGACTTAAAATTACATAGGGAGTATAATGTGCGTGTGAATACTTTTGACACATTTTGAAAAATCGAGCAAATATAAATCTCTTCAATTTATCCCGAATTTTCTGTATATAAGCGAATTACATCGACTTGGCCAAAAATTCTGATAGGTTAACTGTTCTATCAACTTCGAATAAAGTGAATAAGACTCCTCCAACAAGTTAAATGGTCAAACTATGGAACTGTTGGATCCAACGGAGTAGATAACTCTGTACCTCTCTATATTAAATGGAACTATTGACACTTAAATTAGATAGATCCCCACTACATCCCCGAACTGCACTACTTTCGCCATTTCAAGGGTTTGGATTCCGTTCCATGATTAACACTTTACTAAGATGTTTGCATTGTCAAAGAAGTAATAATAATGGCCATTTCCTTGAACTGAACCACTCATGCAAGTATACAAGGTATTTAAAATAATCATTTTTAAACTCATCGATTTCAACAAAAAAAGTTTACAAAAAGAAAGAGAATGTCTCATGAATTTCGGAAGTGACCCCATAATGCAAATAATTATATCCCAAATTTGAGAACTCTGTGCTGTGCTACATTGTTAAAAGAAAGGATCACAGAGAACTCTAACTTCCACGTCCATCAGGAGAAGCGCTAAGTGCAGATTTCAAGTTTTTAGTCAAACATCCTTCTTGTAACACCCTGCAAGTGAAAAAAGTCATCGTGATATAAAGAAGGTACTGCTTCATACTACATTGCAATTATATTTTAGTTCCTACATTACATTTACCTAAGTAGACGATTATTATTAGCTAATCAGAAAGATTATTATTGCACCGAAAGTACTTTTAGTAAATGATAAATCTGCATTGATAGAACATGCTTCCGAGAAAGCGGTATCGAGGTGTAGAAGAATGAGAGTTTATAGATGGGAAGTAGTCAGAAAGAACTTGAAAGATATTTTTCCCTCTTTTTCTTCCAACTCCACTTCAGGTGTCAGAGGTTTCAAGCTATGCAAATAAATTTAGTGATATTCGTCATACTGAGCAGTGTTTTTACCTAATCTTAATTCATGCCTCAAATATAGCTTTCCAGCACTCTAATGATATATTAATTCTGTTTAGGAATGAATAGTCATAATTTTTTGATAAATCTCTCATAAGTTGATCATTGAGTAAATTATAATGCTAGTTTACTTTGCAGAGTTCAAACCATAAATTTAAAGCCTAGCGGGGCTAATTTTTAAGAACTGATACGAAAATTTGAAAGTTGGCTTAACAATGCATTTCTTTTGTAAGATTTGAATTATCCTGAACCTGGGTATGCATCCTCTTTTCACTGACACAAGTGCTTACGGTAATAACTTATTGAAATCCAAAAAATGCATGTAAACACCAAAACCCTTAATTAATAAATTAATAGACATCAACCATTTTGTGGATCGCTTTTTCAGAATAAATAGACCTCATAAATGCGCAAGTTTATTGACCTTAAACATTTACATGGTCGATGTAGTTGGTCGTGTAAACTGCCACAAACTCTGTTGCTAATTCATAACATTTGATGACTCAAGCGCTAAGATCTAAAGGGGAAGTTTTATGATGTCATGGCAACAAACGTCGTTCAAAGGATTGGCTATAAAACAGTTATGGGTAGAAACTCTCACAGTGACTGTATTCACTCATGTTTATCTTCTGAATTTATTAAAAGTGATTTGGGTCAACTTTCATACTAAGGCTTAATGGAAGAAATAGTGAGGGAAAATTCCAGACATAATCCTATTATCTATGCGTCTTAATTGCGCTGCTGTCCATATTACAAGTTAGAAAGAATAAATGAAATCACGGAGCAATCCATTAAATGTATACGTTTGTCAACGTGGTCTTGACACTGCGAACTTAAATTCACCTGAACTTTTCTGCTTGAACATTGGAACTTGAAGCTATACCAGAAGCTAAGAAGTACAATCCAACAACTTGTTTGCACGCATTAAAGTTTTCAGGCATTTTGATGCCCTGATTTATTTTCTCCATTCCCTACCTAGACTCATATTTAACCGCAATCAGTGGCTTTTCCTTGATGAAAATCTCCGAAGAAGTAATTATCTGCTTCAAAATCACTTTTGGGTAATTTTTAGCTCTGGAATATAATGCTCCAACGAAGGAACCTATTTCTACATTAAATAAACATTTTGCTTGAGACAAATTTTATTCAGTTGGGCATTTTTAAGAAATGCGCATATCAAGTCGTCCCATTTTGTAATATCTACGTGAAGGTCCCAGTTGATAAAATCTCCCATTTGATTGGAAAGCAACAGTGACGATTTCCTGAGAGGAAACGTATTTGCTATAGAAACCAAGGTAAGTGGCGAGTCACGATGAAACATACACTAGTAATTTTAATATAAGAAGTTAGTATCTATTTGATTACATGGATATTTCAATCGATTTCCAATAAATCTCTACTTATAAAGAAATATGAAGGTAAATTCAAATAGAGGTTGGAAACAAGTAGATTACATCAATTTTTCAATCCATTTTGGTTTTCTTGCTCTTTAAACATTCTAAAGAACGCTATTATTCTTATTCTATACAAATATATTATTTGGAATTTTGAAAAAGAATTCTTTAAATACTTATTTTGAGCAGAGAAAATCGTCGTCTGTATCTCAATATTTGCTTACTCCACTTACTTAAATTTCTATCTGAAGAGATGGACTAGTTTGAAACGCATTTCAACTAGAAAGGATATTTGTCAAAATAGCGTTGTTTTACAGTCTTTTTTATTCTCACGTTTTGATGAAACTGGACAACTGCTGTGCATAAAATTTTTGTGCCCAAATTTACCCTTCTCTGTATGGAAAACGCCTCAGCACTGGAAAGAAATTTAATTTATTTCATTTCAGTCTCCTTGAATGGAGTTTTAAGCATTACATAACGAAATTAAAAGGTTATTCAACATATATGGTACATTATAATTCTAGCGAGTAGTTGAGCTTAAATTCGCCGAAACATCACGTTGAACGGTTCCTGAAATCGGATCAATGGCTAATTTAATTACACTCAAATACCTCCGATCGATATTTTGATTGGTTATTGTGCCTACCATTTGGATAAAATATGAATTAAAATACATTCTCCTCATTTGGTTTGCCATGTCAAAATTCTAATTGTGACCTCTGGCCATGTATGCCAATGGCGAAGCATTCGTTTTTTTTCAATCCACAATTGTAATTCAAAATGAAGGTAAAAAATTAAATATCCAATGTAAAATGAACTTGATATGAAATATACATCATTTTAGAAATTTTGTTTATTGTTTTGTTACATCGAATGTACATTAAAAGTTATTGGTTTTTGAGAAGTTCCATGGAAAATGTAAAAATCAGTCTATATTTAGATTTATTGGAGATTGTAATACATGTGTGTTTTCCTCATTTATCAATATATTATGATGGTATATTTGTTCAGCATAGAAACCACAAAAACTTTAATGCATATTTTGCTGCAGTGTGGAAGTCGGAATTGTATTCCTTCAAGTTGAGGCAGGATTTGCCTTATAATCTGCTGTAAAGTGCAGAAAATTTTAGTAAAACTAGACATACAGTCATCAATCAATCGTTTATTTATCTTGAAAGGCACAGCAATTAGATAACAACAGGTAATTACGTTATTTTATCTTTCTCGGGAAAGGAAGAAAGTAATGAACTATGATATCAATGTTCAAATGGTCAAAACCACTTCTATTAAAATAAGAGATTGGTGATGTCTTGCAAGATAAAACTCTATATAATTGGGAAGTGGAGTAGCCATATCGTGTGTCTAAGTATCTGTGTTTATACTCAGTGCGTACACTTTATCCGTTATCTTTCAAGAAGCTGACAGTGACCTAATTTTCAATGAGTCTCAGTTCTTGCTTCTGTGCTTGTAGAAACCCTAATTCCAATAGTAAAGCTACTTTTGAAGTGGGACCAAATCCGGCTGCGTAGTGCTTTAGAAAACTAGCAATCTTACAAAGGTTGACGGGTTACAAAGGCACTTTTAGGAGTAGGAAGGGAAAGATTTAATAGTAACACAAACAAATTGAACAGATGAAATTGGGTTGGAAAGGCTAGGTGTAAGTTGCAGGTCGAGGAATTAGGGAGGAGGGGGAGGAAATTGGCATTTCAAAAGGTTGACAGGTCGTGTGCACTTTGTTTATTGATGGGAAATTGACAATTCTGATAGAATACAAGCTAGTCATTTCGCAGTGCATATGAGTCAGAGGACTCAGTTACCACAAGCTCTCATTTATATTGTCCAGACAGATTCAGTGTGATTATGGCAAAGTTGATATACTATGAGCAACTCTGGTTCTACCCAGTTCCGACGATTTTCGCACAGATTTCAAAAAATACCTCGATGTAAGAAACACTTGGATACAGTAGAAGACTATTGTTTACTAAAAACAGAAGTTATAATATCACATCTGCCTGCTTATAATCAACCGTTGAAGTATTTATTATTTATTGATGCCACAATAGTATTGATAACCCAAAGTTAAATAAAATTTGCCTTCTGAGCAGAACTGAACACAGAAATAATCCTTCCATTAAACAAAGAACATTCGTCACTAAATTTAATACACTGCCTTTGTATAGGAATGCTTTTAACCCCAAAGTTGCGTGTTTTCCCCACTAAACACATTTTCCTATCTGCGGTGACTAAGTTGACTTGCTGTTAAAAAGCTCGTTTTTGGCGCTTGCTAAGAGAGTACGGCTTTTTTCAGCTTTAAGGCATATTAAATGTCAAGTATTTGGTTAAAATGTTAAAACTACGACCTCCTTTTTACCCTCACTTTATTTTATTTTGCACAGCATAATTTTTGTTAATTTTGTTTATTCAACCTCAATTGGCTTTTATTAGTATTCGCTTTTATTGACTGTGCGGGCACGAAAAATATCTTTCAACTATTTTTATTTGTAAAATGAACCTCAGTATACGGAAACACCTAAAAACTGGTCCAATACGATGGAAGGGAAGCGTGTCAAGAGATGATTAATGGAATAAGGGCTTGAAGAGTACTCCTCTACTTGAATTATGGAAATAAGTAAATGTCCGTATTTTCGTAAGGAGTATCGCTCAGTGTGTGTAAATTTCAGGTATTTACTCATAGTTTTTTGAGGTGAGTTTAAGTTCGTATTAATCGTAACTTTTGATCAGTTAAAGCGCTTTCATAATTAGCCATTGGGATTCAAATGTTTTCTATCAAGATACGGCTAAGACCAGAAAGAGCAGTTTGAAAACGTATGTTTTTAAATAGCAGTGCTAACTTCAAGAAAATAAACATGACATCGTTAATGAAGAATTCTTATTTGTAAAGAGTTCTATCGACCCGACTAATTTTAGGAAAAAATGATATTTTACTGATTGAAAGAACAGTAAGTTAATATGAATTCTTTTCAATTCTTTACCCTTTCTTAAGAAAAATACTAGTTGGCAACAATGCACTCATGGAATTAAATACTCCAATTGAAAATGTTTATTTCAAAATATACTGCCCGAAACATTTTTTGATTCATTACGCAATCAGTATTTTAATCAAAACATTTATAGATATATTTTCTGCAACGCTCTCTTTTTTTACCTAATAATTGATCAATGGCTGTTGATTCATACTAGAAATACGTATTTAAAAATTTTACATTTGTAAAAAGATATTATTTGCCTAATTAAATTCGTGGTGTAATATCCGGGGCAGTGTTATTTTTTAAAGAGAACTTATTTGACCACATCAAAATAGTCAAATTTATGGTGATTCAACGCAAGCATTGAATTAGTTTGAAGAATTATATCACTTGCAGGTGTTTACGACACGTTCCTGCCTACTAGTTCCTGGGATAGTGTTCATATCTTCGCACCTTTCTATGCCTCCCAAAGTCGGTAAGTGATTAACATTGATAAACTAATTAAGTTGTATAATTAATTGCAATATCGATTTCTCCATACCGGCTTTCGGACAAAATCGCGTATTGCCTGTTTCGTGGTTAATATTACTGTTTATTTTCCCCAGCCAGCGATTAATTAACAAATGAATTTATAAAAGAGTCAAGGAATTCCCTTTCAATTAATCTTAAATCTCTATGGACTATTCAGTAAATTGAATAAAATTTAATAATCTTGTTTGTTGGGAAGAGGTTATCGAGTCGGCGCAGCCGCAAAATGGGAGTTGCCAAATTAATCGTTATCTGATTGGCTGCCTGGATTTGCTCCCCTTTATTCACTCCTAAATGACTTTTCCGCTTTTGGTCTCATTGGATTCGTGCGTCAAATCTCCCATAATTTACACATTTTTTCTGGCATTCCATCTGCCGACAATAATGTCATGATCTGGTAATGTGTTTTGATCGTCAACACTCGATTAGCATAGCCGGTTCTTCAGAAAAGAAATGTAGGAAAAAACTGTTTAGTGTTTACAGGAGTAAAAAGGTCTGAGACATAAACCTTACTGGAAAGATAAATCATTAATGCAAACGTGGTAACTAACTCCAATACTTATAGACGCATGAATACTTAAGTAATTTAAAAGATATCCATCCATCCAACGGGTCGAAGACCACTCGTTTGAGTATTAGGATGGAGGTGGATTATTGCCAAAGTAAAAAATCTGACCACTTCAACGCACTGCAAGCATCTTCATTCAAAACTCAATGTCATTGATCCTATATTGAAATTTCGGGTGACTTACCAACTAGCAATAATGTAAATTCTAATTTTTTAACTAAGTATTTGTGCTTTATAAATGCCCTATCCTCATTTTCAATAAAAAACATTCATGGCATTAATAATGTTTTTTTATTTTAAAATGGTTCAGATCGAGTAAACTCCAGTTATCCCTGATACATTGAGAGTTGTTCTAGTCGTTGTTTTTGCACTTAAACGTGCAGTGGTATTATATCGCCATAACCAAGGTGGCTTGACCAATCACAGAGCTAAATCAACTTGTTTACAAAGCCACAACATTATGAATTCAATCTCAATCACATCTAAACATATGAGAAATTGTTTAACTCAATGTTTTTAGAATTTAAATACAGTGAGATTCTCGGTGACAGACCTGTATCTTTCTTCTTGGTCACTGTCCAGGGTCCAAGGCTTATTGGACTTATTGTAATACCAGATTTTTGTATCTTCATAGTCAGTGACAATAATCAGATGGTTTTAAAATTCTCAAATATCTTCCTGTGTATAAATTTCTAATTGTAGATGTTAACACTACACAAGGAGGAGTCTATTTAAGAAGAGGGAATCATTAACAATTGGATAGGATTGAAAGGATCAAACAGGTAATATTTATCAAATTTTGGGGAAAGTTTCTATCTTCCAAACTAAAATAATCGTAGGCCTTAAGGGTAACTGAAAAAGAATAGCCTTTAATCAATTCTATCACAAAATTATTTAATTATCAAAATAAGTTGCCACATGATATATTTACCCCCGGAAATGATTAAGCTCTGTTATTAATTATTTGATGACGACATTATAAATAAAGGAATGACCGTTTCCATGTATTTACTGATTTAAGGTAAATTCCCCCTAACAGTCGAATTGTCAAATGCAGAGTAAGCTCGTTTATCAATACCGCCTACAGATGATTTAGAACACCCCTGAAAGGTGTGAATCGGGATTTTTCAACTCCATCCCACCAGAATTCTTGACCCTACCTATAAAATTTCTCAAGTCATTCAACCCAGAGTGTTTGATAGAAGATAGCCCTGCTGTTATTTGAATACCGATAAATGGGAAATGATTTTATCCTGATCACCCTTAAATCGCATTGATAGCTAGCTTTATAAAACTAAATTGATAAAGCCTGCAAAAATTCTAGCTTACCGAATCATCCTTCAGTGGTTATTTGCCACTCTAGCAATTATACAAAAAGTAAAGAATGTCACATCAACTTAGATTAATCCAAATTCATCTAAATCTGTGAAAACATTTGATTCAAGATTTTGATTTTAAGTTATACTAGCGTTAAAACAAGTAATTTAGTCTTCCGTTTCATCAACATACCTCACCTCTTCGAACTCTGTCAGTATTTAGCTTAGATTACGCACAGTGCCAATTAACATTATTTTATTTGACTCCATAAAGAGCTTCTAATCACTCTAGGATGCTCCTTCGTATTAGCTTACTAACAATTCAACCTAGAATATTTAAATTCGCGAGCACCGAATATTGATCAATCACCAGTTCAATGGTAATTAAAATGAGAGGGTTGAAAATGTCTGAAAACATTCATTCAACCTAGGTAAAAAATAGGTCGCGCTTGAGGTCTGGCTTGCATTGTTCTAACCGACAACCCATTAAAAAGGAAAGTTTCTTGGTCATATCCCATGTTCTGAATTTACGGAAAGACACAATAATTTCTATAAACGTAGAAAACTCTGAGGACGCTCAAATAAAAATTTCGCATCCTTTCGTCTTTTCTACTGAGAAGATATGAACAGTACTGTTGATAAGGAATTTCATTGTTTAATTATTCTTCTATCTTCGGAGTTGGATTACATCTATCTAATACAATTTCTAGATTACAATCTTACACGGCTTAAAAGTTATATGGATTAATTTGTGCATTTTAACCCTTGAAAGGCGTTATTTTATGCCCCAACGACAGCGTCGATTAAAATAGGAGAGAAATCAAAAAGTGTCAGACAACGAAATTTATGTTGATATTATAAGAATTACGGGATAATTCGATATAAAATAAAGAAGAAATATATTGCATGTCAAAACCTCGAAAGGTTGTTTGTAATAAATGTCAAAGCAAAATCTATTAAATTTTAAAGACACTCTAAGAAATATTTAGAGTATATATCAACGTTACAAATGAAATCAAGTAATTTATTATTTGACATGCAATTGTTTAAGCTCACAAATGTCTTAAGTCTGAATGGCTAAACTAGCGTCAATGATAATCCGCTAGTTTTGAATTTGTGTACGAAATGGTGGAGATTTGCGAGGAATTGCATAAAAAAGGAAATTCCTTTTTTTCTGAGGGGAAATACCAGCAAGCCATTGATTCTTATAAGGAATGCTTAAAAAACTCATCAGATGATAGAAAGCGTCAGCAGGTTGTAAATCGGAACTTAGCTCAATGCTATCTTAATCTGAACAAATACAATGAAGCCGTACAAACAGCAAGCGAAGGTAATTAATATTATTTGGTTCAAATTCAATTCCTTAGCCCTTAAAATATGTCCTACTGATACGAAGGCTCTATTTCGTCGTTCGGTTGCCTTTGAAAAACAGGGTGAACTAAAGGAGTCCATTGAGGATGCTAAAATGCTTATTCAACTGGAACCGAATAACAAATCCATTCAAGACCTGATTCGAAGAGTTGAATCGTACATCATAGAAAAGAAAGACTTCGCTCAAAGTCTAAAAGGAAAAGTGGACTCAATGTACTTCATTCTTACTGACGACAAATCTGATGATGATCTTATTGGGAAGGCTTTATCAAACATGATCGCTTTGGTTAAAGATGAGGGGAAGACTGCGGCAAACACTCTGTGGTCTCATCCGAGCTGTCAGAAATTGTTTGATTTGACAAATAGTAATAAGACAAACATTGTCACCACTACCCTTCTGTTATTAGAGAAAATTGTGAAAGCTGTTCCGTCATTGGTGAGTTACTGGATATCTTTTCCCTTTTCCAGTGAGATATGACTACTTATTTTATGACCAATATATTTCATATTTAATTGGTCAATGCAACAGTGCTTAAAATGCCGGACTCTATTTCAGAATTCTTTAATGCTCCCTTTTTCATTTAACTAGGGAGTAATAGTTATCGACAGATTGACGAACAAGTATATTTTTGGACGTGTACTTTCATCGAATGTTGACGTATCGGTCGAAATGTGTAAATTCATCTCGCATATCCTCGAAAGTATCACTGAGATCAAGTCTTATAAAAAAGCCCATGATGCTGCCTTTGAGGCCGCTAAGCGTGACAAGACACAAGCTCAAACTTTCCTTCCCAAAGAGATCTATCCCGCCTACAGATTGGGTGGGTGAATTTTGATTTCCTCTAATTTTACTTCAGTAATCTCTAAGCCTTGATCCTTTTCACCATAATTTGTCTTTGGAAATTTCAAGAAGTATTTCCTTAAGTGCCTCCCCAATAGACACCACGTATGCGCTTAGTGTGCGAATGTTCGATCACATGCGCGTGCGGACAGTTACTTATCGATTGCTTTTTTTGGCATTTGTCACGCTTCCCACCTGGCCAATAATATCAGTTCGTTAGCTTAGGTCACTAAAAATATGAATTATCGGTTCGCCTATTTTTTCATCGATTTTTTGAATTTCTTTGTGGTTAACCTAGTGAAATTCCTTCTTGCCAAAATCCATCTAACTGCATAGAATTAGGGTGATTTATGAGGGTTAAATCAATAGGTTAAATTAAAAATGAATAGCCATAAGGTGAATAATTTTTTGACCTTCAATAAATTTTTAACAAAGTAATTTAATTTAAGGGACTTAATGGGTTTTTTAAGTTTCTACAAAGAGCTTAGAAAATATATTTCATCTTTGGTGGTGTTTGCTACCTGTTGAGTATTTATGAATATTTGTTATAGCAATGTTTGGAGTCCACTTAACAACATGTTACACTGATAGACGTTTCAGGTTTTTGTGAGATCTTTCTTTTATTTTTTCCACGCTTACAAAAATAATATTTTGTTGCATCACATGACTCATCAGAGACACTATTTGGTAAAGTGCTGAATGACCAACTTTGGCCAAAAGGCATGACCAGTTTACTGCGGTTTACAAACTCTTAGGGACCTGTCTTATTCGTAATTTACCATCATCGTACTTGCTTTATTTTGCATAATCTTTTTTACTTTTTTTTTGCTGTTCACTCAACGAATGTGCTTGTACTCAGATGTGAACTGATATATTTGAAAATTCGAAATAAAGCGTCATGGAACCAGGCTTCCATTTTTCATTTTTTTTATTTCTGTACTTAATGTAAGGGTATTTCTTCTTTATTACTCTTCCATTGGACTTCTTTATGTAGATATACCAAGCTCTAGCTTTGTTAGTCTTATTTATGACTTTATACAACTTCTAGAACCTTCCTAAGCCCATTTTGCAAAGTGTTCATAGCAGGGAAGGCTTCAAGAAGTCCTTTAAAGGTTTTATCGACCACCCCCCCCCCCCTTTTTGACTGGAATTAACTAGTGTGGTTAGCCATCCATATCACTGCATGTGCAACTATAAGCAATGAAATTTTAACCTCTGTTTTTAAAAAATGTATGTTGACTACTGCACCTTTACCTCTCTACAAAGCTTTCTAATAAATTTTGTAAAATGACTGTTGTTTTGTTGTTATTGTGTGTTTTACATTCCCAACAGATCCAGCGCTTGAAGGAAGGGTTCAAGAACTTTTGACCCAGATTATGCGAGCTTCAAATAGCTACCGCCTAGAAGCCGCCGCCAGAGATGTTCTCATTCAGACTCTCACCTGGCTTATCCCATGCGAGACAGGTATCGGGTGGTCAAAACGTTTCATCAACGCTGAAGGTGGGTATAATCGTGAATTGCTGTACTTTCGATACCCTCTTCTCTCTATAATCGCTCTTCTCTTTCAGGTAACATTGAGCGTCTCTTGGAAGTTGCTGCAGCAACTTGTCCTGCAACTGCTATCGACAGAGGCAACCCAAATTTATCATCCTCCCGTAGAAAACGCTTAGCTGATGAGACATCTCAAGTCGAAAAGGAAGCCGGGTTGCCGGAAATTTCTCGAGGTGGCCTCCTCAAAACCTCACACAATACCCGTCTTATTGTTGCATGCCTTTTATCCAGACTATTTAATGATCTTAGGTCTGATCAGGATAGACAGCATTTCTGCCAGGTCTGTGTGGACTTTGTTATGTGAGTTGTTAATAATTGAGAGGATTTAAATGGTCAATTGGTTTAGCTAAATATGTCGTAAGAGTGCCAATAAATTGTCCTTAAAATTCAGTTTTCTTATCAGAGAATGGGAGTAATTGCATTCATTGTGAAGTTATTGTAAATCCTAGTTATTTGGTATATCACTTCCCTAGAAAATCTGGTTGGCGGTCTTCTCGTTTCTCACAAGATTTTTTTTGTCTTCGTAACATTTTACACTTGACAAGCCTCATCAACGACAGTTCTTAATTAAAGCACGCTTAGAATAGTTAAACTAGACACAACGATCCGAGAAATATTTCATTTCAGTTCGTTTGTAATTGCTATCACCTTATTTATTTCGACTGCAAAGAGATCTCTTTCGTCTATGTCATATCGCTTCAACTCCTTGATTGTCTGATTTAAAACTAATCATTATTTGTCATCGAATAGAACTAAAGATTGCCCATTTTTCATTTAATATTGCAGGGAACTTCTCACAGATAAGTTTATTGAAAGTAAAATCGAAGCCGCAGCCATAATCGGTACTCTCTTCAGCGGCCCCTACGAAATCGGATCCCGTGTCCTTGGAACCGAGGGCATTCTTGAAGGCCTCTTTCTCCTCACCCAATCAGAAAATCTTGCCCATCAAACTGTCGCCCTGGATACTATCATTTTGGCGACTACTAAGAAGGACAAGTGTATGGCTATTGTCAATCAAGCTGTCCCCATTCTGCGAGCTCTTTACAAATCGCCTGACGATGGTATCAAAGTCCGTGCCTTACTTGTAAGCGAATCGCAATAAAATATTCTCTACTGACAAAGTTTCAGTACCACTTTATACAAGTTCCATTGCATAATCAGTTAAAAGCTGTCTGCCATTTTGTGTTCAGGGCTTATGCAAACTCGGTGTACTAGGTGGTTCAGATGCCAGTATTAAGAGCATGGCTGATGGTTCAACAGTTATTCTCATGAAAGCCTGTCGAAGATTACTTCTCGGGGAGTCCTCTAATGCTCTTCGCGATGATCCAAATTCAACACGGTGGGCTATCGATGGTCTAGCCTATCTCAGCCTCACTGGAGAGGTTAAGGAAGCTGTTACTAAAGATAAAGTTCTTCTCGAAGCCGTATTCAAAGTTGCCGATTTGGGATACTACGATACGGCCTTCCCATTGGTTAGTTTCCTCGCAAATCTAACAAATAGCTTTCCCGAGAAAGAAGTTCTTCCAGAGATGGTTGAAATTGCAAAATTTGCAAAGCAGCACATTCCAGAGAAACATGAACAAGATGAGCCGAAGGTTGTCGCTCAGAGACGTAAAACTCTTATTGATATTGGGTTGCCAAGCTGTTTGTTCAATATAACAACTAAACTGGTGACAAAAACTTCGGCTTCACAGCCACACGTTCGCGAAATGGTCTCAAGGTGTTTTACAATTCTCTTCTACTATCAATATATAAGTAATTGTGAATTATATCTTTGGACTCCGTTTTAGAATTTACCTCTCGTGTGCAGAGTGTATAGACTGCCGTGGTGTATTAGTTGCTGCAGGAGCCGGAAAAGCTCTACTAAATCTAGCATTGAGTGAAAATACAGATGAGGGAAAATATGCGGCGTCTCAGGCCCTTGCGAAATTGTCAATTACTGCCGATCCTAGACTTACTTTTCCTGGCGAAAGAGTAAGTCGTTGGCGCTACATATTGATGCAAGAAATATTAACTTTTATTTAATTTAGTAAATTCATTTTTTATAGTCTTTGGAAGTCATCAGACCACTTCTCCAACTTCTTGATATGGAATGCCCAGCTCTACAAAACTTTGAAGGCCTTCTTTCTCTCACAAATCTAGCATCTCTGGATGATAAGCACCGGTAAGATTCCATTCTCTACTTATAAATAATACTTTCTAAATGCATGGTGTTGGACAGGGCTGTTTTCTTTTTGCATAGTTCTCGTATGTTGGCTGAGGGGGTACTTCCAAAAATTGAGCACTATATGTTCGAAGAACATGAAGACCTACGTCGTGCTGCTGTAGAGTGCTTTGGCAATCTTGCTCAACATCCCGCCGTAGTCTTAGCCTATGGAGGTGAAGGAGATCCCGAAGACAAGACAAATGGCTCTTCTGAGACAATTCTAGCTAAATGTGGCTCTAGTGGCTCGGAAGTTATCAAATTGTTGACCTTATACTGTTATGATGAGAAAGACATCTTTCTTGTACGCGCTGCAGCCGGTGCATTAGCTGTGTTATCTCACGATATTGGCATTTTAAAGAGGATCACTCAGGTTGGTGTCTGTTTGTATCTCTTTTAGATAGTATCTAATATCTTTTAAAAAATTTTAACTTTAGGTAGACAAATGGAAGGAGAAGTTCGAAGCCTTAGTGGCACATCCATCTCCAGCTATTCAACATCGGGCGGCCTACATCCTTCGCAACTGCATCGTAGTTGGTGGGGCTGATATCTCTTTGGATATCGTCCAAACTTCTAAAATTGTGGAGCTCCTTGATTATTTGCTTCATCTTCCGGATATCACAGATTCGGAACCACTTAATCCAGAAGTAATTGTCCTGGGTCAGGTGTGTAACGCGGACTTAAATTTCTCACAATTTCAGCTTTATTTTACTGAAATGTGCTTTCGGGAAAGGTATTATATTTAGAGCCAAAGAGTGATGTAGAAGTCGATGAATAGAAATTTTTTTCGATTGAAAATGTGCAGGAAGGTACCATTTTAGCCTTTAGAACGATTTCTACTACTTGATGATAGTTTTCATTTATTTTGACATTTCAGATTTGGCTTAAGTCGGTTTTCCAAGCATTAATTTTTTGAAGGCTGTTGCTATCAGTAGCATTTTAGTATTTTGCAGAACATTTGTGATAGGGTAGAAGCAAATTTGCGCCATAATGAATCGCCGATTCTAGTATATCCTTATATAAATTTTTATAATGGTCTATATCATTTTTCCCCTTTTTTTAGAATTCCATATTTGCACTAAAATTCGCCAAATATAGTTCATTTCCCTAATTAATTATAACCTCCATCTTTCTGAGAAATTGACTTTTGTTTCTTGGGGCTTTAACGTCATAGCTTGGCATTATCACTTAACCTGAAGCCCTTTCCCATCGTTAGTCCTTCTACTTGCAAAAAAAACGAACTGAATAGGGTGAAGGAAGAGCTAATTACGCACTCACTTAATTAGGGCATGCAGCTATCTTATTATTAGGCTACGGTGGTTTGATGGTGACTAATAGCACCAAGTAGAGGTCCACTTGGAAACCTGATATTCATCGCGACTGTTAAACTGATTCAATCATTCTGGGGCAAATATCCCATTTATCAAACTACTAATCTATCCTCTGCAGATACTTGCTAAAGTCTATGTGCAATTTTCACTGTTTGAAGTTTCAAAGAATTGATCCAATGTGTGTTCGTCTGTTTACTTATAATAAGCATTGTAGATTTATTGGTATAACGTTAGAGTTTAGAGAAAGGATGAGGAGATTCAGCTCACGGTTTATGAATTTTTACTCCTTCACGTTGTGGATGTCGGTATAAAAATGAGACGTTTAGACCACTATTGTCTTTTGTAAGACTTAAAAGCACCGAAAATCGTGAAATTGAAACGCTTTTCGTTCTCTGTCAGCAACTAGTCAGTGTACTCGAAGATCTCACAAAATTTCCATTTCAAAAAATGTTCTACCACACTGCATTCATGTTTTTTTTGAGCGGCATAAAACTTTCTAGACGTAATTTTACCTTTTGGACTATATTTTTTTATTTGGTGTGCTGATTTAGCATGATGGGAATAATTGCATCGCGCTCCAAGCCCTCGGTCTTCTTTTTGATCTGTTGCTAACTTTTCGCGAGCTGACACTAATCCAGACCCTAATGAATCACTCACCATCGAACGTACTTTTAGATTTAAAATATGCGCGCACACATTTCAAACTTTATTTACTTTACCAACGTCGTGCTTCCCATTTTGTGTTTAATTGCAGGTTTGAATTTATTTTTATCATGTTGCCATTTTTGGAAATGATTTGGGAGTCATAAATCCATTCCCTCCCAAAAGAGGGAACGTTGTGAATTTTGTGTCAGGATGGCAATTAGTCATTATTTTTATATTTCGTCAATTTGAAAAAGAGATCGCTTCAAAGACAAGGAGACAGGTGTCTTAGGGAATTTCATTTTTGAAGCCAACATTTCTAATGACTCTCAGATTTCTATGTGCAATAAAAGTATTGTAGACGCTATTAGAAGTGCGGATTTTGGATAATTATAAATTTTTTTAAAATTAGCATTTTTACTCCTTTAAAAACAACTGTTGATAGTAGTTTGATCGACTTCTTTTCCTTAGGTAAATATTTTTTTTGAAATTAATCTTCCTCTTCAACAATTTTGCACGACTGCTGTTTCTTGTTGACAGTGATTAGATCCAAATAGGATTTCTCGCCCAGGCATTTGTTTTCCAATTTTTTCTTCTATTTGGACGAGAAATGTTTACGAATTGCTGATATTGTTGTAGTTTCTGCGTTTTTATCGGTCTCCTTCGGACTGACTCATAAATATGAGGGGGGGAGTTTCGGCTTAAATTTGAAATCTACATTCTCAGCACTTCTGCTGATGTCCGTAGAAGTTAGGATTCTTTGCGTTCCTTTCTTTTAATGACATTATCTCCAATTTTTGTGGAGCTAATGTGTTTCATTATTCTGTAGTGTAATGAATTATAATTTAATTCTTTCAGGGCCGCCCAAAGGAACTTATTCGTGAGGAAGCTAAATCCGACCGAATAAAGTCTCGTGAACTCGCCGAAATTACTTTGAAAAAACTCGTAGAATACGGTTACATCAAGCCAACTCCCAAGTAAATTCACACTCTGCCTCGTGCCTTATCTGAAGCAGTTATGATGCCTTCGTTTTATTACTTCAGTGGCATTTTTTATGAGTGACTTTCTTTAATAACACTGCATTTGTCTTTTTTGAAGCATGCTTTCTAGTTATCTCTATATATTTGAGCTTATTATTGAAGCACAATATGCATATCGCCAGTTTTTTGAATGCTCACTTACTTTTGCAACATTGCCTATTTGATATTGGCGTGGGGTTCTTCTGCGCACGTAAATGAGTTCTAAGGCGAGGACGATGGTTATTGCACAAGTTGCTAATGGCTATTCTGTTGACATCAAAGTAATAAAGTTTAGTTTTTACTTAAATATAAATTTTTACAAGATATTTAATCACTATGGCTATCCTACTTTCGAACAACAAGCTGCTATTTCGTTGTCTAACCAGGCAAATATTCCTTGATGGTTATGTCCTAACCTTTCAACTAATCAACATCGACTGTCCACTTAGTTATGAGGGTGGTTCAGGCTAGAGGCAGGTCTTGCTGAAATAAACTCGGCCTTTGAAAGCTCTCATATCCCTCACTTCCCTTTCTATCCCTATTGAAATAAATAATTGTTCCTGTGCTAATCTCTGTGATTCAGATATTGTTATCCCAAATTCAAGAGTTATCGAAACAGCGGGAAGTCTAAATAATAGAGCGCTACTCCTAACCAGGCTCTTTGACATAGTCGTTTCCGCAACGGCAGTTTTTTAAACTCTCAGACGAACATGGAATAGTTTGTGGAATTGCAAAAATACGATCGATCGCTTCTGAAAATTATGATTAGTCAAAATTTCACTAATTCCTGGGTAGAGTGGGTAATAGCTTGCTTAGTTGTCTGGGCAATATATCCTAGGGCTTAAATTTAGGAAAATAAAGCAATAAACTAACAATCGAGTAGCAACTTACAACTCCAAATCAAAATTGGGATGAAGTAGGACTTCTGATACTATGGTTTTCTCGACATTCGGATTCTCTCCACATTATCCCTTGCTGATTTTTTTTGCAATCAAAATTCAGTTGTTTTCCCATGGTAGAAAAGTAGAACATTATTTGTAAATGCTATGGTTATTAATAATAAAGCAATTTCTTTTATTCTATTAACTAATGACTTTTTAAATCATTTCCCATGCTCTATGTACTTCCCTTTCTCCCCAATAGCTTAGTGGTTGAAAATGTGATTAACTAATGACGTAATGATTAATTATGCGATATATATTTGGAGATAGTTAAAGATTGCTATCATTGCCCCATTATACCCAGAAATGTGGAAAATGGACCACATGAGGATATTACTCTCGGGAAATCCTACTCTATACGCGTCCTTCAGACCCGAAAACAGCTATATAATAGCTGGTGTTCCATACTCGAGTAGAAGAGCGAATCCTACTCTTCACTGCTTCTTCAGTTAATTGTCTAAATTAGTCACCGACTAACATAAGGTTTAAGAGGGATGGAAATGCATGTGTCTGTTTTATGAATTTCCACTTCTTATTTCGTTAATGCTTCCATTTGATTTGCTAGGTATGGTATTTGATTCATACTGAACACATAGGTAATGTACCGAGTTCCAGAATTAATTGAAATCTATGCCTAAATAGAATATATCCTGAATTTGCATAAAATTCATCTCAAATGATGCAATCGATTGCAGTATTTACCAATATATATTTTAATGTGATGTGTCCCAATTGTCAAAGTATTTTATTGATGCTTTACGATTATTTATTTCTATCAAATGGCAGGCTTTATGATAGTTATCATTAGCCCTTAAGTTGACTTCGGGCTTCACAGAGGGGAGGAACATCAAAGTCACAAAAGTCGGGAGGGGGAACGGAAGAGTGATTCACAGAGGTAAGAGAGAGACAGGTAGATTATATTACGATTATATTATGCAAGAACTTCCATTATTATGGTGGGACTTGAATCTTTGCTATTCGTCTCAGTTCCTTTTAATCGAAAGAAAAAATCTACTCTGGGAGATTCTGACTTGAACTGTGATACAACATGCCGCTTATTTTATACGAATGTTTGCAAAAAGGGGTAAATTATATTGGGCAAATTAAGGCAAAGATCATTGCGTTGCAATGACCTTATCAGTTTCCTTAATTAGCTGGTCATTTTCCTTCAAGTTTATATTTCCTGAATATCTAGTTTCATTGCGCTTAGGTCGCCACGCACTTGACGCTCTCTCAGCGATCTATCCACTTTCGCTGGGCCATTTAACCCATAGAAATAAAATCTACAATTTTTCATTTTAGAAAAGTGCACGAAATGGGGCGAAAGTTCAAAAAAAAATAAAAGAGGCAGAATAGACTTGAGAGTACATTTGGGATTTGAAAATATTTGGATCAGTTTGCAAAATAACTGCTAAATGATTAGATCACCACTTCACATTACAAGATTCCAATTTCCTGAAAACTGGCCTATATTACTTAACAACTGCTTTTTCTAAATGTCCAGGGCTTTTTGACTGATTGATTTTTTGGGTTGGCCGGTTCCTTCAATTTCAGCACATTGTTAACCCTCTTTTGAAGGAAAAGCAGTTTAATTAACTCTTACCTTTTCTTACTTTCCTACAGCCAATTGGAGCAGGTTTGTAAGACTAATGAGGTCATTTTGAACATATCAGAGCTCACTGGGGTTCGTTCACAGAGAAATTTCAAACAAGCACACACACATTAATCCTCTGCAATTTGTCCATTTATCACACTTACGAGTCACGAAACCCCCAAACACTTTGTCGGTGTTCTTCATCTCCATGTCTTGCGATGGGGAATCCGTAAATCAGGGAAGGCCTGTAGGTTAAGTTGTTTATTCCTCGTTGTGCATTTTTTAATTATACATGGTTCTCAAAAGAACTTCTTGTGAACTTGAATGAGCCAAACAAATTGATGTAATATTTTAGTCCTCTCATAAAGCGTAGGCGTGTTAGATACACTTTATGCAGTTACTTCACAGATGACCGAATGAGGCTCTGATGGCAAAATATGTCAGGAAATTTTGCTTTAAAGAATGGAAATGAATTGATTCGCTTTGCTCTGTAAAGCCTATTAACAACAATAGCGATGATTGTTTCTTTTTCATATTCCTTGTGAGGGCTGTGCTATAAATAAATGGCTACTGGTATTATCCAAGCAATTTATCTACGGCATTACGAGCGGATCAGATAATCCCCATGGCCAGAAAGGGGAATATTTCATGCTAGAAGATAAGAGCGAAGGCACTGTCAACATATTTTGTCAACTCGAAATGTCAGCGGTGTTTCGCCTTCGTACGATCAATCCTGTTCGTGCCTTCACTCATATAATTACTATCCAATTAGCAAAATGATCAAATACAAAAGCAACCTATCTCAAATATGGTTTTAAAGCAGAGAATTTCTTGATATAATATATCACATAACTCGCTTGAAATGCTAACGTATTTGTGTAAGTTCTGATGTTCCGATTGAGTTGAAATGGAATGTCAAATAGAAGAAAAGCAAGAGGTCTTTTTGATTGACATTGGGTGTAAGTTAATGTTGGAAGGATGCTCACATCAAATTTTTTTTCCAAATATTGAACAGACTAATTTTTTAACGCGTGAGTTCACAGTTATCTGGACAAATCAATTCATATTGACTTTTGAGTTCTAATCAAATTCTTTTATGAAAGGAAAGAATTTCAGTAATACCGGTTTTGGAGTAGTTTTACTTTTCTAAAAGTAGCATCGATCCGAACTTTTAGCTCTACGAACATTTTTTAACTTCAGAAAATTCCACTGATGATGGTAGAAAGTACTCGAATAACAGGCTTACACAATATTTTAACTTAGCAAAGAGGAGATAAAATAAATCAGTAAGCACTACTAAAATTAAAATTAGATGGAAAAAAGTAATTTGCTTTTCGCATTTACGGACTAAACTTGGATGCATTAACTAATGAGAAGCTTAGAATGCGCATCATAAAATAGAACAAGACGAAGAAGGTGTTTGCAGACAAACTTAGCCAGCCAATGGCACTCGATAGCAACGGTGAATTGATTAATATCGTCATTTCTACACTGGCCTGAAGTCCCTCCTGCATTATGTGACTGAGGAATAATTTCTCGCAAGGGTCTCAAGGTGTCAATTTTTTTCAAAACATTTAAACTTATTAACCCCTTATGTGGTTAACAGCAGAGGGCAAGAATGTACGTGTTTTTATGCAGGCTCTTCTTAATGCGGACTGTGAGGGATCCTCATGCAAATGCTTTGAATCCACATGTTAATTTTTGCAAAATTTGATTTGAACTTATCTTTAAAGTTTGATTAAGGTCATTAAGTCATCTCTCATTCACTCCAATGCAAACCGTGCCAGTATGCCCATAAATTGCTCAGCTGTTGTATTTTGGCAAATAATAATTATAGCAACATGTAAAATTGACATTTAAAAATGATATCATCTGAAAAGATGATTCATATTGATTTTTGTCAATAATGGCAATATTTTGTTAGCTCCAATTACCAAATTAGTGCGACCTCATAGGCTCTCAAAATAATTAATATAAGATTAAATACTACACACGAATACATTCGTAGAATTCCTCTCTGGTTAACGAATTTTGTTTTGTATGGGTTCCTGCCATGTTACCACAGATAAAACTGGATAATGTTGATATCTTGAAACATTCAAAACAGCCTTTAATTTTGAAGTTTGCAGCTGAATGTCAACGTCAATATGTTAGTTTTTGAATTCACTTTCCTTAATGCTTGTGCGAATTTGTTTTTTAGGCCAATGTTCATTTACTCACCTAGTCGTGATGTACAAAATAAATTATCCTTTTTCTAAAAATTTGGAAGCGTTAATTTCTAATTGTAAATTGTGATATTAGCAATACGTAAGACTCTTCCTAATGCAGTCAATTTTTACTTACTAATTATTAGTTGAATAGCGGCATTTCAATGAAACAGATTTATTTTGCCATTAAATAAGGGAATATTGAGGGAACTCGAAATGCACGCTTCAGTCAATGAAAGCCAATAAATACTTTAGTAGATGGCATTTGCAAACACTTATTCGGACGGCATATTTTGTAAAAAATTAATGGCTTTGAGGAATAATGAACTGCAATTACTGTGACAGGTCAAAACTTTACTTCATATTTACAGGCGGATGAAAAGAAGCTGGGTATTCTCATATTCAAGAATGAAACACGTTGTTGGCAATCTATGAGGTACACCAATCTGATGGTGGATTGAAAAGTTGGCAATGGTTCATTCAGAAGGATATGACCATGTCAATGTGACATGACGTTTTGTCGTGGTAAGTGAGAACGACCTTATAAAACGAATGTCTTATAAGATCGGTTTCAGAATTCCTTCTTTTTATAATTTTAACTTATAATCTTTTGAACGAACAAATAGTTCACCATTTTTGGAAAGCAAGACTTTTATTTCTTACTTCCTCTAATTAATTGTCACTATTTATATTCATTTGCTCGAGATTTATTTCCATAAGGATTAGACAATTTGGGTAGAGTTTTGCTATTACTTAAATTGCAAAGCACAGAAATGAGGACTGATAAATGCAAAAACAAATAGTTGAACCCAAGACACTGTTGTGTTTTCATTGGTGTGGGAGAATTGTTATAAAATAGGCTTGCTTGCAGAAGACAATTAAATACACTACAAATATGCAGTCTGTAGCGGATTAGCTACCTAACTAAGCCCGACTGTACTCAGAAACCTCGGTGGCAGAGTTCTCCTAATACGTAAGAACCACCAGAATTAGCTAAGCTATCGCAAAGCTAAGAAGAGACAGAGGTATCCAGGGCACGCGTTTATTCTAGACATGCATGGCGTGGAGTGTAATGTGCTGTGTATATGTATGACGTGGAACTTAGTCATTATATACACTTTATAATATAACCTCATATAACTTGCATCATTGATTGGTCGGGTAATCGTGTACTGGAATTGATTGATCGTATTGGTATTGGTCACTGATTCTGCATTAGCCATGCCAAAGTTGTGTCCCCACAAGTCCAATGGAAAATACAAACGCAAAATTAATGGATAAGATAACATTGAAATAGGGACCCTTTGGACTGATTAAAAGTCCGAAAACTGAATATATTCATTATTATGTATAAAGTAAATTCTTGATAATATTGTGATTGAGTTCTAATAAATCTGTTTATCATAAATGACTTTGTGCTCCAGAATATTATTCAATTAATGGAAGTGAGGTTTGTGTTTAAATGCCAGTAGTGTTCTCATGATTACTAACATAGATATGTTTTACGATTTTTAATTCTGAGAAACAACTGATAAAGAGTAGAGAGATTATAAAGAATTGGATTCGAATTACACAAAATTTACTAAATGGACACTATTTAATAAAGTAGATTTTAAAATTTTTTCTTAACTGAAAACTTAACACCACTTTAACCGTAAAAAAGATTTAATTTATTTTAAGTTTGACTTATTATTAAAATATTACAATGTTATATATGAGGACAATTTAAGCAATTTATACTAAAGAGAAAATTAGAGTACGCTTATTTAAAGAGTTCGTAGCGGATAGCTGAGCAAATAAGCCTTGACTCATGCTCAGTGATCTCCATGGCAAGATCTCCTGGTTTGAAATGGCCCTCGGGTTTAACCACGCTTCCTCAACAATATAGATAAAACAGGCGTACGGCGAAGAACACGTTTATTTGGAAGGTGTGGTTTTACAGACAGGGAGGTCAGTCATTACATATAATTTCGGGTACGTTGGGCATGCCCGTGACTATTGATTGTCGATTGACTGGAAGTTCGTTAAACTCGTGACGTCATCTGCTTTTTAATGCGATTAACACCACGCTCGCACGTGATGACCACGAGATATGTAGCACGCAGCCCTTTCCAGAATGTTCTAGTGTGCATGGGATTCTTTGGTTCAGCCACGTTAGGGTTGTGCCCCCCTCCACAAGTTAGGCTCTAAGGCAATAAAATCCCGTTCAAAGTCGAAACATCTAGAAATCACACGGATACCGAAATAGTGGGAGATGGGTGTTTTATCATAACTGAAAAATTGCTCGATATATGAAAGGCATCATGGTGCCGGAAATGCATTGATAATGTAAACACATGGAGAGTGAATGACAGTGATGACAACATTAAGCATTGTGCACCTTAAGTTGGCTCAAAATAGTTGTCAAGGCGAAAATGAAAGTGAATAAATTATTAATTCATTTTGTTTTTGTTAGCATTACCAATCGCTTTTGTTTTCTTCCCCTTTATGTGCATTGAGCATTGAGTTTAATTATGGAATAGTTTATTTTGCCTAAATAAAGGATAACCTAGATATCTTACACTTTTTTGCCAAGGCGACCGGATATTTCCTTTCTTTCTCTTCCTCTATCTGCTTGTATTTTTTGTTGGTATTTAAGAATTGCATTAATAATGTAAATTTATAAGGGGGCATGGTTCACATTTGATTCAGCAATAGACTCGGTGATCATGAAGTTCTTTGCGCCCAGGTAAATTAATGCACACTCACAAACTCGTATTAAGGGCTTTGGTATTTAAACTAGTGTTCGAACACACAGAAGGGAGTATGAGAGACATCAAGAAGATTTGTTGTGGGAATCGAATACTTTTAAATTCGACAGTTAATTAACATTTTTGGGTTGATTAGTAATGTGTAACCTGACTAAAGTTAATTGTTCATTAAAATCATTATAGTTGAAGTCGATCACTTCCTTCCTGAACAGGAAACAGTTTTTCATAAAGGATACTAAAGGTGCATTTGAACGGAAAGTGAGTTCACTATCTTTGAAAACTTCTTCAAAATTTTTAATTTGAGGCTTTATTACAAAAAAAGGTTACATACATTATGTTTCAAAGTATGGTCCATCTTTAGCTATCACTTTGGCCCATCTCTCGGGTAGAAGGCGAAAAAAATTTTCACCTTTCGATGAGATCCATGAATCGAGCCAATTTTTAGCTTCTTCATACGAGCTGAAGTGCTGGTCAGCCAGGCCATGTGGAATTGAGCGGGTTGAGTGTGGTGAAAATGAGACGGAGCAACATCTGGTAGGTACGGCGGGTGAGGTTAAATTTCCCATTTCAACGTTTCGATATATTTTGTCCCCACCAACTTGGCAACGTGAGGTATTGCATTATCATGCTGTAAGATAACCACATTATCGTGTCTCTCCTTGTACTGTGGCCGTTTTTCTTTTTTCTTGAGCACGGCTCAGGCTTATCAGTTGCATTCTATAACGCTCATACTAAATTACGCCAAGCTGGTCCTCCCACCAAAAGCAAAGAATGACTTTTGAGCCATGGATATTCATTTGGCCGAGGTTCTGACGTAGCAGTATAACCACCGGGCAATCCCCATGATTTTCTGCGCCACTTGGGATTATTGTAATGTACCCATTTTCGTCCTTAGTAACAATACGATGGAGAAATCCCTTTCGTGTTTACCTTTCCACCAGCTGTTTACAAGCAAACAAGTGTCGCTCGACATCTCTTCTGGCTTTCAACTCGTGGGGTACCCAACATTCTTCTCTCTCAACCATACCCAACTGTTTCAGGCGTTTTGAAATTGCCTGATCACTGATACCCACCCAATGATTCTGATATTTCTTCTTCAACGCCTGGACACGAATCTTCACTAAGAATCACCTCCAATTCTGCATCTTCAACAACTTTTTAGTCTCCACCACTATGCCAGTCTTCGACAGCAAAATCACCACTCACCACTTTAAACGTTGGAACCATTCCCGCCAACACGTTCTGTCACTGATAGCCTTTTTACCATAAGTATCTGAGATAATTCGGTGAGTCTCAGCAGATTTTTCATATTGAAATAAAAAAGCAATACTTACCACAAATGACGAGAATTCGGTTTAAATTCAGACATATTTAATTAAAAATGTTATAATTATACAAACACAAATTAAGTTATATCAATTTAGGGTAATATTTGCAAATGTGAAAACAAAGTGTTCGACATCTGTGATTAATATATTTCAACTACTACCGACTACTACCGCCATCTTTGGAATACGGCGGGAGCGAAGTTGTATACCTAATAATTCAATTATGTTAATTCTCTTCAGTAATGTTTTTAATTTCATTATAAGCAAAAATTTTTACTTTTCTATGCTTAAAATTTAGGCTTTCTTTTAGGTCTTGCTAATAAGAAGAACTATATTCCATTTAAGGAAAAAATCGTTTATCTACTAAGGCCCATAGTGAAACAGATTTACTCCGTTGAGTTTGCTAAAGCTTCAAAATATTCCCGTTTTGACTTTTACAATTCATTATCCCATGTCAAAAGTGTAAATAATAAAATACTGAGTTCAGTGGATTATAGAAAACTGCTATGCACGACATAATTGACACAATTCCCCAAATTAAAATTTCAAAGTTCCTGTTCGTTTAAATATCCGATTCGAAAACTACTATTTTATTATTTTAATTTCTACGTGATTTCTAAATAAATTTTAAATGAAAGCCAAAAATTACGATATTGCCATATTTTATTGCACACACCTCCAGTCATTGTTTCCATTTTACCAACCAAACTGCGTTCACACCAATTATACTTTACTAAAAATGGTTAAAATACCTAAACGAATTCAGGAGCACTTGTAAAAGTGTCCACAGGCTTTATTTTCGTATTGGTTTATAAAATTACAAGATTTGTAGCTTTACGAATTGCATTGGGGTAATGAATGGTGAAATTTGGAAAATGACCTTGACGGGTAAAATGTTTCCGGAAGTCCTGGTTTTGAGTAGTACTACTAGTATTATTTTTTGTAAATTTTGCGACAACCGCTACATTTGATTGGATTTCATGAAAATCATTTTCAGTTGGTCGCCTTAACAATAATTAATAGTGTTTTCCATCTTCAAATCAGAGGAATAAAAGTCGAGATCAATATCTGATAAGTTGAACTGTTACATTTAAAGTTTAGTGAAAAGATTGGCAGTCTTCTAATTGGCAAAAAAATTAAAAATTTGGAACAGGGTGCATAGAATGACCTGTTTTAAATAATGGCTTTGCACTAGGTATTTATGAGGTGAACCCTATGTCAACATTAATAGTATCTTATGTTAATGCAAGTTCAAGAAACAAATAGCTACCATCGAACTAGGTCTTATTTCTGTTCGCAAAGTTGTTTTAGACTACCAAAAAATTAGGTTAGAAGTCCCTTATTAGAACAAATGATATTTCTAAGGCTAACGAGTTAAGAAAATCTTTTCCACTATGGGGACCAAGATATCAGTGGAGCCGAAAAATTTGTTGCACTCCTGAGAATGAATGAGATTGACAAGAATTTGGAAGTGGGGTTGTGTGGAAAGAATTTGGGCAATCTTGATTGTGAGGGACCTGTGAAATGTGATACGATTAGACAGTTGATCGATTTCGCATGCTCTGGTAATGCATAATCCTTGAACTTTTAATTACTTAAAAATAACTGAATGCATCTTTAGTAACATACTGGTTACGAGAAGCTAAACACAGATGAAACAAGCCAAGCTTAAATCGAGTCAAATGTCAGGGGTAAAAATGGCTCGTAAAAGTGACTACACCCAATTTTTTGGTTGACATAGCAAACTTTTGATTTTGATTAGTAACCTTTGAACTATTAAAACCTAGGAACGTATTATTCCGGTATTTTGGACAATCAGTTATATGTAATAAATTGTTTGTGGACAAAATGTTTCATCCATTGTGCAAAGCCTAATGACTCACCAGGTTACAATAAAATTTATCTTCTTCCGGTTAAGAAACTCAAAAAAATCGATAACGTAATTATAACATGTGTGATACAAAATATCATGTCAAATACTTAGTAAGTTAATTTGACCAAAATTTCATTTAAAATTAATCAGTATCGAATTTCGAAATTTTATTTAATTCATTTATATAAACGCATGTTGAATTAAGTAAGTTTCTAAGTTGAAAATCATTTTAAGTTAGAAGATTTCCTGAACTGAAGCATTTGAAACCTTTCTATTCAGAATTGATAATTAATTTTTTCGATTATTATTCACACTTATTGTTGTGCTAATAAGACTCCGAAACGTGCTCGTTTCTTAGTAAATATTACCAATTTCATAACACAAGGGTATTAACTGAATTTAAATGATGAAGCTATCGTACTATTGGGGGGTAAATCTGGTAGGATACAATTGCGATAAGATTGGTGTTGGTAGAGGATAAACCTTTAGGGTGGTATGCATCACTAAAGTGGAACCAATTGTTACACTCTCGACTAATGCTAACGCTTTTGGATTTTTGCACTTTTTGGGTGAGATCTCGATCAATTTATGGGCAATCTTAAATCAATGCAGCATAATTAGTGTAAATGAATAGAAGCGCTAAATAGTACACAGTAGTATGCTTCATTTTTTGTCCTGACCATATCGCAGTCCAAGAGGAAAGTGAGGCGCCATCCAATATTTAAAAAGCGAGGTCAAACTTCAGCGTAGAGTCAATTTTAATGTCAAACGAAACCTAACGCAGAGAGATGGGAACCTTCTTCAATAAAATGCATTATTTGATGCGACTATAATCTGACGCCTTTATATTTGACACATGGCTAAACTAAAGATCTTTAAATGTTCAAGCTCTGAAGATCTTAAGAATACAGTGCAGGCAACTGCTACATATGTGGTGTGAAAATCATTTTTTTTCTATCAAAATCTTCAAGGTTTGTACAGGATTCCTCCTCACTGTTAAATATTACATCTTTGATACGGATTTTTACGCATTGGACCAAAGGTTTCAAAAAATATGCACCTTTACATTTTCTCTAAGCAGTGATAAAGTGAATTTGTATTTCCTGAATAAATTAATGAGGTTCTCTCTTGTAGTCACAGTAAACAAAATAACTGATATTAACGCGCAAAGCTCAAATAAGGAAATTTATTACACGTTGCCTTAATGTTAGAAAAGGTCTTAGATAAGTCGTCTTCTCTCATGAACGTAGACAAATTTTGTTGTAATAAAAGGTGTTTATTCCTGCGAATACAACATTTTACGATGCATTATATTCATCTGATTTAGAAAATTTTCTGAATTTTAATTCACATAATTTATTCTAAAGCATAGGCATAGTGGTATAAATTTTCTGAGATGAAATGTTTCTTTTAGTTCTCTCTGAATTGCGGTAAAATTTTTTCATGACCGCTGATATGTCTTTTTAATCTCTCCTCTTGCAGCTAAAATTATGCTAATTTAGTGAAAAATTAATCTAGTTAAAATCTAATTCCATTTAAGCATACTCCCTTCTAACGTGTTTCTTTGAAATTACATCCACCAAGTAAATAGCGACTATTTTTGAGACCGGTGTGAAAATGAATATTCAGAAGTACATTGACGTAAAATTGTATCTTGACACATTTTCCCCTAATATTTCAGGCATAGACAAAATTTTTTCTGCACCAATGTAAAAGTAGACTGACTGCATCTCTTTCCTATTTAAATCGTACTTTAACGCGATTTAGCAGCACGAAAGAGGGTCGGCTGCACTTCAAAACTTAAAGTTTTGACAAGCAAATAGTCAAAATTGTGATCTCTTAGGTAGATCTCTTAAGAATTTAGGATATACGAATCAATTTATTGGCTGTCGGGTGCGCGATAAACTTTCTTCCACGTGGTGCACCCTGGGCAACATATATTCATAAGGCGAAATAGTCTATAAACCGGCAGTTGATTTCAAACTACCATCACCCCACTGCATGTTATATTCGACCACTTCGACAGTACTCACCTCACCTTACCTTTGTGCCTGTCTCTTTTACATCTGTGAACCACTCTTCTGTTCCCCCTCTCCAATTTTTATGACTTTGGTGTTCCTCCTCTCTGTGAAGCCCGAAGTCAACTAAAGGGCTACTGATAACTAACATAAAGCCTGCCATTTGACACAAATAAATAAATGTATTGGCACTAATTAGATCTCTCCAATTGAAAATTGCCAAGCCTTTTAAAAATATTAGATCAGTTCTTGGAAAATTCAACTATCAACGAATCATAAGAGTTTAACCTGAAAATTAATTTTTTATTAAAATTTCTAAATGGGTGTATATTAGATGTAACAATCAATAAGAAATGTTATTGAAAGAATTCTCACAAAAGTAATAGATTGAAATTACATTTCCTGTTATTATAATAAATTGCGAATAGAAGCACCGCCAAACTAATGATAAGCGAATCAATTTTTATTTACCAGTAAAAAGAGCTTTAAAGTGATCAGTGATTTATTACTAAGAGGAATAGAAATAACTAAAGTGTCCACACGTGAAACAGAATGACCTTGAAAATTTAGTATTCAATCAAAAGAGCTAGAAGATTCTTAATTTTAGTTGATTTCTAGTTAGAATCTGCGTCAAAAAAGTAATCAGATCCTGGTGGACGTTCAAATGACATATGCAATCTCCCTTTTGAAGGTGAAAATCTAATCGAACTAAGCGGAGGATTGTTCGTCACCTGATCATAATGGGTTGTGTGAACTTGCTTAAAATTCTTTCACAGCGGCTTATTTGTGGGCTTCACGTGATAGCCATTGTAATAATTTGCGCTTTTAATATTCCCTGTAAATAAAAAAAATTTGCAAAAGTATTTATATAGTAATTTCGTAATTAAATAATTTTTCCGCTGTCGCTTTAATTTTGGTAACTTGTTTGCCCAGTTTATGAAATCCAAGCTGTATTAATAGTTTTACTGACTGATAGTTGCCACATTGGTGATCTTAGTCTGGGAGGCAACATGTTACTACTCTTATGCCAAAACTGGCGGTAGTCAATCTTTTAAAGCAGCGTTACAAAGACCTCAGTAGTGACTTAAAGTTTCCTTTGTAGACACAATGAAACAGTTCAGTAATCATATTTTTCCATTCCTAAAAAAATATACACAATATTTTCAATCTAAGTATAGGCGTTGGCAGATAAACATAGCTATAATCTGACTCGCAAACAATAAATTCCAATTGATTCACTAAGGCCATGCATAAGCCAAAACGGTATTGATTAACGAGCACAGATTCTACATAAACGAACTCCCTTCAGTATTATTTAACTAAGTCAATCAAGTTATGAATTGTATATTATTGATTGCCCTGTACTCCTCACCGTTTCTTTCCTCTCTCATGACCTATGAAAAAATTATATAAGTAATATTATTACTATAATCTGTTTGTTTATTAATGATTGAAAGTCGGGTTCATCTTCCTTATTTATCCCATTAAAGGGCGTTTTAACGAGTTGGTGGCTCGGAAAAATAAGGATGGCTTACGTGATTACGTTTACTATCTTACAATTTAGTTAACTCACTTCATTGTGGATAATTTAAGATTGGTCTTCAACCGCTTTGACATTTCAGCAGCGCGCTTCTTGTCTAAACGCCAGCCCGGATTCCTAGTTCCTTAAAATGTTAATATGATCGGTTATACATCATGTGCCCATTAGACAGATATTTGTTTTTACTTGCCTACACGTGTTTCCCGAATATTTGGCAGCATTTTTAGAAACTTTTTTCAGTTCAAAAAGTTATTTTGAAATTCCAAATTTCAACAATTTCAAAATAGTAGTAGTTGATTAATTTGGAAACATATATTCAAAAACCTCCAAAATGGATGGCAATTAGGTTGAAATGCTCACTCCCAAAGTTAATTAAAGATGAAGAAGGCTCAGCTTCATTCGATTCAATGAAAGCTGTTAAAAAGATCAGTGGCCTCCCTGTGCATTTACTTATAACCGCCGAAGAGGCGAAATTAATAACCAAATCATTAAAAGTGTTCTGAGTTTCGGATGCAGACTTTGCGCTTCTGCTTTCTGAGCTTTGATTCGTCCTCATTGCTCTAGTAGTCACAAATTCCTATTTTTATGATGATTTCGTGTTTGCGGCGGAAAAGAGCTTTTAAATCATTTATGAATTTGGAACAATTGAGATAACAGCATGATGAAAGAGCTAATAGGGCATTTTCAAAGGTGTGCTCACTGACGATTTCAAGATGGAATGTCTAATGCGTAATTTATATAATCGAGCGTTACCGATTTTAATCCATTTCCCGATTATTTGAATTACACATTTTGTTACGTTTGCAGGCAAATGTAATTGAGAGTCAATGACTTTGAAATGTTGTTTAATTAAGTGTTCTACTATTTTTTAATGATTTTACAGGTCTCTAAATTTTTAAGCTAAATCAATACTTGAAGAGGAGGTCCCAAGAACAAACTAAAATGGAATTGACCTAGTTTTATGTAAACGTAAAATAAGTCATAGAAACTGTAAATTCGACAAGCAAATAACGAAAGATTAACCGTGCTTCGAAGAAGATTTAATCCTAACTTCTACCAAAGGAAATCATTAAACTTCTAAATTTAAAAACTTAGCGCTTTTTGCCAATCATGGAAATGAGTTGTTGATGATTTTCTGAAGTGCACGTTTACTAAAATATCAATACCTCCAAATCCTCCCTCTTTAATAATGGTGCGGGCAATATTTTGAATTTGAATTTCCAAAATGACCAAAATAGCCTTCTCAGGCATCTTTGATTTATGTTCAAGAGTATAAAAGATTTGTCTTTTTTTAAAATTTCATTTTATATAAAGTGAATAATGCTTCTATTAAAAATCACTCGAAAAATTCTACTGTTTGCATATAAATAAATATATATATATATACTATTTACTATTTAAATTTAGTTATCCAGATAATATACAACGCTTTCTTGTTATGGTAACGCAAATTTTTTACATTAAATTTTGGAAAAAAATTCTTTACGCAAATAATTAACATTTTAATGACGTCATAAGGGTAACTAAATAAACTAGAATTTCGCTTACTGCAAAACTTAAACGGTTATTTTGGTTTGCTTATATATAAATAAAAAAATTTCCACCATCCGGATCAGTATTTAAAATTCAGCTTTGGTTCAAAAAAAATTAATTAGCATTTCCAGGAGGACTGCACGTTAATATATTGAGATTTTATGATTAATCAAAAAGTACATTTTGGCAAGCATTCAAACATTACTTGGCAGTAAAATCCAATTATATGATTAAAACTTTTAAAGTAATTTAAATTTTACTTAAAACTGTTTATACATTTATGAAGGAAAAATTCTTTTACACTATTGAATTGATTGTCCAAAACCTACCTCCACTAAAAAAGGTGTTCTAAAACTTTCAAACTCTTGAGGTCAGGGAAAGTGAATTTGCATAATATTAAAATAAACCTTTTCCGTCTGACCTCATCCCTTTGCGAAATCGATTTATTAGTTTTCAAAACGTTTTGGATAGTTAACGAAATCTGAGAGCTTAGTAACAATTTCCTGAGAGTAGAAAGTCTGAGAATATTGAAAGCGTCTATGAAGGCGTAGTGAGCTGTGAAGTAAAAAGTGAATGAATAGCATATTTTTAAAGTTGCGTATTAATGTTTGCTTATTTATGGTGCTCATTTAAGAGCCAATTTCTAATTATTTTACATCTGATAATCAATGTGTAGTGTCAGAATACGCTAAATAAATTATTCGTTCATATTGGTAGAGTGTGATGTGCAGTTAAGACATCAGGAGTTCCACTTTACAATTCTGCCCGCTCACTTTAATCCAATTTATAAATCGCATTAACACATCATAGTTCTAGAAACTCACAATTTTAATTTGATCGCCCGACATGTGGTTGAATTCGAACTAGGTGTTTCTAGAATTTCTTGACGAGTTGGCATAGTTAAACTGCTGGCATTCAGGAAAATTTAATTTGCTTATTCAAACTTCGTAAATAACGACTCTGTAATTAAAGCCGTTGGTGCAAGTACAAAATCTTAGTTTAAAGGCAAGATAATTGTTTGCAAACAAAAATGCTAGGAAAAAATCGTTTTAAAGAATTATCCAAGTGCTTAAGAGCTAAAATATGCGCATAGCCATTTCACTAGTAACATCTGATTTAAACAAAATCTTGATTGAGTTGTGTTCTGTAAGCTTCTATATCAAATGTTTTGACGGACTAAATCTGCTATTCTTGTTAGCGCAGTAGCCCAAAGACTTAAACTAGATTTGACTGATTTAACAAGCAGATATGAAATAGGGCACTCAACTTTCTTATCTGATGAAATAAATGACACGCAGTTGGAATCCACTTATTCATGTAAATTGCGATAGAAAAAGAAATTGCCAAATTCCACTTTATTGGAATGCAAAAAGGTAATAATCATTCAAAATTAATCAATTCATTTATGTTTTGTGGGAATCCCGTCTACAAAATATGTCCTGTTGTAACCCTCTCATTGATAAAATCTTTTATGCGAAAATTGCTTTGCAATACCTGGAATAAACAGGTCAGGAAGAGATCAGGCATCCCATTTAGGGGTTTCATTTTATACACCGTTAATATGCAAAACATGATCACTTAAGTTTTGTAATTGAACTTTTGTCAAACTTGAATTGAGGAATTTACTAGAAGGCAAATTTCATTCATGTTTAAAGTGAGAAATGTTAGAAAAAAAGTAATATTTATTTATTATGAGGTGTTAGACATCTCACTGCTCCTGAAATTCGTATAAAGTATGACTTTGATGCCCAGACTTTGAATTTATTCCCCTTTTCTCCTATTGAACTATCTTTGCTGTTTTGCGTGATCAGATCCCATCGATTGACTAATGTTTTCAAAAGCACCTTTTTGGATTAACACTGACTTAATATCTGGGCACTTCTAACACCCATAAATGGTTCCTGCATTGTTCAAATGCACCAATCATCAATACAATATGACCGTTATCAGTGAGCTATATAGAAATCTGAGAATGTATGTTTCTTTCACAAGTTCAAAATGAAGTTTAAAGTTGTCTATACGAGCAGAACCTGTTTTGCCTGCCTTTTTCTTACAGAAAGCCCTCCATGAACTCGAAGAATGTCTGAAAATCGCCTACTATCAAATCAGGTTATATCTTTGCCATCTTCACATCGCCAGGTACAAACATTTTGCTCAACTTTCCACAATTCGCTTCTGCAGTCCCGGCGCCCTGTCTGATCTTTACAGTCAAGTCCGTAAACCGTTTATTGTTTCTGCGGTGCTTTCTTAAATCGACCTGTCCAACCTCCACCTCAAGCATCTGCAGCAGTCAGCAACCGCAAATGGCTTCTGCAACTGCCCCTACGGTGTATTCGGAATAAATTTTAAAAAATATACTATTTGATCATCTTTTTCTAGACGTGCTAAAAGTATTCACGTACGCCACGCTTCCGTTTAAAGTTTTAGCCCTTCTTCATTCATGCACCTGATGTTAACGAAAATTGGGTGGTAACTAGAAACTAGCTGAATTACGGAGAAGAATAACTTATCTTGCTGGTTAGTCAGAGTCGAAATCTTTGACACTAGTGCAACTACCTTACCTATTGAATCTGTTTTAAGTCTACCGAATTGTGCAGTCACCAATCAACTTTTTTTCCTTGTTAAAACTGTCAACATTATCTCCAAAACGCGATTCTACTTTTGCAATAAAACACATTTTTCGCCATCCATTGGCAGCATTTTTGGTTAATTTTTAATCACTGCACTTTACTCACTCTCTTTTACACGCTGCTTGTGCTCTATGGCTCAAGATATCTTCATATTTTGGGCTTATGGACGTTACTGTGTTTCTAACAATCTCAAAATTTTATAGCATTGTACAACACCAGATATGATTGTCTTTCCAAATTCTTCATATAAATATATTTTGCTATTTTCTTTATTCTCGTTAAGGCCACCGTCAGTTCAAAACAAAGAAAATCATACAACTTTTATTCAATAAATTAATAGATGACAGAGAAAGTTCAATTTAAATAGTTTCAAAGTGAAGTTATCTACAATATTGGGTGATGAGATCATTCACCTAAAAAGGCTTCTTGGAAAGATTCACAAACTAGTTCCCACGGATGCATACAAACCAAACAATCCCAGCAACTAACGCCAGAATAACAACAGAAGTAATGGTGATAATCATGAATAAATTTACTTTGGATAGGGATCCTGCTACCTGAACACCGCTTGGTGAGAGATGATTTGTTTCCGAAGTGACGGTTATATTTTTGCGTTGTCTTGAAATTGGCTGCTCGACCTCTTGGTTGGAATCTTCAGCATCGCGTTGCATGGAATTAGGAGTTATGGGTGGATAACTTGATAGTATAGGATTTGATAGGGTTTCTGATGGAAAGTATTGTTCAACGTTCATTACTGGATCAACATTAGAATCAAATTTCTTTTCAGCCGTTTCATAATCCCTGGCTTCATTATTATGCTTTGGGCCTTCCAGTTCTGTTACATATGGGTCCTCATGTCTTGTCCAATCTTCGGATGATAGTGACGGCTTTTTTATGGCAAAATTCAAGTCAGGTTCCTGTTTAGAAGGACCATTTGTACTAATTGTCGTCATTGAGGGTTCAGGATGCAGATTTTCAGCTTCGTCTTCTGAGTCAAATGTTTTATCTTCATCCTCCAAGTTTTCATAAAGATCCAAGTGATGGTCTGCTTCAGAGACGACGTTGTCTTCATTATTTTTGATAGAATTATCATCTAACTTCGAACTCAGAACTATATCTTGGAGAATTTTTGCGGGTTCTGTTGGTAATATTGTTACCGGTTCTGAGAGAATAGGTTTAGTCTGAAGTAAATTCTCGAATGAAGTAACTGACTGGTTCTCTAAGATACCATTTCCGTTTGGATCTTCTTTTACCACTTTTGGTTCTGAACGGTACTCGGTCTGTTTAACATTTACTAAGGATTCACTTAGTGTTACTGGAATTTCAACTTCTTTAGGGATTGAGACTGATTCTCGTCCTGGATTGAGCAGAGGCAGTACTAAAATTAAAAGTAAATATCTTGATAATTTGTTAATTCATTCATTATAAACTATTTATGATGCAATATTTCATCTAAAACTGTTCATGGGAAGGTGACAAATCTTTTATAAAAATATGTCGACATGACTTGATCGAAGTTATATAACTCCAACTTCCATTTACAGATCATATTCTTGGGTTTTTTTTTTGGTTTAATTTTGCCTAACACTACCGTGATTCCTTTTTAACTTCATATCTTGCAAAGGAGGAAATAAGTTAGAATTTAGAAAGCCTAAATAAATTCTCCGAATTAATCTGCTAAATCACTTTCAATTTTCCATTAGATATTAACAATAATGCCTACCCTCTTACCTAGCTGTAAAACCGCTGAATGCACTTTAATGTAATTGATACTTGCAGTGCGAAAGTTTATTTAAAAATCAGTATTTAGAAAGGTTAGACGTTTAAATTTAATTTCTAAGTACTGGCTTAATTAAACATACAATTTACTTAAGCCAATTTTAAATTAAGGGCCACCTGAGAGGTATAATGCATAGGTCTTTCTCTGTGGTCCACGATTGGTTAGTTTAAGCTCATATGTTTGAAAACATATGAGTTATGGATTGATTTAAGTTGCTCATATTTATGGGTTACACTATTGATGGCATTTCGATAAAATAAATGTTGCATGTTATCGCACACTTCATTTAAATGAGTCTTCCTCTCCTAATTTTACATCAGGGTCATATGCCCACGTTCTCTTAGAAGTAAGTACGTTAAGATTCCGCTTACGTTGGCACAAGATATAAGAAAATTCCAAAGGAGAAATATTTTAGTAAGTTCTGCGCTTGAAAATGGACCTCTGCAACAATTGATCTCTCCATTTGATGGGTAAATTTTGTCTTAAAATATTTAAATTAATTTTAAAATAAGACGATCATAAAATGCTTCATTTTATGCTCAATTCAAAGTGGATGATTTCAGTGGCACTTTTTAAAAGCAAATGCTTATCTCATTTCACCTTAAATACTAGCCAAATCACTAAGGGATGCAATTAGTTTTCATATTGTGTCAGTCAGAACTAGTTTTCAGACAACTGGCAGGTCACTCGGACCCTCCCTAACAAAAATATAAAATGTTGAACTTTTTTGAATGAGTTGTCAGAATATGGTCAACCTGAGATTTTTATTGAACAAGGTTGTAATTCTCAACATATGCAAAGCGAAAATTCAGTGATCTAAACGATAAGCGATTCTGATTATATCTAATTTAAAAGAAGATTTCTGAATGCATGACTCTTGGGTACTTCTCCCCTCCTCACCTTAAAGAGGTCAAACATTATCAACACATTCCGCAATGGTCTAAAGTAAATCGGATTATATTCGTATTACAATTATTAGTTAATATGAGATAATTTTACTTTAATTATTAAGGCATAAGTCCCAAGATTCTCTTGACCATTCCCATAAACTTACCAAAAAATTCTTCGGGACGAATTGGTATTTCTGACACACTGTTTATTTGCCTTCTTTTGTCTATTAGAATAAATCTTGCAATTCCACTAATGATCTCAAGTTTTGGAGCCGACTGGTCAACTGTTGAAGGAATCATTTTGATGGCAACAGTGTCAGATCCTAAATTGGTAGTAGGACTATCCTCTCGACATTGAATTGTGTATCGATCCAAGGTGGATATTAAATCAGTGTTTATGCTGGTGCAGAATGTTTCCTCTCCTTCCTCGCTGATCAGAAAGATATGTATAACGCCTACAAAATTAAGAGGTTTGTAATTTCCTAAACTAAATCTTGGTGGAATAGGATCGATCACATCAAGCAAATTTTCACATACTTTTGTCTAAATTATTATCATGTACTTTCGCACTTCAATCATTGGGCTAAAAAATGCGGCCTTCATTTGGATTATTATGGAGTGATATCTATTAATAAGCATTAATGTGGTGTTCTTGGAGCACATCTACGTCAGCAAACCAATTCTAATTCGTCTTGTGCTTCCTTTTCATTAGACAGAGTATCACTTATCCCCATCCTAAAGCTGCACATCAATTATCTTTTGGCCTGGCAAACATTTTGCCAGTATCCTGCACCTTGGCCCTTTTTTGCTATACTTCACAAGATCATCACCCACGCTTTATTTTCACCCAATATAAAATTCTACCATTATTACAAGTGATAATTTGGTCGAATAAGCCGGAATAGCTAAACCCTACCATATTTAGCGACTTCTAGGCATTAATACGATGTGGGCTAAAATTGAGATAGTTTAAACACAGAGAATAGATTTTTGATATTAACTCTCACATACCTCTCCCCTTTCATTTTAATTTAATTCAATACCAACTTCGCCTACTTACCGCACGATTCGGCCTCACAAAGAATGCGTCCTTTGAATCTTAGTGCAAAGAAAATTTTTTGTAACTGGGAATTCATGCTCTTGAGTTTTGAATCCTCAAGTTTCCAAATAGTTGTTCCTGGTGTCGAATATGGAACATGCTCAGTCTGCCGAACCAATGGAAATGCCTCACCTAAAACAGATATAAATGTATTTCATCTGTTGAATTTCTGCTGGGTTCCTAATATTTCTTATTCATCTAGTACCTTACTCATTTTCTACAGCGTGTTTTCTGTTGCATAAGCATTAGTTTTCATTTCAGTGCAACCGATCCTGAACCATCTGCAATCAACAAAGCTATTACTTTTATTGAAATTAAGAACCAATCAAATTTGCCAGATATGAGTAGCGTTTATTATTGTGTGCCACCCAATATATATGTATATATGAATTTTAGGTGTTTTATCTTATAAAAAAACTATGATATATTGTGTTAAATTATGCATTCATACATTAGTGAAGATATATAAAGTACGTTGCAGTGAAACGGGATTAAAATTAAACTCGTCTCTGGTAAATGCTACGCTTTGAATGGATTCTATGAAACTGGTTTGCGTGAAATACAAATTAACTAAGTCTTTTCTTATAAGAACAGAACCGTTTCTAAAGGAAGACCAGTCAGAGTTGTTTTCCAAACATAAATTTTACATTGAGCAATAACGTCTCGACAACAGTGGTTAATAGTAGGTTGACAATTGTTTTCATGCTTAGTAGAACAGTACAATCTATATTAATATAAATATTTGTAGCTTTCGAATGTAAAGATGTGCAGATTGTCCCAAATCATTCCACTTTTTGGGACTGGACATTTTCTGAGGTAGCTGAATGATTCAAGCCAAATATAAGCTCCAATTAGACCCAAGAAAGATCATGCTTTTTAAACGCTTACGAAACACATTGCAGCTCCATTCAAGTTAAAGGTGAAAGTAGGGTATGATCAAAGATTAGGATATGCTTGGAATCCTACTCAAACTCAGTGGAGGCATTTGCATCGTTTTCTGAATTAATGCCAGTTTTCGTGCTTCGTAAGTCGCAGGGTAAATCTTAGGAATAAAGCTACACGGTAGAGAGATCATTTTCATGGGAAATGCAAATCGTGTCAAGCATATAAAAATGGAAGAACGACGAGGCGAGGTTTTAAACGATCAAATCTACTTTGTTTATAGTGGAATTTAAAGGAGGGATGGAGTGGGGGCGTGAGGAACACGAGTGCTCATATGCGGAAAGAATTAACGCAGTTATCCGTATCAGTTATATCTTAGATGAGAAATTCGACTATGCTTCAACATTTAGCATAAACTTAATCTGTACTTATTTCCATTGTATCAAATAATCATATCCCGAACTAGGTTCCACCTATATAGCCTGTATGAAATATTTGCTTTCTTCAACTCCATTTAGACTTCTTCTCGGGAATGAGTAATTATCAATGTAGTACAAATGTAATAATCTCACAACTACCAACCACGATTGCATTCGTTCTGTTCAAGATGGCACCACTTTCCACAATTGATTGGAAGAGTTCTATCCTCCTGATCAGTATCGACGTCTTCGCGACTGATTTCGCTATCCGGCCCACGGAACAGACGACAATCACCGGATCGCCCACGTCGAGATTCCTTGGTAAATGCCAAGCCTCGACATGATAAGGTGTCAATGCAAGATTCACGGCACTGTTCCAGAGAGATGTGGCGCTCATAGCGAAATTCATTACCTCGGGCAGAGGAACTAATCCTTGGATCGACCGTGCGGAAGCATGTGTCTTCAGCTGTGGGGACAAAATATAAATAACTTGAAATTGGAGAAAATTTTCATTTTAATGTCATCAACTTTCGTAACCTTTGATAATTTATAACTCATTTTCATTCATTCTAAACCGAGTGGGTATATAGTATGCAAGTATAAGAATACTGTAATCTGTATGTTAAAGACTTCATATTTTAAAATCCTGCTATTTATTTAAATTATTTCAAAATAGGTAAAATTTTGATTGCTAAAATTTGCTCTATTAAGTAAACTAGAATCGTCTTACTTAAATATTTTCGTCTTTCTTAAATATTTTCTAAATATCAAAACGAAAATGTTAAATTTATGTATAAATTTGATTAAAAAACGACTTTTACTTTTAATGAACTACAATATGCTTATTTTAAAGTAGTTCTGGAAACGTTGAGGATGATAAATCGGTTTATCCGATCATTTTGAATTTAAGATTATGATAAAAGTAAATAACGCGCCATATCAAATTTGCAGTGGGAAGAAAAACAAACTGATATGCTTTCTCTCTTGAGCTAATATCCTTGGAGTTGGGTGGACAACCATCTATTCTTGTAAATCCGCTTCACCTAGATTTTTAAGATCTTTCCGTGGAAGTATATTCAATCAGAAAAATAATCAGAAATTTGGGTAAAATCTTGAGTGTCAAGATAAACTGTCGAAACTATTCACTGCACAGCCGTTTTGTTTATATTAAAGGTTGTGCGACTGCAAACAAAGGCGAACACACAGCTTGACAATTTTGTTTGGTATTTGAGTCGTTAGTTGTTGAAATTAATAAAGTAGTATTCAGCATCTCTTTTAGATGTTTCTAATGTAATAGTTAATGTCCCGATTTCAATCTAATTTAGTAGTAAACTATCAAGCGTCTACTGGGATCCCGTGCATTTAGAAGTTTGGCTACGAAAACTTTATTACCGTATTTTTAATCCACTGGTGTTTATAATAATAAATATAATCCCGTAAGCCGTAATCAACACTCGAATGTGACTATTACTAACTTCTCTATTGATTTTAGGGATGACGTAGCCAAAATATTCAGGAGGTACATTTATTCTCCACAGAAATTTTGTTCCAGTTCTATTTTAGTGTCATAGATAAATTGTAAGATATGGTAAATAGGTTGGCTTAATGCCCCAAATTCCGTCCAATAATGAAAAATGGCTGCTTTTCAAATAATATAATGACCAAGCATTTAAACACATTTTCAATTAGTTTTATAATAAAGACCAATTATAAAACAGGTTAAAATCTGTTATTTATTTTGACGTGACAAGGAACGACACCATTATTTCATTTTAAGTTTGCGTATTCAAATGAATCATAAGTCCCACTTATGTCCTAAAATTTTTTATGAAAAAATTAAATTTCACTGTGTTTTTGCTATTTAAACACTTTAGTACATTATAACTTATATTAGAATTAAAAATTTTTAGAGCTACTCAATGCCATAGTACGTCGTAAAAAACAATAAGAATACCGAAAAGTGACTGCAAAATTAATTAAAAATTAATTTTAACTAAAAAGACTTTGCTAAAGGGACTTTCATAATAAACAAATAAGCTATAAAATTTGACGAAATGTGCAAGTTTATTAACTAAGGAATATAATCATAATTTGGAGAAAGATCTTACACCGCTCAAATAGCTTAAATATTAAGTCTAAAAATATCCACTATATATATATACTAATCCGCTTAGCTAAAATGAAACAATAAATAAGAAAAAATTATTTATAATGGACCAATGGCGTGAAATGAAATAAGAGGTTCGTCGGATGAGTCAAACGGAATGGATAGAAATTATGTAATTGAAAGATATCCCATTTCTGCATAGCTTAGGCAACCTAGATGTAATAACTAGGTTAGCAATATGTTGAGTAGCAAGATCGAACTTGGAAACATGCAATTATAACAACCTTTTCTTCTAAATCGAAATTAATGTATATTCTACTTTTACTTATAAGATTCAGTACAAAAACCATAAAAGCACAAAGCATATTATTAATCTCATTAAAGCACAATATATTAAAATACAAAGTTTAATTAACTAAACGTTACAAATTATAAATTAAAATGACAGGAGCTGCCTCCTATCTAATGGAGGCAACCTCTGTAAAAACGCGCATTTCAGGACCATGTACCATGTATCTATTCTTTGTAGATCCAAATGTACCAAAATGACATGGCCAGTCATTTCATGAAATAAATTGATAAAAAGTCGTAAAACTGTCAAAATCTATGAATGCAAAATTTATTGGGCAATACATTAGTGTAAAATAAACCTCAAAATTTTGTGAAATAGACAGAATTTAAATGCAACTGTGAGCTGAACCATCAAGAGGAAAAAATTTTGAAATAAACAGTCACGGTATAGCACCAAAGATTCATATTCTATTTTGCGTATCATGATGTGATGTCAAAAAATATATCCTTGCTTTCATATGCGGATCTTTTCTAAGTCATTTATTTGCGCATATTCAAAGTTACTGCTACAGGAGTGTTTCAGGTGCGAAATAAACTACCACAAATTGAAAATCGGATTTCAAAAGTGACTTCATTTTCCTTAATCCCTCATGTTTTAGCAAGAGATTATAGGCCTTCCGCAGAGAATATGTGTTATTTAATGGCCCCATCTATCACACTTCCTTACAAAATCATACGATCTTTTATTTAAGATATAAAGGAAAATCTTAAAACTCTCAGATGTGAAACCCGTTATCTGTAATTATTATGTCAGCAATTGAAATGTAGTAGTAATAGGTTATTTTTAAAAAAATAAACTTTTCCAAAGATCAACGACATTAATATATATATATATATTGATTAGTTACTGACCAATCCAATTGCATTAAAAGTCATCTTTTCAAATTGAGTGAACCCAGCTTATGGAGCTCAGCATCTTCGGAGTATCAAAACTGCAAACTACGAAATGTCCTCGAAGATTTTTCGCCTCTTGAATAATTGGAAGGGAATGAATTTATTAAAAATTGCTAATAAGAAATAAAAATCTGGACATGAGTCTACTGTACTCCAGAGCACAAATCAGAATGTATGCATTTTAGTAAGCTAACTCCATATTTGCTAAAAATTATAAAGCAAAAGATTTGCTGTTATTCGATGCCTATTGTCTACCACAATTAAAACAAATTTATTAATTTATTTCCGTTTTATTGTAATTGCTAAAAATAAGCTGGAGTTTCAAGCATGCAGTTGATCTTCTTAGATCATTCAAAACCTGGTAGACGATTTTAAATGTATTTTATGAATTGTTCTGAAATTACTTATATAGTTATCAGTACATGTTATCATTTGTAAAATTCTAAAGTAACAAAATTCACCGAGATTTAAGAAATTTAATTCCTAATTGCCAGAATTTAGTTAAGGTATAGTAATTTTCAGATTGAATAATCATAAATTCTTCAAAAGTTAAAATTTAATTAAGTCCTCTTGAAAATAACTAATGTTTTTAAAGTTATTTTGCATTTCACACCTTCGCTATCGGCTAGTTGCCTTGATGGTCCTCAATAAAGCTATATGTTTCTGAGTGTGAAGAATTTATGGTTTTGCGTAGGCTTTACCAGAGGAACAAAAATTGAACTCCAATAACAGTGAGATTAATCTATTTAAAATTTATTTTTGTTATGAGAAGCATAGGTTTTACATTTTAGTACATTCGGCTGCATTACCAACTTCAACGGTTTAGGTATCTTTTCTAAAACTGTGTAACCCACCAAATTATCTCAAATAAGCGTCCGCTTGTTGCAGATAATGAGATAGGAATGGAATTAAATATATTTATAAGGGAGGGAATAATTTGTTAAGTAAACTGTCGCGTCCATTATGAGCGTAGTATTTCAAAAATTAAGCTTCATATGTGGAATATATCTTACAACAAATTTTAAAAATCTAATTTAATAAAACACTTTGATAGCCTTAATTAGGTTCTCGCCCCTTAATATTTATTGCGCCTGAGATTAATCGATATTGGATATTTTTTAAACAAAAAATTGTAACCATTTTTGATTTGTGGGGATATAGAAAAAAACTTCATTAATTATTTATTACTTAGTAATCAGTAACTTACTTTTGGTGACATAAACAGCTAGAAGGCAAATAGAAAGAGACTTAGGGGATTTTCGTCGTAGAATGAGCCATCGACCATCTAGAGGATGAGTACAACGAACTGTAGCTGATGAACCGCTATGTTCATCCGAGCTAGTTTGTCCGCATTCTTGATAAGAATCCCAGATCAAAGTACTTCCAGACTTGCTGATATGTGCTGAAGTTCTCAGATAGGTTGTCACAAATACTTCTACACTGTCTATTCAAATAAATGAGATAACACATTTTAATATATATATATATATTATCAACATCTCTATCTTTTCATTAAATAGTGAATTGAATTTTAATTTATCAATCAAATATTATAAAATAAATGAATGACTATTATGCAGACCTATTACTCCATGACAATGTTTAAGAATGATAATTAATATTTTCGTGCTCTGAAGGACATAATTGTAGGATTAATTTGAAGGTTGTTGCTGCTTTTGATCCTGTTATAATATTATATTATGACAGAAATAGGTAATAGGCTCACTATATAACTGGTTTATTTAAAATAAATCTGTATCAATAGTCATAGTATTTTTAGATCAAAGAGACGCTTAACATTATTCAACTATCGTAAAATCTCTGATAACAGGTTCTATGAATATTTTTAGATAATAAGTTGAATGTATTCACGAATTTAAATCGCAACATATCTATGGAAGTAGTCGATGTTCTATTTTAAATAGGGCTTTAAACTTGAGTGGTACGAATTAGGTCATAACGGTGGATGATTTTTAAAAATTTCTTCATTTAATATGTAACTACACGATTATACTTGTTTATTAAATGGAACATTAATGAAAGTTTCTACCTAATCTTTCTTTACATCCACGTGATTATCTGACTTAAATACAAAATAGTTAAGAAAAGATTTTGCAACTTGGTAACCCGAGTAAACAGAGCGGAAATCGGTACTTTACTGCGTTATTTATTCTGAAAAAAAGTATAATTTTAGGATATAATATAATTAGTATATAAGTATAATTAGGGATTTTATTGTATTTAATGAGTTGCAAAAGCCCATGGCAACTCGTGTTATTTAATAATAACCATTGCGGAAATCTATTGTGAATTGGTTTCTTTTCCATGGAGACTCATTATGGGCTAAAAATAAAATTGATTTAGCATAAAACCAATTTTGGGTTATGGATTTTGGAAGACTTTATTGTGTCATCTGCATTATGTTTCAAATTTATTTTTTTTGACTGAGTAACCAAACCTACATAATTTATTCTTCACCTAATAAAGGAAATATTGGCAAATTGTATAAATTATCAATTTACATTATTAAAAAAATAACTTAATCTTTACGCGTAAAGCGATTCATTGTTTATTTCTATTCTAAAATTTTTATTAAAACTGACATTGTTTTACCAAAAATTTCGAAAATCTTTTCAAGTAGTACTTTCGAGATAATTGCAATCTATTCATAATCACTACTCCCGTAGTTTTTTTTATTATCCACATAGATTTTACAATGATTCAATAATCAATTTTTTGTCGTCTCATACCTTTGCCCAATTTTTGAATGAATTCTTCATTTAATTATTCTTATTTAATTCTTAAGTAAGTTCTTCTTTTCAACACAACCAAAAATTTAACTTCCTGGTTTTCGGTTTCATTTCCCAATTAAAATATTTTTCAATTGAAGTTGTTTTGGAACATCTGGATTCGTGTGTTGGAAATGATTCTAGGCCGGTAAATGATATTTTTCGTACACTCGTATCCTCCAAACTAAATTTTACTCAATCATGGCATCAATAACATTTTATTTGATTTCTCTGTAGAAAAATGAAGGCAAATGTTATAACTGGCGCATTAAAATAACCAAAATTATAACTCTAAGTTATGACTTGATTTGTGCCTTATGTCATTAAATATTTTGATCTTAAACCGATATTCCGATTTTATAGCTAATTCGCATAAAACTTGTTTGCCTGTAGTGCACATATAAGTGGGCAATTGAGGCTTTAAATGCCTAATTAGACGTCCGGTAATGCTCTTCAACCAAAAGCACTTTTATGCTTAGCGCTTTGATATCTAGTGTGCTTGAACTTGAAAGCGGTACACCCGCCGAAAAGCATGTTTGCAGAGGCATATTAAAGTAGAGGTCATTTTTCTCATGGGTGGATACTCCAATTGGCAATGTTTTCTTTTCTTAATAAAAATTAGTTTTTTATCTACCGACATTTGTTGTACGAATCAAGAATAAGTCAAACATGCATTTGGTGATGGAAAGGAAAAACAGTGCCATAATTGAATATTTGGTTCCTTTTATATAAGTATTGAAAAAATACTTTAAAATGAGATAAAAATGGAATTTTTGCAATTAATAGGACAGTAATTAAATATTTTTTAGTTGAGATAATCTAAGAAAACACAGATAAACGTTGATATTTTAAATCTATGCAAGATCATCCTCCCATTCTACCGACAAATGGAAAAATTCTCTGAAATTATATGAAACTTCCAATAGTTTTATTTCAAAGGCACCAAAGACTCCAAAATAAGGGCAAATTTCCAGTTTTTTGAAATTGAAAATATTTTACCATTTGAATGCTTAGATCACATTAAAAGTGCTAGACCTTAATTTAGCTAATATGAAATCTTTTGTTATTTTCGGTTTCTATCTGATTTCAATTTTCTTAACTTTACAATTTTACAAGTCTAACGACCTTTTTAATCGATAAATTTCGATTAGGGCTATATTATTTCATGATCTATCATTGATTGGTAGTTCCGAATTTTGGTAATTTGATAAAAGAAATGGACACGGTCAATTGCATTAATATTTAATTTTCAAGCTAATCGTTTTGTGAAATGATTGATCACACGTACATTCACTTAAACAACTTTACATTCAAAATTTAAAATTAAATGACATCAAATTGATGATTTTCAATGTACAGCATAGGATTATTTAATAATTAATGAAATCGACAAAACGCAATCATTTTAGTCTATTGCAAAATAACCAAACTATTCACATGGTAGAATAAATGCAATAACTTGAAAAGTCATGAAAAAATTTACTGCTATATAACATTAAAAATTTATTTAAATATGTACCAGAAAAGCCTACATTTATGTATATTATTATTGAAGTAATTAAAATAATGGACGAATTAGGAATAGGTCATTCAGAATTCTTACCAGAATCGTGGTTTTGACCGGATGCAATATATACTTCCGTAAGATTATGAATTACAGATCCAAGATCGACGACCAACCAATTAAACATATCCTCATCAAAAGTGTTTGGACTGGATCTGAAGCACGTTGGCTGGTCATAGTATACTTCCTCATCCGTAGCAAAGTGCGAAGCACTGCCCTCTTCAACGGAACTCGCAAACGTTCTGGCATTTTTCGTGTTCAACAAAATGAGCTCTAGACAAATGAAAAAGATTTGTTTTAATTACAATTTAAGTAAAGGTAATTAACCAAATCACTTAAGAATTTTTATTCGCAGAATTTATTAAAATCTAATTTAAACTCAAAGGTTGGGTACTAATTGTTTTTTATTAGTTCTAAAATTTTAATTCACTAGTTTTTATATAAATATGAAACTAACTATGGATTTACGTGTTTAATTATTTAAACTCAAAAGAATAATAGTAATGAGGTATAAAATACTTTAACATAAATGCCAATTTGATTTAAAGTTGGTGAATGCAAAAGATATTTAAAAACTCGTTTCAAAATATTTCAAAAGTAAAGGGTCTACTGCACTATTAGCTTATTTGACTAATAGATTTGAACTCACAAAATGGGCCCACGATAATTAAATTTGTATAATAATATTAAGGTTTGATTCAAGACCACGTATGATGTATTAAATAATAAACACGTCATAACAATCTTAGCAATTTTCTTGAACAATTTATAATATTAATAAATACGTCTATTTTCAAAGTAATACCATTGAAATTGACCACTGATTGAAAGTTTAAAATAGATTTGATGTTCATTTTACCAGAGGCGCAAATCAATGTTGAGGCAAGACTTAGCAGCAGCAAGAAGAGTGGAGAAGATGACTTCATGTCGACACGGCGAGACAGATATATCAACCTGCACAAAATTAATGAAAGTGCTTCCGGTGTTTCTTCAGCTGTGCTGATATACGGCCTTGGACATTCATCACAAGCACCAATCACTGTATCAGTGTGTTAGTGTGTGCACTCGGCAAAACCATTTTGGCAGAATTTCGAAGAAGAAGAAATGAGTGAATGGATGTTGTATATTTTATTCGTCTTTCCAAGAATTCAGGTTAGAATAAGTCAAATGAGGTAATTTTAAAACGTATTCTTAAGGCATCATTTTAAACAACAGGGTAGGATACGTAGACATTTGTTATTTTCTAAATTTAAACGTTTTGTTTCAAAATATTAGAATGCGAACTGGCTTTATTAACGAGATAAAGGTTTAAGTAAAAGTAAGCGTCACTAGCTTCTATAGGTTTTAAGAAATTTTGTGCGTTTTTCTACTACGGTTAAATTAAATTAATTTCTATACGCTTTTTTAATAAATTGAAAAGTCAGTGAGTTTGAAAAATAGCTTAAATTTTCTTACATTTCTTTTTCGCATTTAGCATTCAATGCTATTTTTTTCTGCAAATGATTTTTAAGGGGAAATTGCTCTGAGTCAATTTTATAGGAAACTTACGTTCCATTAACCACGGAATTAACGGGTGGAGTTGGCAATCTACACCAATGGTCAGTAAACTATTCATATACTTTCAGTTACTTCTATTTTAATAAAATATTAATAAACGCTGTATCAATCATGCTTTATATAATTTTATTTCGGCTAAGTTTGGTAACCGTGTTTATTTGGAAACCAGTTACCCGCTCGGCTATTGCATTCAAAATTTTATTGAATTTTAGATAATTGTGAATGATTTTTTATCGCAATGGATTTATGATTTGTTCCTAAAGATTAATCGTGCCAGCATGTATTTTAAAAGTGCAAATTGGGTTTTGACTCAGTAGAACTCGATAATCAACTCTAGAAAAAATAGTTCTCTTTATTTCAGGTGGTAAATTACAAACAAAGTGCATATTAATAAATGTCCCTTATTCATGCAAAAAGTAATAAATTAAAATTTTGATATGCAGATTGCGATTAATGTTTAAAATGAACCAGTGTCGCCTTTACTCGGTTACAATTCGAAAGGTTTTAAACCTTCTCGCTTTAAGTGAGTTGCCTCGAAAAATTTGAATATGCTAATTTGGATCCGTTGAAGCCTCTTAACGGAGCGCAGTTTCTCATGCTTAAATGCACAATAAAAACTAATCCCAGAGGCGAATGAAAACAATCCAAATCAACTTTTAGTGTTAATGGAAAAGATTAGTCTATTACTAGTTGGTTGAAAAGAATTAAAAGGTTATTTAGGTTTGAATTTACCTAACTTTTCATTGGATATCAAAGCCTATTGAATCTTTTCAACTCTTTACGGGTAAAGTGAAAACAAATGGTACTTTGAAATAGATGTTTGCTTATTGTTCAGTGAATTTTTTAGCACCAACAAATTCAATTTTTAAGACAAAATTAAGTACAAGCACGACATTTCAGATAGGTTTTTTTGCGACCACAAAAATATTTAATTGGTTATTCAAGTTTGTGATAGATTAATGAAACTCATTGTTTTTCATACTTTCGATTATAAAAATATAATCTGCATTATTACTGATATTAAGTTAATAGATTTCATACCTACAAACATGTATTCGACAGCTTATTAGGAATTTCGTGCACAGAACGGTATTTTAGTGCATTGATTCTACCAAATTCCCACTGCAATAAATACCAAAGACTCTTGATAATCAAATCACAACAGATAACTAGCAAACAACATTGCTGAAAACGTGTTTTAAGTGCCAGGATGATCTCTGATGTTCCCGTTCAGGAATAATAATAATAATAAGAGACCTTTGAATACTTTCATCACGATGATTTTATGCTCGTTTTAAGTTGCAAAAATATGCGTGATCGGAGGTGTGTGTGGAGCGCATAAATCGATTATTTCTCTAAGCTATCCAAATTTATTATCCAAACAAACCTAGGTTAAAATTTTTATTCCAATTAATGCATTAATCAGAATTTGACTAAATATATTTTTATGAATTTCGGCTCCGAACAGATTTTGCCTTAAATTCTGCCAATAAAGTTACTTTTCTAATTCAAAATTGAAACGCTTCGCTAAGTGCTCTCGTTAGCGGTAATATTAACGAGAAATTTATAATTTCTCAGCTTGATATTAAATTCAAACTTTCTGATAAATTGTCCATGAAAATAATCCGGAAAAGAATTTTAAAATTGGCTTCTAACAAATTAAGGTTATTTTTTGTATTGAATTATATGCGAATATAAGCGCTTTGAAAAGTCAGTAGAAATAGGATTGGAAGACATCTATGCTTGGATTTGCAATGGAAAGTGGTGTACACTCGGCAAACTGGTTCATTTCTTATATTCTCACTGATTTTAAACTTTTGGGAGAGCAGTTGGATTGAAGAACTCTTTATTAACCTTTCTATGCTCTCAGATGCAAACTTCCTACCGACCAGAGAGTATTTGTTGTGTTAAAAAAATACAACACCGAAAAATTAGTAATATTCAATCTTGTAACAATAGATTTGTGCTTAAAGCATCCTACCACCATGCTGATAAAATTTAACACAGTTCCTCCTGTATCCGATGCTCAGTAGCTCTAGTAACTTACTCACCCTTTTAAATTTGGGATTCTGCGCCCTCTTCAAAACATTGAATACTTATCACCTTAAATTTGATACTACATTTCCTTCATAATATGTGTTCTCGGGCAGTGTATTTATCCTTGAAGAGTTTATTTTAACCAGATAGATTGTTAATAGGCCTCAGCTTTTAGACCAATATGTACCTCACTTATTAACACAGGCAGACAACCATCGGCGCTATATTTACTTCACTAACGAAACCACTTTCTCCGCTGAACCCTTCATTCGTTATGGTTCCAAATTCTGCAAATACTTGTTGTATCTGCAGAATAAATGGACAGCAGCAAATGAAATATTCATATTAAAGCTATTTGAATAAAGGTCAAGTGCTTATTGTTTCCTCGGAAAGAAATGGATTTTTCATAGTAAATATATTTTTATGCGAGAAAAACCTCCACGAGAGTTCCATATTTACATTAGACCCGCGAACTGTTTGTCATTTAAAACAAATTATCAAAATAATCTTATCTTTCACAAAATTAGGGAAAAAGAACTTAAATAAAACAATATTACCTCCACTGTGGATCCACGGGGTTCAAAAGTTCAAAATGTTAAGGTCGTTTTTAAGGCACAATGAAATTTAAAAGTTAGAGTCCTTTCATTGCTTGTTTTGATTTTGTAGATACGTGGAACTAGTTCTGATATTACAATTTATAAACTTAAATTTACTTATTCAAATGAGTTACACAATTTCACGTTGTGTTTATCTTTCGAAATTAACCCTTCACTGGCATGGGATTTTGTGCTCTACATCTTTTCCATTCCACTTTCGACAAAGGTTACGCAAAATTTTGCCGAATATATGATTAAAACCGCTAATATAAAAATAATTTAACATATTCTGTTTAATACTACACTGTTTGTGTGCAATAATATGAACCAATAATGAAACATTTGCTTGACATTAGGAGAGAAAAATATTGTTCGAGTAGTATGGAAAAGGTAATAAGTGGACTTATACGGATTGCTTTTTCTTTAGCTATTTCGTTGCCCTCATTCGGTAAAATCATTTTTGTTTTTATTCTTAGGGGGCGGTAAATTTTCTAGACGTCTAACCTGAAGACAAGACATTTACCAAGCACTGTAACCTTTATCTCGGCATTCATTTTGACGTCATCAAATGGCAACATTTGTATTTAAGTTCACTCACAAACTTTCGCGAATCCATTACTTAAATTTAGAAATTTATCTCATTAAATATTAAATTAATTATTCTCATTATTGATTAATTACAAGTATAGATTTGAAAAAAGCTAGGTCTCACAAAATATTTTTACTTTAAAACGTTTCTGAGCGTGTACTTCCTACTGCTCTCTGACGATCCCTCTTACTTTTTGAAATATAAAAACACTTTTAAATGCAAACTCTCATCTAATAATCTTTTGCCAGAAGGTCTAGGCATTAAATAGATGAAACTTTTTTAATAGATCGAGCCTAAGTAATCACTGGTATAAAGCAAAAGATCCAACTTTCACACTTCGTTACATTCTTAACTGACTTATTGCCGGCTAAACATCTCCATTTCATGCAATACTCTTAGTTAGATTTATTGACATCAAATAATAAAAAGTTTCAACAGAAGCTTCTTTTGAGTGAATGCTGCTCTCGGAAAGCACTTTTATGATGAGATCAAGCAAGAATTACATGGAAAAAGTTGACATCAAAATTCAATAACTGATCATACGGTACTGTTGGTCATAAATATGAAGTCAGCCAGTGATCCGAGGAGAAAATACTTTAACGCGATGCAGTAAACTACTCAATAAGTAAGTAATTTACGAACAAAAATCGAATCACGCAACATTTGAATGCTTCCTTTTCATTGCCCCCTCCTTATTGCTCATGGAACTTTAATTATTTCACTTTAGCTGCTTTCCATCAATTAAAAAAATGTAACATATTTCAATACTTTCGTTGATTATAATGTAAAAACTATAATATCCAAACTTATAATTTTGAAATCTCAATTTGGTAAAAGAAAAATTTGAGCCACAGGTATGATAGCACGGACTGTGCCTGAGTTACAGTATTAAATAAACAAAATAATTTTGCTGTTTAATATAAATGGATAATTAAGACCCAAGTATTACTGCGGATTTGCAGGTTTCGGAGAGCGTCTTTCAATACGAAACAACACTTAAATTCAAAAACTAAGAACCATAGCGCATAGTCAATTGTGTTTTTCTAATTATTAAAAAGCATATAATCAATATAAATAAAATGTATTAATTTTTTAAATGATCGAAGTATTTCAGTTATCAGTTATTAATTATCCGCAAAAGAGTGGAACATTCTTACCTCTATTTTGTGAAATTTGCTAACCGGCGTCTCGCTAATAAAAGTTTAGGACTAACCATCCACAAATTATATTTCTATTTTTGCTTTTATTCTTTGTTTATTTAAACTTGCTATTGAATTAAATAATTTTTTTACTTAACAGCGGAAAATATTTGTTACTAAGTTAGTTTTAAATTACAATGGAAATTAGACATTTTTCACAATCTGACATAATCGAGCCATGTTGCTTTTTGAGAGGGTTAATTTAAAAAATGTTTAAAAATGATCTTAAAAAATTTATCTTCCATTTTTTAGGTAATAAGATGGCGTGTTGGAGTTATTAGAGTAATAGCATTTTTTTAAATAAAATTTTAGCAATTCTAAAATGTAAAAAATCAAATTAGCTTTAACACTAGCGGAAAGTTTTAAACAATATTATAGAAAATTAAAATTAAGTTGTGGTATCTCAGCCAAATTATTAATCTCCTCTAATCTAGGTGACATTTGTGGCTGTCCACTATATTCTTTCTCCTATATACAGAAATCTACCTCTATTGCAGCACATGATTGTCAGAATTCATGATTTTAAATTAATCATTATTACATTTTGTTTCATTTACCAATATGTGAAAGTGGTTTCAAAACAGTTCTAAAAATGAAACTTCGTAGTGAGAATCTTAAGGGTTTTCTCAAATTTGAATCAAAGTAGGTGTGGAAAAGACGTATTAAACATTATTGGTTCAAGGTTGTCAAAATAGCGAAGAGTAGATAAACTAATGATTTATTTAAATTTATTTTATAACTTTGAAGTCTACTCTCATTTATTAGAGCACTACACTTTGATCATCGACAATTCACTCGTGATTTTCAGGAGAAGCCTGCATTCATAAATTAGAAATCAGATAATATTATTTGAACTTTGAAGCTGAAACACACGGTGTGCTAAAATGTGGGTTGTCCCACAAATTTTAGTTATAAACTGAACAGAATTCCTTTCTCCAAGACTTTTTTTCTATTTCTCGTCTTTCCATTGCTGTTGTATTCTTTTCTTTTAAGCAAAATAAAATATTGTCCATCATTAGTACAATGCAATGGATGAAGGGCGATATTGTGATTGTTGAAAATTGATTTATGCGGACCGCGATTAGCCCCTCTTCATTATGCACTTAGAACTTACATAAAAAATTTCTCTCAAAGAGTAAATATTAAATTTGATATCAAAAGTATAGTTTGGAGTTCTAATATTTGGCAGATTCCGTCCGAAGTTCCCAACAAACACGTTTACGTGGAATCACCGTTAGTCCGTGCAAATTGTAAACAATGGCTACCTCATTAATACAGGAGCTGAACTATTTCCATACAAAGTAGTAATTTGTATTTCGCTCTTTTTGGCTTAGCTTTTCCTTTTTATATGACATGTCACATTATGGATCAAAGACCGTTTTAAAATTCCCTTTTACTTGAGTAGTTTTAATATTTCATTTTGTGATGGAGTTTTCTCAAGGTAAATTTAAACAATAAATAACGTTGGTATAAGAGAGCGAAAGAGCTTTTTATTCCTGAACTTATCTGAATAATAAATATAGCATTTAAAGGACCTAATGGACAATAAAAGTCACACGATACTCTGCCAGTTGTTTTATAAATAACCTTGTTAATGAAAAGCTCTTGGAACCATCGAGCCAAGCAACAAGGTCTAATGGATAAAGCCAGGGAAATAGCGGGAAATATCATGCAAAATTTGGTCTACGATTTCTGCTTGAAAGAATTTTACTTTTAGAAATATAATTCAATATTTGGCTTATTTTTACTGGATGCAGGCAAGTTTGTGGGATTTATAAAAGGTAGAGGCAAGCAGATACTTACAGATAGCAAAAAAATTTACGTCCTTATTGGATAATTTTCTGACTTCACGCTTTTTTCATTAAATATTGATAATTGATTGGGTTTTGGCAAAATTCATTGCAGTAACCATTATTAATAATATTTCATGATTTATTTCCTAAGCACTGTTCCAAAATTTTTGAGTCAGGAGTTGACTTATTGAACGAGATGTCCTTTCATTTAGAAGGGTCTTTAAGAATAAAACGTTTTAAGAGCTATACGATGATATAGATCAAGGTGCTTAAAATTAGAAAGTGATGGCTTGCAAAATTCTTTAGCGTGGAAGAAAAATTTGTGCATCTGGGTGCATAATATTTTTATTTTTTACAGGAGTGTTTCAAATCATTTTTCTACATGACTTTGATATCATCTAAAATATATATGTATCACCTACACGACTAACTTTTTTACACACGTATCTATTTATGTTTTGTAAACAATAAATTATTGAATTTGCAGACCATTACAAGATTTACAGCTATGATATTTAATAATATTGCTATTTCATAAATTATTCATTCAAAAACATTTTTCAGACTGTACATATCCTCATCTATTAATTCTTTGCGCTGTAAACCGCTCGGTCGCGATTAACTAAAGAATGAGATTGACAAAAATGTATACAGTTATAAGCAGGTTGTATCAATGGATGCTTTTGTTCATATTTTTAAAGAGTGTTTAGTTGGGTACTGTTTGCTGTGTTGTTGAAGCACTTCATTTACTTAACCGAGTATCACACTGCTGCGTTATTACTTACGACTAAGCTGTATTTTTCAAATTTTAAGTTAGTATTATTATATCAAATGACAGTATCAGATGGCCTTCCCCATTTCATCCTGAAGGTCACATAGGGGACATATTGGTTGGGCGTATACTCCTATTCTGTGAAGACGTTTCGCCAGGCAATCGTGTCCAGTACACAGTTAATATAAGTTTCAAAACATGGCTAATATTTTAAAAATCAGAATTTAGTTGCAATGGAGACATCACAGTTCTAGTTATTCATAAATGAAGCGTTCCTGTCGTAATCACGCCTTTATCATGCTAAATGAGAGATTAACAGCTCTTGCAAATCCGCTGAGATAGGCTAAGGACATTCGAACTCATCAGATTTCTCTAAACGGTTAGCATTATTAATTGATGAGAAAGTAATACAAAAATCCCTTAAAAAACGTTTTATAAGATGGCAAAAAGACCATTCACGAAATGAAGAATTCTGATTAATTTTCGTCGTGGAAGTCTCATATAATAAACTTTAGATGAATTTCTCGATCGAATATTTACAAAATTGAACTAATAGGATGATTTCGGCCTTATTTATTTAATTTAAAATGATACACCTTAACGGCTACACCTCCATTGACCGTTTCTGCAAGGTGCGCTTTATTCCGTTTCGCCAATTTTCCGCGAAATATAAATAAAAATTCTGCGACTGTGAATATAATAAGCGTTCTAGAGTGGCTTTTCTCTGTTTTGTATTAATAACTTCTAAAGTCTATCTTTTCAATGAAAATATTTTCTTAAAAATACATTTTTTTAAATTTAACATAACTCTTATATTTATTGTGAAACTTCCCCAAATTAAAACTACTTATTTGTATTCTATTTTATGTTTATCGGTTATCATCTCGACGGAAATTACATTTCCCAATAAATTGTAAATAATTCCAAATGTATTGGCAAATACAAGGTGCATTTAAAGTATCATATTTTGAAAAAGACCACTAATTAATTTAGCGAAACTTTAAATAAATAGTTAATAGGGTCAATCAGAAATTGGTTTAAATATTCATAAAGTAAGTTTTAAATCTAAATTTTAATAATCATAAATGCATTTCTCTTAATTTTTTAGTAATGTGTAAATATTCTGCCCTTGCAGCTTATCTTTTCGAAATTTACTGAAAATACTTTGATACAGAGCTACAGCTTGTGAATAATTGTTACGACACTCGGATTCTATGTAAATGTCTAGTCAATGGGAATTTCATTTCAATTCACATATGATGCTCGATTTTGTCTCATGAACTCAACAACTGGAAAGATAAATGTTTGACTTAACGGGCACTAATTACAAATATTAATCAGCCTTAACCAGAAAAGAGATAAATAGTTGGATTTCTTCTACAATCCCAACTCTAAATACTGCAAGATTGATAGGATTTAATTTTTTGATGCATCGCCCTCATTTTGTGAACTTGTAAGCAACTAATTGAGTTAAAACCAATTGACTGGAGTGGAAAAGGCTTCATTCAAAATTGTTTTTTTTTCGTATCAAAGGCAGAGGGCGAGATATGGGACTGCATCTGAATGAGTTCAGTAAGGCATGAAACACGAGAAGTTAAAACATTGCAAGCCTTATACTTCCATAAATGCCAAACTTGTATTCGACTATTACAATGCTCAATTATTATTTGACAACCAAGATAATGAGTGGGTGTATGGCTTATTATTCAGAGCTCCAGCCACTCTATTTCTTTTACCTTCTATGCACAAAGATAATTAGAGAGTATTAACAGAGTTGCATTTGACATTCTACAACTGAATACACTTAGGGTAAATTCAGTAATATCCTGTTGCGACTAAATTACATGCCAGTATAAAGCATAATAAAGTTCGCAGCATCTATTCTAAAGCCTCTTCATCGGTTAGACGATAATAAAATAAATAAATAATAATTATTATTTGAAGTAAAATGGATTTGGCTCATGAAACGTGAGCTAAGGAGTGGCGAATCCTTTTGTAAAATATTCAGAGCTCAGGACTAATGAGGATTTATTTGGATTGCAATTTCATTTGAAAAGATTTTTTGGCAATTTTTTTCCAGTGTCGGTTTTTTCTAATGAATATCTGCATAAATGATATTTACGCTATTACTTCATTTTATAAAGGAAACGCACATCTCAAAGTCTCTGGTTTCAAGGACTGAAAACTGTGTATTATGCATCCAAAAAATAAATTTTACCATAAATGTGACAAATTTGGCACCCAAAATAGTAGGAAAATTCCTCAGATACAGTTAAATTATTATTCACACACGCTTTCACCATTAACCGGTGAAACGGAGTTTGTTTTTTCACTTGTGAAATTGGAAATGGAGGCTCGTTAAGCAGATTATTGCTCTTCAACATAATCCGAACTTTGAACAATCATTTTCTATTCCATTTCGCTATCTCGTCAATTTTTTTTATGCATTAAATTAATTCGGCGTCTCCTACTTGAATTCTGGCCTTCTATATTTGAAGTAAACTAAATTGGTATTTCAGTCATTAGAACGAAAATTTTCATTGAACTTGCTTGAAATTAATGCAATCATGAATAGATTTATTGCTCACAAATAACGTACTTTTGCGTGCGAGCTGTCAGTATAATTGGTCATTGCATCCAAAAATAGCAAGACAATTAATTCGAGATGCACAAAAGCTATGCGTTGATTGGACGTCGTGTGAGTTTAATGATTGGTCAACCACTTGCATGATATATGGATTCCATGAGTTTCTGAATAATAACGCACAGCAAACCGTCATTTAAATTCAATGAAGTAAGTCAAGTTGAATACAACTTTTACTATGATAGAATGTAACAATATTATATAATTAAATGAAATATGATTCCTTGTTTAAGTGAAATATTCCCAGTTTTTATCTTCTTTAATTTTATACATTACATCATTTAACTTTACTAATTTTTCGATCATTGCAAATGTAAATTATTTTTCTAGATAATGTCATAATGTCATCTTGTCTCACCATATTTGCATACTATTTTACTGTATCAACTAACTTTGGTAGGGCATTTTAATATAATTATTCATTTAATGTCGAATTTGAGGGAATTTTTTTTTATATATTCCTATCCTTTTGTTCGTTAAAATCTTTTATAAGTTACTTGATAAATAAATCTTTGCCTAAATATATAAATAAAATGTCTGCTCTTTGTAAGAAAATGATTTAGTAAATTGTTTGCTAATATTCAAAATGTGCTCAGTTTTCTTTACGTTTCTTAAAAAAATTATTTTGCATCTATGTTAAATTAAGATTAAATTAGTGGCGTTGGTGCAGTTCATTAGCAACATGAAGTTAAAGAAAAATAAGTCCTACTCATATTCAAATTTACCATTCATTCTTGAGAAAAAACCAGGTTACTCTTTTCAAAGAAATGGCTCCAGTGGCAATATTTGAACTTGACATTATGATTTCGAATAGGTATCAGAATTTTGAGGATCTGATTTAGCCCTTATACAACACTTTCTTATGTGCGATTTAAAGCCCATTACAACTTATTGTATTTTAAGAAATCTTATCAAAATTAGTATGAAAAGTTTTATAAAACTTGACTTTGGCAAAGGAAAGCCTTTCTGAATCTGTTTTCAATGAGAATCTTGCACCACACCTCTCCTCTTGTTAACAAGATTAGACCATTACTGTTGTACAAACCCACAATGTGACGAGTGGAAGGCTTTTAAATATAACGACACCAAAAAACTGATATCTGACAACAAAAGTTTGCATTATCGATTGTAATTCGTGGTACTTTACATATGCTGTTTTGTCAGTTTGGTGACCATTTGACCGATGAGTACTAAGTGCACAATTTCTTTTAAGATAAATAAAGTTCCGTTTAGGCAACCGACACCTTTTCCTATTGCTTTGATGCAGCTGTCTGTGTTACATCGGAAACATCGTCACTCCTAAAATAGAAATCGTTTACCATATAACCCTCGATGACCTGGCAGATAAAGCTGTACTCTAATAATCGCATAAGATAGTCGATTTCGATAAATATTTCCTTAAATTGTAATATTTGATTATATATAAACACCCCCCAACGATAACGTGACCAAATTGTAACTACATATTTATATACTAGAAGTTCACATGCAGCCAGTTACATATACTTTTTAATTAACTATGCCTAATATCCACTCCTCACTTGTATCAAATATAATGACTGTGAGCAAATACCTTTTTGCTGCGTGGGCGTAGAAAAGAGAAAGGAAGGGTGGCGTTTCTTTTCCCATACTCCCCGCGCTACTGCTAACAGGTAGATTCATAGAGAATTCGTTTGTTTCCATAAATAGTTAAGTGGAACGTCAGAATAGTTAAGAGGGGGGAGGGAGGGAGGGGGTGAGTAGGGTCTAGCAGGGAAGGTTCTGCACCACCTCCGCTTAGTGTTGGTGTTATTCGTCTTCCCTTCCTCTCCTTGTTAGTTGAGATAAATTAGCGCTTTGTCGTGGCCTATTTTCCTTCCCTATTCAAGAACTAATTATACCTTCATTCCCATTGTGATAAAATTGAAATGGTTGTTGTCGAAATCATAAAAAGCACAATTATCAGGTTGTTCACATTATATTATCAAAATTAGCATTTAGAATATGATTGAGTATTTCAAAATTTCTCGATGATTACAAATTCAACGTTGTTTTAATTAGTGGCTCCCTTCCACATTTAAAATAAGTATTTATGCTTTATTATGGAAACTGTGAAACCATTCTACATAAAATTCATTTACTTTATTCTATTTAAAGATAGTATTGAATTTTACCTTTTGACTTCTTTCAATAGTATTTGCACTAAATTTTCTTTTCGCCTCCGAAAATCCTCCATTTTACTGAATTACACCACTGAAATGATTAAACTCTTTGTGATCTCTTTATCTATGAAATATTTTAGCAATGCGTTTATTGACATTATTTGAGCATTGCATTTAAGCTAGTTTTGAAATGATTATCTTCTATAGTAGCCATTCTATTCTGTAGTTTCCACAGCCAATGACAATTTTTGAAAATAAATCTTGAACAATCTCAGTAATTATCTCTGGCAAAATCCTCTTGTATATAAATGTTATCAAAACCGACTAAACAACCACAGCTCTGTCGCAGAGATAGAGTATGACGAACTGTCACTTAGCTCAGACAAATTACTATTATCGCTGCGCTCGTTGTAACGATTGATTATTGATTAATTGGGAGGTTATAGTACACACGCCACACATGCTCGCTCAACGTGCAGTAATACGACCGCATCGTTTAGGATGATCTAGCGAGATGAGATTCCTTTGACCACTTCCTTATTAGTGTTGCGCACTCCGAAAAGCGCCCCATTGCATTTCTTCATTTGTACACCTTTTAAAACATTATTAAAATTATAAAAAATGCGTGTTGTGTACTTTAAGAATATATCTGATCTATAGGCACTCTTATTTTCTATTTTAACTGATTTTAATATTAATACAACAATTTTATTTCTTATTTTAGCAATGACACCAAATCCATTTGACGCTAGTTATCGCCTATCAAAATCGGCATTAGTCTGTCTGTCTCTCTTTGTCGCAGTTTGTGTTTTGTGTTTCCTTGCTCTCACTTACACACTAGTACGTCAGAAGTTGACCGCCAAAAGTAAAATCAGTAGATCAATGCGTCGATTCTCTTATGATACGTTTGACTCCCAAAATCCAGCTCCGTCTATTCTTCTGGACGAACATTTCGTCCAACCTTCCAATACCAGCTGCCGTTCTATCACAAATCTCTCACCAATTCATGAACTTCATTCAGAACGTCTAAGGATTCCTGATCTTTTCCTACGTCGACATTCTGCTCCCAAGGCCTTTCAGCAATTCAGAAGACCCAGTGAAAAACGTTTCCTTTATCGATCTATCGATAGCAGCATCCAGTTCTCCCACTCTGTTGCTAATCGCCCCACTCTTCATCTATCTATCAGTTATATCCACACTGTGGAACTTCTAAGAATAGTTGTAGATAAAGTTACTGGTCTTCCGGAAGGAGACCCCACTCCAAAGGTTTATACTCTAGGGCTTCGAGTAATGTCAAGATCGCCAACAAGCGCTTATTTGAGTAAACCTCTAGTCACACCTGCAGTAGCTGGATATCCAACATTTGATCATCTTTTCGAATATGCAGTGAGTCTCAAACGGCTAGAGCAGGCAAAGATTGAAGCTACGTTGTTCGCTAGACCTTGGTCAGATGTAATATCTTGTGGAAGAAGATATACAGTTGGAGCAATTCCTTATACCACAGTTGGAACTCATGGCAAAGCTGAAGTGAAACTCAACGATTTATTAAAGCAGTACTCAGCTATTGGAAAGTCGGAGCTTGTACTTGATACATGTCTGTTGAAAAACAATCCAGAAATGATGGAAAATATGTCACTGCCATTGAATGTCATTGAAGATGAATCAGTAGAAACTAAGGAGAGTGACAAGGAATGAAGTGTTTAAAGCTTCAAATGACAAGGGCTTTCTTGCAGTCACTCACACACTTGCTCTTCTATCACTTTAACGAATTTGTCACTAAATTTACTGTGAGCTTCTTGATATACAAGTTACGACTTAAGACGCAAGCTATTTTTATCATAAGTGTCCATTACTGTTAGTTGAGGGGGTGAGACGATTATTGTTGGAGCTAAAGCCTTTATGACAAAGTGTATTATTAGAGAAAATTATATCACCATTTTATTCCTTTTTTGATGTACCCTTCCAGATAATTCTACCCCAACTAAAACAATGTGAATAATGAACTTAGGTTAAAACAATTATTCTAAGAGCCTTTTATTATTGATCAATTACCGTAGTTGCTCGGTGTCATTTGAATACATTAAACGACCGTTTTTCAATCAAATGAAGTTTTTTGGGTAGTGGATAGAATTCAACAGTCCTAAATATTTCAACAAAGTAAAATTACTTATGCTTTACGTCGTTATGGAGGCTTATTTGAATTATAATCTGTGTGTTATAGGCAAAAGTTTAACGTGGGCGGGTAAAATAGGTTTCTATGATCATGTTAGAAATAGTAATCCCGTTTTTTACTGTTACAAATAAGTCCTAGTAGGTTATTTAAAAAAATTAATTTAAAGAGATGGAAAAATAAGACGTGATTTATAGATTTTCGAGTAAAAGGAAAGAAAAATGATCTTAGACGAATAAGGAATCAGGGTTGAACTGAGTAAAACCGCTTTAATTTTTGCTAAATAATTCGAATTATCTAATAAAACTCAATCAGTTGGTTTAAATCTTACATTTTCAGATGAAGGATTTTTATTTATGCTTGCTTCAATTAATAACAAAAAACTCTGTAGACTATCTTATTCACAGTAAATGTCGATAAATATAATGGTGGAAAACGTCAGTTGGATTCCATGGAGAGAACGATGCATTTCATTTTTCAAGACTAATCCATCGAAGACATAACTGGTAAATAAGTCAGCAAATATAATTTGCCTTTAAAGTTTAACTTTAAATATTTCCTGTTTTGTTTATGCTAGGCTCAGTTTAATGTATCTGGTAGCTCCAAAACGAATTCGAGTTTAAGGATTTTTACATTAAATTAATTCTTTATATCCTATAATAAAATTGTGGATCAAAATAGAAATAATTGTCCTTTTTTTTAAAAAAGTACTATCGCTGACACTAATTCCGTTTTCTTCTAAAATTATTCCCTTAAAAGAAAATATTTGACAAGAAAAAATATTATTCAAAAAAATATATAAATTACTACAAAATAAAAAATATTACATAGAAAATGTATGGTAAATAGATTGAAAAAAGTAGATTGAAATTGGAGATTCCGAGTCGGTTCTTGATTACTTCGCCTTAGAAGCGAGGTATTTGCTAGCCAGACGTGGAAAAATTGTAAAGCCATTTTCAATTTTATTTTTATATTTCCATCAAGCTATTCGTCTCAGTCGCCAAATGCATCCAACATTAATAAATAAATTCTGACCAGTATCCATTCTTGATGACTTACTAATCAGCCTTGGTCAGTCAAGTTAATATAGTTTGCACTATTCGAGAGCGTTTTAGTCCTAAGTGAATTAGACAAGAATGGTTGTCTCTATTAAGTTTATTGACAAAAATAAAAACAATGCATGATTATCTCATTTATTAAAAAACTGGAACATTTTTAAGCAATTATCATAGTAACCATGTCCTGATATTCTGCTCAACCTTCAAAAGAATATTCAGAGCCTATTTTTCTTGCTGTGTTGTCGACCAGTAATCCCTTGAACACCTACTGATGCACGTTCAAAGTTCTGCTCATCTATGCAAGTCTTCCTAATAACCGTATCAATCGTAGACAATGCTGAATATCATAACTGGTTGATATACTGCACTGATGGAATAGCACATCAACAACGTACTTTAACAGTGTAATGTGAGGTATCTGTCTCCCATATTAAAATTTCTTAGAACCTGTTCATCACTTAGGCCACTTCGTGATGGGAATATGTGAGACAAACTTGAATCACGGCATGTCAATTTTTAATTAATTATACAAATCTAACTATGACGTTTGCATAAGGGAATTTAACTCATTTGATTACAACATTCAGCTTCGAAGGAAATGCCAAGATGAGTAACAGACTTCTCATATCCATAATAAAATAATGTGTTGTAGAAAAAGATCTATTAGAAGTTTTTTCACTACAAATGTAGTGCTAGAGCTGAAACGAACTTCGAATCATTCAAGAGTGGGCGAAAGAATTTTGATGTGCTTTGTCGTCAATAGATTATAATACATTTTTATAGAAATAAAAAGTACCTTAAGATTTGGATGACTTAACGTCAAAATTTCGACATAACCGATGTAACATCGAACGGCTGGATGTTAATTGTCCATCTTGAGGTGAGGCAGAAACTCTGGAGCTTTCGGATGTGTTTGTCAAAACCCTGCTAACAGCGTTTAGAAAGTGAGAAATTGATATTAACGTTGATGGAATTACATCGACATCTATATTCTAAAGAACTTTATTGAATTTTGCTTAGAAGCTCTCTTTAACAGCATTCAGGTGTCTAATGATATGCTTTCTTGGAGATCCAATGACTTCAGCAGGATAGACTTTATTTTTCATCAAGCAAATTCAATTCCTATGTCTAATTACCTTTAATTAAAATATCATAATGCAATGTGATCAAGATAAGGCGTATTTTCTTTGGGGTCTTGTGAGACTTTTTCAATTATTTTGCAGTACGTTGCAAGTATTTACACGCATATTTTTTTCTATCAGGCAGAAAAATAATTTAGTCTTGAAATTTGAAATGTTCCAGTTTACTTTTTATTTCTTTTAAAGTAATCAATGTTGTTTTAATGCTATTCACCATGAAATTATTGCTTTATCTTAATTCCAAAAAAATATAAAAATTAATAATATTGAATTTTTGTGATATTTGTCTTGTCAATCGATGCAGTTTTTTTGAAATTTATCCTATTTTGTCAATAACGACAAATGCACTGGCTCTGTAAATCAACGTGGTGCCGATGCTTTTCTAGGTACGTTCCAATTAGTCGCTCATTGGCCAACGTATGTCCCAATATCTTACAAACGCCTACATCATACTTTGTATAACCATGATTACGCTCTTTAAATACTGTTGCTACAAATTTCCAATATCAATCCATCCCGCTTGTCAAATAGGCATTTATCAAGGCCAGTCCGAATATTTATGTTTTGGAAAAAGTCGAAGTATTCAGATGACCTTTTTGGATGATCGCAGAAGTTTGGCTGAGTTCTTAGTGGTCATATTGTGACCCGATATGTTTTTAGTCTGTTTCAACAGATCCAAATTAAAATAAGTGCATCTTTTATTTATATTTCAAACTAAATGTTTTCTCCAATGCATTCTTGGAAGTCAGCATCAGATATAACTTATGTGGTAAATGAGGCTACTTATCTGACCCCGTTCGCACCTTAATTTTAAAGACATAAATCTCGCTGAAAACAAATTTGAACCAGTAGTGGACCTTTAGCTTATGATGAGTATCTTAGTTGATTTTTAGTTCTACTATTATTAGGAAATTTGTTTATTTATATCAAATGACAGGCTTTATGATATTTATCATTAACCCGTTAGTTGACCTCCCAAGCTTCCTAGTGGAGAGGAAAATCAAAGCCACAAAAAGTCGAGAGGGGGACCGAGGAGTGATTCACAGATGTAAAAGAGACAGACGCAAAGATAGAGGTAAAGGTAAGGTGAGTACTGTGGAAGGGGTTGAGTATGACATACAGTGGGGTCATAGTAGTTTGAAGTTGGTAGTCAACTGCCGGTTTATAGACTTTTCTGCTGTATGAATATACGTTGCCCAGAGTGCCCCACGGGGAGGTAAGTCTATCGCACACCTCTGAAGGAAGATAATAGTATTAGGAAATAAATTTACTGATTGTCAATTATAAACGGATAAATAATTACTTTTTTGCTCCTAATTGTGTTTTTTCCCTAGCCATAGTTCACACCTATCGACTCAGAGACAAGTTAAAGAAAAATATTATTTAAATTATTTCAAAAATCAATCCTTTTATTGTGGATAAAAAATACGATCTGTTCTTCTAGTGAGTAACCGATGCTTAAATTTGCAGAGTAATTGCCTTAACTGTAGGTTATATGGACACCGAACTCAAAGGTTAGAGCATGGTACACAATCGTAATGAAGTGTTTTTAATTGTGCACGCTTCATGACTGTAAAATAAAAAAAGCTTTTCAGATAAATGGAAGTTAAAGAACCACAAGTTTTATTATTAAAAATAACAATAACTTTTGAAGAAATACCGATTTCATCTATTCAATAGGAAAAATGCGTAAAAATCGTTGTTATTGAATTAAAATAGATTTGGAAAAAAGGTCCACCAATCACAACTTTGCGTAAGGTTTGAAGTTTGTAATTTTACTCATAAATACACGTCCATAAGGGCAGCGGCATGAAATTGGCCATTTTCGCCGTGGTTTTATAACGAATGGTATAAAAATGTGTGCAATTTTTGAATGAGCTGAGTCTACATAATCGTGTGCCCTATCTGGTTGAAAATCCACTAACTTCGAGCTATTTAGGAGCATGCTACTTATAGTTCACCAATCAGAAAGATCGAAATTTGTTTGGTAGGCAATTTTAAATTCTCGATACAACGCCTTTATGTGCCTCTGCGCATTAATAATAATGAACGTTCAATGATATGGAACTGGGTCTGGCTCAGTTGCTCCATTAACATTAACATAAAGAAATAAAGGGCATTCTATTTGAAAGGCTGTGACTCAAACAGGCTTTGATAACACTTTATACAAAATAAAAGTCATCATCTAATTTTTGATATACATTCTATGGTTTGGAAAGTAATTATTTATTGATTATTAAGTATGAGCACTTTTCGTTCTATTAACCCATTTCGGTCTTTTTGATTTAATGTTAATTAGTATTATGAGTAAATTGGGCTTGAATCACTTCTAATGCCTCACCGTCCAAACACTGCCTCTTCTTTACCTTGTGGTTTAGTTTCTTTATGAATTAATAATATCATGCATCATCCCCATTTTTCTCAGTATAAAAATAAATCCAACTCTTATGGGAATTCATCTTGAGTTTATAATACTATGATACATTCATTTGCACTATTTGTTTGTTATAATGAGGTTGTATTTTTGGACAAGAAGCAGGGCCATTTGAATGAAGCCTTTTTCTCTTTACCAGTGTGACCTATATTGTTAGAAAACTTAATAATGGAGGCTATCATTGCTTTTTCTAGTATATTTGCTAGCTGATATGCTTTAGAAAACCACTGATCCGCCTCGGATTATTGGAGTAAGTGTATATACAGACTCACTAGAGTAATAACTATGTGGAAGGTCCCAAAATTGTAGAGTTCAACCTAAAACTGAGCCTGACCTTAATGTAGTTAAGTATAATACCCTTCCCTTAAAAGCTCTGTCGTGCTCAAGTTAAGCAAAAATCTTACATACTTTAGCCTAAAAAGTTCGTTTTCGCACTTTAACACATTTACATAATTCTTTATCTATTGCTATTCACCTTTCCAAGGTATAAAGTGTTATAAATATAATTTTTTTTAATCTTTTTGGTCATAGATGAGATGACAGAAGAACCACTGTTACTGAATCGCAAGAGCCATCATATTCGCCGTTTGAATCTCATCCAATCATACTCATTCTACAAGCGGGGATGGGAATTATCTCCGCCAAATTTGGAGCACATGTGGTAATGTGAAAACAGCGCCAATCTAAGAAATGTTAATATTGGAATAATCAGTTTGATGCATAATTTCTCGGGTTAGTTACGCTTATCTCTTGATATTAATTATGGAAACACTTGGTGTTATTCATTTATTTTAACCAAATAATCAATTCAGTTTTGAAGGCTTAATGTTAAATCCCACTTGAAAATGGTTGTTTGCCGTTAATAAGTAACGTCGTAATTTGAAATAAGTCAGATAAAGTAACCTTGACGGTCATTTTTACTATCAAACAGCGGCTATGTAGAGTTAGATAATAAGGTGAAATTGAATTTATCACCACAACCTTGTAAATGACTAATCAAGTAGAACAATATCTTGACTGGAAATTGTTCACGAATAGAGGGCTAAACTGAGTAAATCTCATTAATTAAGAGAATGTGGGGTTGGTTTCACAATTGTGCTAGGTTATTGAAGTGAGTGATCAATGGTCATTTTGATAAACTCGTGAAATTTTAGAATGCTAGTCTTCCAGACAATGAAATTTTTACTATTATACAATTCCCATCGAGTTGGGTCTCATTTTCAAACAAAAAATCTAAATTTTCTTTTTTAGCACGAAGAGCAGCATCAGGTCTTTCAATTTCAAGTTTTAGTTTCCAGCTCTATTCGTCTCAATCTGCATTAACGCTTTCCTTCAATTTTATCCTCCTTTTTAATGTGGGTTTAACTCTTTCTTAAACAAACTGAAAAGCCTGAAAAATAAACGACTAAACTATGCACGGTGAAATGGATTCAGATGTTGAAGGTTCTATTATAGCGTTTTCTTTAGTTTTTTCTCAAGTCGCTGCATCACCAATGTAGGGGAAGAGAAGACAGCATCTAGCGAGATGTGCATATTTCAACTTGGACAAGCTTGAATTCTCAAATTGCGGAAATAGGAATAAACCATCCGCAACTTCTCTTAAATTGGAAGTGATATGAGTTGAGGATATGTTTCTGGTTTTTTAGAACATAACACCCACGCCTTACTGTGATTGATGTATTAAAGTACTTTGTGTTCTTGTCTATCAACTATTTTGCCAGCAAACCTAAGCACTATTTTGACTCGGTCCAGCGCTTTCATTTTTTCATTCAATTTAAAAAATGTGTTCGTCGGATTCTTTTATTCAGCATATATCATCGTTTTGTTTGGCAAATTTTGGTGAAAAATGCCAGTTAATAATGCAAATATTTCTGAAAAATGACGTGATAAATAGTTTGCTTTAGCCATATCAGAAATTGCATTCATGGATGCAATTTCTCTCGAAAATTGGATAACAATTAGTTAAAAATTAAATATGTTTTAATTTCATCTAAAGAACAGGTAAAATATCGCATGATATCAGTTCAAAACAGCTAGGATTTAAATTAATCAAATCTGGGTGACAGAAAGTGTTTGCTATTGTAGAATTTATATTCAGCAAATTTCGTGATTGATTTCCGTCTGTCGCAGCGGTTTACCCTCGATGTTGTCTAATATTAACAAATGACAGCCGGCGAAATTCTTTGCTTTAAGATTGTACTTTATGGAAGGTTAGCATTTATTAATTTAATCTTGATATCCTTCAATTATCATAATCTAATTTGTAAAATTAAATTCGCATCATAGTTATTGAAAACTGTCTGGATATTCTCCAACTTATATGAATTTTTTAAGAAACAGGCAGAATATCTAAAAAATATAAATGTATTCTTAGTTATTTAAAAGAAATTGTAATAAATTTTTCCCAATCATAATAATCTGCTTGAAATTTATTAGAGCAATCGATCTATTGGTACATTTACGCGGAATCAAGAGTCTACTCATTCCGAGCAACACTCTATCCTAATCCTGGAGTAACCTGCATGATATAAGAAAAGGGATTAACGTTTGCACAGGTGTTTTTCCGTGTAACTCGTTTTCCTTCACACCTCTAATTATCTTTCTGCTCTCTCGAAAGAAAATAGGAATTTGTTAGTCTTTACTCTTTGTACAGACGCTGCCACTTACATTTGCTACCAAGTCTACTCAATCTATTCATTTATACAACCAAATTCCCAGCGGATCAAATTGTCCATTAGATTGTGCGAATAGTATTTAAGCTCTGCTGTCTGCAAGAGGGGGTCGAGCAATTCGGTCTACACCATTTTATGATAGTTGATATTACCGGTTTAATTAAATTATTGAAGTAGACTTTGGGGAGGTAATTTCCTACTCCAACCAACTATAAATAGATCGACACAATGAAGTAAAGTAAGATATCAATTACATCGCATATATACGATTAATGTATAACAAATATAGTACTTTTAGGCTACATTTTGTATAACTCACTTGTCTATATATTATAACCTGAGTTAGTTGAAAATTTTTAGGCAAGCGAGTTAATCTTCGTTCGCTTAAGTTCTCAAATTAAGAGATAATTCAATTTTGTGATAAATTTTGTCCACAATAAAATATAAGGTTTTTTAATTAATCATTCCAAAGAATTCACATTTAAACATTTAGTCATCACTAAAGCGAAGATAGGTAGACACTTATTTAATAAAAGGTTTTTTTAGAGCGTACTAGTACAATAGGATTTTCCATTTCTCTGAAACAGAGGTGAGAAGCCAGAAAGCTTGGAGCACCAAGTAAGATTTCGGCTTTAACCCATCAAGAAAAAATATTTTTTATTTGAGAAAAAACTGGTATATGCTACTGAGAAGTTAACCAATCGGTCATATAGCCGTGAGGAAACCTCATTGCCAGGTGTAATGATTGTGGGTACACAACTTTAGCATGACAAATGCAGAAGCCCCGAGGTTAATCAATGACTTACGTCAATACGATCAATCATTGATCATTACCGGTACACAATTACCCGACCAAACAATGACCCAAGTTATATGAGGTCATCATACCATAAAGTGAATGTAATGACTAAGTTCCGCGTCATACAACACACAGTATGCAGCACGCTAGCGCGCCAACACTAAATACTAAATAAACGTGCTCCACGTTATACATCTGTTTCTTCTATTCTGGGAGACTAACCAACTAGGAGAACTTGGCATAGAGGTTTTTGAGGTTTCTGGCTTATTAAGGTAGCTAAACCGTTACATGATCGACAAATTTGATACCTCGAGTGACGAACACCGTTCACTCAAATTTTATTAATTCTGCTCAGATAACCAATAGTTTCTACTTTTATTCTTAAACAAGTTTGATCCCTTCAACAATTCCCTTTCCCAATTTATTAACATTATTGATTGTTGAAATTGCAAGTTCGACCATTTATTTTACTACAAAATATCATATTTCGTTTCCTTTTAAGGCAAATTAAGAGGGTATCTCACATTTAAAATACCATTTATTTCAAATAAATCCGCTTTTATCATTTATTTGAGTTCGGTGAACAGAATTCAAGAGCATTTTCTCAAATTAGAAGATAAGGCTATAAGCTGATCCTCCGCAAAACTAAATAGTTAGAGAATAAGCGCGATGGAAGGTAATATTAAGACGGAGGGCTGGGTTGCAATCTAGGCCGCCATTTTGACAGTGGGTTTGTGAGTGAAGACCGAATTTAGTAAGCTCAGAGTGGATAACTCTTTTTGGCTCTTTTGTCGGCTAACGCTGATCAGAAATGAGTCGTCATGTTGGCCTTCACATTCTTTGTAAGAGCTGGTATGAATTGTTCTCTTTAGAATATTTGAATCAAAACAGTTAAGAATAAAATGAAAACTAAGAATAAAATTGCAAATAATTTCAATAAATCACAATTTGCACGTTTCTGTGAGAGAAATTGGCAAATTCAGTTGATATCTAAGAATTATCTTATTTTTCCGCATTTATCAGTATGGGGACAAACGAAAGGCAAGTAAAAATGCAAATATATTTAAGTTTTTATTATTCCGAAATCATTTCTGAATATGCTATAAAAGTGCCTTAGTTTCTTAGATATTCTCCTTCATATCGTTTAAAATCCTCCAAGTAAATTTAGCTGCCTTTGTAAACTTTGGTAGCGCTATCGAGGAATTACCGCGCTCATCTACAAAGAGTATATAACTCCAACCGTCTACATAGACATTTTTTGAGCAACACATAACGCATCAGTTTTCCTGCTATCTTTACTTCGGATCTTCCCGCCAGAAGAAGTCTGGAAAATATGTATGCTTGTGATTCCAAACTTAACCATCTCCTTTGGTCTTTAGAAAGTACACTTTCCCGCTTCGGTTCAGCATTTGACGAAAAATTCTCTATTTTAAAGTACACCTCTTTTAATGTCAAGATAATAACCCGATTTACTTATTTTCTTTAGCAAGAAACATGTTTTTTCTAATTCTATTTTTATCACAGTAGTTCAAGTTTAACACATTTTATCAAAAATTTAAAACTCACAAATATTTTGAGTAAATTTTCTGGAAGAATGGAAATAGAGAATTTAAATTTATATTTCATTTTTGAGGAACAGGTTTTCTGAAATGCAATTTTCTTTGTTAAAATTCGTCTCATGGTGAGAGTATGATTAGTATATATTTAAAATAAATTAATGCGATCTAACAATCTTATTGTTTCAAGGTCATTTCCTCTAAATATTTTGGAGACTGCACCAAAAGGACGAGGACGATGAAGATTCAATTCGAAAACACAAATTCTCCTGACATTTAAGATATTATGATTGTTTATGCCGAACAGTATTTTTATGCCTGCCTAGGTAATTTATACTTAGTGTGGGGTAAAGTGACTTAATTTCCAGCTACGTAAAAAGAGGAAGATCTGTCGGAAACTTGGTATCTGGCAAATTAACTCTGTTCAAATTCTGTTAAGCAAACTTAAATTTTTCCTTGTATTTCAACTGAAATACATTTTAAAAAGAGTGTGGTTTTCTATCTGAAATTCTGAGCACGGTGCTTTGTCATTAGCAAGCTTTTATGCTGTGGAGTGTTTGACGCTATCAAGGCTGGGCAAAGGAATAACATTCACCTTCGAACAGCCTGGTGAGCGATGCCATGTTACTGATTGCACATGAGGCAAATACATTTGAGAATGTAGAGACCTTCGACGCACCATGCGATCAATATTCGTCGCAGGATATCGTAGCTCTATTTTATTCTAATGACTAAACTTTGTGCAGTCTCTTATACTCCGAATAAACATTATTCACGCTCTACATTCTGTTTCCTCGATATTGTTGAGGTAATATAGCTAATTTCGGGATGAATTTCAACGTTCGAGGTTTTCCCCAATAGAGGTTGTTAGGGTTTTGTCAAGTCTTGTATGTGCAGCAACTGCTATAATGTATTTTAAAAAAAAGTTGGTTTCTTACCTTGCTTTATAAGGGCTTCGAGCTTATTTAACTTCTCATCACAACATCTGCTTGCTATTACAAAATGAACTTTAACGAATTATTAATTTGTTCTTATCCGTGGTGACCTTGAAATTAGTTAAAATTGTCATATTTTACATTTAACGTTAAATGTGGTGGGTTTTTCTTCTAAACAAACTCCATAATTTACTTAAATCTTGGTTTATAATTTACTCGTTTAAACTAATGGAGTCGGGTAAGGCGGTTAGAATTTAAATATAAGTAGTTGTAATTAGATTAAAATCAATGCATATTTAGAATAAATCTAAATAATACTATTAGTACCATTTTCACATACTTTTCTCGACTTATTTTATGTTAATTTCAATTCTTAGTAAACTATTAAATAGCGTAAGTTTAAAAAATTGGGAACTGATATGGTATTTATGCTGATTTGCGATGGCGATAAACATTCCCAATTATCTTAAAAGGATGGGTGCCTCAGTGCAAAATGAGGAATAATAAAAATTACTTTCTACAACTCAAATTTCATCTTCCTTTCACCCCCTTCCCCCCCCCCCCCGCCCCTCCAGGCGTAGGACTCAAATTTGTGAATTTATATTTCAGCTAGTTAGAATGAAAACACGAGTTCTCTTTTTTAACGCGGAAGCTCATTACCGTTAAAATCGAGTAATGAGCCATATGCCGTAATTCATAACTGGCAACAATTAACTATAATGGTCATTTGTGCTCCTCTCCAAAGTACGCAAAAACTGTGGCTAAAGACAGAAGTGTTCACTTATGAATGATTTCTCTTTTAAACGATGGGTGGTAAATCATAGGAAAGGAATTGAATGTGTAAACATTATTTCACAAGATTTACGTAACGTTATTTCTGTGTGGAATTGTCATCTGACGATTAAATTTGGTCATCCGTCATGTTTGCATTCTTTCACCTGCCCTCTCAATCCCCTTTTCTTTCCAACAGTTGTCTTATTCTTTCACATTTTTTACTTTTTAGGAGCAACATTTTTATACTCTTCAACATCTGACATATTTTTTATATCCGACGTCTAAGAAAATATTTGGTGTTTAAGTCGGTTTTTCCTGTGATCATTTGTCAAAAATCACAATCCTACCTTTTCATGAATATTGTCATGCGTTACAATATATGATCGCATTCTAATCTACTCATTGGGTGATAGTTATTGTATTACCTATATAAATGGTAACAATTATAAGATGACGATATTTTGAGTGACATTATTTAAAAGGATTCTGGGTGTATATGTTGGTTTTGCTAATAGCTCCTCTTCACTTATCAGTGACCAACAATTATTCAGTAAACACCTATTGTGTTATAGAAAAGCACTAGTTAGAATAAAGCTAGAAATGGGAAATGAAGATTTCACTCTCAATTTCGAAGGGACTGCGTACTTTCACTGGAGATGAATGGTCATTTAGAACCTCCTTGCAGTCTTTTTACTGTGTGCTTTTAATTCAAGTTAATCATTGGCTGTCAACGTCATCACCGACGTAATTACAGACTTAAGTAACAGCTTAAACCTTAATAGTAGGCAATAGTGTTCCTGAAATTACTGTATATAATGAAATAGTATTTCCTTCAATGCCACATCCTTAATTCAGGATCCTTTATTTTCCATTATTTTATTTCCGCTTTCCCTCTTTTTCTCTTATTCGAGGCAATTTGATTACCTTGAGGATGGTAATGACGCAAATATAAACCGACCTATCACTAGGAAAATGTACGTCTTATTTTAACACGGTTCTTCGTGCCAATTTGTATTGTGGTGTTGTTGAATTGAAATTTTCTCTAGTGCCATTACTTTGTGCAACCTACAGAGAATAGATCATATTAGAAGTTGTGGGAGACGTCATCGCATGAGCCCACAGCGTGACTTGAAGGTGCGGCCGTTCAACTTCGCGTACGGATTGAGTGCGAGGACACACAGCTAATGGCCAATCAAAAGCCTCAGCTCGTTTTACTTAATCCGCCATGTTGAATGACTGAGCTTCCTCCCTTGTTACACTCCACGCCATGCATGTCTAGAAGAAACGCGTTTCCAGGATACGTCTGTCTCTTCTTAGCTTTGCAATAGCTTAGCTAATTCTGGGGGTCTTCTGAACCAGGAGAATCGGCCACTGAGGTTTCTGAGTACAGTCGGGCTTAGTTAGGTAGCTAATACGCTGCAAAGTGTACTTATTTTTCGTATTCCTCATTGCAAGTGATTTAGAAATGAAATCAAGTGGAGCGCGCCTATGAAATATTTAATGGTTTTCTTGATTTTTATATACTTGCTCTCTTAGTTCGATTCTAAGCTTTATTTGCATTACCAATTAATTTTGGCACGATAAATGTGAACTGATACTTAATTATTGATTGAATAAGTAAACCCATTTGACAACGGATATGAAGAGTTAGTTCGTGTGGTGAAACACTCTCCATTTCATTATGATAACGTGGTCGTTGTGTAGCAATGTTTATGACAAGTATGAAGACTGCAGTCTTCATTGATATAGGGTTCAAACATATACGGAGTGGTGGTATAGTTCTTTGGTAGGAAACACACAATCCTATTTTCTAATTACTCCATTGGTTTTAATGATATAAAAATTTAGTACATTTTCAATCTTAGACCACTTAAAAAACACTTCTATTTTTAAGCAAATATCTGTATTCCTTCTGATACTTAACACTGACATTAACTTAGGAATTGTGTCGGTCAGATCAAAGAAAACACTAATCTTACCTGCAAATATTAAATAAAATTTATTTTATTTTTAATTAGACTCAATTCAAACCCAAAATGAATTGTTAAATTTCTTTAAAATGTTGTATTATTATTTGTCATTAAACCTGCTTTTATGCTTGATGTAGCTCATCCACTTAATTTTCCTTCCAATCCTTTTGCGTCTTTTTTTTAATTTACCTAGTTGCCTGCCTCTCCAATACCATTTTTTCAACTACCTCGAGCACAGAGATGACAATTAACGGTTACTTCGCGTAGTCAGTATTTTGAATACTGTCTTTTTCTTCGCATTTTCTCGAGTAGAATTAAGCCAACTTCTTCAATTTTGCATTATTTTCCATTGTTTGAGGTAATAACATGGGGATGGAAATAGGAGGTGGAGAATTTTCCATAGTGATGCATGAAGCCATTAAACAATGCTTGGTATCTTAGTCTACAAAATTAGGGCCTTGTTAACTACTTATCAGTAAGTAGGATTTTCATCCGTCACTTTAATCTTTGAAAAAAAGTTTGCATTGTAGATGTAAGGCCATCCATCATAAGGAAATGCACTGGACATCTTAGGTAAGAACTCTGCACAGTAATTTATTTGGCTAATTATGAAATTTGGAACGTAGACCACCCAGTAAGCACGATTTCTTGAGTCTCAGGCTTTTCAATCCCTCCCCCCCTTCCCCATCCCCACCTATTTCACTTCTCCTCTTCCTCCCCTTGGATTTACTCTTAATCATTTTTCTTTGCAAAATTACAGTGAAAATCTCCTAATTTTTTTCTCTAATCCGATGTCAATAGAGATAAAGCGAAAGGTTTCATTCCTTGTTAAGAGAGTACCCAATAATGGCATTCTCACACAAGTGTACGGTGATTATTAGTTGAGAGGAATGGAAGTAAGCAAACCTTTTGAAAGGCTTCTACTTGTTATATTTCAGTATAGTTTTCTCTGTCAAGTGATACTCGGGCTCCAAAGTAGTGCCCGTCGTGGTATTAAGGTCTAAGAGTTCAAAATGCCACTAAACTGAATAATATTATTAGGTATGATTATAAAAGGAGTCTAAGGTTTATTTTGAAATAATTATATAATTCACTTTTATTAAATATATTCTAGTATTTTGGTTGATTCTGAAGCATTTTGAAACTTTGTTAAAATAACATTTTACATGCATTACTGACACACCTTGAATCAATTCACGTCATTTCAATAATTTAAAGCACAGTTTAAACTTTTAAAAACAATTCATTAAGGAAGATATATTGATACAGTGACTATTGGTCCTCGTTTAAAAATATCTTGTTACTGACTGCTAGCAATTTGATAATTAATTTCTAAAGTAGGATATTTCGCGACACTAACTGGACATGAAACACTGAACATCGTTAACAAGCATTTTGGTGCATTCTAAAGGACAAATCAGGAATCTTGTACTTCGGGATATGAGCTGCCTTTTTAACAAATATCGCGCAAAGCGTTTAAAAAAATCCCACGAAGAAAGTCTCTCTGATGACCCAACGTTGCTCTCAGTGTATGTTTTTCTAATAACCTCATTTGCTTTCAACAATTCATCTTGTAATTGTGGGCAATGATAATAATAATAAGAAATCTAAATGGCATTTGGGACTCAATTCGAATATACTATCATTTTAAACATGGCGATTGTACTAAAGATATGGCAATTTTAATTTTCGGATTTCAGTTTTGAAAGCAGCGTTCATACTGATCACCAGTTTTGATCATGACTCTTTTGCCTTTTAAGCCCTAGTTATTGGATTACTTGTCAGGGGCTTCATTTCCAGTACAAATGGATGAAGATAGCAGTCAAGGTTGATTTCCAATAGCTTAGATTTGCTTCTATCCGAAATTTCCCAAATCTGTTCCATTTCAAATTCGTCTTACTGCAAAAGAAAGCTTCAAGCTTTAAAATTGAATAGAGCCGCAAAATTAGTCATTAGAATTACTGAACAGTAATTTCATTTAGGCTAATCGAACTTTAATTTGTAATATGAGGCCGAATCCCTGTGTTTTTAGAGAATAGAATGGTTGTTCAGAGCCAGGAGGCGAGAAGACGGGAATTAAAGTTAACAAGATTATTCCGGTAATCGGACAAAAGCAGACCATTTTTCAAGATATTTAATATCTACTAATGTAAATATAAATAGGTTTAATTTAATTCTGATCCGAAGAGGAGACTGAACCAATCATTATAAGTCTATAACTAGTCATGACAGAATATGTTTCTCGGACAGGGGATGAATGACGATTGATCACGTTATGATTATGATGTCCAAGTGGCACGTTGATGAAACACCACGACAGAGTATTTCTTTCGTCTCCCCATTCCGCCCTCCTTTTGAGATTAACTTTCCTTCTATTCGATTAAAGTTAGAGTTACCTTGGAGTAGGTTGAAGAGTGCCTAGAGCGATATTGCATTACGCCCCAAACATCACGCATTACAAAGCTCATAAACCAGTTCATATTCGCCTAAAAAGGCAGAAAAGGGCATAGATCTCTAACTATTCTCGTTTGCAAGACTAAGCGGTAGTGCCTGTCCTATGTTGCCTATAGCACCAAATAACATGACTCATATCAGAAGTTTGAGCAATTAAGATTGGTTGAGCTCAATTGAATTAAAATAAAATTGTCAGTTCTTTAAATTAGGTTAGATTCTTAAGTAATGCAGAGGTTGGGATAAAGGTATCCACGTAGCTTCTGATCACGGAAATTAAGTAAATGGGTTAATTTAACTAATAATAATTATTTTTCGCATCATTTAAAACGAAATTTTCATCAAATTTGATATTAAGAACACTTTAATAAATGGAGGGAAACTAAAACGGATTGACAGTTGTAGCGGAATTAGCTACCTAAATAAGCCTGAATGTACACAGAAACCTCAGTGGCAATTTCTCCTGGTTGGTACTTCCCACTGAAGTAGCTAAGCTACTGCAAAGCTAATAAGAAACAGACGTATCCAGGGCACGCGTTTATCCTAGACATGCATGGCGCGGAGTGTAATGTGTGTGTGTGTATGACGTGGAACTTAGTCATTACATACACTTTATGATATGATGGTCTCATATAACTTGGATCATTGATTGGTCGGGTAATCGAATATTGGAATTGACCAATGACTGATCGTATTGACATAAGTCATTGATTAATCGCGGGTCTTCCGCATTTGTCATGCTAAAGTTGTGTCCCACTCAGTAAACGCCAAAACGCATAAATGGAGGTGCTTGAAAATACATTTTGAGAGGAAAAGAGGTATTAAAGTAAAACTTAAACTGCGTATTTAAAGACATTCCTCCAGCAACAAATGTCTTAAAAGGTCTCGAAATTCAAGGCTAGTAATTAAATTAACATCAATCTTGGAGGCGATAACCAAAAATTGCCCATCCTCGCATTCCTTCGTCAACTGTTTCTACTATAAATCTCCACTCTACACTGAATTATCTTTCAACCAGAAAACATTTCTATCCTAAAGGTCGTCGTTAATGACATCTGATGTCTTTGGCGCCGTTTATCTCTCATTCAATCTCATATTTTACTATCCAAGAGGAAGAATTCTCAACTGGTATAAATTTGGACACCTTATAAACAACTAAACTTATTGGAACTATGGTGAGTTAGTCATTCATTAGATTTTTTAACTAATTTCCATTATCTGAGATTGGGGTAATATTTACTTGTAGCGAACTCCTAATAGTATTTAAACTGCGATTTTTCAAGCCGATCAAAAATGTTAAAAATGTGTTCTCCTCCTTCCTCTACAAACAAAATCACGTCGAATGAGACAAATCATCTTTAATTTAAATTCGTTAAATTGCCATAAATGTGCTTCTTAGCCCTAATATTTACCGTTTATCTCCTTTGTTAAACCTGTTTTGTGTCGAAAATTTCGCTTGGAAAAAAATATGTGATCGGAGAATGGAAGCACCGCTGTTTAGCGTTGAATTTTCGAAGAATTTTCCGGTGCTTTGACCTCGACCATGGCTTTTTCGCTTCACTTTGATCCATTAATTATAATTCAGTGAATTATGAATGCTTGTAGCGTTTCTGGGCCCCCGTTCATTATAAGTAGACGAAGTATATCCATTTTTATGGTGAGTTAGCTGTTAATTTCTCCAGCGTCGTCAGTAATCGAATCGTTCTGATATAAGTCAATAGATGCCAAGTTTGCTCTAAAATTTTTTCGCATATGTCTTCTATTCTTTTTCTGTGTAAATATGCCCTGAAGCTGCATCTAGCTTCAGTTGAATCCAAACCGTCACGACTGTCAAAGAAGAAGTCACTAACATAATCCTTTTAAACCAACTAATTTTAGTTAATAGCACTAAATTTTAAGGTGTAGGTTAAATTCTCACTAACTGCATAATATATGTAATCAGCCCTTGAATTGTCAACAGTTGAGAAAACTTTAGACACAATCGTTGAGTAGAAGGCAACTTTATGGCATTTCATGACAATCAAGCTTGAGTATTTACTTTAGAAGCGTATAGATTCTAGCAGTGCAGTTTTTAACTGAGACTGGCCACTGAATTTAGAAAAATTATTTCCACGATTTTTGGATAAAATTAGAAAATAAGGGAAATATTTTCACACCCTCTATTCATAAATTTCGCCAAGAAATGCATAGGTGTATCAAGCAAGGTGTCATTGCTAAATGGCGACAAACTACCAGGAAGCAAAAATACAAATATCTGGGAGATAACGTCAGTGAAATAGATTCGCTTTTAGTTGGAAACAGTGCATTAGATGAAATGATGTCAGTTGGCCACAACAAAGCATAGAAAATAAAAGAGGACATATGGAAAAAAACTCGCTCTGAGATTATTCAAAAGTATTCCTCAATCACACTTTCTATGGAACTAATTTGGTGTCCTTTTATAAGTATCAATGACAGCTTCACCTGGCAAATTGAATAATATGCAAATCAATGTAAACAGTCTACATTTTGCCGTATGCATCACTATTACGCTACAAGCCACCGTAATTTCGTCTACTTTTGAATAGATTTTGACTCTAGAAATTTATCTCGGACTCTCCTTTCAAAGATAATTTGAGTATCAATTTACCATTGTGTTAAAAACGATTTGAAATATTTATCTCGAAAAAGAATGTCTTGATTGATGCCCTAGACAAGTTCAAGTTATAACATCAATTTATTAATTGAAGACCATTAATCATGCAAAACTCACAGGCACTTTTAAGCAGCCGTTCCATTTAGTTAAATTTATTCGATAGATGGACATTCATTTATTCTCCTCGGAATAATTGATAAAAATTTAAACAAGCAAGCACTTCTTTTAGAAGTACCAGAAATGTGATTAAGCAATCATGATAAAAATAGCCAAAATTCTGACTGAATGCACTGTGACTTGGAAATCGGTACCGTTTATTTAATAGGCAACTTTTACAATTTTGCATTATTTAACCACATATAACATGGATCAAGAAGCACAATATAAGTCCATTTTAGGGACGATTACTGTATTCGTTGTGAATCTAGAAATTTTCATTCATTAAAGTTAAAAGATGAATTTATAAAACATATTAAAGTCCCTTCGGAAGGACTAAAGAGTGTGGAGTACACAACCCTAACACGTTTAAACTAACCGATCTCATGTGAGCTCAAAATTTCTGGAACGTGCGGCTGTGATGCTGACCACGTTAGGGAGCAAATGGGGTCACGAGCTCAGAAACCTCTCAACCAATCAACAATCGATAGTTACAACCGTGAGCCAAAATTGTACTCAATGACTAAGCTCCTTGTCATCGACACAATCCAAATAAACGAATTCCCCGTCATACGTCTGTTTCCTCTAAATCGTTGATACAGCTTAACAAATTTCGTGAGCCATTCCTACTAAGGGCTTACTGAGGATAAGTAAAAACTTATTGGTGTAGCAATGCGTCTCATAATTGGTGACCTTGACTTGATTTACCAGAAGACTCAATGTTGAGATACTTATGGATGAAATGTCTTCCTGCAAATATGGCAGCATGTCTTGCTACCAGAACTTACAGAACCAACCTCGACATACTAGCTGGAGTAGCCGACAGGACTCAAGAACTCTACGTTCAGCCACGTGTCCATGCGGTGGAAACTCAAATTCCCAACCCCATCACTCCACAACAGCCTGGCTTCCTTGCATAAGCTCCCACTAATATAGGTGGTCCGGGTAGTCTTGGCATTGCAATAGCCTCCTCCATTGTACATTAATGCTTCCCAAGTAATAAGCATTCTAATGGCCAATCATATTCATCAAAAATACAAACAGACAGAGCCCGGACGGGCATTGCTTACAGATATAACCAAAATCGGTGGTCAGCAAAATCCTTGTGCAAGATTAGCATGGAAAAGCGTGAAGACTCAACATGAACAGTGCAATTGAGATGGTGCAAAATACCAACTTGAGTAATATCGATAAGTTATGCACTCAAGTCAGTCATCAGATCTTAGGCAAACACACTTACTATTGAATTCACACCTCCATATTAATTGAGCTTCATTACCACTTACTGCGAAAGATTGGAAACCTTATACTGTCTGGCTTTGTTTAACAATTGCAATTCAACGAGGACATGCATTCAGTAGCATTAAAATTATTTAAAGATAAGCAAAGTACTAACAGCAGTTAAAGGAATACTTCAATTCCCATTCTGTTAAATCTTGCTGCATCCACATCTGCATGTATGTTTCCTTTAACGTTAAAGTGAATAGAAAGGGAAAAAAGTCTTGCTTGTGTAACAAAGCTTTTGACATTTATTATAAACTACACTGAGCACATATTAGTGAAGCGTGACGACGACTCTCACCACAAGTAAGGATACACCTCAGAGGTTGTTAAATTGATTAGTTCACAAAATGAGAAACCCCAAATTCAATTTTATTACCAGAAAGACCATGAGGCAGGAGGCAGTTGAGAAATTGGTAAGTCAGAAGGGCCGTAGCTCCAGTAATTCTTTGTGAATCCCTGTAACCAAAAACTGGAAAAATGTAAGATTGATACGCCTGGATTTTTCGAGAGTTCTCGAAAAATGAGACTCTAACTCCAGTAAAAGGAAGACTTGGAGGATATCTTTGAACACAAAACCACCGATTTGATGGATCAGATAACCAATCAATCGATCGAAATAAGACCAGATCTGTCTCTTCAGGACTCAGTTTAAGGCGAATACTTTCTGACTGACAACACAGCACTTCCTTGGAAGAATGATAATTTCCAACGAAGCCAACAACTGGATAAATAAGGCTAAATGCTGTCTAAATTAAAATAAACTAATTATGCTATTTTTATTTTATTAGTAGAAACTGTTTTTTAAATACACTTACTCTGGTAAGAACAGGGGCGAAAATTGTCCAGACGTCGACGAAATTGGTGGGGATTCCCACTTCTTCCTTCAGTTCTCTAAAAGCAGCTTCAATTGCACTCTCCCCCGGGTCAATTTTACCACCTGGAAAGCTATCAAAATAAATCAAAATCCTTAACTTGAGAAAAGTCAGTTGAAAGATGAAAGACTTACCAAATCTCACCGGGAAAGTTACGAACAAAGAGACTGCGTCTGGTATAAAGAATGGCAGGTATGCCATCATAAGAAACGAGCGGAATGACAACAGCAGACCGGAATTTTACTTCGCTATTGCTTCGGGGAAGCCTTTTGAGGCGATTCAGTGAACTAATACAGCGTTGTCGATTTACCAAACCGAACAGCTCAGGCACCGATGCCATTAATTAATGCAATATCAAAAATGATGGCTTATGTTAACAAAATAATACTTCCGCACAAAGTTTTGGCCTTTTAAATAAAATATGAGCAGATTGAGTAAAATTTCTGCCTGGACTTCAATTTATATTATCAACTAATAAATTTACTTATACATGCAAAATAATAAGTAAATATTTATAATGGAGATAAGGTTGTAGTGATTAGTTGTCGATCAGCTGTGCCGACGCAGCCAATCTCAGTTAAATTTGAAGGAAACCTAGCCTGTTCAGTAAAACTATAAATTCGTCCTTTTTGCGAAGTTCATAGAAATTGTCTTCATAGTATAATATCAAAATAAATCGATATTTAAATGTATTTAAAAATATCTCAAAACGCTTTCAAAAGTTAACATTCAAATGAAATGGAGTCATTTGTATGAAGCACACAACGATGTCACTGCTGAACGAAGTAATCCCATGCGCACTCAGACAGACGTGAAGGTACGGCCTGTAAATTCATGTAGGGAGTAAATGCGGTCGCGAGTGCGGAAAACACACAGCCAACCATCAATTAAATGTCTTCGTTCGGTTTATCAAACCATATTAATATAATGATTAAGCTCCCTGTCCTTACACACCTCAACTCACACACATTCCAAATAAACATGTTCCGTGTGATAATTCTGTTTCCTCTATAGTTTTGCTGTAGCTTATCTAGTTCTGTGAGCCTTTCCAAACATAGGAGAATCTGCCATAGAGATTTCTGAATATAGCCAAGACTTGTGAGTGTAGCTACCCGCTACATATGTTCATACTTTTCATATTTGCCTAAATAAATGTTATTCTACGAAATAATAGAGGATGCGATGACTTTTTAATTCTACGAGACCTTTGCCGATGTATACAGTTGCCACTAGTATTACAGAAATCATTAAAGCTGGATTCTTAAGAAACGACCCCACCCACTTAGTGCTAACAAAAACTGTTACCCCACACGTCCTAGACTACTTTGCGAACGTAAATCAAACTGAGCTACAACCATATTTAAGCCGCTCTAAATACCTGATATTCACGTGTACTTTCTACCTCATTTCGCCAAAAGCTTCGGCCTAAATAACTCAAAATAGACCCTGTCTACCGAATCAAGTAAGCACCAAACGAAATTAAAGGATACAAAGTCAAATATACAAATACATTTAATGCAACAATAAATGACAGTGGGATATGAAAAAAACAATTTGGGTGAGGGGATAGAAATATAGCAAGAACACAGGATCCATTGCCACTCCTGAAAATGTAGTTATTCCGGCACAAAATCCTCATCACTATCTGAATCCAGCTTCCTCTTTCTTTTTCCAAAGGGCACAACCTTTCGATTCGAATTAAATGCGTCAGATTCATCTTCGTCTGTGGTATCTGAAAGAAAAGAATTTAATTCAATGATTACGAATTCCCCATTGAAGACTCGTGGAAAATAAAGCGGTACGGATTCGGTGATAAAAATAAACAAGTTAAACGACAATCGATTAAAAGCACCACATATGGAGAATAAGCAAAATCCCTTCGGCAAGATTTAGAATAAACCGCATTGGCGAATTAAGCAGAATTTATGAAAGAATATTTTTGTTCTAAATCTGACTAAGCAAGACAAGAAAACAAAGCATATGTTTCGAATTCCTTTATCAGAACAAGCACGAATGGCAAAATAACTTAATCCCGAATGTCTTTAAAATCAAGTTCCGCACAACGCTCATGGTAAGTACATGAACAGCAGCCTGGAAATGTTCTTTAGAGGAATTTCCATTCTTGTGATCAGAATGAAACAGACCGAACGCTCAAGCTATCCATTGCACGTAGGCCGACTGAAAACGATTTCCTATGATTGGCTAATACGTTATGTAACTGAGACAAACAAACTCGTAGCTAACCTGATTAGACGCACTCCTTCACGAGCTATTCATTTATAGATTGTCGTGAACCTCGAATACCACAGCAAGCTTGGTGAAAATCTTTAACGTAACTTACCAGGCTTAAATATATCATCAGCGTCATCGACACTGTCACTAAGGCGTGGGCGTTTAGAAACTGCAGTAACGGTGGTGGTCGATTTTGAAGCTCCCCTTCCCCTTCCTCTAGTTGTTCCATTGCCCCTTCCACGGCCCCCTCCCCGTGCGGACGTCCTCTTGGAAGCCTCTGCAACCGCTGACCCGCTGTAGGATATTGGCCAACTGTAAAATTTTAAAATTATAAGCAGCTTAAGGATATATATGTGCACTTACTTTATTCCCTACTGTTACCTTTTCCCAGTTTTTTCCTCCACTACCATTTCGCCTTGTTTCTGACTCATCACCCGGTCCTTAAAATGTGGTTTACCAATTCTTCCTGCCCCCTTATTATCCAGCACCTAAGTTTAAAAATTAACCACTAAGTAGTTTTTATAGCTTCTCGATTACAGAGCTGGAGCCCTCTTTCCACTGTCCTATCTCGGAAAAAAGAATTGTACAAAGAATACAAACTGGAGTTAATTTAGCGAAGTCTAAGTACTTACGCTGAGTTTGATGATCCAGCATTAGTGTCGGATTTCTCTTTAGAATTTGATTGCGACTCTTGAGCTGAAGGAAGTGAGCTAACAGGAGTAAGGTCGAGGTCCTTATCGCCCTGGCCGTGATCAACCACTGTGAAGACCTCTTTTTCACTCTCCTCCTGTTCCTCGCTGTCAGAATCCAACAGGGCAAATTTCTTCGCCGCTTCAGCTGCAGTGCGTCTGGAGGATTGAGTGCGTATACGTTCTGCCAGGGAAACCGTCTTAGCTAAAGAGAATACTCCGTTTAATGCTGAAACTTTTAATTCATAATTGAACAAAAGACAAAAGGCGGAACACCGGCAACCATAGGTCTCAAAAACGAGCAAATCTACATGCCGCAAGTGGTCTCCAACTAGTCTCTCCTAACCTAAATAAAACTCATAGATACTGAGGTGACATGAAAAGAGTGAAGGATGACTATGAATGCTTACGAAAAAATTAACGAAATATGTTGATTTTAGTCTCTACGCCCATATGATTCAAACCCCTATCCGCCATGTCTAGAGAAGTTTATCGATTCTCCTCCATGTGTGACGATGACGTTTCATTAAAAAAAAATACATCTTCACTCAAACTTTAGGCACGTGCTTGTCCAGGTGGCACAAAAAAAATGGCATATTTCCAGTAGCACACACACTAGCACAATTCTCTCGCCGCTCTTTCGCTCCCTTCTAATCCTTCTCAGTTCTTTTCCCCCTCCCCCTTCTGGTATTTTAACTGCTGTTCTGCTTGGCTTAGGAATGTGGTCGTCTAATGTAAGCTGCTATTAGACTTTCTGCTAAATCTGTGGCTTTGGTTCTTGTTAGCCTAATAACTTGAATTAAAATAAACACCTAGAAATGCTTTGGAGACGCTAATTCCAAACAGTGTTTGATAAAGATAGCAAAATACCAAATTAAATCGTAGGATTCCCATTTACCTTCACCATCCTTGAAAGGCGCATAATCAGAATCTCCCGAAATGGAGAAGTCCTCATCAGACCCATCTCCAGATTCGGAGCTATCAAAGACGTCCCGTTTCTTTCGAGGCTTCCTTGGCGAAGCGCGCTTCCCTCGTACTGTTAGAGAAGGTAAAATTAAGCAGGTTATAAAATAAGAGGAAATGAAACTCCGGCATCATAGGTGCCTTTGCCCACAGCCTTCTGATGGTCAGACGGTAATTTTTGATTGACACTCACCAAGGGAATTATCGAATAGTCAAATTCGAATAGTTTACCATAATTGAACTTCCTTTTCATACCCTCGTTTCTACTTGAGCTATGCCAGCTCCTCCTCGTTTTCCTCTTCATTCCTATCTTGTTCCGAACAGTGGTTCGATACGCCTTTACTCTTCGATCAGCTCGAAGTCTTCTGATTTGGGGTAAAAAATGCTGCATCTTGTTAGTCTAGACCCAACTTGATTGGGTCTTCCTAACGTATTTTTACTGACGAGATCTAATGCTATTTTAGATTCGATTCAATTGGCACCATAACGCAGTTGATTGGCAATATTGACAAGGTGTGTTTATTAAACCTTCAGCACTGCCAAATAAACCCATTCTCACAATGATATGGGACTTATAAAACATAAATAATACTTACCCCCACCAGACTTTTTAGGAGAAACAGATTTGTCATTTTCTCCATCAGCGCCCTCGGTAGAAGTACCAAATGTGAGCTTCTTCTGGGTAAGTTTTCTTGTTGTTCCTGTTCCTTCTATTCAAAACAAAGATTTTGATCACAAGGGTTTAAAATTAACTGTCAGGAAGAATTCATAACGAGGGCAGATAATTGGGGCGCCTAGGTGTGTGGAGTGTCACTTTCGGAATTTACTCCCTCTAGCTCATTTGGTCTATTATGAAAAAGGGAACAAACATTTGGCTGTGCCTAAAAATTGCTGATTTTCTGCTTCATCTTCGATTGATAAGACTGACCTTGGGACCGCGTTCTTGGAAAGAAATAAAGCGGTCGTAAATAAATTTGGAGTTGTCCACCCATTCGCCTTAATGTGAAGCTTCTTTCAAGCCGCCAAAAAAGAAACGAAGTACATCAAAATCTCAAAGAAAAAAATTCTGCATCCAATAAAGTTAAATGACCTCGTATGTCACTTTCCTTATATGAATTGATTAAATCATCCTAAATAAAGTTGGCATCCTCAATCACAGCATTACTATATCGTTATTTGCATGCTTCGAGGTGAAGCGTGTTCAAACTTAAAGGAACCAGATGTATAGCTAAATGAATAACCAAAATTGACAGGAATGCTGGAACACGCACTCCACTCTGAGAGTAATGAATAAATAAGTCCTAAACTTCATATACCAAATTCCCATTTATGAAACCCTTTTCCAATACTCATCTCGGGAATTACTGGCGAGAAACTCGCTTTCTGCCACCGTTAAGTAGTCAGGCCTGACCAGCGGCAGTGGCCACTTCATTCCCTGTATATGCGCCGATGGGCTTAGGACTCGTAATTAGTGGCTTTGTAGACGTTACTAACACACAACCAATTTTAATTTTATGAAAAATATGAACTTGCCAGCCCTGGTACCACCTCTTCCGCGTCCACGACCACCTCTAGCTGCTCTACCTCCTTGTTTAGGTATTGCTAAAGGAGCACGGATTTCAGCAGCACTATTGTTATCAGAAAGAGTAGCACTTAGTCTCTTGAAAAGAGGTGGTGGTTCTGCACCTCCAAATTGACTATCTTCATCTCCCAAATCAGCAAGGAAGTCATCTTCAAATGCTCTAATATCGCCATCACCACCATTTGAAGTAGCATTGGTCTTCGCTTTCTTTTTCGCGTCTTTCGAAACCAGAGCCTCAGTTCTTTTCGCCATCTCTTGATCGATCACCGGTTCCACGCGTCTACCGTTTGGATCAGGTCGGGTCTGACGCATACCTTTTGTGAGTGCTGCAGCAGCACTCTTAGTAGTTGCTGCGCGACCTTTTGATTGACCTAATGCCAACTTCAGAGCCTTCTTCTCTGTCTTTTCAATTAGATTCTCCAACTCCTTTTCACGATCCGCCTCGTACTTTTTAATAGCAGCCTCTAGTTCCTTCAGATCATCTCTCCAGAGATCCTTGTTGGATTTCTCCATGATGACTTTCAGCTCGGCACGTTTCTTATCTACCTGTGCAAGCAGATCGTCCTTGCGTTCTTTGGAAAGGCTCCAAAGAGGCATTCCAAGGATATAGTTGTAATCAGCAGCCAATTTAGAGACGTGTGTTTCTTCGCCTTCCACAACCTCTTCAAGTGCTTCTCCAGCTTGTTGCCTAGCAGCGGCAGCGTCTTCTATAGCAGCCATCTTGTCCACACACTCTTTCCAAGCCCTAACAGGATCTTGATCGTACTTGTGCTCCTTTAGGAGAAGCACCAAATCCTTTTTGGAGAGATTCTCGATAGTAATCTTTCCCTCGATTTTCTCCATCACAAAGCGAGCTTGATTTTCAAGGCGTCTGGCTTCCGCAGAGAGCATGCCGATTAAGTAGGACTTGCGTTTGTCGTAAAGCTCCAAACGCAGGGTGTAGAATTCTTGGAGAATCTCCTGGGCGGAGTTGTAGCGTCTCAGACAACCAGCCTTATCGAAAAGAACCATTGAGTTTGTGGTGCAGGGAACTGCGAGTTTGAAGAATTTATGAAGGCCAACAGCCTCGGCTTCACGGAGCTTGTCTTGGGTCATTGTGATAACGAAACGAACCGTAACATCGGTGTGATATTCTTTATAGTCTCTGCGAAATGAAAATTTCTCATAAACACCATCAATCTAACCACATGCTTCCTTAAACAAATCAGACTGAGACAGGCGTTAATTGGTGAATAACAGCATAGACTACCCACAATCGAGTCCGGTTGTTACTACACAAAGTTTTAGGACACAACGCAATACACCATATTCAGATTAGTGAATCTCCAATATTAGTTCTATCATAACGAGAGAAGTGATGTTAAAAATCATAACTAATTTCGTTTTATCTCCTCCTGAAAGCAACAGGGTTCAAACAGATAGGAGCAATAAGACCATACATCGAAAGTCAGGCCCATGCAAATTGCGCACATCGTGGACAAAGTCTAAACCAAGAATCTGGTAGCAAAATCATTAAATAAGAACGTGACATTATACAGTTAAATATATTTTTATGAGTATACGGCAACTTGATGCTATTATAATTAAAAAGTAGGACCCTTGATGTGAATACTACACCACTTATTACTTCTTGACCTATTTCTGCAATTCACATTTTATTGAAGTCGTTTGTTCTCCCTTTTAGAGACTTTCCGTTGATTAAAACCTGAAAACTTATATTCATTGCCATGAGTAACAGCAATAAGGAAACCAAACACGCTCCAGTTATGAGTTGTCTAAAATCAGAACCAGAACCTTGGAGTTTCATTTAATTCCAAATCGGAAGCAGTTTCAAGCTGTACCAACCAAGACATATAGTAATGAGCGAACCCGATGTAATTAATTTGGCCACTTTACCTCACGAAATCAAAGATTTTTAACCTCGCTACACTGAATTTTAGCAATAAGTGATGATATTTAGTGCAACGATAGTAAAATAAACCTACACATCCAGGAACAATGAAAGCCATCCGATAACTTACGTGATGGAGACGGGAACCTTATCACTTCCATTAAGCATGATCTCAAGCACCTGTTCTTTATATGTTTGAGTCCAGACCTTTACTGGAAGTTCTGAGATTTCCACCGTTTGATCATCCAAGACAGCAATCTCACCAAAGAAGATGTATCGATTTTCGCCCACTTCCACAATCTTGCCATGATAACCTCGATAACTCGGTAACATTGGACGTGGATCCAAACCATCCAACATACGGTAAAGATTAGAGATAATATCAAATGTGTCATGGTTTGGAACCTTGGTACTCCACCCGGTACCAATGCCCTCCGCACCGTTAATGAGAACCATAGGAATAATAGGGATATACCACTCGGGTTCAATCTTCTGATTGTCATCATGAAGGTAATTGAGGATAGCGTCATCGTGTTCATGGAACAATTTTCTACTCAGAGGACTCAAAGCCGTGAAGATGTAACGGGAAGAAGCGGAATCTTTACCACCGGCCAATCGGGTACCGAACTGACCGATGGGAAGCAGAAGATTGAGATTATTAGAACCAACAAAATCCTGAGCCAGGTTAACAATAGTTCCCATCAGCGACGCCTCACCATGGTGATAGGAGGACATTTCTGATACAGCACCGCACAATTGATGCACCTTGATTTCTTTCACCTGATTGCGTTTCAAACAGGTGAAAAGGACCTTTCTCTGGCCGGGTTTTAAACCATCCACCAAAGAGGGAATAGAACGTTCATTGTCCATATTTGAAAAGAGTACAAGCTCTTTGTGGATGAAATCGTGATAGGTGACAGCGTGTGTACCCACACCGTAGAGATAATCCTCTGGAAGTCCTAATTCCAGGCGTCTACGTCTACCCTCCATCCAGGATGTTAGCCATTGTTTTCTATCATTGATTTTGTTTTTATTAAAGGCTAGCATTATTCCACTATCATCCTCGGGACCGCTGTAGTTGAAACGAATTCGATGACGGTCCATGTCAGAGAAGTATTCCTTGGCTTCCTTGCTCGAAGAAGTACCCAGACCTAGAGGAGTAGTAAAGCAAGGGATTAGAAAGATACGTGAATAACTTTTACAGAACTCACCTTGGACAACAGTATCCAGAAGTTACTGATGGGGTAATGCATTCCCTTACCCCTCTATTAAATACAGCTGATTATACCTTCTACTGAGCATGTCGATTGGTATCGAATCCGTGATCTAAATGTTACGCTATCAACTTGCAAGCTATTTCATAAAAACAAATTAAAAATACCTAAATTATAGTCCTCGACAAAAGACCAATAACTAAACTGACTGATTACATTCTCCTTAAGTCATTCTAGCCGTAAAACACGCTGAATGGATTCCTTTATAAAATGTCAAGCCCTCTTAAACCGATAGCCTTTTCGAGCTATATATATCTATATATTGATGGTGAAGAATTTAATGAAATCAATACTAATCTACAGAACAATGAAGTTCAACCTTAGAGGGATTTCTAAGGTCCCATGATCGACTCTGACAGCTTTGATTTCTACCCTCGACATCCCACTAGCAAATATTAACTTTCAATAAATGGATTTAACAGGTATAGGAAATTATTTCAGCATATACCCTTGTAGTACTTCACTCTGAAAGTGTGCCAATTCGGAGTTGTCTTCTGCCATTCCTCGAACTCGGGGATACTGTAGAAAGCGAGTTCCTGTTTGCCTTTGAATGCCTTTACAATGGGAGTGATAAACTGTTCCAAGAAGTTGTGACGTAGCAAGTTAGGCCAATTGTGATGGACGAAACTGATAAGAAGACCCTTAATGTGGGAGCCGTCCTGATCCTGATCAGTCATTATCATGACTCTGGCAAAAAAATTTGAATTAGGGTATTTAGCTCTTTTAGCAAACGGTGATCCGATGGTTTAGTTATAAAAGCTATCAATCCCGCAACTTAGCTCTGCTTAACCAACACTGAATAGAGCGCCTAAAGAAACTTTAGGTAACTATGCATCGCGCCGAAAGGAAAAACTTCTCAAGATTATTAGCATAAGTGTTAACGCCTACTTATAAAGAGGGCAAATATCCTGAAACCAATATTTTGAGAAACTCTCATTACACCAACCTGATATCGACGGGACTGGATCAGTGCCACTCATATCACTAGATGTACTAGAATAACCATCAATATCTGACTTTTACCAATACTTAATTTAGACAAAGTAGCAAGCATTACAGACTAAAATGATCTGCGTTTTTAATTACCTCTGTAATTATCTTTTACCTGTTAATCAGTACGACTGATAACTTATTCCGTACACTATAACGATGAGCGCTACACCACTAGAGTACAAAAGAGCCACACCTTTTCAAAACAAGATTAAAACAGCTAACAAAGATTCATGTGGGTATTCTAGACTTCATAAAGCACCTTTTTTCTTCGTTACTTTTCAGATCTAAGATATCCAGGGTGTGCTTTTGCTGAAATTGTAAATAAATTTAGCCAAAAATTCATTTAAAAGGGCGACTCAATCGACATTCACCATATAACAGTAAGTTAGCATGAAACAGAATTAATGGAACTAACTTTCCATAACGGAGGTTCGATAGAGACTCTTGAGTTTCATACTTATTCTTATACTGAAGACCGAGAATCTTAATAAGATTATTGATTTCTGCATTCTCCATAATTTGACGTGTAGAGGCTTCGCGTACATTTAGCAATTTACCCTTCAACGGAAAGACACCATATCGATCACGACCGACCACTGAGAGACCAGCCACCGCAAGGGTTTTGGCTGAGTCTCCCTCGGTGAGAATGAGGGTACATTTAATTGAATTCTTTGTTCCCGCATCGTTCGCATCATCCAGCTTTGGGATACCTTTCAATTTAGAATGTTTCTGCTTGTGGCACTGTTTATCCATCTTTTCTTGAGCTTTGTAATGTACCCAGGAGAGAATGCTCTCAACTATTCCCGATTTGGAGACTTGAACAATGAATTTGTCATTGAGTAGGCAGGTAGAGCCGAAGTTTTTAGACTCCAGGCTCATAAATTCCTTCGTCTGTGAGTCGAAGGTTGGATTGACAATAAGACAATTGATGAAAACCCACATGTGGGAGCGAACCTGGAAGTTCTTGATGGCAACACCCGATTTGCCCGACTTCTTCTTGACTATATCAACCAACTTGCTGACAACCTGATCGGCAATGTAATCGACGTGCCGACCACCCTTTGTGGTCGCAATGCTATTAACAAAACTGACTTGCTGGAAACCAACAGAACTCGGTGCCACGGCAATCTCCCAACGGGGGTTCACGACTTCGTAAACAACCTAAAAGATAATGATTATTGAAACCCAATTAAACATGCTCAAGCAAATTTAAAATAGTAAAGCTGTTAGAGGAAAATATCTGCATAGTCGAAAAGCATAAGACCGACATTCAACAGTGAACATTAACAATCACATTGACAAGATACTGATAATGTTTCGAAAATAGATTAGCAGAAAGGAAGTACTTCATCAGAGTGGTTCTAGAAAGCCTTCAATTAATTATTTCAATAACTGCAAACTTAGATAATAATTACCAACTTTATAAATTGAAGAGATGAACTCTGCCTGACATCAAACCAACAAGATTGAAATATGAATTTAAAAAACTACTGGCTAATGTAGTATACTAAAAAAATTAGAGGCACACCAAAGACAAGGCACCAATCGTTCCGACAAAGCAGCAGAACAACTGTACCCATCGCTTAGCTTAATTATGTGGATAACATTAGTGAGAATATAATTTCGTAATCTCAAATGTTAAGGAATAAAATGGAAAGCTATGGAAAAATTTGCTTCCACTTCAATGAAGTAATGGAATAAGCAGAAGCAAGCTTGACCACCACCAAAGTTTTAACTGAAATACCGGGAAATTCCCCTAACTTCTCAACACAACTGCAACAAAAGGTGAATCCAACCTCCACACACATTCGCATTAAAATAAAAAATCAGTCTCAGCTTCGCAATTGGATTGAAATTTGAAATAAGCTGCAGAAAGGTGAATGGAAGACCTTTAACTTTAGGAACAACTCCATAACCCATCCAACGACCGTCTTTTCAGGATAATAGAAGCAAAATTTCTGCTCCCGCAAATTTAAGCTTCTTTTCATACCAACCAGCTTTAAGCAAAATCCTCTAAAAGGAACCCAAAAAAACAAAATAATTAAGTGTTCAAAGTTTACCGAGTGATTTTCCGCTGGATAATAAGGTAGACATTTATATTCAAAATAACAAGCAATTCTATAATTAACACGAAACACAAGACCATGTAAAGCAAAAACTTCCATAAAGTAAGATTATACAAATGAATAATTTTGTTAGCAAAACAGCAATCGGTGAATATGCAACTTGGCTAAAACCAGTGTCATAAAAGGCAATATAATTTCAGCCAACAAAGAAAAATAAGACAACTTACAGGGACATTTGTACCATCCTCACCCTTGTCCTTGAGATATAAATCAATGTAATCCTTGAAACTCTTGATGGGAACTCTTTCACCATTAAGGAAAACCTTAACGCCTCGAGTCGAAGCAGCCACATCATAAGCACGTCTCTCAAAGAGAGCCACTGTATCTGCGTCCAGTTCCGTCATACCGAATCTCTCAAGATCGGGGTAGAAGGAAATGCAGGTATAGTCCTCTCCAATGGATGGTTTGATCTTTGGCTCCGATGTCTTAGTCATATTATCCACCCAAGTTTGCTTAAAGCACTTCTTGTGGTCCTTGCTGGATGTCTCGACAATGAACTTTTTGCTAAAAATGTTGCACAACTTTGCACCGTAACCATTTCGGCCACCGGTGACTTTCTGTTCAGTGTCATCATAGTTACTTGATGTCAACAGGTGTCCGAAGATTAGTGAGGGCACATACATATTCTCCACTTTGTGGTGCACAACAGGAATACCCGCGCCGTTGTTCCATATTCGGATAAGATTCTCCTCACTATAAAGGAGTATACTCGATAATAAAATGAACTTACGGTTTGATATCAATTTTAATACAACTCATTGATGGATCTCTGATTTTATTATCAGCAGCATTCACTAATGAAATGATAAGCAAAATTTAGAAAAGCACACCTAAAATTTCGTCATAAATTTTATAAAGGCCGGGAGTGTATGTAATTTCTTTCTGAATCATAGAATTTGCCGCTTTATCATGAACCCACATTGTCGTTGTTGTTCGAGAGATAGTACCAATGTAAGTATCAGGACGGATGAGAATATGTTCCAATTGGGTTTTCTTTTGATATATTCTTTCGACAGATAACCGCTTTTTAGCTGTCTGTGCCTGAGCAATAGGTACGGCACCCACTTCTAAATCAACATTTCCGTTTGATTGCATTTCTGACAACTTTCTGCTAGAAACCCAATTTGACTGTAAAAATCTAATAAACTTTGAGCAAGAACTACTTCAAAAATTATATAAAAAGATTCTCTCACTAGCTCCGAGAGCCTCGCTCAACAAACCGTAAAAAGGGATTAAAACGGATCTTCAAATTTATACAACGCGGAACTTAAATGCCGCGTGAAAATATTTTGTATTTTTCCTTAATTGGTTCATTTTGTCAATTTGACCTTCTAGACTATGATACACAGTTTTTGGTGAATCAGTTATTTCAACTGATTTATATTGGGTTAACTAGAATTAATCTAATTTTATTTAACCGAAATTTTACCCATTACAATAGTAAGCCTTCTTTAGACGCTTTTCATGCTGTAAACTTGATTGATGATTAGACTATAATCTCATAATAGAGATAAGTTTAGTGAATATATATGTTTATTCATTTAACAAGTTTTAATATTTTTATGCCAAAAGCGATTCAATTAAATTTTGCTGTTGGTTCTTTGCCATTATTTCCACTCTCCTCTCCTCTAAAGATGTAAAAACCAAACCTCAAAACCGCAAAATTCAAGGGAATATTGGGGCATTCCCCCATTTTCGTGAATTCTATTTTCCCTCCCAAACTGCTACTATGCCCTTATACAGTATGTCTATTAGGATTTATGTATCTTTATCTATGTATTTTTCAAACGAAAAAATCCTCGTCGCTTTTCAAAATGTAAATTGTAGCCGAGTGAAGCACGTTGGGGTGGTGCTCATTAAAGAAGTCCTGGTTTGAAAATATTTACACCAGCTTGTTTCGTGAAATATCAAATAGCCACCGATGACATCGATGACGAATCGACTGTAATTAAAAGTAGAACCCTTTGTCTACAAAGCCTAAGTTGACTTCCAATAAATTCGGTTAGCTACTCTATTCCGTCCATACTCTCGATAATGTGCTAGGTAGAACACTGATCTCGTCCACGGAACAGGAAATATAAAACCGTGGAGTTTATGCACTTTTTGGTAGATGAGAAATGCAGTTGGGTCGGTCCCTCTAATACTAATATGCGGGTGTATGTTGATTCGATTATCTGAACAGATAGTTTTAGCCGAGTAGAAAAAAAATTCAGCCACTATATTATTATCATTATTAACAATAATGATCTAAACAAGTCAATCATAAATATTATGATAGCAATATTCTGATCAATTTATTTTAAAATTCCAGATTATCATTAAAAATATATAATATATAAATATAATTTGTCAAAATAATGTTCTCTTCAAAAGCAATGTAGCAAAATACAGGTCTAAATGAAATTATCATTTATTAAGCTCTTAGCCATAACATCGCATTTTTCATCACCCCAATCATATTGGGCCATCTACTTCCTCCACTTCTTACTCTTTTTGTCACTAGGTTCATTTTCCTCTTCTTCTTCTTCTTCTTCTTCTTCTTGCTGCCTTTCTTGTTCTAGTTTCTGTGCTAGCTCTCTTTCCAATTCACTTGTTCTCACAGAAGACCGTCGCGCGCGCTCTTTTACAGCTCGATCCTTTTGTCTCTTCAGTTTAAAAGCCTTCTTTTTTGGTCTGCCTCCCGGGTTGGCATCCTCACGGGGCGATGATCTGCGTTTCCTTCTCTTTTCAACCTTTTGTTCCCTGGTCATTTTAGTCAATCCTTTGGAATTATGACAACGTGTGATATTGATCCGGATACAATTGGAGATAAATCAATATCCTGTGAGAATCACAGGAGTTAGACACGAGATTCCTTCTGACCGACAAGTATCTATATGGGAAAGAAATTAAAACACGTGCTTTTTCGAAATAGCTGCATGTTTTGCAGGATATAAAAGTAGGAATTTCCACAATATAATGCTTGGCAAGGAGATAAATTTGTACGTCTTATTTGGAGGAGTCTGACATAACATTTCTTTTAAAGTGGCACTCTGCATTGATATAAAGTTAGAGAGACTAGTTTCATCCTCTGTAATCTCTTTGCCCATGATAGTTACCATTAGTCCTTTAGTTGACTTCGGGCTTCACATAGGGGAGGAACATCAAAGTCACAAAAAGTAGAGAAGAGGAACAGAAGAGTGATTCACAGATGTAACAAAGGCAGACATGAAGGTAGAGAGAAAAGTAAGGTGAGTACTGTGGAAGTGGTCGAATATGACATAACATGGGGTCGTGGTAGATTGAATTTAACTGCCGATTTATAGACTTTTTTGCGTATGAGTATACGTGGCCCTGGTTGTACCACGTGGAGGTAAACCATCCTTTTTAGCTGCCCCTGACTTCTCAGAGGAGTACGCAAATAATCCCAGAATTTCTACATACAGTTGGTTGCGCTATATCCTTAAAAGGCATTCCTGTATAACTCTTTACTTCTCTCAAGCTTAGACAACTCTATAAGAAGTTATAAGATATGTCATTTGGAGAACGAGGAGTTTGCCGTTCCTGAGGGCAGACTGGACGGATGGCCACCCACAAGCCATTTGAGACGAGTATCTTAAGGTAAAACTCCACTGCACAAATAGTTGCGAATACAATAACGCCTTGGAAAGTTTAAATTAGACTGAATACAATATAACAAAAATATTCATTTCTACCTAAAATTTGGAAATTCGCTTAATGGGATATTAGCTGGACCATGTCTCGTTAATTTCCACTAATAAATGCAGTCTTCCTCATTAACGGAATTGTATTTTAGTCATATCTTCCAGTTAAGTAGTTCAAAATTCCTTCATTACACTGCAGAACTTTTAATTCGATGATTGTAAGAAGGTTTTTTTCAAATGATCGCCACTTTAAAGCATGTGCATCTTTCAGATAGTTAATCGTAATTTATGTGAAAACATGGCACTTTTAATTCCAAAGAAATACCTTGAAAGGAAATGCCATGGCATTACAAAGTAGAAATCTGGTAGCACACTCGTAGCACAAACCAACCTAGAAACCGCAGTAACATATCACCTTTACACAGACGCCAATTAATCAGGGCAGAATGTAGTGCATTTTATGACAAGCACGCAATGCATTAAAAAAGTAAATTCATTTAGTATAGGTCTGGCCATTCAATTACTTATTTCCCCCAAGGTGTCCGCCGCAATGTATTCAAATTTTGGAAGAAAGGAAAGTGACTGGATAAGGATTATTAAGATAACAAATAAAGAAGCTGTATTTTGAGTATTACCTTAGTCATAGTTCTAAACAAGGATGAGTTTAATATATTACACTTTGTACCTTAAACCTAAGACAGGTTACAAAAATGACATCAAGTAGAGAATCCGCCACGAATATAGACCGACAATTTATATAATATATATGTCAAACGTAAAGATTGAATGTCACAGTGAGTTCACAAAAGAGGCTCATTTCAGGTGACTAAAACTCAGGTAAGCAATAATTTCTAGGCAAACGAAATTACTGCGTGAGAAAAATCTGATTATTTCTGTTGCTACAGTTTCACGGTCCTAAGAGTGTTAATGATCAACTTAAAGGAATTCCTTCTCTAATTCTGGTATCTAGATCGCGTCTAATGCTGTTGTGTAAAAGCTTAAAGTATTTCAAAACTCCAACAGTATAATCGTTTTAATAAGCAAGGTAATGTTAAGTTTGGAGGTATTTCACTTTGGAACCAGTGGCTTTCCTAAAGTCAAACAGAATTCAACAGTCTACCCAAAATCGGACATCTACTAGCTGAATGGAGAGAGGAAGAGTGATAGAGAGGAGGGGTGAAACTGGAAAATCTGAAGCAGCATCTGTGTAATTCCTAAATTTGATTGGTAAAAACCTACTAATTAATCTACTTTTTCTACCACCTGGATGCGTATATAAAAGATAAATGGGAAATCTTCTGCGTTTCGTTAATAAAGTCCCACATCCAAATCAAATTTCGATTACCTTACGCTTTTGATAACGAAAGCAATGCCAAGTCACTTTTTAAGCCCTAAATTATAACAAGCAGGAATATTGAGCATTTGTGCTTTTTATTGAAGTAATGAGATAAATAGGAGTACAATACATTTTATCCAAATATGCAACGATGTTGGAAATGCGAAAGTTAATTGTTACGCAATAGGACAGCAGAAACCCGCTGGACGTTGGAAGTGGACAACTCGATGCTACCAGGTTTCAAATGGAATTAGGCTCTTGACATTCCTAATTCGCCATATCCTCCTATTCAATCCCTAATTTCATTCTTTTGGAATTTTCGGCTATCATGAGCATTCTAATGGCAATACCATGTCTCAAATTTTTAAGGTTTTCGCATTCTCATGAGGGGACACAGAAGTCAAAGTGGGAAACCATAAGGGAATACCAAGATGACCCGCCTCCAGAAGTGAAATTTTGCAGCAAATACTAATATTTCTCATAAGAAATCATTCCCCCATTGCAAATTCCTGCGTATTAACCATTCATATTAAGACTGAACAGACCAATGAAATCCCAATCCAGCAGCGTTTGCTCTTTCATTTACTTAACAGACGGTGTGTCGAGAGTTCTTTGAAAGTGACCGAGACAAATAACCCCATAGGGATTTGAAAGTAGTCAAATTGCGCACACATTTGCCGGATTGTCAATAGTTGACTAACTTTTAAACATTGATTTTAGATTTAATTCCATAAGTACAACAATTTAACTTATGAATCGAGTTCAGTTAGGATCGCCAGAAGAGCCTTAGAAATTCCAATTTGTGTACTTTAAGACGAAGTGAAATAACCGGAGGTCGGCCATGATGAACCGGAACGCCCATCGGGATGCCGGCTAATTGGCCAATCACGCTTTGCTGTAGGCAATATCGCACCAAATGGGCACTACCATCCGACGTGCCACGAAAGGGATTTGAAATTTACAAGTCGCACAGTCACGGATCAATAGCTGCCTGACTTCCGCAAGTTTTCAGATGTAGTGCTAATCCAGATAAAAAATTTTGGAAAGTGATAAAGAAATTTTCTGGCACAAAATATTTTGTTCGGACCCATGTGAAGAAAAGCGGTATTGTCCGAAGTAAAATATAGTGCACTAATCTCAACTAATAGTCCAGCTGAAATAGGCATTTTCCGTCTTAAAATTAATGCATGTTTCGCAAAACAGGAGACAAGACTGATGCCTTCCGTGTTTATTTCTCAAGTTATACAGCTACGCCTTATAGAAAAGCACATTAGGAGCCCAAGATATCTAGTTTAAGAGAGAGTTGTGAATGTAAGAGATCCTGAAGAATCTTATTTATTATTCTGAGCTTCGCGGTTGTCAAATTAAATAGTTCTTTCATTATAAAGCTTGATCTCATAGTTGTCTTCATATGTGATGTCTAGAAGCCATGATTATAGGATATTTTGCATTCATTTAAGATAAATTTTGTGGCACCTATTTACTGGGCAAAGGGATTTGCCAGTTTACATATTTTATAGATTCTGAAACACCATTATCTTCTCACTCCTATTTGCAAAGGTGGTGACAGCATTTCCCTATCAACAGGATGTAGAATTTTCGAAGGATTCAAAATCCAGTTTCTGTTTAGCGCCTGCCTGAAGTTGCCTTAACACATTTGGGGACAAGATTGAAATAACATCCTAGCCAATGTCATACCTTTTAGTTTAGACGTGCCTGCAAACCTAGTCTTAACCTAACGAGTTAGTATCGCAAATTACAGCAATCACGTAGCGGGCGGGGTGAGTCATCCTCGAGGACATAGACGTGGTCAAACCAGTGCGGCGGCGTGCTAGGATTCCGGATATAAATCAATTAAGTCAGAATATCGTGGACATAGAACCATCCATGAAGCCAGAAATCAAATCATCAAAACTGGACGTAAACGCCCGGTGCAAAATAAGGAGTCACGAGTGATTGAAGAAAAACAAACTAAACCAACGGTAAACTTATAATTGAAGCATCTTTAGATTTGCAGCCATGTTGTTCTCATTAAAAATTTTTGGAATCATTAAGTCTTTAAAATTGCATCATTCATTCAAGTACTACTCAAGAAGACTTAGGTGGGGAAAAGGTAAATCAATAATGACAAAATCAAGGACGTCAAACACTTCAATTAAACATTATTAATCTCTAAATCAGAGAAATTAACGAGAACAGAATGCCACATTGAAGAAACATAAATCAATACACGAAAACTAAACCCAGATAGCAATCTTTACACCGTGTTCAAAAAACCCTTAAGACATATCACTAAATTACCTGATACTTAAAAGGTCATGTCACTTAGAAATAATACCTTTCAACGATACAAGTTAACAAGGGAAACTTTCAGAAAAAAACCCCGATGACTACAGATAGATGTTTATTTTCACACACAAAAACTACACATTGATAAAATAGGCGTAATACTAACTACTTAAGCGAAGCAATGAAAGCATCAGCATTCTTGTTAACTTCCTGCCAATCTTCGTCCGGTTCGGCTAGGATGGCAATGATCTCACCAACCTTGCTTTCACTTCCTTCCTTTTGCTAAAAATTTAAAAATAATAAAAGAGGAGAGAAGTAACGCATTAGAATAAACTACTGCAAAAAATAAACTTACGACGATCTTGGCAAGCACTCCTTCTTCCTCAAATTCCATATCCATAACAGCCTTGTCTGTCTGTACTTGACAAATAACATCGCCGGCTTCAACAGTGTCACCCTCATTTTTGACCCACTTAAGAATTTTCCCTTGTTCCATTGTTGGTGAGAGATTGGGCATGCCAATCTTCATAGGACCTTTAAAGTATTACAAATATTACTATCTTACACATAACACGAGCATGAGTATTCAATAGTCTACTGCAAAATTTAGGCACGAGAGGCAAAAGAGAAACACCACGAGCAAACATTGTTAACCAATTAGTGATTCGAAGGATTCGCTGTTCTTTTACGAAATGTAGAAAAACATATAGAAAATAAAGCCATAAAGAATTTATTTATATGAAATTTTATTTATTAGTATAAAAATAATTCAGCATACATATTTTTATAATTTTCTTACACCCTGAAATATGTCACGAATTTTAATAAGGCAAATATTTAAGAAAATTACAAATGTCAACTAAATTTCAACATCTAAGCAACGGTGAATGTCAATAGTAATAAAATTAGACCACATTTTTATCTATTTAGATATTTTCGCTTTGTTTATTTCAGGTTACTAAATTATGACGGTTTCAAATTAAACATCTCGAGATAAGAGCAGATCTAGCTGATAACATTCATTTCTTGAATTTATTTTTTCCCATTCTTATGGTGACTAAAGGCATAGCTAGGAAGTTCCGAACTGTTTAATACCTATGGTCTTATGGGATTTGTAGGGCTACTTTCTGAGACTATTAATTTTCAAATGTTAATGCCCAACCGCCACATTACATTTCATGAATTGCATTTATAATAAACAATATGCCTAAACTGAATATGCCTTTGTTTTAAGTCTATTAGTACAAACACGATGTACACCTACGAAGTCTAGTTAGTAATTCGGCAGTTTCTTATCCATGAGCCCAAATAAGGATACATTTTGGAAGTTGATAAGCATACGAAGGCGGTTTTCTAAAGGGATGTACATGGAATATATATGTGTGCATAAATACGAATTTACTTCAACGTTTATAATTCGAAACGACTAAAGAAAATTTGATCTGAAGTCTTATATCTGTTAATAGAAATATTAGGATCAAAATATAAAAAAATTGAGACATAGATTTGATTTTTTACTAACGGCGAACTTTGCTTTGAGAGACGGAAAATTTACTTGGACTTATATTTTTTTACTAGTTGTGATCATAGAAACAAGCTGTCTTTTCCGCTGTAATAAATCGAAGTTCTGATATTCTCGAATTCAAAATATTCATATGAAAAGATTCTCTATAATCTTGTCATCACCTTTATTGTTGTAGGGTGTAACAACATTAGTACCATAAGGGGCAACTTTTTGAGTGATTTATTAAAGCAATTACAATAATTGACAAAATTTATTGGATAATGCAATGAATAGAGTACTTCCTTAATAAATAAACGATTTAATATATTGTAACTTCTAAAATTAAGTAATGTTTATTGTGTAAATATTTCCACGTCTTTCTACTAGCGTCCTAGTACTTAATTAGCCTGTTGTGTAAATTAGCCTGAGCATCTATTCTGGTCACGTTGTATTCAACGTTAGTTGTCTAGACATTTGTCTTAAAACCTTGATATGAAATTTTGGATAACACTTTTCGAATAATTATAGTCTATCATATCGCGTTTCGCATTTTAGATGGGAGATCTGCAGACCACACGTCTACATTTTGTTTGTGGTTCTTACGACGGTACAGTATTTGCCATGTCTTATGAACCCGCAAAAGGTCAAGAAAATGGTCCATCTAGACTGAAAGCTGAGTTTATTGATCCTGAGGCACATAGTGGTCCTGTTACGGCTCTTGCCGTATGTGGAGATACTGTAGCATCGGGGAGTGGTGATGAAGCCGTTCAGGTATATTTAATATATATTTAAAGCATTTTTTTATTCTTATCTGATTCATAAAATTCTTTTTATCGAACATAGCTATTTTCTGTTTCTCAACATCATCGAATGGGATGTCTGGAGTTTCATACTGGTACAATTCGTCACTTGATTTTTGCAGACTCTCGACATCTTCTCAGTACCGGAGAGGACTCTTGTATCGCGATTTGGCGTTGCAGTGAAAGCGCTAAAATCACTCAGAATTCTCACAAGTGGCAGTGTATTCGTCGAATGCGCCGCCATAAGGCTCCTATTAGAGCGATGGCTCTACATCCCTCAAAGCGTCTTGCTTTCAGTATTGCTGACAGTGAGGGCGACCACACCCTTAGAATCTGGTCTCTGACTCGCGGCCGTCAAGCCTATACCACTCGTCTTCGAGCGTTGAACGCTGAGGGTGCATCAAATATCTCGGTTGTTAAAGAGGGATCCCATCATTTTCTCCTCGTTCAGGTTGCTACCGCTACATTTCACCGCCTAGATATTCTTGATTTGAATCACGCTTCGCACAAGGCAATATTTTCAGCTCGATTTCCAGTTCTTCTTTCTCACCCTCCTGTCGTTTTCCATGTGGACGAAGATTGTATTTATCTACTCGTGGGAATTGGAAGCCTCTTAAGAGCCTACAAATGTCAGTTCGGTGGAAGTAAAATGGAAGCGATTGCCGAGAGCCGTATTCAGGGGAAGAGGTTTAAGTTTTTGAAAGCGTTGTCATCTCACGAGAATGGAAAACTGATTACCATGGTGACGTCAGATGCTGATGGCTCCTATGTTAGAGGATACATCTTGGACTTTGAGTTTATTAAGGCAAAGTCAGGAGATAAGTCACTTCCTTCGCTAGGCTTGAAGCCGGTCTTTACCTATGACGTTCCTGGAATTAGGATCACCCAGGCAGACGCTGTCTGGACTTCTCCTAGTGAAGAAAATGAAGGAGAGGAGATTATTCTACAGGAAGTTGAATTGGATGACGATGAAGAATCAGATGAACCTTCGGATATTTCAGTAGAAGAGGACCTTAATGGTGCATCTGGGTCCGATGAAAACTAAGCCTGAGATTTTGTTAATTCTTGTGTATATAAACAAGCTGTAAATGCATTGTTTCTGTATTACTTAACGCAAATTAGCTCTCAAGGTTAAGGAGTACTGAAATTTTTGCTTATCATTTTCTACTGTGGATGGCTATCCTAGAAACATTCAATAATCAACAAAAATTGGATCCTTTCTTAGTTTGCCGAAGTTGACACGATAGAAATATATTATGGGTGACACGTTTTATTAGCATCTGGGATAGAGTAAATGACTAAGTGAACTTCCTCCTGATTGGCTACGACTGAAATAGGGCTAGGATCACAGTTCTACCAACCCTTCGATGGACGAGGAATTTCGGTTAAATCGTCTGAAGCCGTGGCACATTTTAAAAGCATACCTTTCCACCTAAAAGATGTTTCACTACTACCCAAGCATTCTTATAAGATGCAACTTGTGTCCCAAAATTCACAAACCTTTCAGAATTGCAACGAATAAAAGCGAATTTGGCTGCCAAGAAGAAGGTGCCGAATTTTAAAGATTTATATTCTTAAATAGTACTTTATTGCACCTTAACGCTACCTTAACACTTTGGAGGAAAAAGGCGTATAACGTGGAATACGCTTATTTTGGCTGTGTGTATGTTGGGTTGTGCCGGGGCACAATCAGTAAACACTGTTTGGGTACAATAAAAAAACTATTGGTTATTGATTAATCGAGAGGTCTCTTCACTTCTGACCTTATTTGCTCCATTGTATGATTTGAATCACGCCTGCAACATTCCAGAATGTTCGAGCTCGCAAGCGCTTCATTGCCTCAACCATTCTAGCGTTGTGTACCCCGCAACCTTCAAGGCTCGAAAGCAACTACTTTTTACACTTATAGGTAACTGTCTCAAAAAGACAGTACTTTATTTAATCTAAACAAATTTAAAATTTGAGCAATTTTGCCGCCAATGTGGTTCTTTCATTTGTATCTTTCGAAAGAATTAACATTCAAACTTTGGAACCTAGTATTTCAAGTAAGAAACATATCTCCGAAAAATTTACTATTTAGAACAAGTTGGAATTTCCAGGTGTCACTGGACATTTACAAGTGCAAGAGCGTTGGTGTTTCTGTTTTGGGTACATTCAAATCTAGTCCACAAGCATTTCGCAAACATTTAATTTATGCCTCTGAGTGTGACTGGTTTTAGTTAAAAGTTGCTACTGACAAATTTATAGTAAAAATATTTACTACGCCGACGAGAAAATCGATATTTAAGGATTTTGAAATAAATTAAAGCTTTTCACGAATTCCTATATGCTTGGGAAGAATCATTACCGCATTTAGAACACTGAAGTATGATTATGTTTGTATTGAATAAAGAAGGATACATTAATCACAACGATTAATTTAAAGCAATAATTTTGTATAAACTAATTCCTTTCTGATTATTTGTAATTTCCCAAGATTGTCAAAACACAATGAATAGTGGCTCGCTCCTGCGTACAATAAGAATGAAATGGACAAGTTTGTTTAATCCCGTGTATGCTATTCGTTTTGGAGACTTGTAGTTACATTGGAGGTTTCCAAGGCCGAAAGAAGAATTTGTCGTGCAAAATTTACTAGGTTAAATGCTTGATAGTGTGGCATAATAAGATTATGCTCCAAATAATTTCAATTATTTATAATATCTTATAATCAATAATTGCTATTTATGCAGCCTATTCAAGCTAATAAAACCAGTCTGAACTTGTCCTTCTCTCTCTCCAGCTGTTAACTAAATCGGGCATGATCAATAACATTTTAGAACTATTATCCGCTAATAAATCAAAGCATTTGAATATAAGCACATTAATTCAGAGATTTTATATTCAAGTGGCTGCCACTATCCAATATGTGGTTTTTCAGTTAGTGCCCTGGAAGACAATTTTTCACCCTACACAGTTTAACATTTTCATGAGTACAAGAAACTCCTAAATAGGAGCCCCAATCTAATACTTATTTGCATATTTCCTTCTCATCTGAACAAAATTTGTGAGCCGGTCACTCATTATTACTTACATCCTTCTAGATTTGAATTAACTGTAGGCTTGAGTTACCCAGTAGACAAAACAGATCACAGTGGTAGAAAAGTTCCCTTCCCAGCATTGCTTCAGTTTTCTTGAGGTATACTTTACAGAATTTACAGACTTCATTATGATACTTAAGATAAATAGCATCCTTTAAATTCCATTTTCCCTTTGTTCAAATGATATCAAATTTTTCACCAATAATCCTACTAAATTCCTTATTTGCGTCTTGTTACTTTGCGAGGAACTACTACGCAAGAATGGAGTTCCAATAAATCGCTTCTGAGATTGGTATTACACATTTTCAATATCAGAAATTTCGAAGGTGGAAAACTAACACTGTACTGCGATGTAGTTATTTTCAATTGTTGAATGAACATAAAGTACTTTCGATTCTATTAATAAATGTTCAATATGTAAAGAGTGAAACGTATGTTTCTCACTTATTTTGTTACTTCATAAAAAATATAATTATTTTTTATCAAAATTGTGTTGCCGAATAATCAAATTGCAATGTTGAACACCCTTTTAAAAATCGCAAATTCAAAATATCATGAAATTCTTATTAAGCATAGAGAGAGAGATAGAGAGAGGGAGGGAGAGGGAGTCTAATCATGCAGTATTCTTACGAAAGCATTCCTATGGCAAATAAGCATCAACAGTTCAAAACAAGCATTTGTGGGGGTTTTTTGGTTTCCGATATTTAGACCATTCTTTTTCACTGCGTTTAAATACCAATTGGCATGAAAAATAGAATAACAACCATAACTGTACGAATAAAATTGTTTCATGTAATTTTAAAATATATCGCTATTCAACGTCCTTCACATATCTAATAAGTATAAGGCTAAATTTAAATACAATGTTATAATTTAACCTTAATCAAATAATTTTTCTAGCGAATCAATCAAAAACTTTGCGTAGCTGTTATACAAATGTCTGACGAAGAAAATCAACTCTAAATATCTAGCCCAGATTTAGTTTAATAGTATTCACATGGGAATGCTCGTGGTTTCTTGCACTTGCATGAAGTCGGAGTTTGTTTAAAACGTATAATGACATTATTTAATCGAATTTGGGGTGGATTTTATGTTTATTTATGAGACATAATAATATTATCATTAGGCAACATATTGATACACAAGCTTGATTATTTTTTATCCGCATTTAGTTCCCCAAATTTTAGTCATTCAAGTATTTCGTTTACTCCCGGTGTAATATGTTCAAGCACAAATGCAAATCACGGCTTTCTTTCCCCTTGAAGGAGGCATCTCGAATGGAAGTCGGATATTTTGCTTTTCGTATAATGAGGGTCTAATCCAGTAGATTAGGTTAAATTAATTTATATAAATGAATCGATATTTTATATTCAAAAATATCCTCAGTGAATTTTTTGAAGGATTGTTTAATTTTGCTAATTAAATGAATCAATAACGGACGACTCACTTTCTGCGCCATATTTAACTTAGAAAGAAAGACTCTACCAGATTATTCATCAAGTAAAATTAAGCAGCAAATTTTTACATTGAACATGTGTTTAAGTAGAGGCCAATGTTACACTAACTTAAATGCATGTGCTAATCCAATTGATAATCTAATCGATCGTCAATCGATAACGGTCCGTGCTGTTCGATTTAGGTTGAATGCTTAATTAAAAGCTACTTCTGTTGTGTTATCCAGTGGCACTATTTGGATTATATTATTTAAATACACATTTCCAAAATATTACATTATTTATACCAAACGGCAGACTTTGTGGTAGTTATCATTAGCCCTTTAGTTGACTTTTGGCTTCGCAGAGGAGAGGAACATCAAGGTCACAAAACGTCGAGATGGGGAACAGAAGAGTGGTTAACAGATGTAAAAGGGACACAAAGGTGGAGAAAAAGCTAAGATGAGTACTGTGGAAGTGGTCGAGTATGATATACAGTCGGGTCATGGTAGCTGAAGTTAACTGCCGGATTATAGACTTTTTTGCCGTATGAGTGTACGTTGCCCAGGGTGCACCACGTGGAGGTAAGTCTATCGCACACCCCACATCACATTATAATATTAGCAAAATCCAGTTTGATGGCATGCAGCAACACTCATTTAACATTCATTTACATTTACCTACAGGTATTGTCTATAGGTCTGTAGGTCTTTTCCTTATTTTTCAGTTATTTATTTGAATATATATATATATATATATATATATATATATATATAATGATTTCAATTAAAAGTGTGTATTTTAACCAAACCACAATAAATACTCAAACTCAATGAGCTCGCACAATATGCCTCAAGTCACTTATGTGTGTTGTCATTTAAAAGGGGTTACAAGATCACCTCGAGAAGGGTAACAGAGTTCAACCAGGTGACCCTTCATCCTTGTCACTTGGTTGTTTTATAAATCCCGTTCAAGTTTACAAAGGAGATTAAACAGGGTAAAGAAATATGAGCTCAAAATTTAGGCCACTGATGCAATAAATGATCATTAGTTCATAGATTTCTCCGACAGAAAGTAATGAAAATTTTCTTAAAATTGAACTAAAATCTTCCCTTGAGAAATTAAATGAATACAGTGGATTCGTTTATATGAAAAATTTAGTGATTTTCCACTCGTTTTTTCGTCGATTTTGCACCTTTTCAGCGTACTTAATATGTTTCAAATTGCATTGCAACTCCAATTCAGGAGAGTTTTAACCAGCTGGTAGCAATCGATCGATAAGTCCCTTCATCTGTTTCTTGAAATGGGCCAAGCATTTTTTACAGTTTGATTTGAAAATTTTAAAAATGTCAACTCCATCATTTACTTGTTCTTGTTTTTACCTCGCTGAGACTGTGTTACTCCGTTTTGACTGAAAACATTTATTTCTAATCAGTGGATAAAAACATGCAGGCCAATATTAGCGGCTTATCTGTAAAGTTTAGTTTCCTCCAGTATTTAAAATGAGTCTGAAGGAAAGAAGTCTGACACACGTGACCCGGTAATGGATGTTCTTGAGAGGGTACGATTAAGGTTATCCCAAAATCTGCCAATTTTATAGCCTAGACACAGGGTTAAAGACTAAGCCGTAGGTAACTAGAAGCCAAATTTAAATTTGTTACCCTATAGGTAGATTCATAATTGAAAGCTATGAGTGACCATAAATAAAAAAGACAATGTCTTCACGTTGAAGGCAATCAAGTATTTTACAATACTTAGAGTAAAATGCGACTTAAAAATTTCAAAACATGTCATAGTTTTGGGTAACTAATCTGCATCTAATTTGTCTAAATTAAGAGTGAAATACAAATGGTGAGGAAATGTATTCCTTGATGATTTCTTGGCCTTTTGAAATGAATGGTGAAGATTGAAAGTTAAGAATCAAGAAATCTTGGAGGCGCTAATGAGAGAGCAAGTGCTATTCGGTCTGTTCACTTTGCATGAATTCATACAAGTTTTCATGGGTTAGACACAAGTAGTTTTATTAATGATATGAAGAAATTACTGAACTTATTCTTTGGAATAAGAACCAAATGAAGTTTGTGATAAGGGAATAGATTGAATGGTGAAGTAAAAGCAGATTTGCTATTTAACATGGATAAAAAAGTCGGAAACGGAACGTTACATGTCAGGTCACTAGAGATTGAATATACTTGCAAATAACGAAATTCGTTGAGAAAGATAGATTTTAAAAGTGTCACAATTATTCTGCCAGAACATTTAAATAAAGCCAATTTGATTAAGGTATTGTGGCACACAATGACCAGAGTAAATATTGTAGAAATGTTAGATTGAAACTCCCAGTGACAAAGAAATGTCAAGAGGTAGAGACTGAAGTCACCTTTCAGAAATGTTAGATCACAAGAGGTGGTATTAACAAAAATAGTTTAAATACAGTTAAACAAATTATTTAGAAGGCAAAATTTCATCGAATGGGGTAGAATTCAAGAAACATAAAGGGATCGGATGGGCTAATTAACTTGTTAATCTGTGGATTTACGTAATAATATTTGTACAATTAGCATCAACTAAGTGTAACTTGAAAAGGATACGAACGATTGAATTCGATCAATAAACTATTTTAAACATACATTTGTTGATCATAAATAAAATGTCACCAAATGCAGACGTATAGTGGTAACCTAACGTTATAGAGTTGGTAAAGTAACGGCCAATTGATTTAGTATATGAAGACCTTCTGGGTGTTCTATATTATTCAAAGTCAGGTAGATGCATTGTTAGGCTTTTGTAAATTGACGAAGCTATTGTTCTGGCATTAACGGCCTATTGTAAGCCAAAAAGTGTGTCGACGGCGCTACCGATATAATGGAAACAGTCAAAGCTAGCAATCCACCTAGGCTGCAAAATAAATGCCCACCAGAACTATTGAAATACGCTCACCTCTTGATCCTATGCTGCAGGTGAGGTTAGTGGCCATGATGGCAAGCTGACTTAATTCATTCAACTTGTGCCATCTTGGACCATCATTCTAGCTCTCGTACTCACGTTGGTTTCTGCTCCATTCCATTGTTTTCCCCTATCAATAGGATGGTCTTGGTTAAATAAATTTCCTTTGCAAGTAATTTTCCAAAATGCTCACGACTATGTCAACAGACACTCACCTTCTCCACTTATACTAACAGTTTTGTCTGTCTGTAAGTGGTTGGTATGATGAAAAATTGTAGTGAACACTTATACCGACTCTAAATTTGGTCATATTGAAATGGGCAGTTAATCGCCTTCGAGGTTCTGACATTAGCCATTCCAAATTTAAAAAAAAACATGAAGCGCAGGCTCACCATCTCAGCGCTTCAAAGATTAAAATAGTTTACTCCCGACCAATACAAGATAATTAAAGCACCTTTCCTAACTCCCACTTCCATCAAGTATTTTCCTTTCATATGCTGCACAAAAGCGAAATATCGTGGAAAAATATCGATACAATGGGATTAAATTTCAATAATGAAGAAATCGAGGAGATGGAGGTGTGGAAATAAAATAAATAGAACCGTTTACACGAATATTGTCCTCGAAATTAGTTGATTGAACAACGTGAAGGAGGGAGTATTTAAGCATTGAAAACTTGAAACAGCACTGTTGTTTCCAGAATGTGTAGTAAGATTTTGAATATAGTTAAGAGGAATCAAATGGTCTTTGCGAAGATAAATTTGTTGGAAATTGAATAAGCTGAGGGTGGAAAAGAAGGCCAAACCGTTTTCAGATCCACTTAACTTTTCAAAATCCCCCGAAAAATGAACTGTCGTATTCCAGGAAACGTAAGTACCATTCGAGTGAAAAGAATGTACCGATCCGAAAAGCGAATTACGAGGAATATATTGAGGGAAGGGTTTGAATATGTGCAGCGTGAGATTATTTTGACAAAATGAAGAATTCAGTAGGTTCAGTAAGGCATTGGGAGTTCGCTCAAAGTTATCGACCACCAATATCAAATTTTCGATAGCATTGAAATTCATACGGCATGAATCAAGATTCAGGTACTTTTGAACTAGTATCTCGTGGTTTTGAAGATCGCGAATGGTCACCAATCCTGGCTGGATATTGTCAACGACCACATAGCTATGGAAGTTTATGGTAAAACAATTCGTAGTATTAATAAAATTGTTTTCATTAATAGAAATAAAATAGGCATTAACTTCTTGCTTCCTTGAATTGAGTTCAATTTTGTGGACACTTCGGTTAAATGCTGCATTCTTTAACTCATCCGATTTCACCATCCATCCTGTCGGCAACTGTATGGTTACTGAGACCATTCTGGATTCTGTCGAGTGCACACATATTTTTTTTCGAGACATGGTGCAAGTAGCATTGCCGCTGTTTTCAATAAGGGCATTAGAAATTTCTAACTCAAAATTTGAGTTGAATTTTAAAGGTTCAGGTACATTGTAAATAGTAGTAAAATCTGTCGATATGCACACGAGCTTAGAAGCCATGATGCCAACATTAACCTCTGAAATGCCCGTGATATTGGGAGAGTCGATTTCAAATGAGTGTACCTTATAAAGATCTCTTTTATTTAATTCCATTCGGATATTAAGTATATTCTCTGGTTTTGACTTGATTGTGATTAGCTTTTCTGAGAATGGAGAAAAAAAACTTTCAGAGAGCTTGATCAAGGCACGAATCGAAATGGCCGAATCTTGATATGAATAGAGTCCTTCATTTTCACCGTGTTGTTGAACTATCCATCTTAATACTGCAAGTCGGTCTCTCCGTGACAAGTTTTCAGCTCCAATGCTTAAAACAGCATAGGCGGTTGTTTCAAGATCCTTCAAGTTGTTGTTGGTTCCTGCAAAAGCTCGCCAACACATTGTTGTTACACCAGACTCAGACCGCCATTTTAACTCACTCAGGAGTCTCTTACCTTTGGTAGGATTTGAAAAATAATGAGAATCCTTTAAAGCGTGTACCACTCTTGCGAGAATATACGTCGGCACTTTGTTGATATGCTGCCCTTCTATCATTCCTTCAACACACTTGGAAGCAGATCTAATAGCTTCTTCATATTCTTTACCCTTTAACTGTTTAAGTTCGGCGCAAGCAGTGTTTAAAGCCGAAAGAATATGTGCAGTCAACAATAATTTGCCATCCGATGCCCTTTCAGTCGTATGTCCGTTCTCCAAGAAACAACCTTTCGCATCTTGCTGACTGGCCAAATAATCAAAACTTGCGGATAGAATTGAATAAGTGTTGAGAAATTCACCGGAAAGAGCTGCTAATGGTAGTTTGGCGGCTTCATTAAATGTCTGAAATACGGAAGCAGTGAGCCAGAGATTCGCCGTGTCCCCATGGCTTTCACCAAGATTCGAAAATCCTCCCGTCTTTGCATGATAAAACTGCACCTGATTGTCGAGTCCGCGAATAATATTTCGAACAAATGTTTCAATTAATTCTTTTCCTCCTGCAATATCTCTAGACTGATTTTGAAGTATATAACGAAGAATGTGGATGCTTGGAGTAAAGAAAGCAAGATTACTTCTCCCAAAACCGGTAGGTAAAGGAGTCTCTGAATTCAGGTTGTTTAGAACCAGAGTTAGTGGAGTAACACCTAATGCCAAGTAAGAATGGAGGGAATCTGGAAGTAAACGTTCATTTGGCATATGGGACTGCATGCCATGCCTAATTGAAGATTTTCCTAATGGAAATGCAGAAAAAAGGACATAACAATTTTTTCCCCAATGAAGAAGAAATATCAAGAAAGATATAGAAGTATCAAAATTTCGTGAAGACCAACTTTCATAAGCAATTCTGAAGTTATATTTAGAAGCCTTAGTTAGATGAGAATCTTGTTTTATAAAAAAGCAGATCAAAGGCCGATTTAGTTGAGATTTTACACTTATTGGGATCATGATGGAATCCTGCCAGTGTTTGTCTCAGCTGAAAATTTGGTTTCTTATCTTGATCAAAGTAACATGCAAAGGGGTTGAAATGCTTTTATCTTCCAATTAGTTCTGCCTTATTGATCAAACTTAAGCATAATTAACGTTATTCGTCACAGTATGCTTAAAACTGTGCGATCAAATGGGTAATTTTAATGAGAGGAAAATTAATAATAAGCAGACTTACCTTCGGCAGAGCATAAAATCCTATGGGATGCTATTTTCTTCTCAACACCCTCTGAAGTCACCTGCAGAGTCCGTTGAACTGCGTCTTGTATCAAGAAGTCAACCTTTACTCCAGCGTCATTTTTATAATTCATCAGAAAACTGTTGTGTTTACCCACAACCTTGGCTGTGATATTAAACCTACCAATACAAAGCGTTTGTACTGGTATTTGAAATTCAAAGCTATTTTGTTTGGTTCTGTACCTGAAGCAAATGGAAGCTGAACGCGTAGGGGAACCGATAATTTGCAAATTTTGGCTATCCACTTCCAAACTAACATTTAAATCATAACAGTTGAACTCTGAAGCACCAATCTTAGAAACAGCTGTGATGATGTATATTTTAAGAAGGAGAATTTCACTTCTTTTTGCAGAGACTGGTGGTGCAAAATCAATGTAGAAAGGCATTTGAATAGTAAAATTGGGTTTAACTTTGGGAATCCATATATCGCCTTTACCACTGAAGCAGAATGCGTTCACCTCCCAAGTATTCAAATAACTGGGGACTGTAAAAGTCTTGTTGAGGGTTCCACTCTGCAGAGACAGTGCTTCAAAGAAAATGATTTCTGGGAACATCTTGAGGGCATGTGGACCCATATTCATATATCGACTGATTCCTTCTTTCAATGGGTCTGCTGCGGGAAATTCTGGTGCACCAGAAGGTCCTTCAATGGCCAACTGTCCGAGATAGCCTGAGTGGGTGCAGTCAACAGGAAATACTTCTGAGTTTATCAATTTCCCTTTCGATAAAACTTGAACAAATATAATATCGGCTGCACGAAAAGCATCTTCTGTACCCATTATGGACTCCTCCCCATCAAGATTGTGGTATCCTTTCAGGGATTCGGTGAAGAAATTGGGATTAATTTTGCGAGAATGTAGATTACTTTTAACTGTCGATAAACTCAGAAAGCAAACAGCCGGATCCTTTTTATTTTCAGCACTTAAATTTATATCAAACCGTTCTCCCGGAATTACTGTCTGTTTTCCAATCTCAAGAGTTATCCTTTTCTCAAACGGTTGAGGTGAAGAACAGGGATAAAGTTCATCGATTTTTATGAAATCTGTTACTAATTTACCATCAATCAAAATGGAGGCAACAGCACGAAATTCCGGGCCAAAATCATTGTCTAATTCCAAAGTGGCATTGTAAATATAAGTTACTTTTCTGGGAATGTGCTTTTCATTCACACCTACATGCATAAATCCAGGTTTATAAACGCTTTTTCCTTCCTCTTCACTTTCATCGCCTGGATTAAGTTTCTGCTGTGGTGCTATTTCGCAAGTATCTCCACTCCAACCTGGTTTACAAACACATCGTTCCGGGGCTGCACATAAACCACCTTCGCCACAATCTCCTTCACAAACTGGAATAAGACAGTTTTCACCCGTCCAGCCAATTGAACATTGAAGTGGATCACTTTTAGTACTGTTATTGCGGCTGAAGTCATTTTCGTTTAGCAGATAAGAGTCTACCGAATCAAGAGTAACTTGTTGTCTAGAAATGTGACCATGAGAAAGGAAATGAAGCGTCATTGTTGTGTTTCTAGAAAGAGGTTGATTGGAAATTACTCCTAGCATAACTGATCTGCGACATGGGTCATTAATTTTGTTTACCAAGGTTACTTGAATAGCAGGACCCAGGCTATTGTCCCACAAATCCAAAATTTTACTCGCTGATAAATTCCAACATTCTCCTGGTGGATCCGACCACGAATGTTGTTTATTAGTGTCCAGAATTGAATTTGACAAGTCCACTTTTGAATCCTCCAATTTTCGCCGTTGTTGGACAGTGATATATATTGAGTTCCTAAAGTATAGAGGAGGCAAAGTGAAATTGTACACGTCGACGTTGGGCTTCACAGAAATTAGTCGTATGAGTTGAGCAGGATTATCCGCTGTGGAGATCTTCCAGCGGTTACATGCATTCTTTAACTCTCGAACGATAACTTCTAGCTCCTCACCTTCTCTTTTCCCTGCATTCCTATATATAATTTGTCCGGTGATTGGAATGCCGGTCTTGTAAGTATTTTTCATTTTAAGTTCAATAACAGGCTCCGGCCATTTCTCCAATTTGCAGATTTCAGAGGTCACCACGGTTTTGCCTGTATTTAATTCGTCAATCTCAACAAAAGTACCTAGTTTTTCTGTCCAAAGAACTGCTTCCCCTTTTACCAACTCGGAAATATTTACTGAAATGTTCGAACATTTTGCACCATCTAATATTCCAGCAACTTCCTTGCAAAATCGAGTGCGCTTGTTGAATATGTCAACACACATATTCATGTGAAACTGTTTGCCCACCTCGTACTGCCTCTCTAGGATGTATTGGTCACATACACAAATTTGGGCAGTAAAAGTACCACGTACTGGAGATCCGTTTTTGTGCTCAGCACATATTTCAGCGCTCGACTTGAAATCCATCAAACGAATTATATCGGGAAGTATTACTTTAGCACGAAACCATGGAGTAGTATATGCTTTCACAAATATTTTGATCATTTCGCTACTCATTCGCGCCTTAGCTATGATTTTCCAATGGCCTTCTTTGGCGTTCGTGGAAATCCAATAGGATAGGTTGAACGCTTTCACTGAATTCACATATTCCCATCTCTTTTGGATTTTATCAAATGGATCTCTGACTTCAATTGAATCGAAGATAGGAAAGTTGAGATATCTTTGGCGTTCATCTGAGTTAATTAAAAGAGGAGATGCTCTAACTCTGCCAATTTCAACGACTTTGAAAGTAGGCCAGTACGATGGCTCAGAATTGGAAAATAATTGTCTACTCGTAAGAGCAATGAAACGAAATTTTACATGTTCTCCCGGTCGATAGATTGTTTTATCTGTTTCGCCCATTATTAAGATATATCTCCTTACGGTTTGAGCCTCCTTTTCTACCGTACGATTGATTATATTCTCCCTATTGAGGCAATTATCGTTGCGACAATACCAATAGGTAAATTTTAGCGTAAATAGTGTTGAAGGAGGAAGTTGAATGGGCATAAAATACCTCAGAATATACGTGTTTCCTCTATCATCGACAGAATGATTTCTTTTCAATTGATCATAAACTGTATTTCCGATATCTCCCATCTGGGTCTTGCCGAGGCATATATTGATACTCACTTTAACAATTGGTTTCAATGAGTTCATAACAATCCTGTTTGACGTATCAATGTAGAACTCTTTTGGGAGAAAAATCTCAACTGGGTTTTCAGCATCCACATATTCGACGTCATCGCCAGGAATGAGGATAATTCCAAAGCATGTAGCACAGGAGAGGATCATAAGCGAACATGCAGACATTCTTGATTTATGCCTGTTTACCTTATTTCCGTACATAAGTATGGTGTTTATTGATCACTCATTGGTTGTGTGGTTTAATTGGTGATTAATTATTAGTAAATTCAAGTAAACAATACCAACGCTTTCTTTCTGATAATGATTAAGTGTTGAGATGTATATGGAGTAATTCAAGCAAAGTGATTAACTGTACCATACATTGTGAAGATTTTGCTTCATGCCAACGGTCAGCTTGCATCTCCATAAAATTGGTGATCACGATGTCAATGGTCATTAGTTCAAGTTCAGCGCTGGGAAAAGTCAACAGCTTAAGATATTTTTGGTTGCTGTGGGAAGCGGACAAATGGGTGACTTTTTATAAGGTCACTTTTAATGCAAATATTCTCTTTAAAAGTGCTATTAACTTTACATTGTTGGATACTTGGAAGTCAATTATTAAGACGGAGAAACGTCGACCTTCCAATCGAGTTTAATAGGAGATTAATCTCGACTGAAGGTATGTATTTATGAAACATTCAAATCTAACCAAATCACCTTTCGTATGACCAGTTAACATAAATTTAAGAGAAATCCTACTGATATTAATAAATAATTACACTTAAGTAGCTTTAGAATAAACCGGTTTTTTTTTCGCAGTCAAATAAATAACACAGATAATGGTTGGTTAGATCTTGATTTTGGCTAACTCACACGTTTAGACAAATTAATTTGATAAATTAGACTAATTTCGCCCTACCCTTATTCACGCCAACTTTTACTGTACTTTTTTGGAATATAAATAGTGACACTTCTGAGGCTTAAAAAACTGAGCAAATGATGAGGAAACCAACCCATCGGACTATATGGAAGGGAGAGACAAGGAGATTTTCACCCCCTAAGTCTCACAAATTAAGCACAAAACCACGGTTTTGACGTTCAAATATCAGGTGTCAAGACATCGTAGGAACGCCTCTGGTTAAACCAATTCTATCTTAGATTTGGTCTAGCCGGAACTACTTCTATCAAAAACGTTATGAATAACTCAATAATTGCCAATTATTTCTCTTGTCAATTCAATTTCCTCCTTTTTAGATTCGCTGGGCAAATGGCTTCCACATGAATTGCTAAATCAATGAACATTAAAAGTTTCCTTAAGAAGCTCGCCACCAGATGAAGCAGATAACCGCGCAGGTAATATTGGTTGATCTAGAGTTACATGACGATTTGGAAATCCAAACTAGTTTTGGCTCGTTGCTATAGCAACACCCCTGACTTTAATGAGACTAATTTAATTTGCGTCTTGAGGCTAAAGTTTGTTTATCCAACCCATATTCACGTATAATAATGTATATCAATTTATAATGCTTGTAAAGAGCATGTTATTTTGACAAACTGATGATACAATTCGGCGAAAATTTAATTAGAAATCGCAAATGAAAATTGAGATCGTTACATCTAATATCCATCTCAATGTACGTTATTGTGGGGAAAAGATATGATTGACTGTTCTACCCAAGACCGTCTATAGTTCAAAACTTCCTTGACGGCTTGACCAATGTACCTTAAGCATGTATTTATGCAAGCTTTCTTTTCAGTTCTTGAAATGCGAAGGCTCAAAAGGTTTTTTAGGGTAAGGCTAGCAAATTTTAATTTCAGTGTGGTTTCGAAATTTCTCAGTGTAATCCACGGATCGAATCTTTCATATGATATGGCTCCGTCGGAGAGTAATCTTAAGACCAGTCTACCCTCGGTGAAAAAGACACTATTTAGAACAACAGTAGAAAAATTACGGAAATCAAAATAAAAATTCCTTTTTTGCTCAGTCCGTTGTTGCCTTTCAAGCGATCTTTGGAGAGACTGGCACTGAATCGAATATCATAAGTGGGACTGACATAACGAAATGTGTCATTTCAACTGCTCCTGTCGTCTATTAGACTGATTGAACTCGAATTTGAACACTAGAAGTCTTGGATATTCAATGCATACAGGGAAAGGTAATCGTAAAGTGCAAGATTGGTGCCCCTTTTTTCAACAAGCATGAGCTCTTACCGTTTTCTTTGGAATTCCATTTAGATGGGGATTCAGTAATAGAAGACGAGATTATTTTGCTTTTTGGATTTTGTTATTAATAGTTTATTAACTTAATTACACTAGTAATAATGTTATTATTATTATTCTAACCTGTTTGGACCAGTGAGCTTTAGACATGTGTCCAGATTTCTCATTCGCTAATCATTTTATTCCAGTGTTCATACCTTTAATATGATAGAGTATCTTATAAATGCAATGAGACAAGCTAATATTGTGTAGTTCAAGATATGTAGCAATTTGGTATTCTCTATTTAAAATTTTGCAAGTAATTACGAGTCGTGATTAGTTTTAAATCACTAAATGATTCCGTGTGTGGAAAGCGTAATGATTTCGATTTCAAACGGTATTGCATACTTCTCCTTTCACAAATCCATCCAGCATTAACGTTAAAAATGGGATATAATTTTTTCAACAGGTTTGGTAATTTCGATGTCGTACATCTGTTTGCCTCGTCGTCAGTTTTTGTCCACAGAAGTGTGAAGAAACTATGAAAACATTGCCTACTTGTAAGTGCCAAATAAGAATATTTCTAATATTAGAAGGGCTGTTTGTTTCCAACAATTTTTTATTTTGATTATGAGCTTTTTTGGATGGCGATTCATCAGGTAGCATGCCAACTTGTAGCGATTTCAGCAAATGCCTCAGACAGTATCATATCATAAGTGGAGACGAGTTAGATCATGCAGGCTGAAATTCCCTCCTTTGGCCTCTAATTATAAATTTATCTGATAATAACCTCCTCAGCGAGTGTATGTGAAATCCACCGTTTGTCTTAATACATACCAAAGTGGATAGCAAAATGAGCATGTGACCTATAGCAAAACTATAAAGCACACAATCTTAACATGATAAAACCAAGCAATCTCATGCACACTCGAACATTCTGAAGGGTGTCGCCATGCGTGCAGAGGACTTCTCAGCTAATCAGCTATTGATGTTCATTTAAGTTATGTTTAATATATTCAATCACTTACTATGTTTACCATGAGCATAAAATCAACAAACTCTATACGTCTGCTTCTTTCATATCCTTGAGGCAGCTTACCTTTCCGTACAAGAATATTTTGCCATATTCGTGTAGCAATCCACCACAAAACTTCGTAAGGAATTAAGGGGATTTTCGAATGCTTAATTAATTAATGCTATTTTTATATAAGTATATGTGTTTATATCATATATCTATTATTGATTCACATTTTTGATGTTTCTGTTATGAAGCACCATGGTTATTCATTTTCATTAAAGATCAACAACTCAAATGTTACATTAGTAGGAAGTAAAGAGTAGTATTATGCCATACTCTTACTTTGAGGTGAAATGTCTGTTATTTTAGGTATATCTGTCGAGAGCTGCATTTATCCAAATTTGTGTTCTAGAAATCAGGCTTTATACCACCAAAATTACTCAAATAAAATTTAGTGTTGCCCTGCCTGCTTTGTAGTGTGCAAAATTTACGAGTCTATCGAGCTACTGATCGCGTACCGTTCAAGCGCAGATGGCTCTTATCCTATCACCAGTCAATAGTCGTGTACTTAATTTAGGGAGTACATATTAATGTCAGAGGACTCTGCCATAGACCAGGTGTAACTGTTCGCGCAGAGTCAACTTCCAGGAAAATTGTTAAGTTGTAATTGAAGGTTTCATTTGCGTAGTATCTACAACAATTATTTTGAAGGAAAGAGTGCGATATCATAGACAATAGGCAATTTTAAAATGTTAAACTTAAAAATAATCACGATTTTGTTAACTTTATCATAGCAGCATCATGTTCATTAAGTTGATCAGGAGTTCCAAATTCCTCCCTACAATTAAAAATGCATTAATTCAGTTTTGGTTCAATCGTGCATGATATTGACATAAGTTTATTTGTAGATTGAGAATACTGATTTACGCGTTTAAATTCTCCCAGTAAACAAACACACCAGTACTAACACTCTAATAACACAACGTGTCCGTATAACCTTCTTAGATCATATTAAGTCCCAATATATGTGCGTAATATATAATATACGGTTAATTTCTGATGTTTTCGGTTTTGTTATTAATTTTGTCATTTATCAAATCACTTCCCATATGCCTTCTTTGAGATGAATTTTAAGGGTAACTGGAAAATTGATATTCTTTTTGGATTCAACAAATCATTTAACCAGATTTTAAAGTTCCTTAAATACACCAAAACACCTAAAATGTAAGAACTAATTCAAGTGAACGAACAACGTACCTTTTAACAAAGTAGGCGCCAAGAATGACGACTGTGAGCAAAATGACGAGAAAGAGAATGACCATAACCAAAATTCCTATTCTCCAGCAAACCTTTGAGCCAGGCCCCGTGGCGAGTTCACTGACGGAAATTGAGGGCGTGGATGGTGCGACCTCTTCTGATGGATCCAAAATGTCGTAATCCATTTGTGTTGTTCGTGATGTGTGTGAGGAGAGAAAATTGACAAGTGGATTGGAGCGATATTCATTACTGCCCGTAGCGCCGATAGTGTAAAGTGAATGCGCTCGTTGAACTGAAGGGTAAATTCAATTCTCATAATTTTAAGTGGAACAGATTGGCGCTCAAAATGTCAAAATCTCGCTTAATATGCATCTTTCTCGAATTCTTAGTACCTGTTAGCTCATATATCGCATCCGTCTTTATTCTTGATGTCATAGGGTTTATGCTTTACCTCAGAAGAAGCGATCTCCTCAAGTCCTTTCTAAATCGCTCATCATTCGTGCTAATTTGACAGACCACACCATTTTAGACAAGTAAGATTTGGTCGGTAGGGAGTTGATATCGGTCTGGTAATGTTTTAGTTGTCAATAAAAATATTTATGCAAATAGACTTTGCTTCATTAGTAAAATGACGGGGATTGGGGTCCTCGCTCTCTTCTGCTCAATGAGCATCCAAGACCAAGTAAAATATGTTCGTAAGTTTGTCTTTGTTAATTTTTTCTCTCGATTTCTCGTTACTATCAACTAATGTACGATCAAAGCTTTGGAGGAGCAGTTGTAGAAAAGCTCTTCGTTTTTTTAAATTTTCAGATTATTTATGGCTTTATGATAACCTCTTTTTCATTGACTTGCCTGCTTTCGGGGCAATTATCTAACCGAGAATAGTAGATGAGTTCAAATATTATATATGAAAATAATTTAAGGACTTAGCAAATATTTCCCACCAAGAAATTAATAATTATGTTTATAAGGAAAGAGCAAAAATCATCAATCCATTAAAATAGTTCATATCGCGGTAAAATGATGCACGAGATACGACCCATATATTTTGCATTGACAAAATATGAATGCCTTCTTCGCTGGTTTGAATTAGTTCTGAGGTGTCCTATCCTTTGTTTTATCATGATGACTTAGTCCCAGGGTGCGATCGTAAAAGGAAATTGTGCTGAATGAGGAGGTTATGCTCACGATTATTGCAGTCAGGAGTTGAGCCACTTAGACGGTGAGTTAATAGTTATCAAAATACCATTGTTTATATAATTACGGCCTCGAATCATGCAAAAAACAACTGATTAATTTGTTAACCAGCCTTATGGTGGCGTAGTAATTTCATCTCAAAGTATCACGCATTTCACAAACAGCCCAATTACAAAGACGAAGATGTCTAAGATCAAAGACCACATAGTAGACTAGACCGCTATTGAAAACTAGCTATTTGATAAAAGTCGGTATCTCTAAATCCGTGCATTCAAAGAGCATCTCCAAACAAATGCTAAGTGAGTGTTTAGCAAGAAAGGATGCGGAATTTATAACCTCGTATTCTATTAAATATCAATAATGACCAACAGGCACGCTTGAAAGGTGTGTAACAAAGAGAAATTATATGTGTGGATCTCGGTGTCATGGACTATTTACAAATGAAAGCGAGACAAGAATACGCTAGCAAACAATTTATAAGAAACCCAAAATGGCCTACAAACTGTCCAGTGGTTGGGTGATGCACGAATTAGGCGAAAAGAGGATGATTATAAAACAAGATGAAGATTTGATGCCTGATTTTATTCATGATGGCCAATATGAATGAAAAAGGCATAACTTAACAAAGCTGCGTTTGAAAGAACCGCGGACCTGATAAATTTGTACTCCTGATGAATTAGGGTTCTTCTGGTTCCTTGACTATCACTTTCATGGCCCGAATTCTCTCAAATCCCACTTTAAAATTATGTACATTCACCTTGAAACATAGTTACAGCACTTTTAGCCTTGTTGCGAGGAACAAATAAATTGAATTTCATTATCTTTCAAACTAATTGAAATTTTTCCCTTTTCAAAGGTACCAATCAAAGGGAATTTGTTCTGTAAAATAAGAAGGGACATTTGATCTTGGCATTCGAGCCCACTATCACCATCTGCTCTTACCTCTGCCAGCCATTTTTTGTGAATATTTTGAAATTTAGCAAAATACTAAATTCCATCTCTCCAAAGGTTTAATAGGAATGGATAATTCTAATGAATGGCCTTAACTTTGTCTAGTGAGTCGAGAATATTTGTGATAAAGTCCTGTTAGTCAAAGGGCATGTCAAGCACCCGAGCGGTGTTAACGCGATCAAAGTCCAAGATCTCAATACTCAGATAGAATTTTTTAGGCTATGTACCCAAAATCATGCGGTTACCATGCGACTAATCAATGAGAAGTACTACATAACCGTAACATATATGTGGGATTTTGGTGACTTTACGGCAGCTGAATTCCAGTCCAGAAACGTAAAATGTTGCAAATAATTATTAGACACGATTTCGCCGCTGGCGTAGCGGTCAACATGAATATCTGGCATGTCAAAGATTATGCGATCAATGACGGTATTCATTGGCGTTAAATCTGGTTAATAAGAGGGGTGAGATAATGTGAGTTTTTTCTACGATACGCTCTAGAAAATAGTTCCTTGCCACAATGAGAGTGCAATATCTCTTAATAAATATATTATCATCAAAGTGAGCTATTCTGACAGATATCACGATTGGCTAACGACGTGGATTAATATTATTTTGTGAAAAGGATCGGATATGCTTTATAAGAAAATTCGAATAACACTTGCAAATTTCTCTTCAGCAAATGCAAGTTCTTTACTTAGACAAACTTCTCACCCTTAATTTGGAAAAGTGAAGGCGATTAGTTCAGAGAGAAATAAGCTTTGAATTCCTTTGAATTGCAACCTTTACTAGTTGGCGGTTTTTTGCTTATTTTCATCTACCTCTCATATTTTAAATAATAATTAATGTAAGCACATATTTAAATTATAAATCATGGGTGCCTATTCGTCAGTGAATTGTATTTTGCAAACATTGTACATGTCATTTTAATATTATGACTACTGTCTAAGTATTTTCTTCTTAAAGTGGTTCAATATTTGTCCATGAGAAAAGCCAAATTTATTGAGGTGAAACTAGACCGAATAAATAGTCATATCTAAGCCTCACTGACATGAGTAAATCCTGAAAATTAAAACTTAGACCATCTGAAAATGAAGCCTTGAACCATGCATATTTGAGAAAAAGTGAACCATCCGGTGAATCGGTAAATCAAGATGGAGAGGATGTCTTTGTTTCCTTGACCTGAATAATAACTTCAGTGTCCTTCTTTTGACAATTTTCACTTATTATATATTGAAAAATTATATCTCATTGTGGTATTCTATAATAAATTCGAGAATATTTGTTTCAAATTCGATAATTCCTTGGGCATTTCAATTAAAATTTACAGTTGTTTTATTTCATAATTGGAAAATCTATACCATTCTAGTAAAATTGATATTAAAATATTTCCGATTGTTTGACCACACAAAAGCTTTTCATTTTGCGACATTTAACCCTTTAACACCCTTAGGACCGTATGGTCTTCTTTCAAAATAGGCCCATTGGTGCTAGACTCGTAACAGAAGGGAAAACAGTGGGAAAAGTTTTTCAGAACACAACAATATAATTCGGGCATTAAAGGGTTAATATAAACCAGAAACAAGTAAAATAATGTAGTGATTGCAGGGTTGCTTTATTTTACACTGAATGAAATAAATTCATGAGAAATCTAACTCACCTAATTTGCCTTGGGCACTAGGTGGTTGAGAAAGTGTAGCGAACGACTTGTGCTCCATATTCTCGGAATGGGATGGGCTGATTTGTTTGCCTAAAATACGCTCCTCTACATTAACTTTGGCAATTTTAGGCAAAGAATTGTACTTCATTCCAGTCATAATCAATCGCTGTTTTGGCGACAGAGAATCCATTTTTAATTGAGGGTGTGGCCAAAACTAAAAATCATAAAATACGATAGACTTTATAAATGCCAACAGCATATGCGATAGATCGTACTTCATTTAAGTAAATACTATATATGTACATATCGGACACATTTCAGAATGTTGAAATCATAAGCAAAACAATGAACTTACTCAGCTTAGATAAGTCCGTAATCCAAGTAGAGGAGGGGGAAGTGATGAATATGGCATTAAGTACCGATCCTTAGGGGGACCAATCCATTGAGCTTTGCCTACATTTATGTTGGACTTTGATTCTTTACTAAACAGTTGAGTATATCTTTGGCTTAAAGAGCGTCAATCCAATTCGCAATACGTACTCATTATACTTGTAAGGATACTTTGTTAAGAAGTGCTTCTATTGATACTCACACTTGTCCCCCTATTCATGATCTGAATTGACCAGTCCTTTGGCCATCCATGTCACTAGACATTCATAGATGAATACGAAACTTGTAAACATACGGAAGTGCGAATGATAGAGCACTTTAGCTCAGGAGCGGTTTTTAAAGCCTAGTTTGAACGTCTTTCAATGCGCGAAGATGCATCAAGAATACAGTCACTGAATATCCCCGAAATATTTCTACAGACAATTATTTAGAATTTGCACATGTCTGGAATTGGCCGGCTGCATACGATTGTAAACACAATTATCTGAGACTAATTTATGAAGGTAAACAAAGTGTCACCATGTGAATTGTCAAACTATATGAAAATTTGGTATTCTTCCTCTTAATTTCTGACAATAATTCCTACCATACTAGCTGCTAATTGATTATTCGTGATATTTATTAAATAATTAGCACACAATTACGTTATAACATCAGAGTAGGTTCAATAACAGGTGAATTGTGATATTGTAAGGAGCTCATTTTGTCAACCCTTGCTAACCGTTATTCGTGGCCTTGTGCTTAAAGGAGGAATTCAATTCACAGGATACTATTTGTTATTTTCGGATATTGGAAATATTGAATCTCATCATTGCAAGAGACTGAAGGGAGGTGAAAGTATAATTGTGAATGAAATTAATACCTTTAAGTGGTGCCTTCCAATTCTTATTGAAATAGTGATTATCTTCCCAATATGTCTATGTAAATTAGCCCTTTAACGCCCTTAGGACCGTACGATCCTCTTTCAAAATTGGCTCCATTGGTACCAGACTCGTAACAGAAAGCGATATTGCTGTTTGAAACATGTTCAATACGTCTATAGCCTTCGCCTGATACCACCAAAGCTCATCTCACGCCGGCGGCAACAGTCTGCCGAAAGACACGCGTGAGTGCGGTTGGGTGCATATTTTTGAAAAACAATTCGAGCTTTAATTACGAGAACTTCTGTCTTGCTGCCTCGTTGCTGGGATATCGGCATATAAATCGCACAAGTTTCCTATTACCGTCCGAGAGTATCGAATTACTCGAAACAGAAGATTGTAAGTTTGGAAATAATGAGCAAGTGCCATTAAAAGTTACTCAGGTCTTTTTCACCGCAAGATAGCGAACCCCCATACACTCACTTCATATTTTCTAAACTCAAGAAAAATGGAAGCATATCCAGACACCTTGATTCTGGACAGCAAACTCTTGACTTCACTGACTCTCTGATGTTTGCATATACCACTGCATTAGCCTCTTTCGAATTCTCTATACTTAGTCAACTATATGTTGTACTTTCTAGTTTAACTTACTATCTGCCAAATGTAATTTTTTTTCAAAAAGTTGATGAAGCTTCAACTACTTGAATAAAAATTCGCATTTCTTACTAAAAAAACCTCTTTAAGGGCTTGGCAACTTTTTGATTCATTAATTTGCGATTCTCATTTAACCACTGGATGGTGGTTTATTGGAAGTATTTCATTCAAGACGTTTGTCTAAATACAATCCGAAATAAGCAGTCACCACATTTTGACCAACTCCATATATACTCCATTTCTAAATTTAATTTAAATTTTTACAAGGAAACATAAGTCAGGACTCATTTGAGTGCGGGTTATTTGAGTGTTATTGCAAAATGTGTATTCAAAATGGAGGGGAAGTATAATTAGATTATAATTCAGAGCAGATCAAGTTACATCACAGATAGAGTGAGAGATATATATATAGGAAGTGGGAAGTTTCGTTGTTTTAATTCACAAATAAGCACTGGACACAAGTGGGCGAGAACTCAGGTGCTGCTATTGCTCTCGTTACCAGAAAGGGGCTTGGATCTAGCTCGTCGTTGGGCCAAGAACGATGATCCAACAGGTTCCAATTCAGTTTGTGGACTCGATTTCAAGGCTTTAAAGAATCCTATTACTGTAGCCTATAAAAATAGGAAAGATTGATTTATTAGATGAGTATTAATTTTAATTGACGTCGATAGCTTATACTATCGTAGACCCTTTTTGGGTGATGTATGAAACCCAAAGAATATTTCGGTTGAATAATATTCTTCACCAACATTGATTAATCCAGCTAACCAAGATATGATATGGGCAGGGAAATATGCAAAAAATATAGTATAAAGTAATATCATTTAATGAAGGCAAGAGAAGTATAGATGTTTTAATTCCACTCTCGAAACAGAAATTTATATTTTTTTCCAGTTAACGTCACTCCTAGAAGCGTGTGAGAGCGTTCGGGGTGGAGGGTAGTGGACGAAAGCTGTGGTAGACGTCGGCTTTATTTTGCATTTCAAGAACCAGCTCAAATATACCTGATTGGAGATTATAAGCATCCCAGTTAATCCAGCTTGAATGATTAGAAGACTGCTCCACACCCGTTAGGTGTGATTAATCAGCAAAATTTGTCCTTTCGTGTCCGTTCAGTAGAGTATGCTGGACCATGAATTTTCAGATGAAGGAACAACTTCGCTTTTGCATTTTACTCAAGTGGAAATGTCCTGAATAGAAGTGAGAATGCAAAATTAAAGGTGAATGACTCACTAGAATGTATTTAGGGCTGGTTTGAGTGATTTAACTCCAGTGTTCAATGTGTGCCATATCTTGGACTGTGGCTCTAGAACAATTGTATACACACAACTGATTGTCTATTACTAATATGAAATTTTCGAACTTGATGACCACTTTGTATCTTTTTCTTCTTGCATACATCAAATTTCCTCAATACGTCCTTCCGATGTTCCGAACGTCCCTTTGAAACGAAAATTTTTCGAAAACCCAAGAATTATCGTTTTTCACTATTTCATTTCCCTTGAAAATAAACATCGTTTGACAATTGTTTCAAAGAGACTTGTCGTCTTAATTTGCATTGGAAATTCGAGAATGTTAATAGAAGCTAAAATAGGTAGCAAACGCACCTTAGCAGTTCGAGCATCTGATAGATGGAGAGAGTATGGTGGGTGATTGGAAAGGGAATTTCGATTTTTGATCCAAGGATCACTCAAGATCTCAGCAGCTGTTGGTCTTTGACTAGGATCCACATTTAGCATGCTGAGGACCAGTCGCTACAAAAGATAATAAGTTCATATATTCTTATTACTGAATTCTACCTTAGATGGATTCTTATAAATACCTTTGCAGAGTCTGATATAGAATTCCAACAGGATTCTTTCAACTGAGGTGGTCCCATTTCAATTCGTTGAAGTATAACGTCAGGTGGATCGTTCGGACCAGTAGCGAAGGGTATTCGCCCAGATAGGATGGTATAAAGAATAACACCCAAGCTCCAAATATCGCAAGCCTTTTCATAGCCCTGCATCTTCAAAACCTGTGAAAGAGAACAGTAAAGTACTTGCTACTGTAGTGCTGTAAGTAGATAAACTATTCAGAGATCAAATATATACCTCCGGAGCGGCAAATTGGGCCGTGTAGCAGGGGGTCATGAGCAGACCGTTTTCAGCTCTAAGCTGCTTGGCGAATCCGAAATCACAGATACACAGACTTTGCGGTGACTCATTCGCATCTGCGTAAAGAATGTTTGATGGTTTTAGATCACGATGGACTACCTACAAAGTGGAACACCTAGGGTAGTCAAGTGGGGTGAAGAAACACTTTTGGGCATTAAAAAACCAACTGAAACCAACCATTTGATTATGGAGAGTATTAAGAGTAGAGGCAAGAACTTCAACAATAGCACAAGCCTCCATTTCTGTGAATGATTTTTGGCGCATAATTTTATCCAAAAGTTCACCTCCAGATAAGTAGTCAGTGACCAAGTAGATTTTGTTATTACAGTCATAAATCTAAAAGAGTTTAATAAATAATAAGTTGAACAATTCAGAACCAAATCTGGAGTAAAACAATGTCAATTCGCCTTAAAATAAGCTAGAAATAGCTAAAAGCATCTTGGCATTTTGAGGTCAACTTATAAAGGAAAATCGTTAAGACATGTAATAAACACAGTTTCAATAATAATGATAATAAAGATCGCAGTGATTTAGATGAGAACAAAAATCTTTTGTGAAATTTAACGAGTGCTGTCAACTCAAGATGTCCTTATCCTCTTTTCAACTTCAAAGCCCGTGTTTGGCGTTAAATCGTGCATCTCTCTGTAGTGTCAAGGATAAGATTTCTTATAATTTTGCTCCTTATCTTAATAACTCATTCGGATTTGCCAGGGAATGCGAAAATGAATATAATTCATGTTCTTTCGTTCTTACTTAGTCATTAACCTATTGGTGATCTGAAGTAACAATGATCAAGCTATCATAACAGGTACGTTAATTATAGAGTATTAGAGCTGCACTGACCTTTGACACAAAGATTAAATCTTATTTTAACTATGCAACTAGGGGAGGTCGAAAAGGGATATTCTATACCAACATCAGTTTATTGGAGAATCATTACGGTCCATACTCATCATTAAGACTTGTACACCTTAGTTAACGCAAATGAAGGTACTTCCAGAAGACACCCCATTCAGACAGAGAGAGAAGAGGTCAAGATATAGTTTACAGGGCCGTATGCATTCGAGTTTTATCATGAATTAAACCGAGCTGGCATTTCTATTTGGACAATTCAGCATCTAGCTAATGTACAGAGTAGCAGTTTTTGCATAGAACAAGATAAATTCAGGTTGTTTAAGCTGGAAATATACACATTTCAGGACACCAAGCCACTATAGGGTCATAGCTGAAGTGGTCATTCGTTTCGTTTGGGCACAAACAGGTTAAGGACATGCAGTCAGCATTTAAAAATTTTTCAAAACAAATTTAACTATCATTACAAAGAGCTGGCAGTTTTTTTTTAAAATATGGCACTATTAAAGCGGTGTTTGATTAAGAACCTACAGTCCGTAGGTTCTATCAAGCGAAGACTAATTGAACTTGACAGAAGTAAATCATTGATATCAGCAGATTTGAGGAATTATCTGTCGATTATCGAGTTGAAAAGAAGCTCCTATTTTTCAAGCCTCTCTTAATGCTATGTAAAACTGGCAAATAAGTCAAAGTCATATTTAGGTTGCAAACGTACTACTAATTTCCTCACTGCAAGAACTCTCCATACTATCTCCCGAACCAAATCAAATAGACCCCACTGTGATAATATAACAGCCTCCAAGTTTAATATAGCGTCATATTACTAGCGTCATATTCTTTAACTTGCACAACGTATCCGCTTTCTATTATTTTTTTATTTGAAATGAACGGAAAGCGTCAAGCGGCCTGTGATGGCTAAACCCAGGTTAATGATCTTACATAGAGGGTGATAAAATAAGAATGACTTTATATAAGACGTGGAAGTGGTCGAATATGACATACAGTCGGGTCATGGTAATCTGAAGTCAACTGCCGGTTTATAGAATTTTCTGCTGCATGAGTATACGTTGCTCAGGGTGTGTCTGCCTCTTTTACATCTGCGAATCACTCTTCTGTTCCCCCTCTCCACTTTTTCTGACTTTGATGTTCCTCCCCTCTGTGAAGCCCGAAGTCAACTAACGGACTAAATATAGCTGTCATAAAGACTGCCATTTGATATAAATATTAGAAGTCCTCTTCAATGGTTAGTGCACGATTTTGAGCCTTCTGTCGTGGCAAATAAAATACTACCTACGAACGGATTCACGTTATATCAAATAGCTAACTTACGTCGCGTAGAGTAATAATATTGGGAATTCCTTTGAATCGCAGGAGAATTTGGATTTCTTCCGTTGGATCCTGCTGCGTTTCGTCGATTATCTTAAAGCAGGAAAAAAACAGAGAGATGAAATAATATCTTTTGGAATGACATTACAGAACATCTTGTTCATCTTAAATCACTCTTACGAGAGAAAGCACTACATTCCCAAAGATGCCACCCCCACCACAACTAACTATCTTGCCCTTCAATTGCAATAAATCGAGACATTATCGCTGTCAAAGATAGTTTTCCCATTTTGTACTATTCACCGGAAAGTACACCCATGCAGTAAAAAGAATTAAAGAGCTAAAATTATATGAAGTGGTTGAAGCAGCAACATTTTGTGAAAACATTTACAACTGGACAATAATGGCGCTTTCCACATAACCGCGAGGACAAGCCACGAATTAATGCAAAAGAGCTTGAAAACATGCATATACAATCGGTCTCCTATGGCTATTAATCACTTAGATCAAAATGTATAACTTTGGACGTAATTTGCAATTAATGCACCTTAACCTTATCACTAATTGCTTTCCACTCCAACATATTCCCATTGTGCAAGAGTATTACCGAGCTGGGAACATACTTCTTTCAGTAAACACTGGCATATTCGATGAGAGTTTACATGTACTTTTGCTTGCGTATGAAATTTCTCCTTTGCTACTCAACTACTTAATCAGACGGCCTGTAGTACACCACTATTTTCAGAACTATATAACTGCATGCACAGCACGAATTTTTCGCCATTTTTCCAACCAGGTCTGAAATGTAATTGCTCTGAAGCACACCTAGTAATGCTGAAATATAGAGAAAGAATGCACCAATGAAAGTCTAACATTGTATTGTAAAACATTTTTGAATGAGACTTAACCGAGAAGCCACTCTGCAGACTGATAACACGTTCCAAGTAGTTTCTCTCTGATAAAACGCTCCTTTTGTAATGGTTAGACATGGTTTCAATGATGAAAACATACCTACAGAATGCTGGGCTGAAGAGATACTTGCTGGCGAGTTTTCCGAGGTACCAAGACAGTACACTACGACTGATTTAAACTGCGCATTTCAGTAGTAAGGACTTTACTTTTGAAATTCTACTAAAATACCTCAAATCGACCCGATTACTTTTAAATTACGAACCCACCAATCACAAATAAGGTGATAAGGGATGTTGCCTCTAGTTTAGCGACATTCGAAAAAAATTGATTATTTGAATTTCAAATGTTTCAATCATAGAAATTTTGCTTTAGCCTTGAGATTTTGAAATGCGAATACTGTTTTGTATTGGCAAAATTGACTAGTAGATGGAATAAATAAACTTTGGTTGACTCAACCCAACTTAATAAAACTTATCTGTCACCTTTATTAGCTAAAATATGTATTAGATTCACCTTATCTTGATAAAAAAACATTTTTAGGGAAACCAATTTAATACTATTGAATTCCATCTAAGTCCATGCTAGTATCTGCGAGTATTCGAAGAGAAATCTATTCAATTGTTTAAAGCGAGTTCCTAGGACATTACAATTACATTGCTGCTGGATTAGTACCAAAGTGCAGAAAGAAGGCACAGTACACGATCTCATTAATCTTCGTAGAGAATTTAAGTTGAGGTAAAACGCTGCATTTGACTGCTGTTTGTCTAAAAGTGCACTTAGTGATACGCAAACTAATATCTACTTTCCAAGCATAAAAACAAAAATTATCAGTGCACAAGGAAATTCAAAATTGATAGTGAGGTTGAAAATGTGAACCTACTTCCTTCGAAATGGTTTCGAGCAAAATAAATGCTTTAATACTTCAGTAGTGGAATAGTTAGGGAAAAATATCTTACTTATTCTGCTTTGGCAAATCAGAGTTCGGGAACTTAACTGTGCACTAATTGACTTAAACCTAATGGCAGAACAAATGTTGATGATCAAGAACAGTTAACAAAGAACAAATACGGCCTGTGCTTGAAATCAGATAGACTCCAGGACACCCAGGACCATTACTGAAAATGTTTCCTTTTTTCATACTTTAAAATGTTCTTGCTAAAGCACGCATTCACGTTATTTATACCTTATCTCCTACACATGCTCTCCAGTTCAAGAGTTTAATTAACTAGTAACGCATATATCATGCGAGATCTTGCCTACGTTCATCAAAGCCTCATCTAATACTTCCAGGGTATCTGTTGCCTTTTACTTTTCTATTTTCCCATCCACCTTACACCACCGGTTAGCTGAAAAATATATGAACGGCGGTTTCCCAAATTCCTATTTCCACAATCAATAAGTAATCTAACCACCATTACTTTAACTAGCTGGATTCAAATAGTTAACATACGCAAAGGTATCTAAGACCACGACGTTGATTTCGAAACGCAAGAGTCAGTTTTATTATACCATTATCCTAACTTGATGTGATACTTATTTCCACTTTCCTAGTAGGTGGCATAAGCAGATATTCTACTTGACGCTATCGCAGATCAAAATGCCAATCATATAACATGGGGAGAAGTTGAAATGCTAGGATTAGATACCTTAACTGCGTATATGTTGCCGGTGGAGATTTGTCTGCATTTGTAGACCTGGGAATAGGAGCCTCGGCCGATCTCTTCCAGTAATTCGTAATCACTAGTAAATTCCTTAAACCTTACGCCACTGATACGTTTCAGATTGGTCGAACAACGTGACTGTGGAACTGAAAAGGAGAAAAATACTTTGAAGACCAAAACAGGGCTACTGATTTATTGAGTAGTGTGGAAATAAGATCAATAATTACGTTCTTAGATTATTTTCCAACTTAGAAGGATGAAGACGCATGAAAACAGTTTTAGTTTTCCAGTCGATAATGGTTTGCATAGGAGTTTAAGCTCATTTGTATTTTAGTCCCGCATATTTCAAAGTTTTGTTTTAATGCATTAGATATGTGAGAAGAGCAAATTGCAACACGATATGCATTGATGCCTTGAACTGACTCATTTTATTTAGCAATTCACAATCGTTTTTTACAGTGCACAATTTCAAATCCTTAATGTTTATGTAAAAGTACGAAATTTCTCTGTATAGGGAAGGCTCAGTAATAACAGATAACCGGGTATTACAAATGAACTGCGGAATTTAAAATTCATGCTACTTTTTAAGAAGACGAGGTAAACGGCTGTAAGGTTAGGGATGTTCTGTAAGTCTCCTTAAAACCCATGAGGACTTAATTTAATTAGAACAGTAAGTGTAAACTAATGCATTATATATGATATCAAAGTTTAAGAAATAATTTACATTAACCAATTGATGGCAATACTTAGTTAAATATAATTTAATAAACTTAATGGAGAGGCATTTACTTTTTAGTGGGCGGCATTTCAACTATTCTCCAAATAAATTGTCAAGCAAAAAAAGCGCTTATTTTATTATTTTAAACGAAAATGGCCAACAATAAATAATTTTTATGGTCAATTTAACTAATATCTAAAATATATTTTTTAAAGAAGTTACATCTCGCAGCTACAAATATTAGTTAAATCTCGTCTAAATTTTTCGCATTATCAAAAGTTGAATCTTTATTAGGGCGGTTCCCCTTAAAGAGCTTCATCCGATATTAAATCTCTACAAATTATATGAAGTAATTTAAACTTTCAGAGGGGTAAAAGGTGAAGTGGCGCCGCTGTTGAAAAACTACGCTGTAATTTGCTCTGTGAACTTTCCTTTGCTTTCTAACGAATAAAAACCAGTTTTGAAATATGCGCTAATGCGAACTCACGTTAATATAAAATTTCACTCATAAGAGGGCACTCGGTGCGATTTTATCCCAATTTTAGTTGCAATTAATCACTCTCTATTCCCATGAAAGTTTTGCGGAACAAACAGACGCCAATAAAAATTCAACGTCTGACCGAGCCTCAACATTTTACTCCTTTTCTTAATTCATAGTACTAATATTTCAAAGTTTAAAAAAATAGCACTGGTAGGTGGGGCAATGTTTTCACAGTGCAAAGGAAATTAAACAATTGAATAAATGGCAAGTGTCAATCTAATCGGTGGAGACAGCATGCGGAGGGTGTCTAAATATAGGTAAATTATCCTTCTACAGGTTCTACAAAGATTCCACCAGTTAAATTAGTTTAGGAAAGCGTCGCTTATCTCTCTGGAGAGTCTGGAAACCGATAATCACAGATCAGAGAGCTTACATATTATACATTAATCAGTTAAGAGAACAGTAATTTACAACGAACTCCAAAAGAAAACTTTATACGATTAAGTAATTTTATAATCAGTTTCCATTAGATTTTAAGAATTTTGGAAGAAGGCGAAAGTCAATATTAACAGAGGCAATCAGATAAGAGGTAAACGCATGCATTTCAAACAGAAAGGAATAATTACAGTACTGAATTGTAATTCATATTAAGTGATACCTCTATAGCTCTACCCAGTAATGGAAAGGTGTTTTGGACTAAAAAATTTATCAAATGTCGTGAGCAATGAAACAATCTAGTTAGCCATTTGTAGAAACCACGGGGTCAAGACGTGAAACTCGACGACGAGGAAATTATCTATCTAAAAATCGGTAACAATGATGATTCAAGGAATGAAGTTGGAATTCGGAGCTCTGACTTTGTTCACAAATTCTATCTAACCAATCTCCTCCTTTCTCACTAACAGGATACTTCAAGTTTTAGGCAAGCAGAATTTGTGTTTACAAACTACCTGATTTTCGAGGTATTTAGCGGCACACCAAACTTGTATATGTAAACAAAAGATATTCCGTTCTAATTAATCATACCTACTCGGCCTGCCAGCAACAGGAAATTGGTAAAAGCAGAATTGAAATGGTAATAGTCATGACAGGGTACGATGAATTCCAATTTTTGTTAATCATGAAAATATGTACGAAAAAAACTGATACAAGATAGCGTTTGATAGGTCATGACAACTGTTACCATGATATAATGAAAATTCCATTGTGCATTACTACGTTGATCAATTAGGCAGAAAAGGTGCATCTCTAACAACAACGTACAAAGAGTTCGAATTTTGAACGCTTATCAACATTTGTGTAAGTCTAAAAGTGCATAATGACGCATTTCCCATTTAATGTGCAAGTGATTTATTGATTCGCCATGAATAAAAGTACCACATTTTCGCCATTGACAAACTAGTCCTGCTTCGCTCCCATGCGCATTCAAGCCTTTTTCACTACCCAAACGTATGTAGTGTTGAGTCATTGCAGAATCTGAATTGTTCTCGGTATGAATAAAGACACCGTGGGAGGGAGCAAGTGAAGTAGTGAGAACACATTTTGTCCTCGTTTAGCTCCGGTATACGTTGGAATAAAAGGCAATGCCAACATAGCCATACGGCACATATTAAAATCAACTGGACACTCACTTGCATCAGGTTGAGAAGAATTTGTGCCACCAGGTCTATCCACAAGGAAAGGCGCCACATAGCTGAATCCTCGGAACAACTCATTAGCAGAAGCACTTGGAGGAGCTGCTGGAGAATCTAAAAGTTAAATAGTAGAACATAGAAAGTGTAAATCAAAGGCATTGTGAATCAAATGAGAAAGAGACTCTTTTAAAAAAGCTTTAGAGTGAGCTGCTTGTTAAAACTGCCGAGTGATCAAATCGGAAGACCACGATATTTACATTTTCAAATGCCACATATATCTATGCCATGAATTCATAGTTGAGTAGATAATTGATTACTTGTTCCTTAAAAGCACAATATCTAGGATCGGCAAATAGCAACTATGTGCATATCAGGCAGATAAAGCATCCCTGTGGGTAAAGTTCTTTGGCTTTCACCGAACGCTACTTGCATAAGCTGCAGCGCTTGGACGGTTTCGCAATCGGTAAAAAGCGGAATGATTTTTCAGTCACTAGTGAAAAACGATGTTTTCAGAGTACTGTTCGTTCTATTAAGCCTAATGCGGAATTTTTGTGTAAATCTCAATGTTACTGCAAGGTAGCTTCAGCTTAGACGTCAATAGGTAAAAAAATAAGCGACTTTGCTAAGACACAGCTTTTGCAATCCTCAATAATGTAAAGCCAGGATACAGAGGGAGAGAGAAATGGAATATAGCAAGTGATACTATCGCAGAAATATTTTGTCAGTAGAGAAAGCCTCCTAATTTAAACAAAATGAAAATGAGTGAGATATGAAGGCATAAAATTCATCGTTTGACTAAGAAAGCAGGAGAAAATCGATGGGAAGGAGAAGTCGTACAAAATGTGGCATAAATTGCCAATTAACTAAAGAGAGGGTGAAAGTTACATAAATTTATTACCTCTAGTTTGAGGAGTGTATAAATTATCATTGTATTCAACTCCATAGTCTAATACCAAACTCATAGGTAGAACTTATAAAACTAGAAATTCTCAGTAGTCTTTACTCCTGTAGCCCGTAGCCTAGCGACCAAATGTCAAACTACTTCCAAAACATTTAGTTTATGCTCTTAACGAGAACAAAATGCATGCATTTCGTGGACTGATGAGCACGCGAACTAGCTTTCAAGCTGTGGAGCTAATCTCCGATTCATCGAGTCATTATTTCGAACAAAGAAAGAATATAAAAATCATATTCCTTTCTCTTCACTAATTATATGATTCAGACATCGCACCGGGTTTAGACACTTTTTGCGATTAAACTTGAATCCCCGTAGTGTCATTGGAAGAATTACAAAAAATAAACAAACATAAGCACTCATTTATTCTTACAGTTGCCGCAGTAATATTTGAAATGCGTTATTGTTAAAATGTGATGCTTACCTTTCGGTGTTTTGCTAGTATATTCCTTGTCGAAGTTGAAGGCGAGGTTATCGAGCATGCAAACAGGTTTAAAAGGAGGAGTTACTTTGAGATTAACAAGATCAGTCCAGTTGATATTTTTGAAAAACGCGTGTGATTCTATCTTTTGGAATCCATCTGGTCCGTATCCTGTAATGAAAGACAGAGCGGAATTGTAAAAATAATATAGTCCAGAGAGATAGAGGTTAGATATGAATGCAAATTCATTTCCATTCAACGCATTTTGGGACTTGATCATGGTGAACGATATATGAGTTCTGGTGGAGACAAATGTACAAGAAACTTCTTTCAGTCACTCTTACTGATTTGTCGAGCCAGCACACTGACGGGATTTTGAGATTGATTGTTGTCTGGACAAAGTAAACTAGGAGATAAGTTATAGTTGAACAACTTTAGATGACACAGGTTCTTTAATTTTAATTTATCTCTGACTGATGAGTACAACTTCATGCTGTTATCGGCAATCTCAACCGGAATTGCCGTAGGAATCACCTTTGGAGAGACAAGTATAGGTAGAAAGTGAGTAGAATTCTTCATAGAATTTGCGGAAACAATGTTCTAGAGACATTTTAGCTCCAATGCTTGCAGAAAGTACCTTAGTACTTGCGGTTAAGTTCTCGAAGATTCTTTAAAATATTGAAAAATCCATTGTTTGTTGAGAAACCGAAGTCGCTTAGTTTTAGATATTGTAAAATCGGCGAGAGTTATAAATTATGTTTGCTCGCTAATTGTTGTTACCTTATTATGCCTCGACAACAACCTCAAATCACAGGAATCACATTATCCCGTTATAAGCCAAGCACATCGCTCGGTCAACTAGACACGCGGAGAAAAGAAGCGGGAAATTGGCGTGGATTTATAAAACCGTTTAAAAGAAATAACTCAATTTGCCTTTAACTTGAGTGAGAATTAGCAAACATTTAAAAAATTAAATTCAAACGCAGTAGGGAAAATTTAGCCCTACTTTTACTACAATCTAAAATGTACTATACTTATTTCAAATATAGTAAAACAAGCGCGAGACCTTACACGTCTTGATACGTCATCAATACTTCATTTATCCATCCTACTAAACATTCAAACTTCTAACCCGACTAATTAATGAAACACCTTTTATAAGTCAAACTTACCTAATCGATTAGCCGGAGTTCTCTTGAATAGCTGTCGTAGAAGGCTTTGGGCTTCTGGACTCAACATTTGTGGCATTTCCAATTTCGCCCTAAAGAAGATGATTATACGTTTGGCTGACTTATACTAAATATTCGAAATATATTCGTTCAATTTAATTTAGCTGAAGGTGCAATTTTATGTCAACTATGTAAGATAATTGAATATAGGAGTTATACATCCCTCAATGCCACAACTGAACGCCACAATTGAATTCAACAATAGGTTTTGAGTGCAAAATTTAGTTCAAAATAAATCAATATCAATCTGTTTAAAGGTATTTCTGTGGGGATTAGTATGCATGTCTTCGGCTACTAATTTTCATTTCTAACCCTCACAATTATCTTACTTTATGATACCTTGTCAACTATCGACTCCATAATCGAACAAATAATCTTTTCATATAATGCCAACTGAGCATAACGAGAGGCTCCTGCTTTAGGGGGGAGCAAATAAAAGGCATGCTGTGCAAGAAACAAGATGATGTTCAAAAGCTTACATTTTTTTAAAATTGACATTTGATCTATTGGAAGAGATTATTTGACTGACGCGATATCCAAAGATAGGGAAAGACTGAAAGTAACTTTAATAAGGTGTATTTGATTTAGAATTTTCCTCCATTATTAAAAGAAAAAGTTTCAAATTCCTGGTCTACTCAAACACAAAATCACACCACCCATCTTATGGTTCAGGCAAATAACGATTTTAATTCATTTAAATATTCGGGAAAAATTGTGAAAATTGTACAAATAGCACTTGTTTGGGAAATACAAATGATCTATTGATATCTCCTAAGTAAAATTAACTAACGGTAAATTCTATAGCAAGTTTATCAGAGATTATGCGAAAGGACAATGAGAGGAAAAAGTTAAGTTAAAATGCTTGAAAATGCTGTAAATTCATCTAAGTGAACTCAAAAGAGATGCATTAAATGAAAGGGCAAGATCTGCCACTCTGTTTAAACAAGTTGCAGATAAGATGTAAATAGCATAGACATCTACGCATGTACCAAACCACGAAAGCAATCCAGAAGTTAGAGAGCACCAATATTAGGATATGACGACATAAATAACACACAATAATTGAGGAACCTAGAATTCAAATTTAGCAAAATGTTTTTAACCCTTTAACGCCCTACAGGACCGTACGGTCCTCTTTTAAAATAAGCTCCACTGGTACTAGGCTTGTAACAGAAGGCGCTATTGCCGTTTGAAACATGTTCAATACGTCTATAGTTTATGCCCGACACCACCAAAACTCATCACGTCGGCGGCATCAGTCTGCTGCGAGTCCCGCGTGAATGCGGTTGAGTGCATTATTAAAAAAAATAATTGACTTGCTGCCTTCTTCGGTTCAGTCTTTCTATCCTACTTGTTCTTGATTGAGTTATTCCACAATCTTCAGTCATTGTTTACTTCCTGCTTTCAAGCTTGATGAGCCTGATTACTTTGATTTGTTAAATGATATTAACCATAAGGCACAGTTAGAGCATGTATTCCAGATTTGAAATGCAGCTTTGAAAATACTGTGCGGTCGTCTATATTTATTACCTTCATAAATATAAAAAAAGGATATTCAAAAAAGCTGTTTAGGTGAAGTTTAAATACATGAAAAAGTGCATTGATGGCTCTAGAACCGAGATCAACCAATGCAGAAAATATATACTAAAATGAATATCAATCAACTTTGTGTATTCTATTGTCAGTTACTATAATTTATTTTAACCATGAGATTGCTACTGTAGAGAAAGCAATTGTAAATTGACGGCAATAAATGAAAATCGGTCAGTTTAATCTTTAAAACAAATTCTGCCATCAAAGTCAAGAGATATTTTGGCGTTCTATAATTATAAAGTTGAGTCTGTTTCATTTTTGATGAAGGTGCTAGTAGAATTTAAGACTATTTAGAAATATGAGAGAAAAAACGTACAACGATTGGTTATACAGTTTGGCGAAAGAGAAAAGAGACGCTTTGAACTGTTGAGTTGGGTATTGAAGTTCATGGTGAACACTCCTGCCTCTTGATGAGGACTATTGAATTCTCAATGTGTTATTATTTGTAATATTCTTTATTTACTACATTTACTTAATCCCTCCTGCCTTCACACAGGACCTCCTTTATATTAAAGATCCGGCAGTACGAAGCGAAGATTACCACCAAAACTATTTCAATAATCTCAAAAATTTCGTGAATACAAATCAGCCAAAAGTCCTACTAATCACGAGTTGTCATTGCTTATCAAATATATGAATGAAATCTTTAGAAAAATGAAATGAATGTGCTCTGTGCACCTGAATGAAACCTAACAGACGCTGTGCATCGTGTAATGATCAACCGATAATTGGGCTTCTACTCCTGTGCAATATCGCCCCTCTGGGAGATAGTACCATACTTTTAGTAAAACCAATTCTTAAAAAAGGTGTATTGTCTTAGCAACCATATTAGTAGGATAATGTTAGGCCTTCCCCATAAAAGTCATTAAAATGGAAGTCATATTGCAACCTCAATAGTTAACAAGCAAAACCTCCGAGCCAGAAAATGCTTCAATATGTTAGAGAAATTGAAGAGCATCTATCAGAAGGCAGTTAGATTAGCGCGCCTAAAATTTGTTTTTTCAGTTTAGTTAAAGAGCGCTTATATTGACAACATATCTATATTTTCCAAAAATAGAAAACACACCAATCATAATTTAGCGTATGTACAATGGAAGACCTGTTAGCTAAGAAGCCCTTGAATTTAATACAAAGATAACGTTTTCTAGTTAACGAGTGATGGAATATAAGTACCAAGCAAATGAAACAGACTTTCTGGAAATAGCATAAATAAAAAACTACTATATTTTCGGTTAATTTATCTTATTTTGCATAGTCTCATTATTATATGCCCGGAGGTGAACAACCATATAAAGAGAAGATTTAGCACGCATCAAGGCACCTATTAGTAACTTACGGGCATATTCGAGCGACTGATCAGCTTGTACTTGTAATTGTACCGTCGTAAAAGTAAAAATTCGATTGGGAGTACAAACGTTCTTAATTTAATTCGGTGATTGCATTCGACCACTTTAATCTAGCTAGATAAGTCTAAGAAAAGTGAATATTTTGAAGTCTGAACAGATTTTACTCTGGTATGTCTTAGTTTTTCTTCAACTGTAGCCCTGCATGTTTGAACTTGAAAATGAAAATTTATTCGCCCGGGAAGTTCTTTTACAAGCACAATTAAGAATAAGCTAAAGTAAACGATATTGGTAAATGGATAAAACCACATTTTCCAACACCATTGACATTTCTTTAAAGGCCCCTAAACGCAATGCATGCCAGAAGAAACTATCTGAATATATTTGGCTATTAGAAAATATGGCATTGCCATTCGCTCAATTCAATCAATTTGCAATTAAGTAGCCTCAATAAGAACCCACCCAGGGATCTAATGGTCAAAAACTGAGAGGTGAAAATCGGAGCATTTAAATAGACTTATTTATTCAAATGCCTGCTTTTGATGTTTTTCAGTTCGTGCACAACTTTAACCTTGTCTTGTTACCCTTTAGAGGTAAAATAATAAATCTCGGCTTTGCGAAATGTGTTTCAATAATAATGGAAAAATGTATTTGAATTTAGGTTAAATTTGAAACCAATTTAAAAGATTTTAAAAAAAAGCAATTCGAACCATTGCATTCGAAGAGACTTGATAACCTCAAACTGAGGTGAATTTAATAAAATTTGAACTTAAGGGAATAAACATGTTGAAACAAATTGAGAGCATAAACAGGAAGAACGATGAGGCTTAAAATTTGATCAAGAATGAAACGTGTCTTGAGCGCAAATTTGTAGAGATCTGCGCGAAGATCAGAGTCCTAACTTATAGCAATAAGTATAAAATGTGAAGAAGAAATTGGACAAAGAAGGAATCATCCCAACTAACAGATCTCACTGAAAAGGCCAAAGTTGTCGGATTTCATATCGCTTACACCAGTCTTGTGAAATAAATACTCATTTTGTCAGAAATAAAAAGAAGACGTTATCTTGGGTTCACTTTTGTGAGCTCCGCTTTGTTTAAAACGACTTTACTTCTCCCATCATAAGGCTGCGAAAAATCCAAATAGTTTTAAAATGGCTGAAAAATAATTAAATTAAAACGATTTGTCCTAAGGCGTCGACCACTGCAGAAAAGGATGCACTCGGATGCAAAGGAGTCAATTCATGCCAATCTGGATTTAAAGTGTTAGGATAACTAATTAGAAGTTACAGTCTGTACGATAGAATGAATACTTACTAAGTATGGAAGATTAAATTAACAATTTTTATTGGCAAATTTTCATGGAATTTGCATAGTTGTTAAAATGCGTTAAGTTGCAGGGTTGTTGCCTTGCATACCTTCAGAGTAAAGTCCACCATTAAGAAAATGACATGCTAATGTTGATTACCAAAAATGTATGACAAGTCTGAGAGGCTAATTTTGTATAATGAACGGATTGTATCTTCACTTCTTGACGCCAACTTACTCCAACGTATCAACTGTTTGGGTCTATTTGGTGTGTTCAGATGCTATCCCAGGATTGTAATCCGTAAATATCTTTTCCCTTGCCAATTAAAATGAAATAATTTGTCTCACTATGTAATAACAATGATTTAAACGATACATAATATGATGCATTATTTGAAATTTCTGCACGTTCCAAACGAATAGAAAGCTAATTGGAGGGAAACCGATCAATAAAATACGTACTTGGAGTAGGGGTAAAACATGTGAGGCCTTTCTCATCGTACGACGTATTTTTAATAGCAAAATAATAATAGATCAACTATCATCATAATTCGTATATGGATTATTGCCGTTTCCTGCCTTCGCACTTTGAGCATCACGCCAGATTGCCTACGATTCATCCTTCAGACATTAACGGCTTATTAATTTTTCCTCCGCAATCTAACTCCAGCATTTTGCTTTATAATGCTATTTGGGAAATTTATTTTCAATTTACTGACTGCAAGGCTGGTGCATTTTTTCTATTCTCTTCACTGTAAGTAATCAACAGTCACTGTCCATACATTATTTCCCTTTTGTGATGACGTTATCCTAAAGGCTTGACAGTACAGTAATTCAAAATGTCATACTTATCAGCGTCCCAGGACATAGAAAAATGTTAAATGTTATACAAATTTTATTGAACAGGTAACTCAACTTTAAACTCAAGAATTCAACCCAACGCCGACTTAATTAATTAACTCCGATTTCCCGCTATAGAGTTCAAAGGAAATCATTTCAAATAGATGGATTAATTAAAAGTGGTCAAGTAATTTTTTGATACTACATGGGATTTAAATTATTGAACCATTTATTAATAAAAAGCCAAAATAGTTGTCAAGACGTGGGAGGAGACGCAAAAATGTATGCTGTAAATGGCCAAATTAAACGTGATTAGCAATATTCAAATTCCAAATACAATCACAATTATGCTCACATTTATTCTGCTCGTGAATAAAGAAAGGAAAGAGATATCAGGAATTTTGGGATTCATCATTACGTGATTAAAGGTTATTTTAACCAAAAGATGGAGATTTTGAAATGAACCGCCATTTTGTGGCAGTGGGTATATATGTCAAATTCTTTTCTATACCATTGCAGATACGATCTTGTGACAAAATACACAAAAGAATAAAATATGATAAGTCATATATTTGTGGTAATTAAATGAGGCTTTATTAAAATTTATTAATTAAAATAGAGTTAAAGCCTCAGACTAGAAAGAGGTTATTACATATTACTTACCATCGACTGAAAATTATGATAGCAAGAATTAAAATATGTGTGTAGGTCCAATTAAATTATTAGTATTGTTGAATGGAAAAAGGAGAAAATAACTGCATAATACGATTGGATCATTAGAAACATTACCTTGTTAATGAATTTCTACCTCAAAATACCCATCTCAGAATCAAGACGTCGAATATGAGGTTGCTCTCTCGCTAACACGTTCCCTCTGTCAGAAATGATCTCACCACGTCTATACTTAACTATCATTCGACTAGAAATCGAATAATCACACCCAGAACTTAAAAACATTTACTCCTCAAAGTTGATTTCTTAAAATCAAAGAAGTAAGGATTTCGATACTTATTTATTTTAGTAATACGTGTCTAACTACCTGAGTATACTGACTCAACTTCCCAGGTACGGATCATCTTAATGAATGATAATTCAGTACGTTCTAATAAAGATATACAAAATAATGACCATTTAATATTTTGTTTACTTAAATAAATATTGGTATCATAGGTAAGTTAATGATATGAGGACGCGTAGTTTTCAGTGTGAAGTGTGTTACCTAATTTTATTCGCAACTGGAGCCGCGTTTTGCCAACCAATTTAAAACTCATTTGAAAGTATAAAACATTTTCACAGTACGCACGAATTTTCAAATAATTACGTGGTGAGTCTACATTAACTTCACCAATTCGCACCTGAGATTTACACTTTCGCTCACTATCATTGACACCAACTTTAACAATAAGCCCCAACTAGTCTATTTGATTCAATAAATAAAAAAAATCCCACCATAAAGATTCAACCAAAACATACTATCACTTCTAAGATGAAAATATTAAAGCTGTAACTGTCTTATTTGAAGTTCAAAGAATAAACGACTGGACAAAGATAGATTTTGATACTTGAGTGAGTGGATAAATGTGGCCTGATTAAGTGTGCTTTCGTATAGTGGTTTGTAGCATATAAATGCTAGGAGTAATATTACCTTAACAGAAAGAAAAATCTGCATAATTGACACTTCTCATTATCATCAGCTGTCAGCACATTATTTATCGAAATAGAATCAAGTGTTTTTTTCCCCTTTACCATTTTCCAAGCCCATAAAGTAAGTAACGATTTCTAACCACGGGAAAAAACATTTCAATATGGTGAACAAAAAATAACACGATTAATGGAGAAAACGTGCAAATTAAATAAAAAATAATGGGTGAAAACTCCAGTTTTTGACTCTGTTCGGGAAAGTTTTTCGAAATTTACCGAATTGAATAATTTCTACCTCCCCGAGAAATAAATATCCTAATGTGACCACGAGCGGCTCACCAGCACCAATTTAGACATTTTTAGAAAGAAAAGTTCACTAGGGTTCGCCCCGTTTGAATTCGGACGATTAATGCGCGGAGAGTGTTGTGGATGTGAAACGACCATTTCAGTCCAATTAGTGGTAGCTCCTGTCATAGGCGCACCCTTTCAATACAAGTCACTTCATATTGCCTTAACCAGTCACATCTACATGCATGGAGATTTAAAATACAGGTCTGTTGATTTGTAGACATTATTTTTGGTTTCTGGAAGGAAAACGTTTTGTTTTCTATTTAAAAATAGTTATCATCGAATACCATTTATCTACCATTGTAAATTAGGCGCAATAAAAGCTAAGAGGGGGAAGGGTGAGAAAACCAGAAAAGCCTTATTCGTGTGAACTTTGATTTGATTTGGTTCTTACAACTTAATCCAGTTGAATTGTCAGAGTTATTGACATTTTGAGCCAAAATGCTCAAAAGTCCAACCTTCAGAATTCACCTCATGAAATCTAATAGGAACCGACTAACTGTACGGATTATTTCAAAAAGGCATTCAAAACAGACTTTAAGTAATAACATTACAAATGAATATTCCTCTAGTCACCTGCATTAATTCAAGCAGACCGTCATTGGTATCACTGAGTACTATCTGATGCAATAGACATACAAAGTATCCTACTGCTACCTGGATAGGCCTGATTAAAACGAGAATGCGTTCGTGAATCGAATAACCTCCGCAGACATATTGTTAAAACATCAAAGGATAAGAAGATCACACTAATGAAAGTATATTTAAATGTTAAAAATTTACTTAGTGTATACATATCCGTCAACATTGGCTTTGACCTGACAATATCCTGGTAACAATCTCTAAGTATCCCTTGATAAATACTATTCAGGACTTGAGCAGCTGTCCTTTTAATGTATTTCTCATTCGCGTTTCAAAGAACCCAAATTCTGACAAAAAATAAGTACTCCACAAGCAAAAATGATGCACTTGCATAAGTGGAAGGAGTTTAAGTGATACTAATTAAATTATATTTTATAGTACATTAATTTTAGTCATAGTCAATAATAAATAATAGTGTGTATCATATATGTTTAGTGTGGCTAACTAGAGGAAGGCGAAAGAACATGCTAAGCTACTTCTAGGTCATTTCTATAGCAGTTCAAGGAAAGACGAGGTCAACCGTCATTCAGCAATTGCCCTATCCATAATGCAATCAGTAAATGTCTGGTTGTCTGCTTATCAGACCGGTTTTGCATAGCCAATTTCATGCGTGGCATATTACAGCATGATTTGTCTCATACCTGTTTAACCTGCCAGTCACCACCAAACAGGAATTAAATTGTCCAGAGAATCAATTGAGAGCTTGGCTTATTCAAAGATGGTATGAATTTGTAACAGCAATTAGGTGTTGCACCATGACTTTAACGTTCGGTGGATCAATAATGATTAGTGAATTTTGTTCCATTGTGGTTGTTGATTTCCTTTATCTATATCAGTGTAGCCTAAATTAATTAAAATACTTTATTCTTAATTCACTTAAGCGTATTTGCCTTCCACTACGCACAATTAAAAGCCTCTTAATCCAGTCAGGTAATGGTACACACTTCAATAGAGGACAATAAACACAAGATGAAAAATCGACAATTCTTAACCCCTCGTAAATTTAAAATTGACAAAACTGAAATCATAAGGTTTCAGTAAATCGAAAGCATATGAAATATTTATGCAATTTACAAACGCCTTGATAAACATCATCTCCATAATCTGTTGCCTTAAATAAGAGATAACCTACTACCTCACATTTTACCAGCCAAACTCGGTACTTACTTCATAATTTGCGTCATTGTATCCTTTCTTGAATCACCATGGAAAGGTAACGTTCCAGTGAGCATTTCGTACATTAGAACACCAAAGCTCCACCAATCTGCCGCCGGGCCATGACCTCGACGATTTACAATTTCCGGAGCCATGTATTCCACAGTTCCACAGAAGGAATAGGATTTGCTGTCATTGTCTTCATCGTAGATGGATATCTTGGATAATCCAAAGTCGGTTAGTTTGATATGGCCCTCCTCAGTTAGAAGAATGCTGGAATAAAGCAAGAAGAAAAGATATTGAAAGATACCATTCTTTTAAAATGTGAATTGAATGCTTGTCAAATTAACCCTCTAACCACTCAAGCTTTCATTCTAGACTGCTCGGTCTGTCATAACTTGCGTGCTGTAATCCTTCTGCCAGGTAGACCTTGAAATATCATTTAAATAATCATTATTTCAGTTCTATCATCTGTCATTAACATGCATGGAAATGTTAGTTAATGAACAGTTGTTAAATGTACGCGGGAAATCGTTAAATCAATTGTTAATTAGCTAAATATCATGGTAGATAGGGGCAACCATTTTAGCAACTTAGCTATCAGAAGAAAAAAAAACCAGTATTTAAAAATGTTTTGATCAGGCATACAAATCGAGTGACTGGCCAACACAATCGGATGCACGAATTCATTCACTGTTTCAGGGCTCAAATCCTGAAAATATTCAATTATAATAAAAAAAGGCGAACTAAGACACACTCCAGATGGTGACTACATTTCCAAAGTCTATTCGACCTCTCCCTTTCACAGCAGATTTGACTATTTAACCGTTCTCTGTGTTTACATGCTCCGCCCACAATATTGCGTGGAAATTACTCAGTATAATTGATCAGAGGTCAGTTTTTTTCCTCAAAACTCAAATTTTTCTCTTATTTAACACATGAATTGGTTTTAATCAGTTTCAAATATTTAAAAAAAGGACTTTTTGCCCTCCGAAGTTGATTAAAAGTAGTATGTAAAAGTTGATTCATATCAAATAACTAGTCTGTAGCCAAGCAATTGGAGTAATCGCGAGAATAAAATTTGAAATAAATTTTTCTTTTGCAATAAAAAATGAAATTATTTTGCTAAAAGAATGGTGACGCGATCTCCTGTCCTTGTTAATTCAATTTCCTTTAAATGAATTCACAATGGGCTTTATAAAATGACGGCACCAATTGCCATTCGATCTTGGTACGGTTTCCTTGTCTTACTATCCTCTTTCTTCAGTGAACGTAATATTTTCACCCATGCTTTTCAATTTGTCAAAACTTTCATTTTTCGGGTTCATGCATCAAATCTGATAATAATTCTATCTTCACCAAGCTTTGTTTCTCACCAAAAACGAGAATACAGATAAAAACGTCTAAAATAAGCTAATTTAATCTCACATTAATCATGGACGTTAATGCCTTCCTCTAAAAGTTTAAATATACCATAAGATTCGGGGTAATTAATTAAATAAAAACAATTTCAACCCATGTCTTTCTATTCTTGGATTTCGGTCAACCGCTATCGTCAGAACTAAACTATCAGCGCAGCATTAAGGCGTTTTCATGAAAATACTTCAGACTTTTAAGATGTTTGAAAACAGTTGAATGTGCTGTAATTGATGTGTCAATACACGCGACCAGGAGACTATCGAATTAATGGCAATTGCGTGCAACCAATGGCTCAATTTTTACCCAAAATAATGATGTTAGCAAATGGGTAGATTATGAGTATGGTACAATTATATTCCACTCAGAGTGATATCTGGGAAGTTCTGGCATGCTTAGAACTCCTTTGCTAGTAATGTTTAGCTGTTTTCAAGGCTGTATGAATATGCAATGGATTCGAGTGACATATTCGATAACTTAATTAAATGAATTTTGTCAAAAAGTACTCACACTAAAATACAAATATAAACCCGCTCAGAAACCAAAGGATTAAAAGTCGACCTTCACTCCTATAGAGAACTTCAATATTTTTGAATCTGAACAGAGATTCTTGAATTTCTGATTTCAATTAATGCTCAAAATCACTACTACAATAACTCACAGTAGCACAAAATGGTTGGAAGAAACAGATATAGCATAGCAGCAAATATAACGAATTTCTAACTGGAGGTGAACATAGTGATATAAAGTACACAGGCAAAGTGACAACTAGTTTAGGTTCATGAATTACTTCGTACTTAGCTTGTTAATTATTTAATAAAGTGACGTTGCACGTTTTGAAATTCAAATGCAGCAAATGCTTGTCTACGATTTTCAGCATTAATCAATCAGTATTATTTAATGAAGAGGAGTCGATCTTGCCTCTTCAATTAACTTTCCTTCTAATGATTAAGAAGACAAATAACCTAATATAATATTCCAAAGTATAGAGTTTGAGCATGGAAAAGTCACCTCATATTACCATGCGTAGTAATTAAGGTTTCAATAACAATCAAAATTTTGGGGGAAAAGGCTATTTGGAATAATTTACAAAGAAATTTAAAAAAAATGAGGCAAGCCTAATATATCTGAGTGGAGAATTACAGACGTAAACTTGTCAAAGGTCAATTGAAATGACGTGTGCTTTAACTTAAATTGGTGAGCTGAAAAATGAACAAGCGAATTGTTATTTGAAATCAGTTTAATTGAACTGGTTTCTAGTGGAGTGGTGCGATTGACACTTTGAGGCTGAATTTTGCCCACTTCAGTCAATTTCAGATTGAATTATAGACTGGTTTTTTATCATGCACACAGTGTCATGGATTGTTCAAAATATCTCAAAAAAGGTGGCAAACTTCAGTATGAGTCAATTATAAATGGACAAACTCCTAGCTTAATTCCCGCGCGTCTATTAATTAATCATCCTTTGTTTATCATCTTTATGTGAAACAAAGCAAATTCGGTTAGTAAAGAAGACCAGGCCCCTTAGAGTAACCTTGCTATCATAAACCACGACTAAGGTTACTGACATGGGCTAAAATGGAAAGTCCTACTTTAGAAACAAATATGTGTTTATATATCTGACCAGCAAATGTTACAAGTATACCAGTTAAAAATTTTATAAACCACTATTTTCGCTTCCCATACGTTCACTCGATGATATAAATAAGATACTTTCTGCCCTCCTCCAAAACTATAAATGTTACTTTGTATGCTTTTAACGCGCCAAATTACTAGTGCAAAACTCGAAAATAAAATTTGACTGCGAGTTCTTACTTTCAAGACAAACTTTAATTAAAATTATTACCGAAACGAAACACGATATGCTGAGTAATACCCCAATTAATAAAATAATCCTATCACATAAAATTTATCAACTTTAAAACACGTAAATGTCTCATCTTAAACTATTTCGAGCAATATAAAAAAGATTGAAAATTTGGTTTGATTTATTTTTCAAGGGGTATTCAACTTAAATGCAACGTACAAGATGTATCTAATTATTATCAATCAATACAAATTAATTGAAATATCTTTTCAATTAAGAAGAAGTCTAAGCCCACATTTTTCCATTCCAGACAATGTATTACTCATTTCAAATAATTCTTGAACTGAGTTATAAAACGAACATAAAGACTGCTTATACAAACCCATAGAAGCAAACTACCTCGCTTCTGAGTAGATAGGACAGGTAGATTAAATCCCCTCACCCCCTTAAAATGTCAACAATTTCTTCACCAGCAAAGATCTGTGCTCGCTTAAATGACCTCAAGTTGGACACACCGCAGTTGAAAAAAAAGACATTGGTTGAACCACCATTAGTTTGATTATCATTACTCCTAGGAATGAGGAAGTGCGAGAAATAGATGCACCTTCAGAATGAAGTCGTGAAAGCCAGAGATAGAAATCCAATCTAAGTATATGTACACCAAATGAACGAAATGGCATGAGGTTTCATAGACCTCTCTATTCAGGTTATAAATATTTAAGAACCCTGTGCATCTTTTTTCCCTATTAGTTTCATAAATGCGATTTTTATAGCAATTTTCAGCATTTGAATAAAAAATAAACAAAGCTACGGAAGCATTATTTTCAAACTTCGACACAAATAAACAAATCCATTAGGTTAAAAACCATTTTTAGCCACCTAATGATATACCTAACTCTACTGTCTTCTTAATTAAGCGAAAATTAAAACGGACTTCATACATTTAAAACCCCCCTAGAAAGGCTTGGATTTTAATCATGTTTATTGCTAGTATGTGTGAAATGCCATACGTATTGGAAATTCGGGATACCTTGGAATCCATTTATCGGACTTCACTAAATCAATATGTACTTACATTAAATGGCATGGCTTCCAGTTTGGCAAATCATAAGATATCTAATCACTTCAGCATTTTCATATGCACTTTCTCTCGTTGAATTTCATCTTTCTTAAAATCCAAATTTATCTGAGATATGAACTAAACCCCGACTATTATCTACGAAAAACATTCCAGACTTAAGGAAATAAAAAACGCATCTAGCTCTAAACTTTTAGCGTTATTAGCTGAGAAACATCTTTCTATTTAAAGCTCATCTTCAGTCAATCTCCCAATTAAAATAATCTTATCTATTGACTATTTTAAGGAAAATATTTCGACCTTAGACGCAGAGATGAAATTCATATTTCCTGGGAGTTTAAAAGCGGAATTTGTCTAAAATTAGGTGAAAGGGGGAAATCTTTCGAACAAGAAATTTTAATACTGGTTATATGGAGTCATGACTAGAACAATTTTATGAAATTTTGATTTTACTTGACACTTCGATTTTTGAAATGACATATTTTCTGAGACTCCATTTCTGGCATATTTTGAAATACACTTTTATTCTAGGCTTTAAGAGCGACACAAATTTAAGTGAAAATAAAACAATATGATAGACCCTGTCAAGTAGAACCAGTGTGAATTGGCTTCTGTCAGATAAAAAAATCGATGACACGCAAGACAAGAAAGTGAGTGAATGGTAATGCTTATGGTGTGTGTGGTAGGCATTACCCTCGTGTTCTATGGAATTTGCTAATGTCGTTATTCAAATGACGAAACAACGTTGCTAAAGGTAGTGATCGATTCGGAAAATGTAATATCTGTTGCTCCAGTCGTGACAATATGTTAAGGGCAAATATAGGATGTTTGTATTATCAGACTTCCATTGTTTGGAGAAAATTAATTGAATTTTAGTGAAAAGCCATGCATTTATTAATGAAAGAAGTCATTTTAAAGCAAGCCATTTGGTTAATAGTAAAAATGAAAACAGACATTCGTAATTATTAGAAAAGTCGTTTTAATGCATATGTGAGAGTTGGACATTAACGAATTAGACTAGTCATAAAACGAAATTAACAAATAAATAATTATTCATCTCAAATCACCGAATTAAATAACATCATGCTTCAACACAATCTAATGAGTAATCATAATGCCTCATTGGCAATTTGCTGAAATTCCCTGAAGTGAAGTTATTCCAGACGAAGTTTATTAAAGGAGTAGAATCCCCTACCAGGAATTCGAAGGATTAGAGTGTGGATATGTTGCAATAAATTTGACGAAACATACACTCGAAAACTTTACAAAGGCCTAGTAAATTGTAATTAATTATCTACTCCCTCCCTATTTTAAAGTAATGTAGCAACTGACCGCTGGTGTAGATTCTTAATGGCGATTTTTTTAATAGTTTCTGGAAATCTTGGCAACTAACCTATCCACATACGCACCGTATAATAACAGATATCAAAATTTCTGATTGTTTAAGCGAAAAGGCGATAATGTAGAGTTTAGCAGATTCCCAGCAGTGTGCGTCTATTAGTCATTCCGCGAGAGTTGCATTGTAGGGGCGTACTTTATTGGCTATGCACAAACGCGCAGGTCTAACGACTAAGCAACACAGAAAATCCTCGTCTTTTGAAATTCAGCCATACGGTGATGCGTGTATAGGCAGGATCCATTAAGGTATCCTGTGCGGCAACGAAGTACCATTGCGTGTAATGTAATTACCTGCGATTACAATACCCAAGTTGTTGATGACCATTTAATCATCAAAATGAATAAAAATTTGTTAAGAAAAGTGAGAACCCTATCTACTTAAACAAATTTACATGAAAGACCACATTAGGACATCGAAACGATCGGAGTAAATGAATTATACTAGGCTGCTACTACATGAATCAAAACCAAAATGTAAATTTGCATTTCAAATGGAGAAAGGACCTTAGTCATAAATGCCCATGCAGCAATGAAGCTGACGAAATATTGCTAAAAATAAAACATTTTATTTCGACTACATTACATGCCAATCAGAAGTGCATAAGAGAACATTGTCCTATGGGACAACACACTGAACTGTCGTACTACGTATGTATTCATAATATCTCCTGAAATCGGAATCTCTATACCTTCCCTATCATATTATCTTATCGTAGTAATCATAAACGCAGAAATTAAATAATAAGAACCAGATAAACAAAAAAAAATAAACTGAATAGGAAAACTTGCTTTTCGGGTTTAAGATCACGATAAACTATTCCCAGTTTGTGAAGGTGGTTAATTGCAAGTGCAATTTCGGCTAAGTAGAACATAACATCTGTCTCGGTAAACATGAGCTATAAAATAATAAATTGACTTAAAAATGAGAAAAAAATACCAAGATATAATTAAAAGGATCGAAAAACTTTGATTTATGAGTTACCTCTTTCGCTAGACGAGAAAACAAATCTCCACCTTTGACAAATTCCAAGATGAGATAAATTTTACCTTCAGTTTGAAAGGCTGAAAAGAACATTTAGATAAAAAAGCAAAGCAGCAAACCATAATTCAGGCTGACAATGAAAGGAAATTGAATTTTAGCCAATATGTCACGTTCCAATTTTGAACGCATCCTATCCTTAACTAAAATTAATGTAAAATTGATAATTGTCTCAGACCTTTAAGCACGGCCTTCTTTAAAACTTTCATCGCATATACAGTTTGGCTATCTTTTCCATTGATCTTTTTAACCAAAAACACCTAATGGTATTTGGAGATAAGTAAAATAAAAATACTTTTCCGAAAGATCCTTGACCAATAACAGATAGAAGTTCGAAATCAGCTTGAGAAACTTTAGCATCAGTGACATTTAGTGATGTTAAGTCTATCACAGTCTCTTGGTCGTCATTTGACTGCGCATTTATTCATTAAAGAAACACAATTTCTTACTTGTTTATCATCAACATAATTATCAATTGAAATACGCTAAAAGATTAAATTATAAGTATTTCCTTACGCCGTTTTTTATTTCTTCGCAAAAAGGTTCACAAATTGGAGCAAGAGGCATACTAACGACGCATAAAAATCGACGTTTTTTCAAAATCTGGAAATTTATTTAACCTTGCAATTTTGTTCTGCCAAACACACTCAAGGTCTTTTGATGAAATTTAGTTATTTAATTTTTTAGATAAAGAGTTTTGCCTTTCCACAAAACCATATCAGATTAATCTTTAAAAACGGTTATTTATGTTTATAAGTTATTTTTTAATTATTAATCTATAAATTTTCTTTCTTATTTTCCAACCACAAAGAACATGTTTGAACAACACAAAATCTAAGTTTAATTTCGTTTAAAATGGCGTAAAATTATGTTAAACCTAATAAATTTAAAATAAGTTTCCTTGTACACGTATATCTTAATTATAAAAGCAGATGACCCACTATTCATTTTATACTTGAGAATCTTTAACTTCTTGAAGTCAATCTAATTGAATAGTTAAAATTATTGAGCATTTCAATACAAAGTAATTAAGTTATTGAAAAGATATCTTGCACTTAACCTTAGTTATTTTATTTATGTATCATGAAGAATATATAAAGATAACACGTCACAAACATGTACATTTACGGCTTTTAAGAGATTATATCTATCTATATCAAGAATTAAATACTATTAGTAGATACCTCGAAACTTCGAAAGGCTCCTGACATGGAAAATAGGAAAAGGACGACCGAATAGTGCATTTAACTTAAAATCTGTCAATTTGAATAAAAACACTAAAAGCCCTTAGATTCATTAATTATTGCCAGTCGTCATGGCTTTTAACTTATAAATATAATGATAAAGTTTTTGGGCTTAGTATTTGAATATTAAGCACAAACTATGCTATTTAGAACAAATGACAATTATTAGTATTGAGAAAAAAGATATTATCTAAGCTTTAGACTTGAGAGCAATATTTATGGAGACTGCTAAGTTGCCCGCTTATGAGTGAGGTTTACGGCTGGGAAATAAATATAGTTCAAAGTCAAGTTGTTTACTTGGTATTTAATGTGCCAAGCTGTAAAATTTCAAATTCACTTATAAGACTCCCTAAATAAGTCCATTTAGATACATTCATACTCATTTAATAATTAATAGACAACAGGGGAGAAAAATCTGACGAACCATTTCAAAAATTCCAGATCCAAACCATTTTGGAACTTGTTGTTAACTAGGTTGACTATCATAAAATAAACTCTTATTGAATATTAGAACACTTCCAGTTCCTATTTCAATTTAGATCGACAACTCCATCTCTACATCTCTTAAAGGCGAAAAGGAGAAGAAAATTTCTGCCTCTGTTATTAAATTACTCCACAACGTTTGCATTTATTTCGGTGTAAAACTTATTTCGAAATTAATTAGAAATATAAAACGGGACTTTTGTTTCTCTAATTTTATGAGTTTAAATCTTGAAAATTCTGAAGCGATTAGATAGGTCAAATCAAAACAGCGGACTCCAAAAATATTCTTTAAGAATAACAACTCTTTTGATGAAAGACTTATTTTATGGACGTTTTCTACTTTTCAATTATTCGCACACAAAAATTTTGTCATAAAGCATACAAAAACATTAAAATGAGTAGTCCTACTGCTATCATTTTTCCAGAAGTCTCAGGTGCCTTGATTGGCTTACGTTGTTAATGGATGAACTTGGAATGAAGATGAGCAAATGTTAAGTACATTAATCCCATTCATTGGTAACTATGAATTTTAATGTGTGAAGTCTGAAATGGACCTGTTCATGTCAACTTATTGGATTAGGGCCATTAGTCATAGTTGGTTGTTGAAATTAATACAGAACGAGGTGTGCAAAGTCCTTTTGAGTAATCTCCTCAACCTTGGAACATACTTTAGAACAGCCAAATTGCAAGGAAACTTGTCGTCAAGGTAGCCATCTTTATGATTCATTTCAACCCAAGACCGCCAATGGAGTTGCTTGAGCCTCCATAACAAGACAACCGAGACAACTGTTGAATTAAGCCCCCTTTAAAAAAAACCCAAATTAATTTTAAATCAGAGACATATGGAGAGTAACAAGTTCAGTGATGTCCGTAAAAAGCTACCTTGCTTTAGTAAAATCACTATTGAGTTTTTTTCTTGCATGATCAAGGACTGGTGTTGCTTTGTAAAGACTCTTCGTTAATGCCGTTCTATATTCAAAATCGAGTCGTTAATGCCGACGTGGATATCTTCTTCAGTCGGCTATTTCCAGTTTACATAAACGATTCAATAAAAAGACTCGCACTTGCTTCATTACCATTTTGCTATATTTACATTCCACTTCATTTTAGGACAGGAAAAATGTTTCCTGGTCAACTTTAGGGGAGTTTGCAGTGAAATAAGGTTAGAGCTTTCTCTTACGCTGACGCATTAGTAAGCTACTAAATGTAAAACCTGGATTGGTTTCAAACATCCAATGCCACTACTTAGTGCCTCTTATTAAGTTAAAACCGAAAGGCGGATTCGTTAGAGGGTGTCTGCTTCAGGTCGTTTTAACAGATGACTTTGAATGAGTCATGAGTTTTCAGGGCGTACACGACGTCCTAAATACAAGACAGAATGCAAATTTCATATCAATTTGACAGACCAGCAAAGATGCTATGATTGACACTTTGAGTTCGGAGAAAATGTCAGTTAAAATGGTTGAGCTTTAATTCTACACATATTTTCTCTGGAACGTGTTGTTAGTTCGAGCGTAATCTAACAATCTACTAAAATATAAATGTTTTCAGAAGCTCGCAAAACACACTGCAAATTTGTGGAAATAAATTATTTACAACCGATCCCACAGCAGAAAAAAGTTCATCTCAACTTTCAATTGATCTCGTTTCCATTCACCAAACACGCATTGTATTTACTTGGCCTTTATGGAACACGGTGTAGAGAGAAGAAAAAACAAATAACTTTCCAAAATAGCATTGAAATGTGGCATTAGGACACAGCCCTGGTTATGACTTTTTTCTGCAGATTCCATTCCTACTCTTTTTACTGAACCCGTAAAAAATGGTGGAATTCCGTCGACAAATCCAACTTTAACTCGGCATAGAATGTTATTTTATGAAATACAATGCCTTGCAATAAATACAAAATTTTAATTAATACTTGCTAAATATAACTAAATGAAGATGCATATATTTCCATGTCATATAAATTTAACAATTTTTTTCATAGAATATATAATATAATTTTGAGATTTTGTGTTTAGTGAATCACATTGGCAGTATAACATTTTTGAACGATCGCAATTTAAAATCTGCACGCATTCTATCACTAGACTCTTGGGATAAAAAATGCAAGAATTGATTTAAAAATCATGCTGTGGAAAGGAGCACGAAAATCAAACCATACCAGTGCTTGTGGTGTAGCTTCAAACTAGAGACTGTGATCTCGCGACTCGATAGTACACGAATGAAATACGAGTATTCAGATTCTCGGTCTTAGTCCACACGTTGAACCTTCTTTGAGAAACAATGAAATTCATTGGAGTTCTATAATGGAATGTGATTTAACCAGTATTGAATCCTACGAGATCCTAACCATGTGTTCTCAAAAGGTTATTTGCGCAATAATGATACAAATTAAAAGCTCAAGATGACGTCACCGAGATTGCAGTATCTGTTATCTCTGTCAGGGTAATTGAACAGTTGACGTAGTTGGGTCACTATTGTTATTAATACTATATTTATTGGCGGAAAAATTGTTTGTGATTTTGCGAAGATTGCAATTTAAAATAAAGGGAAAGTTGATCGAAATTTGGTACTATGTGGGAACCCAACTTTAGCATGGCAAATGCAGAAGCCTCTCAACCAATCAATGGCCAAAGTCATATGAGGTCACCATACCATAAAGTATATATAATGACTAATTTCCACGTCGTATGTTACATATCACATATCGCATATCACGCTTGCACGCCTGCACGCCATTCCAAATAAACTTGTTCCACGGTATACGTCTGTTTCTTCTATAGCCTTGAGGTAGCTTAGCTAATTCCGGGAGACTTACTAACAGGAGAATCTGTCATAGAGATTTCTGAGAATAGTCAGGGCTTATTAAAGTAGTGAATCCGCTAGAACTATGAACTTGCGGTTTCTGGAGAATAAAGTCCTAGTTTTAGCATCGTTGGTATAATAAAGTTTTCTCAAAATGGGCTTTAACATCAAATTTATTTTGCAAAACAGTACTAATTCGCTCTATTGGAAATGCAAATTGAACTACAAATCCTCAAGTTCATGAAAGAGACCTTATTTGGGATATAAACTATTAACCTATCACTTTTGTGAGCAATTTGAGTAAGCGTTCTAAACATTCTAAACGTCGAGATCAAGGTAAATATAGTCAAACAAAAGTTGAAAATTTTAATTATGAATGCTATTATTTTAATAATTTAGGCATTAATATTGAAATGCCTTAAAGTTAAATCGTCATGAGTACTTGTTGGACGTTATGAGTAGATTGTAGATTAAATAGCTTGAAAAGGGCTTGACCGATAAATCGATTTAATTAGAACCTCAGTGAACAATAGCACTCAGTAATGAAAAGGCATTATTCTAAAATTTGAAACGTGGAACATGAAGGCATGATACAGAGGATATCGAAATAGCAAGATGTCAAAAAGTAGAATAGTTATTTTTTTATTATGCTTCAAGGAAATAGTCAGATAGAAAGAAGTCTGGAAAAATATATAGAGGATGTGGGAGAACTTCCCAGTTTAATTCTAGAATTTTCAGAGACTATCTTTACTTTGTAATGGAAAGGGTCGAACATTCCCATGTAGAATAATTAACCCTTATCTGTTGAAATAACGTAGATGTTTTGCTATAAATTTCTGGTTTAGTCTTCCCAATTGATGACTATTAACTTTTGCTGTATCTTTTTCTCACCGTTTTGACTATTTTTAATAAATTATTACATGTACCTCCCGCCAAATACATAGAAGAGTTTTCCTTAGGGTCAAGTCTGTATTATCTTAGGGGGATAAATTGGATGATCGTTTTGGAAGCAAACATTGTTCCAGTTACAGTTGCAGAGTCGATGCAGCAACACCCACATTTCTATTCCCATCCCCTCTACACCTACACCTCAAGCGTACTTTCACATTACACCATGGCAAAGCGATTTTTGTGATATTTCTTGCTTAAGAAAGGGAGGATATGATTTAACCGGAGGTTAAATCCTGAAGGTTATCGTGATCTTGACACATCATTTCAATTACTGTTGTCCTACTTAATATCGTTTAAATCGAAATTGAAATCGACGAATTTTAAGTGCATGGCCTTAAACTTCAGTAATGTCTTTAAAAGAAATATGTATACAATGCCTATCTGACGTGTTCTCTCTCTCTTTCTGCTTTGAGATTGGATTTTATCCGTAAAAATAAAATGCAATTAAGTGCTCACTAGAAATAATGTCGAGCAAACTTGCCTACTAAGGAAAAAGGTCACGAAGTTTATTTCTTTGCCTTGGCTGGACACAGATTAAATACATGCAATATAAATTAAATAAAAAGGATGAAAACGGAGTATTTTTTTATTAGATTTTCATAAAATAAAGTGACCGACTTGAGATTTACTGCTTTTACTGAATCGAGTCTGACTTAATCTCTGTATATCTACTGAAGATTCGTGGATGCTGAGGTCAAAATAGCTACAATTCTCCAAAACTCAAAAATATAATAATAATAATAATAGGAGCCTGTCAACTTCAGCCATTCTTTCAAAGTTTCGAAAATCAACGAGCATGTCATTTGTCACAATTTAATAAATGTGCAAATTTTATAAATAATCAATAATATATTCCTTGATTACTTACTTCTTGGCATAAAATATTCTCCTTATTCAGCAGAGACGATTGTCATTTTAGTCAGTTTAGGATCGAAAGCGCTAGCCACAAAAATTCGATACTACTTTTAATTTGAAGTGAAATAAGATATGCAAATGCCCACAGTGCTTTCGCTTCATTTTAAGCATACATCCAGGAATATTTTCCTTATCTACCACTGTTAATTAATGTCACTTCCGACTTTACTTCCTATCACTTCCCCAGTGACACCACGTTCGACGTAGTTTGAGTCATTTAAGGCAAGCACGGCTTTAGTCTTTAGAAACTTTTTTTCTCCATATATTAAATACATTCCTTTATGAAAATGAATATTTTTTAAGAGATAACTGACTACTGGGTGAACCAAACTAGTATTAGGTATTTTAACTTCTCCGATGGCAAATTTCACAGCACAAAGAAGAGAATCATCCAGATAAACCGATTAATGGGCCTTAAAAGCGCTTGTCAATTGAACTCTTATTGGTAAAATTTGGTTGGTTGCATTTAATAATTACGGAAAGCAAATAACAGCTAACTTGCAGGTACACGACTTTTTTGACCGACAAATCACTGTTTACAACCTTCTCAATGCCGAAATATTCTTAATATATTCTACACGAGAGCGCAAGAGATGATTAGCCCCGAGTTAACTATTTCTTTGTTCATTTCACTTCCTTCCTTCTTTCTGGACAACGGTGAGAGGAATAGTGTCCTTTGTATTAATATATGATAAATTGTCTTTATCTTGGCTTTATTGTCGCCATTTTAAGGGAAATTATATGAGGTCTGCAAATTCGCTCCCGCCATTTTCCAGAAGATGGCGGTAGTAGTTGAAATATATTAATCACAGATGTCGAACATGTTGTTTTGACATTTGTAAATATAACCCTACTTTGATATAACTCAATTTGTGTTTGCATAATAATACAATTTGTAATTAAATATGTCCGAATTTAAACCGAATTCTTGTCATTTGTGGTAAGTATTGCTTTTTATCTCAATATGAAAAGATCTGCGGCTGAGGCTGAGACTCACCGGATTATCTCAGATACTTATGGTAAAACGGCTGGCTATTAGTGACAGAACGTGTCGGCGGGAATGGTTCCAACGTTTAAAGTGGTGAGCGGTGACTCTGCTGTCATAGACCGACATGGTGGTGGAGAGGAAAAAGTTGTTGAAGATGCGCAATTGGAGGCGAGCGATTCTTAGTGAAGACTCGTGTCGAACTCAAGAAGAATTATTCGAATCATTGGGTATGAGTGAGCTGTTAGGAATGATTTATTCAGAAAATTGATATTTATATATCCCACGAGTTGAAATAACGAGATGAGATGTCGAGCGACGGGTGTTTGCTTGTGAACAGCTGGTGGAAAGGCAAACGCGAAACGGATTTCTCCATCGTATTATTGCTGGGAACGAAAAATGGGCAGATTACAATAACACCGAGAGGCGCAGAAAATCATGGGGATTGCCCAGTGGTCATACTGCTACGTCAACACCTCGGCCGACGAATATTCATGGCTTAAAAGTCATGCTTTGCGTTTGGTGGGAGGACCAGCTTGGCCTAATTTATTATGAGCTTTTGAAACCGTTCTATAACGTAGAACACGATAAGATTATTTCACAGCACGATAGTGCTAGACCTCACTTTGTCAAGTTGGTGGGGAAAAAAACATCTCGAAACGTTGAAATGGCAAATTTTACCTCACTTGCCGTACTTTCCAGATGTTGTTCCGTCTCATTTTCGCCTCACTCACCTCGTTCAATGGCACTCGGCCTAGCTGACCAGCACTTCAGCTCGTATGAAGAAGCGAAAGATTGGATCGACTTATGGATCTTATCGAAAGGTGAAAATTTTTTTCGCCTTCTACCCGAGAGATGGGCCAAAGTTGTAGCTAACGGTAGACAATACTTTGAAACTTAATGTATGTAATCGTTTTGTTGTAATAAAGTCTCAAATTAAAAAAATGGCCGGAGGGAAATTTTAGACCTAATAGTAAAGTTGGCAAGGCCGCGTAAGTGAGGTGAATAGTTGAAAGAAAATAGTAGAAATCATTGTACTAAAACTTAAAGAACATTAATGACTTCTGACGTCTTATTTCTGAGTCTTCTTCATTGACAGTTTTAAACAAATAATTGCCAGCCTCAAATGAAAAGTCGTCGACTAACCTTGAGGATATCGCCCAATCAGACTATTTATTTGTGCACACAGAAATCTCTGCTATCTCCCACTTCAAAGAAGCTCTGGAAATCGGTTATAACCAGTGTGGAGCAAAAAAGGCTGAATTTAAAGGTATATACTCGAGTACTTTATGATCGTTTTTGATATTGACCCGAATTGACGTTATTTTCGAAGTTGGCTCTAATTCACTCGGCCAAAATATTTAAACGTCAGTGAACAGACAAATTTAAGTTTTTTATAGATATCCGGCTTTGTTTTGGGAGGCGAGTCTAATTTAAGCTTCCGTAAAGTATTTTTTATGATAAGTAGGAATTTGGGTTGATGACAGATTATGTCATTATCAATGAAAATTATTAGATGCCAATTCTTCTCCTTGAATTAAATTTGTTGAGTTATAATCACGTTAAATTGCATCGACTATGTGAATAAAGAAAATGAAACCGTTAAGATTTGAGCATAATTATTAAAAAAACGGTCATTACGAAGAATCCGATAATTAGAAGTAATACAAATTTTCCGAAAGCAACTGATATTGAGTAATTATAAATGGAAAAGGATCAAAATGCTACTGAGAGCAACGTCATGTCCTAGTCCATGAGGGGTTGGATTCGGGCTGTACAATATTTACTAATTTGGAAGTTCATGCCCTTAAATTCAAATTTAAACGATTCCTTCCTCGGATTAAAGGGAATGACTGTTTGGGAAGTTCTGTCTAATAGACGTGTAATTCATTGGCTTACAGTTTTCTAGTAGCAAATATGAGTAGAAACAACTTTAGATTGGCAAAGTTCTATGACTTATGCTCGCAGCTAGATCCCATTCGACATTAAAATTCTTATAAATTTGTGCAATTTTCTTTGCAAATGCGTGGATAGTGACTTTCTTGAAATCCCACAATATGTTTCCCGTTATCCAGTCAGCAGTGGGTGATTTCAGGTATGATCTACAACTACGTTTTATGTCTATAATGGACTTGAACTAGCTCTGGCAATCTCCTAATAATACCTACGTTGCTCCTATTCCTGCGGGCTCAAGAATCTAGTTTGGAGCCATTGTACAAAAGAAGCTATAAAATTACCGATAGCCATAATGCAGTACCACTTTGGCCTTCTAAGACTTTATTTATTATACCTACTTCCATATGTTTACAGCTGGATTACGAAAAGCCATGATCAATATAAGTAAAATGTTTTAATTAAACCACAAAGTGCTATTAAGCCTTTGCATATTTACTCAACAAAACGTCAACAGTGGAATTAGTATCCTCTAAGGCTTATTATCAATATCAATTGAGAACTCTTAGGTAGCTTCCATACCATTTCAATAATTACTCCTAGAGCAATATACTTAGCCACTGAAGTAGACCCTTAAAGCCGTTCTGATAGGAAAATCATTTTCCCCATTCTGGACCGTGATTAGGGTAGAAAGAAGGTAAGCTAGAGCCATTTGAACCAACCAGTGCGTCCATCTATCAACGTTAGAGGATGTGAACTGACCTTTTGACTGAGTTCCAATACGAGGGTGAGTCTAAGTGTACTCAGCAAAATTCCATAATTTACTTATTTAACAAGTGGTTACATTCATTTGCCCACATGGGCTCCATTTTTGTCCGTACACTTTTATAATCTACTTTTCCACCTGTAAATTGCCTTCTGGTAGAATGTTGGAGGCTGTCTCCGGCACCATGTAGTTACAAGCTCTTTTGCACCATCTGAAGACGTAAATTGGATGTCTTTAAGGTGCTCTTCCAGTTTGGGGAACAAACAAGAAAAGTCTAAGGGAGCTAGGTGTGGACTCTAAGGAGGATACGGAAGCGTTACCCATCGAAATTTTTGCAATTGGGTCATGACGGCTCTTGAAGATTGTGCACAAGCAATGTCATGGCAAAAAAATGTCACTGTGCAGTTTTTCATGCCGTTTTTTGCAAAGAATGTGTTCAAATTCTTCAAAACGCTTTCATAATAACTTGAGGTGACTGTTTTCTGCCTTTCTAGGAAGTCTACCAATGTCACTCCTTTTGAATCCCACAAAATAGTGGCCATGACCGTCTTTACACACCTTTCAGCTTTGAATTTGACAGACCCAGATGCTTCCTTTGGATGCCACTCTTTTGATTGAATTTTCTTTTCTCCATCAAATTTGTTGATTCAAGTTTCATTTCCAGTAACACAGCGCTCGGAAACATTTCCTCATTTACTTCCATCTTTGCCAAAGTTGGTAAAGAAAGTTCAGCTCTTTGAATTATCTATTTTTCCTGCAGCGCTTGCTCAAACCAAGATTCTCAGTGAGAATTGAAAATGCTGATGTGTGTGCGATTCCCACTTCATTGACACTTTCTTCTATGGTAACTCCTTCATCTTTTTCCTGCACTTGGTTCTGCGCAAGAGAGATGCTTTCTTCATTTCTTGCTGTGGTGGGTCTCCCTCCTCGTGGGTCGTCATCATGTTGTACTCTTCCCTCTTTAAAGCGTTTTATAGAATCATAAATGACTGCTCTACATGTCAAAGGGTCCTCATAAAAACATGTTTTAAAGCTTCTATCATCTGAACGGGTCTCCAACTTAGTTTAATTAAAAATTCCCATTAAAAGGTTTGAAAATTGCAAATTATTTTGAGATGCAACCTATATCGATCCCGACCATACATAGAATGATCGGACAGTTGAATTATGTTAAGGAAGATCCTAAGACATGTTTGAACTTGCTAAAACCAGTAAATCTTTGTTTGTTTGGAAACTTTTCGACTCACACACGCAATCCTAGCTTTATTTCTTCCAGTCCGTACGTTTGACTTGATCTGTATCCCTGAATATCAAATCTGACATCCATTGTACCTATTGTGCTACAGGCTTCAAATATAGAGTCTAATATTCAACTCCCACAAAATATAGTTTAGCGATTGTGAAAGAATGTTTTCGTAAAAATGAAAAAACAACAGTTTAGTCCTTTCAAAGAGAGAAATTTCATTCTCATGAATAATCATTAGTCTGTAGTCTTTGTCCTACTTTTAGATGCTATTCCATTTCGAAGATTTCAGATGGATTGACCCAACAGATGCTCAAAAGTAATAGAAAAGCTTCCCAAATATAGATGTTTATACTAGCTTAAAAGGGGTGCGCGGTAGACTTACCTCCGCGTGGTGCACCCTGGACAACGTATGCTCATACGGCAAAAAAGTCTATACACCGGCAGTCGACTTCAAACTACCATGACCCCACTGTATGCCATATTCGACCACTTCCACAGTACCCGCCTCACCTTACCTTTTTCTCTACCTTTGTGTCTGTTTCTTTTACGTCTGTGAATCACTCTTCTGGTCACCCCTCGACTTTTTGTGACTTTGATGTTACTCCCCCCTGTGAAGCCCAAAATCAATTAAAGGGCTAGTGATAACTATCATAAAGCCTGCCATTTGATATGGCTTATATGAAATTTGATTGGCTAGTAGTGTCTCAATTTCCAGGAAGTTGGATCTGTTCAGACAACTAAAAATATTCAATTTTGCCTTCGAGTCAGAATGATCTCATCAGATTCGGAAACACAATCAAATAAAAAAGTTGTTGTTATTAGTGATAAGAACACCTATTCGTATGATAAAAACAGGAATTTCTTGCACTTTTTCATACAGTTGTTTGTTTAAATAATGTTATTTCGAGCAATCAAAAATGTCTTAAAGCAAATAAAAGTACAATAATTATATTCACACCCTCCCCACCCTCTTCCCACCCCCCCCCCCCCTCTTCCCACTCCATTTTCATGCTGTCCACCCCCCTAAAAAGGTGATGGCAGCATCAGTAGTTTTGTAGTTAGTAATCTTCTTTTTCCTCACTTCCCAATTGGGGATGCATCTCCACCCATCTCCAGCCCTGTGTGTGTCCGATGTTGGGAACACTAAAGCACACACACATGAATGAAGACGAATCTTCGAATCCTCTTCCAGTGTGCAACAGTGTGTGTGCTGACAGGCATCCAATCAGCTTACAGTGTGCTAAGCCGATGAATCTACCAGCAGACCACTTTTCTTGCAGGCAAGGAAGGGGAATTATTTGCTAATTTTGTGACAGACTGATCATATTTTGTGGAGTAAATCACTGCTACGGTGACAGTAGCATACACGCAACTACTGACGAAGGGAATAATCGAAGGATAGCCTAAATAACCGAGAAATGGTCAGTGTTGATCCCGATAAAGTCACTTGTCCCGAACTCCCCGGAAATTACTCTGTACATTGTAATAATCGACATTTGAGAGTATTTTGGATTCCTCCTCCTCCTCCTCCTCAGGATGAGAAAGATAACTTTATTCGTGCAGTTCCCACCTTCCGTGAAGTGAGTTCTTGGCTTTATTTACTTAAACGTGTGTGTTTATGTTTATATTTCAAATACGCTTATTATAATATATGAAAATATGTCAAATCATGAAGTCGTATTTTAAACGATTGGCTGGAACAGCTGCTCTTGTATTCAAAATTAGCCTCTCTAATAGCCAATGCCAGTAAAATAAAGCATATGTGGTAAATATTAGGAGAAAACTATATAAAAAAATATTTTTTATAATGTAAACAATGTGTTTTTGATTGATTTATGCCATATTTCTAGACTAAGTTGCAAATTAAAAGTTTTGGAATCACTTCAGCAGATTTTGCAAGGTCATAATGAATGTGGTTTTCAAATGAACCCGCCTTGGGTTATTGCTTTCTTGCGTTAAAGTTCACACAATAGTGATTTTGATTACCGGTGAAATTCTATTATTGCATTCGTCCGAGGAAGACTGTACTTTAAGTAGGCTACTGAAATCGAAATGTCGATATTCAAATTCCTAAAGGAATGAACTTAAGCAATCGTTTCTACGGTATAGGTGAATAATATTTACTGCTAATCTATTAAGCACTTCCAACGTTATTAAAAATAGCAAATTTGGTAGCATGGCCTTGATAAACTACTTATTTAGTTGAAAGGAAGGTCAGACGTAAAGTTGTGGGTCTTGAGTGCGAATTATTCTACATAGTTCGAGACGTGAGCTTTCCTTGAGTCGTTTTGACTTAAAATACTGAACACGTTGTGTCTCTTTAAATTTTAAGATTAAAAGTAGTTGGTAAAAATCTCATTTAATTTTGGTTTTCCAGAATGAAAGCTTTCATTCTTAGACTTGTTCGCTAATCTCTTATTTCATAAAATCGGGTCTTACTTGCTCGACATTAGAAGATGCTCCACATAATAGAAATGATTGGGTTTGAAAAATTGAGCGGTGACATCACTAGCACCATTAAAGTTGTTTGGATACATTTACATAGTTAATTAAGCAAAACTTCATTTTCGAAACCCATTTTATTAAAAAAAGCTTGCTTTTTCATTTAATGTGCTGTAACTTCCGAGTCTATCCGTCAATTAAAACTGCAATATTAATTGTGCTGCTGGAATGGATGTCAAATATTGTTGGCTGGAAGTCACAAATTGGAAATTGTGCAGAACAAAATTCATTTTGATTTATGGTCAATTTTGTAAGGGATATTTAAGAAAAATACAAAACACAGAGAAGGGCCAATCAAAATTCAATGACTTACAAATCAGTTTCCACATGAAGATGTTTCCGTCGATTTTTATGCAGAAATGTATTGGATTAGCATTTATTCAGACTTTGCATTTGAGGATTGCAATGCAATTTCTGCATTTTTAAACAACTGCTTTAATTTCATTAAAGTCCTTGCAGCCTATCCCATTATTGGCTTTGCGGAACAAACATCGATTCACCTGGTGTTGATATTGGTGAATAATTTGTCAACCACAACTCAGAAGGTGACACAAATACTTGCTTTAGACTCAGTTCATTCTTCAATCAGCATAATTCCAATTATCACAATTTTCAATATCCCTGATAAATCTTTTCCAATGCTACAATGCAACGAGATTTCTGGATGTTATCCTAAAAGTGTCGATACATACATCCACCTGTAAGACTCTGCATAAAGGGTCGCTGATATAGTTAAAATGAAAATAAAATATTAAATAAAATATTTCTGTAACTATTTTTGCTATAATATTGCACGATAAAATATTTCACCATCATAGATAAGGCTCATTTTTGTCCCTAACGGGCTTGTGCTCACGCCCATCCTCCACAACCTAGGATCTGGGAGATCCGGATTTTATATTTTGAAAGATAGCGAAAGTTGATTATAAAGAAATCAAAATTTGAATAGTCATTCGGAAAATGACATTGAATATGGAAATCGAACTCGTCTTGATGTAATAACAGGAAGAGGATGGATTAATTTGAAAGAAACAGGAGGGACAACAAGACATTCTGATGGTACTGTTGGAAATTTCCACAAATCCATGACTATGGAAATTCAGCCAACTGCGTGATTCTTGGTTCAGTGGGTCAGTGAGGTTAATTATAAAGCTGAAGCTGAAACGACTTTTCTAATCAGTCTGTAAAATGCGAGGAATTTTTTTTTTTCTGAAACTTTTTTGTCAGTATCTCAGAAGAAGGAAAAATTGTCCTCTTTTAAACTTGAAAAGCTCGCAGGTTCCGTTCGTCCTAAGAAATTTCAAACTTTCTTTCAACTGTCCACCTTGATTCTCTCCAAACCATTCGGTTGAATGCCTGTTAAATTTTGAAAATGTTTTAAATATGCTGGAATCTGGGCAAAAATAAACGTATAAATGAATGAAAGACCTATGCTTGCTGTGTGTACACTTCTTTTATATAACCATAGTTCCTACTGTCATTTCGAAGAATCATTTCAAAGTTCTACGATTTGAGGTGGTCTTTAAAAGCATTGGCCATCTGATATCTGTTGCAGCGCCCTTAGAATAACAAAAGAAAGCAAGAGAAGAATATTGGAGGATCCTGCTTGTGAATTTATGAATGCTGACACCAAATATGACAATGGCATGACTTAGCAGTTAACTGGGGAGCACAGTTATATGAATCAAATTGAAAGAATTCATAGCGAATATATAAGCCTCAATATTTCCACCCTTTATAAACCTTTATTCAAATGTTAGCCTTGGAATGGAAAGAAGAGAAGAATAGGTTACAGTTTCCCGAAGTTGAGTCCGTGGGAGTCAATGCATTGAAATAAGAATTGGAAGTGAACTGCACTTAGCAACAGGAGAACAGAGATAAGCATTTCATACCAAATGTGAACGAAGTTTGCCATTCAAGGTATTTCAGCATCAATGCTCCAATCTAGAAATACGATTTAATGGAGCTTAATTGGAAAGGGTTGGATGGAAGAGTAACAACGGAACAGTAGAAAGATGTTTCTTTGAATTTTAAAACGATCAAAAATCGAATGCCTGGTGGGAAGCCTCCAATGCAATTACTAATGAAAAGGAGTAGGATGATGCTGAATTCATAACCTAAAAGTAATACTGAGGAAGAGACAGCTCGCTGGAAATGAAAGCGAAACCACTAAAGTACTTACTGTCAATCAGAAAGCAAAGTTTCACGAAGACAATGCTGCTTAGAAGAGGATCTATCAAAGCTGAAATTTTATTTTAATTAGAAAAAATAATTAACAAGATAATTTTTTTCTCAAAGGAACTAAAATTTTTAGTATTTTTGCTTGCTTTGATTCCTTTCTACTTATTTTACTTCTCCGTTTAAAAATCTTAAAGACATTACTGAGTTTAATTCTGGTACCTAATTGACTTACGCGCGTTTTTCTTTCCTCCCTCTTCTTCTACTTCTCGTTCTGGAAATGGAGATGTCAGGCTTGTAGTCCGTAAAACTGTTGATGTTCTGACTAAGATCTAGTATCTGAGACAAGAACCGGTATTTTAAAACAATTTATTAGTTCAGAATTCGTGTTTGACTGTGCTACGTTTGTTGGTGAACCTCACGTTGCTTTGTTATCTTGTTAAACACCAAGAACAGACTAGAAATTACCATAATGGTGGATTTTGAGAGTTTGAAAGCGCTTATATTGAGGTTATTCGTGTTACTGATTAATGTTATTGGTAGTTCATTAATTACACAATTTTATATGATGATTTCAACTAGTCAAGATTCATTATCTTATAAGAATATTTAAAATAATAACATTAAGAATTATTAAAAATCATTTTCTATTTATTTAATTCACCGGATCAACTTAAGATTATTAAAATTATGTCCATCTTACAAATTAAAGATGTAAAGACTTAAATAATAGAATTTTATTTAGAATGCATAGTCAAGGTCATTTATAGTCCAACTCTAAAGCTAACGTCTGAAGTCGGTTGGGCTTAGGAAAAGGGAGTTTGCACAAATCTCATCTTAATTTAGTGAAAAGTTTAATTTTTGTAAGCCAAGCTTTATAGCTTTGAAACCAACAAAATTTTGACTCCATATCAAAATCAATCATGCACTTTAAAATATGCGTTCCCAATTTTTCTGAGTCATTTTGCATTTCTGTATGCATAAAACTCTTATTAATCATGCAGAAATGCGCTCACCAATCGAGTTAACGTATCACATCTTCTGCTCCTAAAGTTTAGCTATTTTTCATTGTTTTGCAATTAGATTTATGGAAAATGCAAATAAGGTCAGTCCACAGATCAAGTAGTTCTCCAGAAGAATACAAAAAACTGACTTTTCAATATCGAAATCTTGTAATTTTATTAAACCTTCTGTACTTTATGTGAAAAACCGGATCTTTCTGCCAATACAATGTGAAGTTTATTTTAAAATTCGAATTGTGATTGAGCATTCGTTCAAAGTGTCTTAGGTCCAGTAAAAATTTTGGATTTTGTAACGACGCTTCTTGGTCTGGGCACAGATTTAAGAGTTTACTTCTGCATCGACTAATAATCATCGCAGTGTGCTAATGATTTCAACACTTCAAAATTCGCAAAGCTTTACAGAACATTTCTCCTAAGCTAGTATGTTTGCCCTAAGTTCTCGGAAATTTGGCCTATCTTTGCCTAATTTCCTTACAATATTTTGGTCTTTTCCGCTACCTTCATAGTTAGGGAGTCGAGTCACCTCTCGGCGATGAGGTAGTCGACAAGTTTTTTTTCCTTTCATCTCGAAATACTCCTTTTACCTAACTCTGTAAAACGTTCTAAACCTGTTGTATATACTACAATGCATTGAAGAGGGTATTCTTACCATTAAAACTGTACTATTGTTCACTCTATAAAGAAAAATGAAAAGAGCATTTCAAATAACTGAATTTAATCTGTTTCTGCTTGGCATCCAAATGTCGAATAGGTGCTCTTGATTTAGCACAATTATGTTAGCAGTCTTGGAATATGTAATACACGTCCCATTGTCCAAATGTCCCCAAACTTCTCACTATAATGGTGCTTAATTACGTTATGAGAAATCCGAACATTTTGAGGTCTTTATGAAATGTTCATTTTCATTCCCACTCTATTACTCTATTATTGCGAAAGTAATGTTCAATCTGAAAATGGAGTATTGATTACTCAATTAGCATCCTCTCCGTAGCACCGACTGCTTTTGCGAGCCTTTGCCAACCATCCTTTCTGAGGAGGAAAATGGAGGAAGAGAGAGAGGGCATAGTGTTGATTAGAGTGATTAATTCAACCTTATCCCATCCCTTTCCTTTCCCTTTTTGGCACCTTCCCTGACGCGATGGAGAGTTTGGCTGAAATTATCGCTTCAAAACTCATCAAGCAAATTGGACAAATTTTGTAGTCATATTTTCCAAAGTCCCCTCTTTCATAAAAATGTGTCCAAATGATAAAAGAGTCAACGCTATAATTTATAAATTAATTTCAAATTTTATTTAAAAGTAAATATAACCCTTCCAAATCCCAAAAACGAAGAAATAAGATCTTACAGCATTGTAGATAACGAGAGGTCAAGAGTAGTATGCACTAAAGTCAGAATTCAAACACCTTATTCAGTTTGAATCTCTGTAGCAATATAATTCACTTTGCAATACCCCCAAATGATCCAAAGTTCAATTGCCATGAATTGATTCGTGAGTTGCGGTGTGAGTACATGTTGGTGATATTCTGTGGTTCATTTACATATTCTTCCTTTCGTGATCAGGTAGGCGTTTCAAACACGTCAAAGGTCACTGGAGTTTACTCAATGACTTTATCCTTCATCTCATTTGCACAGTTAAAGGGTCGTTTTAGAAGATGGTTTTGCTTCATAATGGAGTGGAAATTTGCATTTTTCTATGACCTGCACGTTTTAGCAATGTATTTCAAACAAAAAATTTCAGTGATATTCACCCAGACGGTGGTTAAAATTCAGGTTAGGAGGATTGATTAGTCAATCTGAAAGTAGGATTCGAACATCTGTAAGTGAAATATTATGTTCTTTCATTTGGAACTTACCCTTTTATTTTCCCAACCATTTCAAATTAATCTTCCATCATAATCGCAATCGTAATCTACTCAGACTAGCTGCGAAAAAATTTTCACGTTGTCTCCTAACAAAGAATTTCCCTGTGTTTTAAATTGAGGAAAAAAGATCAAAAATGACCTATTTAAACTTAGATAGTTGATTTTAAAAGTAAAAAAAGTATATGAAGGCCTCAACGTTTTTTGCAAATTTATACATTTAATAGTAAAGAGACTGTTTATTGGAAGAGAAAATTCTGTGAAAGTCGGAAACATTTAAATTAAGTGTCCATTTTTAAGGCCGATGTACATTACAAGGCCCGTGGTCAGGGCCTATTTAGAGAAAATGTCTAACCAAAAGCGTGACTGTAGGCCGTGTAGTTTTGTGGAAGATTTGATGATGCGTTTTGCGAGTCTTTGTTTATTTAAGCCGTCTGGATACCATTTTTTTCCACTCGATATTCCTTCTTTTAATCATTGTCGTAATGAAGATCTGGATGACAAGATTTTGCGTCACATTAGTTTTGACTTGCTGAAATCCCATTGCATTTCTTTTACAAATTTCATTAATAATCTGTTTCAACTTAAAAGAAACATCTTAAAGATCTCCACGTTTTCTGATCAACGCCGCCCACAAAGGTCAAGAACTGAATTCGCTAAACTTAATTTCTAACCATCGATATACCTGATACAAATAGTTCTTCCTATTTTATTTATGTTAGTTATTTGGGACTAATGTTTCCATGGACCTTTGATTTACCATCTTACTCAATGTCACGATCATAGCGAATCAAAGCATGATTAGTTACTGAACAACTTCTCAGAGGACACTTTCTGAGTAATCAATACACGATAATTTAACTTATCGCTGACTGCCTCAGGCTATCTCATGGCCCATCTGTCTAATGCAAATTGCTGACGTTTCTCTATAAAGCTTAATGTTGCAGTAAATTGGTGCTCCTTGGTATTCATGCACTCTATCTATTGTGATCCCTACGGTTACTGTTAATTTGTCACAATTTTACATGGTTTACCTTTCACTTGTTTCTTTAGCTAGTAGACCATTTGTAGGTTTTAGATGACGCGTCGCCATTGCGATGATTCAATGGGTTCCAGTATCTATGATCGGGATTCTTCTGTTCATGCACCGTTTACTTACATTTGCAGTTCTGCTATGAAAGGAATAGATTTATTTGTGAGGATCTCTCTGTCCTCAATATGTATTTTATCTTCTTTTAACTGCCCAAACACACTTCCAGCTTTAACTTGATTATAAGGCGTTTTCGACCACAATCAGCCTAAAGATACTCCCAATGCATATGACAGATAAATTTTCTCATTTAATAATAAATCATGCTTTCTTATGAACTTAAGTACCACTATTAATATGCGGCGAAAGTGTGCAATAAGGCTTCTTGAACCATGAAATGCAATAGGTTCATTTTAACATCATATGAACAGCTGTTCAAGTTCACAACTGACAACTTCTCCGGGCTTTAGAAAAGGATTCAGTGATCTGCTCTTCATGGAATTTTCATGGAGTAGGAATTCCTACCTTCGCTTTACTCAACAATACGCCCTAATTGGAATATATCAGCGTGCATATTTAAAGCATATAATTCAAAGACTGTCCCAACTCGACCCAGTACCTGAGACAATTCCTGGGATTTTGGTTTCGCAAGGAAGGTAATAAACCGGCTTTGATTGAATGGAGGGGAACGAATACGTTGTGTGGCCAAAATAAAAAGGGGAGGGGCTGGAGGGAAGGGTGATGGAATGGCATTCGGTGTCCATGAATGTTGTTTTAGCGCAAATACGGTGCGTGAACACCGCTGTTGTTGAAAAATATGTGCGACTGGCAACTCCGGTGCCCACGTGCACGTCCAAGCATCATCACCAACATCAAGAAACAACAGCAGCGTCACATACATTTGTCATTGCAACCTCCCTAACGAAGTAGACACTTAAATTATACTATATTTAAATGAAAATAATGAATTTTTTGATGAAGGTAAATAATTAAACAAGAATTGAGGGCTCCATTTTAACTTATTTGAGCTTCAAGTTCCATATAATAGAGTGAATGGCTGAGAAACTTTGTATATCCACTTTGCAGCAATATTCTGTTCAACTAAAACTTCAATACAAACAGTACCACGAATTGAAAGCAACTGTAAAGGTGGTTATATTTTTACCTACAATTAGATATAGGGATGAAGTCTTTGTGATTTTATGTGGAAAAAACTTTTGGATAATTTGGTCGATTTTGAGGTTAGTCACTCTCTGTTCACGAAAACATTCAGGAATGCAAAAGTTTGCATCTGATTAAAAAAAGATTAATATGTTAGACAGAATCATGAAATAAGGCCATTTTATCGGAAGAATTCTTCTTTTCCTGCAGTTTAGATTCGTTTATTTGTTCACATTTTATTCAGTTGGTAGAGCTTGCCGTGTTGCATTCTAATGTCCCAAGATTGGATACAATGGGTTTACTTCCAAGTTCTAACTAAAAACTATAACTAATGCGTCAATTTTTTCGAATTTATTAATTTCATCCTATTGGGACTTACAACACTGTTTTCTTAACATGTAGGAGATCATTGGAGATTCTGAACTGTGTGCAATCTATTACAATTTTTAATCGATAATTCATATTGTTTATATAAGCTCAGGTAATTGGTTTTCTTTTACCGACTGCGTAGTAATTGTGTGGGTGAAAATTTGCCTTCCATTTTATCCATGCCTCTTTATGGATACTCAAAAGAGGCTTTTGCATCATGAATTCTTTTCAGAATCTTCAAAATATAGAGTGAAATTTTGACCTTATTGTCATAAGACTAGGAATCATCTTACCTTACTCAATCACAATTTCAAAGTCCGGAGTCCAGAGATTTAGTTAAAATCAAAGTGTATTGTCCAACAGCAATGAGAGTAATGAATATAGGGAGAGCAAGGTCATGAAAGAGTATAAATGCCGCCACGGAGTGCATAAAAACGGGCTAATAATAATCGACGTTGGCGAATATATTTCAAGGTGCGTTCAAACGTAGTTTCGAGAAGGATGAAAGAGTATACCGTTTAAAGTAGGAACTTGAAAGACCTATATCAAGTCAATTATCCTCAAAATTGGTTTTCTTCATTATGTTGGCTATGTTAACCTGACTTTATATTAGTCGAACATATGATTTTCGTTTTCAATTTAAATGAGGAATTGGTCCAATTTTCGATCGCTTTCAGCAAGTAGTGTCGTTTACTAACTATATATATATATATATATCGCGATAACGTATCATCAAATAAAATGATAATAGCAATTTAAAATCGCTTGTCCCTTCACTAGGAATGTTCCCATAAACTTTGATCATATTTCATGCCGTAGAAAGAGGCAGAAAGTCAAATTATGTGAAAATTCCAAAATATTAGATGACATTTATATTAATAAAAAATTTTAGGTCAATTGCGATCTGGGATCGTAGTAAAATTATTTTTTTTTTCGGTTGAAAATATCTATCTCGATCCGAAAAAAGGTATTAATACCAGTTAATGGGGAAAAATCGCCATTAAAAGCGAAGTCCAGTACCGTGCATTAAATGAAGAATCCAGAAAATGACAAGTAGTATAAAATGCAGTCAAATAGTCGAGTGAGAAGTCAAGGGTTCATAATTCATTGGCATAGAAACAGTAAAAGATGAGAACCAATTATGCTGGCTAACCCCGACTGGAAGAGAAATTGTAACTATACTGTTTTTCAGAAGAGTATTAAAATAAAACTCCCTCTGAATAACGGAAGAGGCCATCTTTCATAAGGACGGTGACCTCACTTAGGAAATATGCGAATGTGTACCATTATGCATTCCTGTTAGCATCAAATTATCGTTTCTTCCTACCATTTTAAGGTCGGTAGCCAGCGGTTCACTACATTCGCCGATCAGTTGCGACCTGCAGGAGCTCAAGGTCGTTATTATGATCAAAATGGCACACATCCAAACACTGTCTATGAGTTTGGACTGAATTACGTCACCGATGAAGGTGTCATGGCTCTACCACCAAGTGATACCCCAGATTCTCAACGCTGTCTATGCACAAGTCCTCGTAAGTCACCCATATACTAAAATTTTCCCAATTTCTGCTGCATTTATGGTCAAACAGAAACAAAATATTACCAAGAATAGAAAAGAAATTGGACAGAACCTCTCATCTTAACAGTCAAACTAATATCTCATCTAAAGTTTAGGCATCTAAAGTGAAGGCATAAATATGGTTCTTTGGTCTAATACCTTCATAACTGATTATTATTTTAATTTTTAAAAATACATTCATTAATTGATACGATTTTTTTATTATTAAAACAGTTAATAAATAGTGGAATAGAAGCTGTAAAAAAGACAGATCTGTAAATTGTTGGCTTTTGGCTCGAAAATGACTACCTTCCTTATTCGCGAGTGAGGGTATATGTCTACTGGTCAAAACGCCATATCTGTTGAAGCATTTATTGACAATGCTTAATGAGGAAAAATGGCTCATACTGGGAAGAAACTGAGCAGAGCTGATTAATGATGATGGGGATTGAAGACATTTGATTGCCTGGGGCTGATGAATTCCCCTTTAAATTTGCTAAAAATTTAAATGGACAATTAGTGCAATCATTCCATCCTCGCATGCCATCTGATTAATGATTCTACTGCATGAACAATACACAGCTGGGCTTCCTCAACTATGGGGTGATAACTTTAAATAATTCAATAGCAATTCAAACAATTTTTGAAAAAATTAAGAAGCCTTAATGCTTTACATTCCGACATTTCAATGCCTAATGATGTTTTTTCAACCACAATGACAAGAAAGTTTTGATTTTAAATCTTAGTTGGGCTCTTTGTTTGACAGGCATAGAAAACTCATCATTTACAACATTTCAAGTTAGCAAGACATTAATTCATTTAAAAGAATTTAATCAGATATGGCAGTCTAAGAGACTCAGTTGTCAGAGCTTTTTAATGAATGACAAAATCATACACGCACGGCTAACCTTAGGAGCACAGTGCAGCGGAAATTCAGACAGTTTTATGGATACCCAAATTTGGCACTATCAATCAGTATGATCTGGTAATGAGCCTTCCAAATTAATTCAAATTAACCATTCAATTCGTTTAAGCCAAAATGTTTGCAAATAAATAGAACATTGTCATTTGTCATTTAAAATCTGCTTTATATGGGCTTTACGGTTTTATTCGACAGCTTCAGGACTAAAATAAGTCCTTATGGAGTTCTGTTTTATTGTATAACCCCTGAACGCCGAACTTTTATCAACATAGGGGAAATTCTAAACTTATATGCTGTGTAATATTGCTTTGGGAAACTAATATATCTCTATATGGCATTTGGAAAATTTTCAAACTTAGTCTCAGAGATATTTCACAATTAAACATGATTCGACACAAGATCATTAATCCGCCTTGGTTAGCACATATTTTGTGGAACAAACGTCAATTTATCATGTCAGTTCTATGAAGAACTGTGAAGGTATGGGGAGGTGCTGACAATGTTTCAGCCGAAGTTCGCCAGCAACAGCTTTCATGTCCGGATTTTGTACTTTTACGCGGTATAAGTGAATGTAATTTATCATCAATGAATGCTGCCTCCCTCATTATATAACTACATTAATGAGATAGGATATGAACAGCAATAGCTGCTTTGAGAGCTGCAAGGTGTAATGGTGAAACTAAAATGTTAATATGATTACATATGATTAGCAAGAATTCCAACTATTTATTTTCTGGGAAAGAATTTAAGTATGGATATCAGCATGATAGTGCTGTTTTGGGGGAAGAATTAAGGTTTAGTGAAGTAGGAAATAAGAATAAAATCGTCTATAGTAAAGAATAAATGATAGAATGGGAAAATTTCCAGTTTTGATTGACGAATGGAAGGCGGAGGATTGTAATGGGTTCATATTGATTTAGTAATCTGTGAAGTTATAAATTTTGACCTTGATTTTCACTAACGAATAAAGACCTCAAAATCTGCTCACATTTCTTATAGTATCTTGTCATATTTTCCGACTCCCATTTACTTTCGTAATCCTTCTTTCATCCTCGTCCGTTTCCAGTTGCCCAATATACACTTGGACTTTTGGGAAGTCTGCGATTGCTATTAGTGACCACGGCAATAATTAGTTTTGGTAATGGGACAAGTCTAAGCCTATTTTATTTGAACATTTTAAGTTGCTTTACCTCCTGGATGAGTGCTACTATCACGCCCTACAAAAAATCGATGAAAACTGAGTTGCTTTCTGATATAGCTGAGAACACTAGTGCCTAATCAGTGTGGACTCTACAAAAGGTAATATACTTTAAACATCGTTGTACATTTCACAGCTGACGTCCCAGAACCACCGTCCACTTTCAACTGTCACTACCTTCACGAGAACGACTACACCTGTGAATGGGTTCCCGGCAAAGACCATGGAAGTCCGATCCAGTTCTACCATCTGCAATACAAGTAAGTCATAGATACCTTGCTCTTTGTAAACAAAGGCCACAAAGTTTAGTGCAAATGACTCATTTTTTATTATTTTACATTTTTACATAATTATGCCATTTGTTTATTCTTTTTTTTACAGTTTTCACAAGTATTTACTCTTTAGGATACGATATTTAATTAAAACATGCAAAAGGGAGTAATAAAATATATCATTTGACTATAATTTAAAGTAGCGAGCGTGCCCGAAAACCGATCTAATTTTCTAGCCAATAGTAAAGAAATGGAATTTCAAAATACTGGCGAAGATCGCCGAAGACCCAATTAATGGTAGAACGCAGCACATATAATAGTCGAATAAATTGATTAGCCTCAGAACTCCAGATAATCATTTTTCGATTCAATCATTCAGCAAGGTCCATGTAACAAGAAGCTGTCTATAATGTCCGCTTCTTAATTTGACACGTAGTTTGACATACTAATCCGACTTCTTCCGGATACTTTTCAATGGTGCGCAGTCTGTTATAGGATGATCCGTAGACATGTGTGATAAATGGGTAGCAAATTCACATTTTTCAAGAAGAGGTGGGCTTCAATGAGTGATTACCATCGATCTATTTGATTCTTTGTTGTAACAATGTTAGTGTAGCTCTATTAGTGATGTCACTAAAAGAAAAGTCATTTAAGTCAGACTTCTCAACTTAAAAACCAACTGGAGACGACAATGAATATAATGAAACAGTAGATTGCAATCATGATTTATCTAATGATTATTAACTCTATCCAAAGGTTCCATCGAAGATTTAAATCGAACGATTAGGTACCACTCTTTAATATAATATTTACTTAGAAGATGGGCAGCACAATTCATGGGTTTTAATGTTAAGATATGACAACTCTTTAACTCACCATTGGTTTGGATATATGATATTTTTCCGTACAAATGGAGCTCGGCTTTAAAGACAGTAATCCAAATAGGCGTTTGTATTCAAGAAAAAGGGTTTCATTTATTTGAATTCCATTAAAATCGGATTTCTCAAACGCATTACGAAGCAAAGAAAATCAAGCAAAGTTAAAAGATAGGATGATGGCGATACACTCATTCTTAGAGACCAGTGGTGATCTTTGTATATTTCCAGACTCGTAAATAGAGGCTTTCGCACCACTTAACTCAGTGGAAAGTTGATATTTTGAAGCCGGCTCTCATAAGAAACTGGCATGCCATAACCCTTCTTAACCACACCATTGAATGTGAGCAGACAGGGTTTGACCAACTCGAAGGTGTTCAAGTTGGCTACTGATCCCCCTCCCCCCCCCTCCTCCTCCCCTCCTCCCCACCCGGCGCTCAATTATATTGTAATGGGATTTCGCATTCAATTATGCTAGATCGTATCGACCTAGATATGCTATTCAATGTATTTTCGTGTTTGATAGTTTATATTTAATTAGCGAATATCGATTGCGAATTTATATATATATATATATATATATAATTAGAAGACAACAAAATAACATGGCACTAATAAGCCTGATTGTCATTTACAATTACTGTTTGCAGGTTTTATACAGCATCATATTCTGTCCGAGCATTTGTATTCTGGTCGAAATGTTTAAAATTGTATTTTTTAAAAAAATAAATGCACTTCATCCTCCTGGTCAAGTCTCTTTAGGAAACAGGTCAACTTACAACGTTAATAGCCCAAGGGTTAAGAAGAATCATGGGTATATTGGACGACTGGAAGCGCAAAAAGAAGAAAAATAAGGAATACTTGAGAAGAGGGAAAAGTCGGAACTCCCCTAGAAAAACTTGTTTCGTGATGATTGCATTCGTTCACAGAAAACACACTTGGTGTGAGTCACTATGACTCTGTCTAGTCTGAACAGACCTGCGAGTCATCAAGTGGCGGCTATGAGTTCGTTGCTCCATCATATGAAGTTCCTTGGGTAGAAGTTCAAAATCTGACCTCTGCGTTTTTGAGCAAGTTATAGTTCAGTGTTAAAACAAAATTGACTTCCTTGCTATTTTCATTCCTTTAGCCTTCCTTACAGTTGTTATTTTCCCAAAGTCCTTTTCCCCTTAGCAAAGATTCAGTTGGCGAACACATTCTCTATTTTCATATATTCAATCGATTTAAAAAATATGCCAATTACTTTGCCTTCTTTTGCAGTGGCAGAGAGAATAGAAAAGAGGTGAAATTGTTGGTCTAGAAACAGGACCGAACGAACATTTTTCAGAAGCGGAGAGCAACTGTTTAAGCGCTTTATTTGCTTCTGCAGTAAAAACTGCGAATATAAATGTCACATTTATGAAATTCTTGGAAATCATTCACCTATCTCACTTTCATCTCCCCGGAAATAATAATAAATGATATATTTTAAAAATTCCTTGGCGAATTGAAAAGGAATATAACATAAGTTGAATTCTGTTGAGCATTTTACTACAATGGCATACGTACACACTTAAATTTCTAGATTCAAAAAAATTTTCATTCAATTATGCTATAATTATTTTTTTAAATTCATATTTCTCTTTATGTATTGAGTAAGGTCTGCAGTGGGTTGCTAAACAAATAAGCCTTGACTAGACCTCAGCAATCTCTATGGCAGAATTCCCTAGCACGTATTTCCTAAGCTATCTCAAGAGTATCGAGAACACCACGTTCATCGTAGTTGTGCTGAAGTCACCGAAACAGAGCTTAGCTAATAATTCCGGTTTCGATTGCGCTGACTCCGCAATGACTATTGATTGTTTATTGGCTGAGAGGTCTCTCATCACTCATGACCTTATTTGCTCTCTAACGCGATCATCACCCTGGCCGGACGTTCCATAAAGTTGGAGCACGCATGAGATTAATTAGTTAATCGGGTTAAGGATGTGCAATCCACAGATTTTGATAATTAATACACTTTCGAAATGACTGAAAGTCGGCGTATATAGACCCATTTTGAGCATAAAAACTTGTCCTTTGTCTGGATTTACATTGGTCTGTTTACTTATTAATATTTTCTTTATATAGTTATGCACAATATGCCCTACACTGCACAGTTCTGTTCTCTTGAATGCGCTGTTCCACGGTTTCTAAAGCTGACTGAGTATTTAACCATGCCGCCTCTTATTAGTTACTCAGTATAAGTTAAAATCAACACAGTAGAGACTACTGAGTTAGTTCATGGTAAAGTACAGTAGATACTAGAAGTTAATTTCAGTAAAATAGCCGAAATATCTAAGGCTCCCCCTAATGTCATATTCCTAACTTGTGGTTCTTTTGATAGAGCCTACAACTCCTCTGACATGACTAACCCAAAGTGGATAAGCTTAGAGAAAATCCAAGGCCCTGTTACAAAAGCCAACATTACTCTCCCCATCCACAACCCTACAGAAGTCCGCATTAGTGCCATCAACGCCGTCGGTGAGAGTGATAATAAAGGGCAGTTGGTAAAACCTCCACTCTACTACCACACAGGTAAGTCGTTTAATCCTTTTAATTTTACACCGAGTTTTCAACTTCCCTGACTATGGTGTGCTGCCTTAACATCTAAAATGAAGTAAAATTAGGTGGCGACAAATATGAGATCAAATAACGAATAGAGAACCGAGTCTGACCAACATGGAATGGCCCAGTAAGACGCCGGGAATTTATTATTAAGTATATCGAATCTAATCCTCCCAGTGGCAACTATGAACGGAAAAGTATTCGAAAGCATCAATTCTTGTCTAGTCATTGAAGCCGGCTTAGTACACCGATAATACTGATTCCTCATTCGTCAACGGTTATAAACACAAAGTAGTCATGAATTATTGTTGCGTATCAAGTGATGGGCATTCTGGAACTGGTTAATGTGCAGCGAAACTGATTAACTATATTCAACAAGAGGAATAGCTTAAGAGCATTTCCCCGAAGAAGAACAAAAGGATTTCTTTCCGCTTTAGGAGTATCTAAATGAATTCGTGAAGTATTTTCTCCACTGTACGATATAACATTAATATTTCAGACTTGCAGCAATTAATTATCTATTTTTTAATAAAATTTAGACAAGAGTTGGAAAGCGCAGGATGTCTTCACCTACGGTGCAATCGGTCTTGGAGTCCTATTCCTGTTCATCCTTTTAATCGCCATTATCGCTCTTAAAAGTATGTGGAAAATTGTACAATCAGTATCACACAAAGGCCTATACAGTATTTCCTTTAATTTTAATTGTAAATCCTCTATTTATTTCTGTTTGATTAGGCTAAATAAATTATTTTGCGTTATTAAAAACAGTTCAGAGGTTTTTTGAGGTGTCACGCAAATAGCGGGAAATACGCTCAACCTCCTAAAAGCCGAACCAGCGTCACACTAGTATAAATTGCCATCGAAATTAGCTAAGTTACGTCTAGAGTAGCGAGAACACGTGAAACATCATTTAGAGAGAGTTCGCCAAAGGTGGACCTCCTCTCTTGGACAATAAAGAACTTAAGTACAGTTTGCGTTGGTGATGCAATGGTTACCACATCACTCTCCAGAGTCCGTTGACATATGTAATTGAACAAGATTGAACATCAAATGATCGGAATGGCTGATCACATTAGGTAAATTTTTGACAAGAGCAGGACTATTGCCAGAGCGTCTTCACGATGACGTCTCTTTTCTAATATGATCATTAAAAACGCCTTCCTAGCAAGGCTTGGCAACTCGATTACAACCACCAGGTCAGTGATGCTCAATAAAGACATGACTTGTTCATATGAGCGACAGCAGCTAACGTGAACTGGATTAGTGAAAGTGTTAATACTTGATTTATGCTAACTTTGCCGTTGATCTACTGTAAATTTCTTCAGCCCTTACCTTTGTTTGTCCTTCTATAAATCAAAAGCAGAATGAATTTAAATATTTTTAGAAAGTTTTGTTAAAAACATATTCGGCGAAAACTGGCACGCAGTTATGTTAGTTAAAGTTTTAAAACGCTATTAATCACTATTTACCATAAAGAACACTAACTTGTTAAAAGGCATCAGGTGATAAACTTATTGGCCCAGTGTTTGGCATTTTCAATTGCTGATCGAAATTCGTTAATAAGGTTTAATTAACCGCCATTAAAGAAGTAAGCAAAAGAACACAAGATTTTATTTTTGTAATCAGCGGTAACAAACAGAGAAACTGAAAAGTGACCCCTCCAAACCCCATATTCAAAACCAAACGGCATGACATAGACTTTGTATTGGTGTAAAATGAATTATAAAAGGAATTATTTGAAGAATTCAAATAGTGCCTTCGCGTCGGGCACAAGTTTCTTAAACCTCTGCGGACTTCTTTACTAAACCTAAGCTCTTCAATCCATACATTTCTGTACTGATTCATAATCACTTTAGGATTTGAAATACAATTCCTTCTCCTAATTTCAAAGTGTGCTAATAATTTGGTACTCTCTTGAACCAAAAGAAGTCTTATTTCTTGTTGAGGCCTTTATGGAGAGCTGATTTTCAACCGCCCCTAATATGTGGATATTGTGGACGATCAATATCAATTAAATAATTAATGACTGAAGTCAGTCTCCCTCGATTTCCTAAGAAGCGCAATCAATACCAGTCTCTTTGTCCCCACTAAATAACAACTTAAAATTTAAATAAAACCCGTCTAATAACAGTTGGTGCCATTTTTATGCGAAATCCTCATCTGGTTTATTGGGTCAGATTGAGCTGTTAAATTTAAATTAAGTGAAATGATAAATGTCTATTGATTGAAAAGAATGTCGTGAAGCTTTCACCCTCATAGGTATATGTCAGACGTATTATCAAATTATTTGATGCAAGTAAATTTTAACGGTCCTGCAAGTTAAAGATAAAAGAAATTTACAATTTTGGTCCAAGAATACTATTCTTTTTGCGCATAATACTATCGTTAATTTTATTATACCGTAGGAGTCTGGATTTATGATAAATGATTTATTTTTATGACCAAAGTTTAATTAAAAATTCTCTGCTTCTCTAGTTGAGATTCAATTGTTTATGACAATGATTCTCTGGGAAAAATTAATATTAGTTAAAATCAAGCTTGAATTTCACTTTATTTGTTTCATTTTACTTTTTGTGGGAAAAATCGACAATTAAAAACTTTTTCAATCGATTGGAGAAAATGATCGGTCAGGGGAGAGACGAACAGGGGCTAACATCTTTTAATAGATGTGAGCAGATGGACGGAAGTGGTTTTTCGACCAATAAACTCAACTTATATCTTAATATCAACTTAAACCATGGCAATGCTAATGTTAGGTACTATGAATAAAAGGGTGAAGTCCACGTAGCAAGAAGTAAAGAGATAAGGAAATGCAATTAAATCGATAAATAAATTAAGGTAGATGGGGCATCTGGTGTCTGCAACTTCAAAACACAATGAGGCGAATCAAAATTACAAGCTCGAAGCCACTCCATATTTGGTGAGTTGGTGAGAACATTCTTTGGCGTTTCGGTGACGATCGATATGAGCTATATTCATCCCTAATATAAATATACCCGCTATTTCTATCTTACAGTATTGTATTTTTAAAAAAATTGAAAATTAACAACATAGGTATCCTTTCGAGTCCTACGTGAATGCATTCACCAGCTCATTCTATGACAGTATGAACAAAATTCTTGAAAAATATAACTGATTTTAGATAGATATTTCTGTGGATGTTATTTATCACTTGAGGTAATCGTTAAATCTATGACAGGATGAAATTTTTCAAAATAATAATAAAAATCGATTCTTTTTTAATAATTAATGTTGGTTTTCGTTCAAGGAAGAAGGGGCTTTTCAAAGGGAACGAAATCTTCTTTTCTTATCAATTTCTCACGTGGCCGTGGGGCAAATGGAGGAAATATACGTTTATACAATGGATCTCTACAGGACAACAGCCTTGCAGCTACCAAAACGACAAGTCTCAGCGGTCCGGCCTTTGATTTTCTTTCTTCCGTGGAACCTGCCTGGAGTCAAGAAGTCAACTCACTCTACGGTGCTGGTGTTGCTATATCCGGAGACGCGGACGAGGGCATATTTAATCTGAACATAATACCTGCATCTCGGCTAAGGTTTCTTCATTACATCGGTTGTGGAGCTTTTGGAAAAGTCTGGGAGGGAAGATATCTCGTTTCTTCTTCAAGCTGTTCGAATCTGGAAGATCGATTTGAAAGGGTGGCTCTTAAGGTGAATACTTCCTCGCTAATAATTAATTATTTGGCTCAATGGCGCAGTATGGTCTGAAGAAAAAAAAAGATTTTTGAAAGAAATTTATTTCCCTTTATATCAACCATCTCACAGTTAAGTTGCCACCCATCCTAGACAGGGAGTAAAACAGACGTATAAATTGAAATCATCACATGGCAAATTCGCAACGAGTGTGATGGGAGGTGGAAGCTTGAATCGAATTCTAATGAAATCATTGTGTGTGATTGTGTACAAAATAGGGAGCAGGGTGAGGTCCTAGATTACGGGTTTTACTTTTAAACTGAGCTGCATCTTATAAATCAATTAAATTAAGCTCTTAAGCACTAAATTTAAAATTATGGATTAAGATGTTACTAATTGAAAATGATATTTTTTTCATGCTGTCAATAAAATATTTCGAAGACTCAAGTAAGGGGTAAGCGGAAGTGTTAGTTGAAGACAAAGAATGGAAGTACTAACACCATTGACCATTGCTTCAAATGATTCATCAGGAATCGTGATATGGGTATATTGGAATGTTCACTTCTTTCTTGATTAATATTTCTTATTGAATCATTGGCAACTATTCCAGACTTAAAATGTCAAGATTTCACTAACAGATTAGGGCATAAATTACCATATTTGGGACATTCAGAATAAATAGTAAAATTGTCTAAATTAAGAGATTGTTCATGTCATCTTCAAAAAATGGCAATTTCGTGGGCTGAAATCAGCTGATTAATTTGTACTTCGAATATTGATCCAATTTTCTTCAGATTTGCAAAATTTCGCCTATTGTACATTAAATTTTTGGCGATCTGAATTATATTTTATTAAATTTCCATTCTTGAGAAAGCAAGCATCATTCAATTTCTAACTTGAGAGAAAGGAACAGTAGAGTTGTATTACGGTATTCTTCAGTATTGCATGGATAATTTTCAATTGGATATTATTATTTTGACCTGACCTCAGCATTTCAATCTAGATATTTCCAAATTCTATTCTAAATTGCTGACTTTTTAGATTGAAATTTTTTTCCTTTGATTTCTGACCGAGGGCTGGGAATTTGCTTTGCATGTCGAGAAACAGGGAGCAACTTTACCTGTTTTGCGCCTTTGTCCAGTGATTTGTTAGGTTTCAGCTATTTTGTCCAGTTTTGAGGTAACGCATATTAATTTAAAACATAAGTTCTTGCACAGCACCCAAAATCTGGAAATCATTTTGTCTCCAAATTTCTCCTAAGGTCTCAAATCTGTTTGGCATTTATATTTCATTAGTCTACTTTATAAATTCCAAATACTAACAAGAGATTTTACTAATTTTTATTTACTTTATCATGCTAATTTTCCGATAAATCGATCTGGCCTAATCATATATATAATGCATTATTTCATGTGAGCTCTGCTTTCTTTAACATTTCCCATCGACTCTCATCTACCTGCTCTTGACAGCAAGAAAATACAAATGAATCGAACAGGCTTGACCAACTACTGAATTTAACCCACCCGAGAACATAACATATCAAGCTAAAATTTACTGGGAAAATCCTTCTACTCGGAATCCTGGATCATTTGGATAATGCGGAATGAAAGAAATCCACTTAGTTAAAAGTACATGAGCCAATAAATTCACAATTTTTACGTCCTGAAGTTCCATCAGGTTCAAATTCACGTGCTCATTAGTACTTGTTTTTTGATGCACTCCCACCATTAAAAGCGGGAAATCGATTCACTTTTCTTGGGGTAGATATACTATTTGCTGTATTACTGTGATCGAAAGCACATTCTTGTGAAAAAGAAATGGAATTTTATTTTTAGCATCTATAGTTGCCACATTGATTTCATTCGAGGAAAATGTAACTTGTAATCGACACACTACAATATCATGCGGCCATTTTGAATTCTTTCGAATTCCTGTTATTTCTGAATATCTATCTTTAGCTCTGCTGCGCCGACATTATACTTGCGATCGGTACTTGCCAGTAGTGTTTTGGGGAAGGGAGGAAGAGAGAGAGAATGTTATTCACATTGTTAAGGTGATGACATTTAAACGCCTATGAGGATAGAGTTATACAAACCAGAAGGATAAGTCTACAATCTGGATCACTCCAAGTAGCCTACCTCTCTCTCCCCCCCTCTCTCCACCTCTATTGCATAATAATAATTCGAAGAGATATTTTTGAAGGGGAAGACAAGTTAATCTCCTTTGATGTGTTTCTAGAGGTGGGCACGACAATTTGAAGAAATGGAGCATGCGCGAGGGTTGTGTACACTAAGTTACTCCATAATTGTTGCACAGATATTCTTCAATATGTCCCACTAAATTGACAGATAGACCATCTGGGGTATACTGATTTTGGGAAAGGAAGATGGTAAAGGCAGGATTTTGCCAATTTTAAATTGGGCAAATAGGTCATCTACATGACGGGGCTTTAGCGCATCAGATACAAAATATCAGCGAAGTTGTGGGCATCAGCAATGGTGATGCAAAACCTCTCATTTTTTGTCAAAATTAGAAAAAAATTCTTATCATATAATTTTAATATTTAGAAAAAAAACGAGGAATTAACCTGCGGGGTAGAATTATTCAATCAGAGTTGAGTGAGGAGATTATGAAGGTAAGGAATAATTTCAAGAGATTTTCTTACTTTGGGTTTCATAAAGTTTAATGGCTTTAATACGCCACGTCACCTTCTAGTGCTCTGAAATTGACATTTCAGGACTCCTGTCTATGGCTCCTAAGTGAGTCCTTATACATAATGTTCAGAATATACTTTGATAGAAAAAAAGCCAAGGTTCTCCGATATCAGTTGCGGTGGTTCCTAAATTGATTTGACTTTTGCCCTTTTAATTTTGTATAAATTGTTACCAAATTATGACGCCTCATATGCATTTCGATATTCTTTTCGGCTCAAAAAACTCGCCCCTTTCTTTAAAGGAAAATAGACCTCTTGTAACACGAAAGCACACTTTCAGGCCTCTCCAACCGTGTCTGTTATTCTTTTGCCTCAGTGGAGGTGATCATTGCGGGTATCCTTGTCCACAGTAGGTGGTAGCGATAGCACAAATAGCAGAAGCTGATACCGGTCAGCTAGGCAAATAAATTGTTGAAATATTTCAACAAATATGTGTGTAGATTCATGATTATTTCAAACAACCATAATTGTTTGAATTAGTGAATGCCTTTGCTTTACATAAACACAGTGGGCACCACGATTATTGACATAGGGCAGCATGAATAGAGGAACTACTTTCAGTCAATATGACAGCTAATTCATGACAGTTTAATATTTAAAAAAATGCTGTTGGTAACTTGATGGGTTAAGAACTATGGTGGTTGAAATATTTAAATAAGCCACGAAATTATAGATAGTTTTTTTTGGGGGGGGGGGGGGAGGGAGGGAGGAGGAGGAGAGTTAATTTAATTTACAAAGGTGGGCATTAAAAATTTTGTTTTAACTAAGACTGATGTCAGTTGTTAATAGGCAACTGTGTGGCAACATTTTGAAAAAAATTTACTATAATTCATATTTTCCTTATATGTATAAAAAAATTACATGCGAAGTTCTTGTGCAGATTCAAATTCTAAGCTATGATCAAGGTTTAAGTAAATTTGTGGGTGTGGGGAGGTCTAATCAAATTAAACTACAACGGCAACTCAAGTGACTGAAGTCATGAGAGAACAGTAATTCGTCCGAAAATGGTGTAAGGGGTCTTATTAAGGGAAGAGCAGTTGACGCGGCTCATTAGATGGCTATTAAAAAGAATTTTAATAGAATCGCCATTTTCTTCCCTATACTTTACGGTAACTGAGTTATAGGCCGATGTTGTTGTTGCCTAAGTTGTAGCGACTGCTTCGTTCTGGTGTTTCACGCTTAATTGGGTGTCATGGTACCCAATATGACTCACTGATGTGCAGCTGGAGGCACCCTACCACTCGTTGGTCTAGGACTGTGTATTCATGATGTTCTTACACCCCGCTGAGATTTTACCCACCCCCATAGCATTATCTTTTTAATTAGACAGATCAGCCAATTTATTTATCCAATTACCAATATCAAATTCACTTCTGGTGTTTTCTATTTTCTTCCGATAAAATTAAGTCTAGATTCTATTAATGAAATTTTAGCAAATAGTAAATTTTTGATAACCAAATACTGATAATTTATTCGCTTCGAAAAATGCGACTAATTTACTTAGAAACCAAAACTGAGGGGAGCACTATTAAATGCAGACAATAAACTGTCTGAACTTTAGCTAATTATGGGAAATTCCATTTGAGATTTCCTTTTCTTAACTTCACGCGGAATCTACTTTCACTCATTCTTTGGTTTCGCTATCCAGTTGGAAAATATGGAATGGAATTTTCGTTTCCCAACCTCTTTAAGATAAATGCCAAGAGAGAAGATGCTATAGATGGTGCGACTTTCTCCCTTATTTTGGTATTTAGCTGCTTTATTGATTTTTTTCGAAGTTCTTCTCGTCTTCTTTACAAATTAACTAGTTGGCTGGATGTAAAAGAACCATAATTTGCGATGAATCGATGAATAATTCCAGCAACTTTTGTATTGGTGGTTGTCTGTTTACCCATAAAACTGCATTGCCCTATTCTATTCGAGGCTGAATTTTGAACGAAATGATATTTAAATTTGGTAGCTTACTTTTTCATCGATAGATCCGCTTGAAGATTTGTTCAGATCGTCTTTTTCTACTTCAAGTACTTGTCATCTTTAATTGTCAATAAATTTCAAGCCCGAAATGCTTAAAATGTTGCCACTTTGGTATTCAAAACCGTTGCAGGGATTTTGTGGGCAGTAGAGATTTTTATTACCCAGAAAAAGTGAATTAGTTAAATTTAATGATTACAGAGTACCTCTAACCACGAGGGAGCTATTGAAGCAGTTCAAGCAATATCTGGAGTGTTTAACAGTGAGACAAGAATCAAAGCTTTGAAATTATCAGGCTGTCTACAATTAGAAATTCCTCTTCTTTCCTGAAAATATTTGTATACACCTGGGAACGTAACAGTTTATCTTTCTTATATAATTTCTCCTGAGAATGGATTTTACGGTTGAAGAGATAGAACTCGAATCTTAATGATCGTCATATCAAAGATTTTCTGGGCTATTTATTGATATTCCATGCCTTATTCGAAATTTCTGTGCTTCCTTTCTTGTTTTATTTCGATTTAACTGGATAACTTTCCATTCATTACCATTAGCAGAATTTTAATAATTTCTCAAATTTTCGCCATATAAATCTATTTAAGAATAAAAGCTGACCTGGAGAAAGAGAGGTCAAGGACTAATCCTGGCTTCACTTATTTCAATGATAGTATAATTAAACTGCCTCTCAGCCACTGTTAATCAAAATCGTTAAATAAATCCACGCATTTGACAAATGGAAGCACTTCAAATAGGAAAGACCAGCTCAGTTGATCCATTTGAGTGGAGAATAAGACTCACGATTTCATCTACTTGCTTCTCCGTACCACTCTTTACATTTTGAACCATAATAATGAAACATTTGTTATTGTTTGACATATTACTATTTAAATTCGAGCAATAGTTATTTTAGTTCATAGAAAATCACAAGTTTCAAAGATCCTACTTCTATATTTTCCTTTTTTTACTTTAGGTACGAAATGTTAAATCTCTTTCCGAATCGGAATTCAAAAGAGAGGCAATGCTAATGCAGAGATACCAACATGAAAATATTGTGCGTTTCTATGGTATTTCCTTGGATTCTCCAAATCACCAGTGTCTAGTTTTGGAAATGATGGATCAGGGAAATCTGCGAGAATATCTTCATCGAGCTAGGCCTCGTCTAACACCCTCTCAGGCAGAACACTTCTCGAGACAAGAGCATACGGCGAGAAGTGACCGTTCAAGCAGACAAACGGAGACCACGGAGGCTACTACGGGAGAAAGTTTCTGCAGTGGAGCTGGGGCGGTTGAACTTCATGCACTGCTGACTATCCCCGATTTGGTAAAGATTATGAGGGATATTGCAAGAGGTTGTCAATATCTGGAGGAACAGCACTTTGTTCACAGGTAAGATCCAATCATTAACAAAAATTATTCAGTATATAGTAAATAAAAACATAGCCTCGTGATGGAAACCTCATAGAATAACAAGGAAGTAAAATAACACCTGCAGAAAAAGTTATTTTATTTAACTAATACAATTAGTTATAATTAGTAATTAACTTTTCAAAGGATACGTGGGACATCATTAATGAGCCTGTGTCCCCGAGCTCTGCAGAACACTTTTAGCAATCGACCAGGCAATTATTTCTGTTATACTCTGTGACAGGAGTACATGAGGGCTCAGTATATTCCAATTTTCAGATCTATCGTTCCCCTATCTTCTTTGCATTTCCACTATACATCGAGGTGAGCAACAGAAGGTTAGTTGTTTAGAGAGTTTGATCGATGGTAGAGAGTGGGTCCAGGGAGTCTGAGATACTGATGATATGTGGGTGAAGATGTAGGGAGAAGTGAATTTATGCCTATGTATTTACGGTTTTGTACGGAGAGTCAAAATCACATTTGAATAAGAGGGGGAGAGTGGGACATGTGTGTGGCTGACTTAACATTATTAAAAATTTTGTGGCGCATTTATGCTCTTAAAACACTAGAATCGATCGACTGGATTGACTAGGCCTGACTGAGCTCATTACTAAGTCAAAATAATCAATGTTTTGCTATCTTAACGCTTTAATATGTCATTTTCAAACTTTAAAGATTAAACTGTCATGAAATCTCCAAACGGAGTTTTATTTTCCATAATTTTGAGGAATACGATTGACTAAAAATCCCTTACCCTTACTGGCAAATTAGGTATCGCATATTTTGTTAAGCTGATAATTCGCTTATAGTGTTTTAAAGATAATAATATGTTTGGGTTAAAATTAAAAGAATGGATCAGATACCAGCTTGTGGTTCTTTTGGAAAGGAAAAATGTAGATGCTGATGCTTTTTACGAAGCTACCATTTATCAAATCATGCGGTAGGTTCGTGTTTATTGAGAGGTATAAACAATGCTATAGTGCATCGTAATAAACAAAAATTATTACATTTGCTTATTTACGAAGAGAGTAAAAAATTTGAAATTTTTCGAAATTTCTGCAGCTGTGAACAATCGAGGAGATAATTGCTTCTCTGCTGTTTTAAATGTCTATATAATGTGCATATTGGCTGGCAAATTAATCTACTCCGTATCCGTATCTAATCATTCCCGTAATTCAGTAACTCTAGGGAATAGAATGGTTGTTGATGGTATCTCATAGACCCAGCTTATAGTGGTTGAGTTTTTACTAAATGATTTGCGCTGTGCTCGGCTAGCATGGTAAGATGAAAATTTTTCTCGAAACATCTATCCAGTAGCTGAGATGGCGAACAATAAAGTAATCAGATGTATCGTTTGAATGAAAATAATATGAATCGCATAAAAAGCAATTAATAAACAGATATTGACTGAATCTTACCCCCCACCGTATTATCAACATGACAACTACAGGAAGCCAAAATATAAGTCAAACGTGTATTATGGCCTTAATAGGAGACAGATCAATAGCATTGGGTAGGTCATGGAGTCTCTAAATGAAATTTTATAAGAAGCGGTCAATTGTTTTACTGGCTGTTATACTAGTTGGTATTGACATACGAAATTTTAATCACCTCTAAGAAATGTTATTCTTGCTTTGACATTTTCATAAGTATGACAATATTGATCGGATTTAAGCCAAAAACTCTAGATATTATCAATTAGATCAATAATAGAATAACTTACCTTAAGTGATGTAGTGGTTTGTACATTATCAGAAATTTGGTTTCCGTTAAGGAGACGGTAATAATGGACATATACTAATGAGAATTAATTTTGAAACTATTGTTGCTTGAAGTCATCACTGCAGATGATTTCAATACCTAGCTATTGTTCATTAACGCTAATTATTATACAAAATGTGTGAGGAATGTCATATTTAGTGAAAACGACTAGTTATCCTCAGGAGAATATCAAAGCGCGCCAAATAGTAGAAAAAAGATTTTTATGACATATAATTCGGATTTGGATCTGCAGAGTGTATAGTCACGGATACGATGACAAGCAATGTAGCCACAGTGGGTGGCAAGACCAGCCTCACTGAGTAAACGTTTTATGCACAGGTTTTGAATTATATAAAATAATTTTCACCAGATTGGTGTCAGAGTAGGTCACAGGAGGAGGGTTTGATTATTTTGAACTAAATAAATATTAATTAAACCACGTCGAGTAAAGTAAGCAATGAAACGATGAAATTAAGCATAATCAAATTAATAAGTTAGCATGAGAAAATTAAAATTGGGCTTACTTGACTTTCTTTAATGCTCAGATCGATCAGTAGAGCTAAGGTTCTAACCCATTTTATAAGGTAACATATCCGAAGGTGCAGTATGAGAATAAGGTTATAAACATTCTTGATAATGTAGATCAGTAATATTTAATCTTTACTTGGAATCTCAGAATAGCATATTATTAGTAACAGCAACCCATGAATTAGAAAACTAGCAAACCATGCACACACCACGTTCACATCATCTTCCTCTCATAGTTACATCCCATTGTATATATTGTAAGGACGAGGTTGATATGATACAAATTATCATTCATTATCCTTTTTTGGACATTTTTTAGAGATATCGCAGCTAGGAATTGCCTAGTGAGTCATAATCACGAGAGTGGTCGCATTGTCAAATTGTGTGACTTTGGGTTGGCGCGCGATATTTACAAAAATGACTACTACAGAAAGAGGAATGAACCCAAGCTACCTGTTCGATGGATGTCTCCAGAAGCCATTCTTGAGGGTCTCTTTACAAGTAAATCGGATATATGGTAAGGGAATTTGCGATACTATGAGTTTATCTAAGCAAATGTGTTTACAAGATTTTGTCTTAAAAGCTGTGATTTAGGCAGAATAGCTTACTGAAATAAAATAACACTATTTATTTGTACATAATATGATAATTCTGCTCATTAGCAATACCTACGAAATTTTCTTGCCTGTTTCAAATTAAAAATTGCTTTAAAAATGTAAATATATTGAACTTACCACGCGTCTTTTTTAGTGAATCTATATTACTCTCAAATTTAAATTTCTTATCTTCTAATTAATTGTAATTATAACCAACAGCAAAATTAATATAAAGGAGGGGAATACATTAGCCCTTACAAAAAAATTGTGTGGATGCCTCCATCGAACTGTAAATTGTCATCAGTGAAATTCGTGAAAGAGAAGAGGAAAATAAATAGAAGATGCGGAAATATCAACTTGCGTTGAAGAAGTGTATTCCTTTATTAATGGGCGATCATTCATTACAATCAACCATTTTTAGCACTGGAATTAGGAAGACTTATTGCTAACTTCTAGACCCTTCAATGATGCTAGCTTTTGAGTATTATGGGATTTATCCAAACTATCCATCTCAGTAATGTCAAACTACAATCAGATATAAATTTAGAAATTTGAGTCACTTTTATCTAAGTATACGGAGTGTGCATATAACCGCATACATGGACCGTAAATGCTTAGAGTATAATCAGAACAATTTCTTCAAACTAACCAGAGTATATGTAGCTGCATGTTCGTTACATGGAATTTTGTTGATAGTATAGGAGAAATTCTAGGCAGCATGTGTTTGACATACAGTCAAGATACTATGGATAAAAGTTGATTTGAATCCAGACAATGTGAGCGGATTTCGTAATCATTTATCATGAATCTAAATTTAAAACTTGAAGTTCCAAACGTACTGTAATAACATTATAAGGGCTTTAAAATGGATTTTTTGAATAATCAGTTTAAAATAGTATGATATTCCATAAAGAAGCAACGTCATACTTTTACAGGTAATACTGAATAAGGAAAGTTAGGACTTCCTTTCATCACAAAAGGTAGTTGGAAGAAAATTAACATTGTGGACAATTTTTAGAATAAAAGCCATCCGAACTTCACAAAAATAAACACCATGTACTTTTAAGTCATTTCAAAAAGGTGAATATTTGACATGAAGGCAAAATAATTGAACATATTTGATGTCTGATGATTATTGTCTGCTAAAAGTGGCATTTGGTTTGATTAAACAAAGATGAAGATGAATTCATTATTGAATTAATAGGTGAAGAACTATTGATATTACTTTAATTAGGGACTATTTTCATTCTCTACTTAAGCGAGTTTGGGTAAAATGACTAGAAGCGGAAATTGGATGCTCTTTTTGCACCGATAATAGAGTCCGCATTAATTTTATTAGAATTTAAACATGAGATATTTTAATAAAAACGCGGTCAAAAGTGAATTTTATTGTGTGTTTTTAAAGTGCTTTCTTCGTCACACCTACCTTACCATCACCACTTACCTAAGACGCATTACAAATCTAATTGGAATTGGCGTAATTTAGCTTACAACGCGGCTTAAAATTCAACTTTAATTAAAATCTCATAACAAGGTGCCTACAAAAAAACCTTCCATTTAATAAATTGTTTAAAAATATGTTCTTTCAATACATCTTAGCTCTAGATTCTTCAAATTTGTGAAGGAGTCTTGAGGATATGCCTTCATCTGCAAACAGGTGTGTTCCGGAATTATGAAAAGAATTTTATCAGCAAAAGTGCATTGAAGGAGTGGAAGCAAATTGTAGTTCAATACATGAGGGAGAAAATTTAATAATTTTCATTTACTACAATAGGAGATTATTTCAGCTTGAAAAGGAACTGATATAACAGTAACTGCTCTTGGGGTGAATTTCAAATTATAAGTGTTTGCAGAAATTGCAATATGACAACAATCTCCTATTTTTCATTTGAATTTGCTGTTTTGTTGACTTTTTCTGCTTTGATCTGTTTTCATTTATTTGCAATGCAAACAATGATTTTAACAGAAGCTGGAATTTCATTTCATTCTAGATTGAAATCTATATTTCAAAAGTTTAACCAATTAGTATTTACAATTGAAGCAGCTACTCGAATTTACTTGACCTGTTAAATATTGGAGAATTTGATGCAATTTAAAAGAAAACAGAGCAATCTACCGGAAATAATGCAACAAACCTTAATTTTTTACTCGAGTTAAGGGTACACAAAACATATAAGTCTATCAAGAGCTATTGTTCGTATCTATGTCACTGACGTACTCAGATGCTCGTTTAAATTCTCTTAAATGGCGGATGCTGGTACAGGTACGTTCGTTTTCAGTCTAAAGCTATGGCTATTTCAGTTCATTTTTATAATTACCGTGTTGCGGGAAGAATTACTCTCACTTGAAAGCAAAGCATGTAATTCGAGTGATGAATTTCCACATAGTATGGCATAAAATGTACACTAAGTACCTCTGCTTTGGTTTCAACGTTATAGTCAACTTCCCGTCCCCTTCCAAACTCACATTTTAATGCTGCTCTTAACTATGGCTGCAATAGTACATTAGAAAAATAAACCTTTCTGTTGTCAATAGTTCATATGTGACTCCCTTTTGCATTGGCTCCTTCATGTGTATGTGCGTGTGTGTGTGAAGGAGACTCTATTATTTCGTACTGCTTATCCAAGTTGAACCCGAATGCTTTTGTAATGCGATTACTCTGCCTTCAAATCCTACAATTCAGTCGCTAAACTGAGTGGGGCCAAGCTAAAAGAGATCCCTTGTCCTATATCACATTGAAAGTGATATTGAGCGCTTGCGGAGAGTTACGTGATGTTCTACATCCATTCTGCTTCACCTATTTGGTGTTTTGTAGGCACTGATTAATCACGATTGTGAATAGAGTCCAGCGGAATTTCGTCTTCAATCGAACAAAGAGAGCTTATTTTTGAAACTTACTTGGGTTGTAAATCGTTTGCAACGTTAATTGAAGCATTCATAGCAAAATGTTGTCTAGAAAATGTTAGCTAAATTCAGCGTTTCAGGCTCAGCCCCTAACGCCAAATGTAACTGTGGAGCTACGGTTTATTCAGTGAAAAAATATTCAACATGTTCACGGGACTAAATGGAAGTCAGCCAGACGTCTATCATCAAAATTAAACATCAAGCAAACGTGAAGGCAGTTGCACAGGCCAGCGTACCAAGTAAGAGTGGAACAAGCATTTCACCTACAGTCCTCACAAAAAGACAATATCGGTGTGAATGTTTACTTATTCATGTCACTGGTGGTTATTTGGATCCAGTTTTTTCACAAACGAAGCCTGGTTCCACCTCAGCGAATATAATAATTCTTGAAACACTCACTATTGGTCATAAGGCAATTCCGGGGAACACTTTAATGTGCTACCACATGATGGAAAAATAGGCATTTGGTATGCAGTTTCAGCCCGGCGGATTGTATGCGCAAATTTCTTTGTGAACTCTCAAGTGTCTGTAGCGGAATTGTTGTAGCTACTCATTGCGCACCTAACGGAGAAAGAACGAGTTTCCGTTTACAGTAAGATAGTGCTACGGAGCTTGCTTCACGGCTTTCAGTTGCATACGTCCACGAAGTTTTCAGAGAAGAGCCTACAGTCACGGCAGGATTGTGGCCTATAAGATCACCCTATCTGACAACCTTTGATTTTTATTTGTAGGAAATTTTTGAGGATAAAGTGTACCCTAATGACCCATATACATTTGAAGAGTTGAAAATGAACATTTGCAATAAGATTGAGGAAATCACAAGAAATTAATTATAAATATTTTCCCAAAACATTAAGACGTCCTGACTTTTGTGACAGAGTTCATCAATGAACACTTTCGACACTTGCTGCTATTTATAATATTCGGTGTTTACTATTTCTAAATAAAAATATAATATTCGGTTGCCTTTCTGGGTTTCCACGAGACCTCTTTTTATCTTGGTCATCCGATAGGAAGTAATTCATTTCATCCAGAAAATCACTACAAAATGTACTCTATATTTTTTATCGAAGAAGTATTCATCACGGTTGGTAGAGAAAGCTACTTTCCACAACGATTTGGCTCATTTCAAGCTAGTTAATATTTATGCATGTAAATACCTACAACAAGCAAAACCATGAAACAGTAGTTTACTGATACCGTGTAAAGGAAATCAAAATGCAAAAGTTGCCATAATATTGCTTGACGATACCATTTCTATGCATATTGGTGTATAAATAATGATAAGCATGCCTTCAATGCATTTCTCCGGGCTCCCGGGCGCTTCACTGTGAACAGTTGTTTTTACCGTAAAATATATAACACTATTGAAGCTTAAAAGATATTTACCCGTGCACTTATACCCTCAACAAAGCTAAAAGTTTTCCCAGGATTTAGACTAAGTTAAGATCCTCAAAATATGTGGAAATAACGATTTTGAACTTATAGCACATGATTAATAAGAGTCTAATTTCATTTGTTGAGAATACAAAACACCGATTCCACTTGTCATTAAGCATACGGATGATTTAATTGAATTAGTGACCAAAGTAGCAAATTGACTTTACGTTATTATTTTTGTTAAAAATTGACTAATATCTTATTTATTGCTACTTAAATACATTGTTATTGTTATTTGTTATTGAGTGCCTGAAGAGAAAATATGTAGGAATTGTTTCATTGCCTAAAATAAACCAATGAAATCGTTTCTCCGATATTTTCATTGATATTAAATAAGATAAATATATGTATTAATGAAAATTATCTTAACTTTTCGTTATTTTGTAAGCAAAGATTTTCCTTTATTTTAATTGCAAACGAAGGATTACTTCCAAATTTTGAACATATACACTTCGTAGGAAATGTTAATAAACTTTGCCACACGCTGGAACACAATTAAATGCTACCTTCTAACACGAGTGTAAACAATATGCTTTCAAGGATTTATTCATCGGTAGACAACAAAGAAAGGCGATTCCATTCAGCGACGGCTGCGGCGGCGGCAGTTGTAGCAGAAATATGGTATTTCAGCCCAATGGGCAGTATTTTCCCACTGACCAGGGCAAATGATGTATCAGTTTCCCTGAAAATTCTCCCTCTCATTCGGTTGGCAATTTATTATTATTGTCGTAAATGCATGAAACTATGAAACGAGTGTGGTTGTTAGAGGCAGCAAATTTGAAAATGAAAAGGTGTTTTGATAAGGAAAATTCTTTCTTGTAAATTAATAAGAAAGTCTTTGCATTTGGATCCCCATAAAAGTTTGTCAAGTTCGCTTACATCAAAACATGCAGACAACCAAAAACGAAACACAGAGAGAGAATTGTGGCTAAGGCAAATCTGGAAGTAATCTCAGGGGATCATTGTTGAGGAAGATTTGCCATGACTGGAATATTCAATAACTGAGGCTTTTGTCTTCATTGAAAGTCGCGCAGGTAGTCTGGAAGTCAATAGGTTGTTTATTTCGCTTCGTGTTTGCTAATGCTAGTCGGGTATTTTATTTATTATTCAGGGCATTGGAAAACTACACTTTGTCCTTGTGGTGTTCAATATAAACACTTGAAACGTAAAACATTTCATTACGAGTTCGAGGCGAGGAAAATACGTTGGAGAAAGGATTAAAGTTAGATAGTCAAAATAAGCTAAAATATTTGATTATTGATTTCATATTTTTCCCTTCTTACATTTTGTATAGAGTTCACCGATCTATCTTCTGACATTTTCGATGCTTGATTTCTAAGACCTGTCCCCTGATGCCTTCTAAATGAATTTCTCAAGCTTTAGTTGAATGAATGTTAAACCACCTTGTATAATGGTCATGGTGGAGCACACCAATGATCAGTGCACCATACTGGGGAGCTAAATCTTGTCGTCTTAGTCTTAAACCCATTTTATAACTCTCCCATTTGTCAAAGTTTTTAACTCATGACTTTTAATACATCAGTATTGCAAGGAGATCTAGGTACCTCAATATAGATCGAATATGTTGTTTGGCGAGAATGAGAAGGAGGTTGGAATGTAGAATCCAAATGAAAAATCTACTCCACAATTGTCCAAATATCAAACACAAATAAAAGGTTTTAGAAAAGAAAGGAATTCGTTTGCATGGTTATTGAATTTCATCAATCCTAAGAAGACCTGTGTGAGATCAGAAGATGCTACCGAATGGATCATCACAGAAACTCAGACATTCCTCAAATTGATAGAATTTATTGTCCTGCGGATGGTTGTTTCGAGTCCCAGGCAAAAAGATAATGGTTATGAAATAAACTGAAAATACCCCACTTAGAATTTTGGTTTGGCTTTGATAAGAAATATTTTAAAAAATACGAAAGGACATTTGAATTCCCACAATTACATATTTTTACCCCAAATAACTCTCAAAGCAATAGATTTGCTATCATAATTATTCAACATATTAGTCTCATATTATGCTATTTGTCAGTTTGTTGCATTTGATTTGAAATACCTATTTAGCAAAACATTGCGGGCTCCTTTAAATTTTCTCAGCAAATGAAATTTATTCATTGCAAACAGATGGTAAGGTCAATTGGACATTTTCACTTTTTTACTAGATGAGATAGCATCTCACTTTTATTCAAGCTGTTAATTTGGAATCCACATGCCTTTAATGTTTACTTGAATGATTATAGATGACGGCGGTAGCAATGAAGTATTTTTTTATAATTTTATAATTGAGAAAAAATAGTGAATCACTGACCACGTTTTTTAAGTATACCTGTTGATGTTGCGTTGTGTTCCTTAATAAAGAACACATAATAATAGCACTGAATAAAGGAAATTATTACTTAAACTTACCATAAAATGTAATTGTTGCTAATTTGGAAACAAATTGGTCACGTTTTAGTTTTCAATGCATTATCTTCGTTTCTTGGTAAAGTAGATCAATGGAATTATTTATAAGTAACTTTTTCTATTAATATCCCAGTCTACATCTAATAAAGTAAACTTATTGTATTAATTAAAACTGTTGTTAAGATATTATTAAATTAGTTTTTTTCCATTTTACCTGAAGGGCCTACGCAGTAACATGTTGGGAGGTGATGTCTCTAGGCGCCGACCCCTTCTATGGACAGGTGAATTTGGAAGTCATTAACCTCATTCTCAACGGCAATGTCTTGTCAAAACCTGACAACTGCCCAACTACCTTGTAAGCTTCATTGAAAAGATGTTTCTACAATCAAATGGGATATGTTTAGACAGGTAGTACGCAGAGTTCAATATGATATTTACTGAAAGTAGAAAGGCAGATTAGGGGGACATTGGTATTGAAAGTAAAATTTCCAAATGTCTCCAACCGAGGTAATGGTCATTTTACTATTAAAGACCCACTCCCTTCCACTGGATTTCACCATTGAAATCGAGTTGGAGGGAATGATATTTAGGCTTCAAGTTCATAATTTCGACATTAAAATTTGTCCGATAACAACAATCCTTTATCTCATTTAATTATTAATCAAGTGGTAAAAAAGGTCAGTGTCTGAGAACATCAAGGAACATTCAGGTTTCAACTATATTTCGTCATAAATACATTCACAAAACGGAGTCCATAAATATTTCCAAAATATTTACCCTTCTCACAGAAATGAAAATGTGTTATTTTCCACTTAGTCAAATTACTAAATTGCATGCCGCGGACTACTTCTATATTGTTTTCATTTTTTTCCATATTTTATTTTATTTTGCCATTTATTGAGGATAAACACAATGGTGTTTAGTAAAACAAAATATTCTTATTTCTTTAGGTACGACCATATGCTGCAGTGCTGGAGTCGATTTCCGGAGATTCGTCCAACGTTTGCCGAAGTCTGTCGAAAAATGGATGAATTTGTGGAAGTTTCCAATAATGCTGATAGTCCATTCTCTGGGCCTTATATCTATCGTGTTCCCATTGGTACTTCAACAATCCGTAAGATCTCACCCTTTGAACACTATTTATATATTCTTTATATAAACATAAACGCTTTTTTGGAACAAATTATAACAAGAAGTATGATTAAATTTAAAGATCAAATATTCAATCATTTTTAGAAGATGTTTAGTTCAAGGTATATCGTTTACAGTTTTTTTTAATTTTACTTAACATATGTCTGGTATTTCTAAATTTAAAACGACATACGGATGAAATTTTTAAAAACTTCAAAATCTAACTTGCAGAAAAAATTGAAAATCAGCTTCATTTTCCAATTTATATCACAAAATTTTATAACTTGTTTCCGTTGTTGCATAAACAAATGTATCCAAAAATAAACTCCGAAAAGTCCTGTTGTTGTAAATTAATTGTTTGCTTTCCAAAATACCTCATTTGTAATACATTTCATAATCGGTACTATCAAGAATTCGCCTTTCCGCACTGTAATGCAAAAATTACAAAACGTCTTTGTGGATGAACAATAAGGTAGTGTAGTATGGTATGATTGTCCACTTGGAGATCAAATTTATTATTTCTACGATTTTTCAATATTATCACTCCAGCAATATAAAATACGCTAGTGTAATAAGATTATGTCAAAGTGCTCCTTCTACTTGATTAAAAAAAATTAAATCTGCACGGTAGAAGCCTACTTACTAGGAGAGCGGGTAATAAAAATAAAATGCTAAGAGTTCTCTACCTTGAACTAAAACTCCGCCTTTCACACGTCGATGTTGAATACCTGGAATATCTTGTAACCTTCAATATACAATATGGCCGGTGTTTAAGCGATTTAGCACTGAGAGAAACTACGCGGAACAATTCTGCTTTACTAACATAAACCTAGATGTTAGTTAAGAGAAAGAGAGCGTTAGCTGAACATGTGCCGATAACATATTAGTAGCTATACACAATATCCAAGTAGATTATGGATTGAATTTGGCTACATAAATAACTCATTTATAAGCTGATAGTGTCCCGAAAATCAGAACTCACCTCGTATCTCTTGAATACCACTGCATAATCAATAGTGACTTATCTTTACGTTCGTACTAATGACTAATGATTGCAGTCTTTGTGTTTCTTGTTTCTTAAGTTAAATTTATTAATCTCTGTATACAGCTTCTCAGCAAATACTTTCGGTTGGTGACGCAGAATGGCAGCGCCCTAAAGCTACTGATTCCTCCATGACACCACGAGCAAATGACTCTGCTGTGAATCTTATTCATTCAAACTCTCTGAGTATGTCACACCGAGGGGATGGCGCCACCCCGTATCGAACTCATAGCCTTCAACACCCTCGACCTGAAACTCTCAGAGATCCGGAGGATCATTTCTCAGGTACATTCTACTTCAATTCCCAACAGCCTCAGTTACAAGATCAACAAATGGCAGTAGCACAACCGATAATGCAACCGTACACTCGTCAGGCTAGTTTAACTGAATGTCCAGTCAGGCGTGGGCCACCAGTATTGCAAAGACAACTTAGCGATAGGTATCAGTATAACAGGGATCATACTGAAGTTGATTCTATGGGGTAAGTACCAAAGAATTGTATAATGTCATTAAACGCAAAACATAAAATACACAATATATGTCCCAAGAAAGTAATTTGTCTAAATCATGCAATTTTATAAAAGTATTTCGTGCTATAATTGAGGTCGATCCGTAATGGAAATATATTCATGTTTACCCGATGCTATGGCTAAATAATTAAAATAAAAATCCAATTCTTCTCAGTATTTATTTAAGCGAAAATGAACAGCGAAAAGTATGGCTATTTTCTTTATGAACTAACAAATTTTAAGTGGAACTTAGTTGAATTGTTAATTCGCTCAAGCAAAAGTTTTGACTGCAATGCCCTCAAATTTGCTTTTTTATTTCTCCATGAAATCGAATCTTGGTATGGTGGCATTCCAACTTTGTCTTTTGAGTCCTGATAGGTCTTGCTGTGGTAGATGTTTGTACTGAAGGCGGGATGAAATTTAGCATGATGAAACTTGTTAATATTACTTGTGAACATAATTTAACTGTGAGAACAAATAAGTGCCGATTTAACTTTACATCGATTAAGTTAAGAAATATTTATTACCTCACTAGCTATCACTTGAATGACTAAGTCCAAGGTAGTTTCCTTGTGCAAAAGTTGTTTTGATTCACTTTGACAAATGAAATGAAATGCCATTTTATTATGGCATGTTTCAAATTGCCAAGAGTGGCTTTGTATTGAAGGCCAAATTTATTATTCTCTCTAGCTAAAAGGGCAATGTTCTTTTAATGAATCATTTGCAACATGTACTACATGTGTATCGCCAAATAAATTTTCCAACTGTTTTCACAGAAAATTAACTTCATTTAATAGACTAAGATGATGAACAAGAAATAAAAAAACTGCTGTTTCGCGCACGACTTGTAACGTTAATTTAACGCAATAATAGCGAGAAATATGAATGGAATAAGCGCAAACGAAATTTTTCCGTCGTCAATTAATAAAATCATTAATTTGAAAAAAAGTTAAGTGCCATGAAGTGATAATGATTACCTTGTATGTAAGATTGAGTCGTGACTTTATAATTATTAATTACTGTAGATATGAACGTCCTGCACTTACAATGAGTCCCTATTTTACAACTCTCCAACACCGCTATCGCCGCACCACCAGTTCAGTACAACAATTCAACCCCAGGTCTCATCCTCAATATGCCATTCCTGCTCGACCCCCTCTTACACGTGACACCAATTATGGTATTATGCATCACTCACTCTATGTCGGCCGTCTCAATACCCAGACAAATAATCACGTGCTTCAAACTGCCCAATACTATACGCATCCACAGGATGATGCCGAAAGGGGTACTTGCTACTAACACTAATTCAGTAGCATGCAAATATAGAAATAAAATGTTCGCTTTCTCTTGTAGATTTATAAAGACGCACACCGAATGACACGTCGTCTATCGACATTTCTATAAGATACCGCGTAACCCAGTGTACCTTTTATATTGTAATCTTCACCATCTCCAACACTCATCATGCAAGTGTAAACAATATCTGACTTCCGGTTATGTAGTTTATCAGTGACTTCGTTTTAAATGAAATAAATATTAATTGAAATTACTGCAGGCTTTTATTATAAAATTACATCTATTCTTGTTTCAAATATAAAGTAACAATTTATGAGCTTCTTTAAATTGCATTATTAATTAAAATAACAGTTATATTTAAAAAAACAAGCATCTATTCGCCCATGGAACATCGTATAGTGAATAAATAAATAAATAATTGCGAATGGAAACAAAATTTAGTGGATGCAGTTCGAAAGTATTTGTAAAGCGTTCTCTGATCGCCTGAAAATAAGGCATTATATGAATGCGAAATATTCTATAAAGAACCCAATTGACATTCCAAATTTGCATAAAGTTAATATATTTAAAACCGACAAACTGAAACTAGGGCTTTACACTCCAAGTCGTTTGAATGTATGAAGGGGTAGACTGAAAATAGTCTCTGTGCCAAGATTCACAAGTATGGAAAGGCTCCTGAAGCTGGCTAAGCTACCTCAACAATATAGAGGAAACAAATGTATGACCTAGAATACGTTTACTTGGGCTGTGTGTTACTGATACGGAGCTTAGTCAATAAATACAATTTTGGCACATCTAACCATGCCGTGACTATTAATTGTTCTTCTCCTTAGAAATCCTTAACCGACTCTAAGATTTCGTAAGAAATTACGCGTAAAATACGTTTATTTAGGTGATACTATGCTGGGGTGTATATCGGCCATGTCTTGGTTGACAGAAGCTTGGTTATTATATACACTTTCGGCTATAATAACAAAGTAATGACTTTGTTTATTGATTTGTCGAAAGGTCTCTGTACTCTGATTGGTCTCTGATTGGCATCACGTCGGTAACATTCCAATATATTTGAACATGCAGGCGCATCTTTACTTCAGCCATGCCAGTGTTGCGTTTACCACAAGTATGAGAAGTAATGTAATTAAATCTATTTGAATAAAGAGAATTCGAGGAGAAATTTAAAGGAGGAAAATGTACAAGAATTATAATTTAAAGATAAATTTTTTAAATTATCCGTAACAAATCTCCACTTTAGTACTTCCAATAACTTAATAACTATTTCAAGTTTGATATAGTTGGTCCGTTCATATTTTTACGAAGTTCCTTCCCGCCAGTACGATAGGAGATAAAGAATTGCTATAACGATTTTTAAACCTCAGGATTGAACGTTCTCTAACAAAAATTCTTCATAGTGATTATGATTATATGTTGCAAGTGGGTTGGTGGTGCTAGAGGTTTAGAAACAGGATCCCTGAAATTTAATCCAGATTAGTTGAGTTCTGCAAGAGCCCATATATTATGATTCAGAGTTTTGGTTTGTTGCGCTTATGTTCAGTAGAAGAATATACTTAAATATACGTTGATATTTTCTTTTTTTGGAAAGGAATGGTTATAATATTGTATCGTAGTTGTTACTTGATTAATTTTAGAATGTATCAAATCATTATTCTAATATAACCGCAGGAACTATAAAACACTACTTTTTTATTAGACCGCCGGAATACGCAACTATATTTAAAAACAATTTCAAGTTGTTTCGCAATACCTGTGTCTGACGAATTACATCAAAATATAAATGTTCTATACTTTAAACAATTTCCCTTACGAGTACCAATGAAGTGAATGTTGCGTTTACAGCGTTGCTTAATTTACACAATTTGAACCGAAGTTAGTTCAAACTCATCATACTTCACTTATCACTGTTCTAGTTGATACAAGAAAGGTTGTATCATCACTACTAAACAATTCTTATGGAAAATAAATGAGACAATGGAATAAAAGCGCTAAAAGAAAGCCAAAAAACTAAAATTAAATGCTTATAAAATGTGTAATCGAGTTTTTCAATACAAAGTACTTTTCATGCCATAAAAGGTTTTGAAATACGGTTAAAACTATAATAGGGTACCTGCTTTAGTACCTTCTCGAAGCATACTAGTAAAGTTGGATCTCAACTTTTATCGAGTGTTACTAGGATCAACTAAGATTTAGTGAGATTTAAGAATGTGTAAACAAATATTAAGAAGTATTTTATTAGTAACGCTTAAGATGGAAAATCGATTAGCAATCTATTTAAGGTGTTAGACATATAAATATTCAAGACTTCTAAAAACAACTTTATTTTAAATTTAAAACAAATCTAATGAGAATGTAGATATCTACTATTTGTCTTAATTTGTCTATTTTTGGATTCAAAATACATGATAATGACCTTCGTATCTGACCTTAGAATTGTGAAAGACTGCTAGGTGTCTGTTATTTTGGCTAATAGAAGTGCTTTTGCAAGAAATAATCGAGATTTCCTGGTCTTATATCCATAAAGTATAAATTTTTCTATTCCTTTTCATTTGTTAATTTTTCTCACCCTATATTGCTTGGTTTTTTGGTTAGCTTTTTAGTAATGGTTCGCATATTGCTTGCGCTTCCTTCTATAGTTCGGCATACTTTCACACGTAACTTTTCTCATCTATCGTCTGCTCCGACAATTCCTCAGAATGCTAAGCAACGTCCCGTTGAATTTCAAGATGAATTAGTAAAGAAGCTTGTGTGTGAAGAGTTGATAACGATCCCCGATTTCATTACAGAAGAAGAAGAACTGAGTCTCCTCTCTGAAATCGACCCAGTTCTTACCAGAGCTCGTTATCAAACTGCTCACTGGGACGATGTAAGTTTTAGATATTCCTGATCAATTATTTTTTACTTAGGCCATTCTAGATTTCCGCGAAACTGAGAGAAAGAGCTGGCGTACGGTGAATCGTCCAATAATTGATCGATTGCGTCAAAAAACACTGGAGATTCTTATGGTAGAACCACGCCCTAAAGGCGTTCCGACGGCATCCAGTTTTGACGATCTCCTCCCCAGTATTCATGTGCTTGATCTTGCTCCGACTGGATGGATTAAGCCACATGTGGATAGCATTCGGGTACGTGAGCCACTAATAGCACTGAAATTGTTGCTTTATTCAATTTTCGCAAGGATTACGTTACCTTAAAATTAATCCTTGCTATTTTAATCGCTGTGTTTTCCCATTTCTGAAAGTGTCTTCCTTCTATAGTATTAGGTATACAACTTTGCTCTCGCCGTTTTTTTTAATTCGAGGCCTTATTACAACAAAACGCTTACATACATTAAGTTTCAAAGTGTTGTCTACCGTTAGCTACAACTTTGGCCCATTTTTCGGGCAGAAGGCGAAAAAATTTTTCACCTTTCGATAAGATCCATGAGTCGATCCAATTTTTCGCTTCTTCATGCGAACTGAAGTGTTGGTCAGCCAGGCTGTGTGCCTTAACGACCTCTTATGATACATTAATACGTAATCCAATTTGGAAATAAATTCACTCATACATTTAAAACTCAAAATTTGATTTTATTACTTGAATATATTTTTAATACAATTCATACTTTGTTTTCCAGTTCTGCGGTCCCCTGGTTGCTGTTCTATCTCTTCTCTCAGACAGCGTCGCCCGATTCACCGTAGCCCCTGAAAGTGAAGTTGCCCCAGTAACATCTAATTTCCCCGCCGCAAGAATGGATTTAAAGTTACCTCCCCCCGGTGCTTCTACAGACATTTGGGTCCGCCGCCGAATGCTCTACGTGATGCGTGGAGCCACGAGGTATCGGTTAACACATGCCATCCTTCCCAACGATAGTCCTAACCCATCCACACACGATGGTAGCCTGGTCCATCGGGAGAGACGTATCACTGTTATGTGTCGACCTCGACCTGAGTGCGTTACAAATCATTCAAGTTCTTCTTATTCCTATGGACAAATATCGTAAATTAGGTGATATTTGCAATAAAGTGCAGTCTAGTCTACCTTACTGGGACGTTCATTTTTTTGAAGTTTAAAGTTCGCAGTCGAAATTGGGCACAAATATATTCATAATCATTTTTCTTTTTAGTTTTATCTTCGGGCTATCTAGTTTCATCATTAATCGCAACTGGTAATAGAATTTCTCGATCACTTTCGTGCCCCTTAGTCCCTATCATTCATAGAGTAGATAGATAGCATAAAGCAGGAATATTTCGAATGTCCACTAACTCAGCAGCTTCGATGGATATTGCTATTTCGAGATTATTCCATTGCTTGAGTACAGTTCGCCAAATGAGTATTATATAGTGTGTGGCATCTCATCTCTACTTTGCAAGCACAGATTTCGGGACTCACGTTTCCCCAGGTTTACTCGTCTCTCACACAGCCGCGTGCCCAAGCATAGCACGATTTATCCTATCAGTAATTTTAATATATTTTCAATCGGGTTATACAAAATGAAGTTGAACCTGTCATTTAAAATAAACATTGCTGAAATTCTGCACTTTTTCCCTCTCGCCTTTAGGAAATTATGAAGATAGTTAATTCCCCGGGCCTCTTATCTTCTATTAACACATAGTTGCTTATCTACATTCGTCTGAAATCTTCCTCGATAGCATCTTTCTAGGCGTTGTTTTGTACAAAGATAGTTTGCTTTTAGCATCCGATAGTGGGATTGAATTCAAAAATGTTGAAATTTTTGCTGCCATACAAATAAAGAGTTTGGTATCTGCCCTTCCTAACTCCAAATTAAATAATGGCAAATCAGGAGTTATCGAGATATTTACACTGAATTATTGGTTTTAATTAATTTTTTATTAAAGTTCTTTTGCGGCTTATCTAACTGCTTTTTCAACTGAATTACGTAATTAATTTGTCTTGCTTACTTCTTTTTTATGCAGTAGTAACACATTTTTTTTCTATTTCACTATTTTAGTCCCGAGGAATTCACAACTTGCTGAGATACATCCAACTATATTTTATTTTTTTTTAATTTTTGCTATTAAAATTTCTGATTTAAAAGAAAATTTCCTAGTGATAAGAGCAGGATCCATCTGCGGGAATCTGGAGGAATGTCAGTTGACTCCTTTTTTCAAACTGCTGTAATTTGTTAGCTTTTGGTTTGGGTTCGAATGAGTATTTTGGCACCGGCTTTCTTCATCACGACCATATGTTGGAAATCTTGCTTTTTGGTTCAATCTTCAACTTTTTTGAATCCCGGCCTCGTATTATTCTCGCTGGTCATGCGGGGTCTTACAATTCGATCTAAAGGATAATTCCTATTACGATTTTGGAAAACGCAGGTGATAATAAAAAAGTACATAAGTAGAAGTCGTTAATGTAGTGTGGATAGCCTAAGATGTAGACCTAAGTAGGAAGAAAATAAGCTAAGCTAACGATTACATCCACCGACAGAACGGCCTCGCCAATAAAAGCACTCAGTCACTCGCTGTCAGCAAATAGATGGACAGTTAGTAGCCTCCGACGGCATGCTGTCACCTGTGTCGCTTTCCTCTTATGTTCTTTCCATTCCTCAACCCCTCCCCCATTCAATTCTAAACGGGGTTTTATTTAACTTGTCTGTAATAAATCTTTATACCTGCGCTCGAACTGTTGAAGTGGTAATGGGAATCTCAGTTTTTGCTTTTTAATGTGAATGCTAAACTGCACGAAGAGTAGCAACTATAGCATCTTACTCCATAATTGGATTTATTCTTCATGAAATGATCAATCTTTCATTTTCAAAGCTTTCCGTTACGCACATATATTTTCTGGCCAGTTGATTGGTTGGTTAGTAACAGCATTTCTATGTATTTTCTTCAAATCTAATAGTCAGGAGCAACTAGCGAAGATGTTCTAACGCAACCATGCTAGCTTTTGTTCCCTCGATATGTTCTTGGAAGAATTGATCGCAAAGTTGGTTTTCTAAGTAACACACATTACAAGTGGACTATGATTTAGCCTATCGTAATTTTTACTTCACTTAGTTTGATTTTGCTTTCAACGGATTTGAAAATCTGCAAGAATTTTAATGGTTCATAGATAAGAGTTCTCAGCTCTATTGAGATTGAAATGATGAGACAGAGATAGACGTTGGGTACGTTATAATATAACTACGTCCTTACTAAGTGCATCTTGGCGGATTATATAAAAGTTAGGTTTATTACCTCGTAAGAGCTTTTTATTAAAAAGTTACAATCTAAGCTGCCATATCGGAAGCAATTAAAAATTCTTGCATTTTATTTTGAAAATTCGTTAGCTTCCCAATGGGTTTTAGCCTGCAGTGGATTGCTGCAATAACAGGCCTTGACTATACTCAGTAATCTCTATGGCAGATTCTCCTATATTTGGTAGGCTCCCATAATTAGCTAATCTACCGCAAAGCTATAGGGGAAACAGACGTATGGCGTGGAACACAGTTATTTGTGTTTGTCCGGTTACCGACATGGAACTTAGTCATTATAACCACGTAATGAGCTTGGCCATTGATTGGTCGAATAAACACACTAGCTTTGATCGAGAGACCTGCTTTTGTCATGCAAGTTGTTTTCCCCACAGTACACCTAGAACGTTTATGGAAAACTAAAAGGTAAAGATGCCCGAAAATTAGTTCATGCACATAATCAGTTAGGCGGGAGGGGAAACTCTTCGACCGCGACGAGTCTAAGAGGATTTGGGTCGAGATGTGAAAGGTTTTGGGACGACAAGATTAGCAAATATCTGATTCTTCATTATAAGTGAATATTGGCTGGAAAGGAGAAGCATAACGAATGTCAAGGAAGCCCAATTTTTTGAATACCTTGAATTTTGCAAAAATCTAGCGACGAAAAAAATGTATTCTTTTCTCTTTTTTTCGTGAATAGCGATTTGTAGACAAGTTAAGTAATTTGAATTCGTTTGCTGTTCTGTCAGCTAAAAGCGTAGCCTTACATCATTCCCGATACCCCTCCAACCTAGTTAAGTTCGTTCGGAAGTCCTACGAGAGAGAAATTGAGCTAAACTTCAATAATACAAGAAATTGAAACTCAATAGGAGATCTTTATAATCGCATATATATTTCACTCATTACCATAAGTTCTAACATCCCATTCGCTATGCAATTCCCTAATCTGTTTGAGAAATTAGTAAATGCCTAAAATGGGAAGATTTACTTGGCATGGCTGGCTCTGAGGCAACATCACCGAACAGCAGCCGGAAAAACATTCGAATACCAATCGCAAGTTATCTAGATTGAAACCCTTCTTACGAACTTAGTTTAATAATTCCATTTCAGGTTTGACGGGCAACACATGACAGATTAGATACTACTGAAGGAGATCGCTCTTATTACACAATTTTTATTCTAATCGATAGAAAGATAACAGTGAAAGCTCAAATAAAATTAAGTCCTCAATACCGCTCCAAGAAAGATTGTAATATTAAATACAAAATAAGCTTTGACAAAAGTGAGACCAGAGAACAAAGTTAACTACACAAGGTGGAATGCAGCACAAAACATGGAGAAAACGAAAGAAACAATATCACAATAAGCATATAGAATTGAGGCAGCAGACGTAGAGTCAACTCTAGTTCAACCAATCAAAGACATCTTTCTGCGACTGTTCTTGTTGTACTGAATTGTCTTTCTGCGTAATGCCATCACCGAGGTCCAACAAAGATTCGACATTGCTGGCAAGACCATTATCGATTAGATTCACAGAATCTGAAGAGGTGAGATCAGCCAAAGGAGGGACATCACTACTTCCATTGTTATCAGTTGTAATTGTCTCAGTAACTTCATCATCCGATTCTCCAGTATTGATGATATCTGACTTGTAAGCGAAGGCGTCCCGTGAAAGATCCATTTCTAGCGGAAAGATGGTGGCTCCTTTCATTACTTCGAAGCAGTTTTCGTGATATGTTGCCATAGCAGAAACAAAACGCTGCAACTGTATAACGGTGTCTTGAACTACAAAATAGACACGTGAAATTTAGTGCATATCGGTTTGGGTAAATGTAATAAATTATTACAATTAAACAGTACCTTATGATTTTTATATTTACATATGTAAAAGCGGAGTGAAATAGAATACCTATTTAGCATATAAAAATATCGCAATTACGCAAATTTCCTATTTGACGAGAGGCTCTACACGTCTAATCTCGAAACAATACTGTGATGAAAACTTGTGTTCGGCAATAGAACTACAAAGATAGCAATGACATCTCCCGCCACTCTTTTAAATGTGACGAAATTTTAACGTACGTTATCTACTACTATAAAGGAAGTGGACTGGACTTGTGAAAAATCGCTTTTAAAATACTAAATTAAATGTGCCTAATACTGACAAACACCTGAAACAATGAAGGTCATAATTAGAGATATACAAGCATCGATCATCACTCGGGCTACATAAATGCCTGCAGTTACAAGATAGATACCTTCAAATTTCACATTCTCTTCACCTCAATAGGGGAATGCTTAGGAGGCTAAACAATTAGCTGTCCAGGTATTACCATTCACTAAGTGGAAGAAATATTTCGATGGACTGAAACCAAGTAATGCCGATCAAAGTTAGCAGACTCATATGAAATCAAAGTGAAGCATCGTCTGAAAAATGTCAATACAAAAGTAAAAGGAATATTTATAAGAAGTGTCCTAGATCAATCAGATTTTTATAAGGGTGAGGAATAATTTCCAATTAAGTCTAGGCACCTGTTGTGACAACACTTTCTACTTATAATATTTCAGTAACATATAGTGTATAAACGCACAAACCGACCATGTTTGTTATCAAGCAGTTCCAGTTTCACGAGGACATCATTTCGGAGTTTGGCGAAGCGAGCTCTGGCATCTTGACGACAACGAAGAACCAGGCGGTACTCATAATTGCCCGTCTCGACACGATAAAGGGGTTCCTGGAGAGCGTTGAATGTGTACTCCTCGTCATCCATCTCTTTGACCTTCAAGCAATAGGACTGAAAAGTGGAAGAGAGTGAGTAGAGCTGCTGTAATTAATAACTTGAATAGAATTACACAAGCATACTGACGAGATATTCGAATTTCACGTCGAGATAGCGTTTAACTGTCAACTTGGTATCGGGGATGGCTTTAGTAAGGAAGGTATTCAAGTCGGAAACAATCTAAAATACAAATCGTAAAATCGTGTTAATATGGCAAAATTCGTTCCAAACTAGCCAATAATAATAATGAAGCAATCACTAAGACGAATATACACCGTTCCGTAAAATACAATACCTGCAGTAAAATAAAGTGGAAACCTATACTTCTATTGAATTATTTTTAACAAGCTAGATGATCGAACGAACTGAGGTAATACTGGGTCTAGTAAACCGATCTTAAAAACTAGTAAGATAGCAGGCCCTTTCATAAAACGTACAGATTCATTTTACTAAAACAAATCTCATTTTTAGAAGTACTTTATGGGCGGCCACACTATATCTTAGAGGTAGTCAAAATAAAGCAATAAGATCTTAGAAGGACAAAAAGCTCAAACTCATTATTGAGACAAAGAAAACGCTATAGCATAATTCTAATAACGCAAACAATATCATGATTAAGGTGAACTCACCTAACCTTATCTCAAGCTGTGAAACTTAACAGTAGTATGTAACTGTGTGAAGATGAAAAAACACCGTACTATGCATTCAGACATACAAAACTAATTTTTATTTGAATGTCATCTCTGATGGTGGGATGAGCCCATCTCCATGGGACTTTTGAACAGATAGAGACAATTTTGAAAACATAATGCAAATATCCAAGAAAATACTAGAATATGTTTTCTTCACCCGGAACTAGGTAACATGCATGAGCAAATGCTGAATTCCATCTACTAAATCCAACTATCCTAAAGTAGAACACATGGCAGATAAATGAAAAGAGGAACTATTATCGACCATCCTTAATACGTTTAACTAAAATCATCGATAAAAAACTAGCGAAGGCAAGTACTCACTTTATCTGCGACATGTTTCGTCATCTACATCCTCTATTTAGGAAGATATTGGCCATACGTCAACTAAACCTATAGGATAATTAAAACTATCCATTGAAGGGTGCATATTCTCGGTTTAAACAGCAAGCAAACGTCAAACCTCAAATGGCAAAAGTGAATACCTTCTCCTTATAGGGGAAACAGATAGAATTGCGGTTATATTGTGACCTTAAAATAACCAAATTTTAAGACTGATCTCTTAGCTACTTCTGAGGGTAGGTGAGGTCAGTCACAAATGTTCCAAAATATTTGAGTAAACTCTAAAGCATAGCTGAAGGAAACTTAAAAGCCTCAACAACCTCAAAAGCCTCCGTGTGAAATTCAGTTTCTAGCATTAGCGATTACATAAGCAAGCACGCTTTAAACAAAAGTGCGGAATAATGCATACCATACCATGAAAGAATATCAATAATGAGGACTACATTGCGTCATTCTAACCCTACCCACTCCGTTTGTCGTAAAATAATGAACAAGAAATGAAAATTTAAGAAACAATAAAAGTTCTCTATAAATAATTGAACGATAATAATAACAGAAGAGATTTGTCGAAATTAGCACACATGTTGATTAAGACCTCCTTTATGCTACTGTGGAATAATAGGATTTTAGAGGACAAATGACTTCTGGACCCCTAAATTCACTGTGGGAAATTAGAAATTTTGCTAGTTCTTCATACATTCATTTAATGTTGGCTTTTCATAAAGCTCCAGTTGCCACTCACCTCCAACTTATCCAAATATTTGAGCAAAGCACTGATCTTTCAACAGACGGCAGAATAATAGCAGGTTAGGGGGAAAACGAATAGTTATAGCAACACTTTCACGCCATCAACCATACTCAACAAGGAAAAAAAGATAAAATCAACCAAATGAACGGAGAAGATTAGAGTAGTAGGCCAATTGCTGGCGCCAAAAAACGGCAAATAAACTAAAAACTTGAGCACTTTTCAATTAGAAAAAAAAAAGATGCTAATAAAGAGAGTAAAAAGATAGAAGTGAATAAAGTAACATACCGGTCGGAGTTGTTTAAGGGTATCGATGGCAAATTTCTCCAAATTGCGATGGGCCTCTCCAAAATGCGTGAAGGCCTGTCCAGCACGAATTTGAGGCTCTTTGACTCCAATCTGGGCCATAATTTCGCCAAAATCTGAAGATAATAACAGCATTACTTTCAACACTAATAGTTCTACGGATGAATGGACAAGCGCAAACAAAATAATATTTAAAAAAAACTCTAAAGCAGAATCTTAAAAATCTATTCTGTGTATAAATATAAGCCAAATGGTGACAACTTTAGAAGATAACGCAAAAGATACACTAAATTAAAATAAGAGGAGATTAGAGGACTGCTTATCAAGGTTTAATGAAATGAAAGGGTTCATTTAAGACAAATTAGTAGCTCCAAAGGCATGATTTTCATCAGATAAGACAAGCATAAGAAAGGGGATGTACTTCGTGAATACCAAAATAGTCTGGGGAATGAAAACAAAAAAAATGTCATAGAGGCACAAACTCCCCTTTGGCAAGAGAAAAGTCATACAAAATGGATGTTGCATTCATGAAAATTGGACGATTTAACATGGCAAAAGGCGATACTAAACATTAATGATTATAGAAAAGTCTCCAGCTGCAGCTTCCAACCACATTAAAGGAAATTTTAACACCTCTTGATTCAGGTGAGAGAAAGAGGTTCTAGAGCTATTCATAGGAGGCATTAGCATTCTACTGTCACTACTTGACCTGATGTAAATAGTGCGATTAGCCAAGAAGAACATAGCTTGGTGTAATGGATATAAATCAGTACCAATACCATGTATAAAATTCATAGGTAAAAAATCAAGGAATGGCAAAGCGGTCAGAAAGACTAGGAAAAGTAGAGAAGCCAAGACTCACTGGGTGTCAGATATTGTTCTAGCTTATTTGATTAACAAAACCAGTAATTCTTTTCTAATCATACCTCACACATGCGGTTGTCGATAAATAGTGCCTAATTGGAATACTGATCCAGGGTAATAAAATTTGCATAGCAGACAATTATCAGGCGTAAAATCACTATCACCAATATCCAGTGTAATACTAATAAAATCTATCCATACAAATTAAAGCAGCAACTGACTTGAAAAAAAAAATTAAAAACAAAGAGGAAAAATTTACCTACTGCTTTCTTTGCTACTTAATTGTACGCTCCTAAAATGAACTAAGGGATAATGCAGCACTGGCAACCATTCAACACCAAATAAAATGAAATAAAAAGGTCTTCAAATGAGAAGAATACTTACTCCGATGAACCTTTGAAAGCTGGAAAATACCTCTAACCAGAGATCGTGTATGCTGTACTAATCCGTTAAACATGGCGGCGGTGCGATTCAGTTCGTCCATCTTTTTCACTAAACTGTCTACATATTTTACTATAATTAAAAATCGGTGCATGTACCATTAACGAGAATCGCCCGACTCAGTCCCAGCGCATCCGCTGTACTCGTCTCCATATTTTCAACAATTTTGTGCTTTATTTTCTTCATAACTGAAAGAATAGAGCAGCAATAAGTTGACAAATAACTATAAAAAGAAGCAAAGCTCACTTATATCTAGCGTTTTCCCTTGTTTAGGATCAGCATGGAGCTTGTTAAAGTATATAGTGACTGTATCCTTCAGAGAAATAATTGTTATTTTACATGTTAGAATAGAAGACAAATATAAGCATAATATAATTCACTCACAGGGAAACTCTGAATAAGTCTAGCGACTTCAACTTTTCCTTTCCCTTTTACCCTAACACCTCCAATGCCAGTTATTTCGTCACCGGACTGAATGGTACCATCTTGAGACGCAGGTGTATTATCAAATACTTGTACAACATACAAACATGGGCAATAGGGAGCGCCACCACCGATACTGATACCAACGAGATTCTGAGGATCCTTCTTGAGTGTGACGGATCCACTTGTCACCATCATACCGCTAGAAAAACACCGTAAAGGTCATAAATAAAATAATAATAATAAAGCAGTTTGAAATTTCCTATTTCATATATAAGGTACGCACAGCTTGTCTTCCTCAAATACATAGTCGTCGTACATATTGGCAGAAAGTAGACAAGTGGGTTACTGCAAACTAAAACCATTTGTTGATTTATTCAACCAAACTGGTGTAATGAGATAAATGCGTTACAATTAAAAACGAATTTCATTTATGTTTTGATTAACGGTTAAGATTTCTTAAATAATTTCAAGAACTGATTAACTATGCAAAAAATGAAATATACTGAATGTTACTATAAAAAGTTTAATATATTTTTAGCGCAAGCTAAAAATATAAATAAGCACTTATTCTTTAATGGTAATATAAAGTTGTTCTAATCTTATAGTAGCTAAGGTCATGATATAATGCAAATAAAAGCACCTGTTATCGTTTCTTATTTTATTTTAAAATGCCTCATTTAAAACTACTTCATAGAACTTGGAAATATTCAGAAGATGAATTCGTTATATCCAGTATAGCTCAGATGGTATTGCGAATTGTATTGTAAGTAAAAAATTGCCAGTGTTATTTTTAGGGTAATAAGTGCAATTGTTTATCTTTTCATTCGACACGATTGGCTTACTAATGCACAGGATTATTTTCAAGTACATAATTCTATATAATGTCACTTCTTAGGCTAATTTTACTGTTGCTGTTGTCCTTTGCTTTGTTCGTGTTTTTGCCTTTATGCTACTAGCATTTGTCAGTGGAAGAGGTGGTGTAATGGAAACACATAAAAGAAAAAGACTCCCTCTTTGTCTTTTTATCCACTTTATTTTGATGATTTTGGAAATTATATTTTACTCAGTTGCAATATGGCAAATTGATACCTTGTATCATGGTCGAACAAATGTAAAGATTTCTTTGAACATAACGTACTTTTTTCTCAATATAGGGTGCAACTTTTTCAACCTTCGCTTGTGTAATAACTTGGTGCTCTATTTTGCTGATTACTAACGTTTTTGAGATCATTGATTGGATACGCCATTATGATAAGAATGGTCGAGTTAAGTACCAGTTTTATCAAACCTTCCTCTACGGCGAAGAAACCTTTATGGATGATGAAGAGAAAGCTGAGCTTATTCAAAAGATTCGTGAAATTGAAAAGTCTCACTGGCGTGAAGTCCTTTATACAAAGTTAGCTTCTTCGCAATGCGAAAATACTGAAGATGACAGGGATGAAGCAATCGATGCTGTGGCTTCGGCTCTTGTTGATTTACTAACAGTAAGGCTGGTTCTAGTTATTATATTATCTTAGGATCTTGATTTGACTAAGTCTGACCTATCAGTTGCTTTGATTCTTCTTCGATGGCAATCGGACCAATGGATTAGTGGGCAGGGTACAGTTTCTGTTGAAAACGTTTTAAAACACACAGTTCCAGATATAACAAATGTTGCAGCTCCGGTTAGTTTAGAGGTTAATTATCTATTTGTTACTTTGTACTTCCTATAGCCTCATTTGTATTCGGCGTTTTAAGTATAGCTGGATCCATCTGCGAAGGATCCAATGAATAAACTGGAATCAAACTGGTTGCACATTTCACGACTCCTTCGATACTCAAAACTGGTGAATGCATCATATGGGTGGCTTTATTATGCCCTTAACAACCCTTGCAGTTGTATTGCTCTCAGCCGACTCTGTAAATGGCTTTCATGCAAGTGAGTTTAATCTTTACAATTTATCATAATGCAATAGTATTTCAAATTTGCCTATCTCATAATACAAAAACTATTTGAAGAACGTTTGACCGAAAAGATTGCCTAAAATATTGCGTTTATGGAGGACTGTCTCCATAATTAGAGAATGTCATTTGAAAATAAAATTATTAACTTTTTGTGGTCATTTGAATCTTTAGATTATCGGATGAGGCCAAAACCTGAGAAGGGTCAAAAGGATACAGTTCTTTTGAAAACGACATTTTTGCCTAAACTTGCATCATTTTTCTATATAATTATTGAGCACTTACTTGGAACAAGGAAAGGTGTTAAGTCTAGGTTTTTGAACTTCTTCATGTGTAAGATCGAAAGCAGACAGATCACACTTTTGATAAAAAATCCGGGTTCTTTGAGTCATGATATTTTAAGAAGCACACGAATTTGTTATAGAGAAGCAAAATTATGAAGCGAAGGTGGGGTTGATTACACAAGGAAAGAGGGGTGAATAAATTAAAACGAAATAGCAGACGTTGGAAGAATAATATGACCCTAAAGTTTCAATTTTCGATCTGTACATTTATGAAGGGTTTTCCGAGATATTGAGAGCTTTTGAAGCCTCTGGCAAATATACTGATAGTTAAGTGCATGATAACTGAGTTGAAAGATGGTTTGCTTTATACCACTAAGAATTTGTCAATCCCATTGTCAATTAGAGACTTGATCGTCTCAATAGAGTTTGATATTATTACCTAGAACGTAGCGAACATTTAAACGATTTTTTTACAAAGGAATCCAACTGCACCGGACAAGCAAATTGATTTTGAAAATGGAATTAATGGGCCTGGAGGCTGTATTTGTGCTGGTCAAAACTGCTATCTTTCGGCCTTTCTGGAAATGTCTCAACTGAAAACGGAGGATATTTTCGTATTTCGAATCACGAATAAGGTAAGTTGATACAGTAATGTCATTTTTTAGGCACAGTTCCCTCCTTTTTATTACACTCAGTTTGACGCTAGTAAAAATTATATGGTCTATATTTTATTATTTCTTGTAAAATCTTTTTTGTATAAGTGAAAGGCTTAAAGTTTATGGACATTTAATTTCATTTTGCCAGATAGACTTTGAGGTTGAGTCCCTAGTGGGTAGAACTCAATTATATGGAACGACGAATTATGAATCAATAGGTCATTATAAATAAATAAATTGAAACGTTCGCAGTTCAACTTGATTGATATAGATCATATTTGACTTTCCTTTCTTATTGTAACCAATAAAAAAGGGAATTTACAACTTTATTATGTAAATCATATGATTCGAAAAGTAGGCCATTATTCTGTTTGAATGATATCGATAACTAAACGAATTACTCTATATTTATATTAATTGGCAATATATCTATCTAAAACGCTAATTAAATAACTGAAATGATGTGTTCAATTCTACTATATAATTTATGCTACTTTCCTTTATAACTAAATGGGAATAAATTTCACATTTTATATTCTCGTCAATTAGTCCATCCGTAAAACTAAACTCCTCAACTCGATATTCTATCCATTGCCAAAGGGATTTCTAATTTCTTTGTTATATTGGTTGGTTTCAATGCATTACAATGAAATCAATTCAGAAAGAAAAAATAATAAACCTAGTGTACTCTTTCAGTGAGACCGATGTTGAACTATTAATCCTATATAATATACACAGTGCATCGACGACTATTCGCAATGATCAATTGCAACGTGCTACTGTACTAGTTAGTTGGTGGTGAAAGATGACTTCCAATAGTCAAAATTATCCATTTATGAGTGCATATTTTTTTCCATCGGAAATGGGATGAACCAGGTTGATGGGACACCACCGTATAAGCTAAGTCGTGATGCCCATTTTCTTCACTTATTGTAGTCTTTAATAGAAACTATTTTAAATTGGTCATTATAATTACCGGGTAGATTTAATATGCGCATTAAAATTTTATGTCAATTGTACGTTAAAATTAAAATTTTTCAACATGGTTATGCACCTCCTGCCCTGTGCCTCTGCGCACATGTTTGCTACACCAAAATAATCCAATAAATTTGGTGAAATTTTGATGTGCTTCCCTATTTTTTAAATTTCACCCTTCAAAAGGCTGAATTAACGTTCTATCTATGAGTTTCGAAAGTGACAAAATACTTTTGTAACGCTTTTCGGATATTGGAGGGTAAAAAAAGTACTGTATTCGGCCATTCAGTATTGTAAAACACGTTACACTCCCTTTCAGGCTCAGAGAGTAAAGTATAATTTGTCAAATTGGCTCACTAATCACTTTTTTAGACGTGTTCCTTTTGAGGTCTTCTAAGTCTTTTCAACGCGGTTATCAATATGTTGCAAATTCAAAATTACTGGGAGGAAAAGGTGACAACAGCAAACATGAATTTTTTATATTGCAATTTCCAGTACCTCCTTGCATTAAACTCCACTACTAAAGCTCAGTGAAGGGAAAAGGTTCAACTAATGAGAAAATGAATGTACTTATATAGAATGTGCCATTGACTCTGCTATTGGCGGACTGGCTGTCCAATAGCGATAGTAAAAGTTTGAGTGTCGAAGTCCAATGTCACCACACTCTTAGTTTGCTGGTAGTGAACATGTCCAAAATGTTCATTTAGATCTACTATTTTAAAGTCAATTTCCTCTTTATTGAGATTTGAGTAGCACTATACCCAGATATTCCGACTCAGACTTTAAAATCTTACAGAATCTATAATCTTAACAGCAAGTTAACACCAGATAACAGCGTTTTCTGAGCAATTCGATTAGGGGGGCTAAATAGGATTTGGTTGCTTTATATATTTCCCATATCTTAAACGGTGACTGAGAATATGGACTTAGTATTAATTTATTAAAATTTGTTATATATACTAGTTTTACGACGCAGCGATGATGCTCGTAATTGACGATATCACCGAAGCAATAGTATTGATCGTTCGAGGTACCCTCTCAGGCAATGACACTCTTGTAGACTTGCTAGCGCCCGGTGAACCCCTTCGCGAAGAAGACTGTGATTTGCCTTCTGATAAGCAATGGGTTACCCACTCTGGAATGGGTCGAACGGCAAGTAGTATTGTCAATAATCTCCTGGAAGATGAGTGGATTGAACAAGCAAAGGAACTGCGACCAAATTATCCTCTTGTGATCACTGGTCACAGTCTCGGTGCTGGTTTGGTCTCGCTGATGTGTGCTTTACTGAAACCGTATTATCCAGAAGTAAAAGCATATGCTTTCAGTCCTCCTAACGGTCTTATGAAGTAAGTCCTTGGTTTCTAATAACACCTTTCAAAGAACATCGAGAAAGTGAATAAAGTTCATGTCCAGATATGGTATAATCATTATTCTTTGATAATGATAGTAGCAGTTAGGTTATGCGATCGGTTGCTAATTTTAATATATCATATCTCAACATACGAAATGGTTGAATAATGCAACAAAGAAAGATGCCAGTTGGTTGAATAGAGGTGTATATCGATGTCAAGGATAAAGTTCACTTTGAAATTTCAGGAAGATCCAAGGCTCCATCTCTTTTATGGTGTTTCAGAAGCATCTCGGCAACATTCGGTGCTTCTGATAAGTAGTAAAACTTTAAGTCACTTTTATCTTCGTACAACCGTGAGTAGGAAAATAAAGTATCAAAGATATTAAGGCATAGCAGGGCTCGTGGTGATTAAAAAACTGTTTTCATTTCCATTTTAATAATTATGAGGGGCTAAATGGTGGGATAAATGTTCTTGTTTTCCTTGGAAGTGTCCTGCTTGTTTGGGAAAAAATAAAATAACTTTTCCCGATTGTTAGAAAGTCAAGAGCTGGGTGGCAATGATGCCTAAAGAAAAGGGAAGACAGTAGCTTACAGAGTCTGAGTTCACTGATTTGTTACCCCCCTTTACATATTCTACGGTAAAATATTAACCATCCCAAGACAAAACAAAATGTCTTTTCTTCGTGTTTTTGAGTGCCATGAGAGTTTCTAAATTATGTGTAATCACACTTTATCAAAGAAAATAATTTGTTTTATGTCATTTCTCAAAGTGACAAATAAAAAATTTTGATATTCTTTGTAAATTTAGTAAAAACTTGGCCGAGCATACTCGTGATTTTCTAGTTTCTGTCACTTATGGTTACGATTGTATTGGCCGAATGTCATCCCAAACGATGGAAGATCTTCGAGCCCGAGTATTCCACGCTCTGTGTATCTACAAGACACCCAAATTCCGTATTCTGGGCCGTCAAATCTGTCTGACACTCACCCGCATACTGTTCTGTGCTACTAAGTTGCCTCAATTAATCAAAATTGATGAGGAGGTCCAGGACAAACTCATTGACCCTGACATGAATGATGCCTTTGAGACACCTATCGGGTCCAAATTCAAGCCCTTCATGGAGGAAAAATCTGGTGGTAAGGCGAATTGAGCATTCATATGTGAAATTCGCAAGAGGCTAAATATGTCCTTGTTTATATGACCTTATCTTGAATTAAAAGGATTGAGTAAAGTTCAGGTGCTGGTAGTGGAAACGGTTTGATGTTTTACATCCCCTATGCTTAAAACAAAATTGTGATGTTGAGTGAAGCAAAAGTATGAATCAAAATTCCAATGGTCATTAGTCACCATAAGTCTTAATCCAATCGTTTCTTGAAATGTCTTTTATTATCTTAGTAAAGTAAAATAACCGTTTATTTTAAACAAATAAAAACATTCAAATTCAGGGATCAGCAGTAGCCTTCAATTGGTAGTAAGAGAGACTAGTAACATTGGAGAATATAGTCAGTCTCTTAGAGTCCTACCTAATTCAAATTCGGAGTATATCCTTGTTTCCACTTTCTGCTCGAAATCTTAACCCACTGTGTTCTTTCATAATCCTTTCAATCTTTCTGGGCACATTCATGATCGTGAAGTTTGAGCTTAAAGATCAGCTCATTAATGCCATCCAGTCTAATGCATTTTATCTATTTGACAAACGATAGTATTTCAAATCAGAGAAGATAATTTTATAATGACGTGGTTCAGTAGGCTTAAATTTGAGTGGTCCCTATTTCCAATGTTTAATTACATGCAAAGTAATAAATGTCCTCTAAACTACAAACCAAAATGTCATAAAATTGTTCAGCGTTTGAGCAAATACTTTGTAGAATATCCCATAGGCAAAATGGCGGATGGATAAACTTTATATATGCGCTTTATCGAATACAAAGGGCTATCAAAACGATGAATTAAATGTATATTTTTAGTCCTGAGGCAAACATCATTGGTCCACAACTGCATCATGTTAGCTTAAATGATTACACTAGAAGTTTCAGTTTACCTCAAATTAATAAATTTGTGGCATTATAATCTGGAGACTAATTCAAGGAATGAGTCAAGGCGCTCCTGGGGAAGGCAACTAAAGTCAATCTTATTTTATTGACTTCGATATTACAACCAGTATAAAACTTAAATTTACCATTTTCTTGACACGGTTTCGTCTAGTTACAAGCCTCCATGTCAACATGTGTTAACAGAACCCTGGGCACACAGTCACCTCCTGCTTGAGATGCTATTGAGCATAATCGTTGTCTCATCGTTCAGATTCTCCAGATATTGATTAATCTTTTTATATTTGAAAATGTCTTTAATTGTCCAGAGAGCACCTTGAAGCATGGTGTCCAAATTTGAAGTTTTATTAAGTTTTCACTATCCAGAGATAGAGGTAAGTGGAGTTATGATGAATAAAGTTTACCTTTCTGAAGTGAAATGGCGACTGGTAGTTGGGTCGAGTCTATTGTTAGATGTTTAATTCACATACGTGCTTGAGTAAGTTAAACATTCCTATTCATTTAAGGACATAAAAACAAAGAATTCTACATGCAAAATGTTACTGTTTAGATGAGCATAACACTCCCAACTGCAAAATTGCAATAGTGGCATCATCTCAAGTCATACTAGATTGAGATTAGAAGGATCATATAGTGCCGTAAAGTGCTTGGGTGAATTTCTCACCTTAGTTAGATCCACTAGGCATAACTGCGATTGAAAGATTTGATTTAAATTAATCTACTTTCTATCCATCCATTTATGCAATATTAAATTCGAAGGCATAGATTTTGTTTAAACTGTTAATTTACTCAAATTTTTAACCTTCACTCATCTGCAGTTCGTCAACCGAAGTGTCTTTCAGGGAATTAATGTAACTAAAATTGCGAAAAATTTGTTTCCTCACTTCTTTCGTTCGTTTCAGGAAAGATGAGGTATAGGAAGCTCTATATTCATCGACTCATTGTTTATATTTAAAGCTGCAGATTTATTTTTTTGGATTGACCGAAACGGAAAGAGGTTGTAGATGAGCCAAGATTAGCTTAAAATTTAGTTGACTTACCACTTCCAGCTTATTAGCATACAATTAGATGGAGAAGAAGTGGGGTCTTAACGAAGAAGGTTTATTTTGAAAAATTCGAAACCACGAGAAGTCAGGTGGAGATCAGAACCTATTTAAACTAATGGTTCCATAAGTTCTCCAAGGAAAAAGAAAGCAAAATAAGAACCTAGAGAGCTCTAGTTATTTGATTAGCCAGGTGGATAGAGAAGCATATACATCTTTATTGTTCCAAGGTTAATAGGAACTTGGATTATCCCTGTTTGTTACTTTTTAACACCAAGTAGAACTGGAATCCTATTTAATATTTGTTAATTCCTTCAAGAAAAGGCAACTGAGACGAGGAAATAAATGGGAACCAAATGAAGGTTTAGTTTACTAAGGTTGCACAGTTATCTAAGTAGTAATCAACGAAAGCCAGTCGGGGCAAGAAGTATGAGAGAAGCACATATTCTGAGTAACACTGGTGTGAGAGAGATTATATAAGTTAAACGGCACACATTTATATACCTCGAAGTGAAGCAAAACTTAACTTTCAGCTCACTTCTGTATTCAAGTCTCGCTATGCCCACTAGATATTAATAAGCTTCTTCGATATTATTATAAAACCTGACGTTCACTAAAATTCTTCTGGTACCTTACAGAACTACAGTTGCTTAGATTCAGTTTAAAAATACTCGCATCCCGAGGACCAATTATGTTCAATGGACTTTACGAATTCATATTTCAAAATCACATATCATATTGGTCTTGATGAAGTTCAACTCCGGAGAATAACTCAATTAAGGAAGAACCCAAATATTTATTGTTACAGTACTCATTTTGCTGATTAAAAAGCCCGATATTTAAATGCCTAAGCTCATTATAATTACTGTTTTTAGGGGCTGCTAAGGTGGACCGTCTCTGCACATCCTCACGGTCTTTAATGAAATGGAAGAAGCCTAAGTGCCGAAAGCTCTTGGTTCTCCCACGACCATATCCTCGCGATCTCTACCCAGATGACGTGCTCGATCCAGATGGAGAACGTAGTTACACCATTGATTACATGATGGAGACTACGATTCGTAACATCACATCTGACCATTTACTGCATATTTTGGAGGTTGAAAAGGAATTCGAAATCCAGGGTGTTGAACCCTATAACAAGTGAGGTTTAATTTCGGGTATTGAATTTGTCGTCATAGTAGTTGTTGTAGTAGTCGAGGTTTGCTCAAGCAGAGACAGTGACAGAAATGAAGAACCGAACTAGCAAATACTGGTCAACCTAAAATCAAAAATACTTTTTCCAGGAAATATATTGTCGGGATAGCTTTACCCCATCGAAGTGATGTATAATCTTATCGTTGGTTTAAATGAAAAAGAAGAATTTCATCCTAATTTGTAGGATGTGGAAATGACTTTTAATAGTCTAATAGAATTTGTGTTAAGGCATTAGTACTCGATGAAACAACTTCGTACTATTTCAAAGTAGGAAATGGAAATGGAAATTCGATAAGTAAAATGTCTCAGACCACATTCTTGCATTAGGAAAATTAGTTTTCATTTATTTGGGATATGCGTCGTTGTAGCCACTCTGTTTACCTAAGTTCTGTAGGGAAAACTGTCTTGACGACCATTCTTACATTGAATTTGTCCTTTCATTTGATAATTTACTCGATTATTGTAGCCAAAGGAATCTGTGTGCAAAACCACAGATATTCATGTATCTCTATCTAGGTCTTTGAGAATATCCGCGGTAAAATAGAGTAGATGAGAATATGCAGGCCGGAGTAGGAAACTTTTTTGGAGCCAATACAAACGACTATCAAGAACGTAAGATAGTAGGTTTGTATCAGTGTAGCGATAGTTAAAATGCTCGACTATGAAGTCGAACGTCACGGATTTGATGCCTCCCACTGTAAACTTAGTAAGTTGGATGGTTAAGTTTCCTTAATAAAGAGGGTGGCAGAAGTTGACTTTCTCATCGGCCAGGCTGTGCACAATGCCATTCTTCTACCCACCAAGATGAATGCTGAAAGAGGAGTATCATAATTAGGACAGAGATAAGGGAAGAAATTTGACTGCAACTCTATTTCTCAGTATGGGGACTATAGCTGAGCTTTTCAACTGTTCTATCATCTCATTAGTTAACTCCATGGCTTACTGGCAAGTGCTTCCCTATTGGCTGGCAGCATGTTTCGGAGCTCGAAGCTGTTTTAGGTCCTTTGTTAGCCTGATCATCTGCAGGAAATGTCAGCATTGGTAGCCAGAAAGTATGAATCAATCAATTCTTACAAAGAACGCACTCGCATTTTTCACCTTATTAATAAATTGTTTCGTTTATGGTTTATTAGCTGTTTGGATGGAATTGTTGAAAAATACTTTATTTTTAGCCAAAATTAAAGGTTCCTTCAAGTTACTTTACTAACTCTAAATGAGATTTTATGCCATTTGTTGATAAATAACTCGTACCATATTTACTTATGAAACATATTTCAATATGAATTTGATAGTGTTTAAGTAATTTCAGCATTTATGAAAATTTATTAATTCAAGCATTGCATATTCTATTATTTTCGTAGATGTAAGATATATATACTAATTCCACAGATTGGTCACAGTCTGTCTTTATTAATTTCAAAGCTATATCAAGCTGACAGCACCCCCAGTCAAACTTTCGAGCGCTCTTCCTAGAAATAGAGAAAGTATTATAGAGTACATCTTACATTATTTGGTTGTCTTCATTGAGCATGCTCTTTAAATGCAGTTGCTCTTCACCAATATAAAACTGTGACTTCCGATTTTGCAAATGAGAAAGCTGACTGCCAGGCCGCCTACGCAGACTATAGAGAGCACTATCGCCCTGTCTCCAATTCGTCAATGCACAGGTGGGAGTCCAATTAGAGCGCCCTATCCATTTAAATTGGTTATTTGTCGGATTAACCATGTAAACAACCAGTCCAAGAATCAGAGTAAAAGTGTCAAGTACTGTTAACTAAACAGATTAGCATATATTTATAAGTACTCATTTTCTAGCATGCTTTCTATTGAGACAATTCGTAATACTCAAGTAAAGATTATTATTCATTGCGGTTTTTCGGTCAGATGATTGAAAATGTGCCACCTATTTAATTTAATTATAACTAAGAAATTGTGTATTTCCATTATTGTAGACGGGGATACAAGCCGCCACCAATAGCAGTATGGGCTGACCCCTACACATTCAACAGTCTATTAGTTCATCCAAAGATGTTATCTAACCATTCCCCCATTATGGTTGCCACCGCGCTTGAACGTCTCTATAATAGCATAATGCATCCCGAGAAGATTTATCATAAGGTCCACACCGTTACCTACCACAAGGACAACAAGCCTGTTCCGGGAATTAAGAGAAAACTCACAGAAAATGACAAGGAGAAATACTGTCGTATTAGAAAATTCAAATAGATTGACTTTTATTCTGATTTTAGTGCGATTGAATTTATTTTCTGCAAAATTTTGCTGTCTTGCTTCATCACTTTTTGTATGATTTATTTAAATAAACCAAACTTATTCGAAATTTTGAAGTTTTAGCTCATCTAGCTACGAGTCCTGTTTCGTTCTATATGCCAGCCAAAATGGGGTTACACTATGGGAATCACCCATGTTTTGAAAACTTTTTAATTCCAAAAGATGGGCTAAAATCAGGGACTGTGTCTGGGTGTTTGTATTTGGAGAAGACGTAGTAGGAAGGATTTGCAAACTGTAGCGGATTAGCTACCTAACTAAACCTAACCGTACTCAGAAACCTCAGTGGCAGTTTCTCCTAGTTCGTAAGACCCCCAAAATTAGCTAAGCTATTGCAAAGCTAAGAAGAGACAGAGGCATCCAGGGTACGCGTTTATTCTAGACATGCATGGAGTGTAACAAGGGAGGAAGCTCAGTCATTCAGCATGGCGGATTAAGTAAAACGAGCGGAGGCTTTTGATTGGCCATTAGCTGTGTGTCCTCGCACTCAATCCGAACGCGAAGTTGAACGGCCGAACCTTCAAGTCACGCTGTGCGCTCATGCGATGACGTGTCCCACAAAACTGAAAAATGGTCCGGTGGAAAAGAGCAAAGCCTAATTCGAGATGGTAAATTGAAAAGTTGGGTACATCTATCAGCCAATTAAGCAATTAGTTAATCCTATAACGATCGAATGATTTTTTGAAAAATGCACCCAACCGCACACACGCTTGTCTCACAGCAGACCGATGACGCCAACGTGATGAGTTTTGGTGGTATCAGGCGAAGGCTATAGACGTATTGAACATGTTTCAAACGGCAATAGCACCTTCTGTTACGAGTCTAGTACCAATGGATCTTATTTTGAAAGAGGACCGTACGGTACTAATCGTGTTAAAGGGTTGAACCCAGTGTAAACAATAAGGTTACTACTCACCCATTCCTGTTTATTTAATTTCTAATGTGTTTAGTTTTTGATAATAACTGAATTAGCGAAAGAAATGTATTTGATAACCCTTCCAGTTTATTTGGCGAATACAAATTATTTCAAATTTAAACCTCTATTTCAAACAGCCTCCAATAATAATAAAATTTTGACAATAAGAGGGGTTTTTAAATCTACATATCAATTCTGTTTGTGCCGTAATCAATTGGGGTGTTGCCCTTGTGTGGTTATTAGATGTTTGCACATGCAATAACACCGTCATTTACCTAATAACCCTTAATGATAGGCTATCAAAATTTCCTAAACTTTTAACGGTATAACCATCTTTCATTTCCATTTTTTTCAAAGTTATCCATCAGTATGCCATATCTCATTCTATCCCATGCTTTTATACCACAGTCTGACTCAAATATTCGAGTATAAATGTGCTAATCCAGTGTTTTTCAATCAATATAATACATAGCAAAGCTAAAAGCGCACTTGCTGAGTTAGATTAAATTGAATTTTTAATAAGACTTCTGGGAGAGATATTCTATCGAATACAATTGAAAATGGAGTTAAATAGTGACTAGTTTACTTAGTTAAAGATCATGTCAAGAATGCTTCAATTCCAAAGGCAAGTACGTTAAAGTGGGAGTTCAGTGAGGTTTGACAATTAGCAAATCCATATTTTGAATATTCTGTTTATACCTGAGATTTAATTATGAAAGTTGGTTTTCATTAAAACGTTTTCTGTTTATTAAGTTCAATGAAAGTGTACGTTATTGGAAGAGTGATGGCACAAATAAATCTCTTACGTGTTCGTTGAATCCGAAATGAAGACTTTAAGCCAACGGGACTCACTAGTTTTCGAGTAGTAGTCAGTCCCGCTGCTATTGAAGGGATCCCATTGAAAGTACATTTCTTTTCCCAATACGTATTACCTATTATCGTGAGTTCTCTTGACAGTTTATCATATTCCTCAATGAAAGCCAGGTGGCAAATTAAATTAAAGTATCTCATACAGGCATCTATATCTTCCGCAATCATATCCATTCCTATCAACTCTATGTCTTTTTTATTAATAGAGTATTGAGAGCTTTTATGAGTGACATTTTCCAATACTTGCATAGGGTAGGGTAGCAATTGAGAGCTCTTTTTAGAGAATCCAACCGATAAGCTTAGTCATTAGAATCCTTGGACGTTCGTCAATGACCATTGAACTCGTAACCTTTGACTTCACAGAGGAGCTCGTTAATCTCTTTCTCCCAGCTAGTTATTTTAAGATTTAAAATGCAATCTCGGGTCAAATAATCCAAATTTTTATATGGTCATGGGACAAAAAAATGAGAAGTATTGCCACTCATTGCTGGGCAGTGGTAATTATCTGCTCATGTTAATTAGAAGATAATCTGAACGATCGTAAAATCGGACCAAATGACCTGTAAGGTCGCAAACTCCAACTTATTACCATCACTTAGGAAAATTTCAACCTCAATAGTTGCGTAACAATTGTTCAACGGATATTACATTTGACTCAATTAGTTCACTCCCTACATCTGTGCGACTGATTTTATTCACCTTTCAGACTATTTCATTCTCTACCTGCAGATTAATTAATTAATTATGCGCGTATAAAAGTACGAAATATTAGTAATATGTTGTTCCATTAAGTACTAAAGTACTATGATCAAGAAGGCAAGAACTATGATGCTGACTTCACTGGTGTCACTGTGGTACTGTTTCAATTTTTAGCTTGCCAAAGCGATAATGAGTAATGTCAAATAAGTATATTTTTGTAAAAAATTTCGTCAGCTTATGTGATTAAAGACTCCGCAACTCAAAAGATGATGATGCCACCAACGCACTCACATCTAAACCTCGTCAATTTCTATGAAAACGACAAATTTTTTCTAGTCTATTAACCATTAACATCTTTACATTATCTGTTAAATTTGAAACGATGTACCCCTGTCAACATCTTAATCGAGAACTTTGAAATAATGGAGTGACTTTAATAACCAAGAGACTAAAAGTGATCAATTAATTTCTTGGGGAGTGATTAATTGGGCTAATGGGGAGAAATCTGGAAAGCCCTGGCTCATTACTTATTACAACTTCCATGACTTCACGTTTGACTTCTCTAAAACAGTCAATGAAATCAGATCACTTTTTATTTTGATACTTCTCTTACATACCTAAAACATTTCTAGAACGAAAGAATAACTAATAACTACGTCTCCATTCAATATACGATTTTTGTCATAAAACGGTGCACTATGTGTAAGAATAAAATCAGAATCTTGACAAAATAAAGTTAGTAAAATATCACCGCTTTTCGGAATGGAGGCTTTCGATTCAATACTACCTCCTTTACGTTTCAACATCAAACTGTCTCCAAAAATATTGCATACGTTTATGTTGGGGAGTTTTTTGCGAAAGTGTTACATCTGCGATCGTAAATCAGTCGGGCGTAATCAGTACACGTTTCTTTTCTTTTCGAAGCACACACCCAACTAGATTATTGGTGCGATGATGACCTCTGATTCGTTTTTAACAAGGTCAGGTTTCTTCCAGTCAATTTCCTTTTCTCATCTTTTGTTTTTTTTCATTCTTACGAATATTAGTGGTGGGGCAAAATTAATCCACATTTGTTGAACATTTGTCAAACTTTATAAGCTTCAATGAGAAGGCAAACCATGGGAAATTACAAAAAATTGCCGTAATTGCTATGTTCCATAAAGGTGTGTCTCCAGTAATCTATTAGGACCTCCTCTATTGAACTTGGTTAAATGAAAGGAAAAAGCGCTTTTGTGGTTTGAATACTGCACATAATTTTACATATGTAACTGTGAAAAAACATAAAGAGGAGTGTAAATTAAATGGAAATTTTGGAATGTGCGCTTCAAAATTTTCATTGAATAGATTTCTACTAATGAAATACCTGCTTTTGTTTTGTTGGGAAGCCATAGGATGAGGTTGATTACGGTTACTAACATTTTTTCCCAAAAATTTGGATAGTTATTTATGTGGGAACTCAAAGTCATGGGTTCTCTTTTTATCACCCGATGCACAATTCACGTCGCGTGAGTGATCACTGAGTCGTCAGTTACTATTTCAGCACACCACTGCACTTTGTTCTTGCTATCTGGGCCCAGTGGTAGGTAGGCTAACCTTAAATCTTCAGTTAACTGAAGACAGCCCTAATTCTTATAAGTCATCTTGAAGGCAAGTCCGTTATAAAATCTGAATACTTTGTAACTGCAAATATAGTAATAGTTACGTTCGCAATGAATTTACCAATAAATTGTATTCCAGATATGGATAACTGCAGTTACGTTAATGATTCAAAAATAATAGCCTTAAAAATAAGGAACTATTGTTAATTTACACATATGACGCGAAACATTTCAGCACAACCCAAAATCGCACTAAAGGTTATGTTATTATTTAATATCTAAGAGTAAATGGGAACTCAATAAGCTCTTTGAAAGACATGAGACATTCTGGCACATTGAGAACCGATACTCATTAAATATATATATGAAATAAGTGCTTGCATATAACCTTGTTATATTGATACATAAATTGAAGCCGCTTTCCAGATCAATTTCGAATTGTTCTAGCAACATGAGTGGTGGTATTTCTCAAAAAATACTATTTATTGAGGAGTGGTGGTATTAGGAATTGTATTACTAAATATCAATATTTTCTTAGCATGGTTGTGGTTGCTACAGACACAATTTGAAATTTTGATATGCCACGATTTGCCAAATTATATTGAGGTTATATCTTAAAACGCGGAAGACGTTCATAAGTAATGTGACAACCAGGGTAAGGTAGATAGAATAAAACAAGTCGTTCTAACTGAAATTGTCGTATGGAAGTTGTCGGGAAGCCAACCTAATTTAACTAAATTGGTGTAATATCCAAACTTATTTTTCGTTAGACGGCGTTCATGTCTAGTCGACGACGTCTTCACACCATGATTAGCAAATGAACAGGTTTCTTAGTACAATTACATACATCTTGGCCTAATAAGGATGCATTCTCGAGATCTTATTATTCCTCTTTCCCAGGTTTTGGTTGACATCTACCGTCAAGAGCACGTTCAAATTAGAAATAATATATGGAAAATTAAGAAGTTGACATGGTATGGATTTTCATATTTACACTAAAATTTCTTATGTTTGAAAATAATGATTAGTTACGCATTAAGCTACAAACCTAGATTTCATCTTGGAACGATATTGCAGTGTTACATCGTAATTGTATTTCTTGCAGAAATATAGTAAAGCAAACTTTTTTAAATTTTGAATAAAATATTCGATTAATAAACCTTTGATTGGCTGTAGACAATTTGTTATGAATATAGACATAATAAAACTCAAATATTTTATCTATTATAACGGTTTCAGTAACCAACCATGTACGCATTAACCGACCGTTTCACTGAATGGTGATGGCCATTAGCCAAAAAAATAAATACTTTGAATTATCTCAGCATATCCATTCAAAACATAACATGACTAAAGAAAAATAACGATAAATAAGGCATTTGTAATATTATTTTAGCGTGCTGCTTTAAATTTAAAGCAGCCAAATTCATAAATTACATTTTGGTCCAACTGTTCTTGAAACTATGTTAGAACCGAAAACGTACATGCAAAAAATAAACGCTCAATACAATATTTTCAATGCTGTACTTTGTAACCAGTTAATATCTTTAAGTGTCAGGGTTTATAAAATTGCTGCCATACTCATTTATGAAAAATACCATTATCACAAGTATATTTAAAGTTTCAAACAGTAGCTTCAAAATATTAAATTTACATAAATTATTATATTTCATTAGTTTTAGCTAGCTAAATTATGATATTTTTATAATTTAACAACCATTCTTTGTTTTAGTCAATCAATTGCTCTTATTGAAAGACCTAAGAAACACAATATTACGAAAGCAAACGTTTGTTTTCGCATTTCACTGTTTTATGAAATGCCCCACCTAAAACTTTTCAAACGAACCTGGAAATATTCTGAAGATGATTTTGTAATTTCCAGTATTTTGCAAGCAGCGACAAGAATCATTTTGTAAGCTATTTCTTTCTACAAATATTTGAACATTAAGATCAATTATTGCTGGTGTTTACCTATTAGTCAGCCCTTTTTGGTCTGATATTTCCGGTGTTCAACCTCAGGTAAAGAATTTAAATTTTTTTAATTTTTAGGCTATTTTTATAACCACAATTATTTGTTGTCTTGTTCACGTAATTATATATCTCGCTATTGCTTTTGTCAGCAGTCAAGGAGGCGTGTTTGAAATAGAGAAAAGGAAAACCCTTTGGATTTGGCTTATATTACACTTCCTTATTTCCATACCAGAACTTATTTTCTACTGTGTTTCAATTTGGCAAGTTAATGATTTGTATAAAGGAGAAACACAAGTATGAAATTCATCTCAAATAATTTATTATATTCTGCTACTGATTCGTTTAATATATCTCATTTTATTAAATCTAGAAGGCAACATCTCAAGAATTTGCTTCTGTAATTTGTTGGTGTTCGATCCTAATGATTGCTATGGTATTAGAGATTGTGGATTGGATTCGTCATTATGATATCCACGGAAGATTGAAGTATAAATTTTACTTTACGTTCCTTTACAACCATGGCGACAATCATAAGAAAACAGATGATGAAAAGCGAGAAATAATCAAGAGGATTCGTGAAGTGTCTCATTCAAAGTGGAAAAAAATTATACAAAGTTACTTGGTTACTTCGGCTACTGTAGCTGAAGGTGAAAGTTTGCAAGACGCTATTAATGTCGTGTCTGGAGCTATAGTCGACTTTTTTGCGGTAAGTTCTTAAAATTGCTTATGCAAACCTTTTTGTAATGAAAGAACAACGCTAGGAGTTGAATAAACTTTAGATATGGTCAGCGAAATTCCATTTGTTCATTTTGTTCTCCCTAATGTAACCACTTTTAAGTACTCGAAACAATATATAAATTATCTTTCTTTGATACGATGCTTAGTTAAATGGCAAAGTTTAAGAGCCTTACATCACAGTAAATATTGTTGTGTTATTTGCAATTCATGAAAAGGTAAGCCTGTAAGCTTTTAGAGGAAGTATTTGAACGTGTAGGACAGAAATAGTTACGTAAGGCGCAAGAGGAGTTAATCGATTCGTCGTTGAAAATAAATTGGCAATAACAAACGATTCTTATGCACTTTTCATTCGATTTGTATGCATTTAATTGAATTGTTTGTTGATTTATAATCCTATTGTCTGGCACTTGAACCTCAAGATTTACGCCATTCACTTCCTGACCCCACAGCATATCAATATGGTCTTTTTAAGAGTCAAATAACGACCTATTGTTATGCATTATCCATGTTCTTACATCTTAATTATTCTTTAATTTGCTTTATTAGGCGCATCGCAATATGGTATTTATTGCATTCCTAGTTAATAATCATGATGAACTCTCTATTGCATTATTAGATCAGTATTGAGTTTTCTGTGAACATTTCTTTTGCGATTCAAGTCAGTATCTTGGCAAAATGTATTTGAGTCCGATAATGTAATCATCTTGGCCAATATTCAGCTACTATAGTTGAAGAGCGCGTTTTGTTTCGTATAGACTTGGGGGTAGGTATTCTTTGACTAGTATCGGCAAGACAGAGTAGAGCAGACTAAGATTAAGCCTGTTTGAACCTCCATCTCTTACAAGAAGGACGAAAAGCTACTGACTGTGCTAAACATCTACTCAAACAGCCACCCAACGCTAGTTGCGGTAATTTTATCATTGTGAGGTGTGACTTACTTTTCGAACGCGATTTACTGATAACTTTCTATTAAGTGGAGTATAGTCTTCCAAAATACCTCATTTGTAAATTGGGGAAGAAAATTTAGAGCTAAGTAGTTTTAAGGCTAATTGTTACTAAAGAACATTTTCACCACTATATCCCTAATAAAAGTAATTGGATTTATTTTTTAATCTAGGATCTGGATGTTACCCCAACAGACCTCGCATTAGGTCTTACGCTTTTACGATGGCAATCTCTTCAATGGATTGGTGGTCAAAGTCGTGTACCAGCTGCAAATATCCTCAAACAAACCGATTCAGTCACCACTGATATTGCTGCCCCGGTATGTGCCGCACTGCCATAATACCTGACGTTTTATATTAGTATAACTTAAACTGATGGGCATTTGGAATTTAGCTTTATCTCGATGTAAAAAATCCAATTGAAAAGCTGGAAAAGAATTGGTTGCATATCTCCTATTTGAAGAGGTATTCCCATTTGGTGAATGCATCCTATGGATGGACTTGGTACGTGACTGAGAACCCGTGTGACTGTATAGCATTCAGTCGACTCTTCAGACATCTATCATGCAGGTACGTTATCCTCATATTGCGTTCTTTGACCTCCAAAATTTATCGCCTAACTTGTCTTATAATTAATTAGAATGGCTTTGCGTCATGCCTTTCTAGTTTGCTTTGGAAGTGATCTTATTCATCATGTGGGGATCACCCCACTTCTGTTCGCTTGATTTCACGGGGCAGAAGCCAATCTGATTTTATGGGAGATCCTTATCGCGAGGCTTCATATCGCGTCTTGTAAAGTACATTTGTAGATTTTCCATCATTTAATACCCACAACAATGACAGATGAGTATTGAGTCTATACAGTTACGTCACTGACTTCTTATCTTGACGTTTAGATTTATATTAAAGACCCTGGATGCTTTGAGTCATACAAAAGGCCAACGTTTATTCCCACTTTTTCTGTTAAGAACTGTTCAATGGGTTGCCTACTCAATTGCAGAGGTTGCATACAAGTAAATTTACCAAAGGCCAAAAAAATAAGAGAACAAGTGGGCGCATATTCCCTCACTTAATTGGAGTTATGAACAAGAGATCATCCTGAATTTCATCGGACGAACCCGGGGCTCTCCAAAATTATGGACGCGCTCGTAATTTAAGAATAATTTGTAGTAAGCATATAACTAAACAAATGATAAATAGTATTATTTCACCTATATCATAACTGTTGCCTGTATATAAAATAAGCAAAGTGGGTACATGAAGCGCATGAATACCACAAATGTAGCCTTTTGGAAGGAAAATGCCTTGGCATTCGCAAATTTACTAAGTATACTCTCTATTGGGGCTTAGTTGACTCAAAAGGAGCGTTAGTGACTGCTAAAAGGCTAATTTTGGTAGAGTACACTGGGGGTGTTCTTGCAGTGCTCGTAGGTTCATGGTTCATGCACCGAACTATCGATTTTTGGCCCTTCGTGCTCCTACTTGAATATTCAAGACCACCAGTGAAGAATCCACTTCTGCCAAAATAAGTCAATCAGTCAGCCAACCAATTATCCCAAATTCAATTCAATTTGAGCATTGTTACTTTCTTTGAGTTAAAAGTTTTCTTCCTTTCACTCGCTCCGAGTCTGAGGAGTTGTAGCTCCATTAAATAGGCAACTGGACAATTCTTCATAGCATTAGCGACATCTGAACTCCAAATTTTCGGAGCGTATGACCTATGCATATTTTCAGTCTAGTTTATTTTATAATGACCTGCCGTGTTTTGTGGCAATGTAGACCAAACCCGAAATTCAAAAAATACCCAATATGATTTGATAGTGACCAAAACTGCATCAGTTTCTTGGTTGCAATATTAGAAAGTAAACTAGAAATAACAATTCAACCTCCTTTTATTCACTCGCTGAATTATTATCTGAACAAGGCCACTATTAACTCCTTCGTGCACATGAAGTTCGCACTTTAGAACTGGAGAACAAGACGAGGTAAAAAAGCACTGATTCTTTACCATTCTTGTAACTTGTGAAGTATTTTGCAGTGGTTTGGTAAATAATATATTCACTCACTTTTTAAGGAATGAACATTATATTTTAATGCTTAAATTCAATTTATAATGGGGAGTTGAGGCCTTTGCTATTACCTCGTGAGCTTTTTCAGCAGTTGACCTCACAAGTTAAAGCTAATGGCCTTTAAATTTTGAAATACAAAATAATTTTTACTTTAAATTTTATAGTAATCCGAAGGCCCCCGATCGGCAAGTTGACCTTGAAAATGGAATCGCAGGACCTGGAGCATGTCTGTGTGCTGGACGAAATTGCTACCTTGCCGCATTTTTGGAAATGTCACAATTGGAAGCCAGCCAGATCCTCGTATTTCAGATTACTGACAAGGTAAGCGATTACAAGGGCAAGTACAATCAATACAGGTTTGTAGTATTATCAACATAATATGAGAATTGTGGGGTTTTCGGGATAAATTTTTCAGATGAGTTAAAGATGTTCACACACATTGCACTCCCTATAAAAGTCTGTTCCCTTCTTTATTCATGTACGTGATGGCCACGTGAACGGAGGATGGCCGCAATGCATCTGATAATTTGTTTCTAGATGGCCGTCGAAATCAGTAGTTTATTATCACTACTCGATTTCTCTCAACACCATGAAAGCAAACGATCCGAACTTAAGAACTAGACTAGAAGAAAGCAACATAGCAAACGGCCTGATCTCCTTTCGCTCGCATAGAGAATTTCCTTAAAAATCGGTCATGGTTGTATTGGAGCATCCCGACATCGTAATTCGTGTGGCTTTGTCGCCGCAGTTAATTGAATGCTTCGTCCTATGCCATGAAGCTTCCTCTTAATGAAGACTTTTGTTAACACAATCCATGCACGAGATTTGTCGTCTGACAAATTCGAAAAAAAAACTTCTGAGAAAAGTAAATATCCTCCTGAGGAATAAACTATCAGGTTCTTTTCCGATGAAAAAAAATTGTCGCCAATATCCAAAAGCACAGCATGCATAATGACAGACAGATTGACTTGTTAGCAGTCCAAAGGACACTCCTCGTGTCATATCATGGTTTTCGGATATATCCCCCTCCTCCAAGGTTGATGTTACGCCTATCCTACATTTTGTAAAGAGGGTCTTAGATTGAATTCAGTTGCTTATGTGGAATTATTGTCCACTGGGATATTTTAGCCCTGGATGGTGAACGAGAGTAGCCAATTGCTTGGCCATATGCTTGGTAGTCGACTTGCTCCACTCCCAGACTTCAGAGAAAAAAAAATGACTAAACCAATTCCAAAGTTTGGTCTCCGAACTCCCGGATCTCAACTAGATGAATTACTATGTAGGTATTGGCCGCTGTCGAAAGATTCACAAATCACCGTGGCAGTACTACCAAGGTTTAGTTATTCAATAGAATGCAAGCGATGTTTTTAGATCCTTCTCAGGGAAGTGTTGAATCAGCTTGCTCCAAGTTTCTGGTTTGCGGCGGGGTCCAGGCCGGATTGGGATGCTAATAGATTCTAATGGTCATTTTTTGACCAAACCTCTTTGACAATAGCATAATTTATTTGTCTATTGAATTAATTTCGGGTTAATTTAATTTTACATTTACCAACTAAGTCATCTCTTTTCTGAGGAGACTGTCAAATTTATTTCCATGCACATATTCCAGCAACAAAAAGATATATGAAGTACTATCCTTTATTATTATTATTATCGTATTTTCAGCTAGCATGCATGCCAAGTAAAATAATGTATTGTCTTTAAATTATTGGGAGGAAATTTTAATTATGCGTTGGCATTTGAAAACGCAGAATTCTAAAACACTCTGATAAGAGGTGAAGGAGCTTAATTAATGAGCACATATTGATTCATTGAAATTTTGGGAGCTTAGAATTGTGAATTCCCTCATAAGGTGTAAAGACACTTTGGAAACACAAAATGTTCCAAGGTTCAATTTCCATGGATTGGCTTATGATTTTCTGGTTGCATTCATGTTAGCGTTAATTAGAGCTCGCCTACTAATTGATTTACTTGAATGGTTGGTCGTTACGCACACATTTTGAATGCCAATTTTCAGTACCTTTGTTAGACATTAGAGTTCATTTGAAATCAAGTGTAGATTCACTTCTTTTTCGTTTATTTCTTTACACATCGTCATCTAATGTTTTGGCAGTCATCATGTAATACAAGAGAGTGGAAAAGTTCAACATGTGTATGCTATTCTTATATTTCTCAGTATTCTCTGTGAACCAGAGGGAATAATCTTGTTAGCATTTAACTGAGAAATATTCCATTGACTTGATTGACGTGATAGAAAATTTTGGATACTGTTGAATTAATCAGGCCTTATCGTGAATTTATGCAACATCCCAGCCCTGAGAAGTCCTTACTACTTCCCTTTTTGCATTTATTGGATAGTGAGTACATAATTTTTTTGCAAGTGGATTAATCCTTAAACACCCTAAGTACCGTACGGTCCTCTTTCCAAATAATCTCCATTGGTACTAGACTCGTAAAAGAAGGCACCATTGCCGTTTGAAACATGTTCAATACGTCTATAGCCTTCGCCTGACACCACCATAATTCATCTCACGTCGGCGGCATCAGTCTGCTGTGAGACAAGCGTGTGTGCGGTTGGGTGCATTTTTCAAAAAGTAATTCGGGCATTAAAGGATTAATCTGCTTCAGCAAACAATTCACATTCATTCGTAGCATGAAACCAATTCTCAAGCAATCTCTATAACTTGGAGCCTGCTTTGAATACGAAACTAGCCATTGCGATAGTACTAGTTAACACCAAAGCTAAAATTGCACAGCCCCGGGAGAAAAAATGGGTGGAAGCTCACTGAGTGCTGCAGAACACTTGGGGGGGGGGGGGGGTAAGCAGGAAATAGATTATTATATACTTCACCAATTTGCGCTGCAGTGGCTGAAGTACAGTTTCAGCCACTAGCTTGGAAAGCCAATGATCTGAAAATCAGCCTTCAAGAGCTGAAGTCAATGAATTATGCTTAGAAGTACATACTATTAGCTAGATAAAGGAGTTTGCTGGTTTCGGGTTCAGTATTTAATGGCTTAGGTTCACGATCGTTTTTTTTTTTTGGAAAAAATTCCTTAATGGACTTGAAATGTATTTTTTCACCTCCAAATCTTCTTACTTATCTATGATTCGAAGAAATCCTATTGCGAGTTATTTTTGTTATTCAGTTCTACGACGCAGCCATTATGATGGTGATCGACGACATTACCGAGGCAATAGTTGTCGTTGTTCGAGGAACTTTGTCGGGCACTGACACACTGATTGATCTAGTTGCAGCTGGAGAACCACTTCGTGACGAAGATTACAGTCTTCCTGAGGATCAGCAGCTCGTCGCACACAGTGGAATGGTTCGAACGTCAAGGAACATTGTCAATAAAATCATTGCAGACAAGTGGATTGAGTCGGCGAAGGCATTAAGACCGAAATATCCCTTGGTCATCACTGGACACAGTCTTGGTGGTGGTCTAGTATCTCTTATGTGTGTATTTTTGAAACCCTACTTCCCGGAGGTGAAGGCTTATGCATTCAGTCCTCCCGGTGGTCTCATGAAGTAAGACTACTGTTTTACTATTATTAGTGTTCTTGTTAAATTTATAGATTTACACCTTATACAGCTGCAAGTATTTGAAGTGTTTGTCGGTATCATCTTGTTTGACAACATTTGAATTTGATTCAAACTTCTATATGGAATAAGCCGCTGAGTTTAAATAATAATGCACCAATTCTGTTCTTATACTCATATTTTAGTCATCAATTGAGGTGAAGATGCAAAAAAGCAAAATAAAACAGTCCAGACGGCTTTTTCGAGACTCATCCATGCATTTTCATATTTAGTTTTTTATCTTTATTTAATCCAAATGAGGTACGGTTTTCAGCATTATATTTGCCTCGAGTTAAAATCCCCCTCCAGTGGTTTAACAACAATACTTACTCTTATAGCTTAGCACTGAGGGCAATTTGATGTAAATTAAGCCGAGATTAGGTTTTCAAGGAAAGTTTCACGTTTCACAGATCAGTTCAAATTTATCAGATAGAAGGTGGGTTGTGTGGTGCCTCTATTCTCAGTTTCAGAGATATTTGAATACTCGATTTTCTTGTTTTAACGCCTACGCTAAAGGCACTGTTTAGTTGCCTGTGTTCAAAATTTAATTTTCAGCTCGAAAATTAATTTGAATTACATGTTTTGTACAGGTCCAGAATGAGTTATACTGCTTGCCAATAAAGGCAGTTGTTATACATTTTGGTGATCTACTGATCCAAGTCCACATCTCTCATGTTTTACTACCAGAAGCCGGAGACTGCTAAGATTGATTTCTGGAAGCAAACTCATATTAGATCATGGGTCTCAACTTAGAGTATTCGTTTGCTTTATGTATTACTCTGTGTAATGATTATTCGAAACTTTCGAAGTTCTATGCATTGCATCTCTAATGTTTCTCATATATTTATTTGTCCATTCGGCTTTTGCTACTCATTTGCTGGAGCAGAAATGAATGTAGATGGGTATATTGTGTAATTCCAGGTCATCAAATACTATTGGTAGAATTTAAGTAGGGCGGTATCTTTAAAGGTAAAGGTTATATTTCTTGCCATAGTTAATACCTAGAGAAAAATTATGACCATAAAATCGCTTAATTTCTAAAGTTTGTATCACAAATCGTGATGTCAATGCTCCCATGTAAAAAGGTGTACTAAGACTAGCAAATATACTAATGGAAATGTTATCCAAACTTCATTATTGGAAAGCGGTAGAGGAGTTGGGGAAGGGGAGAGAGGGTGGGTGAAATCGAAGAGCCTTTTGATTAAAATCACAGATCCCGTCGCTCCTTTTATGATCCAGACTTAGTGTGGTTGCTCATTCCGCTCAAGGTAACGATGCAAAAGTCAGACATCAAACCCGTAACCTATGGCTTCGAGGATGAGGATGTTAACGCGACTCTTGTAATCCATTCTCATTGACAGGATTCTAACTTATTAAGCCATTCAATTCCGTGGTAGTTTTATACATCTTATTCACTCCGTTTTTTAATTTGTTATTACCACTAACAAAGTGGGTAAGTTTCAGCTCTTCTTCTTAGTCCAGTTATGTGGAAAGTTTTAATCATAATTTAGGCTGCATTTGAGGAGAAAATCGGAGAAGGACACGCGAAGCTATCTAATGCTTACCTTTAAATTCCTGTCTAACTCAGGATGTTTGACCGCTTTGTCATTAATGATAAGAAAATTGTAATAAAGGCCAGAAACGCATTAATTTAAGAATACTCCTAATAGTATGCATATCCATTTACAGACTTTAAAAAACTTCGACGCCAATGGGTGCAGAAGCACCCATTTATTTGAGTAGTTGACGATGATAAACATAGGACCAGTTAATTTTCCTAAACTAATGCTTCACTGATAAAATGCAAATCAAATTAAAAGATGAATTATCCTTTATTTTAAACCAGTAAAAATCTGGCGGATTTCACTCGAGATTATCTGTGCTCGATCACCTACGGTTACGATCTTATAGGTCGTCTCGAAATTCAGACAATGGAGGATCTGCGAGCACGAATATTCCATGCACTCTGTGTCTACAAGGTACCTAAATTCCGGGCGCTCACTGCCCAGATGTGTTTAACCATCACACGAAATCTTGTTTGCAAATCAATATTGCCGCCGGTAATTAGGATAGACGCAGAAACAGGGAGCAAACTCATCGATCCTGACATGAATGATGCCTACGAGACTCCTATTGGATCAAAATTCAAACCCAATCTCAGAGATAGAGCAGTCTGTGAGTTTCACTCAAAACTTATTCATTACTTATTTCGGGTTCTTCTGAGATAATATCTAAACCGCCGTCAGGTACTGTTACTTAACACGATTGCGTTGTACATACTGAAGGGAATGCTATCCAAATAAAGATTCATTAGGGTGTACAATGTAGTATAGCTTACTGCAACGGTCTTGTAATAGTTAGTTCCGTTAGCCCCAACGTGGGGTCAATGTTTTGCGTGCATTCAAATGATTCCAGTTATTCAGATTGCTTGAGAGCTCAGAATATATCAGAAATGTAGACCTTGGTGATAAACGAGGTAAAAAATCTAATTTAATGACATTCTCATCCTTTAAAGGGATTTTGACCCTAGTTGCAGGATCATAAATGGATTTCAAGTCAAATTCCAGGTCAAGTGCATTGAGTGATTGAATTTGTAACTAAATGTTATTATTGCCGCCAAAAGACTGCATAAAAATTTCACAAAGATAATAAATTAATAGTGTCTAACCGGGTATTTAAGAGGATGATTTTTGTGTGCTGAATTTGATGGTTGAAATGGATTAAGAAATTTTCAACTCGAAATTTTTGTTTCGAAGAGATTGTATAGCGCATTGCTACATGAATAAGCCTTGACTTACCCTTAGTAATCTCTATGGCAAAATGCCTTAGTATGGAAAGGCTCTTGAAATTGGCTAAGATGGATCAACGACTTAGAGGAAACAGACGTATGACGTGTATAGGTTTGCTTGGGTTGTGTGTCACTGGCACGAAGCCTAGTCATTAAATACAATTCTGACTACTCTGACCATGCCATGACTATCGATTGTGTATTGACTGAGTGGTATTTGTGCTCACGACCACATGCGCTCTCTCACGTGATCGTCAGCACGCGCACTTGATTGCCATAGGATAAATAACACACCGCCCGTTCCAGCATGTTTCAACGCGTATGCGATTCCTTGGTTCACCTGTGTTAACGCTGTGTCCTCCACAATTGTACATTATTCGGACCATTTACGAAAAGTGGGTGTTAGTCTCTATGTATTCAGTGTTAATTCTTATTTTTAAACGATTTATATGATTCAAAAAGTATCATTTTGCTTCAGATTTATGACAATCAGCTATCGTGTAAAATGTTCTATTGCATTGGTTAGTTATTTATGGGTTTGTGCTGTTTTCCCTGCTATTGTTAGTCAATTCCAGACTTTTCATTATCAAGCGGAGTTTATGTGTGGGTTCAAATTCTACCCATATGACTACATGACAATTTTTCTGAAACGTAGTTAGAGTCACCCAACCCAAGTTTAGACTTGGTACTTTAGGAGAAACGTTCATTTTATAGATTTAAATTAATGTAGACCCGTTAATAAAACTACTCCCTCTCCTCCCCCCCCCCACCCCTCTCCTCCCCCCCACCCCCCACTTACATTTTCGACACTGTTGAGTCAAAGTTGTGCATTTCTCACTTACAAATCACTCAGTAAAACCCTATGTTTACTTTCTTTAGGTGCAACAAGGATTGACCGCCTACATCCTTCTGATCGTTCTCTAATGCGATGGAAGAAGCCAGAATGTCATTCTCTCCTAATGCTTCCCCGGCCTTACTCAAAAAGCCTCTACCCCGAGAGCTTACTCGATCCTAAAAAGTACAATTTGTACACCATGGACCTGATGATGGAATCCATGCTACGTCCAATTTCATCCGGTCGTCTTCTTCACATTATCGAAGTAGACAAGGAATTTGAAGTAGAGGGTGAACAGTGCTATAACAAGTGAGTATAATAAATTTCGGTGTAGTGTTCATAATATAACTATGCAATGAGACAAGTGATTCGAGTAAATTAAGTCTCCTCTCACTCGATTTTATTGAAAATAAAAATAATAAAATATTCGGAGTTTATATACGTCTAATCTCTTGGAGTATTGACACCGGAGACCACAGTTACCCTATGACGACATTGGCTGATTTAGATATGCGAGATTCCATATACATATTTCTTATCTTCTTCTTCAGCAGGATTTCACATCTGTTCATTTGTCTCTTTATGGTAATTTGAGATTTTTATTATCATTACGCCGATGTCCCAGTCGGAAGAAAAAAACGCAAGTTCCCGTTGTTATAGCGATAACTTATTTCAGTTCAATTAGAACCATGTACAGGATGTTTGGATTTATAATATTTGCTCTAAGCAATAAAAAGGTTAATAGTTATCTCAAAAAAGTAGGGGGAATCCGATAAAAGAAATCCTAGTTTCGTAAAATAAAAATCGTAAATAATTTAATCTGACTATAGGTATTCACTTTTCCAACTTTTGGCACCTTTCAGACCAAAAAAGTTAAGACGAGATAGTAGATCTGAGCTGGTCTCAATTTTGAACTCCCTTTTCGATTGAGCAGGAAATTGTTCTCTGATTGATTACTTCAATTCAAATTAAGCCGTGTTTGTGTAATTTATCTGCGTGTTTTCGTGATGAGTTATGGGGTGTTAGTAGCTTGTCTCAGTTACTTTCTTCCTTCACCCTTTTTTCCTTCGATACTTGTTTTACTTCCATTATCCCGATTTAGGCTTTTAGCGCTTGCAATATTGAATGAAAAGCTTGTGTCTACACAAAATAAGTGATAAGATGGAATGGACATCTATTCATTCCTTTGCACACTGTTCTGTGAAATGACCTAGATTAAGCCCCAACACATGACTTACAAGCCTGCACATAATGGCGCTATAATTTCGAACTAAAGATTTTGAAATTTCCGATTTATTCAAACACGGGGGGAGGGGCACTGTCAATTTACGTTTTCTGTCCCCAAACTCAGCTTGCTAATTAAGCGAAAAGCGGTTCCAATCAAACTGAGGATAATTTATCCCAACTAACTGCCAAAATCGTGCGCAACCACATACAATTACGACGTCTGGACGACCATGAAAAAATGGTTAAAATTGGTGATCGTAAATCATGTGTACTGAGATCCTGCACAAATCTCAATAAGATTACTTAGATTACTTAATCAGCGTCTGATTTGAGTCTGCTTATTTACCCAAGGAGTATGGAAAGTTTTAATGCACTCGAGTTTCATTCCTGATATTGAAAGTCACTAAGATGTTAAATTTTTATAGGGAGCTTTTACGTGGCTAAAATAAGTCCTCCAGTCGTAAACCAATGTCCAATAACTCGCTCCTCCAGAGCCAGATAAGACTTCGAAACGTTGCTATAAATTTGGGTCTGGTATCACCTCTCAAATTTTAATCCAAAATCAAATGAATATGAATTGACCTATGAAATTTGTGTTAGCAGGAAAAAAGGCGATTTTCAACTACGTTCATGAAGTCCAGAGTACAGGTCAACTACATGTAAAACAAGTTCTTCTGAGGATTGCATATCCGCCTATCTATCACCGACAATGCACTTGAACAGCTCGCTTTCGAACCTTCATAGAGTTCCCGTAAATTGACAGATTCCAGAAAATTTAACGTCTGAAAATCTACCCATGGATCTCCAGTGTGAAACTGTGCAAAAAGTGGTGAATAGGAGTTGAGAAAGGATTAATTTTACAATGAAATATCATAGTTCCGTGGTCAAAGTTACTTAAAATGTCATTTGTGTTGTGAAAAGCGCAATGTTCTGTGTGAGATCATTTCTTTTCTCTCCACGTGATTTCCAGGATTGTTTTATAACGAGTACTCTCTGATAAATAATGACAAATCCCTAATGACACTACTCTTTCAATATTCAATGCATTTTAATGGGAAATCCAATAAGTGGCAAATTGAATGGAATAACGGCATTCTGAGATCAACTTCAAGGTTTCAGAGGGTCTTACTCCAGCTGATTGCCAGGTTCAGGTTGTGAAATATTTGCTGAGTGTGCAGCTCACGTTCCGCAGTGTAAATTTCTTGATTTGTCAATCAGATTGAAGCAAATTGTAGTCTCTGCATTGTCCAGACCGGTCATTTCTCCTACTTCAATTCGTTTACTCTACAAATTGCTTAAAAAGCGAAATAATCTGACATTATACTTATCAGCTCACAGTTTTAACATACAGCAGACGAGTATGTCGCTATTTCAATTTAGCTGTTGTCACTCAAGGTGAAATCTAAAATAGTATCGATATATATACCACCTCTCCCTCCACCCCCTATCGCAGTTTGTCAGTAGTTCCAGAAGCATTGATACAGTGCTCTGTACATTTTGAGCCTTTTAACGTTTTCAGTAGAGGAGCGGACTTTAGCATCTAATAAAATGTACCGAGTCAAGTTAGTATAGTGTTTTATGGCAAGCTCTTTGAATGATACCGGTTCTAATCTCATTTATTCTATAATAATTCCCATTTCCACTTTGGAGGTAATGCATTTTTGCAAAAATAGTCATAAGCTTGTGAAAAATGAAACAATTTGGAAATAAATAGCAGATTACGGCTGAAATATTTGGAGACAAACAGACAAATATTTTGAATGTTTAGAATTAATTTTTTGATGTGTCTAAATGTTCAGAGCCAGGACTTCTACCACCAAACTCTCCTCGATGGATTTTATCGAATTAAACATTGTTTTGAACTCAAACAAAATGGAGAGTTTCTTCGATATTTCCTGTTCATTGTTGATCTGACATTGATTTTCGATATTTTTTAGGCGTGGTTATAAGCCCCCACCAATTGCCTTATGGGCAAATGCGGATACTTTCAACAGTATCCTAATTCATCCAAAGATGATCTTTGATCACTCGCCTATCTACTTATCCACGGCATTGAATCGTCTCTATGACAGCATTATGCATCCAGAAAAAATTTATAGAAAAGTTCATGTTAATACTTACTACAAGGAGGCTAAATCGGTCCGAGGAATTGAACGAAAATTTGCCAATGAATATAAAGATCATTACTGTCGTATACGAAAGCTCAAATGATCAAAAGAACTTACAGATAATGATTTTCATTCTCAATATTTTGTCATATTGCTTATTTCTATCTTATCTCTTAAGGAGAGACGTAATAAATATGACAGTATTTTTGAAAACTGCCTTCTGATTTGGGATAGACAGTATAAATTTTGTGGGTCGATTATTTGCTTGGTGGGATATTCCATTTTTAAATGATGAAAATGAAGATCAAAACCCGAATGTGAGAATACCCAGTTATAGCTAATGGCTTCCGTTCTACTTAACATGACATGAAATGATATCATATATAGCTCTGAATATTAATGAACTCTGAATTAGAATCCCTTCAGACGATCTATAAATACTCTCGTACATTGTATAATAATTTTGAAATCTGCTGCTTTAAAGATAAAGGCAAATATTTAATAATGTTTCACCCAATACTGCGTATATGTTTTAATAAAACATCCCCCTCATTAGAAGACCGTCAGCAATAAACGCCTATTTTGATCAAACAATACGTAAAGGCCTTTACGCGCATGCACTTGAGCCACCAACATTTAGCCCACATACTCCAAAACTACCAGTCTTGCTCACAAGGCCTTTCTCTGCTCTCAAAAATACTCAACAGTACAAGCCTTCCTCTTTCTTCCATTTTATTGAAAGATTAGAATCAAAGGAGCCGTAGAAATAGTGTAACGTGAGGAAGAATTACTTAAAAAGTGGCTTGGGTTTAATGAGAGTAGATACAGTTTAGAATTCCCTAATATGAGCCAAGAAAACGTATTGATCAATTGCCATTTCACGTATATGCGACTGAAATTGGAAGGATCGGAAAAAATGTTTATTTTGAGGATTAAATATTTCGTGCTTTTACTTAACAGACCAAGTAAGTATTTAGGTGAACTAGACTAAAGCTCAATATTCCGCAGTAAGGTGACAATGGTAAATTGATAGAAAGTTTGCCAGAAGAGGACTGAGTTATGGGCAGAAAAGGAGTGAAGGTCAATGCATGACAGGAGGAATATAAATGATAGTTTAACGGAGAATTAATATTGGATAAAGCTCAACGTAATGCAATATCGTAAAGTCAAGGTTCATTTTCGTAGTTGTCATCAATATATAATATCAATTTTCTGAGTCGTCTGTTTAAAGCTTTGCTTCGTTAATTGATATGCAAACTTATTAGAGAATCAATTTCTCATTGAAGTTATATTTCTGTGTATTTTTTCAATTTATTGCATTAATTCATTTATTTCATATTTTATGAAATTGGTTAGATAATTTAGAACTACGATTAACATTATTATTAAACAGAATTTATTTTCACCTGAGCCTTATGTTGGAAGATATGAAACATGTTTAAAATTGTAGACTTTACTTCCATTTTTTGTCTGAAATTGAGATGTATCATTTAAGAAAATGTATAAAACGAGCTAATATTATTCTTTAAGGTGTTAATATTTGTTTAAGTTTGCAAAAGAGCAAGGTCGTTACCTTGCCAGATTTTGGAGTGAATCCTATGTTTGAGTTATTTACGTCTTTTTATTGAGTTCTTAAATTAGTGATCGTTTTGGGTACTTAAATAAATCATAGCACAAGTATAAAAATCATTACAATTCTCATAATATTATTTTCTCTTTATAACAAATATTACCGATTATCTGTGTAAATTAATCTTGATTCGCATTAAATAATTTAGCATTGAAACTTGGTTAGTCCAAAAGGACTTGCTTTATCATTTTAAACTAACTTTTTCATTTTGAAGAAATGTCTAAACGCAATTCATTCGTTTTTCTTCTTTTTTTAAGTGGAAGCTCAGTGAAATTTTTAGATTTTGTGGGACACGTCATCGCAGGCACGTATAGAACAAACAGCCAATCAGAAGTCCCCACTTGTTTTAGCAAATCCGCTATGTTGATTATTATCAAACGTCCTGTATATCATAACACGCGATATTGAGACCGTGAATAAAATATAAACATGAATTTTGTACATTTATTACATGGGCATGGTATTTTCTCATTTATTTCTTGTTGGAGTACTCGCACTAGAGACAGGCATGATATTAGAGGTATTGAGGAAGCTTGTCTTAGTACTAAATAAAATGACATAACCCCTAATCACTTCCTGTGTCTATGCAGGAGAGAAAGATGTTTCATAATCTCTAGCTCGAACATACCTTTGGGACAGAGTTTTCAGTTTTGGAGGACAAATTTCGACCCCTCCTTTATAGGTTGTATTTAGAGGTGCTTGTAAACGTGATATTGGGTCTAAAGACGAGGCTGTAGAGTGTTTCGGATGATGAGTTGCAGATAATACGTTTCCGTGTTTGCATACGAGTTTCATTATTATCTTTTACAGTTCGCATACACAGTAACAACACTTCACTATAAACTTGAAAACGCCTCTTAGTCAGGATAAAATCACTAAATCGTGCCAACTTTATTTCATTGGCATTGAGAATCAGTCTAGTCAATCTGACATCTGTTAGCAGAATCGCTTTGATTGCCCAAGATCGCAGTGGAAAATACTGTGAGAATCAAAATTTTGAAATTCGAATTATCATCTCTTCATTAACCATCTTTTATGCTTTCTTTCGATTACTTCTCCATGCTATCCCCCGATCAGTTATAGTACAATTTTGAGAGAGTATATTAGAATACTCCCCAGGAGGCGACGAAATTAGTGAGTGCAGAATACATTGTCGAGTACGCAATCACGCCATTCGGTTCCACATGCATGAGCTTCCTTCAATCGGCCTTGGTAGCGTTGTTGGCTCCCCACATTCGTCTGATATTTCCGTGAATTCGTGTCATTTGAGTTACAATTTCTCGACACACAGACAAAGACATCAACATTTTGAACAATATGTCTAGTAAAAAGATATAAAGAATGTAATTGAAGATGCAACTTTCTCTTGGAGTCTACTCCTCCAGAGGGTTGAGATCAAATTGGATTGAAGGTTGACAATCCATTAATTTAGACGAATTGCTATTTCTGAAATTTCTTCTTTCCATTCGATTTTCTACAATTGTAAAAGGTATAGAAATACATGTTCAAATAGAGATGAAAGTTGGTGTACCATATATGATAAATTGAAATACCCATATACGGGAGGGAGTCAAATAGTACACGAAGAAATTCCAAAATTTATATATTGGACAAGTGATCGCATTCATTTGTCCACATAAGCGCCATTGTTGTCTATACACTTTTGCAATCTATATTTCCACTTGTAAATTGACTCTTGGTAGAATGTCGGAGGCTGTCTCTGACACCACAAAATTACAAGCTTTTCGCTTCCCAATCCAAAAAGATGAGCAGAGAACCACGTGCATTCGTTCTACTACATCGAGTTATTATTGGGGGGAGAGGGGGAGGGGGGGGGGTGAGATGTGGATCATTTGAGAAAAACGATGGTTATCACCAAATTGAACACACATTCCATTCTCATCTGATCCCACAGAAGCTTCCTTTATGCATTTGGTGGGATGTGGGTGGGTAAAGTCGGGTGATAAATTCACAGCCGTTGTTTATTACCAACGAGCTAAGTAAGATTAAACTGGCAATTTCAAGCTTAACGTTAAATTTTAGTTAATAGAGAAGGAGCCATTCTTATGCATCACAATACTGCCAAGCTGATCTCACAAAACAAAAATGACCCTTAAAATACTCAGGAAATACTTTGGGAGGTTCTCCCACATCCTTCATTTTCACCAGATCTCACCCCAGACCTCATTCAACATCTCCCTTGTTAAATATTGATAGTTGATATCCATGAAAAATGCCCGCGATTTACTTGATAGCATCTTAAAAATTACCGCACGTTTTGAAAAACAACACGGGCTTGAAGGGAAGTAGGTACTTTTCAATTAGAAAGGTACAATTTATATTTTGGTTTTAGGACTTACTTTGGCTGATTTAAATGAAAGATTTTTATTATTTTGAGTTAGAACTTTGTAGCATATGCCCAACATATAGTAGTTGACTATTTATTTCATGAAAATCAGCTTCAAGTATTCTGACAAGTTCTGAAGAATTAAGGCACTATCATTGTAATCTCACCGAATAACTTATCTGATTGGCTTTTGTGTTCTAGGAAAAAGTTCGCTAACTTAATCAAGCGTGTACTGGTTTATGACGAGCATGGATCTTCATAACCACGAATAGAAAAGAGGATTGATTTACCATTGTTTAATCATGCAGGGAAACCCTCCTAAATTTCAATCAATACCAGCAATCTATAATACTGACACTTATGCACAATGTACGAGTAGTAGTTGACAAAGAGAATGCGGAATTGCATTGAATGAAACTTTACTTTAAATACATTTTACTTTTTATAAGGGATTTTATATGGGGATTTCAATAATGGTGAGTTATACGTATCTGTGCGTTTGCCACAACAGATTACATTTCATGAATTACCGTTTTCCTGTTTTATTGTGACTACTGGAATATACAGTAACTGAATCAAAACTGAAAAATGTCGATAATTTAAACATAAGATTTAATAAGCAGCCAATAATTTTCTCCGAATATATAGATATTAAGTAAAGCGACGATAATGTAAAACAGAAAGGTAAACAACCTAACGAAGTAGGATTGGCGGCTAAATATGCGATGATAGTTTCGAAAATCTATTTAATAAGACATTAATTTACCTCAAACGTTTTCTCACTATTTTCAACAAACTAAACTTATTAGATTTAATGTACAGATTAAGGTTTCTGGTCAAAATTCTTTCAAGCAAAGCAAATTTATTCGAAATTCATTGATATTTGCTTTTCCCTTGAATAGATTATTTTTAATATCATTTCATTATTAAAGTCTCTGTTAGTTAACATAATTTTACAATCTTCCGTCTTTTACTACTTGGTTTTACCTTGCACCTTAGTCAAACGTATGTAGGTGGTTATTTACTGTAAAATTTGGGATCAGACTTGTACAGCTAGATTTAGGATTGACTGACATGCCACAAGTTCGAACTCGTCAACGCGCAAAAAAATCTAAATATTTTGAGAACCATTCTGACTTGGATTTATCAGCTGGAAGCAGTGGCGATGAGTTTTTACCATCTCCAAAAATAAAACCTTCACATCGAAGAGCTGCCAGAAAACCCAGTGCTAAGCGTAACTTAAAGACACCTACCAAAACTACATCAAAATTTGCCAAAAGATCCGTAAGAACAGTAAAGAATAAAGCTAAAAGTGAAGCAGCCTGTTTGGTACAGACAACTAGTGCCAGCGAATCAACCGATGAGGATGAATTTGAAGAGGTTCCCAATCTTTTGAATGATGATATCAACGTTCCTATATCGACTCAAATGGAAATTGAATTTATGGGTAACCTTCTTACAAGACCTGAGGAAGAATTAACCGAAGTCGGTGATAAAGAGGAGATTAAAGTTTCCGTGAGCATGGTGAAGACAAAATCAACTATTCGCGATCCAGAAGTGCTTGCTGCTATGGCGAAAGCTCGAGAACTTCGACAAAGAGCCCGGTTTGTCCACTCTTTTCATGTCATGTGTTTTCTCACTCTTGGTCGATTTATCAACCGCCTTTGTGATGATCCACTTATCCGTGCTCTTGGACTTTCTCTAATTAAAGTATCTGAGATTAAAGATGTGTCGTCCCTACGATTTCTGGTTCTATCCTTCTTTTCCCTCATAAATGCGGGTCGTGAAGCTAAAGTTGTAGACATGATAGAAGGTATTCAGTCACGATTGAAAGATGGATTCCCGTCGGCGGATGATTGTTGCATCCTGATGGTTGCCGGATTACGTGCACTTGGATTTGACACGCGTCTAGTTCTTGCCTTTGCACCTCCTCCCTTGAAGCCCCTGAAATCCAAACCAGTTAAAACTCTCAAACCCCTTAAAGAGACTCACAGCAATAAAATAGTCTCCTCAGATAGTGACGATGATATACAAGTCGATTCAAAGTTCGTGATTTCTGCTGAAGTCTACTTATCCTCAGATCGAATCTGGTATAGTTTGGAGTTGTCACCTCCCGTTGGCAAAGTCACCGCAGAGTTCTCTTCTTCCCCTTTTCACTACCCCTACGTTGTGGCTTTTACTTCTACAGAGAAGGGTTATCTTGGTCGAAGTCCTATCGATTTAGCCCCTCGTTACGACCCAGCTTGGATGTCTACTTCTCGATGTAATCGCATCCCTGATGCTCAGTACCAACAGTTTCTCTCGTCGATGAAATTCCACTGTGATGGCGACGTAGTAGATCTTCGAGAACGCGACAACTCTAAGGCGGAGGAACGTAGGGATGCAGCAGATACGGAGAGGACGTTTGATTATCTACGAAGTCTTCCCTTACCTACTAAGGTGCAAGACTTTAAGAACCATCCACTGTATGTTTTGCGAAGGCATCTCCTCAAATTTGAAGTGATTTATCCCGACGACGCACCTGTGATTGGATTTCTCAAGGTGGGAGCGAAAGGAAATAAATGTACTGAGCCGGTTTATCCACGAGAATGTGTACATCTGTGTCATACAAGAGAGTCTTGGTTAAAAGAAGCTAAGGTATGTTATATTTTGAATCGTTTGCATTATATCAGGCTTCATATTATTAGATATAAGTGTAAGTAATTTATTTTTGTAGCTCATGTGTATGAAACGTTTATGTAAATTTGAAAATTGTTGATATGAGAGATCAGAGAATTCGGATTCACTTCTTTCCAATTTGGATTTTTGATGATAGTTCAAGAGATTAGGTTGTGTCACTACAGCGCATAAAACTAGTACATCAAATGAGCACCTGTACGTGTTTTGAAGTCAGTCTCTTTGTTCGCCTTTTTTAACTCTTGTAGTTTCTCGCATCTTTCCCTGTTGTCCCAATTTTTTTGGGTTCTGCTTCTGAGTGGATTTTGATGCTCAGAGCTGATTGACTAGTTAGTCGAATTGAGTATTCTGTCATGTCACCTCGATACGTTTATCTTTTTTAATGATTTGTTCGCCTTGGGTGAACACATTTTACTCAGTTCTGCTATATTCAAGTGTTTAGCTCTCCCATTTTTACTCAATATCAAGAAAAATCATTTCGATTTTTCAACCATTAGAAGAAAATTCGAATTGTAGTGGCAAGCCTGAAAATTCTTGGTTTATAAAAGGGCATTTTGGGCTTTCTAAGGAACAAGTGAGGGAATTTGAATGCTGAATTGTGAGATACCTACTTAGTAAATTTTGTCAGCACCATTCCGCATTCAAACAATGTAAAACTACCTGATAACTTGACGCCACTCTTTCTCATTTGTTGGGGATTTTGCTCCCTTCAGTTGTTTCCCACTCTTAAAAATTGTAGCTTTTTGATTAACTGTGGGCGACAATAATAGCCACATTTAGACGTATTACTGATTCTACACCTACTTGCACAAACGAAAACGGGACTTAGTCATAGAGACAGTGAACATCACTGCCGAAGAATGTCCTTTAGGAAGATATTCTCTCTCTCATTTTAAGGTAAATGCTCCGCAACTCCTGTCAATGCCAGTATCAATACTCGAAGTAGCTCAAGCATTCGCTGAGAAACTATGATAGCAGAATAGTGATTGTGAATATTTTGTGCAAGGGATTTTCTTTCTAAGTAGATTGTACGAATTGGGGAAAAGCCGGCTAAAATTGTGAAAGCCATGATGACAATAAAGCGAAAGCTACTGCAAGACCAAGATGGCACACAGCAGACGGTGGAATTATTCGGCCCATGGCAGGTGGATGATTACGTGCCTCCGGTTGCGAAGGATGGAGTTGTTCCTCGCAATGAACACGGTAATGTGGAGCTCTTTAAGGCTTGTATGCTTCCAATTGGATGCGTTCATATCAGGCTGCCTGGTGAGTACATTTTAAAGCCGCTTATTTTTCATGACACTTAACTTTCAAAAGTTTTATTTTCTGATCCAAAAAATCGTTGTATCATATGAACCTTCAATTGCTTTAGGAAGCATTCCATATAACTCATTTCTGATTCAAGATATTTCGTTTCTATTGTACCACTTGATTAGCTTTTACGACATTGAATTCAGTTGTTTCCAATTGAATTAGATTTTATTAGCTATAGAAAGCACTATTTACTAAATCCTTTTCTGAATAATGGGATTTAAGTTAATTTTAATGATACCATGGGTAACACAAGCCCTTAACGGTGTATTTACTCTTGTTTTCCAACACTCCTCTGCGGGCTATGAAAGCCATTAGAATCTGCCTCAGTACTTTACGATGGTAAAATCTGAAGTTCCAGATCCAAAATTTTAGAATTTGCTTGTCTAGATTTCTATCCAAGCGATTTGTACTTGACAGTCTATTGGGCATTATTTGAATTGTAATAATAAAGCTTTGTTTTCTGTTAACTGACCAGTGGTTGATTGGAAAGTTTGGTCATTATCTTTCCAGTTTAGGAGTAGGTCGACATGTGTCGGCTTTAATAACCGTTTTTACCGGTCACCTTCTAAGTACTTCAACTATTACTAGTTTGTAATGTGATATTTCTTTACCGCAGGCATTCAACACATTATGAAGCAATTACAGATTGACTTTGCCCCAGCAATGATCGGTTGGTCTTTCGGTAAAGCCGGTTGGGCCCACCCTGAGTACGATGGTTTTGTAGTGTGTAAGGAAGTCCTACCGGCCCTCCTTGATGCATGGCGAGCTGCTAAGATGAACGCAGAGGCTGCGGAAGCCGCAGATCGAAGTGAACGCGCTCTTGCCAACTGGAAAATGCTTACAAAGCACCTTCTCCTTTGGCAGCGTGTTGAGGAACGATTTCAGCTGTCTAAGTCGGCTCATGTTAAGCCCAGGGTAAGCTCTAATTAACATTAATTTCGTGGCATTAATTCTTACCTCTTTTCTCTACCATGGCGATTGCTTAGTGACTCTATTATTTATTTATTAGTAGTATCAATAACGTAATAAATTTATCGAGTTCGATTGTTAGAATTCCGTCTTTGGTCTGCAAATTGGAATGAACTCCATGAAAATCTCTGCTCTCATGAATACGTGGTACGGGTTCTGATCAATTTCTTAATTGTTTTCACTTGACAAGTATTTCTTGTCGATTTTTTTTTACTTCCAACACACTGAGGTTTGCTGGAATAAACTTTAAAAGTTTTAATTTGATTGTAAGTAGAAAATAAAATTAGCGTTTTTTCATGAGTGACATAGTTCACTTGAAATTTTTCCCGAAGTTCCAGAATCCTAATTTCCTGCTCTAACGCCATGCTGTCTACTTAAGAAAGATGTTTTCCTGCTCAATACTTTATCCCACTTGTTCAAACAAGCCACACAAATGTGGGACACTCATCTGTTTCAAAAACAATGTGTTTTCCTGACCTTAATAATAAATCCCACTTTCCCGCTTTGATAAGAATATAAGAAATAAGATGAACTAAAACGTTGATAAAGTGACGAATTATTATTGTAAACAGTGGTCAATGTGCAGAGATGACAAGTCAGAGATCGGTGTAATCTTGTGATGTGAACGCTTATCTACGTGTTACAGCTTTTTTAATGGTATACATTCATTCTTCGTTTCCAAGTTTGCCTATATGTGTGCACAAATTCTCAATTAACTCCATGTCTTTTGTCAAAGTTACATGCTGGAATCAGATCGTAGAAGCTAGGTCACTGGTGGCCAGCTAACGGCAGGAATCCACAATTCCAAAGACCAGAACACCAATTTGGATAAACCAAATTACATCGAAGAAACCACGAATACGATTCAAGTGAGGGAGAGAGAGAAAAAGAGGAGGTGGAGGGAGAGGGGATGAGAGGAAAGAGTACGAGCTAATCGAAATACGAAGACAGCTTTGATAAGAGTTGCTCAGACAAACGAGTACATGAGGTTGGGTGTAGATGTAGCTTTGAGCGAAACAGGGCGATCATTGATAAATAAAAACCGTTGAAACCGTATTGATACAATAGATAAGGATTAGAGCCAAGGTGACACAAAGGCGAGACATCGACATATAGCCAGATAGTTACTCTTCCTCCTCCTACCCGTCTTAAGGTAAGTAAAGACGCCACAAATTTCGGACTCTGAGTTGGTCCGTGTGTAATTGCCCTATTTAACCCAATTGTGTTACTCTTCGGGATTTTGCATGAAATGGATATTGGAAACAGAAGCTGGTATTTGACCGAAGAACAAAATATTAAAAGAATTGCATACAAAAATGGATTTAGATGGTGAATGCAGTACAGTATATCAAAAATGTCATAACCTGTTCATTCGATTTATTTCTGCGTTGGACAACACATTGGTAAAAAGTAATCGAGAAATTAGAGAAAAATCGGCTCTCTGCAATATTTCCTGAGAGCTTAAAACTATCGTTGAATCGCCTTTTAAGACTTAACTGCTTTAGAGGGTGGTGATGCTCTTTTTTTGTTGATATTGATGCTGTTTTCAGTAGGAGAATGCTTCAGAAGACTCGTCACTGAGCTTCTGCGGGTTTCTCTTTCATTTGGGTTGTCTCTTAGTTTGAGTAATGGATTCGTTTGCCAGAGTAAGTAAGAAAGTTATGAATTCTTGCTGGGTCGCCAGTCTGTTAGAGTTGGAGTAACAAGAATGGAGACCCCCAATTTAGGACATCGGCTGGCGAGAACATATGCAAGTACCGTTCTCTATACATACCCCTTATGAAGCCCTTCCCAACAATCATCTTAGGTAGAGAAATTCGGATTGTGTCACTTCTTCCACTCACTGGTGTTAAAGTATGAAAAACGATTTCGAGATTCTAAATCTACTTTCATTATTAACTTTTAACTGAGCGATTTATACATTTGGTGTAATTTTGCCACTTCAATCATTTTAGCTCGTTTCAGTGGGTGACATTAAAATGGGCACTACTTCCACATCAGGAGAACTCGGCTCTTCAGGTTGGAAGCCTCTCGCTTCCTCCAATACTGTCTTCTCCCGCCTTCTTGATGTTACTGATCTTGCAAAACCAGGTCAGCAAAAGTGCACTAGACCCAAACGAGTAGTTGCCAACAAGAAAGCATCCAAAAAGTCAATCCCTTCCAAGAGATCACGCAAAAGACAAAGGCATTCTTTCGTGGAGTCTGAAACCAGCGAGGAAGAATCCGGGAGTGATGATTTCACAGAAGATGAAACTATGAAACCTTTAGCTCGTAAACGACCTACAAGGCTAGAAAATAAGGATTTCAAAGAAGTAAAGTCTACAAAATCTTCGTCTCCTCTCAGAAGTCAAAGACCTTCAGAAGAATTGGAAAGTGATTCAGAGCAGTCAGATCATAACGACTTCTTAAAATGAAATGTAGATCACCGAGATCAGCATTTATTCATTTCATGCTACCTTTTTGCATTTACTCATTAGATTTCTCCCTCTAATTCGCAAATGCCTATTTTATACATATCTTCCGCTACAATCTGATAGATATTTTTCCCCCTTCTTACCACTTGATGTGACACTGGATTTTAAAAATGACCTCATACTCTTAGATTCAAAGTGGATTCAATCGCATCCACCGAATTTTCTCATTATTATATAAATATAGCTATTTTCTTTACAAATGTCTGACCTCATTATTTGGTTACTATCCATTTGTCATTTCCCATCTAATTTGCAGTCTTCATTCCAGTTGAAATGTCGAGGAAGGACGTTACTATAGCCGGGGGCGCCGTAGTATCGAGTGAATGTGAACTCCAAGGTGATATCATTGTCGGAACTCGGACTGTGATCCACCCAAAGGCCCGTATACTGGCTCGTGCTGGGCCTATTCGAATTGGGGAGTCGAATTTGATAGAGGAGCAAGTGGAGATTGTTAATGACACACCGAATACCATTCTCATCATTGGAGACTTCAATGTGTTTGAGGTTAGTAGGAGTCAGCTCATTACTACTATTATTATTATTGTTATTTCTATCTCCTTTCCAACTTGAGTTTTGAGCTCAAACAATGAGTCTTCTTGGTATGCTGTGGTTTAATTCAAACTTATATTTACCTGAATCGGTATATTCGAGTAAAGGCTATTCATTGCAGGGATTTATTAACACATTGTGGTATACGACTTCACTTATAATGATTTCATTTTAGACCCATATCGTTATTATTATCCAACAGATTTTATTCGTCTGGCACTCTTTCCTATTCATGAGAAGTGGATGGCAATACTCCTTTGCTTTTTCATTTCTCGTCCCCCCAGCTGCCCTTACTTGTATTTCTGAGCTGAGTTCTTCGTCATCATTTTTGTCCAACCAGTTGAGACAAATTCTGCTCTAATGTGTCTTATTGCCAATTTAATGCTTCTGGAATTCGTTTCACAATGCCACATCAGAACTCATTGTGGATTGTGGTAAACTGTTCAATAGAAGTACCCATCCATTAGTATTACCATTTAATTGCTCAATCTTTTCTACCTCATTGTGTGGTTCGATCAGGTGTGAAACGGGAAGGGGTGATGGTCAGGCAGAAGCAGGTCTTAATTCGTTTTAACCAGACAAGCAGTTTTTTTATGTCTTCCAGTTTTATGTTGATGTGGTTCCATATAGTTGGTCGTGGCACTTCGGTGTATCTGCAGCTTCAAACAGCCCAAGTCGTGCAGATGAAATCATTTACGAATATTTTAGAATAGCAGAACTTATTCAATGTGAGTTCTAATAATATTACTCATTCATGCGTTTTGCAGTTATATTGCGGTAAATTTTCTTCAATAGGGTCGAACCAGTGACATTTTTGCGTTATAGGCAGATATTCGAGTAAAATGGTAATAAGCACAAAGTAGTCAAAGAGAACTCAATACTCTGAATACTGTTTTCTTTCTCAGAGTTAACAAGTACATTTATTTAAAAGATCATATACCAATGCTACGAGTTGGTCAAAAGATCCATGACTTTAATTGTAAATAGTGGATTGTAGCGAAGAGTTTTCGAGACTACGCTTACCGTTTTGCAGCCTAATATTCTTTCCTAGCTATTGCTTGTGAAGCCTATTTCTCAAGATCTTAATCAGGCAATTTAATGAGCAGCTTTAATGTTGTCCTATTCTATCAAAGGCATATGCTATTAGATGAAAACTTCGCCATACTTAGACATCTACGAATGCTGCTTTCAGACATCTGCAGTTTATTTACTTGGATTTTTTGTCACAGGTTGGAGCTTGTGTATATAGTCGCGAAGTTGGTAATAGCAATGTCTTCGAATCCAAGTGTTACGTCGGTCCACGTGTTCGTATCTCTAATGGCTGTGTAATCGGAGCAATGTGCAGTCTAACAGCCCCAGAACAACTTCCAGAAAATACTATGATTTACGGCGAGGATGTAAGTGATGTGTGCTTCATTTTTCAGAACCTTGGCTTTGTTAACTTTCTTTACTTTTGTCTTTTACCCTTAGTGTCAGAGACGTATAGCTTCAGAGAGACCGATGCCTCAGAGTTTACAGTTGGATTTTCTCAACAAAATTCTTCCAAACTATCATCACCTTCTTTTGGCCAGTAAACCATCTTCTACACCAACTAAGCGCTAACATTTCTTTCTTCAATTCCTCAATCAATTTTACTTACAAATTTTTCTTCGGCTGTGCCCGTTTAATAAAATAACTAATTTGCATATTCGAGTCGTTTGTTTTTTTTTTCTACTGATATGATTTAAGTAGTTGCATTATTTTAGTTTTTATATTAAGGTGAGCAATGGAAGGTCAGCAATATCAAATGCAACCCGGTGGTGGTCCGATTAGACCACAGGTGCAAAGGAACCCGCAAGTTATGGCCCCTCAAATGCAACAGCATCGTCAGCAGCCTCAACAATACCAACAACAGCCTGTGATGCAGCAACCACCACCTCAGCAGGATCCCTTTCTGGCGTATGAAAATCCCGAAGTGCCAATTGTCCCGTCGCTGCTTGCAGATCAGCAGTCACTTCATCGAATCGATCCTTTCTTTGGCTCCCAACCTCGTGGAAATATGATGCAGGAGGTCTTTATTCAGGTAATACAGCCTCTTAATAGTCCGGGAGATTTGATTATTACCCAGCTGAAAATTCTCATTACGTCGAAAACTGTAAATGCGCTTAAACATAAAATGAAATCTTGTTTTGAGGTATTTGGCATTCCATCTGCTATATATCAATTTTTAATTTTAACCAAAATTGCATTTTGGAGTATTATCAGCCAGCTATCTTACCTTATCCTCTAGCTATTTTACAGTCTACACCTGCCCTCTATCAATCTTCAATTCGACAACAATTGACAAAGAGGTAGAGAGAGAGAGAGAGAGAGAGAAGACAGCCGCAACCAGTAGGTTTTCGAGTTACGGGAGGTCAGGCCAAATAGAAAGGTGGTGGTCATTGGCGAAGGTGATATTGCGAAGATGCGTCTGAAGTAAAGCAGCAAATTCGAAGCACAGAAGTATAGAAAGTGGCTTTGATAAATTTGGTGTTATTGAGTGAGCCCAAAGGAATATATGCAGTTGAGTATTGAAGACAACCATTAATTGTATTTAAGAGTGGCCGGCGTCGATTGCCCTATATTGGTACACTCTGATTAACGTGTTCGCAGAGGTCTCAATTGCCCAATCGACTAGGATTTATCTACTAAGAGATAATAAATCGATCACTTCAGTCTTTTCGGAGTAACTAAAAATCGGGAAGTATTCTGACATTTGACCATTAAATGCTTGCAATGTTTTTTCTTTTTTTCTATAGGGTTCGGTCTCTATTGGACAGAAGAATTTGCTATTGTCGCGACTACGTGGTCTATGTAAAGATCACAGTGCATTTACGGATCAAGAGGAGTCGTATTCGTTCCAAGGGTTACCCACTTCTGTCACTACTGGGACACCCACTTTCGTGAATTTTCGGGTTCGTCGAACTTTGCAGCCTAATATACGTGAGTATGTTAATAGGTCCGTGATTAGGTACCTTGGTGCAGTGGAATCTATTGATCGTGTAAGTGTCTAAACTCCTGATTTTTATACGTATATACTTTCATTTTTGATAAATTTAATAACGAAATTTTACTACTAACAGGATGCTTCTTATTGAAATTATATTTGATTTAGTATTGAGATTTCCGATTTCCTATAGTAATGAAATAATTCACTTATATGGGTAGTACAGTAAGGATATTTTGTGACAGCACCTATTTATTAACTGAAAGTTAAGAGGATTTGTACGTGTCTGTATTATTAGTGAAGCACTGTCAATTATGTTGATCCACTTATCCTTATATGGAGATTATTGGTCTCCAAAATAGTTTTGCTAAATGCCTACTCCACATTTCCAAATGTGCCATTCTAGTCTTAGTGTTTCAACATCTCCTGATGGGAAGGCAAGAAGATAAAGTTCACAGGCGTGTAGTTTCTGTATTGTTTTGGGTTAATGGGAATACACTCTGCATTCCTATATAAAACCTTTGTCCAGGCAATTTAACGTATTGTCCTAACTGTATTCTGTCTCTTCTTCTCTGCGTCTGGGTCAACTGTAGCTTAGGTATATCTTTCGTGCAGGTAAATCATAACTTTCGAACTTGACCTCTTAAGACTATAAACAAATCCCTACTCTACACCTGAATACATTCTCTTAATGTCAGAATTTGGCGATTTCTTTACCTCAGCTGAAAATTTGTTTGACAAAACTAGAATCCCTAGACAAAACAATGGAAATAGTTCTCTTTGGCTAAGATTGAAGTTTTCGTTTTTTAGAGTTGCATATCTCTTAAAAAAACTAGAAGTAGAGCAGTTAGCTTAACTGAGCCTCTACATAGGCAACCTGGAGGGCTTAAAGAAAGGGAAACCAGGTGTAAAGAAAGACCGTTGTATTTTCGCACCTATAGAAACGTAAAAGGTAAAAGAAGGAATAAAGAGAAAAGTGTAATATAAGTAAGAAGTATTTTTACAAAGGTTGTTTGATTGCGTTCAATTAGGAAAAATGTACATACAACTACTCCCACCTCTATGTTGGACCATAGCGCAACCTCTCCTTTAACTACTCTGTCCTCCCATATTTATCTATGTTCACACTCTTATATGAGTAGGAGTTGGTGCGTTAACTATTCAACCGACAAAACAGGGAAAGTACCTTAATCAGCAGTGATAATTAAAATCGAGACCGTAGTAAGTAAACTCTGTCGTCAGAACACGTAAATCAAGCAATTAGACTAAGTACAGTGAATTGCAATTCGTAGATTTACTCTTGGTGTAAACTTCCTAATCATTTTTCGTGGTTTAATAAGTGTAGCAAATTTAGGAGTGTAAAGTTTGTTTGCACCTTTTATTTATCGGATGGCACTTTGTTTATAAACTAATTAACTGTGAAATGACCTTGTAAGTGCATGAATAATTAGCCAAAATGAACACCCTCAACTATTTGTAAATACTTCTCTTTTTTGTTTTCAGATTTATCGACGTAGTTATTTAGAGGCCTCAGCACACGGTTTAGTAGGCAATTTCCTAAAGTGCTTAGGCTTCAAACAGGACTTTGAATTCATTGCTGAGGGCCAAATTTTCATTCGAGGCCGAGCTAAGGCTCTCGTCTACTCGGTCCATGATGTCAATTGTCAGGAGATGCAAATGCCTGTAAGTTGGCAATTTGGCGCCTAAAAGTTGGTATGGTTTAGGTTACTTTGATATTGCACTAGTCCATCTAGAGAGACAGGGCCGTCCTAGGGCGTGATAAAATGTGTATGAAAACCACACAGGATAGATACAGCAAGGTCAAATGCGGTCTGGTGGGTCAAAAAAGTAGATCTGTCACCTCCCCACGGCCCCCAAAAAGCTATAACCCTACTAATTCACTTCATGTGGTTTCTGATTATTACTATGAAGGAAAAATCTATGTATTTTTCAAAATTACTTTAGTCACATTCTTTATGACTATATGTCGATGTCTCGCCTTTGTGTCACCTTGGCTCTAATCCTTATCTATTGTATCAATACGGTTTCAACGGTTTTTATTTATCAATGATCGCCCCGTTTCGCTTAAAGGTACATCTACACCCAACCTCATGTACCCGTTTGTCTGAGCAACTCTTATCAAAGCTGAAATGTATCCGTGATTGATCATGCTATCTTTTAGTGACCTCTTATTGCATCTTAAAATGGTTCCCAAGACTGTCATCGATTTTTTTAATAAATCTAGCTTGTTGGAACTCATTCACAGTTTTGTTGTACGTTGAAAATTTTACCGTGTTATGTTGGGCTGATGTCACCTTTTAAACTTTCCTACTATATCAGAGTAGTACATCTGTAAACTTATTAAAATTTGTGTGAAATAAAACACTCCTATATATCTGTCTTTAGCCAAGGTTAACTAGGAACTACGTACCCACGGTAAATACCATTCCCCAATTCTATGCCCTTTGCTGTTTCGTTATGCTGCCGCTTTTGCTTTTCAGGTCCCTTCATTTACTTTAGCTTTGTTGTAATGGTGAAATTAGACCCTCCCCTGTGAATATTAATAACAACGATCGGGTCTATTTAGGAGCGTTTTCCACTACTGGGTAGCAGCATGGAGGCTTCCTAGTTACACCCAAATTTTCCCATCCCTCTTTATTTTTCAGACTGAACAAATGCTGTTAGTAATTCTACTCTATGAGCGTCCATCTCCATGGTGATCGAACTCTTGACCACCGAATTTGTAGATCGAAGTCGGTTGTATGGAAAGTGTACATTACTGTTTATTAACGCTGTCAAACAAGTATACATTTATTTCAGAGCAGATATGTGATAAATCACAGGTCGGCCTGCTTTGGTAATAATTTCAGCGAAAATAGCTTTTGTGGTAGATTTGAGCATTTGTGTTCAAGCGTAAAATCCAATAATAGATAACCCGGTGCTCGAGCGATGCATCGTACCAACGATGAGACTTCATTTCCAGGATTAAAATGGAAGAACAGTAATGGAGTAATACAGGCCACTGAAACTACTAGATCCTCATGATGAATTGCTCTGGTGTATACTTTGCTGGCCCCTTTGAAATATGCCCTCTTATGCCTACGATGTAATTTAATATTGATTTATTTAATCCCATTGCACAGATTCCAAAAAAAAACCGAAACTTGGTTCCGAATAGCCTGATGGTGGAAGTGACCGCCGTTGGAAGTCCCTCTGATGATACTCTTCAACGCGAAGTCGTGGAATTGATGGAACTTCTTCATCCTCTTGTTGTTCCCGGTTTAATCGACTATGGTCGTCTCGCTATGCGCTGACTTTCGACTCGTGTGTAATATCGCTGTGGTTTTGTAAGCTAAACTTTGCTGTAGGTTTTGTATAAATAAAAACATATATATAAACACAGCTTTATGCCTTTCTTACGAAACTACGATCTGGTTAAATATGTATGGAACTCTCAGTTAATGAATTGGTTAATTGAGCAACACTTAACTGTGTATATATCTATTTATCATAGTTCAAATTGAGAGAGCTGGAGTGATTCTTGTTGATAGGATCTGCCATCTTTCTTATATCATGCTCTGAATCTATCTATTCATGTCTAAAATCTGATCATGCCGTCCAATGAATAAGCATCAGCAAACACCGGTACCCCTGGGCCCTAACATGACAGATGTGCTCATTGACAATTACACACTGGGAAGCTACGGGTATCCATTCATGTGGATGATTAGCCCATTGCCAGTTAAGATGGGAGGTGGTTATTCTGATGACAGCTAAGATAGAGATGGAGTTGTAAGAATCTATCTAAAGACAACCTTCCCTTAATCCAAAGTAAAGCTATTTCTGGAGTTTTACCAAACCGGACTAGATAGTACCTATTAAAATTAGAGATATACCTAAGTCAAGCAGGAAACGAAAGCCTTCAACGTTCGAGATGATCAGGAGGTAACCTGCTTCTATTTGGCATGAGTGAATTTTAAACTGCAGTGCTCTTTCCCAGCTCATTGTTTCTGATCATTTTTTCGAGAATAACTAGTACATGCATGGAATAGGTCGCTTGAATGCGTTGACGGTATTTAAAGGATTATCATCTTTCTCATTTGTGGTAGACAAAGGTTAATCAGAAGTAATCTCAATTGAAATCATTAATTACACATACAAATGCAACAGCTAACAGAAAAATGAGATTAAAAGAATAATAGAAAACAACTTTGTCAATACTAGTTCTCCCAAATCTTAAACAGCAGTCCTGCGAATTCAATTTATAAAAGCACCCTTTTCTATAAAATTAAGATATCCAAATTGTAGCAGTACTAACACATCACTACACCATTTGCACAATTTGCAAAGTATAAAAGATAATGCTGCTGTTTGAACGCTGGCTAGAGAAGTTAAGAAAATGGAGTCTTGGTATTTGAAAATTTTGCTTGAAAGTACACTTCATTGCCTCATACCATTCCATATATTTGGAATGCATTACAAGGCATCGAACATATTTGGAAAGATATTAAGTAACTGAATTCCATTAAGCTAATTTGAATGCCCTATTATTTATTATAATAACCCAATTAACACAGAAGATAAGTTAAAAGATCTTGCAATAATGAAAGTTTATTCGTGACAACTTATTAGATTAATCAGTGGAATGTGGAAAACCATCAATATTTCATGAATTTATTGCTAGTGAAATTAAACAAAGTAAGAATTCATCAGGTTAATTGAAAGATCGAGGTCGGTTTATAGTGACTTGAATATGGTTTAATTTTACGTTATAGGCAAAGTATGGATCCATACAATTTGAAGTTGCATTATAAGTTTACCTTCATCGAGTTCACACAAAATTCATAATTTAAAACTTAAAACACGATATGTTTATTAATAAAGAAATTAGAAAGTTATTAAAATTAATCTCGGACAGTTTCTGAAATTCTTAACTTTAAGTGGTTATTCAATTAGTTTATTTAACAAATATTAGTAATAATTAGAAAAAAATAATAAATAACTTTTTTGATTTCCACTAGAATATTTTAAATTTCGAAAGCTCAAATAAATTATGTGTTTAAAGTATCATTTCGGCCTTAAAGATACGACAGGTTCTTTTAAGCGTTAAGTCGTCAGGTATGAGGAAAGCGTCAGATTGGGCTTGCAAATAGTGCGTTGTGATGACGTCGAAATCAAAGAAATTACTAAAGGTTATCGACGGACTTCGTGCTTGGAATTTAGCTGCTTCCGTTTCTGGAAACAGCCATAAGTCTGGATTAGATATCAGGGAAATATTAAAAAGTGATCACTTTCAGCTAGGCACTGTATGTCCTAATGTTAGTATTTATGCGCTAATTCATTCAGATCGTAAAGCATGGATTTCCTTACCAACCTTCATGCATGGCATTTGATCCTGTTCAACGGATTCTTGCTATCGGAACTAAGAATGGTTGTATAAAATTGTGAGCAATTTCAATTATTGTTCTTTATGGTGGACTTGCATAGAATAAATTAATTGAAACTTTTTTTCAAGTATAAACATTTATATTATTATTTTGATTCATTTAATCAAATATTATTTTCAGGTTGGGAAGACCTGGTGTCGAATTTCATCTTGAACATCCTAACCCTGTAGCTGTCCTTCAGCTAATATTTCTCGTTAATGAAGTAATTTTACAAATACTACAATTATTTTTTATAACTTTTACCATTTTTATAAGTTTCGCTCTTATTTTTGATTGTTTGTATGTAATACCTGATTGATACTTTATCACATCCAGGGCGGATTGATATCCATCTGCGCAGATGATGTTGTCCACCTTTGGAATATCCGTCAAAAACCTCCTGATATCGTTCATTCTCTACAATTCAAACGTGAAACGTGAGTTTAGGGACATCCTAATTTTAATTTTAAAAGTTGTGCTTATGGTCTCCAACACAGTGTATATTTATGTGCTTTTCTTCTTTTCACACCTCATCGTTTTCATTCTACAGTAATTTTGACTGAATTTACATCATTGGATGAAGTCACTGCTTAACATGTTGAAACTTGCATGCATTTTTTTCTTGAGAAAGCTGCTCACTCATTTTCAGTTTTGTATTTCACTGCATTTTTTTGATCTGACTTATTCGGAATAACCAATTTTTTATTTATTTCTCAACTTTCTGTAACATTCAGCGGAAAATTTTAGGCGAGTTCTAAAACACAGCTCTCAAAATGTATATATTCTAAGAAAATTTCTTATGTGCTCTGGGAAGCAAATAAACCTTCACTTCTTTCGCCTGTTGAAACGTTTTCACTACTTCACTATTAGTTTAAATTTTCCTTCTTATATTTACGCAAGGAAATGGGTTTTTGAACACCTAAGCTTTAGGCTACTTTTCTATACAAATTTTTTTGATTTTTTGTGTCCCAGTAGCAGAATAACTGAAGTCTTCCAGGTTGGAGGTCACATTTTTGAGTGGTCTGATCAACCATTCCCTTTAATGCTGACCAAGAGAGGTAAAATTCTAAGTGAATTGCTTAAAAAATGACTTTAGAGTACTGATTTTCTTCCGGATATGAGATTGTCGGGAAATGCTTCCCCTCAAAGTGCTTCATAACTGTGGTATTATCTGCACCTAATAGCATATAGGTTGTAGCATATAGAACTGGTAACTTAGAGAAAATCACCATATTTGTAGTAATTCAAAGCCCCAGATTGGCTTGTGATTTTTCGAGTAACCAAATATGTACATGATGGAGAAAGGGATTAATTAAAGTCTGATTACTATTTTTAATATTGTTAAATGACTCTAGTAAGGAAAAGCTAAATACACTGTCAACAAAATTAATGTGAACTTGGGTTCTTTCACAATGATCAGCATTTGAAAAGTCAAACCCTGGCATCTAAGTAATCAAATACCCATCCTTATTCAGCGTTTCATAAAGGTGTAATAATCAGTCTACTAAGAATGAGAGATCTGTTGTGCAACCTTGATACCCTTCCTCTCGCCCAGTTGCAATTACTCAGACTTCAGGAAGAAGATAGAAGACCTGTAGTTCAAAATGATTGGTTATGTGATGTTCGACTGCGGCAATAGGTGCATGAGAGGCAAAGTTTATGAGTTTTGTTCGGTTGAGCCGAACATATTAAACTAGGCTCCCTAACAAATATTAATGTAGCACCTAGTAGTCGATAGTTCAGTTACATTTAAGTCAATAAAGTTAATTTTGGAGCGTGAATATTATCAATAATACTGTTCAAGTGTTTGATTACCCTGTTTTATGTTGATAGATATTTATAGTTCTTTCCTCATTCTTTTGACCACCATCAAGTCAGCTTGTAAGTTCTACATGGCTCTTTTAAATAAACCTCTGGGGTTACGTTTCCATTATGATGCTTGATATAAATAAATCGCATTTTAGTGCTTGTAAGACACGTTAATTTCAACTAACTACTCAAAAGAGCATTATTAAAAAGCAAAAAAGAGGTCACATAACTAAATCTCCAATATTGCCGGATGATTTTCAAAATAAGGTTTTTACTTCGCAGAGGAAGTGTTTAGGCTAAGCAAAATTCAGGAAATTTTAGGATCTAAGTGTATCAGAGGCCAAAATATAAGTACTTCATTGCTGTGACAAGTTTGGATAATTAAAAGAAGAAGGTCCATAATATGTTTTCATTGTCACTTATGAAGCGCTAAGATACAGTCTTATTTGGTAAGAAATGTGTCTGAACGTGAGCAGGAAGTAGCAATGAGTTTCTGGATTCCACCTCGATGCGAAGTAGTAAATGCACTGAAAAATCTTTGGAATATAAGGCTGTGGTCTGAGAACGACGAGTTTTGTTATGGCGCACCCAGATTTAGACATCAAACTAAGATGTCGTTTGGTATCTGTTAATGGCTGTGTCGGTTGTGGTAAACATAATAGATATTTCTTCCAGCGATTTTGGATTCAAATCAAACAAGATTAATTAAAAGAATATTCGTATAGGTTTCAGCAAGACAGTGGTGAATGTGATACCAAGGATCGTCGGTTAGAGAGCTTATAATATCTTAAAAATAAAAAAAGCCCAGCCTCGCAAACATTTTGTGCGAACAATTTGTCGAACAACAGGTTTAGCAACATCAATTTCTTCGTGTTCTTTGCGTTTATCATCCACCGGTGCCTACCGCATAGACGGTAAACGATCATGGGTTTGGTACGAATGTGGTTAAACTGACCGAGGCACCTTGAAGACTTGATCATCTTGACAACTCTATGATATCCGTAAGATGCTAGTGTACAACAACTATCCTTTTTAGATGGTATATTTGATTTTTCTGGTGATCAAGAAGTCTGGATTTCGGTGTAGATTTTAACTTGACCCGGTGAGTTTTGCGACAAGTTGAGCTGGAATCGAGATAACGCGAGAGTCATTACTTTTACACTATCTCTGCATCTCATCTACATTGGTCCCCAGAACGAGAGCTACTTTAGAAAATCCATTAGACGAGACAGGTACAACAAGAGCTTGCGCAGAATCTTCTGAAATATTTATTAGCGACAGTCGCGGTGTGTGTGTGTGTGTGTTAGGAAAAACAGGAAACATATTGACTTTAACTTTCGTGTAAAGAAATTTACTTCCTTGGTTATGGTCGCAAACATTTTGCAAAGAATCGAGAAATCCGTTGCTTATGGAGAAACCGAAAACATTTTTTTGCTTTCAACACTGACAATCTTTAGACATGGCAGATGTTCTCCACTGTTTGCCTACCAACTTAATCTACAATTGCAGGACTCAGTTATTACTAGGGTTTTAGCGACTTTCAACAATTAGCTCAAAATTCTGAAAATTGACGATTTGGCAGTTTAAATAACTTTAATAAATATACAAGCTGAGTTAACATTTTCGCTATAAAGTTGTCCATTTTACTTTTCTCTACACTATTATATTACCAGGTTCGAAGTTTGCTGATCAATTGATTCGGTCGAATCGGTAAATTTCGATAAATTTGTCTCTGTCTAAAACCGATTTGGCTCTTTTCATTTTTTATTAAGATTAATCTACTCTATTTCTCGTATTTCACTATTTGTTGCTCGATTGAGTGTAGAAAGGTATAACAATGAAGGAAATTTGTTTCACTGTGTCCTATCCTTTCGTCGTGTTGATACCGTGGCCTTTCAAGTGGTTTACTGGGTTAAATAACCACGCTTTTGCTTAGGGTTATCAGACCTCTTCCCACTAATCAACGCTCTCTGAAATCTACTCAGTCTTCGAGTGACCATTATGACTGGCATGCCCCATTTAATTACGGCACTATTTCAGAGTATTTAGTGGTATCAAGAGAGCCTAGTTTTTAACAGTCCGACAGGCAGATGTCGGGTTTTATAATATACATTGGGCGAGTTTAGGTTATAGGCATTTGCTATTCCTCTTGCCCACTATTCGGTTTTGTTCAATGCACATTTGATGACATTTTTCCATTTTTTTATTATTCCCTAAGTTCATCCATGAACACCTTTAGAGGTGAGAATGCATATCTTTAATTGACCCTGAAGTTTAGTCTTTGAAGCCATTGTAACGGCATTCTGCTAAGCGATGATTTAACTTTGAGTATTTTTTGCAATACCCACATCATCCAGAAATTGAGAGCACATGGAGTTGTTAATGTTGGTTGTTTGTGAAAAGTGATCTTCTCTATAGTGCAAATGTATTGCTTCTTTTTTCTGGGTACATTCGCAAAGAGGGTCTGATTGTAATTGGATCTTAGAACTTTTGAAAGGGTATTGGGTATTTCGACTATGATGGACTATGGTTAAGCCAAGGAATGTCATATTGCGTTTGTTTGATCTATCTAAAGAATGAATTTCCTTTTTGTTCTAATGGGTACAAAGTGATTGGAAAAAAGTTTTAGTGAGGCAAAAGTCGGTAGAATTTTGATTCAACTTTTCCAAATTTTACATGTCAGCTTGGAGAACCTCTGTTAACATTATTTCTTCATCAGTTTGCTTTTTTCGTTGACATCTCCGTTTTTTAAAATTTCGTTTTTGTTTGCCTGAAAACCCTAAACTTCCTCTACGCAACACCAGAATGTTGCGAATTACAGAGATGATGCAAGCATCTAATTGGAGTGTCAGGAAAATGGCAGTACATCAGTATTCGTACTGTAGTTATTTAATACGCAAAATGAAATAACGCAATATTTTCCGAGGTAATAGTCGATTCGAACGCGGATGCGCTTGCGATAAAGTTGAAGGTAAATACCTGCAAAATCGATATTTTGTATTGGTACAATCAGGTTGCTTTATTGGGCTTTCGAATTCGACCACTAAAAGTAGGGCGAGTTAGGGGTACTGTGCAAATTTTAGCCTTTTAAGAGTCATTTACCATTAAACGTTATTTCACTATAACGAACTTTAAAGTGCTCTAGTGATTTATTGGCTTTTCAAAGTTCCCCCAATTTAACACCTCACCAGGCAACCTATAGAACTTTTGAGAAGTGCGAATATCTTTTCGTCTATCATAATAACTAATTCAGTTACTTACTCTCCCAAAAGCGTTATTAGATCCCATCGGCATTTTTTGCTTTGGTGTACATTTCAGGAAACTTGTTCCTTTTGCTGTAATGTAACAGACGATTTCAATTTGCAGTTTCCAAATTTTTAATTGAGTATTTCCAGAAATCACAAATTTCAGTTCGACTAAGTTGCTTCAATTGTTTGCACAGCTAACTACTTTGTTTTCTAAAGCAAAATCCGCCCCACTTGTCATTTTAACATCTACTGACTTTCAATATTTTCGTCTGATTTAATTTTTATTGTGCTTTGCAAATATTACGCATTCATTTTTAATGGTATACTCGTCTCTTTCTCTATAAAGTTTTCTTTCATTTTACTTCTGGAGGGATGTTGGAGAGGATTCGTTGGTTGGATTTCGGGATTCTTACTTACTTATTACTCAGTTTAGACTGATGCCCTATTTGTGGGTGGTCCCTAAATTTATTATCCGTGAGAAAACTCAAATGAACTTTGTCATGTTAAATAATATAAACTAGTATCTTCATTCTACAAGGCCGCAGCCAAGATAACCAAGGTCCTGTGTGAATATGAAAAGTTTAACTGGTACTATATTTGTATTTAGAAATCGTAAGTACAGAATATAGGAGATATCAACTTTGTGAACGTTTTATAATGCACAACAAGTGTTGAAAGTATTAACAACTCGGCAATTCTGTTCTCTCGTGGCCACTCTGTGTAATGCTCTTCATGAGTCTTTATGTTTTTACAGTGTTGCCAACAAATAAATATCCGTGTTTTGCGTCATATTGAAAGTGATATTGGATACTTGCTCGAGATCACGTAATATTCCGTATACATTACTTTTTAATGAAGATACTATATTGATTCACTTTTCTTTATTCGCATAACACTTTTTTTATCCTGGCCACCCTGTGTGTCTTGCACGTTAGAAAAAGCTGTCAACTTGATTCACCAACGCCTTCTGCTTTAATCCAACTAATGGTATTTTAATGTGATTAGGAAGGCGTAAATAAATGCAAATCTTTACTCTTAAAAATCATTTTCAACTAAACTTAATCGAATGTTTGAGATTACTAAGGCCAAAGAAGCCTTAGTCTCAGCTGAATCTACGTAGGAATCTTGGTTTCAAGATTGCAATCCACCCTGTTTGCATTTCTCAATTTCTCAGTAAATATTGGTCTGGTAGCTATGCGCCCTATGTCCAAGCCGTATCTTTGACGCATTTTATTTAAATGAGGTAAATGAAAATGTCCTCCCAACAGCCTCATCCCCTTAATTATGCAAATCCATTTATTGCAGGTCATTACTTCATTTCAGATGGGCGCATACGAGTTGTCCACTGGCTCTTCCTTTATCAGACTACTTTTTGAGTGGTGATTGTCTAACAATTTACAAATTTTCCCATTTTAAGGGCACTTTTTTCATTCAACTCTCGTTTTTTTTTCGTCAAATAAAGCAATATCAATTAGGGGGATATACCTCATAAATCATTCATTTTTCGAAAGTTTCTTGCCGTTCAAGGGAAGCGCCTTTTATGTTATTTTTGGGCTAATTTTCAGTTAGCAGAACTTTAGTTTGACTGAAAAAATAATTTTTTTTTCATATTGGTCATTTCAAGAATAACTATGAACTTCTTCAATTCTTAGTCACCTATCCAATATTTCCGGTGAATTGAGTAAATGGAATTATTTGCTCATTTGATCAAATAGGTGGTTAACGACATGGGCTGGACGATATAGGGGACTATTTTAATTTAACTCCCAGTAGAAATGTCCAGTCAATTAAATGCTCAAAAACGGCTATTCGAATGCTAGGACAGTGAAGGATCATTACTAAAGTTCTTGCAGTGATTGTTACAAGGACAAACAAGATTTTTCTTATTAAATTCAAGCCCACAGGCGGTAATATTGGAGTCCCAAATAATTGAAGAAACTGGCAGCCACCACTATGAGGACCACTCGAACGCTCGTGAGTCCTATTGATCTAAAACATTCATTTCAGCTTGTAAGGAAAAAATTTTCTATGTGACCAATTTTCCTAATTCTAGAGAAATGAAGAGAAATTGGTTCCGAGAATACAGCGTTCTAAATTAAATCGAGTCTGAAAAGGGGGTGTAAACTTGCATTAATTGTGATTAAAAAGCCTGTTAGAGTTCCTTTTAATGCACTAGGATTTGAGCGCTGTGCTTTCTATGGTCAAATTTGTAAGTTGGTGTAAATTGACTTATTTAAGCGTATGACTATAGACAACTTCACACTGAATGCATTATTCTTATATGTTACTGTTGAAACGTAATGTGCTTCAATATAATTACGTATGTCAAAGATCAATTGTAATTCTTTTATACCCGAAGAAGGTGCCAATCTAAAGTGACCACGAACTCTCCTCTTCGAGTCATATTATTTTTGGCTATTTTGTTATAATGCATAGGGGTTTTCAGGATAAGTTTACCAGTCTCTTCAGATAAGGAAAAAAAAGGAGGATGGTTGCTACAAAGTTTAAAATAGATAAAGTAGACAAGGAAATTACACTATTGTCAATTTCTTTACTCAAAGTAGCACCCATTGGCGTTTTTACAATCCCAATCTCTGGCGGAACGTAAGGCAAACTAATTTTACACTTTTCCTTGGCGGAGTGTCTAAAACTACTTTAATTCTGCCCATTAACTGATTGACTTTGCAGTTCTTGCATAGTGGTTAGTGTCTTGTACTTACGCAATAGTCCATCGAGTTGAGATTTTGGGGGTGGGTGAGAGGAAGTTTCGAAGTCAAGCATTAGGACTGATGTAGTCACAAAACTTAGCTGACAACCATTTTTGACTTTTCCCTGAGGTGTGGCAGGAGGCCTAATCCTGTTGCCAAAATACGATTACCTCAGTTCTCTAACCAGGGCTTACCTACTGCAGTGGACAACAATTTCACTTAGGGATGGAAATTTAACCTGAGCCTCTTTTTGCAAAAATTGTGATGGAAGGAAACGGGAGTGACAGCGTGGGAGGAATTTAGTCATCATTACACCTTTTACTCTTCGCGTTGTGCTCTTGATTTTGAAAACAGTTTTTTTTCTCGTCGAAAAACAACCAGATTGTTTGTACTTCACTAGAACGTTTCACTTTGCTCAGGAGTTTCTTCACTAATGGCAGACGACGATTTTTGAGGTTATTTTTTGTGAGGAGTTGACCTCTACGACGCCTGTCTGTGAGAGTAATAGTGAAGGTCCCTATTAAGTGCAAAGTACAATGAAGAGGCTGAATTAGTAAACTTATTGTGGCGATAGTCGCACGAATTGCGATACCAGAGTATTTCAACACTCGCACAGCGGATTTTTTGTTAAAGTCAGTTCCTGTTCTATAACGCTTTTCCTCAAATATTGACAAATAATGGCCTCAGCATGAAAATGTTTTTTTTTTCCAACCTGTTATCTTTTTACCCAATTATCTGTTTAAACTACTGACTCCTATTAATGGTTTTTCCTCCCACCACGATTCCCAAATGTCCCTTATGTACTCTCTAGGTTCCCCAGGTGTCTGTCAGACGCATAGTCACAATTGGAACAAATTCGAATTCGTATTAATTTTAATTCCCCAGTTTGGAAAGTAAAGTGCGCTCACGATTTATTTCACTCTGCACCATGGGAACATTATTTGTCTCTCAGTTTCCTCGACCAACCAGCGGGAAGCGAGCAAGCGAATGAGCAGGTAGCCTTGAGCATTAGATTTAGTGGCAGGGAGAGGAGGAAGTCAGGACTTGGGACTGCCATTGGCTCGCATGATACATGTGATTCTGACGTGATGTTCCAATTTCCTATATTAAAATTAAGAAATAAAAAGGGAGATTGTAGTGTATATATAACAAATGATTAAAGGAAAGGAGGAGGAGTGGGTGCAATAAAAATTTTCACGTAATATTTGCAAAATTTGGCTAGTGTTGATACGAAAATTAATTTGGAAATGAAAACAAATCACCACGGTTAATCGGTTGCTTTTATGAGTTCTGTTGATCAATTAACAAAAAAACTGATCAGTGGTGCTAAAATTTCAAGGTTGGATATTTTTAATTGCTGGCATTTTCCTGCTCTTTAAACTTTGTCTAAGTTTCTGAATAATTGTGATTTTCAGGCCTTGGTTGATCAATCGGTTACAATTTTGCATTTTTTCCTAACAACCTTACGCTGGAATTGATCCATTAGCTGATATGCAGCTATAAACTTGAAATCGGCATGATTGTAGAACTTCCGATGTTAACTTTTTGCTACTCTCAAACGAAGTAGACTGAGTTTGTGCTATGTGTTATTTCTGTACTTATTTGTTATTAGGACAATTTGCACTGAAAAAGTCTCCTCCTCCTAGGTTGTGCTCATATATTTATTAAATCCAGAAAGTCATTGTATGAGAGGAAGCGTCATTCTCAGCTCAACTGAACTCTATTTTTGTTTGAATTCACAGTTCTTTCCATGAGACGACTGCTAGAAATGAATGGAGGAGCAAAAGGGTTCAATGATGCCTAACACGCTGAAGGCAGTCAAGATAAATCAGAGCTGCAGTATTGAGTTGTCAATTTTATCTCGAGGAATGTAGTTGGTTTTTTCAGTGCCCCACTATTTAAATTCCTTTCGTGGTGGGTCATGCCCTCCTCAATTATTCTGTATCATGATACAGCTTAGAGCAAGTATTTGAGATTAGTAACGGTTTTTTTAAGAAATTAAACCAGACCTCTCCTTGGGAGAAATTCAGGTGCTTTTTTTCTATGAAATTCAAGTTATGTGCGTGGCTTGGTGTAGAACTATCATATAGTTGAGTTGTTTTCTTTTATAATCCTTAATGAAAGTTAACGTGTCAACTGGGGTTGGAACCTATGATTACAGCATTGGATTAGGAGCAAATAAAAAACTACCACTTTTTGGTTCGGAGTATTCAGTCTAACTATATCCTTCTCATTTGCTTATTCCATTGGATAAATTTAAAATGATCAGTTATTGTGCGAAACGAAAACTGCAGAAGGGTAGCTTTCAATATGACTTCAGCTCCATAAGAGTTACCTGCAATGAAGTATTTGACAGCATTCATCTTAATCGATGCTGATCTTGGAATATAATTTCACTAGATGCCTGTTGTATAAATGGAAGTTTTCACTCGCAGACCAGTTCAAAGTTATTGGGTTTCATAAGACGGCATATATTGATATCTAGAACTATCTAACTTTTTTTGTCGGTCTTTGTTTTGCACAACCTTGTCATTTTTCATTTTGAAAATTTTCTTCATCCGCCTCTTTTCTTCCTTACAAAGAGGATCGTAGAGTCATAGCGAAACAATAGGTAATAGATTTTTTTGACTCCTAACCGTGTTTTTTTTGCATTATTTTATTAAGGTATGCTTTAAAATAGTGAAGTGGCAAAGCCAAAGTGGTCAGTAAGAAGGATGAATGTCTGAAGTGATTCATATTTTCTATCAAATTTGCGTATTGTCTAATAATTTATCACCGAATTTGGTTGATTTTGATAAAATTTAGTCTCTTGAAATCACAGATCCACTATTTGAATGCCTTTTTCGATAGTAATCTTGGATTCTATATCTGATTGATAAAATCAGTTTTAACTAATCTGATTGGCCACTCAGATTCCTGGATTTGCGTGAATTGATTTTACTGCTATTATTAGTATGCGCCTAGCCCAATACACTATCAGGGTGCAGAAATTGATCAATGTCAATTTTCCTGACCATGTTTTCCCAATAAAAGATATCGACTGACCTGGGATAATGTTAAAATTTCGAGCCTGTAAACTATTTAACGTAATCGATAATATCCATTAATTTGATTTTAAATATTTCCTAATACTATTCATGTTCATTGGTTGCTTCTTCCTCGTAGTTGTAAAAATTGTCCAATCTCGTTGGATTTTTAAGTGCAAATATTTATTAAATGCTAAATTTGTGATATTTTTTAATTTCGAGTAACGTTCGTGCTTCCGACTTTTTGTATGAAATTTACAGAAATTAAACTACGTATTATCCCTCAAAAGCACCCATTTTTTGACTGATTCACTGATCTAAACCAGACTATTTGTTATTGTCCAAGAGGTTACGCAATTTACGGAATAATGATGCATTTAGGAATTTTCTTTTGGTAAATTTGGAAAAGGTTTGAGTTCTCCAACATTTGTACTGACGCATAATATTAATAGCATTGAAATTTCTTTAATAAGACAGTATTAAAAACTTTCAATTGAACTTACGACTATTTTGACATTAAATTTGAGCATAAACTATTTCACCCTCAATTACTTTTTAATCGTTAGTCCGTATTGATTCATGCACCAATTTCCATGCTAGGTTAACCTGCGGTTATCTGGCTTTGAGCAGCTCTTGGCTCAGTGTTGGATCAGATCAAGGCAATGTTCATTTCGTTAACGTTCAACAATTCACCACCTCCGGATACGTCATTAATTGGAATCGAGCCATCAATGTGTAAGTTCCACTTCCATTGTAATTGCACTGTAAATGGTGAAATAATGTTTATTTTGTGATTACCCCTTTAATGTCCTTACGACCGCGCGGTCCTCTTTCAAAATATGCTCCATTGGTACTAGACTCGTAACAGAAGGCGGTATTGCCGTTTGAAACATGTTTAATACGTCTATAGCCTTCGCCTGATAACACCAAAACTCATCAGGTCGGTATCAGTCTGTTGTGAGACACGCGTGAGTGCAGTTGGGTGCATTTACTATGCCGAAAATTCTAACTAACCTGTTTGTGGTTTGTTAGGAAAATCCGTGCAGATCTTTGAAGTGGCTCATTAACTTAAACATATGCTCAAATAAAATAAATCTTTAGCGTTTTTTTAAGTGCAATTCTTACTTTTAAGCGCGGAGCTCCGTTTTAGATGCATTTCCTCTAGGGAACTATTTTTCCGTGATTTGCTTGAATACTTGATTATTCAGTGAGTCAGTCAAAACGGGAGATCGGACGTAGCCTTAACATTAGAACACAAAATTACTAAAATACTCGCCTCTTTTTCAAGTAAATAATTGGCCAGATTTATTCCATATTTGGTGAACTATATGCCTTTCCTTAATGTATTTCAATTGATTAGTGAAGATGTAAGTATCCCTGTTCCCAGGGGCTAAATCCGCCTGCCATTATTATGCAAATTAGATTTTTGAGAAAATGCACCATTATTATCTTCTTACATTTATGTTTTAAAAGCAAACATACAAAATCATGCATAACTCGTCTTTCATTGCAGGAAATGACCTTTAAATAATTTCTGTTTGCATTTGTTTGTTCATATTTAAAAATAATTCAACCCAAGGAAACGGTCCAATAAGGGGGAGAGAGCGAGAGTGAACGAATATGAATTAAATTTTGATACCTTTTATTGTCAACTTGTTCTAACTCCTTAATTTTTATTTAATCATACAGCTTATTGCGAAATATTCTTGCATGTTCCCAATTTTACATTTTAAAATCTATTCTTTAAGGCCTCATAGTTGAAACGTTCAGAGCCTACTGAACTGTTTATTAAGTAGAGTATTTTGTCATGCCACTGTGATATGTTTGCGTCTCTTAATACTCAAAAAATGTTAAAATACAATAAAATGTATTCTTTTATTTTTATTTGTTTAGTATCTTGCTGCTATAAATCTAGAAATTTAAATTTAATACACTTAATGACCTTTGTTATAATTTTCTCTGATAACTTTAATTGGCAGGTGGTTTTCATATTTAACAGACCTTCAGGATAATAAAGGAATAATCCAAGTTAAATTTTATGCTTTTAATTGAAATAAACTTATCCCATGTTTTATGTCTTTCAACTCACGTGTTTATTGAGTGAGGTCCTTGCAATGGCAGAAATAGGATATGAGCGTTTAGTGGTGGTGGTGGGGGGAGGGGGGGAGGGGGGGGAAGGGGAGGAGGCTATTTGCTCAAATTAAGACACGCATGTTGTATACTTGCCTCGCCTACTCAAATCATATCTTTTATTTCCTTGTGAACCATCCTATTAGCATTAAATGAAGTCAAGCCTAGGCAAGCAGGCAGGAAGGAAGGAGACAAACATTCCTAATCTCCATGTGGCGGTTTGGTATTTTTTGTGAGCGTATTCCCCTTTTTTCAGTACAGCAATGGGTAATGGTGCATTTCGGTTTGTTACTAGCAGAGGTTATGGCTGTGATATGCCATGTTAAAAGAGAAAGCTTTGTACTCCGGGATCGAGGTGGTTTCATGCCTATAATTAGTCGATCTGTAGTTGACTATATTACAGTTTACTCGGCCTTTCAACCATACATCATATAAGTGGATGAGAAATGTCCTTTAGCTCCCAATGTAAGAACCTCTCATTTTTAAAATTTTCTTATTTATGGTATTTATCAGGAGCAATTATCCATCCACAACACCAGATGGGTACTGATTGTCATCGATCTGCTAACGCTTGCCTCGAATATTCCATATTTGAAGCTTTTTGATGTTATTGACTATTATATGCTTTAACAGTAAGCTACTGGATCGAAAGATAAATTTCAATGGTGGGGATTGAATTTTTAATAGTGGAGGAGTTGAGATCTTCTTTGGACTTGTAAAAATTAGTGACTGTCGTTTTGTTTATTGGCCTTATTGGTGATAAATCAATAATTGAACGAAATATGCACTCGAAAAAATTAAATTGTTCATTTTATAGTCAGTGTACTAAACGGCTCTCCCTTTATTAATATTTTTGTAGGTACAATTTTACATACCTGTTGCAGTTCTCGCAATGTTGCCAGCTTATTGACCGTCCATTACATGGAGGAGAGGGCTTAGATTTATTTGTCTCTTTTTGTGTTGAAACCTCTTAGCTTGCAGTTGCTTTCGACAATATATATGTATACATTGTTTATTTGGCAGTAAATATAAGTGACCTTCAGCGCTTGAAGTTAAGTTTTTGTTTGCATTTCCAAGTAACTTATTATTACAAATTAATTGGGCAGTGATATCGCGCTTCTGAGCTATCGCACATTACGAATATTGCTATTAATTTTAATTTACTACGACATCGACAAAATCTGCTGCTATTTAACTGGCGTGTGCTTGGTGTGGCACAGTTGTGTGTGTGTGTGATCTCTGCAATGCAAAATGACCCACCTTTTTGCAATTTAGACTTGCGTGACTTGTTGATATTTTACCTGACCATATGCATCGTTCACAGCGGCGGCACTTGAATTGCAATCTAATGCAAGAGCATTTTTATTAATGCCAGTATATCATGAAATTGTAAGGCTGAGTAAATATGGAGTAGTTGTGATTGATTTTTAACTTCTTGACTCGGTTTACTTTTGCAATTGACGATCATAGTTTGTTTTATTCTTGTAACATCGATACTGCTTTCAAAAAAATAGTCCAAGGTCTCGTTCACCTTATAATTACCTTAAATTACTCTTATTGTTTAATTACTGCCTTTAATTCCTTTCTTCGATCAAGATCAGACATTTGAAAAACGTGCTTATTTTGTATCAATTGTCTACTCAAAACCATTGTTGATGTAGTTACTTCATCACAATATTTTTTGCGGAGAAACTAGTTTAAAACTGAATTATTATCGCCTTAGGTAACTTTGAACTACTGAATCTTTTGTTAATGATTTCCTGCTGTATCGTTTCCTTTAAAACTATTGTGTGCGGAGAATTTATGCTTTCCGGTTCGGAGAAAGCTGGTGACAACGCTTTTGCCATCTCTGTGTAAAATCAACTGCGTTGGTCATTTGAATAGTATTGAAGTTCTGTTTCTACTTAAAAGTCAATATTTAACTTCTTCATTTGCTAGATGACCTGCTTCATTCCACAAATCCACAAAACCCTCGTTTACGTTTTTTTTAAACACAAATTCATGAATTATATTCTAACTAGGATAAAATAATTTCTCCGTTATTTACAAATGGAAACAAAAATTCAGGAGGTCCTATTGGCTCGGGTTATTTGTGTCTCCCTTCCTCGGCTCGTGTTTGAATTATTTACGTTTCGAACAAGAGAGAGAGAGAGAGGAAGAGGAAAATGATATACATTTCCAGCAGTAAATTGTTAATGGAAAGCCTACTTTTTTTCACTCCCACTTGACTTCCCCAGTACCCAATCCCAACGTCCCGGTTCCGTTGTTCAATTGGCTGAACATCCGCAGGATTCCAACAAGCTTTTGATCGGCTACTCCTCTGGTCTTCTTGTGCTCTGGGACCTTCGAGCTAAAGCTGCTGAGGCCCGATTCCACTATCACGAGGTTAGTGGTGTTTAACATCTGTAAGAATGGAAATATTTATTACTTGTCTTTTTTCAGTAAAAAAATCTCCCTTTACTTTTGGTTTGATTTAATGTACTAAATAGGCAAAAAATTGCAAACATTTTAGTACAGAATTTCTGAGATTTAGTCGAAATCGCATTTTGCCAAATTTTGTATAGGATTCATTTCCCTTTAGATGTAGATAATCGGGTTTCACTTGGTGTGAATAAAGATTGGAATAAAGCTGATCTCAATTCGGAAGATTTAACTTTCTCTGGTATCGCTAGCTAATTGTCGCTATATCAGTAGTCTCTTTCAAGTTTCTTCTTATCACCAGCATTAATGCATAAAACTTACGATTTTCAATTGTTGGAAGCGACCGGTATTGAATGATCGTAAGTTCAATAAACGGATAAGGGGAATTTGCTTGAAAGAACAATCAATCCCGAATGAACAATTCATATCCCATTATTCAAATTTCGCAATTTGTCTCCCATGTTTAATGTGGGTCGGTCGTGCTAATTCATTTCAAATTTCTTCCAGTAGCCGATATTCCGATTTTAGCTGTTTATTTGGTTATTTCTATCACACTGAACCAAAAAAAAAGATTAAATTTAGACAGATTGGTGCTTAACTTGCATTACTGGGGTATGGAGGTGGAAAAAGGCCTATTGCTGCATTGTTAGCCGAGGTTTCTATTGCTAACTCAGTGTTAAAGACCTTTACACATTGAGTAATTGATAGCGCTTAACTTGGAATGCGACAGACTGACAATTTTACAATATGTCAGCTTGCATTCATTTGTTTTCTTCAGCGTTCTCACATTCCTCGATACCGTTCTAATTCATTTAATGATGCGGTATTAGTCACTCCCACTTACCATAGAATATTGGTAAATATTTGAGTTCTATATGCTCGACAGAGTTGATTAGGATTACTTGTCTGTTAATGAATGATATTCATTTTTCTAGACAGTCGCCGCTCAAAATTTTCATCTCCTACTAATTGGGTTGCCCATTGGTTTAAGATCCTAACGGCGAATTCTCCAACATTACTGTCTCCATTTACTCAAAGCCAGAAGATGAGAGAATAAAACTTTGTATATCTGTTGGTTAAATAAAATAGCAGTTTTTGATACAGCACAGTATATTAATTGATAGCTGGCCGAGATTGAAATATTCTAATGAATGCGCAATCAAGGAGAAAATTAAATGCGTCTTTAGTTGGCGTTGAGGAGTGTTTTCAGATTGAAGAGACCTCCATCAATCTGATTCGCCAATAACATTTCAACTCAGCTTCTGCGTTTATGCTTCTAGTTGAAGAGAACAGTATTTTACTATGTCTCCGAAATATTAGTACTAATTAATCATCGTCTATGTTTATTCAAGCCTCAGGCAATTTCCCAATGTGTCACTTGTGACACGCACTTTGTATTAAGGAATGAACATGAGTGAGCAGTAGGAGAACGCGAGGAGAGAGGACATGAATACATAATGAGATTGTGCGTGAATGCGTTTTGGTAAAGTTGATGAAGAGAAGCAGAGTACTCTCTTGCAAGCGCAACTGCATCTTATTAAACAGCCTCTGCTTTCCACTCATCTCTCTCTCCCTCTCTCTCCCTCTCAATAAAATGCTTCGATGATAAACTTCTCCTTATCATTAACCTTTTTTTCATCTTGTGCTAACTTAATGGAACTAGCAACTTTTATATCTTGGGAAGGCATCTTAATACGGGACTTAGTCGATTTCCCAATGAGAAAAGAAGGGTGTGAGCAAGCCAATTGCAAGTAAAGAAATAAGTCAAGGTGACAAATTTGTACTTCCTCTTTTGGGCTTTACTTGAAAGTTAGTGTTTATTGCGCCATATCCGGGGATTTCGTACTTGAGATTTTAGGACTTAGCCATTAGACTAGGTTTGAGTTTATGACTACTGTATTGAGTTTAATGGTTAATGAGGCAATCACGATGAATGCCTGCTCCATAATAACCGAGTGATGGCGATTGATATTAACCGTTGCATCTTTAATGTGAGAAGTGTACTCGTTCTCTAGTTTTCTGGACAAAGACTCAGACAAAAAAGAACACGTTTAAACTACTACGGTGAATATGCAAAACAGAAGTTATTTGTTGCTCATTCACATCGAAATACTTAGTTCTTGAACTTCTCCTACTCTCAATTAAGCGTTAACTATTTTGGAATTTCTCTTCTAATGGACTATAGTGTTCTCTTTTTTAGTAACCAAAGAGAATGCCTGTCGAAGTTGCGGTGAATAGGAGTCCTTCCGGAAAGAGGATTTGTCAGACGTAAATACATATATATATATATATATATAGAGCTGAAATTCGACTAGACAATGCCTCAATGTTCCATACGAGCACTTCTTGGAAGAGATTCGTGTTGAATATCTTTCCCTATAAGCACAAATTCCCATTCCACCGTCAATAGGATTTAGGCAAAAGTTTCGATTTTCTCGATTGTTGTCCTAATACTCTTTTGATGGGGATTTATGTCAGTCGTTTTTATTTCCTTGAAGCCCTCAAAATGTTATTGGAGAACCAGTGGTCTGGAGTTTGCATGCAGCTCTTGTGGCCAAATTTGAAATCTTGGACTGGTTTCTATTGTGGCCGATTACTTGATACGCTTTTGCATATAGAATACCTGCAGATTTTTACAGAGATTTATCCTTCAATCACTATATGAACTACAGTTATCCTTATCAACTTTCAATCTGTTCTCTAAGTTCTCGAATTCATGTGTTGTAATGACTTCAGTTATCGGAAGTTTTATGTCCATCTCGATTGACGATTTCTCGAAACTATTTCGTGATGCGTTGAATACAGCATGGAAATGGATAAGAAGGCTTACTTTAATCTCAAATCTCTAGTCTCGTTCTGTGTTATTTATCCTATTGCATTGTGAGAAAATAAAGATATTGGAAGTTCAAAATTATGTTGCTTTTCATTTAACGGTGAGTTAAAACTGCTGTTCTGGCATTGCAATATTACTAGAGTTACAGGAAGTTATTTCTACAGATCTGTTCCTTCAATTTGTGCATACATTTGCTAGTAGGGATTGGGATACGGACGTGGTGTTTTATCGCCTCATTAGTTTAATAATTACTGCACTGGTAAGGCTAGTTTTCCTGACTTAATCATGGAAATCCAGCTCAGTATAAATTTCGCCTTTTTCGAGTTTCTAGCGACTAGCCATAAACACTCACCATAAATAGTATGATTATAAATTACTGGAGGCGAATAACCATGAACTAGCAACCTTATCGGATTAAAAAATTCGTAACCCTGGATTGCTTTGACCTTGATAAAATATTCAATTTGGTTTCTTTATTTATTCCATAGATGCCAAAGTCTAGTTAAGTTCAATAAAATTTTCAGAATTACAAACACTTTTTCTTCTTAACTATTATTAAATTCACCAAATGCCTATTTACTTAATACTTAATGCCACCTTAATTCATGGCTTATCGAATTATTCCTTTATTCCCGTAATATGTCCACTCTAAGGCCCTAGTTGGCCGTTACATGCATACAATGGTGGTGAAATTTGACCAATATTCGTTTAAAACAGTAGAATCAAATGTATATTCGTTTGTCACGCTATACTAACTACCTATCATATGGTAGACGTGATATTGTTGACGTTTCTGCGATTTGGATCATTGATAGAGGCAGTATTGCCTGTAATTTCAGTTTTTTATTTCCACATTTGTTTTTCATAATTTTTAATTGGCTTATTTTTGTTTTTTTAGACGCTGTATAGTTTCTCCTGGCACTGGGAGGGCAAAGCTTTCATCTCGGCCCACAGTTCAGGCACAATTGTTACTTGGACCCTAAATCAACCCATTCGTCCCCAAGCTGTTATATGTCCTCACAGTAAGAATGCAATAAACATTTATGGCTTCTTGAAATACATCAACTAGTGAAAAAAAATTTCTAAAACTCATTGAAGGTTCCCAGGTCTGATTAGAGTAATTTATTTTAATTTTCTTAAATATTTGGACGTGCCACTAGGTTTATAAATAGTTTACAGAGTGTAAAAAAATAATTATTGTCAGGAAAATGAATCTCAATTTGCATATCGCTACAATCTTTCAACAAATGCTGACTTTTCCTTTATCAGGCTATTGATCAATTATTGGTGTAAGAAGACATTAACTAAATTCTTAATAATTGGTGTTATATTTCACAGCGGAAACTAATTGCTCTTGCCTTCAACACATCCTATGATTTCTAAGAGTTTACATTTCCTATAGTAGTCTTAATGTAGCATAAGTAGTAATAGGAGAAAATGGTCCTATTAAAAAAATCGGTTATTCTGCATCCCTTTAAGGTTTCGTGGTTTCTCCATTGACCCGCTGTGTACTCGGATGAACTCTTCGCCTCCCTACTCTCCCCTCCCTCCCCTCTCTTATCCGAATATGAAATCCTTTTCGATGTCATTTTTCATTTTGTTTACCTAACATATGTTTTGTCTAACCTTCCTATAGCAGTTAATCGGTATCCCTATTTTACCATCTCTCTTGTCTGAGAGTTGGATTTCCCCTTCTTAACCATTTTGAAATTGTTTTTGACCTTAATCATGTCAAGTTCAATTTTATTTGAGCTTGGATTTTGTCTAAAAACGATCTCGAAAAAGGACTTTCTTGTGTCGATTTGATGATGAACGAAAGAGTTTGGATTCCAAGGTGGATATTAAACATTATAATCAACTGTTTCGGTATATTTCCTGGTAGCATACATTTGAGGCCTATTTTTTAAATGGCCAGATCTGACTTTTGCTGACCTGGGAGAGACATTTTAGGGATTTAGGCTTCAGTTTCGAGGTGTCTTATAAGGCTGTTACTTTTTTAAGCGATATATTTATTGGCCCACTTTTTCTATGGCTACCGCCCCACAGTAAGATAAGGTAGAAGTGTCGATTGTTTCATTCAAGTGTTCTAATGGAAAAATGGGTCTTATGACTTGAAAATAGCTGACTGTCATGTATTCCCATAAGGGAGTTGACACATTGAGAGCAATTCGGGAGTTCACGAGGGTTCGATGTGCACATACTGGATGGCGAAACATTTATATTTCTGACTGGAGTTTTCATCTTTTCACCCTATTGATTTTATGCTATAATTCATTCTTGAATTGCCTCATTAATTGGCAAGAATATTTCATTTTCATTTCTTTGCTTGAGTTACTACATATAACTAGCATTAAAAATCGGGGGGATTAGATTTAATCGGGTGGCAATAAAATCGCTTGACGAATGGTCTTTGCTTAAAAGGTTCTGTTCTCTATGGGGGAGAGGGGGCAGGGAGTGCTTTGGAACAACTCCTCTAACAGGTTATTTGTGTGCTGCAGGTAAGAAAGTCAAGGAAGTCGGACGTTGTAAAAAAAGGAGCTGGGGTCCAGTCGAATGGAGCACTTTTATTTTCTCACCCCATGAAGATCCTTTCTGCAGACCTTTCAGGCACATGGTCCAACACGATTTATGTGAAGAAAAAAAACTCCTTTTATGCTTTGGATATTCTCAACAAACACTAACAATTATTTAGTTTAATCTGATCATGTAATTAGCATCAAAATTTTTACATTGCCTGAATGCGGGTGGTCATGTTAACGGAAGATTTATGAGACCTCCTTTTAGAAATCAGTTATTCTTTGAAAAAAAATTATCCGGAAACAGATTTTAAAAAATCTCTTTTGGTGATATCCTGTTTTAGTAATTATTATTTTTTTTAACTTATTTATTAAGCTTACTAATTGCTCAATGACATTATGAATTAATTGCCTTGAACTTTGATCTTTAACCGCTGATTGAGATCAAAATCGAGCTTTTTATGGCTACAAATAAATGCTTCAGATTATATTACAAAAGGAAAGTGTGTGCGTGTGCGTGTGCGTGTGATTGGAAGGCTATTTTCATCCCTTATCATGATAAGTCATTTGCCGCGAACGCAAGCAGGAAGTGTTGGTAGCTTATCATGGCCCGTTCTGAACAACTAGAAAATTAAGCTGAGTTACAAATAGCGGAGCTAAATCCGCGAACTTCGCTGTCGTTCTCCTTTTCATATTCAAGAAGTTAAAATCATGAATTCTTTCCTTCAATGCAGTTAATGTACTAGATGATATGGTTAGTTAAGTTAATATGGACTACTCACAGAAACCCTGAGTATGTCAGAGATCTCACGTCTTGCCTAGATCAGGCGGTATTACATTGTGTGCGTTAACGTGTCATGAAGCTAGGAGGGGGGCCAACGGTTTGCTAATCAGTGTCCAGATGTCTGGTCATCACAGGTTGTTATTCGCTATTTTGAAACTTAAGTAACTCACTTTATGCGTTGTTTTGTGTAAACGGAATTTGAAACTATCGCATAAATGGGGTTTAATTTAAAAACCAATTTAAGTAGGAACATTTGCTTGCGTTTTCTACTACCTCCAGGCCCTCTACTATGGAACCAATAGCTTGGAATTATGCTTGAGAGGCCCTAAAGACCTTTGCGTAGCTATTGAACTATTTGCTTGCAAACTTCGCATTGCATCACTAATTTGGACCTAATTTGGAACACGTCGGTAGTTCCTTTTTTAGAAATTGGCTTTCTAATTAATTTGTCTGCTACACCTATTCAATGTTTTGAAAAAGTTATATACAAGTTCACATCCAGCAGCACAAAATTTAAGAAGAGTGGTTGCATGTTCAATTTATTCCTTGCATGTTCATTATCTATTTAATTTATTATTATTGTTATTTTAATTATTATTATAAAGCTGGCGAAGAAGAGGTGCTCGATTCCTCCCAGTACTCCTTCGAGCCAATACGTTGTGTCCAATGGCTACCAAGCAAAAATGGGTGAGTTTGACTTCATTTGCCTTAACATACACGCTATTTAACCACAGAGAGCTCCTCCTAAGGACTTCATCACACACACGCATTTATGCCTGGCAAACCTCATAAAATGTTGGTGGGGTAGGTAGGAGGGAGATGATAGGGAGGACTGGGGATAGGTGACGCTAAGTATTTGCTAGTTAACTCTGGTCGTCCAGATAGTAGTCAGTCGTTCAGTTAACTTAGAGTGTATGTACTTTTGCGGAGCTATTTGTCGGCTTGTGGTTTTTAATTAAATCTTTTTTTTTAGTGATTTAGTAAAAGGAAGCTGGCATTATTGGCTGCATTAACGAAAAAACATCATACGTTTCACGTGGTCATTTGCTTGCTTAATGAGGGTTAATTTAGCTTACGGGAAGGCCAAGAAATTCCCATTTCAGTGCTAGAAGCGTTATAAAACCGTTCGGATTTCACAATAACCTGTACACATTAATGATATCCTTTCAATCCATTTTTTTCAGAAACTATTATATCATAGTTATTTTTGGGTGAATTAAGTTATTTTCTAAAATTCACCTTCTATTAACTTGGATTCCTCTAGAACTCAAGCTGTGATTGACAATTCATTGAAAACTCTTCTTGACATGAGATGTTTGGGGTCAATAGAAGCTTAGTTTTAAATGTTGTATGCGCAAAGGCATCTATTTGTGCTTAAGCACTCACTTAAACCGGCACCTATTTACGTGATAGGAGAAGGAAACGCTCCTCTAAACCTACGTCAATCTGAAGGATTACTTCCTGTCCAACGTCGCTACCCTCATAGCTACCGAGCAGTTTGTTAGTAAAGCCCAAAATTTGCAACCTCTTCTGTTCGAATCTCTATAAGATTGGTTCATTCGGTTAAATAACTGCTTGTTTCGTCCTTGTTACTACTAATTATTGTCCATAACATTGCACAAACAGTGCAGGTATGGAAAAGCGGGTCTGGGTGTGATATGGTTTGCAACGGTGGAGTTTACCGATTAATAGTGAGTAGTAAGGGTAGAGCACCACAAGTCTTACCTTATTCGAATTTTGAAGTACGCTGCTGGAATATTTTGATGTCAGGCTACATTGTTTTACTGCTAGTTTCATGAGTGAGTATTGATATGTTAATATGATTTTGCATTCAAGTTGAGGTTCGCGATTCTATTAAAAGTATATTTGGTGTGAAAGTGTGAATTCTACTTGCATTGAGGTGATCCGTGATGATAACTGCTTTCACGCTTTATGAACATTATGTTAGAGGTCTTTTTTCCTCATTTCACATCAAGAAAAGTTCCTGCAGTATAATGTTGTAGTAATATGCTCTCCTGGGCATATTTTCTCCTGGCAATCTTGTTACCCTCACTCCCACTGATTCTTCTACTTTTATCTCGAATTTGGCTTAATCTGATTTACTTTAGAATTCAATAAAGTAAGTATTATTTTTTTTTGTTCTAGTTTGCACAATTTGACATTTTAGCATATTTTTTCTAATCTCTCAGTTTACTCTCATATCTTAAATTAAGCAAAAATATGTTTATAGACTGAGTGATTGAACGTAAATTTGCATTACTCTGTCAGTATTGTTGAATCCCTTTAGTACGTGAGATCGACCATTAAAAGGTTTACTATTCAGTGCATTTGTGATCAAGTTCATTTTATAAGCTATCACTTTCCGGCTGGGGATTGGTACTCTTGAACTCAAGTCAAGTCTCGTTTTATGCCATTATTGGCCAACCCTTATTTTGACGATGGTTGATCAAATTTATCACTTTCTTAAACAATTCAAGCGTGACCTTGTTAATCTCTCTTTCAATTATAACTCTACTGATCTCATCGCTTACAGTTATAAACATGCCATAACCATTTTTGAATTTCTTATAATCTAAACACGAAGGACTGTACCACTGATCAAAAGAGTGTAGTGTTAAAGTGCCTTCTGTGCTTAATGCTTATTTCTTCCACCTTAGGCAGTAAGATTGGAGATTGAGTAATTACAACCCGTAATTCTATTGCAGCAATAATCAGCACAATATTGGTTTATGAAGAAGTCTGATAAAATCGGGATGTTTTGAATATAAATCTGCCCAACCAGGAAGCAGTTTGAAGTTTAAACCAACAACGCTAATCTAAGATAGGCAAGAAGATGATAACCTGAAATAAATGTGACCCGTAAATTTCCCCTCATTAGTTCCACTGCGACTGTTTTCCTCAAATCACCACTTTTTTCTGTCAAATCTGAAGTTATGAATTGCAGGGATCGAATTGTTGATGCTAGTTCAGTGAACAGCCATTCCATCGGTAGAATTTGAGCCTTTTATAGAAAGATGGAATGATATACTTCCACTGCCCAATTTAAATGCTTCTTAGACTTGGAATTCTTATTAGCATCAAAAACGTTATTTGTCCCTTTCAGTTTAGGCGTTCTCGATTTCTAATAAATCCACTTTCCTAAACTCTCTTATTGTTTTATATTGCTTTATTAATCAATTTGCTTTCCTTTTTATAGAGAGTCGGTGATTGTATTCGCTGGTGGAAGTCGAAGAGATAGTCTGGACGCAGTTATAGATGGTGATGAAGGTGATTCCACCACACCTAGTATCACAATAATGCGCGGGAAGCGACTGGCTGTTATGCAAATGGATTTTCCTGTCGTCACTTTCACCACGCTCTGTACTTCACCGTATTTCAATGGTCAGTCGTCTTCATTATCTGATGCCTTCTTTGAATCTTTTGATTTTCTCTCAGAACCTTACTAAAAAACATGAGTAAGCAAGTTTATTATGCGAGAAATGAGTTAGACAATGACGTAAATGTAATTTTGAATTAACCAAATTTGAGAAATTATGGAACACAGCAAATGTGCTAGGCGTATATGAACTAATTTATCGATATTAGATTGAAGAGGTTTTAATAACTTTAATGCGAAAAGGTGACACTGAGAACTAGAATACTACACTTTTAATGAAAATAATATTTTTTCACAGAATTTCCCTTTATCTATTTTCAAAGCGGGATTTTCCGACTTAGGAGCTGCGGTCAATGAAATGGCTTTACAAATGTAGTAATATTTGAGTTTTAGTTACGCATTTTTATATGGAAATGAAGGTTATTACTGAGTGTGCAGAGAGTGCAAGGTGTGGGTCTTGTTAATATCGAATTTGGTACTCATTTCTCTTAAACTATCCTCTCTACTTCATTACTGTTACTTTTAGTGTTTTCTGTGATCATCATTTGAGCTGTAATTCTCTTGCACGCTTCAACATGAGATGAGTTGAGAATGTGTGGTTGAGTGCAAAAATCATGAATATCTTTTATTTGCTCGAGTGAAGTTTTGTTTTTTCTTCCTTTACTAAATCCTCTATTTCCATTATTTATCACCTGTATCTGCTTTATTAAGTTTATTTAATTAATATACCATGATCCACCTTCACCATCCCTCTGTTGAAGTTTCCCTGGTTTTGATAGCTCGGAAATGACCGTGATTCTGATCATTTAACCTCGTGTTCTCACATTTTGTTAATGCAAAGATGGCTTCAACCCATCTCCGCAGGGTTATTAATTTTGGCCTTCTTTTACAACCAGTCATTCAACTCGTTTAGCCCATCATCATGTACACCTGTGCGTGAATAGGGGATGTGCTTATTTTCCCAACTTTCTCTAATCCGTAGTCGAAGAAAGTCGGGAAAGAAAGTAGCTCACCGTGCGCAGTAATTTGTGCATCCCCTCTGCGGCCATAAAAATGACAGTTTTTTTGTTTGCTTTCCCATGCTGCATTTACTCCTTAGGGAGACATTAATGTCCTCAGTCCGTCTATAAATGGCAGGAGGGAAGTCAAATATTTTTTTGCGCCATTAGTAATACCCGCTGTCAATTTTTGTCACAATTTTTCGAATTTGTTTACTATCAAACTAAAATAGAGTTACTTCATATATTAGATTCTTTATTTTCCACTTCTGCTACTGTAGGTATCTGGGTCGCATAAGGTTCGCCGTTATGGTATTCTAAAAACATAGACATTTTAAAAGCTTTATGGCAATTTGAGGATTGGCTAAGGAATGTAGAAGAAAATCTATCAAACGCACTAATTTTAAAGCGTTTGTTTTGCATAAAGACTACTGCGTCAATAGATATAATACGTAAACTCTAATGTATTATATACTATGTACTTTGAGAATGTTAGGCTAAATACAACTTAGCTTTATTCTCATTGGGTGGAAAAAACTGCATGTAAGAATGGTGCTATCATTTAATCTTATGAACTTTTCAATTCGGATATGTTATTTCTTCTACAATCGGATTAATCCGGAACGTCCTTGTAAAATGCGGTATTATGAACGCTCAAGAGAATTCAAACCTTCGCTCTTGAAGACGAATGTTTTTTTACGCTTTTCACCCACTTTCCTCCGATATTCTCAGAAAATCTAGAATTCTAAGCACAAAGTAACTACAATAGGTCTTTTTTACGAGACCAAATTGTCTCAATACATCTTCCTCCTCATCTCAGTAGATATGACATTGATAGTTTGGTATCACATTCTCAAATCGTATCTTCAATACTTCCTTTTATTTAAATTGATTAAAATAAATAGCTTCCAATGATTATACGAAGAACGGTGTAAGTTTGTCAATAAGATGTCCAATGAAGCATAATCCATATCATTAAATATACAATTTATTTATTTATATCAAATGGGAGGCTTTATGATAGTTATTATTTGCCCTTTAGTAGTTGACTTCGGGCTTCACAGAGAGGAGGAACATCAATGTCACAAAATTCTAATGAAGTATAATCCATATCATTAAATATAGTATTATCTTGAGGAAAGCTGTCTAATTTGTGATGCACAATTTATAGGGTTATACATCAAACCTTTTAACGCCCGAATAACTTTTCGAAAAATGCACCCAACCGCACTCACGCGTCTCTCTCAGCAGACCGATGACGCCAACGTGATGAGTTTTGGTGGTATCAGGCAAAGGCCATAGACACGTATTGAACATGTTTCAAACGGCAATAGTGCCTTCTTTTACGAGTCTAGTACCAATGGATCTTATTTTGAAAGAGGACCGTACGGTCCTGCAGGGTGTTAAAGAGTTAATCTCAGCTCGCAATTTTCTTCCATTGTAGAAGCATGCGATCCATACGCCATTGCAGTCCTTATTCAACAAGACTTGGTCCTGGTTGATCTCCTCTCTAACGGGTACGTTTTTTAAAAGGTCTAAAGGAAAGAGTAAGTATCCTTATTTTGAATAGATGTAATAACTGTAAGTGTATTTGTTAAATGGTTGGTAGTCAAAAACGGTATTTTTTGATAAAATGAAGTTGTGAAATCGTTTGAAATGGAAATTTTAACTGCTTTGTCAAACGTAAGATTGTATAAATGCGGACAATTAGGTGCCTTTGCATTTATGGCCCAATATCCCCAATCCCTAAGTGGACACCCTAATAGGTTTTTTAAGTGTTCGAAATATCCCCGAATACTTGACCCACGAAGGTCTAATGAAGTGATAGCAGTTATAACGTGAGATTTGCGGACCTTGTTAGGTTCAGGACCAAAATCCCCGCTTCCCTTTTCTAACTAAATACCACATTAAAACCTCCGCTGCACTTGTCCAAACCGTGTATTTGAAATGTCATTTGATTCGATGGACTTAATAGAGCACAATTTGCTTGTCTATAGGGTTTTGAGTTTCTCGTAGATACGTCTGGTTGGTGATTATAATCATGTCTTAGAGATGAGATTTAGAAAATTTGTTCCACAAAGTGTTGGGGAGTTTTACCCTTACAAGTGATTTGGACCTTACTTTTCTTACAAAGAAGCAATTCTCTCTATCTAATGCTTTACTCAATTAACTATACATGACTTTAATACTTGCTGTCGGGCTGCTACTTTTCTTCACTGAGTAACCTCCTTTTAACTATTTCCTCAATAGCTTAATTAAAATATCAGCCGCCCACTTTCCATTCTATTTCCCCCCTCCCCCTCCCCCTCTCTCTCCCCCAGGATGAGAATTTCGTCATTTCAGGCTTTGATTAATGGTTTGCTATAGTTAACTTCTTGCCACTGCATACATCTCCCTTAATTTTCAAATAACGTTTAAGAGAAGTGGAATATAGTTAGAGGCAATCGTTTGAGCTTCATGAATGCGCTAACTTCTATACGTACTTGTTTCCGTACCTTTTAGCGACACATTGCAGTAAGCTGTTAGCGCCAGTTGATTGCTCATCAGGAGTTACTTGACGTATCGCTGTTTTTATGATAGCTAATTATAACTAAATTATATCAATTAAAAGGGAGACTACAAAGTGGACGTTTTGGTGTTCTAACTCCCACGGTGAAATCCACAGGATGATCTAATTAATTTATTTTGGGAAGCGTAATATCGTTCATTGCACGTGGTGGAGACTATGAGAGCATTTAAATAAACAGTTGTCGGAAATTTATTTGCTTGTAAATACGTTAAAATGACTTTCACAGGAAGCGCAGCTTTACTATTATCCATTAATTAATCATTTGCTCACAGAAAGTGTTGTACAAAACAAGTTCGTCAATAAAGTTTGTGTTCCAGTGTAATTCATCGATTAATTCTACGTCATGAAACATTGTAACATGTTCACTGAACAGAAATTTCTCACAAAAGTAGTAAATACTTGTTCGAAAATTAATGGCCATCTGTTGTAGTTAGCATGGTAATCTTAGAATTCGTGCTCTACCCATTTGGCATGTCAGGTGTCACGAAATGAACCATTATCGGCTCAAGTCCTGTAATCCGGATAACTGATAGTACTGGTTAATTTGACTTATTAAGTAGTAATGTTGGAATTCGAGTTTCTTACCGGTATTCAAATTATATTGACACATCTTTTCATGCATTTAGAGTGTTAATCTCAAGTATGGGTCTAGCAAAACGCATTTAATATATAAATTGAATAATTTTACCGCAGGTTTCAAACAATTGTTTAACCACTTTCCTCCTACCTTTTAGGTATCCAAGTTTCGAGAATCCTTATCCAATGGACATTGCCGTTTCACCAGTTACAGCTTGTTATTACGTCGTGGAATGCCCAGCCGACCTTGTACCTGCTTTTTACTCAGTAGGTAGTCGGGGAAAACGAGCCGGTGCAGCCGCAAAGTCAAACAATCAGGAGAGCGTAGGTGAAAATCAGGCGTCGGGATCAAGCTGTGATTCCTTTTCAAATCGAAAGTGGCCAATCGATGGAGGTGAATGGGGAACGAACTTGTGCTCATATCAAGAACTTATCATCACTGGACATGCTGACGGCTCAGTGCGGTTCTGGGATGCTTCTGGCGGTAAGTATGCGAATTGAAAAGTAGGGTAATTTTGACCTTTTGTTTCAAATTATTTATCTGGGTATCTACAATTCATTTATTTTATTTATGGTAATTTCTAACCTTGAATCGCCTCCACTTCCTTAGAATTGATTGCACTCACTTCTTATGCTTCATTTATTCCATTCTGAATAGTTCTTTATTATCTATTTTTGGTCCAATCCAATCTCTGGCTTATACACACCTTCATTCTCAGTTAGGAGGCTGGCCCCTCCCTCGTAACCCCCCTCCTAATACTGTCCTAACATAATATAATCACATTGTCATGGTCCCGTTTCTCTTTCTTAAGCTTGAGAGTGCTCTCTATGAGTTCCCCTTACATTCAGTGACCGTAGGAAAAAAATTATGAGTTAGTCAGTCTGCGAGTGCTTCAATTATTTTTAATCACTAAGGCTGAGGAGTTAATTTTAGGCAGTAAATTCCTCGATTAGCATCAGATTTTGAAGACCTTGCTTAGTACTTGCATTTAATTCAATCCGTAAATTGTTGGAATGGTTGAGGAAGACGTAATGTGGTTTTTCGAGCAATTTTACCTCCTCTTCTTCTTTTTTCCAGTTTTATGTTGTCGTAAAAGTTGCATTAACTCAAGCTGTCCTTTGTTGAATATTTAGTTCTTTACCTTTTGAAGAAAACTGCTTATGGTGGTCACCTTGCTGCTATGCTTTGACTAAACTGCAATAAAATAACCTTCAATTTGCCGAAAACTTACGAAAATGGTTGTATTTACTTTCCCTCACAATTAATTTTTATTTGGTAAAATTGGAGTATTCATTTACAATTAGATATATTATCTACTTATGTCGAGCATGATCTTTCTATTGAGGTGTTGCTCCTTGAGTGAACTTGGCTGTTTGTCAGTTTCTTGCTCCAGGCTTTGGAGAGAGAGAAGTGGCCTTCACCCTATACATTCAACTGATTAGTAGGCTCAGAACGTAGTTGCCATGACAAACCCAATCAAGAATCCAAAGTCAAAGTCTATTAATGTCAACTTTGTAAAAGTGGTACAGTGCTCGTTCCCATTCCCTTCACTTATCGTTTGGCTATTTTGATTTTCCTTGAGTTTAGACACTTTCTCACGGTTAAAATTGTCAATTAATTTATTTTGCCTTTAGGGGTAATTATAGAAATAATGGCTGGTTGTGATTACTCGATACCTGAAATTTTTCATACTCTCATTTGGTTTGAAATTGTGTATTTACGATATACACAGATTATTTTTTTATTTTCTTCCTACTTTGAGACGAGTTCACTTTTTTGTATTTCTACCTCACATTTTCAAACATCTCTACTTTGCCATAGTGAAAAGAGTGCCACTGTTTTAGTAATAATGTCAGTTTCACTGAATCTCTTGTGCGTATAATGCTTGTTAATGTCGGAAAATTTTGTTCAAATCTAGAATAGACACTGATGAGCTTGCGGAAAGCTGACCATCTGTTAATCCAGATTATGGAAATCTAGGCCACTTCGCATTAACCGTAATTGTGCAAAAAAAATTGAATTAAATTTTGAAATTGGTTTACACAAATTTTATAATGATGAAACTACTGTCATTGGTTTATTAACCCTTGAACCATTTGGTTGTATTCGCTTCCCTTTTCCATATTTGATCTCCTCTTACTACTATTGTCTGGAGCCCGATATTTTTGCTTGAGTTTCTGGAACTTCATATCTATCGATTTGTCAAAGTACTTGAATAGCCAATATGGTCATTGCACACGTCTGATAAATCGGACTTCGCGATGTACGTACTCATTGGTGATGTTGCTGGTCGACCATAGTGGGCACTTCTCGCGTATATTTCATTTACATCACAACATCGTACGTTAGGCTAGTTATAAATAGTGTGAAAATTGTAGAGGAAAGAGGTGGGAGAGGAATGAGTATTGGTGGGTGAAGAAGGAGGAAGTGGACGCAAAATTTATGGTGGAGTAGAATATTAGGAAAGCTTCCCCTTCTTTTCTTACTAATAAAACTGTCATGTCTCTAACGCCCTTCTCAGGTAAAAAGTCTTGTAGACCGCACACTGTGATAACTACAATTCTTTCCTTTCTTATATATCCTGTTTTTTTATTACTGGCATTGGAATTTATTTGCAACGCATAAGGTTAAAAATCACGGATTCTCTGTGTTTCATTTCATCTGGTCTTGTTCCAACTATGTAAGCACTCCATTATTACGCGGTATTTACGGTATAGTAGTGACAAATTAATTTCTAAGCTCATTTTGGTATTGGACTATTAGTAGATGTACTAATTATTATGAATGCGCCCGAGTATTCTGATTCCCTGGGTTGGTTGGTGCCAAAAGGACTTGAAATGAACAATAGGGGGTGAATGGAAGGAAAATCGTCCTTGGTGGTCTGTTGTAGGTGTTACATCGAGCGTACTGGATTCGTGGTTCATTGCTTAATTGAAAGTATCACTTGACTTCATTATTGTAAGATTTCGAGAATAAAATCAGTCTATGTTTGCTCTGTTTCTTGGACAGACGACTGGTACATTATTTCCGGTCATTTAAGTCCTATAAATTTACAGGTTATTGCGAATCAACTGCTACAGCACTTCTGAGACTTGCTACCTTAAAATGTTCTTCCAAACTGCAAGCGTTTAATTAAGATATTGGCCATGTATATACGTTCATTCTAAACTGGTTAGGGAAATGTTGATAGTACTTTTAGAACCGAATACTACAATGCAAAGCTTAAAAGTAGGCCACAGTTCTAAAGTAAGAATAAAACCTCGCAGAACCCTCCCCCAATATACTTAAATTTGAAATCTCTCCTCCATGTTGTCCTTTATAATGTCTGTATAAATTTACTTACCATTCTTACATCTGAATGTTATTCTTAACGTCAGCATTAGATTTCAAGAATGTTTTAAAGGCAGCATTTCCTTAACCGTGGGCAGTGTAAAACATTATGAGATGGACAAGTGTGCTGAATTCTAAAAAGCATCTAAAATCAATAAAAATTCGTTCGTTCGTTTTCTACACGGAGGAGGAAGCTACACTAATTGCACTCTGTTGGTGCTGCCTCTCAGGAATAACGGGGATCAAAGTAAGGAACTTTTGGGTTATATATGTAAAAGGTACATTTTTCTGTTTCTAGCTTTCTAACTTACTTATTTGCCTTGTGATTTTAGATAATCGCAACAGTTAATTGCCAGCTAAATACTTTGCATCAAACCTCTAGTGTTTAAAATGGCTAAATCGTTTGTTTTGAGAATCCCATTGATTTAATTTAATTGTTGTAGTATCACACATAGACACCATCTAATTCAATTCATGAATTTTTTCGATGCCTAAATAATCGGTCTACTTTGTTTTAATCCATTTTCTACAAAAAAACTAATCTCAGGTCTTGATTAAAAAAAATCGTTATCAAGGGAATGGTAAGGGAATTTTGTTACTGATATTCTGGATTGTCATTTATTCACTACTTAGTTGAATTTGAAATGTAGATACATGCGTTGTTACTATCGGTTTGCAATAGTTCAAATACTGTAGATTAGGTTTAGTCGAGGTAATTTAAAACGAAAGGAGTTTGGAAAGTATAAAGATGGGTCAAGGAGAATCGAGGTACGCAAAAGTAAAAGGAAGTAACTAAATCCTCTCTCTCCCACAACTTATGAGACTGTTTAATTATATTTGGGAATCTGAGCTTCCAATCACTTCTCTCCTAGCCCATGTTAGTTGACGCATTTGGTTAGTTTGAGGGTGACACCCCAATACATAACTCTTTAATTACTACTGACAACCTTAGTGTATAAATTCAGAAATTAAACTTAATGTTTCTGTGCTCCTTTTATTAGCGAAAAATTTTTCTTCGATATTCTGCAAAACACTTTCGTAGGGCATCTATTCAGTATTGCACGTTAGCGTAAATTTACACTAAGTCAAGTCCAATTACTTTTCTCAATCTCTTCTCTCAGCACTTATATTGCTCACGCAAAATTTACTTCATTTTCGTTTAATTTGGAAGCTACTTTTTCCCTCCCTCCCCTTCCCTCAAACAGTCTCCCCACTTATTTTGGTGTTCGCGTGCGACCGTCGCCATGGCGTCTGTCGGTCATTTCCGCTCATATGGGGGTGAAAAGTCTCTCCACACCACACGGTCACCGCGATCCCTTTGAATTTTTGTTTGTACACTTTTTTTATCCACGGCTGGAAAAATATTCAGCGCTTTAATGGGACCTAATAGGCGCGAAACTAAAAACTGAAAGCACAATCCTTATCGATTTTTATACTGCTGTTTGAGGGATATTCGATTGTCAATTTTTAAACAAATCCTTTGACCATATTTAATTTAATGTCAAATTCTTCTGCTTGATGTTCAGCATTTCATTCGATTCTCTTCATTTTTAATTTAATTCTAACCTTAGAGTTCTAGACTGCCTTTTCATTGTCTCTAGCATGCATTTCTGTGATAGTTCTTAGCTATTTCCGCACCCAAGCACTATTATACCACTAAATTAGCACATCTGTGAAGAACCTTACGAAGATTTTGACATGACTCTGCTGTGGCCTCAAGTTATTTCCTAATGAATTAATTTATTTTGAAAATTGCCTCGAATTTCATAATGCATGTGGTTTGATTTATATCCTTCACTATTTAATTGTGTTATCTTTCTGCCGGGCCCTCTTTTTGCTGAATTATAGCAATGACTGCAAATTTGATTATTCCTGCAAGACCGCATATCTAGCTGATTCGTGTATTTAATGCGAGCCCATTTAATTAATCCTAATAATCTATCACTTTTATTTAAAATATGTTATTTGATATGTGGTAATTATTAAACCACTAATTTGCTTTTCATGTCTTACCACCATCTGTTCAACTGTTGCTGTTATTGGGATTATTGGCTCATTAAATAGTCATGTTTCCTTAGCGGTGAAATCAAAGCAACCTGTTTTTTATTTGCGTTATAAATAATAATCATTAATGGTTTGGGAAAAACATATTAAATAATTTTATCCGTGAATAAACATAAACAATTTTACTTTTGCTAAATATTCTATGTTTAATTATTTATTAATATTTAATTTTTAATGCTAAATTGAATGGCCTTTATATATTGTCCTGTTGCCGTGTTTGCCTTCTTTGTGAGCTTGTTGGGAGACAATAAGGTATATTAAAAGCTTTCAAAAATCGATAAGTTTTCCGTTTCTATAGCCACTTAAAGAAAAAGCAATGTCGATAAAGCAGAAAGACGGTTTGACTGTATCATATGTTATTACGCTTGGTAAATTGATGGAGATTTCTTATTACACTATAGTAACTAGTGCTTACAAATAAAATGGCACTCTATAGTGTCATTAAACTAATCATTCTATTACGCAATTTTAAATGCACCAACTCTGAAAGCCATCATGCTCTTGGATGAATTCATGTTCGTGATGCTCGTTGCTTCTTTGGCTAAATTGAGTAGTTTGACCTACCATCTCGTCATGTTTCCCTCTTGGTAGCCAAGAAAAGTTAGTTTGAGCAATGAAGAAAATTTAGTTTTATCTCTTGTGTTGGTTCCTATTTGAAATTCTCCAAGCCTATTAGCAGAAAACCCTTAATAGGATATAATTTTTAATTATATATCAAATGGCAGGCTTTATGATAGTTATCATTAGCCCTTTAGTCGACATCGGGCTTCACAGGGGGGAGGAACATCAAAGTGACCAAAAGTGGAGAGGGGAACAGAAGAGTGATTTGCAGATGTAAAAGAGACAGACAAAAAGGTAGAGAAGAAGGAAAGGTGAGTACTGTGGAAGTGGTCGAATAGGACATACGGTCGGGTCATGGTATTTTGAAGGTAACTGCGATTTATAGACGTTTTTGGGGTATAAGTATACGTTGCCCAGGGTGCACCGCGGGGAAGTAAGTCTATCGCTCACTCCATTTTTAAGTAAATAGATTAAGCTTCGTTTAAGAATGTATCTCAGCAAAAAAGTCTAAATCTTAGGAACCCCGAAGATAGGATTGCGTATTCTTCCTAGGCTTTTGTCTATCCATATTTTGTGAATTTCAGAACTTCAATGTAGAAAGATAAAAGAAAATGCTAAACCTTCCTGTTGTTAGGGGATCAGAGTGAGGATTCAGACTTCCAAATGGCATACTGCAAATATGGACAAGTGGAGTGGTAAAAAAATGCAAGGTAAAGATGACAGTAAGTAGATTGCAAGCAACTTAATTTCGTCAACAAATAATGTTCATCATTGCAATGAATAGTTGAAATTGAGAAACCAAAGCGGTTTTAATAAATGAGGCTTCACTTTCAGATTCTAAATAATAGCAAATGTCCATTGTGTGTCACTTTCTTTTACCATTTTCTCACCCTTTAGAAAGCATTTGATTATAATGGTATTACTGATAAGCTCAATATAATGAAATAAGTTACTATGTTTGCTAAGCTTAGCAGCGTATCCATCTGACTCGTCTAATTTACGCAAGCGCATTTATTAAAACAGCTAGTAATTTATGGGGGTAAGCCGGGCTTGCTTCAAATTCGACTGCATTACTAGAAAAATGAAGAGTGCTGCCATTCGATTTTGAGTATAGATTCTTTGCTTCTAGCGCGGTTGAATTTGAACCTGTAAATAAAATTTGGGATTAGGAAATAACACGTAAAAATGCTCCTGCCGCTTTCAAACTATGCTTTCTCCTCCAAATTGCAATATTTTTACTCAATAAAGATCAAATCTATAATAATTAATTTTAAGATTTAAGATCAAATTTTTTTAAAAAGGTTTTGATCAAATATAATAGTCGACCTCCGCATTGTATTTTTTTTTCATGTATTCCTGAAATTGACTAACGTTAAGATGGAGAGTCAGTCGATTTTATATAGAAGAGCAAAATAATCCTGCATAAATAATTTTGCAGTTTGATAATCATCATTTCCCTACCTCCTTATTTGCCGCCTATCTTGATGGTTATTTTTGAACTAATTTATGTGGGGTTTAAATGAAGGTCACATAATTTTAATTGCCTGATTTTGAAAAACATGTTGTGTCTTGTATCTACCTTTTGCCACTCTTATATTTGTAACTAATACAGTGACCATAAGACTTCACGTTTTGTGCTACCAACCTAGAAGTGCAGATCATAGCCGTTGGAAAGTTCTTTTTTTCTAGATATTGTGTACATTTAGCGACTCCTCAAATACACATGATCCGATCATTTGAGTGGAAAGAAGTAAGATGTCCGAAAATGCTTTTTCGTGTTTTCTGTGTCGATTTCGTAACGTTCAAAATGAATTCCACATTTATTAATCATTGAAGCGCCTAAGAATTTGAATCGCATGCTCAAGGTTAAGCTGAACAGTATTTATTTTCAACAGGGTCATATTTTTTCGTTTCATCATGAAAAATATGGTTATACCTGGAATCTATAACTACCTCCAGGAGTACTTAGAACCATGACCCACTCTCTCTTAAAATAATAGCAACTGAATGAGTTCCCGAATTCTCTAAAGCTTGTTCTTGTAAAATCTGCGTTTAAAGAACTTCCACCTCAAGTAAACAGTTCTAACAAGTTTTAATTTCCAGAATGATTATTACTTAAGAAAAAGCCGTGGGATGAAAATTCCCTTCTATTTTACTTTCTTTCAGTCAACCTAACTCCCCTGTACAAAGTGCGCACAAGCCGATTCTTCGACCGGACAGCAGTTGCTCCTAACTCAGCCTCTCGAGGTGTTGGTTTCGCCGGGGACGTTTTCGCTTCCGCTCTAGATCCGTCGTCTTCCATCAGTCCAGAACAAGTTTTCACAAATGCAAGTCAAGAACCCTTTGCTATTCGGCACATTTACTTTGATGTGGAATCAAGAACTCTCCTACTGGCCGGTCAACGACATCTTTGCCTTCTCGCTTTCTCTCGCAGTGAATCCGCTTTCGAAATTCCCGTAAGTTATTGACCATTGGTTCTGTTTAGCTCGTTAATTTAAATTGGCTGGAGTTAATGTAGAGCATGTAGTTCATGTGGTCACGGCTAAGCAAAAGAGTGAACTATTTTTCACCGTTTGAATGTATCCACTCAATAGAAGCACTAAAGGGTCCCACTTTAAGCTAATAGAGGGAATTACACATGTCTTTGGTGGAGACCAGACCTAAATCGCCCAGTTCTACTCTGAAAACTTTCAGCGATAAGCAATTATCTTGTGCTCTTTTAAATTATTAAACAATGCCAAAACTAACTACTATATTAATTGGCATTTTTATCGATTTTTTCTTACATTTGGTGTCCTGTTTCGAAGCGCCTTCTATTGCAACGGATTCCATTGTGCCACTTAGACAAGGTCTGTAACTTTCAGTAAAGAGCTGTGCTTTATTTTGCTCCCATGCATACAAAAATTTTTCAAAAGCTGCTAATTACCCTAGGGAAAGTGTTAGGCGTTTTAGATTTGACAAACAATATAGAAAAGACTGTTCTTCTACTCCGTTTGATTTTGTATTAGTTTAGATTTCATTAGTCCCTTTCCAAGTAGACTTAAAAGAATGCAAATTATTAATTCCTTTATAAACAGGATGAAGTGTGGTCAAAGCGTTTTGTGCTCTGTTATACATCCGGCATATTTGAGTTTTTTATACCAGCACACAGTTTAGATTGTAACCAGTTCTCTCGAAAACTCACCTTTACTCAGTTATCGTCCACTTTACCACCGGTCCTTCTTAATTCTCGTTGTTCCACTTCGAATGGCTATCAGATTTTAAGGCTGTCATCACAGTCAGATTAGCAAAGCCGTCTCTGCCGGTTGCTTTAGCAATCTCCAAAGATCTTTGCATAAATCTGAACATGCGTATCTGTAATGATCTACCGCCATCTTTGAATCGATTTTCTGGTTTTTAAATCTCAGGGTGTCTCTATAGAGAGCTATGAACTTCAAAACATATTTTTTCATTGATTTTTGAGTGTAAGACTCGCCTTTAAAGCCATCTCTATACTAATCACTTTCAAAGTGATCAAAGATTTCTTTAAAGAAAATTCATCTCAATGTATACTTTATTGGTGATCGATTTCATCTACCATTTCTGCGTCTTTTAGAAGCACACACCGAAAACAGAGGGTTAAAATTTCACCTATCTAACTGAAATCGATTTTTGCATACATTACGCCATTTTGTTACTCCGTAATTGCATTTTTTTATCACTTTCTTGTCTTATGTAAAGTTACATGCGTGAGATTTCCTGGAATATTTTTTTTCCTGAATTTTGACTTCTTTCCGCAAACAATATGAACTACTAATGTGCTACTGTAATAATTGTGCTATATTATTAACCTTAGTGAAGTGCGTTTCAATAAAACAGATATATAACTTTTCTATTGAAATTTTGACCATTCTGGAACCTTCTTGACTTAACATCAATTATTAAATCATGTCGTTAATTTCGCTCTCAATTTTATTCTACCGTAGCTCATCTACCATCGTGCTAATCCATTATAAATTAAAATTGCACTCCCTATGGGAATACCGACCCTATTTAAATGTGCTATAAAATTTCACTACTCCACCTCAATGGTGAAATTGAATGCTTTCGAGAACTTTTCTTGGTGAGGTTGAAATCTTTGTTAGTTTTAATGGGCTGAAGTATCGTGGCTACTATAGGTGACTTGAGCAAACGTTCTAACTATTAAAATTGCCAATAAACTGCAAAAAATATCGGAGGAGGATTTACTCAGGATAAATCATGACTTTTAACATGTAAGGCTTTAGAGTTTAACTGATTGAACTCTGTGTTATAATGTACAGTCAGGTCGGTTGTCATAGGGTATGTTTCAGTTATTTTGAACTCAGAGAGTGTGAGAAAGAAAATGGAGACCGAATCCGACCAAAGCAGACCAACCAATCACTGTTCTTCAAAATCCACATGAAGTGGACTGATCAGGCAATTTACCAATTTATAAATAGTAGTTAAACTCGTCATATCGTGATCTGTTACGGTTTTGGCATTAAGTTGGCGTTTTAATGACGTGAATTTTTATATTTTAGGTCCTGCCTTCAATCTTTGCTTCCACTAGATCATTTCACTGTTCCCCGTGCAATTGCAAGTTTTGCAATATTTCGCTCTGATGTGAGCGAAAATTTCTATCCTTATTGAAGTATTATCTAACCAGCTTCGTTATACATTTAAGTCATTTACAACCACCGATAAGGTTTCTTTATTATGAGGGAGGGCAATTCTCTAATCAGCACAGATTAGGATGTCTATATTTTAATTTGCATAATAAAAGCATAGTGTATCTTTACGGCATTACAGGTAGGATGAATCACTTCGAGCCGATGTGCTATCAGACGGACGGTTGCATGGTCTGCGTATATTTCAGGTCTTTACGTTGCTTTACCAAGTTCGGAAATTGTTAATAAAGTTGAACAAGCACGCTTTATTTCAAGCAAGATTTAATGTAGTTATGCGAGTTTGATATCGTAGGTCTATGTTTAAGGTCAACCTTTCAATTTTGCTCCTTTATTATGTGTCACTGTTTGTATATTGAATTATTACGATTGAATATCTATTGCTTATGGATCATAAGAGTGGCTTGAACCGTCCTGTGCTTAAAGAGTGACATTGGTTTGATACAGCTATCGATCTTGAGTAAGCAGGACAATCCCTCGTGTTCTTCATAATCTATTTGTGAGGTAGACCTCTAAATGAGGGCTGTCTTGGAAAATCAGCTTTCCTATTTCTATTTCCACCTTTTGCTCAATCGTCAGCTGTTTGGTGAGCAGTTTTGACGAATTCGTTGTTAGGTCTGAGGATTATTCCAGAGAATCCTCATTTGTGTCTTACATTGACTATTTTAATTCTTGCATCCATTTGCTCTCAAGGTGGTTCTTCAATCCATTATACATTTCATCAGATCCACTTTCTCAGAATATATGTGTTGTAGTTCACTTTGCACTTCCTTCTTCCTTTACACTTTTTCCTCCACTTTTCGCGAATTTGACAATTTTGCGGATCCATAAAAAGCGTTCTTCTTTAATTTGCATTGGACGGCATCTCAAAAAGTATGTTTTGCTCTATTAATAAATTTCTCCTTCCCATTCACTGGCACTTTTACTTCCTCCATTATTTTATTTCGCATTAAAATCACAGAATGTTTGCCATCTTCTGCCTACTGCAACATAACGCGTTTTAATAAACCCAATCGATCTCCTTGCCACGTTAATACCAAAAATGTACCTTTTTTGACGGTGAGAAGCAACTCACATCGAACTGCAAGAGATCCAGTACATTTTAAATTGAAGATCGGTGAGGGGAGAGGGGTGTGAGAGGGATTAAATTGATGCTGTGAGCGACATTAGTAAATTCAACTTTCAAAAATCTAAATCAAATCTTGTCTTTGCAAGCCCTAGTAAGTGATCTAGGGAGATATTTTATTTGAAACATGTCTTTATTCATTTGTGGATTACTCTTTTCAATTTATTTAGTAGAAATCGGTCCAGTATTTACTGTTGGGTTGCATTTGGACATATATTTGAATTTCTATCATTGTACTTAGTGAAACTCTACTTTGATATTAGTCATCGTACTTTTCTTCCATTGCGGTGGTCAAGGGTTCAAGTTCCATCGGCTTAAACCAAGCGATTAGGTGTGGCTAAAATACAGGATATAAGAATTCATTTCCTACAAGAGACACTCGATTTTTTTGGAAATAATATATCGTCAAGTATGCATGAATGATTCTCATAAAGATCAATATTGTTATTAATTTTGGAATTGAGAAATGGTTTTGATCACTTACAATTTAATCTTTCCTGACTTCGTAACGATAGGAGGATACCGTAACGGAACATTTCAGGTTGCAAGAGATGATTATTTTTAAACGGTAGTATGTCCGACAGTTCAAGTGCTTCACTTTTTTCTTCTGCAAATAATCACATTTAGACGCAAACATTGCATATGCGTATTTGTGTAGATTTCCTAGAGTTCAATTGTGGCTCTGTTTGGCTGAGTCAGCCTTTATGTACCATCTCTTGTCATCTTACTAAATCAAAACTTATTGTGTGCTTTCATTCTATTTACCATTTTAACTCGATGGTTCGAAATCCAACAATGCTATTGCCTCTATAAAAGAGAAGAAAAAAATATGAAATAATACAATAAAATTAAAATATTGAAGTCATATTATCACAAAATACTGCACCGTTTCATAAATTCATTGGGGTTGGGGTGAGTGTGGGAGGAGGGTTCTGTCATTTTGGGTTTAATTTTTCCAGAGTTTGGCTAAATCTAACCAAAGTAAATATGACTATCTCCTATTTACCGTGGGTTGCGAAGTATTTCTCAGAATTCGATTTCCTGGGTTATAAATATTACTTACTAAGATGAATCGATCAATTTGATGCGCTGCGATACTACTAAGAAAATTAATTTCATAAGATGCTGGACTGCTGTTTTTCAGAACGATTGAATAGCTTATGAAACCTGTTTGGATGTCAGGCATAGCAAGGTGTGTTTGCGTCTTTCAACAGGGTCGTTATATGAGCACATTCCCTTGTGGTATATGATTTCAATTCTCTGTTAATTTGATACCCATTCCGACGTGTTAATTTCTCAAATTTGATTGGAAATTCCTGACATCTATAATAAATTTATCTTTACAATTTTGTCCATTGTATTTATCACTCAATCGTTTCCAAAGGTAATCAAATAGAAAACTCTAAGATATCTCCAATTATGGAGGCAATACTCGCCGTTCGAGGGCCATATGAACCTCTGGCGTGGATTGAAATGTTGAAATCTCTCTTTTCCTTCCCCTCAGCAATTTGATAGGCGTCTCTCTGTCCAACTCACTTTATTATACGATCGAATTTTGTCAGTTGGGCTAATTCATACTTTATGCGACAATAGTAGAGATTCTTTTTGAGTTTCTCAATAAATGTAGCTATTGTCCTCAAATCAATGGGCGCAAAAAAAATATTTCCATCTCTTACTCTAAACGGTTATTCATGAAAATGCGGACATTTTAAGGGTAGATTTATCGGAGTGGATCAAAAGCCATGAATCTCCTCGACTTTTTTCCATAATTCACATCTCTTGAGAAGGCAAATTCAAAATAGTTAGTTGTGGTATCCGATCAGGAGCCCTTTTATTTGGATATTGAAAAAATACAAAATGAAATAAAATTGTCACTTTCAGAGATGCTTGCACGCAAAGTAATTCTGGGAATTATTTAGCTAGAAGTACGCATCATTTTGTCAATCCGCATCTATTTCCAGCAGGAAATGTGTCGCATGTACTTCCAACTGATGATTGAGAATCGTTTTTGGATGGAATCGCTAAGGATTTTTATTATATCTTCCCTTTCTACCTTTAAAGGTGCTTGATATCTACCTACATTACGAGGAGGACCAAGGTGTGGAAGCATCTCTAGGTACTGGAGACGAAACTAGCTCAATCATGAGTTCGTCTTCTGGTCGTCGAATGAATCAACAAGACCTCGTCAATTCCACATCACACTCCAATTCTCTGGCACACCTCTCTGCCGAAAAAGTAAGAAGCACTTATGATAGGATGTTAGAGGTATTAAGAGAGTTGTTCTTTCCGATAACTGAGACGTCTACAGAGTAGCTAATATCGCATTCCCTAGTAGCTTTAGTCTTGGTTACTAGTGTATGCAAATTAGAAATTCGAAAAAGGGAATGAATGTGACTATTTAGTAGATACAATAAATGGACTGTGCATTATTCAATAGCGGCATTATCAGATGTTACTTTATTTTTACATTTGCCAGTAAATGTAGGATGAAGAAAGCCTCTTTTATGTGTAGCACGTGTGTGGATTGTTCAGCTTAGCACTGAACACAACAAGACAACCGATCAATACTGAGATCAGCTTTGGTATAATTGACAGAGTAGAAAAGCATGTTGGCTCATGTCTATTTAAGAACCCCTTGTATTAAATAAGGAGGAAAACGGTAAGAATACACTCTTAATTAGAGCATTAAGCAGCTTAAATATGCCTCGATTTCAATAATAATTGCATAAATCTACTTTCATTCATAGTGTTATATGTGTTTATAGATACAAAAATACAATCTACATTTTTTTATCCTGAGGAAATAGCTTGTGTAAATCGAATGTAACAATGTCACCTAGTTGGTACTATGTAACACTTTTGAGATCGAGGGTGTAGTTCGCTTGAATCTGGCTTGGCTTTTGTAAAGATTCTAGTCTTAACTTTTAATTTAAACTATCGTTTATGCCAATGTCGTCTATCTTCATGTTAACTTTTTGAGACCAAAGTAAGGGGTTATAGAAATAGTGAGTCTGCGTTTTGGTTTAGCACGAATTACTAGCCGATTGGCGGGACTGAGATCAACCAATGTCAAAAAAACTAAGGCAGAATAAAATATCGAATTATCAGACAGTAGGGGATGGGAGGAGGGAGAGAGAAAGTCTTCAACAATCACCTCGATTTTATACGAAACGGTCTCGTTTGTTGGCCTGAAATCGGTCCCTTTGATTTACTCACAATTACTGAATTGGCCAGCTATCAAGAGTTATCCAATCGTGTAAAGTTTGGCTTAAGCTATCTTAGTTTCAACTTGTTTAAACAGCACAGAGAAACCACCTCTAGGTGTAAACTCGTGTTAACTATAAAACATTATTGCAAATATAAAACAATTTGATGGGCAATTTTCTTTAATATTCTTTCCTACATAAAAATAATAGCTTGGAATCCATTTTATGAGGAATTCGTGTTCTGCTAGCCTTCCACTGGCAACTGAATGGCCAATGATGTTACGCCGATTAGTAACGGTTTGAATAGTACTATATACGTTCCAAAATGCGGTTACTGATTATGGGAAGCGAAAATCTAATATAGATCGAAGGTTGCTTTGTCGTCTTTGACACTTTCCTAACCTGGAATTAACGAGTTTTATGAAATTGAACCCGTTTTCAGTTTCAGAATTGCTAATTGCATTATTTTTAAACAAATTTAAATATTTATATGCTCGATTCTTGCGATTTGATTTATCTTCATTATAGGAGAGTAAAGTAACTGTGGCCGTTCGGACGGGAGTGCGTCAGTGGGCTCCAGGCTATCAGCCCTCCCTGATCTGCCGACTTGCTTCGCCGAGTTTAATTAGCTCACCTACTGAAGTTAGCGACGTCCCTTATCCCACCAATCTCTCTCCCATCTCCACAATCACCCTCACCTCTGCTACAAACTTGTAAGTTCTAACTTTGAGCACGTCTATGAAATGGCACTTGTGTACTCTTTTTTTGAAACCTATTGGGAACTAAGTGTAAATGTCACTAAGATCTCGGAGAAAGCACAATCCTATTCAAATTACACTGTAATTTTAGACAGAAAGGCGAGATACTCTTAACAACAGCTGAGCTAATCCTAATTAAATCTCAGTGCACCGAATTGAGTTCATCATGTGCTCCGAGTATGAGAGCTCGAATACTAAAAGGTTCGTAATATTCTTCAAATAATTGCTCACTTTGTTGTAAGTTTGTCAAGTCAAAGTCACGAGATCGACACTTATTAGTGAATATTCACTAATGTGCATGAATAACAGCAAAATCCCCGAAATTTTTTTAGGGAGGCCCCGTGGTACTTCTTTTATGCCTAATCCAACTTTGCACTCACTCTGCCCTCTGCTCTCTTGTGACATGAAGTTGAAAATGAATTCGCGTAATGTGATTCAATAGTTCTTCTGCTTTATCTGTTTAGAATTCTTGAGCTAACTTGTATCGGATAAAATTCGACTTAAATATGACATTGAAATATTATTATTTTGCAGATAAAATATATATTTTATAACATCATATTTACCAAAGTTCACCCTGAACTAAATCTGGTGAATTCTGTTATGTTAAAAGAATAGCAGTTGGTATTTATCGTTCAATGGAATTTAAATCTTATACGAAAGTGTAAAATTCCTCGGAATTTTGAAAGTACACCTGCAAGGTGTTGTGGATGACTTTTACCGAATACTATTTTCCTGCCTCTTTTATAATGTGCCAAAGGTTTTCACACCCTAGGCTTCCTCTAAAAGTTTAAACCGATCTTCATTCATATGGATGACGACAATTAGAGTGGGTGGTAACTGGAACCCGCTTGGATCATGGAAAGAAATAATTAGTGCTATGGTTATAATAGTAGGAAATATCATGGTTGCTGCTCAGTGCTCCATGAACACTACGAAAGGAATCCGACATTAACTGGGGAATTGCGACAACATAACAGCCAATCTGAGCTGATCTCGTTTGCACACCAGATGGGAAAACTTTTGGCGAGATCAGATGCACAGCATACAGAATGGTAGATGGCTTGACTTGCATGCAGTCCTAAAAAGCACTCTTCAGGTCGTACAGACTAATTCTCCTCAAACTTTTATATGTTACAGATGTGAGTCCTCTTTTGGTGTGATGTTTCCATCCACATTTTACAAAATATGCCTAAATTTGAATTCATATTCTTATTTGGAATTGCTGTTCATTCCAATAGTTAAGCCTTGAACAAAGAAGAAGAGACCCTGTGTATTGTGGTAACAGTTAAAAATGGTCGTCATGACTATGCCAGTCCCGATGTTTAGCATCGGAACTCTTCCACCTACCCTAAATCTTCACTCGATGGATTATTATGTACGCAATGGGCGGTATCGAGAAAGTCATAAATCGCCGTGCCAGAAATGCAAAAACCAGTTAATGTACAGAATGGATGCAGTTTTTTTCCCAATGAAGGTGTAAAATCTGCCTACATTGAGCTCTTATACCGACTTTTACAAGATGCTAATGGTGGTTATTTGTAGTAAAAGTATTTGACGGTGGCACAGTTTTCTCGTCTATTGAATCGTTTTCTTTTTTTGCAAAAGTTTGCATGCATGTAATTATTGAGACCAATTGATTGTGTTGTTTTAACGTTTCCTGATTTCTAAAGATTATTATGTTTCTATTAGCGTATTCAGTTAGACCATAAACCAACCTCTTATTTACTTTGTATTAATGGTTTAACTTATTGTAAGCATGAAAAATGCAAATATTTCAATCTATAGTCTCCTGCTTTTTCCCCTTGCAGTCTCTCTCTTTTTATATGTGCTATTTTTTGCTTTAAGAGGAAAAAAACCTCGGAAGTCTCTTCATTTTGTTTGTGTAGTTCTTATCCTCCAAAGCTTTATTATTTTTTTTTGGAGGGGGCGGGGGGGGGAGATGGGAGGGGGAGTACTAAAGCTTCGCTTATCTCACTCACATTCTGCCATATCCATCAACATAAACTTTTATTTTCCATCTTCCTCTCTCTCACCAGGGTAAAACACCGTTTCACGATTGAAACAAATCCTGGAGCCTATCTGCTCTCAGACCCTAGTTTTGCCAATATATATATATATGTTATCTATTTAATATTATATATTTATATATATCTACTTCGCTAAATTTCCCTCTCCACCAAAAAAAATCGCATCCCGCTAGAAAGTAATGTTAGATAAGATCTACTTTTCCATTCAATTTTTGATTATTTTGCGAATAGTTTACTGAAATTGCTACCTTTAAAAATTGTGCAAACCACAACTTGCAATGGGGAACACTTAGGACCGTTCCGTTTTAGAAACTGCTTAAAAATAATGTGCTTATCCTCACTAATGGAATTTGATAATTAGATTAGGTGAATGCGCAAAAATGTCGTTTTTATAAATCTGTGAATGGTTTGAATATATGGTCACTATGGCGTATCGCTAATCAGCATCACAGCGTATTTCCACGCAATCACCTACTCACCTATTACTTTGCACCTGGGTAGTTCAATGGTGACGATTACAACCATCTACTTAACTGGATGACATGAAAACCAAGCTCATTGAATGAAAATATTTTCACTGCCTATTGTCTCTTAAAACTACTTACCCTAAGGCCTCTTTGTCATTTCTCTACTGACAATTGTTAAACAATGCTGTTGAAATTTCGATTGATTGTCATGCACCAATATAGGGTGCAAACTCGTGACCTCTGATTTAATGTATGTGCCAATTTATCGTTACCCGATCACATTTTCATACCGATTTAAGGGAAGATACAAAATCTCCACCCAGCTTTTCTTTACCGTTTTGCCAGGGTAAAAGGGATGTGTTGTGCTGTGTATCGGAGTTCATTTCGAATATTTTCAGCACTTGCTGTGAACTATTGAATGTTTCTGAGTCGTAATATTCTGTATTTAATACTTTTGAATAAATACATACTAATACTAATTGGCCTTTGTGTATTCATACTGGACCCCTTTTCTGTCTTGGCCACTCCCTATCTTTATGAAACACACAGCAATGCATAATTTAAGTAACTGGGGCGTTTTACCTGCTCTTGTACTTTTAAGACAATTTCTCCTCAAAGTGTCTCTAATCTGAGCACCTTTTATTTCAACAATAATTCTCGCAATGGAGATGTGTTAGTGGTTCATTACGTGTCATTTTATTTTTCGTCCCCCCCCCCCTTCAAAAAAAACTATAATTCTAATTGAATCTCTCCTAGCCATAATAAAAAGGCGTAATTTATGTTCAATAAACTCTTGGATTCAGTGCTTGCGTTTTATGGTTATTTTTTATTCAAATTTATTCTAATATGCATATTACCACAAAGGCCTGCAAGTAGGCTGTGCAAATGGAAACTACATTGCTTCAATGGGTCATAGAAGTTGGTGAAATGTACTCCCCTAGAGGAGCGAATTGCGCAGAACACTCGGTCTCTGTAGTCGATAAATTGAAAAATCAATAAATAGCAAGGTAAAAGGACTTCTTTAAAACTGATGGGAGGAGGAATTTGTAGATGCATCGAAGGACGAGTCATGGGTAGAACAATGTGAAGAAAGTAGGAAATTTGGGGTAAATCGATATCTGTATATTATCTTTAAGATTATAGCTTTTTCTGCTAAAGGAAGGAATGAATGTCACACTTCGTTGTACGATTTCATCTCTCCTCTTAAGCAATAAACGATTGGTTTAAAGATATATTTCATTTCAACTATACTTATAACCCACAGAAAGGCAAATGTTTATTTTGTCATTGCTTAAAGTAAGTGAAATTGACTAGCAGTAAATCTAATAAGTTTTATTTGATGGGGTGAGGTAATTAAAAAGTTCCTAAGAAAAAAGTCAGGTTGTCAAGTAGTTTTGCCTCTTTGAATTTATTAGAGGAATCAGGTCGTGCAATAGTTTATAAATGCGCAGTTTGCGTTCCGAAATTCAATTCGTAAAATATCATATCACTTCAACTCATTTTGCTTTGCAATTTTGGGATTTAGAATGGTCCTACTTTATATAAATCAGCCTACACAGTAAAACTCAAATGGCCAGAATTTTACATTTTGTGGAGGCGAGTTGGAGTATTAATGTTCCAATCCAATAATGAAAAGAGTTCTTGATCAGTATCATTGGTGGTGTATCGATAGTCATTGTGTCCGTTGTGAGCCCATAACACTTATTTTGGTTGAGACTCAAACTATGCACTCGTCATTGTCAAATGATGCTCAAAGGAATTTTATTGCTTTACAATTGTCCTATTTCCTAAACTTCTCCCTAGTGTGCGTCTAACCCTTTTGGATAGTGTTATTTTCGCGTGAGAATTATTTTGCGAGTAAATAAATGTCCATTCTGTTTGAGCTTCACTCCATTTGGATGGAAATCGGCATTTTTAACGTATGAGAATGTAACGCTATTTTCAACGGAAAAAAACCCTTTCATCTTACAGCGCCTTGAACTCACCGTTATTACTTTTGAGTTAGTATAGTAACTTTTGGAAAAATGTATCACTTCTATTTCCCCCTTCTGAACAGCATTGAGGGGAATGAGCAGAAGAAAGGGAGATATTGCATTTTCAGGAAGTTAAGTTATGCTGGGTTAATATGAGCTAATTCGTTTAAGAGTGGAAAAGGATGAACGGAATAATTTCAATAAAAGGTATTTTAAGCCACCAAGCTTGTTCGAGCTCTGAAGTATTGGAAGTAGGCCATTAACCTTGCTCTTCCAATACGGAAGTGCACACCTTAACATGCAGTGAAATGTAAACGCAGAGCGTATACCCATTTTGGAGAATAGTGGCCACTTGCTAGATCATGTAATTAACTGATCTAAACCCTCTATAGTGCTTCGGAAGATTGCGACCATCCTAATCTCTATGCTTCTTGGTTCGTGTTTCCATCTTACTACAATCTTATTAATTTGCCGTTTCCAGCTGTTTCTTTGTACACAAGTTTAAGAATTCTTGTTGCTACAAGTGGATTTCCTATTTTTATAGACTTAAATACTTTGTTCACAAATAATCCAATACACTTAGCATATGCTGCCGTGAAATTGATTTTGTTTCGTAAGAATTTCAATTTTCGCCTCATCAAGGACTTTCCTCCTTTTTTCTCTTTCTGCTAAACTCCATTCATTGGCTGATATGCTTGTTATTTTGTAATTTTATTGAAAGAAAAGGTGAAATGAATAGGGGAGGGGAGGGGGGGGGGTTTCAAATGGAAAAAGTGCCCTTCATCATTTCGTTTCGTAATGATTTGAAATGAAGTGTGTGCTTTAGAGGTACAGTATGCTGAAGCTTATTTGTAAGGAACTTATATCTCAATAATTCTCTCTTAACCTCTGAGTGAGTTAGGTTTATTAAGATGTCCCCTTACAAAAATTCAGCCCTTTCCAAGAGCTTTCAAGAAATGGATTTCCCTTCCCTGGTGAGAAAACAGGAGCTACGGGTTTAGTGTTCACCAGCGACGAAAAGTGGAAATAAGATTCACTAGAAGAAGTTAACTGGCCTTGCCTCCTGAGTTCGTCAGATGAGCAACCAAAAAATAAACCATCGCCTAACAATTGAGACAACGCAGAATTGTGATTTAGCGCGCATCCATTCTGCAGAATGCTATAACCCAGCCATCTGATGTACTGCTCGCTTCACCACTGTAGCACACATATTTTTCAGTAAATGGTAAATAGGTTATATTACCCAGATAATTGTGTTTAAATTGATTTTTTTTATTTTAGGTTGGCATTTGCTACAGATGGAGGAATCGGTGTTGTTGATTACTATCAAGGCATCTGTCTTGTCTGTGTAGCTATTCCCGAACTCGAAGGTTTGTTTCATTTTGTTTACAAATATATGTATAGTACTTAAATCAAATCACAACATCACTAAACAGTGGTTTACAACGTATTCGGAGAATTCAGGAATTAGATAAGGTACCATTTCATATTAGAAGAATTTATTAATGAACATCTGGAAACACTGTCCTAGTTCAACTCAAAAATCCTCAAGTTCTAAATTTGGGTCATGGAAACTTGAAATCTCTGACATAAAATGTCTCCCAATAAGTCAAGAGCTAATCTCTGGCGTTGTGCAATAATTTAATGCAACAAATTTGAAATTCTTGGGAGTTTGAGACAACACTGAAGGCTTATTGGCAAGATTATACGGACCATATTTGTAATAACAAGATGAGAAAACAATTGATTGAATTAATTGCACGAAAACTTCGCAATTTTGAGTAGAATTTATATGAATGTGACTTCGCAGCGCGGTCAGAATTTCAATCTTACTTAGACGAATCGATTTGGCGTAGTGTGCGGTGTAAATTATCTAATCTCAAGGTAATGCCAGATTTGATGATAACGGTGATGTATACAATGATCAAAGCAAGACACTAATGACTCCTCATTTAGGAATAGTCATTAGCAGTGCAACTAGTCTAGTCAAAGCAGTGATTGTTTCACTGCGGCACAGTTTTCAAGCCTCGAGAATTTTAGCTAAATCCACATTTTCATGCTCCTTCCTATATTCCAAGATTATAAGTAATTTTGCAAATACGAAAATCAGTACTATATAGTAGAGATAGAGTCGCACGAATATAAGACATGTTCTAAGTTTAAAGCCATTGCCTATTGTTTTATTTATAGTATTGACTTTTACCTTTAACTTTGGGTTAAACTTAACTCGTATTAATTTTTAGCGATGGATCCGGCCAGATGCTCAGGGTACAAGTCTTCCTCACGATTTCCCAATTCTGGAAATGGTACTAAACCAACCCTCAATGTTGCTTCACTAGCTTCCAATGCTGCAAATCAGGTATTTATTTCTACGTTGTTATCGTCGTCTTGTTCACAAAACACCGAGATTACATTCTTAAAATATTCTGGTTAGTCTGTATAGAAATTTCTTGTGCTTAGGAGTCACAAGGTTAAATGATACTATTTACTCCTCCAAACTTCCTTAGTTTTCAGAGCAAATAGGATTGGAAAGGGGTGGGAACTGTAACGGGAAAAAATTTGATGTGTTGAATATGAGTGAAGCGTACGTTGCATTAATTGGTAGTGGAAACTAATCGATAAGCGAATTAATGGAGGAAGTATGAGTCATAAGATTAATAGGGTAAATCACATCTTGCAGTAGGTAGGACACTGGGTGGGAAAATGTCACCGGAGGCTTGTCTCACGAAAAGTTGAGTCCTGGTGTAGCTTTTTTGCATTCTTGTTTGTTAATGAATTCCAGAATTCCGCATCATGTCCTAGTCTTCTTTTATTTTCACTCGACAGCAAACTCGTTAAGTGTAAAAGGTATTGGTTTTTTTTCTCTCTCTCTCTCTCTCTGGTTATATATCTGATATTATATTGGTCGGTGATTGAGAATGTAGGGTATAAGTATAGTAGAATGGGCACCATTGGTTTTCCATATCACTGCTATTTAAACGGCTGGTTTATCGTTATCTATCTGTTATTGTGGAAGATAAATATGCCGAAACTGGTAGCAAGATGAGCCTTAGCGAATTTTCGCTACTCTAAAAACGGTGTTTCATTGAGCTTATGCTAGCACTTAAATGTCATCGCTCTCCATTCCAGATGCTTGTTGTTTCATAGGGATTTGCTTTATCTTATCTTGCTAAGTAATTATTTTCCTTTGAGAATCAGTACTGTACCTTTCATTTCCCCTGTAATAGAAACATTTTGTATCTCGATAGGTGATTTTTCTTTTGGAAATAGTATATTCCTCCGTTTTTCCGACAATCTGAGCTTTGCTTTGAATTCTTCACAGTTAACTTGTCTTTCAGAAGTCGAGATGCCTTCAAATCAGTATATACTAGTCAATACGTCTTTATTAAGTCAGAAATTCGGCAGAGAACCGTTTTTCCATACACATGCATTTAGTTAAGTGTATAGCGGCAGTGTATGTACTGAAATAAATGAGGTCTAATCGAGAGTCAATCACTTTATTCAAAGAAAAAAAGACTAGAGACGTGAGTTTATCATAGCTCAGGTCACTACAGATCTGAGAATACTCCATTTTGAGGTTGTATTTCATTTCTACTATTGGAGAAATCAGCTTTCGAAATTTGTCCTCGAAAATCATAGCACATTCTATATTATGCGATATTTTCTAATACGACACAAATGGTTGGGGGCAATAAAGCTAAGTTACTGGATCGATCAGATTGGGTTTGATTACCTCTGGCAAATTTAATTATTTTTTTTAAAGGCTATTAAGAAACAACGGCCTTCTCCAGATAAGAAGACCAATAGTTGCATTGGGTACCACTGTAAGGAGAAATGGGAGGAAAAAGTGTAAGTAGTTGTACGAAAAGTTTGGAACTGAAAGCGAAAGGGGGACAAACGTCAGCTCTGAGCTTTAGAGTAGTAATTTTTTGGCCGATTGCTTTAAAGCAAATTGTGCCATCAAGTGGTGAAGAAGCATACCTAACTTAATTACCAACCGAAACCAAATTAGTTGATCTCGGTGTTTTGTGTATCATGTTGTATGTGTATGTTGTCTAAATCACTGTTGTTGTTCCTACCCCCTACTCGGCGTTATGATTCAGCCTCCTCCTTCTTCAATACAACATCGTCTATCAATCTTTCATGATTTTCCGCCAAAAAGTGCTCCTCCTGCAATCAAACATCATTCATTCAACCTTCCATGGAAACGAAGAGCTAGAGAAGTCAGTATCTCTAGAAGGAAAAGTCATGTAACTGAAGATCAGTGCCTGGAAAACTTTACTGAAGAGCAAGAAAATGCGTTAATTTATCAACGCTCACCACCAAATCCGACTGCTCAACACAACCAACGTCGAATAACACATCATAATATTCACAAAAATATTTCAGAACTCGGGTCCTTGGAACACATTCCTCTTCAAATTATTGACTTCCGTGGAACAGATAAGGTGAAACCGAGGATTGTCTCAGAACCACCACCTATCCTCATTGCTACCTCCTCGCCTATACTAGCTTCAAGTAATGCCACCTCCCCACTTTTTTACTTATTGTTTTTCAGTAGTCGTTGTGTTTTAAGCTCAATTATTCTTTTCGTTAAATTGTTTAAACATATGACCACTCTACTAGTCCATCAACGAAACGCCAAATAAGCCAACTCAAGAAACGTTCATGTCATTGGGCAGTTCTGAAATTTCGGGTGGTACACCTTCTCGACTTACAGCGCTTTCTCGAGGCTCCACGCGAACGGATCTCAAAAGAACCAAGTCACAAGGTTTGAGCGCATGTCGTAAATATGGCGTCAAATTATGGTGAACGCATGGCTTGTCTTGTCGTAGTAAACTAACAATCCGTACACTCCTCGTTGTTTGTAAAGCCGTCTTTTGGTAATTAAATCTAATAAATTTAGCTGCCTAGGAGTTAGAATCAGCAAAATGGAATAGTTTCAAATCTAATGAGCGTTGTTTACCCTATTATTACATGCTTTTACTGCCGTTGTTTAGTGATGTCTCTGCGATTGAATACCAACAAGGGCGTTCCAAATCAATTTCCTTCTTCTCTGTCTGGTGATCAATTGCAAACGAGTGAATCATGTTTTGAATTATTGTGTTTGCTTTCACTCAACCTTATCTAGCACTGCTAACATGTCTGCTTCTACTTATAAATTAATAAGTAGTAAAATTTACTTTGTTTTGACTATCTATAACTGCATTTCATTCATTTTTGGTCATGGTAGCCAATTAATGTCAATTGGGTTTGTTATTTCACTGCGCATGGTCTGTTTGCAATCGGATTGAGTTAATTCTTATGATGATATTGATTTATACCTTTCGATTAGACAAATATGGTGACTCGTCGTCTCAAAGGCATTCGGACACATCTGAACAAAGCTCAATCGATCAATCCGACCTTGAAGGCATTAGAACATTGGCGTTTGTTGATATGAGTGAACAGAATGATGGTTAGTTTCCAGTTTAATTCAGTGACTTTCATTCAAAGACTGTGCGATTGAAAATTTTCTGGTATTTTTACAGAACCCTCTCTGTGGATAGGAACCAATCGTGGGTCTGTTTTCGGCTTCAGCTTAGATATCTCCGATGAATCGGGCTCGCGAGGTCCTCATTACAATCTCCTAGGTAAGTTTTCGTTTCTTATTGCTAAAGCAGAACATCACTTTCCCTATTTGAGTCTTTTTAATTATCTGCGATGGTGAAATTTTTATCAAGTCTCCAAGCAAGCGTTTATTTCTGTTCTTGCAATAAATCCCACAGGGCAAATGCGTTTCATTAAATTTATATTTGTGAGTGCATAAAATACTATTCCGAAAAAAATCGTTTTCTGATTAGTTCTTTATTACAACTGTGGGGGAACCAGTGTTAGTGCAATAATTAATCGGAACATTCGCCTTTATAGCGGCTACTTTTATTTTGGGGCTATTTATGAGTCCATTAACTAGGGCAAAAATGCTAATTTAACTACTTGGGAGTTGTCTTTAATTTTATTACGCAACGACCCCCATCTAAAGCGTAAATAACGATTTTCCTCCTAAGTGAATGCCAAAAGATGCGGGGCTTAAATTTGTTACTATAAGAGTGGGATTTCGATAATTTCGGTTGACTTGTTATATTTGAAGGTTGCAGGAAGCTCTTGAATGAGTTGTTACATCGTTTCTATTCTCACTAACATATTTAACCATTTTTGTTTATTTTTGAAGTCAGTTATTTCCCATATAGGATATGACATGCAATGAGCCATTTTGGTTGATTGCCCAAACGGATCAAATTTTAAAATAATACACTTTGTGAAACCTTTTCATTCGTATACTGCGTAGAATATGGCCAATATGAATGTAGTTAGACTTTATTGTCAAACCAATCAAACGAAAACTGGAAAAAAATGATGAGATAATCGTAGTTACAGTTTACGAGGTTATGGGGAGTGGAGGTAGCAGAGCCGGTGGGAAGCGAATTAATTGAAGAAGTGTGGATTATCATTTGATCATATAATGTGGGAGTCCCACATTGCCGTGATTAAATAGGAACGCACATCGATGCATCGCATTTCTTTCCTTTATCTTTCCTTAAATTTCGTCTACAATCTCGCAAAAAAAACTTTGGGAGAGAGGACGTCTAAGAGACAAAAAAGCATAGACCCCTGTAAATGACTTCCCTCCGTTTCTTGGTTGCATATAAAAAGTTTTATTTAGTTTCATAAAAAAGTACATCGCTGATCGGAGAAACTGGGCCCTAGCAAAGACCACTTCAGTGACTTATCCTGCTATTTAAATCGCACCACTGGAGATCACTACAGAATACCACTCTGGGGCCAATGCATATTAACTCCTTCCTTGCGATAGACTTCAATTTATTATTTTAAAAGGGGACCATAGAAATTCCCACCCATTTATTTCGTTAAAACAGAAAGAGGAATGTATAAATTTGTGTTGCAATAATTTAACCTCTTTTGAAAGGTATGACACTTAATCTCTCTTTAAAATAAATCTATTTTCCATTTGCTCGCGCGGTTAGCGCATCCTATCAAGCTGAGTATGCATCAGCAAGTAAACACGATTTAGCGAGCAATTTCCGAAGGCCATCTGCCTATTTATTTTTTTAACGGAAGCAAATATAATTATTTTACCAATGTTCGTTTGCAACACTATTTCACTTGCATCTTCTTCCAACTAACTTAATTGGTTCTCCTTTTTTTTCATATACGTTTATCAAGGTGTGTGATATTACCGTGGGGCTGTATTATTTATTAACGATCAACGTTTTCTAGGTCGCGCCTTTGCCTGGAATGTGCACGTGTGTAATCGGTGAGGCTAGTGTGCAAATTTAGCCAAACTTTTGCTTTCAAGAATGTTCCAATTATGCAATAAATTATGGGTTTATTTTTCTTCCATCTTATTAATATTTTTACATCGTGTTGCCATTTATAGCCAAACTTAATTCATTATTTTTACCATTTGATTGATCATACGCGTTTTAAGTAAATGCTAGTAAAATATTTTTTGAGACAATCCATTCCTTTGCACTTGCGCGTACCACTTTTTTGGGGCGGCGGCAGGGGGCGGAGGGGGTGATTTCTTTTCTAGAATGTTCGTCCTCTTTTTGACTAATGACTGAGATGGAAGTGGCTAACTGAAATGCCACCTTTTTGCACACAGATGTTAAACACTGTCAATACACTGCTAACTTAGAAAATGTTTTTTTTTCACATTCTTTTTTTTGGGGATACGGCCACCTAATAAATGTGGTGGTGGTAAATTCACTTTGTTTACTAACGCGATCACTAACCCTTTGAAACACGTCTAATAAGTCTATACCCTTCGCCTGATACCACCAAAACTCAACCCGTCGGCGGCATCATGCGTGAGTGCGGTTGGGTGCATTTTTCATGAAATGACTAGGGCGTTAAAGGGTTAAAACTAAAATAGCAATTTGGTTCGATGTTCTTTTAAATTTCCATCATTAATTAAAGGAAGGCGCTTTCAAATCATGTCAGAATCAAAACTTAATTTACGAGAGTTAAGGAAATTCATATTGAAATATGCAAATGGTAAATTTCAGGTCATTTTATTTATTTATTTGTTGAATACCTTTTAGAGATCAATCCACCTTCTTAAACGTACTTTAACTTAAGAGCAAAATGCTGACGAAATATTATAACTATCGTGTTCACATAAAAATCATAATCAACTCTTATTAATTATTACAATTACTGAAAAGAATATCTGTACGAAGGCGATATTTTTCTAATTATACGATTTGTATATATGTTGCGGTAGACCACTTCGTTTATTTTTAACTTAACTACAAGCTTATTCGACGATTAGCAATTTCGATTTGCTTATGTAAGTATTCCCTCAATTTTGATGTTAAAATGAAAATTTTCCAAGAGATTGTCTAACAACCCTTCTCTTCGATTAACTTTTTTTTATAAAAATATTCCTTTGGGACTTAATTTGCAGGCTCAAAAAAATCTGTTTTTCAAAGCTAATTCTGGTATAGAAATTATGCATTCTGAAATCTTTCTGACTAAGAAACTGGCATTTTATGATTTCATTTTAGAAATGTAGCAATCTGCGCAGTTGTTCATTCCAATCACTGATCCTGTGATGAGTGTTAAAATCGTGATCACTGACTTTCTTAAAGTTCAGTAATACTACTGCGTCACCAGCGCAAACACAAATGAATCTAGTTTCATAGCCTTGCGATTTCAGTGGAAGCAATCAAGGCATTTTATCGAAATCGTAAAGGGGGGAGAGAGAGATTATAGAATGTGTTTCTCAGTCACTAAATGAGATAATGCCCAATTACTCCCCACGGGCTTATTTACCAAGTAAAGTGGAAAATTACCTAGCTTTGGCTTTCACTGGTTGATTAGTCAATGCTAGAGCTCGCATGTAGGGTAGTAAGCCAATGATAGGTAAAATAGTGCATGTGCCTTGCAAAGTATATCATTTTAATTTAACTTCCAAATTGAATGGTTGTATCAAGATATCCTCAGATCCCCTCAGTTTATTGATCTTAGCTATTGTTAATTATGAGGTCCACACCCTTCGGTGTGCTTCTTATCACATGGAGGGGTGTCTCCAATAGTTATAATGGATCAATAATAGGATCGATGAAAAAATAGCCTTCTTTTATTCAGGTGGAGTGTAAAGCAGGCACATTGTCATTAAAGGACTCGGCAAAGATTAACTAATCTCTCATGATTGGAACATCAGTGATATTTGTGAATTCTCACTAGGTATGTATAAATGACGTATTTCAAGCCAACATGCTAGTCTTTATCTTATTGATTTTCCCCCTAGTCCATTTGATCGGAAAGTATTATTTGGTCAGGGTGAGGGATGTATGGGTTTTAATGACGCATTAAATAGTGATTGGGGTGGGGGGGAGGGAGGGGGGGGGGAGGAGGAGTTAGTTTTGATGGTTTCGGTCATCACGCCAATTGTTTGGCTAACAACTAGTTGTGGTTTGTCCCACTGCGTTAAGGTCTTCCATTAATTGCTGTATTTGACAGTGTTCTTTTAATTTGAATTTGGCTTTGAATCCAATCTGGCAAAAATTGCGTTAAACACCAGTTTTCGGGAGTGAATGTGTTGTCGTGTCGTGTATACACCGCTTCTGAATTTCCGGATAATGGAATAGCGTAAGTTTGCGAATTTGGGGTTTGTACGATTAAGCCACTCCTATCTTTGGAGGCAGAAAGCTGTTAGCAAAATAGTGTGCTTATGCCTTTAATTAAGCCTCGAAAGAAGGCAGTTTATTTTTTACAATGATCAATTGGTTTTGGGCACAAAAAAGACATTTTTAATACTGTGATCAAGTTAAATATTTTAGCTCTAAACAATTAATGTGCCTAGCGATGGCTTGTGGTAATAGATGGAGCGATTTTCACTTTTATCCGAGGTTGGTTCAATGCTCTGCTTCAAGTTCCGCGAAGGCTTGTCAACTACTCTTGCCCTCAATACTGGAAGTACCATATAATCTCTCGTTGAAGGAGGCGGGGGGGGGGGGGGGGGGTTTGAGACAATGCATAAAGTAAATTTAATGCGTGAACGACTCCTACTTAATTGGATTTTGGATCCAGATCTACGTGCAAAAAATCTAATTTCTCGATTTATCCTCTGGACTGATGACCGGCCTTGCAGATCCCCTTTTTTTCTTCTAAAGTTTGTGAAAGTGGAGTTATTTTTATGCTTCTTAGCGACTATTTATTCTTAACATAGCGGAGCTGATATAGCTCTCCTCAGTGAGCCTAATTTTACCTCATTTTAATTATCAATTCCACTAGGGTCTCTATTCAAATTCGACGGTGAGGTAGTCTTCATTGGTTTTGGAAATGCTCAAGGAGAAATGTGTACACCTCCCTCAGCTAAATGGGACGCTGGTAGCAGTACTGTTCCTCGACTCACTTTGGTACCTAATCCTGAAGGAATCAGTAGCGCTTCAGCTGAATATAATCTACAAAATTACTCTGGAAGCGAAGCCAATGCAATGAAACGTCTCGGAGGTGTTGGTCAGCCTCCACCTTCCCCGGTTAATTCCTCGCGTGGAGGTGGGAAGTGGAAGGGATCAGGTACTGCAGGATCGTCACTGACTACAAGTGAGTTTAAGTCTCTGTTTATTTAGAGGTTGGGCTTTTGATTTGAGTTAGCTCCATTCCGTTAAACTGCAGTTTTGTCGTTTGCTGCGTGGCATATTAATTGTCACCTTGAGAGTTATACACTCTGCCCTAACTAATCTTCATTAGGCAAGGTCAAGAATGAAAGGAAAGAACACTTCATTATTCGCTACTAAAAACATCACGGAAAAGCTTTCAAACACGTGGGATTGCAGAATATCCCAATAAGGGAAGGAGATGAGTAAGCGAGAGGATTGAATAGAAGTGGAAAAATAAGCCTTATTTCATTTGAATTCTAAATTTATCAGGTTGTTCCTTTTTCCAAAATGGAGCTCGAAATAAATTATCTTTCACTTGGTTTAGAGCTTATTTATTAATTGATGGTTAATCGATATGCTTCAAGAGCAGCTAGATGTCTAACCAACTAGGATATTCTTAAAATAGGAAGATTATTATTAAAGTTCATGCAGGAAACTGTTAAAGTCACACTTATTTCTAAACTAATTGCAAATAATTATATAGTTAGTGTCTGAGAGAAAACAACCGGTTCCTCCAATGTTCAATTAGTGTGTAGTGCTGGCCTAGAGCAAATGATATGAGTGGCCCTTCATTTCCAATTTAAATTTTGTTTATATTGGATGCAAAATTTTGTGATATGCATATCGATTTTTCCACCAGTTGGATCTGAAAGCTTTGGAGTGTATAGGTGGAATGAGGTCAAGCCATTTTATTGCAATGAAAGCTTCGGTTTACACGTTTATAATTACACTTGTTTAAAACAGCTTAAGGGCAATAAAAATAATGTATGGTGCATTAAATAAATGATTTGATATCCATTATCGCACAACTCTGCCTCAAAATTATAATAAGAGATTGTGTTTTAATGTCACTTTCATCTATCTATCCTTGATTATCAATAGGCAATCCTGTCTACAACCCCGTTTAGATCTATTTAATGTCATTTTACTGCTAATTAAGTAATTACGAAGGAACATTTTATAGATAGTAAGATATAGAATGAAAGACTCAAGGAGAGCTTAAGATGTATTAAAAGCAGGAAGAAGCTGCAGTAGCTCCTACTCTCTTTAGCAGCCCTTAATTCTCCCTTGACAAGTGCTATTGCACGGGTTGGTGAGGTTCTTGGCTTAATCTACTTCTTAGGCATCATTGTGCTCCATGGTTTGCAGAATCATTTTGTTCTATTTCACTTGTTTTTTCTAGCGTTGTCTCACAGTGGAAGTCAAGGCGGAGGAGCTGGGGTTGCAAATTCCCAAGAAGAGGCACCAACTGGATCTGCTCAAGAATCCGATCGATACTTCATGGTAGTAATCTCAGAGAAGCATGCTCAAGTTATTGGATTCCCATCGCGAAATTGCTACAATCGAGTCAGTTATTTATCAAATGTTTCGATCAATAATCGTTCCCTGTTTACATAGTCATACATTTTGGATGCCTCTATGTCTGTTGAATTAGGATTTTAGAAAATATGGTAATCGTGCACATATTTTTCCCCAATAACACTTTTGTGTCAATCATTGATCGATATATTACTTAACATTATATGAGCATAACTGAATTGATCCTATTTTTATTAAATGTCCTTTGTGTTAAAAAGTATTCACCTAAGAAACTGCTTATTTCGATTTGTAATTCGGTAAATTTGCTAATTCCACTGAAATTTTTGCGCATCTATAGACTAATAAACCAATCCCATCAATCATGATCCATACAAGCGAGTGACACTCAACCTAATCCTCAAGTCTTGTTCCCACGTTTGTAATCTGATATATCCGCCTGATTCTTCTCATCCCCTCTGATTGAATTATTGCTTTAAATATGCTTAAATTAAACGGTTTATTAGATTCACTTTGTTATTCTATTGTGACAAAATATGATTGGTCAGACAATGGACCGATTGATGAATGACAATTGACCACTTCATGGTTGTGATGGGAGTGACGTGCTGGTGACTTGTTATCAATTCATCCCAAAATACTTTATTCGCTTTCATAGAGTAATAAATCATTGGTTTACATTCTTAGATGCACTCTGAAACCGTATTTGAGCATCAATTAATGGATGGTAAATTTGGCAAACCAAAAGTGATTTTAGATCAATTTGATAGCCTCACTTGCCTCCAATTTTGTTTTCATAATTCTATCGTCCTATGGTTTAATTCATTTATTTTATTGCTCTTTTCTTAATGAAATTGCAGATAATTTGCAGGAAATTTAAGTAAGTGCCTTTAATGTAGGGAGACAAACTAAACAGTCTGTCCCACTCAAACCGCCCTCTTTTAAAGGTCCGATGCAGAATGCCCGGATATCACAATGACCTAGTCCCGAGGCAAGATTGTAAATCCAAATAGTCAAAAGTTGTGAAATTCCAGGCCTCCTTTTTTCAATTTACTTTAAGTGGTGAATTTAACCAAGTAGAAACTCTTTGACTGCTTTGATCAAATTCAATCTCTAAAAACTGTAAAAGTTGAAGCTTAAAAATCAATAGCCGCTCGAGGATTCTAGTGTCGCCATTTTTCATAAAGGTTTTAACATTGATCAAGGTGAATTCTAATTTCAGGTGAAAATTACCGAGACAAGCGCGGTAATTAGAGCGGAAATCGGTAACCAGCGCATGCCCGTGCCATTAACGCAAACTTCACCTCCCACCACCACCCTTTACGTCAACTGTCTGCTATCAAACGGGCATCTAATCGCCTTCTCACTTCCCTCTCTGCGAATTCTATCCGACGTTGTTGCAATTACTGGCGGATCATTCCAACATAGTCTTTTTACTTTCGGCAATTTGGGTCATGCCGTCTACTTCACTTCCCCTTCTGAACTCGCCAAAATTACACTTTCTGCTGATCTTAGGTTTGTTCCTGTATTATTTAATGTTGTTTTTTTATAAGTCTTCGACTTATTGCATTATTATTATTAATAGTTATGAGGAAAACGTTTAATTTTTGGAAAGATCAATACAGTCCAATAAGAGGTGGAAAAACTTGAAAAACGATCAGACAGTTAGAGGTCTTGTTTCGACTGGATTCTGAATTCATCAGATGTCTTAGTGCCTCAAAGAGTTCATATCCCAGGGTTCTATCTACTGCCTCCGAGTGAATTAATCTTCAGAGCCTATTGTACAATTGATTGTAATATGAGGCTTTTCATTCAGTCTTAGTACATTTATTAAGTCCATGCAGTCTCAACAAACATTGGTGGATTAATTTTTCGTATTACAAGTACGATTTGGGGAAAATATGAAGGTATCTTTCTACCAAAGTGATGATGTCTTTGGAGCTCGTGTTGCAATTTGCTCCTCTTTAGCATCAGCATTTTCAGGATATCTGAGAAATGAAAATTTGATTTCTCCTGTGGCTTTTCAGTATACTATTTCATGCTCCACCTCTAATTTGCTTGATCCCAGAAAAAACTAACGCACCTACCTTGAGTGGATTTAAAAAGTGGTATTTGCATCGCTCTCATCTTCTTTTAAACACGTCCCTTCAACATTTATTGCTGCAATTAAAACAAACCCTGCTCCTTTTTTAACTCTCCTAAATTTTAGTGAAAACAGTTTTTTCTAATACGAACTAAATTGTCAACTTCGAAATTCTCATCCCTTGAAAAGGCAGCTTTCATAATAATATAAATCGAATAGTTAGGCCTCTTTCTGATTAGTGTATTAATATTTATGACTGCATTTAGTTCTGTTTTATTAGGATTTTCATTCTTCTTAGTCAAAATATAACTTATTCATGGAAGCATTTAGGAATATGAAATGTGGTAATAGAAATAGTAGCATTGAGATATGAGAATTTCTCAATTCTATCACGAAATATTGATTTTTTCCAGTGAAGTAATTAGAAATATTGTGCGGCGTGCCGAAGACTTTATTGCAAAGTGTCTATCATTCGGTGTATCATTGGTGGGTTTTTGGTGATCAACCCACCAAAGTCCTCTCATTTCACACTCATTCTCGAAAGATCAATAACTCCTAGGTTTTTTTTACTAAAGCTTTAGTAATATGTTTGTTTTCCTCTGCAGCGCCAACCTGAGTGAAATGTACGGAGAGCTCTTCCTGCCCTGTAACATGCCAGAACCTCCCAAGAAAAACTTCTTTACTAACCTCTTCACTGGAAGCGGTCTCTCCAACACGGAAAGGGAAGCGTTGTGTGAGTTGAAATTTATCTCTCACTTAAATAACCTTTTGAATACTTTAGCAGGATAAGAATTAGGAGCATTTGATATTAGTGGAATCAGAGCTAGAGTAAGAAGGCGTAGACTTCAGTAAATGTGTGGCTATAATGCGAATTAACAGGGAAAAAGGCTTGATAAAAAGTGCTTTAAATGCAATGGAGGCTTGGTTGCTAGTGGTTGGGGCTGGTATCCTGGGTAGGTTATAGTATTGAGTATTCTTATTACGATCTGGCTATATAGAAGACGTTATAGTGCTTCCTGCAGGATGGAGCTTGACGTGTAAAAATGTGATCACTGGGGCCATCTAGAGGATAGTGGGGATTGGGTCACAGGCTCAGATCCTCCAAGATTCTGTCATGAGCCAATCTTAATAATTGAAGAAAAATTGTTTTAAATAACGCAAAAGTTGTTATTCTATTTTGTGATATTTCAGCATTAAAACATTAGAATTATCTTATCCTAGATAAGTCCTTGAGCTCTAAGTGGACTAAATCAATCTTAATTTTTCTAGCGGATTTGGAACGCTTTTGAGGATTTGGTAATGCTATGGATTTATCTACTGAACATGCTTTCTCCTTTATCAACCTTGGCATTAACGTCACCTTCTTGCCGACTCTTCAGCTTAATTGACATTAGCTACTTCTTTAAAATCAGGTTGCTTCAGTCCTCTGTCGATCATCGTCTTGGATCTTTCATATTTACCATTTTGCCATAGTTCTAGGCTGTCAATTAATTAGCCCAGACTTCGGCTCAGGCTTATCTTTTTTGCATGACATGATTCATTATTAAATCGAAGTCGCGAGATGATCTCAAAAGTTTCTTCGAAATAGTCTGATCTTGTTATATGTGATCGGATTGCAGCTATTATTTTACTGACTTTGAGGTTTGAGGTCACTATACTACTGAATTACTATTGCATTGCTCTTAGATGCTACCGAGGCTAAGATTCAGAGAGAATAAAACAGAAGACTGGCAGTTCTAACAGCAGTTCCGCCCTAGAAAATTCACCTTTTTAAATAACTTGGAATTGGATTGGCTGCCTCGTTAGCCAATATATGCAATTGTAGCTGAGATTCATTTGGGGGCACGGGTTTGAGAACTCACAAATAAAGAAATCGATACAAGAGCAATAAAGCCTGCGAATTTCGCCTGAGTGCACCAAAAAAACTGTCAAAAGTTATTCACCGACTCCTATTTGCACATGTCGTGCTTATTTAAGCTTCACAAAACGAAAATTAAATCGTTTTTAATGAGTTTTGGAGACTTTTCCATCCTTCTTATGGGTGTGATCTGGCTAGTTACTCAATACGGTATTAAAATAATTGTGCAAAATTATTTTGCATATTTACTTATTTCTCCTGAAACCGGTGGTTTTATATCATTTTCAAATCAGCAATCTCTGCATTTTTGGCTTTCTTCTTGGTTGTTTAAAAGTGCATGGAACTTGATAATATACTACTCTAGAATAGAAATTTTACCAGATGGATTTAGCAAGGTTTGGTAATGTAAATATCCTCCGAGCAACTATTTCTCAAGGCAATTTGTCAGATTTTTACTATTGCATAATCTTGCTCTAAGAATATTCGAGAATAGCTAAATTCACGTTTACTCTAATTATAAGATGCCTATTTATTATCAAGTTAAATTGAATTATTGCGCCTTTTATGCATGTTCGGAAGGGAATTATTTGCTTCAGACCATAAAAATAGTAAAATTATTCCATATTAAAAGAAATGGGATTTTAAGTATAGTAACTGGTGTTTTTAATGAGATCTCGTTTATATTACGCTTTCGAAAATTCAATTTGACAAGCTTTTGGCAACATCAAATTTCTTTGATGTGTTATTTGATTTTCTGTGATTACGTTGCAACTGAAGGCCAATTCTCTTTGTCACCAAGCATGGAGCTTCTTATTGATTTACTAACCATGGATTCTTTTGTTCGAGTCCTCTTAAAATGAAGTTTATTTTTTAGTGATGTTAATACCTGCCTCCATTTGTTGTCTTTCAAAGTAAGTTTTACTCTTAGGGAGGAAAGTTACAATTCGAAGATATACGTCTTGTTACGGCGAAATTAGCCATGATTGAAAATCCACTTCTTAGACTTCCAGGTTTTTGAAGATATTTAAGAGTTGTGCATCACTTCAAAGATGATTCAATTATGGTACAATTCATTAAATTTTGTCCTAGCTTTAAATGATTGAGTGCGTCGATATTATTCTCCGCTGATTTTCTAAGCTCTTAGTTGATATAGTTTACGATTTGTCGCTTGAAAAAACGTGATCATTTATTTTTCTCAAAAATTCTACCAACAACCTTAAATACTAACTCATGTATTCTAGCTATATAAAACAACCATTTATCCATTTTATGAATCTTTACTCTTGTTGGTCTCCTTTTTGGAAGCATCTAACCAAGTGTTCTTTCATGAGAAGCATCTCATAAGTGGGTTGTGAGAACCAAATATAAAGAATACTTGAATTGAATGCGTGTATAAACAATTAATGAACGTGAAGCTAACTATAGACTATAGTCTCTTTTAACTAATGTGAAACTTTAAAGCAGGCACACAGTTTTAAAAAGTTTCTGAGGCTGATACTCTTGTTAGTGGTAAATGAATATGTTGCTCCATTTGTTTCGTTGGTTGCTTGGAAAGACGATAAGAGTCTGGTATAATAGTGCTATATTTGGGCGTCTGATTGAATTCATTTGCTTGATTCCCACCACCGCCAGAATAACTAGCTTCATATCTGGCTTAAAGAAATTACATCGAGTACTATTTATTATTTTATCCAAAGTGGAGGTGGCCCTGTCACCTCTTATATACAGTACTTAAATGACTGTCATTAACATCCGATGTTGGTCCGGCAGGATTCAGTTCTACCATAATAACTTCTTCAATTGTATCTCCTAAGAATTCAATTGGCATATTGATTAATTCATTTGCTATGGTATATGAACAGGCACGATATCAAAGGAGCTCTCGAGGTAGCCAATCTTTCGGCCTCAAATTAGACTTTGCTACCTGTCCACAAGTCATCTTTTTCACAAACTCTATTCTTATTTACATCAATAGTAGGCAAGGATTTAAGAATTTATTTGAATTTACTATGAGTGAACTTCATTAGGCCATCTCAACCATCACTAGAACTTTTTACGCTTGATCATAACAACTACCAGGCCTCCATAACTCTAAAGATGGGTACACCAATATCTTCCAGCCTTGTTTACTTATTCAGCCTTCTCCTGTAACCACCCGATGAATATGAACTGGATTTGGATAGAGCGAATGCATACAAACTTTAGCCCTTGCAAAACCCATAGCTAGCCCCAACTTTTACTCACTTATCTTGAAGAGCTGAGCTCAAATGAATGCGGTTTATGGGAACAGAAATCCTAATACCGATGGAACCTTTGCAAATAACTGTATTTTCTTCAATAATTTTCCCTAATTTGTCTGTCTTCTCTCAGTAAATATGTACTCCTTGCGTAAATAGTGTTGAATTAGAATAGCCTTTGGTATTTTCCGTTTTTTTGCATTACTGCGACTTCCGAATGCCGTCGGGGATTAATCGGGAAACAAATGCAGCAAATTTCGTGGAGTTGAATTTTTCCTAATTTTCATATTTCATGCAGAGTCGTTGGGATAGTCAAAAATTGTAATACTAAGTGTCTCTTTGTGTTTGGTCTTGCTTCCTCCTATTCAGCGCGTTAAGGCTTAACAAGTACAAAAGTAAATGAGACATTTATAACTCATTTTCGTCCCACTAGTTGCGTTTTGCCCATTTTGGCAACATTTGATTGGCCACTATTAGTCCTAAAAATGCTTACCAGAATGCTCACAATTAATTGGTGGGAGACAGCTCCACTTTTATTGCATGTAGCTGAGCCAACAGAGATCAAAGGTGAATGGTGAAATAGGTAACTATAAGTATAGCCGTTGTAAGTTGAGAGAAGAATTAAAGTGAGTTTGCCAGAGAACTGCTGGTATTAAAGGCACTGTTTTCCATATTCTAGTAGGTGAAAAACATGCAGGAAAATCAACAGCAGGAACAGCTGCCCTCCTATCTTCCGGTCGAACGGAACGTCTAGGCGGTCAGACATCTGGTGCAACCTCGGACATTGCTCGAGCGCGAAATGCTGCCATAGAGCGTGGCGAGAAGTTGGGTCAACTGGACGTCCAAGCCCAAGAAATGATGGAACAATCCAAAAATCTCAGCAAGACTGCGGCCATGTTGGCTGCCAAATATGAGAAACAGGACAAATGGTGGGGTGTTTGGCCACGATGATGAATCTTCCAAGGTGTTTCCTCTTTATTTCTTTTCTTACATTCCAAAAAACCAAGTTTCCTTCCACTTTACGTTGTTATGTGCTATTTTACTTCCTTCAATACCCAAAGCCATATGTGATATCTCAAGTCCTATCTCAACCCTCTCTCCCACTTCTCGCATTCTTCATGTTCTTGTGTATGGTACTAGATGAATAATAAGTACGCTATGCAACAAAATTCCCTCTTCCTCAGATTAACTTCTCTGTCCATTTGTCTTTTCCCCTCTATATATATATATATATCTACTTATTTTCCCTCTTCCTGAGATGTAATGGAATACTCATACCTACCCTATTATTGTTATGATTATTGTTATGACTAAACATTTTACGACTCCTTATACACTCTTCCCTACCATTCCCCCTGTCTTCTACTACTGACCTCCCCTTCCCCAAATAGATTTACTCTGACCTCTCTTCTTTTCTCCTTTCTCTCTCTCTCTCTCTCACACACACACACACACAATCTCCAGCTATTGATTACATTTCAAGTTTGTTGACCACAAATACATTACATGCATTCCTCTTGAATATTGGTTCTTCTCTCTATCATGCAGTGGCAGTGGAATTTCGAGGGAGAGGAAATAAGGCATTGTCTCTGGAATTTACAAGAACCATGGGGGTGTGAAAAATGCGGATATATTAGCTGAGTTCTTACAAAGCAGTTATGAGTGAAAATGAAAGTAGACTACTTTGTGCAGAGAAAAACATTGATTGCATTCAGGTTATGCAACTTTTCAGACGACAAAATAATTTCATATGAAACATGTGGTTCAAGGGCAACCTTCTCGCTGGAAGTAATTATTCATAGTCAACCGCGCCTGCCAAGAAATTCGATGGGCTCCAAAATAGAGAAAAAGATGCGAAATTATTGCATGGTCAACGTAAATAAATAAGGTATAATGGCGCCTATGAATAACTAAGTGAGTAGAGTGTGCCCGAATGGAATGATTATGTATGGGAGGCTTAAGGTAATCACATAATTGATACGACTATTCAACTGAAATTCATTACGCGAATTCGATCAAATGAACAGTAACATACAAAACAAAGTTTTGATGAATGTAACTAATCTGATATGTGACAAAGGGTTTAGAGCATCGGGTGGTTATTAATTTCATTTAATATGGTTAAGTTAGTCCCTCTACATAGGCTTGAAACTATAGCTTCACCATTTACAACGATGGAGCATTCATAATCGCTCCAGGTGCACGTTTTGCTATCGAACGAATGAGATCAAGTTTATGTAGAATACTAAGGCACACATTAAAATTTGTGTTCAGTGCAAAACTCCGCTCAAAAATCTTCAAAGCACACCTTCATCAGAATGTACAGCAGTAACGTACTATGTATCAATCTTTAGCTCTCCTGAATCGAAATCTTCCCTTCCCAAAAATTTTTACATAACCTTTGGTAAAATCTCGTCACTGCCTATCAATGGTAAATAATGTAATAAATAAAAATGTAATGGTTTAGAGGGTAGCGTCATTGTTGAAAAAAAACATGTGAGAAACTCGAATGCTAACCTTTACTTTATAAGCCAGACATTAACACTGTGGTTGGCCTCTGCGGTAGCTGGGTATGTGTCGACAAGAATTGCACCATGATCTCCAAATTGGCAGTCAAGCACGATCATACATATTGAAATAGCGTTTATTAGGGAAGAATGAATTTCTTACAAAAAGATTTTCAAATCCACTCGTTCTTTAGTCATCATTTTGTAAAATATTTTTACACACAAAAAAGTCAAATATTGCGATATTCTACGGAGTTTTGCTCGATGAAGTTATATATTGCTAACGTTCTTCTTATTACAAAGCTCGATGAAATTGTTCACCTGTTGAATTTAAAATATTGGCTCATTCAAGTGAATAAAGATTTAGAAGTTTATTTTATCCTTGTTCTTAACATGTCTTCTCCACTCCAATGCGATGCTATTAAAGCCATTGCCAATAATCTTCAAGAAAAAATTAAGTTTTCCTGCTCGTATTCATGAGAACTTACAAATTTTTAAGTCCAAAAAATTCCACTTTACCTATCTGGAGGCAATATATTTCAGATACCTAGTTTCATTGACTTAGTCAATAGCTACAGTCTCGACTCTTTACCCTCTTCTCTACTTATCATCTTAACGCAAGCATTTACTTTAGCCAATTAAATTTATGATGTCTACACCTGCAGTAATATGTTCCATATATGCCCATCCCCAAGGTACTTCAATGTCTTCGTGCAAATATCGGCTCCCTATTCTGCTATCATATGTGCCGTTGCTAGCCCATGGGTTTGATCGATGAACTTACTATAATCAATGATAAAAACTTTGGCAACATTCTTTGTCGTTTTGTTGTTTCTATTCCTGTCATAAATATCATTTTGCGTATTTATTTTTTGGCTGATCTATTTACAGCTCTAAAATCCTGCATTTTGAATACCAATTTCAACCATATTATTTTTGGTAATCAAATTCTTCCCAAAACAAGTATTCAGATTTCTTAATAATTACAATATGAGTAGCATCAAGCAGTCCTATTTATGGATTCTTGAGGTAATTTAGAGTTACGCAAATATTTTTTATACTACAATTTAATCCTATATAGTCTTTGGAGGAATTTAGCCAATTCTATTCCTTATTCAGAATAGAATAATAGTTCTGCCTAATTCATATCATTCATTGGAACTTTTACTGGTGATTTGATAAATAATTGCATAAGGCATTATTTTTTAAATCCTAGTACAAAAATACAATCTCCATGCAGGAATATTTAATGAACTGATCAGTTGAATAAAACTATTCAAAAACGTATTTCAACTGAGTTAAAGTTAGGTTGCCCACGCCAAACGCTTCAAAATTAACCTGCCCTCCATTAACACCTATCTAGCCTAAATTGTTTACTAAATATGAACACTTCTCAAATACCAAAGTAATAACATTAGGAGGCTTCGCTAAATGAAGCTAAGTTCACCTTCTTCCCTTATTTGATGTACTTTTATATTGTTTATCTATTAATTATTCAAAAGAAGCGACAGTAGTTTATCTTGAGACTGATAGCCAATAGAAATCGAGCACCAATTGGATGACGCGGAAGATTTTAGAACATGGCGATAGTGTCATGGTTAAGTTCATAGCAGGCGCACGCGCATAACCTGAATACCCCCAGTCCTTAATCCAACTGACGACACCTGTAGGTTCTTTCTGCCCTAAGTATTTAAAATTATTAAACCGTGAATTTCTAAGAGCAGCTTTATATTTCATCTTCAGCGTTTACTGGCTGTTAAATTAATTTTCCATATCATGCTCCGCCGTGAAGTCCGAGGTTTTGGACTCAATAACCATCAGTGCACATCCTGCTTGTGAAACGGCCAACACAACGGTTAAATTTGGCTAATAAAGGGGAAGATGGAATTCGGATTTCTCATTAGGGAGACCCGGAGATGAGTATTGGAAAACACTGTTCTAATTAGGCTTGGGAATTACTATTATTAATTTCGTTAATGTGTATGTATATAATGAGAAAAGAACTGCTACTCTCAAAATTTGTTAGATAGCCAAGTGATCTTCAAAGTAGGATAAGCAGAATAAATTCAAATAAGCCCACACTTACAATTTGATTTGTTATGTTTCGAGTTGAAATGCATTCAAATTACTTTCATCTCCTCGTTAGTTAATTGTTGGGGGCATTTCTCCTCTCTATGGGATCACTAAGTTTTGCGAGTATTCGGAGGTATTCCAGAACCTTCTTAACTGGTTCCTAAATAGGAAGTGGTTGGGATGAGAGAAATAGGGTGCTTAGTATAAAGCATAGTATGTTCAAACCGATAAGGAATAAAAGTTAATTGGACACCAGAGAAAAGACTGCTCACTAGGATGTTTTATGTGAAAGAATAATGTACGAATTCATTTTTATACTTACCATCAGTAGTAGAGTTATTTTAAGGGAAATTGATGAGGTCGAGAGTGGTGGAAAAAGGTGGAAAAACTGGCTTAGATCAGTTGGAGATCGATGTGAACACAGACGCACAAGAACTTACCAATTACATATTCAGACACTCCAGTTAGAAGAGAAAACTACGCATAACTGATTCAGCGACTACGCAAGTAAGCTGATGGATGCACATTGAAAATCGATGAAGAATTTACACCACCACAAGCATTTTAATTTATATATTTTAATCAGACAGCCCATTTCCTTTCGTCAGCATTTAAATGATTTACAATATTTATATATTTATTTCATAGAGAGAATAATCTGTATGATATGACTGCATCCTTTGCGCCACATTATTTGCAATAGTGAACTTCAAACGCAGCTATCCTATTCGTTCATTGGGCATTATTTATTTACCAATAATGTGTGTGCGTGTGTATGAGTTTAAGATCTTAAAAGCAGTTTCACTAGTATAAGACTGGAGCTTATAGCTACTTGTAGAGATGGTTGCGTTGAGATGACATAATTAGCCACCTATTTAATTCAACCTAGTCAATAAGATTTAACAGTTTTTTATCGTAGAATTAGGATTAAATAAGGCATTCGTGATTTCGTGGTACATTTTCAAACTTTATGGGCTATTCTACGATTCCCTTACCTTAAATGCTTCCTTGTGAATGAGTGACAGATTGATTCCGATTTATTGTACTTTCGTGAAATATTTTCACTGGAGTTGCTCTTTTGAACTAATTTTACAACTTATTATAGCCGTCACCTCTTAAATGACTGCTACGGTATTCATTATTTGAATACCATTGACTTTGTTCCTATGAATTTAAATGGACTTTTCTATCAAGTTCCTTTCATTTATCTTCATTTATTGAGACTTGAGTCTGACTCGAACCTTCCTTGCCCAAGCGTAAAAGTTGACTTTGGTCTGTGAGGTAAATAGGGACCATGTATCAATGTCCTTTTTGCCGAATACTCTCACTTAGAATTTCCCACTATATGTTAACAGAAACACAGCTTCTACATACGATAAGTGGTTTACGCTTAGGACTCGAACCACTTGACTGCATGTGGTAAGGGATCTGTGAAAAAGTGCACCTATTCTGTACTTGTGAAACTAAGGAACTGTATGCTGAAATATCTGCTCTGGATTAAGAACAAACCAAAGATCCCTGGAAAGCGGATGATAAAACGCTGTAATTAGAGGAAAAATTCTTTGCGATGCTAGAAATAGTTAGCAGGTCTGAGAATAAATGTAATTTCTATAAGGCTGTTAAGAAATTAGCAAAGCAAAATGATACTCATCTCTGGGAATACCTTCTGAATAATCGACACTAATGTCTGGAGGGCTGAGTCTGGCTAATCAATTGGGCTTATTGTTTATTACGATTGCGACACAAAACACTACAAAATAGAAGAAGAAAATAGGCGGATCCGTTGGTCTTGAAATCATTTGATGAAAAGATGAGCTTACGTAGATCTTTTGTGGAGCTAAGAGTTCAAACAATGGTTTAACGGCTCGGTGGTAAGTTTAATTAGGTTTCGAAAATATCCAGGGTATGTAGTATTTGAGGACACTCAGGGTTTACTCTAGGTCAGTGGGGGAAAAACACAAGTCACCAAAAAAGGTCACAGAAATACGGGCTACGCAATAGTTTTGCTAAACTTAGCGCATCGAACTCAGAAGATTACAACAACTTCAGTTCAAAATGCATAAGACTAAGACGGCTGCGAATTTCGCCTTGAAAGAATTAGAGATACGTAGTCATTGTTAATCGGTAGTAAAATAATTTTTCGAATTAAATTGATTAGGCATATGAAGTTGTTCGTTTTTGAGTGAAACTCCAGCCTTAATGAATTTATGATGCACCGTTTATTTTACAGAAGGATCATGACTGAATGATAGAACCAAGGAAAAATATTTCTATTTATTTAATTATAAGGTAGTCCTATCTGTTCTAGACCTTTATTCGTATTCCCTCCAATAAGAAGGAAAAATCGAGAAATACTTAATTGATCAAAGCATAAGTCATCGGCAGAACAGGGCGAAGGAGATACTACGTCCAAAATCCAATGGATCTAGCTGAAAAACAGATTTGTCTAAAATCAAAAAAGGATATAAAGGTTTCCATCTGAATTATAAAACTAGTTACCGGGTATGTAATATACTTTTTGTTAATTCCGATAATTCTACAATTGACGTTCGTTAATCCGTTTTGTATAAAGAATTTTAATTTTACTTAGAGTAAGGATATTTAAAACACATTTCTTTAAAAATTAAGATATGATGAAATTAAATTTGGTTCTAATGTTCGTTAATTTAGCATCAGCTCAGAGATGCTAACAAAGAGAAAAAGACCTTGAAATGTCAAAAACGGCATCAAAAGCTTTCATTATCATCACAAATTCTCCACGTTTACACGTACCTACAAATTACTAACTCGGAAAATTTAACACAGAATCCTAAGGTTTTAATTCAATTGCGTTTTCCAACTAAAATCGATATAGAAGATACAAATGGCAAATTCTTAGTTTATTTTCTTTTTTCATTCCATTACCGCGGTTGAGTTTACATCAATTATAAGTGTGCCATCGCTTGTATCGATTTTCAATGGTTGGGACTATTTTAACATTTCTACCCTTCGATTTTTTCATGCTTAAAGTACAGGGTTAAACATATGAGGCCCCACTTTTTGTTATTTCATTCTATATCGGAGTTGGAGGGAAATTTATGCACTAAGTAATTTATAGATGCTTTAATCGGGTGGGAATAGCCGCATAAGTTTCAGACCAAATTTCATTTACCTACTCTAATGTCAGCTTCGGATGTGAGAACCATAGTCCACGATCTTAAAAGAGAGCTCTGTACTACATCATCGATTGTATACGAAATATGGGTTGGAGTGGGGAGAGCGACCTAAATAAATTAGGAAGGAACTCTTTGATTGAAAGTTTGAAGCTACAATTATAGTAGTCTTTTACTCCTAATTCTTACAAAGATGTGCCGCCATCCTTCTTATTATTATTAGTATCTGCAGTAATAAAAAGGAATGTAAATTTTTAATTATAGGAAGAAACAGACATCGAATAACAATAAACCCGACATATGATGAAGGGGTAGGTATAAAGTCTTGTTTCATTTGATTTCTGGACTCGACTTTAACCGTGTTTACTGCATGCGCAGTTTGTGTTCCACAGTCAAAATGGGTTGGTTTTGCCGTTGTACGATATTTCTCACTTAACAGTATTAGCGTTGCTAAGATGCTATTGATGAAAATTTTAAGCTAACAGAGTCTCGTTGGTTGTGGTCTATCAAGGTGGACATTAGTCCAATGTTAAGCACAAATTCACATTTGGATGTGCAATCTCCGAACTGTTTTGCATAGATTTTCTATATTCACTTGAGGGACTGGAAGTGTTTTATAGATTTCTATATTATCAATCTCGATCCCCACCTACTTCTTTAACTACCAAATAAAAGAAATACGGGCAGCATGTCAAATTTTAGACCAGCATTGTAAAGTATTATTCCGTTATACAAATACAACCCTCAAATATACTTTACGGAGGATGCCCCTATTCTGATATTCAATCAACTTAGATTCTATATTTTAAGTAAATTATAATAGTATACCATAGATTGACTCTTTTGTCATCAGCTCTGAATAAGCCAAATATGCGGGTTAATTGAAGGGTTTGAGAGGCACACACTGTAGGAGATCGGCCCCAGTAGCACGCCCCACCCCCTCACAACACACCCTCCTTTCCCCCACCCCCACTCACGACTTGTCTATTCCAACAGATGCAAGTGCTGACTTGCATTGACTGGACTCTATGTGCGTCGGTTTTAACATGTGCTATTTTGTGCCTGGCCAATATCAAGTTCAAAAGCTCACCGGATTAGTGAATAGATATACTTTTAACTTAGTTAATCACCAAATCAAACAACAAAAGATAAAGAAGAAGTGTTTACAATTAATAATAAAGAATTCGAAAATGAACAGATTCTGAAGGCAGAATTTACGAATATCAGAGCTAACCCTGTTTGTTAATTATCCAACTTCTCAGCATATTTGTTTACACAGAAGTTGAAGGCTAAGGGAGAACAACTTAATTGACTTAATTTGTAATGGCGTAAATCTCATCATCCCCGAAATTGTGAAATGGGAAGGAAGCCATCCGTCAACATTTGTAGACGAGTCTCCAGTCGACATGAGATAGGAACATTAACTGATGATTTTTATGCCTCTTGTGTACAAATTGAAAAAAAAGTAAATGAATGTAATGAAGGCGACATTTTGCAATGTGCTTTATTTATCATTTGTATCGTTCATACTTTACGCATGAACTATCACCTGAGTGGACACCTCTCAACTGACAGTTCCTCGATTGTGATCCTTCAGCTAAGTAATGATTTTATTTTAATAGAGTTTAGACGAAGCTCCGTCAAATTTAGACAGTAGAGTATTTATAACTACCTAGTATCTCTGTGTTGTACTCTAGCGCTGAAACGTGTTGATATTAGACAATACGACAAAAATTCAACTGTAAATAAATGTTCAGTGTAGAAGCCATCCTGGCAGAGTTAAATTACACCGTTCAAATAGAATTCCACTATTCAATTCGGTATGCAAATGGCGTGGTAGCTGAGACAGTTGTGTGAGTGAGTAATTTGTTCATCTGTGTTTTCTAGTTGAATGCCATCACTGCACTATAAACTCCAATGCGAAAGCAAAACTTTTAGGTTTAAATATTTGTCTGCTGGTACATTAACTTAGCGTAATTGTGGGTTCTGTCGATTGGCCTAGTGAATAGGTGTGAATTCTCAGGTGGCCATCATGAACGTAAAATGTATAAAAATGATTGGCCTTTCGACTGATTCCAGAAATACGTAGGTGGTAAAGGTGAATATTTTATAAATTCATGAAAGGAAATCATTAAGGCTATAGTGGCTTCTCATTTGGATGTAAAATTTCAAACTAAATCCATTGCCCACTATTCTGATTGCTCATATCTGTTTTTAATTCTAGGTTGTCAAAATAAGTGCCCATTTATTTCTTAAGTGGGGTGCGCGATAGACTTATCTCCACCTGGGCAACGTATACTCATTCGACAAAAATTCTATAAACCAGCAATTGACCCGACTGTATGTCATATTTATCACATTTCCTTTTTTCGCTGCCTTTGTGTTTGTCTCTTTTACATCTGTGATTCACTCTCGACTTTTTATGACTTTGATGTTCCTACCCTCTGTGAAGCCCGAAGTCAACTAAAGGGCTAATGATAACTATCCTAAAGCCTGCCATCTGATATAAATAGATATTTTCAGTTGAATCATTATGGCATTATGAGAAAATCTTAGAATAGTGGCAATTGCCGATGAAGTTAGTTTGGGCATGAGATTACCAAAACGCGGGATACTAAGGCCAATTCGCAAAACAATTGCTTAAATACTTTCAAACCCAACACTTCAATCAAATCGGTTTTTTGAAGTCCGTTCGCGAGTACAAAAAATACTTAAATGACATGAAGAAAGCAGGAGAGAGCACGTCAGGGTTTCTGAATGGGTTAAATTGTGCTAGCAACCAATCTGGCATCCTGGTCTGATAAGACATTGAAAAAGTGCTTCCGTGCAACGCATTGATATACCAGCAAAGATAAAAAAGCCTACCAGAAAGAAAAACAAAATACTTCGAACTGGTTTCAGTACAAAAGCAGTTACTTGAGAACCAATGCACTTAAAAGTCTTGTCAGGTGGCTATATGATTGACCTTCATTGCTATAGCCAGAAAAGAAGGAAAATCCACTTCTAGAACAAATTCATTCAGAAATTGGTAAAATCTGAACCATTTATATCCGAAAAATTTTTAAATGCAAACGAAAGTCGAAATTTGATTTGTTTACCTCTTAGAGCGATTATCGGAAGAATGAATTTTACAAAAGGAATCTGTTTCTTGGTAAAATAATAGTCGACTCAAATTTGTAACCAACAGCTTTACTCGAAAGAAAAGAAGACCAGAATTGGTTTTAAATCGGAATAACGTTATTATTGAACATTACAGATTCATTGATAAGTCACTTTGATGGTCATCCATGGCATATGGAGATAGTGTACCTTTTATTACTGTATCTCCTCCAAGTTTGAACAACCTGAACAGACTGTTACCCATCAAGAAATGGAAAAGGTCAAACCTCAAGTCTCACCCCTCACCCTCCGTTATTTATGGAGACCTTGAACCACGGAGATTAAGGTTACATGGAATTTTGACCGAATGGAAATACTTGGCGATGACGCACATTGGTAAGCATTCATTAACGTGGATGATTAGCCACTGTGATTAATTCTAAGAAAAAAGGTGGCAGAATACATGGAGTTTCACTAAAACCTCACTGGATTTGGGGAGCCTGGATTCGATTTCGGATAGACGCAGTATCGTCTAGCATGTATGTTTTCAATGGAATTTTTACGAGAGAGCTTGTATTAATATTTTCGGATGGGTATTCGTCATATTTAGACACTTTTTAAAGAACTCAACATAATATCAAGTTCATTCCAGAAAACTATCCCCTTGCCTAAGTCAAGAATTTGCAGCACTTATCTTAAGGGATTGGATAGGCAACTTCTGGTGCCATAAACATAGCGACCTCTACAACTTGTTTAAAAGTATCCAGCGCAAGTTGATTAAGTTTCCCAACTGTTACTAATAACCTCTTATTTTCTAATTAGCGGTGTTGAGTTCAAGAAATTATTTTAGGGACTTTCAATGCATATTGACTAATCCGCCTGTACCGTGACCTAGTGCAAACTTTTAAGGAGGGAAGTAGAGATTTTCTCATTGCACTCATTCCAAAAATGCGGTTTTGACCTATATACGGCCCTGAAAATTGTTACTTTAAACTATGGAAACGAATTCAGATGATTATGTAATTTCTACGACTATTGAGGTTCAGTTGTTGTGGAATTTTCACACAAGTATCTAGAAGAGGGCACCTAGGCTGTTCTAGAACATTCTTGAACTGCCCAACCTCTGTAAACCATAATAACAAATGGACCTAATTTTATCATTTTGTCACCAGATTTGCTCCCTACCGAACGTGGCTCCCCAGTATTGCCAGTTGAAAACTATGCTATTTCATTCTCATTCTGCTATGTGCGTAACAACACCATAAATCAAACAAAAGCACGCTTCCAATTCCTCCGCGAACAGTGACTTACATAGCTGTACTATATCATCAGATTTAGATGTTCTTATCAATCCCAAGATAAAAGGGTTAGCATTACTTGCATTAACCGCCAAAAACCATAAAAGAGCTTCAATCCGTCTTTATATATTCCGGCGCTTCCAGAGACCTGCAGCTATTCATCGCATTTTTCCAACTAGTATTCGCTTTTATCTACAGTGACTACCACCCTTCTACCAACCCGTCCAAAACCGAAGCGAGAAAAATGTCAATAACTCACTAATGACCTTTTCTTACCCGCGACCATGGACTTCTCGGCTAATTAAAGCCAACAGATCTGCCTTAAGCAATGGAAAATTATTCCAAGCGAAATGCAAAGTTGGCTCATTTTTCATTGAAAGTCAGAAAATGCCTAACAGCAACAATAATTATTGCGATTCAAATGATATGTCCGTTTAAAGCACATTGAACGAATAAACGAAACTCATACCAGGTTTATGTATTGTTTTTATCCCATTTACGACTCGAAAAACAATCCCACCACGGCTGCAACCATGAGCACAGAAATGCAGAGGTCAACAATTCGGTCAACTTTGCTTAGGCACATCAGCCAAATTCGAATCGGCTTCTTATTACAGCCCATAAGTTTGAACATCGAATTAAAAACCAATTAATAAAAACAAGTGGCTGCCTCGAAAAAACACCATCTACACAAGGCGCTTTAGTGCATAAAAAGTGAAATGACACTCATAATTGCGATGGAGAGTCAATGCAGAGAATAGGCGCAAAAATGAGCGCAAATAGCAAACGCCATATTCCCACAAAAATACCAAGGAGGGAAGAGAATACGTCAGAAATCCTCAGAATCACTATCCGAAAGGAGCTAATATACATAAATACAGAACTGCAGGTCCAGTTGACAATGGGGTGCACAAGACACAGGAGAAAAAAAAGATGCAGTAAAAAAGTTTGCAAAAAAAAGAATAGACAGGATGTAAACGTCAAAACACAAAAAATAACGAACAGAGAGGGTTGGCGATATCGTAATTGGCTGAAGGTAAAAGCCGACAGGTTAGGAAGAGAAGGGTGGGGGGGGGGGGGGGGGGAGGGGAAAAGGATGACCTGATAACTTCGTGCTGCAACGAGCAGTAATTGTGGCAAATGCAGTATGTTCTGTTTCCCTTCATTCTGCTCAATACGCCCCCTTCCTCCACCCTCCGATAGGATAGATTCGTAGGGGGAAGAGGTGGTGGTGTGGTCACACAGCCGTGGAACACGTTATAATAAAGATGTTGGTTTAGCTACTCAGTTTAAGATGAAACAGGTTCTACCTTGAAAAAATTGACCGTGCGGTCATTCCCAAACTGGACTAGACTGCTTTCAAGGTTCATAATTACCACGTCGCCATTAGCTGTTAGGTGGATTCGCCATTTTGAAGGGTCCAATGGTATACCTTTGTCATCAGTAAGCATGCGTATTAATCCTCTTTCAATTGCGGATACTCTATCTCTAAAAAAGAAACAAAAATTCAAGATTAGCATACTGCAGAGACGAAAGAGAATGATCTCCACGTCTAAAATGAATAACGATTATGTGATTTCTGACTTGGTAGAGGAGTATCTTGACCACTATACCGCCAGTGCATTAAATAGTAATTCAAGGTAAAATGTTTTAATTACTATTACACGACATCTAAACAGACATTTAGAGTATACAATAGGTATAAAGAAATTACAAATTCTTGTCTAGGTATAACAAATAGTCGGAGTAAGACATAACGAAGAAAGGAGGTTAAGAATGTCTCACCTACCAGTTATAAGAATTGAATTTAAACCTAAAGAAAAACACATTTATGCAGGGATAAAATGAGTTCATTTCTAACCAGCAGTGACTCCCTATTTCAAAAATCAAATCATTCAGTGATAAAAGCTGCAAGAAGAAGTCTGTCCAGTTCTCTTACCCTAAAACTGAGTTTGAGTCATTACGTCAAACTTCCACGTCGTCTAAGAAACAGGAGAAAGCTGAATTAAAGTTATGTCTAAAGCAAATCCATAACGACGCCAAGAAAATCTTTGATTAGACCGGGTTGTCATCGCTAAAAGGCTCATGTCCAAATCAAAGAGATTAGAGCAAAAACAGCGAAATGCGAAGCTGTATTACCAGAAAGGCCACTATTCCTCAGGGATAACGATCAATAAGAAGTTACAATGTCCAATTTCAGGTTGCTTTAAGGCAAGAGTGATTAAGAAACACATATAAGAAGATCGTTCTCAATGCTGAGATGGTCGATGCAAGTCTCTTCAAGAGATCTTCTGAAAGAGCAGTAGCATGTATTCTTTTGAACTCAGAATTGAAAAACAAAAAAACCGAATAAAATAGGAACTCAATTCGCTTTATACACACTATATACCATTGCAGTTATGTACTCACTTGAACGAACAGGATAGCGCACATTATTATCGCAAACAAACGAACGCCAAAATAAGTTTTCTTTGAAAATCTAAATATGCATTAGTATTAACCTACTCATCATAAATCATTAGTCAATTAATAGGAACTGTGAAGCTGAATTTCATATTATTTTTATTAAAGCATTTTACACTTATCTGACCAGATGATCCATCACTGACTGCGTTTGTACAACTATTTTCCGGACTTCAAAGCCTCCAGATTACTTAGTGCGTCTCTGAACATTCGGACTTCAGAAAAAAATCTTAAAGTGTGCATAAGTATCTCTCCTTTACGGCTTAGAAATTGATGTTGAAAAGAAAAGTTAGAGCACAATTCTTAAGGGCTAAAACATATTTGAAAGATATGATCTGTTGTCACCTGAATGATCCACTCAGTGTAAAAACATAATGACCCGATTTTTGCGCTCCATTGCGTTATAAGCATTCAGTATGGCAAAATTTGATGACATGGAATGACCGAAGATACAAAACTGTGGAACCTCTTCAATTGTTCATACTTCCTCGACCTCTATTTATTTACCTCCTCTCAAGAAATACATAACTTTGAGGTCTCCGATTGGCTTATCCACCTCTAACAAGCCTTACCTACCACTGTTTTGCTTCTCACTATCCTGGTTTGTGGTAAAGAACATCAAAGGTTAAAGGGTGATAGGTAAAATAGACAACCTGTCAGAAACTCCTTTATATGTATTCGATACGAATTATGAATAATTAGTATTATAAAATAAATCAGACGTAAGCACCTTTTCCATTGGCGAGTTTTGCGAGTGTTTATCATACGCTTGTTAAGATAAGTAGACCTCAAACGCAAGCGACCCAACTTGGTGGCAAGAGAATTTCGAGCCTGGGACTTCATGCGCCTACAACGATCCGCTGCGGCGCGGTTCGTGGCTCGTCGACGAGCATCAAGCATTGCAGAAATCTAATTAGAAAAAAAGAGGCGGAGATAAATGAAATATGCAAATTGATAATCAGTGCACGTTGATAGCGTGTTAATAACTTCTAAGATAAGGATAGCTAAGAAACGTCGAAAAAGTTGACCAAATATTGATGCCAATTAGATACCACTTGATTAAATATAGACGCAGTTCAGCAATTATTCTTAACATTATATTTAAAGAAAGACGAATCAGCCATAGATAGTTAATAGCTTTTTAGGCCTAACGAGGGCCCGACTGATTTTCTGTGACCCGCCAGTGATAGCGTAGAGATGGAGTGCTCTTCTCAATGCACGATAAAGCGTTTTTCGTCTTTCTATCATCTTACTAATTCACAAATCTCCAATAAAATTTAAGATTAAGTTTCGGTCGACCTCAGATCAGGAGATAAACAAAAAACCATGAGAAAACAGTCACTACTATGCTAACAGCTGAAAGTTGAGAACTAAATCTATGAAGATCACCGGCGTATCCTCAAAAACATGTCAAGTTAACCATCACGTGAGGGAAATCTAAAAAGGTCACTAAGAATTTGTTAAAAAAAAACATATGCTTGTTTTGCTGCCACAATATTTTAAATCAAAACTGTCCATAGCATACTCAACGAAACTTTCATACCCTCTATATAAGGATAACTTTCAAACTGGTCTTGTCGAAAGAGTGCTCCCCATGATTTTAAGGACTTATAATAGGCTACAAATGAAAGCAAAAAGTATTGGGCATTCCCACCCCAAGAATCAGAATCAGGGGTATTAAGCAAAAGGTCCTCATACTCCACTAACCAAATATGGAAGTAAAACTAGTGACTGTTTGTTTGATTCTCAGACAAACTCTAAATGAATGCATAAACGTAGTCAAATCTCAACCAAATAAAAGCTAAGCCAATGTGAAGCAAATGTACTTAAGCCATATTTAAGACTATATAAAATTAAAAAGGGGATAAAAAGAGAACAATTAAAACCCTAAAATTGGATAACATTTCTAGAACATGGAATTTCAGACATGGCTAAACATACACACACACACACACACATATATATATATATATATACAGAAACTGACCTGTTCAAACGAAAGACCAGGCCTGGATTTCATTTCCCGAAACAATTCATTAGAGCTGTAGGCGACTTCATCATAAGAGAATGGCACTCCAAGGCTCTTGAGGATATTAACATCACGAATATTTCGATCCGATGTTCGGGAAAATCTCGGATAACTACCAGACGAAGTAGAAGGAGACGATTTTAAAGTGGAATAGTATTTATATTCATCATCATACTCTTCCACCTCTTCCTCCTGCTCTTCTTCTTCTTCCTTGAGCGTCCCCTCCGAATCACTGTCTTCAAACAAGTCGGCTAAGCCTGTACTCTTTTCCTCAAGAATGGTTCTATCCCAAACAGAATTGTCCCGTGAATTGTTGGAGGAGTGGCTATCAGACGGTGAGGTAGAATCTTGGGACAGTACGCGAACACGTGGTTTGTCATATCTTGGCCAGACATAACCCAAATTTACAATTTTCGGTTGGGGTACAACTGGGGTACAACTTGACTGAGAACTTGGACGGACGTTGGAGAGAGACTTAAGAATGTTTTGTGAAGGAGAATGAGGCGAGCGTGATAGAGAAGTGGGATCAGAGATTGGTCCTGCATACATTCGATGGATACGATTAGTATATTTACATGATAATCCATTGGGATTCTATTTAATAAAAAGAGAAATTTTTCAAGGTTGGAATGCCAACAGGGAAAGAATAATGATATTAAAAAGCCAACGTACACTTTGAGAAGAGGGCGAACCTAAGTAAGATGAATGTGATCCACCGACAATGTTACCACCATTTGTGAGGGGCTTCGCAGAATTTTTAGAAGGGAAAATCACTGGATGGTCAAAGGTATCAATGTTTTCGGATGATTCTGTGTCAAGATTTGTTACTCGAGAATCATCCTCATGATGAGTAGACGATAAAAGAATATCATCTTGTTCCTGATCAGCCGTCACAATAACACGTGTTGGATTCTGGTCAAGATCAAATGGCTCAGTTTTGATACATGAGCAATTTTTTGATGTTGTTGGAGTTGGTAAAGCAGGACAGACACCAGACTAAAGACAAAATTAACAAGATTGAATATTTCACATACATCTCGATCATGATTCTGCCCATTAGATTGAAAAACAGACAAAGGTAGATGATTTGCTTGAAACATTAAATTCATTTCATCTATTTGTGCCTCCTCAGAATCATCGAAACCGAATTTTTGAAGATATATGAGATAATCCTAGCAGAGCATTAACTAGTTAAAAAGTGAAAAGTACTTCAATCAAAAGATCTTCATTTGACCGACAGGCTGCACCTCTTCTAGTATAACAGTCGGGATACTAAAACGATGAACAGACGTTAATTAATAGTTAAATGGTTAACAATTGAATAATTAACATCTCATTTCAGTTGAGTTATAGAGGAAATGGAAAGAACTGTACAAATACAAGAAATATTCAAAAGACTGAGAGTTCTTACAAGTTCTGTTAAAAGAACGCGAATTTGAAAATCGCCTGGGGGAGCAATGGCCAATCTTTTTAATGGTAAACTATACAGACAGAAAAGTTTAGCACAGTAGAGGCGAACAAGTGTCTTTATGGCATGTGTCCCTGTTCGCAGAACAAAAGCGACAATTTCCTCAGTTAATAAAATCGAAAGTAAGCGCTCAAAAACGGACAGCGGTTTAGTTTCCATTCAAATGAACGGCTTTCATAACGGCGAACAGGAAGAACACCCGAAGACCTCCACAAATGCGGTAACTGCTCAAATGTCGTGGATGACCTTCAACTTTTCATCTCATTAAAATATTGTTATATTTTTAAAGAAATTAAGTTGTATTTTAATTTTCAAGCTTAAATACTTATATCATAAATTAATCTATAAGTTCACAATGGGACGGGAAAATCACAAGGAAAATATTTTTATGCAGTGTATTAATAGTAATATTATAGATTTGATTTGTTTAATTAGTTTATCTGCTTATATTTATATTATAAAGCCAGTAGGTTAGTTAACATGCAGTTGTTTTCAGTGAGTTACTTATGTTATGAATTCCGGAGAATCACATAGATGACAAGATGCATATCTATTATACATTTAAAACTGTACAAACGTTAAAGTATTTGTCAGTCGTTGATTTAATCACAATTTTTGTTGCTTATGATCAATAATGCTTTTGCTTATCTCCCCGAAAAATTCTTTGTTCGTAGAAATTAGCATCCGAGGTGGATTTTACAATATGGATTATAATATGGCTTGTATTACATAAATGAATTAGCATATGATCGTTTTGCGAATAAAATTAATATTCTTGACTTATTCAAAAAGATTTCCCTGCCTCTGCCTCGAAAATTGCCTGTCTAAGATAAAACTCGCATTAGTTGAAATACTGTGCTTGTAACATTGGAAAAATGTCTGTTTTCATGGTTTAATATGAGTACAGTAATTTAAATAATAAGTAGGGTTGATTTAAGTAAATATCGATCCAAATAACTGTACTCAGAAGTTGTGTATTTTTAAAGACATTTCGTACATTTTAATACAATCAAGAATTACTATAACCGGATCTTTGCAAAATAGTAATAGCACGAATTGTCATCTCTGCAATCTGGCCTAAAATGCAATTTCAAGTTTGAATTCGAATTTTATGGCGATTTTGATGAATTCTGCTTATCTAATCTAGTTTTAATTTTTCTCATAATTATCTTCAATGGTAATTGTAATTTTATTTTCAATAAAGCAACTTTTCCGCCTTACGGTTGAATTCATTCCAAGTAAGTTTTTCAGAACATCGACTTTAGATCCCTTGTATCTTTCTGAATTTCCACGTATATTTCTTATTAATAATGTAAGATTGCGTTTCCTTGAATAGTGTTAAAATTAAAATAATAGAACGGTAGGTTCCAGAATTTTCATCCTGCACTTTTTGTCATCCTTGGTTTAATTTGATGGAATGTGTTGCGGATCAGGGAACAAGTCAAGTCACTCACATTTCTAGACCTGTTCAGTGGTCTCCGGAAAAGCCATCCAAATTTATTTGAACATGAGTTTCCATCCACGTATAACTACCCATATGTGTTTCCCATATGTGGAATCCATCTAAACTCATATGAACCGTAGGTGATGGAATGTTGTTGTTGATTCCTTAGCGTTCAGGCTCCATATCTGTTAACAAATATCTACTGTATAGCTTATTCATAAAGAAAACTACATTTGTATTTCACCTATTTTTAAATAAAATTTTTCGTAATTTTCAGTTGCAGAATTGATAATGGATAAAACAGAAATTTTAATTAAGTTAACAAGCACAGCCGTATTTCCACCTTTAAAAGAGTGTCTACGTCACAATAACCTAAGAACAAGCCCTTTTTAAGCAGGATTAGATAATGACATTAAGCATCAAAGAAATGCTCAAACTCGCCCTAATCTTAAGCTCATGAAACAGAGTACTTAAGTGTGTAATGAGACAGCATGTATTTGATCCAAATTTACAATATACGGAATGATAGAAATGTAATATTTAACATTAACAAGGACAAGTCGAAAGTGACGAACTCTGCTTAAACAACTATTAGGTATCGAAATTTTAAAAAATCTTATTATGTCGTAACTGAACTTAGTAAAAGCCTAATTGCCAGAATGAAACAATCTAAGGTTAGAAAAATATCACAAGCCATCGAGAGAACACACATCTGAACCAAAGTATCTTATTCGCGTTTGAACATTCTGGAACGTGCGGTGTGCTACTACTAGGTAGCAAATGAAGACACGAGTACAGAGACCTTTCAGTTAATTAACAGCCAATAATCACTGCATGTCAGGGTACTCAAAACTGTATGTAATGACTAAGCTCTGTGCCAGGGACATTACCTAGCCAATATACGCATTCCACGTCATACGCTCTCTTTCCTGTTTACTAATTTCGATATTTTGTCAGGGGTTTAGTCAGGGCCTATTTACGTGGCATCCGCTACAAATTCTGCAAAATGTCCTCAGGTCCTGTAAAAGCAACCGACACTGCATCCTGAAATCCCTTTCATAATCAAAGTTATAATTTATGTTTTAGAGTTATTATTATTATTATTTTTATGAGAAGAAATCATCCTAAATCTCATGGAACAGATCCGGATAGCATAATGAATGGCTAAGTTGTTTACTAAACGTGTGCATGCAATGTTCTGAATGAAATTGGTAGCAGTATTTATCTAAAGCTGGGTGTTTTGAGTGAAATGGGAAAAGTAGGCCATATATTTTGAAATATGCCATTATATAGAATCCCATCCACTAACCACTTCACTAGCAACAGCCGTATTAGATTTATAATTCCAAGACGTTGAATAGAACACCAAAACGCAGGAACCGCTGGAATATTTTGAATAAAAGAATAGCACACAGATCTGCTTTCCTCAAGAATGGATATAAATAGGCGAGGGTCCTTGTCATATGAATTTGCCCGAAAAGAGGACGTTGAATCAATAGAACGGTTAGATAGCCAGAATACGAATGACGCTCAGTCAAATGGGGGAAGAGAGAAGGGGCCAACTTTTCGTTCCCTATTTATTCGGGTAACTTGATAGTAACCATAGAATGTTAGCTGTTAGGAATGGATACTCATTTTATTATAAACCATGATTGTGTGGTTAAATAATGCAGCCATTTTAATTAGCCGATGAGGTAGGAAGCATTTTTTATTTAATTTCGCCATAGCAGAGCATGTACGACCTATAGCAAGTAGAATCCGAGACGCATGAATGAATACAAATTGGAGGGTAGGGAATGTGAACAGTCAATTGATGGGAAAAAAATAAAGTGACGAATAACTCAATCAAGACGTAGAACATTGAGAGAGAATTAATTAATAAATTGGGCAGTGTGAATGGCGTTATTTTGCTCCGTCAGTAACACGATTGCTTATCGCTCTAGGACGGGAATAACGGAAGGTGATGAAAAATGACATTGAAACGGCAACATCAGCACAAGCAAATTGTGAAAAATTCCTGCAATTATAAAGTAGATTTTCATTTTAAAATGGAACTGATTGCCTCGCTGGGATGTACAGATCATAATCTAAAAGGAAACGAATTGAAGCAGTTTAAATGGATTTATGTATACAATTTAGGTGGCATTAACAAGCTAGATACGGGCTTTATCAACTTATTTGTTAGCTCAACAACACGATTTCCTACCAGTGATTTTCACCGCTGAAAAATATAAAAAAATACATTACAAATTTGCATCTTTTCAGCTTCATGCAACACTTATAATTTAAATGTCTTTTTTTTCGAAAAATATCTCTTTATTGAGATATGGATTTTTTTCAGTAAAACACCTATTCCTTTACCCAATCAAAGGCGGTGGCTTAGGCAAAGGTTTTTGAAATAGAGAACTTCCACAAAGCCAATAGGTCAGCGCTTTTGATCCACCATCAAACTCAACAACTCCGCTATATTCAACGGTGAAACCCCCGATATCATCCAATAGTTCCTTTAGGCTTTGGCTTATGTGAATCCTGAAAGCTGAAATAAACGAAATTGAGAAGGAAGTGGAGGGGATTGGTATTTAGTGGATATGAAAAGGAGACAGACACTCACCCGCACCCGATGACTCCATTTTCTGAGCACAACTTACTGTGTTTCCGAAAAGACAGTAGCGTGGCATAGCTAGTCCGACAACTCCGGCAACACAAGGACCTGAGCGAAGGAATGTTTTAACATATTAATGTGCATTTTTAAGGTTTTATCCTCTGCCTTTTATAACTATATACCCTCTTGTAAGTGCTTCGTATGTGATTAATACACAGCAAGCGAATTTCCATTCTTAATTGAAATAGAAAGTGTAAAGAGAATACTTTACTCCTTAGATGAGGTCCTACTCAATAATATAGTAATCAAACTCATTTCGATCATTATCACGCAATTTCGCCATATCTAGCATCCATTAGGATTTTGAAGGTATATCCAAAAGAAGGTAGATGAGCCGTAACTCAACGAACTCTATTTCTAAATGACAAGAATTTGGCAAACCTTCTTGTCTATATTTATGTTATGGTTAATTTGTTTTAAAGCTAGAATTATTGATTAATATTTGAAATATTAAAGTTAGTCAGCTTCTTACCTGATCTAAGCTCTCCCATTGCTCGTTATTTCTATCAAACCGAGAATGAATCTAATTTACACAGGATTTGGCCAACTGTAAATTCACTGTTTCCATACCCAAATGTTACAGTATGATTGCTTTACAGTTTATGGAAACTTACGTTCCAGACTATAATTTATAAACCTGAAGCTATCAAACGATTGTGGTTCAAGGCCATGTAGGTTACAAGATAGACAGTTCATTTCCTTTGGGTAGTCTCCATAATTCGTATGCAGATGAGGCAGATTGCCAATTAATTCTGCGTGGCTTGCCCTTCAACCATCAACTAACAGGGAGAGACTCTTATTCCTATAAATGGGTTTTACTAACTTATCGAATTGTCTTAAAAGTGGAGTTCTTCAAATTTATTGTGAGTAAATTAATTGTAATTGTAGCGAAGCTTTACAGTTCGTATTTAAAATGAATATGATTTGGTATTATTTTTGGTTTCATGAAATATCACTCCACCATATATTAGTATGTATCCATCTAAAGGAATTATGTAATGCGTCAGAAACGGTTTTTGCGTGTTTTGAATTTCGAAAGAAGTTCTGAAATTGAAAAGGCATAATTTACCACTGTGTAAACCTATGCGAATTCGTAGTGGAATTTTGGGCAAATGCTTGATTATAAAAGTTCCACAAGAGCTAAGAAGATCCAGTGCCATAAAGGCGATTTCACTGGCATGCTGATGGCCATTACGAATTGGCAAGCCCGAGGCGACCATGTACGCATCGCCAATAGTCTCCACTTTGTACACATCATAATTGGCGATAACTTGATCGAACAATGTGTAGAGGTCATTAAGAAGCTCAATCACCTGCAAGGGTGTAGACATTGCAGAAATGGTCGTGAATCCAACAATATCACTAAAGTAAATAGAAACTTCGTCAAATGTCTCTGGAGCCACTTTGATTCCTACGAGTAGAGCTGCTGATACGGTCCTAAAATTGGAGAAAATAGGAAAGTAGTCGCTTAAATCTATTTCCTTGCCCAGGTATAGCTCCTCTGGTCTAAAGAGATCTTTTCTATGGTATAGGGCGGGGTAAAGGCGATGTTTTAACAGATTGTCTTTCAGTGACTAGGAGGTGTGACTGTCGTGATAAATTCTACAACATCAATTTCTTAAAAGGAGATTTCGCCCGCTTGAAATAATTTTCCCCTTGAACACATGGTTAACCTATTGTTGAATTCTCTGTTGTGACTTTAAATTTTCCTACATAAATATAATGTGACCTCATATCCTCAATAGAAATATACACTGAAACACTTCATTTTCAAAGGACACCCTGCTCTCTTCCACCCCCCCTCCCCCTCCCCCACCTCACCACGGTAACGGTCTGCCCATCGTTTTACTTCTCATGATCTTCTCTTCTTTTCCAAGACTTCTGTCAACTTTCTCTTCTCTCTTCCTCCCCCCCCCCCCCACCCCACCTCTTTCTTAAAGATCTTTAGAACTCTAAATTGTATAAAAAATTCCTCGAATGAGATTTTAATCTTTCACTTACGGTGGTAGCATTCGGCTTATCAAAATATCCTGTTTTTTATTTTCACTTTCCAACTCCTTCTTTCGTTTCTCCACTTGTTTTTCGAGACATGCCGAGCATTTCTCCAACTGTTTGATCATATGCTCCACTACGCTAACCTTTCTAAAGTTCAAGGGGCTATGACATACGAAAATGTGACCCACCTTTCGCCGTGCATTCTCTGGAATTCGTCTTTGAGATATTTGAATGAGGGTCGTAGATCCGGATTCTCATGCATGCATGCCTCCAGAATGGAGAGATAATCTGGCGAAAATTCTTCGCCCTTAATCTATTAGAAATAAACAATGAAAAATTAATCCATCAAAATATTTTACCTCTGGTCTAAATGGGGGAGATTCCTTTGAAGCCACTCTTGCGATAATTTCCTCAGCTGGAATGTCATTTCGTCCATAGGGTTCACATTGGTATAGCACCTGATGCGAAGCGATGGCGAATGAATAGATATCTCCAGCCCTGGTTCCTTCATGAGCATTTTCACAATCCCGTAATAGCTCTGGAGCCATCCAAAGTTTATCTAATAAATTGTAATTAAATACTAATTCAAGCTGCAAGTGAAGGGAGACAGATTTCATGCAGGTTTGTAGAGGTATTGTACCAATAATAACTTATTCTGCGAAGACTCCTACTCAGATCCAGCCAAGGAGGCTTTCAACCTGTTCTCATTCAATCTATTAACTAGATTATATTTCGAAGCTACAACTCAATAAGTATAGGATGTCCGCTTGGGATCTCAGAAACCAAACGAAATGGCCGTCAGTAGAAAATTGCTGTTATCATCTTGACAGCTACTCTCGACTGAACGGAAGAGAAATAACAAACATCTAGGCTAATGAATACGTATGACCCAACTGGTCTTTTATTTCACTCTCCTTCTATCACACCTGACTTTTCATTTAAATGCGTACTTCTTAGACAATTTTACATGTCTTACCCTCCGTTTCAATTTTGGGCTGCAAATCCATTAACGAGTAGAACATGGGAATCCCAAATCCAGTGATCTTCAAGATCCATCTCGCGGATATTACGCAGTTGGTTGCTTTTAGACAGCCATGTACTTTTATGCTCGAGGAATGCAAATATTCCATACCCTGAAAATTCGAATTATCACTTCATGTGTTATTAAGATATCTTCTTCCTATGTGGGTAAACATACCTGTACAAGATCAGCTATTAGGGAAAATTTGAAGATGTGATCCATGTTAATTCTTTGATTCCGTATTATATCCTGAAATAAAAAAAATTCGAAATTTCGTATAATGATCAGCCGTTTATTTTGCAAACTACTGGAATCAAAATTTTGCTCAAAATGTTTGTTTTTAATCTTTTTTGCGATTCGATTTCATCAAATTCAAATTTTCCCTATTATCCCAAATATCAGTATCAAGCTTCGAGAACAAGTTATTTAAACCTTAGTCGCTTATTGGCCGCTTGTCTTTGTTATTCATCACCCTATATTGATAACTGGCTGCAAGTGTATCTGGAGCTACTGAGGTTAAGAGTAATTTATACACTCCTTTGTTTTATCGCGTTTCGAGGGATTGCAATAAGGCCAGCTCCAATCATTAAATTGACAGTGACCTTTTCAATCACACAGCCTAGTAATTCTACCCCTTCTATGTTTTAATATCTTTTGATTGATAGGTACTCAGTGTAACCGAATAATTTTAGTGTTCTGTGGTGCAATGGAAACATTAAACACATTCCACCAATCGTTTGCTGACTCGTCTTAAACCACTTATGAACGCCTTAGCGATATTGATGAACAACTCCTCCCCCTCCCTCTCCCCCACCCCTCCCCCACCCTTCTAATTCATAGGAGAAAGTGATTGATATTAGAAATTTATGGTGAGGAATTTATTGAAATACTGAATTTAATTACGTACTTTGATCATCACAACGTATTTCAGTATAAAACCATAGTGTATAATGGCCCTAATTTTAGCAATAAAACCATCTTAAAAGCCCAACCAAATTAAAATAAATGCCATTCCATGAAGTAATCATCTTCTTTAGACAAACAGGCTATAACAATTATATACACCCTGGACAACTGAGACCGCATGAGGGAAGAAAAGAGGAGGGAGTGGGAATAGGAATTGGGATGAAGGAGGAAAGATGCAAGCACTGAGCGAGGGTTACTCGGGATGTCAGAAAGTGGTGGAAAAAGGTACTTTTATTGGGGTTGCCTGGCATTGTACTACGCGTGAGAAGATCTATGAGTTGCATACTAGAACACCTGTTAGTATATGCCATCTCGCCACTTTTGTGGTTATTTTCTCACTAGGTGACCGATTATTTCCAATTACTCTCAATCTACTTGGATAAATTTGTTCCCTTAATTTAAAGAATGTTGTTTGAGCTTCGGACTTTTTAACTCTTTCCATCTAGCTCTAAGCGCAACAATAGGCAGTGAGTAAGCGCAGTGAGCGTTTAGTAATGCCACACAGATCAACCAGATTATAAGGGTGACGTGAGTTATGCTGGGAGCATCTTATAATATGGATAAATATGTTGAAAATCAATTAAAAATCACAAACCTGCAGAGAACCGCGCTGGCAAAAATCGTAAACAAAGCTGAACTTGTCAGCAATCAAACAGCAGCCCACAAATGTGTTGATATTTAAATGTCGAAGTTCTCTCAAGCTATCCAAATATTGAGTCATTTTACCATGCCATGGAAAGCGAGGGACTCCAAGTTGTTTAATATACACGGGATCTTCCTTAAATTTGGATTGAATTATTGAAAGGACAAAAGAGAAAGGATTAAAATAATTCAAGTTTGCCCACGTCTAAATAGACAAAACCTGTAGGACACGTGTGAATTGGAATATGGCCAGTATATTCTCCTTGACAAAAGCCATTCTCATTCATCTATTAAAAATTCTAATAAGGAACTGGATTTACGCACATTTTCACATGGTGATGTCAAATCATCATCTTTAAGCGTGAAATCTTCCTCAAAGTAAATCAGTCTTAACGATGTCTTGCTTCTCCTTTTCCTTGAAAGCCATCTTCCAATTTATTCCTTGAAGGTATCACCTTGATTAGTCTTACCTGTGGGCATAAAGTACGCATGCATACAATATTAGAGCGTACAAGAAGGAGGTGAAAAAGATTACCCAGACAAAGCGCATTGAAACTGAAGATGGAAAAGATTAGATAATATGTGAATACCTACAGAAGTCGCATGCAACTGCAAGACATCGATATTTCGAAGGACCTTTTCCATCTCCCGGCCATTTCATATCAGCCAATTTCCAAGGGAGGATTTGAGGATATTTTATAACATCAATTTGATAGAAGATATCATTAAAATCACTCCTATTCGTACTTTCCAAGGTATTTTCTGTGACTTTTGGTGTGAGTGCAAAGAAGAGCATTTCATATATACCCTCCAAATTTATGTTTTGGTCTATTTTGTACGTGAATGTTATATTCGGCACAGTAGGTACATGGAGTATTTTATGATACTTTAGAGCTTTAAAAAGACCCGTGGCCGACATGAGGTTTCCATCACCAGCTTCCAGGTTGATCTGGACCAAGCGCATAGCCACTGCCGCTGCATTTGCTACCGCAATATTAATCCTCTATAAAGTATTCAAAACATGGTTATTGTCGAACAATTTTTAATAAACAATTTCTCCTAAAGAGAGGTGTCTATGAACACGTGACAATGTGATGAATTTAGAAAAGAGAACCAAGAGGTTCTACCAATCGTAGAGGGAGAGACCGTTGATTGATTAGGCTTATTGGGAACAGAGAGAAAGTTTAAGGACAGTGGAGACTGTGTGTGTGGTTCTGGGGTGGATGAAGCTTGCGTATCAGTGCTCCTAAATGCTTTATTGTGTATGTAGCGGTATGCTTCATGAAACTCTATGGGAGAGTACGCCACCGTATACACAAGGCACGACAATTTGCATGAGTAATGGCGTCGCAAATGTATTTCAATAGAGTAGGAGACAAGGTCGATCTCTGAAGTCAAGATAAGAAACGTCGCTATAAGGAATAAGGTACCGTACATAATACTCTTCCACGAGACCGAAGGTGGTTATGGAGACGAGATGTCGAGGGCTAATTAAGTTGAGAAAGGATGAGAGAATTAGAAGCTGGAAGATGAGATAAAATTGAAATCCATTATGATTGATGTATGGGAAAATTTGCTCTGAATTCGGATTTTGAAGGATAAATGATGATGGTGAATGTTTAACAGACTTTTGTTTAAAGTGGATATATAGGTAATATAGAAGTTAAATTCCAGTGCGATCAAGACTAATAGACAGGAAAAGAGCGTAAAGTTAATAAAACTTTCCAATAGAATGTTTAATAACTTTTGTTTTAGGTAGTTGAAATGCTTTTAAATTTCCTATAGAACTTTCCAATCAGCGGACCGTGTTTTAGCAATTTTGTTCTGCGGTGATGAATAAAGGAAAGTTGAAGAGAGTCAAATCAGTTAGACTTTGTAGTCTCAAGGTCAATTCAAGCTGTCTATTCATGGTTTATAACGATGAATCACATGGAAGTCAAAGTGAAAAATATAGAAAACTGTTAAAAGCCCATATGTGAATCACGATAGCAGATAAATAAATACGTACCTCCTGATAAATATATGAATTGTCATCATACAATGTGCCGAAAGGAAGGACATTCAGAATAATGAGGGATCGTCCAGCAGATAGAGTTGGCGGGGCAACAGATAAGACTGCTCGCCAATTGCGTAGGGAGTCATAAGTAAACATATCTGTGGGGTTAGTCTGAATTATAGCTATTGAGCCCGCCTTCACACCGTGCACATTCTGAGCTCCAATCAGGAATTCGACAGCGAGAGTTGGATTTGCCATTATTACCACAGCTAAATGATTTCATAAGAATTGAATAACTGAATAGCATACCATCTAAGTAGTCCTCAAACTTCGATAACAAGCTGGTGAAATTCATACCGAAATAAATTGGCTGATTTTGATGAATTATAATAGCCCATTGTTCGAGTTTTACAGTGATCAACGGAATTGGAATTGATCGCATCAAATCACCAAGATTTCCATATTTATAAGAGAGTGGTTCATAGAATATAGCTATGTTTCTCCATCCCTTGGTGATGAGATAAGCACGAAGGCCACGTAGGATATTTACATGTGAAGGTACTATGGCAACCGCGGATATTGGTGTGGTGAGCTGCGAGGAGGTGCTATCAGCCAGATGAGTGTTAAACACAGCGTTGTGCCCAATGAGGGGACAAAAGTAGGAGATTTGGTAAAGTTGCTGATGTCGGGTTTCCTCTGGAGAACCGCCGCTTATCCAAGCGTTCACCAAATTGCAATCACGTTGGTGGGGCGGTCCAAGAAAAACAGTATATCCTTCATTGATGGACGCTTTGGCCTTTGGATTTAATTAAAATATATATTATTATTTCGATCACTAATAAAATTAATAACAGCGTTCACATTCTTTTGAGAAAATTTAGAGGAGAATACTATTTTACCGTTTCATCTTTTAATGTTAAAGCTCCCTTTCACTGAGGTTGTGGGAAAATATTCACCTTTTAAATGAATAAATTTGAAGTTTTTGTGTTTACGTTGTACAGTTCACCACTGAACAGGATTACACTCTTTCGTTTCAAGTGGAGGTTTCTGGAATTCTCTCCCTTTCTTAATTCTAAGATTGCTAGCTTGTGGAATATTTCGAACTCTATCTATGGCTAGAGGAGTAACTTAATGTTTTGTCTCTGATAGGAAAATCGATTTCTATTTCTCTCCCTGCAGTAACCAGACTTAACCAATGGAATTGGTCATTCCACTCAATGCGCAAGGAATCAGTGATCGTAGACTTTGCTATGGTGTACGTTACTAATGCTATTATTCGTACCCATGACATGGCACAATTCACGTTTTAAGTAACACCAAAGCATCCGAACACGAGGAACGGTCATGTGGCTTGTTAAAGAAATGGTGAGAATAAATTCGGGGCATTGAGAAAGGCTTAATCGGCATTTGATTTTTGCTTCAAGGTTGTGTGCTTGTTACACCGATGTCCTCGTGTTCTAATTTCTTCAGGTTCACATATCAGGATGTTTTTCCTCTTAATATCTGGGACAAAAACAGGCAGTCGGTGACTCATCAAAGGAACTTCGTATTTGCATTACTCCCCCTCTCTCCTGTCCCATATGGAGGTCGGGAAGCGCGCTTTGTCCTACTTTGGTATTCACGAACTCTTTTCCATAACGACCTTCCCCAACCCTTAACTCTATAAGTCTGCTCGTTAACACTATCAAACTAATCCCAAAGGTTCATTCCTATAGGTCTATCAATTTAATAGACGTATCGGCTTACGTTCTAAGACTACTGGGCACAGGGGAGCTTAGTACTAACCCGGTTAACAGTAGGAAGGGCTACATTGTGCCGCAACACAGAACTTATCAATCGGATTATTGACAATCGTGTTTGTTCCGACTATTAAATCACGTTAAACAATTACGACCATGTAAGAATGAGTACTATGCTTATAATTTTTTAGACTTTGGACAATTAGCTAGAAGACTAATTGGAACTTAATTTTTTTGGAAAGTGACTTATTCACTAAGTAAATATCGTATTACTCAAATAGAAATTTAACAAATAAGACTCTCAATATTTTTCATGTTCCCCTCCTCGAACACTTTGTCCTGGCGTGGTTTATAATAATATTACTAATTAATGAGTAGTTAAACCTTGCCAAAGCAATTCTATCACGAGTGTAAATTTTCCAAACTTTGAGCACGAAAAAGTTACCTTGATATCCTTAAGGTACTTAGCAAGAAGAAGCGATCTGTCCTCTTCTTGTATGGAACACCCGGGAATCCTTGCACCATGGAGGTTGGCAAAAAAACTTGTCTTATTGCTAGGGGGTACCAAGGAGCGAACATAGCTGATGGCTCTGATGACACTTCGCTCAAAATCGTACAGACCCCATTTATCTGAACAATTGGATGATGTTTCCAAGTGGTAAATATTCAGCAGTAGTCGCTCATCCATGTCCATAATATTCTTCTCCGATTGTAAAAGACCAAGGCAGGTTCCCAAGAAGAAGATAGAGATTATGTTATTCATCAGCATCTTTACGTTTCCTTACACATTGCCAATATGGAAAAACACAGTGATGTTTTTTGAAATAATAACAAAATTGACTTTAAATGATTGGCAAATAACCAACTCACAGAACTTTTAATGGCTAGTAGTAAGAGACGAATCAAGGATTACTTAGTGGATTTCATCCAACTGCAATTAAGTTTCAATACGGAATCTCTCATAAAACGTCCACTCATTTTAAAATGGTTATCTAAATTCTTTAAAAAAACATTAGATTAATTGTTTCATTTATATGGTATAAAACAGATATGATAAATTAAGCAAATAAGTGTGGATTTCTAACTTAGGGGAAGAAGTAAGGCCTATGATTGAGCAGAGGAATGGGGTGAGGATACCGCTAGGAAAAAAAGTATGGATTTTACCCATTGACATGAATCCTTTCGACTACTTGAGCCTTCAACGACGTTGTTTAATATTCATGGATATTTCTGCTGTGATCTAACAATCACTTTAAAGAGATCTAGCACTTAGTTTATATGTAGTGGTTAACATAGGCACCTTATGTTAGTCTCGTTGGAGATTCTGCTGTTACAGTACGGTATTTACGGTATTATTAGCTTTGGTCAATTTACTACCTCACTTTCATGGGCTATTTGTTCTTTTTAGATGCACCACCGAAGCTCAGATGTTCCTGTGCTACTTATTATTCTTACACTCCGTGTCAAACCTTTTCATTGCTACATTGGTTGCCGTGATGAATTGGAGTGTGTTTTAAACACTGATATGTCCTACCCTTTCAAAAAGATCTTAAACTTACATCATTCGGAGCAGATTTTCGTTGCGCGCTTTCAAGAACCTACTTTCAGCACGAGTATAAAATGTCTATTAACGAAGTCTGGAACAAAGTAAATTAAGACGTATAAACACAACTTATCAAGATGGACATGGTTTAAATATTGCTGTCAGTTCATAAAGAAATATTACAATAGCAGCCGTAAGGAAACATGCGAAACTTTTGGTAAGTGACAATAAGTTAGATGAACTGGCTGAACTTATTACGAAATTAAAATTGAAGGAGGTGACTGGGGAAAACATGCGTCAATAAATGATGATGGCGAAATATTTTTAGTAGTATAGGGAGCTATTTGAGTAGTTCTTTAGGAGACAGAATATCCAAGAGGAGGTGCAGTAAAAGAAACAAGACGAGAAACAGATGAGTTTGCGAGTGAAATTTTAAGCTGTGGCAGAATGTGCGTATGAGGTGAGTGGAGGTCACATACATCAAGAAATTGTGTCGTCTGGGTTATAAGGGGTGAGTGTGCGTGTGTGTGTGGGGAGTGGGGGAGAAGGGTGGAGTGAGAGAATAATAAAGAATACACAGGAGCGCACAAACTATAGGTTAAATAACCAAGCCAACAAGGGAGATTTACTAGCCTTATATAAGCAAGTGAAATGGAAAGAGATGTCAAAGCACTTTCGTAGGCAAGTAAAACTTACACCAGATCAGTGTCTTGTTGTCAAATATACTTTAAAATATATAATACACAACAGGGTTCTCATGGCGGTGAACCCTCTTATGCAATTTTTAAATCCTACGGCCTTGAAGCTATGATCTAGACAACATTAATTGTATAATATAAGGCATTTTAAAGGACGAAGACTTGAATCATCTTAATAGTATCATGATCTGTAGTGTATATAAAAGTAATGAACTTATAGAATCCCTCTAAAACATTTTAATTTCACTCTTAAATGTGCTATTAGCAGCAAATTATAATGAAGAATTCTTTTCATTCCTTTAATGTTTAGTTGTCAATGTGCGATTCACTTGAGAACATTTAGTTTCTTCATTTGAACCACAGCTGTGTTTTTCATACGAAGTCAACTCCTTACGAATTTACATTTCTGTTTATTTTGCGTTTATAATGATACGCTTTTAAATAAATCTGTTGTGTTATTGATGGATCATTGTGCGTTTTCAAAATTCAATATTCAATATGGCAGCTAACCCTTTTAGCTATAATATATTTGGTTATTAGCATGTAACAATCAGCAATCAACAAATAAAACAAGCTGGATCGGATTTACTTTTCTAGCTTGTTAATACAGAAGATGATGCGACTTATATGCAACTGCACAGAGCAGAGGTTACAATCAATTTTCTACTTATAAGCTTACATGAACTCCAGACTCAAAGTGTTCTGTCCATTGCCATTCCATAATTATAAAGTAAATCTTATGGACACAACTTCTATACGAACTATTGAATGAAAGTGAGACAGTCAAATGGGTTTTAAGACTGATAGTCTCTAATGATAATATTTGATCCAATGTAGATGATCATTCTATGATTTCGGAGCCTAAATAATAAAAGGTGGCATTAGAATTTTTAAAATTTGTTCCAAGGCATTGTAAAAGTTTAGTCAAATACAATTTTAGATAAATCTCAGTGTATAATGTTCAAATACCAGAATGCCATTTTAATTATCAAAGTCAAACATTTGATTATGGCCTTATATAAATAATGTGGACAGAGAGAGATAAAAAAGTAATTAATCCCCCCATTAACTATAAGTTACTAAACTGGTGTATATATCTGTGCTTAGCGTGGCAAATAAATTGCGCATGCTAAATGAAATGTTTAAAAGTACTATATTAATATTAGTCAACATAAGTGTTTCAACAGGTTAAAACATTTGCGCAGGATTTGGTTGTGGTTTACTGGCTGGCTGGTTTGCTTGTCCTTTGCCTGCTGTTGCCCATCTGAAATTTTTAGGATGTAAGTTAAACAGCTGAATTTAATACAAAATAGTTTTCAAAGTTTTTTTTTGATTTATAAATTACAGTTCAAGATTTTCAATGTGTCATTTAATCCCTTTACTTTGGTATATGACTCTATTTATTTCAGAGTGGCAGCCTTTATTGTTTTCTATATAATATACTTATTGTAATTTCTTCCGACCTGTGAGTATTACATAATTTTAAAGGGTTGTAATTGTAATTTTCTGATTTTTTATTCGCATTCTAATTGTATTACCCGCATTGTCTTGCATCAGCGTTACTTGGAAACACTTTAGGGAAAATATAGTGGAACCAAGTGATCGAATTCTGAACAGTACAGTTGTTTACTGCCCAAGATGCCCGTGCATTATTTACCGGCCACTTACCGCTTTTTCTACCAAAGGCGAGGTAAGCTCTTCCAATTTTTTGTTTTTTCTCATGTTAACACGTAATTCACCTTCCTGTTATATTTAAGCAAGAAGGCACCTCAACTTTTCGTTTCTGTTCGTTTTATTTTTGTGTTCGAATAGTCGAGCTTTTACATTTTATTGATCCTTTAGTTATTCGTCTGGTATTAATCCAATTGACTTTAATCTTTTATCTAAATACAATATAGTCAAGTGTGTTTTAACTTGACATAGGGAAACCATTCTTGACTCGCTTTTATGGGAAGCACATATCTGGCAATCTTCTTGCTCGCCAAAATTCATCACTACGACTATTCATTGATGTTACTGGCCATTTGTCTTAATCGCAGTTGCGGATGACTGGTCATTTCTTGTTGGTCACCCTAAGTTTTTTCCTAAGTATGGTTTTTTATGTGGACAATTATCCTACTTATTTTTTTAAGTAGTCGTTTATGTGCCTCAATAATTTTTTCGATGATTGATAAACAACCTTTCATCACGTTTCCTCTGTTTTCATACAATTAACCTCAATAGGGTAAATAAGAATTATCTGTAGTAACATTCTCTTAATTAAATTAACGTTTTTGGTTGGGATAAAATTTTGTTCTCAATAAACCGCACCTTGGTATTCTTCGATTGGTTATACCATTCATACGGTTTTCCAATCTGATCAGTGGTATTAGTGTAATATCTTGACTTGAGTTCTACGAAGTTTTGCTCTTTATTAGTACAGCATCAGCTGATGTGTTTGTTTCTTGTTTCATCGGCTAAGTTTCATAGAGAAAATGTCTTTCTTCTAGCATAAGTAGGTCTAATGCTTATCACTTTAGTGGACACGCATTGAAGACTTCCATTAAACTATTGAACATTAGCTTTCTACGTTAAAACATTTTTAGAATGACGTGAATTTAGAAAGTGAGTAATGTCATATTCTTCTTAGAGTTTTCTTGATTTGAGGCACTTTACGAATTGGAAGTTGCAGTAGAAATGCGTATCTCAATTTTTTTTGTATAATTCTCAGTATCACGCATTTTACAAGTCAAAAAATATTCTTCCAGTAGTAGGTTAAAGCACACATCACAGGCTTATATGATTAGATTTAATCGAATCCTACCTCTTTCCCTGTTGATTGTTTGATTGATGTGATTAGGGAATAAAAATTATCGGCGAGATGGAGATAGGCAAAGCTTTCTCCCTTCTATCATGATTGGTTTGGAGGTTTTCAAGTACACTGCCTAGTACTGAGGTGTACATTCTCGAATTAATTTTTGATTAAATCGCCTCTTGGTTAAATTGTTTTGTCGCCCCGATTAGCACGAGAGGAAGAGAAGCAAAACAAGAAATCTTCAGCCTTATTAATTACTCTGTTAAAATTGGTGCTGATGAGAGCAGAATGATATGAAATTGAAATAACCCTCCAGAAATTAGTTGTTTTCTTCGAACAGATAATTATTTTGAATTGTCAGATATATATCGTCTTAAAATGGATTAATTGTAGTTGTCATCAGAAATAGAATTCTTTTCGCCAGAATAATCTTTGTTATTTATTACTTATTCATTTTAATTCTCCGTCTACTTCACCACAAACGAGATAGTGGAGACTAAGACGGTACCTTAAACCTTGTAACAGGAGATAGCCACTGAGGATTTCACCTAGTTAAGGTTCAAATTGTGGAGATTAGACAACTTAGGGGAAGAAAAATGAGCCAACTAGAACAGAGTGACTCACAATCTTAGTAATTAAGAATCGATAAATTGTTTATTACCATAAAACTTAGTTAACAGGGGAGGTCTTACCGCAAGGTTATCTAAGTTTCATTTTGATTCGTCGTTAAGTTTATTTCTTTTTATTCAGAGTCGTTTTCATGAATAAATGGCAATTTTAATTCTAAATAAGAGAACATTTTTACCCTACTAATTATATGCATATCATCTTTTCTCTCTCTACGCTACTTCGTCTGATTGCTATTGAATAGGTTTTCCCTCATTAACTCTGGCAATCTATTTCTTTTTCTCTTTATTTCTGCTGCAACGAAAACAAAGTTCTTTTTATAAGGGTTAGCGTTTTGCAATCTGCAGTTTAATCGATTACATTCATATGTCTATTATTCTTAATATGCTCGAGATCTTATCGGACATTTTTCGCCTGCAAGTGAATCCTCCTAGTAATGACTCCATTATTTCTAATTTTATAGTTTCCACTTCCGATTATCGCCAGAAAGTCAGAACTCCTTCAGCATGGTGACTCATTTCCTCGTCAGATGGAGACGGAATTCTGGACAGTGAAAAATATGACGGATTTTGAGAATGTGGGGTTTTGCTTCGCCGTGGACAATATCAAATATTTGATCTGTGCTGACTGTGAGATTGGACCGCTGGGATATCACGATATGAAAACTGCCACCGAGGGTAAACCCCTTTTTCATATTTGTGCGTCGAGGGTTCGAACATCTTTGATTCCCAAGGAGAAAGATGGAGAAAATCTAGTAACTGAGCCCGAAACGAGTCCTGTGAATGTCCCCGCTTCTTAAATTGAATTAAAGCTGATTACTTTTATAACAGTAATTGTTCTTTGAAACATCTCTTTCATTCGTTGATTGGCTTTGAATTTGGGATGATCATTTTAAAGCACACCTTCGGTAACGCAAGGATAGTGGTTGCATGCCCAATTTCTAGTGTCATTATGTCCTTTGTGTGTGTGTCTTTGTTTTCTTTGATATTGTTTCAGACATGAGAGGTAAATGACTTAAATATGAATTAAAAGTAGCTGATTTGGACTCCTATCATGCATTTTCTCATTTCTTTAACATGTGCCAAAATATACTTGTTTCAAATTCGTTGAAATAGTCCGTTGGAACCTTAACATTGATCATTGTTAACAAAACGAAATCGTCACAAAAAACGGAATAAGAACGAGGTTTTAATCCCATTCTGTAGGAGAAGTTAATTATTTTTGTATCAATGTTACTATTGCTTAAATTGTTGGATTTGATGCATTTATGAGCTCAGTTTAAAAGATAAAGCAAAATTTTACAAGTAATTTAGGATTTTTTTACGAAGAGGAGAGTTAGATCATATACCGCGATTCACTGAAAGTTATGCGAACTGGAAGGTGGGATCAGTAATTGCAGCAGTTATATATTTGAAATTAATTGCGCTATTTCCACTTTCGAGAAAGTCTGTTTCCATTCTGGACACGCAAATATCTTGACCTTTTTAAAGTTTCGCTTTTGAGAGAACCGAATGCAATTTGTTTCTCTCGAATACGTTTTTTAGATTTTCTTTTTACTTTTGTTAAATTTGAGGGAAATTATCAGTATGACATGCAAAAGGATAGAATGAAATGACTTTTAGAAATGGAGACCTTTATTTCTAAGCTATACGATTTCTGGAATTTCAAAAAATAAGAGCATTATTTTAAAATGTAAACACCGAGTTGCATTGATCTTGAGAGGTTGGCCTTCTGCTGCTCCTGATTACTGAAATTGATTATTTCATTGGATGTACGTCGATGAGCCTCGATCTAGTTACATCTTACTCAGCATATGCACACTTTGATCCCTGCATCAACGGCATAATTTGAAATGCATTTATTTTCTTTCGTTTAAATAATACACTTTATCAAGGCATTATTATGAAGGGAATTAAATTTTGAAGTGAAAATCTCGTATTCTATCTTTTGTCACCTCCATAGAAGATAACATAATTGGTGGCATCTTATTTCCACCAAGTTACTCTGGGATTGAAGAAGATAATTTTGCAATGAAATGGCGTAAAAAACGGCCCATTTTAAATAATTAAACAATTAAGTTAAAACTGACAAATTTGATGTTTTCAAAAGGCAATTTTCACATACACTTTCTTACTCAAGATGACAAAGGTAAGTACACTTCTTCAGGCTTATATGGATTTTCAAATCTTTAAAATAATAAAAACCAGACACAGTCTTATAATTCTCTTTGTGTATTGTTAAAATGGATTAAAAGTTCTGGAAAAAGAAATAAAAATTAAATCAAGCGATTTGGCCTTCCGAGATTTTCTTAAAATCTGACCAATATATTTACCCAGACTAGGTGAACTCTTGGTTACACCTCTTCTATCTTGTTTCACTTTCGGTAAATATAAGCGAAAGTAGGAGGAACCCAACTTAGCCAATGTCCTTAAATAAAAAGAGAGACGCTGTCAATAATCTTTTTCTAATAAAGGAGAACAATAAACAGTTCGTGGCCACAAAAATGGAAAGTTGACTAATTTGAGCTATAAAAATATTGTGCAACAGAGGTTGCTGTTGTTGAGAAATAAGCCATAAGCAACGCGTTGGAAGGCTTGATATCTGGAAGTGAAAACCGCATTTAGATAAATAAGAGGCGAAATTGGTGATAGATTTTAATGCAGTTTGCACTATCTTCTTGAAATTCAACAGAGTTTATTGATTGGTAAAAGGGGGGTGGGGTGGGGTGGGGGAGGGGGGGATATGGAGAATTTTTTAGAATATGCAAAACCGATTACTTTGGTGAAGTGAAAATGAAGTCAGTGCGGTTTTGACCTAGTATATTCGTCACAAATTTCCTTCATGAGGTTTTCGCTTTATCGCTTTCTCAAGTTCTTCTGAGCAAGTCTCTTCCTTCCCTTGAGGACTTTAGAATATTACATTCGCATAATTATTTCGAATTTAAGGCTTCTCAACAAAATAAGGAAAAATAACTACATGACTAAGAACGTAATAACCAAGTATTGCTGTTTAAAAGAGGTAAATAATGTAGGCATGCAGAAAAACCCGGTGCTCGATGCATTAGAACCCTGTGGGGACACAACTTCAGCATGACTAATGCAGAATCAATGACCAATACCAATACGATTAATCAATGGACAATTCCAGTACACGATTATCCGACCAATCAATGATCCAAGTTATATGAGGTCATCATATCATAAAGTGTACTTAATGACTACGTTCCACGTCATACGTACACATAGCGCATTACACTTCACGCTATGCATGTCTAGAATAAACGCGTTCTCTGGATACCTCTGTCTCTTCTCAGCTTTGCAATAGCTAAGCTAATTCCGGTGGTCTCACGGACTAGGAGAAACTGCCACTGAGGTTTCTGAGTACAGTCAGGCTTAGATAGGTAGCTAATCCGCTACAACCAGAGATCCATACATACCACTGCTTAATTTGTATAAATGGACTAATTATCGGCAATTTATTTATATACTTACAAAATATTTTTTTTATAATTTACAGATATTCCTTTGGATAATGTTTGTCTTGTATAAAACATCAGTCAGAATGAATAAATATTCAAGACTTCCCAAACTGCTTAATATTACGAACTTTAAACGGGTTGGCTTTAGTTTTAGTGTTTTAAACATTTCTTACGATTTCTTATGATTTTCAATGTATAATATGCCCTCTAGAAAATGTAAACCTAATAGATCGTCATGGAACTACATTTCTTCTAATAAAATTAGTGCAATTTGGAACGATTCTTGTTCGTAAATTTAATTTCGCTTGTCAAATAAAAGATTAATCAGAGAATTAATAAGTTAATATTAGTTTTGAGTGTTGTCGCAATTGGGTAATGCTGATGCGGTGAAAAATGAGATCATCTCAACTTCTTAGATATATATTAAGAGAACCAACGGGGACTCGCTCAGGTTACAAACAAATTATTGATTTAAATTTGTGTCCGGATACAGCAAAGGAATAAAAATAGCAACTTTTTTTCTTAGTTGGCAAATTGTTCAAATTATTTTTGGACGAATCTAATTTAATTATAAAGCAAAGAAATGCTCAACCCTCCAAGGCAAAGAGAGAACAAGTCATGCAGATATTGCGCCTTGTTTTCTTTGGCAAGGTCTTGAACACCTGTCGGACCACTAAAGTCATTCCTGAAATCTATGGTCAATTGCTTACAGTCCGCCGATACCAATTTTGGTTTACAGGATTTCAATAGTTGAAAAGGAATAACATGATGCCCAAAAGTGAGGAGGAGCTAAAATCATAAATATATCGTATTCAAATCCATGGTTGAATTAAAATTTATTCAACTATGGAAGACTCATCACTGAAACTCCAATGTCCATGCAAACTGCATAATTATACTTGAAGCCAATGATTAGATTGAATAAGATAGAAATTTGGGTACTACCGCATTAATATGTTAGTCTAGTAAAGATAATCTAAGAACTACCTGAATTCATCATTTTCCACGGACTTGTTTGTATTAGTGGGAATACACACTGCGTGGCTCTAAATCAAACCTCCATAACATCCTCTAAACCAAGCCCGGATTGACCCTTCGGAAACTTCTTTTATGCATTGGACGAACGTGAGTGGAATGACCAATTACGAATTGTCAAATCCCAGTGAACCAGTGATAGCCGAAGTCTCTTGTTAATAATCTTAAGAAGACAAAAACAGAAAGTCAAAGGATAGCTTTTAGGTTTACCTGAGAGAAAGGAGATTATTCTTCGACATGATGATTTCCGTTCTTACAATAAAGTGAGAAATCTAATTGGGAGGTTCTACCACGCCCGCCGCATTTATCAGACATCGTATCACCCAATTATCGTCTTTATAGGTACATGGAGAATACTCCAGGTGTAAATGATTTCGAAGAGTTAGTGAAGTCAGAATTCAACTGAACAAGAAAGACATAAAAAACCACAAGCGCAAATGTTTGAAGAAATTATACTATATTGTAGTATACACATAATTTGAAATAAATTATTCGTCATGCTATTTTTAAAGTCCGCAATTTCTCATTGGTGTTTATAATACGTACAAACTATCGGTAACATCCTAATGGGTTTCTGAGCTATTTTCTAGTCGTCTTTGGTACTCTTTTGTAAACGAAAAAGATCTTTCTCTCTTAAAGTAAGCGAAGAATTGCCGCAATGTATACTCAATAATTTACGTGAAGTCCAAAATTTGAAAAGTTGCAAAAATATTTTTTTTCAATTTGTAATAAATTTTTGGATACAAATTTATGGACAAATAAGCTAGTTATACGAGCCATGAAAATAAGTTACCAGCGTATATTAAGGATGATTGATATGTGATTAGCAATTAGCAATTTTACTAATTAAACAGAGAATATTACATACTCTCCTAGGACTTAGGTAAAAATTCTGTAGTTTTGAGTGTTGGCTGATAGTTTCCGACCAACTTACAGTAGTATTCTCTATTTCACCTGGTGCCAATAATTTGGCATAGTCTTGCGTTTTCAAGATCTCTGCGGTTCAACTTGAATAAATTAAACAAAACAGGTAATATTAAGATTGAAACAGAAATTGACAAAATCAATAAGAAGTAGATTGGCTTAGTTTTGGAAAGCTTACCTTGCTCCTTCAACTGATGTGTGTAGCGTCTCGAACTTAATGAAAACGCGGTGATTTATTCGATGTCATGAGCTTATTTACAGTGGAAATCTGATGCATGTTTTTAAAGCTTGACTTGTTCTTTAAAAAATTTAATATATATGACTATTTATGACTATTTAGATTTAAAGATAAACTTAAACAAAATGTACTGTATCGATGCACAAGATTAAATCCTACTAAATCTTATTGTGGAGAATTTTCTTCCCTAAAATAACATGTATACTTCATGGAAAGGTTTACTGTGTGCGAATTTAATTCACATTGTCAACTTGCGTCTTAGAGTCTATTGAAAAATTTTGAAATGTTGCTTACTTTTGACAAAAATTAAAAACTGAGATACTATAACCGCAATGGTTAAGTTTAATAAACTTCGAATTTGATAAAAAGTAAACAATTGCTGGTAATTCAGGCTTGTCAGCATTGGTTTTTCTGAATAGCATATCAAATATTCCTTCGAGTTTGAAGTCATTTTTTATTAATAAAAGAAGCAGTTTACTACAAATGCGTAAAAATAATCACAGTTTAATTATCGAAACTAGCGAATTGCATTTTATTATGTTTAAAATGTAAAATATTCACTGAAACTAAAATTTTTGAAAACTGTAGAAATAAAGTCATAGCTGTGTCTTAATGAGAATATTAATATTCCTTTAATATAGCGTTTTCCTTGAGAGTGAAAGAGAGAGACAGGGTAGGAAAGAAATTACATTAATCGCTGTACTTGAAGCAAAGATGACTAGAAGATAGAAGAGAAATCCATCAAAAAATAGCGATGAGGAAGGAAGACACAATTAAGGGAGAAAAATACAAGTTCCTGATTCGTTTCTCATTAAATACTATTTCAGTTGCGCTTTATAGCTTTCGGAAAAAAGCGTGAGATGAATCCAAGCAAATAATCGAGCAGAACCAGAACTAAAACTGACCTCATTGAAAAAACGTTCAGAATTTCAATTTTCATTCCAAGCTCCATGGGTTTTGAATTTCGCTTAGACGTAAATACTAATCTTGATGAATTAATGAATGATTATTGTTTAGTGTGAAGTTAAACAGCAGAAGATGAAATAATATTTAAGAAATACATTTTGTTAAAACAAAGAAATGTTCATTTTGTGCGCTCAACAAAATTTTAACACCAGCGATTTGAAAATTTTCGCCTGAAAATGGAAATAAAATTTCACATTTTATTTGCATTTTAGCAGAAAAACAAAATTTAATAGATCTGAAATTAAAGCAAAGGCAAATTTTTGCACATTTAAACTAAAAAATACTTATTTTAATTTATATATCACAAATATATTACGTATAGCGTAGATAATACCTCATGGCCAATCTGAATAAACTCGAAAATAGTAATATGGTCGACTTTCTAAAATGAGTTGCTCATAGGGTTTAAGCATACTTCATCTGACTAAATTGAATCTAACGGAAAACAGGTGATTTTGAGATACTCTTCTTAAGTTACAGATGTCGTAATTAGCCATATAATTTAAGGAATAGGACAAATTGATAATATTTTTGAATACAAAAGTACCTTTCCACCGCATGGTGAATATTTCTGGGTAAATTAAGAGGGAAAAACAGGCCAATCTAATCGAGTTAATTAGGCTACAATTCCCCATCTCCTGCCACATTGCACTACTCTATCGGTTCACAAATTCGCAATTAATGAAACTGTCAGAAGAGAATTTGCAGAAACCTATCAACCTCTTCTTCCTCGTCTTGCTGTGATTAATGCAGCTATGTAAGCAAAATTTTACCCTTGGATAACTTTTAAAATTAAATAAAAAATTTATGTGAACGACTGGAGAAAAAAACAAGGAAAAAATTATTTTACATTTGAATTTTTTACTTATCGAATTAATTTGCACACATTTATTTTCCTTGAGATCTGAATTTTCGCCCTAGTATAAGAAACGCTACTTTTAAAATTACGAATTAGAACCTTAAATCATTACGCGCATGTAAATCTGAATTTTCAAATTAAAATACCACAAATTCCGTTAAATTATATTTTGCTACATGTGCGAAAAAATACGGGAAATGTCTTCAAACAACACGCACAGGCTACCAATGTATTTTAAATTCGCCTCTAAGCAAGAAGCTTTAATGATACACGCAGTCTTTTGCAATTAGTTTGGGCTTGTGTGAGACTTTTTTCTCCCGAAATATCCAAAATATTACTTTCTTTAAAATAAACCCAATAAATCTATTTTGACCTGTTTGACATGAATTATTTAGAATGAACCGGGACCACTCTATCGTTTTAAAATAGATAAAATGCGTAAACCTCCCTAACACTTGCAGAAGCATTCAATTTGGGTACGGCATATGCTGCATAGTCTGGATTTGAAGGAAATTTGGAAGTGTTACATCCAATTTGTTACCATTTTACTTTTTACGACTACATCAATGATAAAATTTCAAGTTATTTGACCGTTTTATTTTTTTTAAATGCAAGACAATGACCATGTCCAGTAATCAGAACACTTTAGTATTTATATATCACTAAGCTTAAATAGGTGTTTCTGCATTAAAATCTCCAAAGCCCATTAATCCTTGCCTTCATGCTAACGTGCTTTTATATATGAACATTTAACGCTGAGGTCATGGCCAATTTGCCATCGTCATCAAAGCGCCGTTTGGGATCTGCTAGCATTGTATATGAGCGATAAAGATATAGATGCCAACTGTATTCTGGGTAGTCACAAATAAATTCAATGATATAACGAGATGTGCGGAGAACTCGAAAATTTTTAATGAATGGCCTCGTCTGAGCTTGGCAACAAATCAGTGACTTCAATTTTCGCCATATAGACATTAGTTGAATTCTTAAATATAATTAACTTCGTGAAATTTCAATCACTTGTTAATGAAATAACTCAATTTTATCTGAAGATAATTTTTATTTAGGTAGTTAAATCAATTTTTTATTATTAGTGTCATCGTACTTTTTAAGGAATGACACTTTTAGAGTAGAACGATTCTCATTTAAAATTCCGCACACTCTGAGTTGCCATATTATATCTATTTACCATTTCTAGTGGTTCTTACCTGATTTTTTTCTACTGAAATAGTAAGCATATCAATCTCTTCATTTTAAATCAGAATTATTTATGTATCAAATCAATATTTGGCGCTATGTTAATGTGTTGTATGTATTTCAGCTGTGCTTAACTAGTGATAAACATACAGTATTTCCTTTCAAAAGTACAAGTATGATACAAGTTATATGAATTTAAAAGGGGAATTCTTTGATTGCTATGCTTAATGTATCTTTCATTACTCATCTTGAGTGGAGAAAAAAGCATCCCTATTGGCCAGATAAAACTAATTAAATTCTCTCTCCCGAACTTGTGACAATTAAAATTACAGAGGAAACGTTAATCGCTATGCACATAATTTATAAAGTTGTCAAATATCAACTGGTGGTAGACACAGATTATAGTGATAGATTACAAAGGACAACCACATATTTCCCAATTTGTGATGCTGCAAATCAGTTGAAAGACAAACCAATTTTAAAATTGATTTAAAAAACCTCTAATGGGTAAGAAATTTCGATTTTTGTTTTGAAATTAACTGTATAAGATGCGAAAATTTTCAACGCTTTTATTACTATCAGTTTAGATAGCACTGAAGGTTAAGGAAAATTAAATAGAAAATGATACACACTACATCTTGAAATTTATGGCATTTAAAGCCATCAAAAAAGCATATCTAATTGAAATAGAAGTGGATATATTAAAATATAACTTTGAAATAATTTTAGTTGCTCGCAGTTGCTGCCAATAACTACTGAACCACTTGTCTTGCACGAGTTTCCCTATTTCAAGACTAACTATCCTCCATTTTCATAAGTTAGAAATTGATTTACTTTAAGGAGAGTATTTATCGAGGCAAAAATCTGTTTTTTAATCTAAAACACCTATTTTGCCACTCATTAAGTAATTTTTGCATGTGTAAATAATGCTTTAAAACGCACAAGTAATACTATTATTAAACATTAGTTATGAGAGTTATTGAAGAACCGGTAAAAACTGACCTGTTTGAGTTAAGCTGGTGCGCCTTGCTTATTTTATCGTCTACTTAATAAGCTGTTTACACGTATGCAAATAGTGTTTGTGCAGACTGGAAGTTAGAATGAGTTGGAGATGAGAGGTCTAACCAAATATCAACTGATCAACCTTTGTATGAATATCAGTGTCATTTCCTCCTTGTTCAGGGTGTAATTTTTTAATCAACATTTTACTTCAATTTGTACTTTATGCTACTTCCCAACTGTAAATCTTCCCTCAGCAACAAATGACATCTATTGAATATTTGAATCGCCCTTATGATGTACAAAGAGACGCGGACCAAAATTCTCTATCATTGTAAAAGTTTTCTTTCTTAATTTATTTGTGTGATTTCGTAAAAAATGATGGAATTTTAAGACCTTCTCAAGATTAAAAAAAGTAAATGGCACTTTTCGAATAAACCATGGTTTCTATAATTGTTTCATGAAAACAAAAAATTTTCAAAGAGAGCAAACGATCTCACGGTTTCTTTTTCACTTATTGACTGCGTTTTACTATGGCGACGACGGATGTTTCATAACTTCTCTTTTAAAATCACATAAAACCATTTATTTGCGTAGGTTTCTATCGTAAACAGCAGTACTGTTTCAAAAAATATTTAGACAATAAAAAGGCTGTCGAAAGAAAACAGATTCACACATTAGTTCTGCTCTAAGTGCAATTAAATTCGACATGTGCGTACTTAAAGTATGTTAATCAAAATAAATGACAGAGCGTCAGATTGTTCAAGTCGTGATGCTCCATTCAATATATAGCCATACCTTTTCATCCATCCACTCTTCCTGCGAATGCGGAATAATAACCGGAAGCATTTCGATTGACTGATGGAAAGTGAAATTATGCAATTTTTTGCCGAGTGTCCAATTCCGCTAAATAAGTCTGGCTACCAATGAGGGCATTGAATTTTGAATAAATCATTGAAGAACCTCCTTTATATCAATCCTTATCCACGAGGGAGCATTGTAAGATAACTTCCTAAATGGTTTGAATAGATTATTTGTAATTTCCGTATTATAAAGACAGCAAGCAAGGACGTGCTCGCAGAAACGTCTATTTTTGTTTGGGATGAGTACCTTCTAAAATTGCAGTAGCACTTCTGCTGAATAGCCATATATGATGTATATTTTGCAGTAATCTTACCTTAATACCTGGTTTATTGAAGTTGAACTAATTTACAGGCAATAGTAATGCTGGTTTCTGATTAAAAGCACCGCAATGCTTCTTTCTTTAACATAGGTAACCAAACGATAACTTAACTTTCATCTTGAAGATATAAATTTTTTAAAATTATATTTATTAACCAACGACCATTTCACCATTCACATATAACACCTTGTCTTGACAGTTGATTGGGCGGTGTTTGAACGGAAAAAGAGCCACGATTGCTTTTGATAACCTTTTTAGACAAATTGGGTGTTTTCTAAAACCGGATTATATCCTGTCTAGATAACAATATACCAAAGGTCTGGTATCAATTTTGCAACTACTAAAATAGCGTCAATTTGAGGCATTTTAATATTTATCCAAATTCAAAGCTGAACTTTTATAAATATTCAAAAGCATATAAAAGTGCAAGACTTATAATGAAAAACTATATTCAGTAATATAATATCAATGTTAAAATTGAAAATTTATTCCTGGGAACTTATTCATCTTTAATACAATATTTAGATCTAATGAATTAATTACAATAAACAAATATATAAACGGGGTACAGTTAATGATAGATTTTCATGAAAAGTTCAACCAAATTAGCAAAAAATAAAATGCATAGAATTTCAGGTTTTAATCTTAATGCATTTTGCAGTATGTTATAAACCGATGGTAAATTATAACTTTACATTTAGGAGATTTAAGTCACTATAAATAGCATATTCTGCAAGGTTAAATTCCAAATATCTAATAAAATTGAATTGCTCCTATTTTTTGTCTAATTTCGTTAGCATATTTCTAAATCGAAATTAGATTTTATTTATTTAATGAAAAGGATTATTGAATATGCAATTCGCTAGTAATCGAAAATTTTTGAAGTGGTATCATCAATGTAATTTTCTTTTTGGAAGAGGTAAGTTTGGCAGCACCCATTAAAAGGCTACTATTTCCAAGAAAATCATCTCGTTTGATAAGAAATGGCAGGAGTATCAAATGCGACTTATCAATAATCATATTTTTTAAAATTCACGTTATGGATACGCGTTTAATAAATATTTTAATCTTACAAATATAACTAATTCAAATAATAACTTAAATAGAGATTCCTAAAGAGCGTCTATTTTCCAAGTAGCTTGTTGAAAGTTTCAATAACTGTTGAAGACTTTAGTGTCATCGCAAATTGAAAATAATTAAATTTTAAATTTGGATTTATTTCGAACCTAAATCTCTTTGCACTCGAGTTTACGTTACATATGCCCTGAGATTTGCATAATTAAGGGATTTTAATGAACCAGGATTGGAGACAATGATCCACTTGACCAGTTGTATAATGTTAGGAAAGTGAATTATTTGAAAATTTTGAGGTTGAAGAGTCACTTAAATATCTGATGAGTTTGTTACGAGCATAAAATAAAAGAATTTTTTGCTGTATGATAACATTCACACGCACGTTATTAGAAGAAAGTTTTCAGAATGGGTTGTATTATATTAAAATTTTAACTATGATTTCGATTGGTTAAATAATAGAAATAACCGAAATAGCGGAATAAATAAGTCCTGAAATTATTTTTTATATTACCTTTTAATAAGTAACATTTTAGTTAAAAATTTAGAAACGCTCTAAGAGCTTTACTTATCAATTACCTTGATCGATAAATTTTCAAAACTTATCTCACAAATGGAAAGTTATTTACTCCAAAGGATATTAATGCCTTTGAGCGTATCCCTGAGAAGAATGACTGAAACACGCAAACCAACATATCTATAAATCATGAAAATTATCAACTAGTGTGATCAATGATCCGCAGTTAATTCTTACTGGATTAACTTAATTGGTATTGATGTACCGCATTTGGTGTTTGAAATAAATTTCTTCCTCGTTTGAATGAAAGGTAATGTATTGGAATAGGAGTAACTTACTCATTTCGTAAACTGAAAATATCCTATTTCATGTTAGCTATATCTTCTATTAAGAGTTTAATAAAATTTACTTAAATGTACTGTAGTCATTTTAAGAATACAATTTTCTGCCTAAAATGATTTATGGAGTTCGTTTTTTGAACACATTAACGCTTGGATTTAAACACTGTTTGTGCTCTATTTTTCAATTACTAACCACCAAAGAATGCGAGCTTATTTGTAGACATTTTAGTTGTTGCAATCTCTCACAAAAAACCGCAGATATATTAAAAGAAGTGAAGCTCTTGTTAAATCATATTTTACATCGGCTATAAAAACAGAATATTAACTAATCTGGGTTGTAGTAATTGATTTTTACTGTTTTAACCCAGATACTGTGTTGAAACTTGCAAAACCTAAAATTTCAAAGTGAGTGGATTAAATTTCATTAATCTTTTCAAAATGGTATAAACTTATTGAAATAGCTTTTTATTGAATTAAGAGCTTTGAAATATATGATGAAATCCAATTGAAATTGTTGGAAGCTACAATTATGGAATTTATCAATAATAAGCAACTGTGTGAGAGAAAGTTGTCAAAAACGTCTGCTCACAATAAAAGAAGCACTTTGTCTGTAATTTTGAGAGCAGTAGCTAAGTACCGAGAAACTCGAAACAACCGTTCATAAATTTCAATATCCATTTAAAGTCATATAGACAATCATATAGTAACGTCTTCGCTTAGCAATTATTTGATTAAATTTTCATCAAATTTACAGGAAAATATTTGCAAAACAAGTTTAATATTCTTGAGTTGCAACGCATCTTTTAGGTACGATTGACAACAGCTGAAGATTGATTAACTTAGGATAGGAAAATTTGCTAATGTGGAATTGTTCTCCAACTATAAGGAAGGAAACAGAGACGTTAACTTGGATGCATCTATTATGCAAAATGCACTCGTTTCTCACTTTACGAACAAAGTGAAACGCAATATAAGAGAAACATTTGGCACCGAAAATTCGAAAATCAATTTTTATCGGAACTGTCAAACTGAAATTAATTTGTGGTAAGTAACAAAGTAGTATAAATTAATAATAATAAATTGGGGTATCATCACTCTTCAAGGCCACTAAAAGATCATCATGTTACTCTCGTAACATTGTTTCAGGTTGTTGAAAGTCATTTTAATAATGTGGATATTAATAATGATTAAAAAATATCAACCATTTTTATTTTTCTTGTCTTTCAGTTATTATTCTTCTGCCTCTTTTTATCTTCCTTTTCTCAGTAGCATCCTTTGATGAACTGTTTTTAATTTCTTATGACAATGTGAGCTTATTTGTTTATTAAATAAATAGGTTGTAAACTAGTTGAAATAGTAACACGAGAACTTGTAGGCGAATAATGTTTTGCTAAAACATAAAAATAACCTAATAAGACCCAGAGAATGAAAAAATAAGGTTTTACGCAATTATTTAAATTTATTTCACAGACCGAGAGAATAGTTTAACCAACAAAATCTCGAAATGGGCTGTTATTTGTCATTGATTAAACAGTAAAACGCATCTTTGTAGTGGCATTCTATATCAAAAGCAATTTAACCTTTTATAACGTATAGCAGTCATTCATTGTGTTTGTTTAAGTTTGCGTGAAATTTCAAAATAAACACTAATAATAAAATTTTATTGCTTGTTCAAAATCTTCTTTTTATCATATCACTTGGTTTGATAATATGGAAAAAAATAATCAAAAAGGAGTCTTAGGAGCCAAACCATACAAGCCCTTTAGGCAAACATTTTCATGATAACGAATTAAAATGAAGCCTAATTGCGTTGTCTATTTACAAACACCTTTACAAAATGCAGATACTTTAAGATTTTAAATATGGCAAATATTATTTATTTCTGTGCTGTGAATAGAACTCTGCATGCATTAGCTAAAATTTCATTTTTGTATTCTTGCGAAACTTGCTCTTCTGGCTATCAGGAAAAATAATTTTAGTGAACATGATTAAATTCTAGATTTGATTAATGTTTCTGATAGTTCTTTAAATTGCTAATATTAAGATTTGGATAAAAAATTGAAAATTTCAACGAATTCATGGGTTTCAAATATTCCTCGTATTCTTTTAAATATTTCGGTCAGCTGAGAGATATAGTTTTCTGGCAGATACGATAATGTGATAGGATCAGCTGAATAGAAAGTGTACTAATTGCCGATATTAATGGAGTTCAGCTGCTGATCCATCTTAATTCAGGTCACTTCTATTTTTCATCTAAATCTATGTCATCTGTAAAACTGAATTTTCTTCTATAATACATTTGCGCTTTACTGTGTGTGTAGGATTGTAAAAAGCTCCTAAAAACATAAGATTTTTTTATTTCGGAAAAATGTATTGTCTAAAGATAATCAAAATCTCAATCTCTTTTAAGGTCTGTTAGTTCCCAGTACATTTAATTCTACATATAGCGCAACAATTGGTCTAAGTTTTAAACTTTGAATATATTAATTAATTTGACGTTAAATTTACAATTACATTTCTTTTAAAATATCTTATTCATCAGTACTTTACCTGATATCAATGTAAATAATCGGTTCAAAGTGTGAAAAATAAATTCAAGAAAGAGTGTAGTGGATCGTCTTTTTCACTATTTTGTCTCCCAAAATTTCAGACAGTTCAACTCATACGCCTCATATGGCCCTTGTTTTTGCATTAATGGACCATTAATTATAACTCAGAATCCTTAACAACTACCTCCTGTAATGAAATTGTTTAAAGAACTTTTAAAATTAAATTATATGAAATTAATGGCGATTAATACTTGAATAAACCACATGTAAAAATAGTTCCTTATCACATTGCAAATTATTTTTTTATCTTTTATACTACTTATGCATTCTTACTGACTATTTCTTCCGTGGCTTGGTTAATTTTCTTGCAGTCAGTTAAATTAACTAAGAAAAAGTTTTCCACTTTCTTATAATTTATCAATACCCATAGTTTTGAAAGTGGTAATTTTGAAAATTCTCTATGCTCAAGGAAAATTAAACTCTATTTATTCATTAATGCAAATTAAGTTTGGGTTAAGAACTATAAAATCGCAGGCCTTGAAAGATCGTTCAAAAATTTTCCCTTCCTACCTACTCAAGATATAAAATACTTATAGACGGCACTGCTTTAAAGGAAATGGTAAAGCCTTATTTTAATTATCTTTTATAGAATTATTCAAAAGCGCGCATAATGCCTGCCTTATTTGAAATTTGATTTGTGCTCAGACGTTCACCTTTAGTTGCAAAGCCTCCACTAACAACCCTGAAAAAATTGGTTTCCGAATAGTAATTCAGCTCAGGAAAAATTTACGGTTTCAATTGATCGAAAAAACTAATGTGGATTAAGAAATTTGGAAAGATTACATTTTCAAATACCAATGTAAAAAATTTGTGCCATTTTTTTCCTTAAATAAGTAGTTCTAAATAAAACCGGAATTCCGTATAAAGTTCCAAATCCTTGAGTTAATTGTACGATTAAATATGAAACCCGAATTGAAGGCTGCATAAATGTGTAATTCTGCTTATTCTAATAGAAAAAATATTTTCCAAACGATTGAAACAGTAAAAAAAACACTAAAATTTTCAATGCGCAAATCTAATTCTGTCTGTCAACTTGCCTTTTTAATTTCACTGAAAATTTGAAAATTTTGCTTATTTCCTTCTTTAGCTAAACAAACTGACAAAGTGAGCACAATATATGCTTAAATAGTGCAAGGAAGCGAATTCATCCCATCTCATCTTAATTGAATTACTTACCACCGTTAAAATTTCTGAAGTTATACCACTTTTGCATATAATTCTAAAAGAGTCTACGCCTTCTATCACGCAAAGTTAAAACTATCCAAAACTTGTCACATTTGATTCGTTAAGAAGTAACAAAAAAATGATCAATTTTAATTTGAAATTTAATTTATTTCTCATAAATTTCTTATTAATGTGTAATTATTTTGCGCCAAGAGTTAATGTTTCTGTTTATTTCGCAATAACCAGTGATTACTATATGAGAGGCAAGAAACGAAGCTGACTGAAGTCAGCATTAAGGCGTAGAAGAAGAAACGCAAATGAACGTTAACCAATCAAAGGTTTTCTGATTTCATTCTCTTAAACGAAAAAACTAAACATTGCTAACTTAAAGAGGAAATAGCTAAACTGAAGCAAATATCAAGATATAAACTTAACTTTACTAAAACATTAATTTACACTTTAAGTTGAGCTAAACCGGCTTTTCTCAAACGCAACGTATTTTAAAGGTAATATGAGTTCATTTTAACTTTAGCTATTTGTTGTTTTTCAAAATAAAAATCTGATTTTTTTTGCATAGTTAATGTAAAAAGCATCTTGTCCCGAAACATAATAAAAGAAATGTAATGGAGCACGATGCGCACTTTCAGAATTAATTGAATCTTAATTAACAGTAGAAAACAGGGCGTGTTTTTCATGATCGAACTTTTTCGACGGGTCAAGGTAGCTCATACTTGTTAAAAGGTACACTTATTCTGTTTCAAATCTGTGAATTAGAGTCGAAAGTTGAAAGAAACATGGTACCTGGTGTTAAGAACTTAATTTTATCAAGGTATTTTCCAAGTTTCGTGACTACAATAAGCTATATTTTTAGATCAGTCTTTAAACGTTTTCCTGCTTGGAAATGTGCAAAGTTTCTACTATGTAGTTGGTCATAAACATGATAACATTAAATTGTTTCGTCTGAGCAATTGTGTATAAATATGAACATATTTCCATCGTAGAAGGTTTAAATAAAATTGTTGACATAGTGCGAGAACTATATGCTTACATAGCATAAAATCAATTTTCACTATTAGATATCTTTAATATAGAGCATATGACTCAAATATCCCTATTAAGAGAATTTATTATAAAATTCTAAATTAAATTTCATTATAGAGAAGACTCGGTTTACATGCTTCATGTGATATGGGAATCATTGATAAGAGAATATCTATCTCACTGAAAGCTTGCTCGACGTCTTTGAAGTTCATAAAAATGTAATTAGATCATCAAAGGCTTTTAATTGGTTGTATGATTTAGCAACTAAAATTTTGTACAAACCATTAAGATTTATACTTTTTTACTCCGAAAAATGATTGGCTATTGGGTCAGGAAGTTTTTGCTAGGAGCCAAAATTTGATCTCGTTAATCTTTTCGTTTGTGGGGACACAACTTTGGCATGACTAATGCCGAATCAATGACCAATATCAATACGATCAATTATTGATCAATCCCAGTACACTATTATCCGACCAATTAATGACCCATGTCATATGAGGTCACCATATCACCATAGTGTATATAATGACTAAGTTCCACGTCATACACAGCAAGACACAGTACGCTAGCACACAGCGCGCTAACACGCCAACATACATATCACGCCTGCATACAGCACGCCATACTAAATAAACGTATTCTATAGTATACTTTTGTTTCTTCTATTCTGGGAGACTCACCACCTAGGAGAATCTGCCACTGAGGTTTCTGAGAACAGTCAAGGCTTATTAAGGTAGCTAGTCCGCTACATCTTAATGGTGATATTCAACTATCTAATGAACGAATAGTCGTTGATTTAGGAAATTTAATGCAAAAGTCACTAGGTTGTTTTAATTTTAAAACCGGGAAAAAACTTCTTTTAGTTTTATTCTTGCTTATTTAATGCACTAATCTCTAAAAAATCAGATTAAATCACGTGTGTAGATTTTTATTGATCTTTAATCTCAAGTTTTTAAATTTGGATAAAGAATTTTGGCTTAATAAGTTGATTTTCGTTGTGTATGACTTCTGAAGTTATTAGAATTCAGACATTTTTAACAAATTTTCCTAAAAGATAATTTTTTACTTTCATCCAAATTTTAATAAAGTAAAATTAATGACAAGTGAAATGTAATTACTTCAAAATGAAATATGAGCCTCTTGGCCTCTGAAGCATTTACCCTTTATCACTATAGCATTAGGATATGTCGTTTAAAAAAGTTAATGATTACGTTGAAAATTAAAGAACTCGAATTATCTCGTTATTAAATGCATACGAGATGACTATAATATTCAAATTTCTCAGACACACATCTCAACAGTATTTCCTTGATACGGCGTTTCAACTTTTGGTATTTCTTATTTTAATCTCTTTCGACAAAATGAATTAGATTAGGGAATAGACGTTTTGACATGAATAGTTAAGATGGCCTTTTATTACTACAATGGTAATTATCCTGGCTTAATTTTCTGATAATATTCTACATTTACATATCTTATACTTTTATGAATAATTGGCTCTTTTAGATAGTTAATAATTCTTTAATTTTCTCACATTTAAAGATTTATTAATTTCAGGTATCAAATGAATTTAAGTTAAAAGATGTCTTTCTTGATCCCAAAAGTTATTTCTCGACATCCTAATGTAATTCTCCTCCTTGTTAACAGAAAACTTCATTTAATTGTGAAATAAATTTTTTAGACAATCAGTCTTGCCAGAATCAACAACTGACGTCATTTATTACATATTCCCTGGTTCTGTCCTCATCAATCACATATTTATACATTTAATAATATTCAGTTTACATATACCTCATAATACGTCCTTATTTCTTACGCTATATAAAAAAGCTTTTATTTCATTATCACTGTGAATATATACATCATTGACGACACATGATGCAAAATATATGTAACCAAGTTAAAACACATGAAATAAATTTGAGATACTTTTTCACATTCACTTAATTCGGTATTGATTTTGGTTGAATAACATAGAAAACAGAGTGCAGTTTGAAATTATCCATTACTCGCAACTATTTATTCAATTTATCTAGAAGACTTTAAGGGAAAAAACACTCCGTCCAAACGCCAATCAAATTTAGCTAAATATGAGGAGGAAGAATTAATACGCACGTGAATAAAACTTTACTTTTATACGCGAATAATATTTAATTGTTGTTAAACATTAAAGAACGTAAAATTGAAAATATTACTGAGCGAATTTGCTCAATTCATCTTTTTTAGTATCCTCAGCACGCTAAGTTTTGCGCAAAATATTAGCATGTGTTCCACTCAATTATATGATAAGTAATTGTTGGGCACTTTCATCTTCAATGCGTCTAAATGGCTTCATTTTAAATTCAATTAATTTATAACAAATTCTGACACTTGAGCCATTGATAGGATATCACTTTAAATAGAGCAAACTCTTGACAGCTTTCTTCAAAAAACTTTCCCAACCTCCTTTCTAGGCCAACCATCTACAATCATTAAAAGAGTAATTATCAATAAAATAAATATTAATGAGAATAATATTTACTTTTCAAAAAAAACTTTTAGGCTACATTTTTCCTGATTTTACCACCATCACATGTTACGCATATGTGTATAGATGGTGGTATCAAAATTCCTCATCACTTTTAAGCAAACTTACTTTTCCCTTCTTACCCGACGTCTGCTCGCCAATTTTAAATGAGCGGAGTTAAGGTTCACAGTGTTAGGATTGGAAATCTTTCGCTATGCTAAATTCCTCGTATTTTATTGTTTGCTATTATGTTTCATACGTATACCACAAATAACACCGAAAATGTCATCTTTGTAAATGCTGCTTGAATCGTCCAAAACTTAAATTTGAGTAAAATACAAATATCATAAAAACATTACGATTTTGTTTTTAAAAAGTCCTAATGCTTGAAGCAGTTTATTGTGCTTTACTAAAAGCATTTTTAAAAATTAACTCCTTAAAGCGTTTGTTTTAACACAAATGGAATTTACCAAAGCCATCGACTCGGAGCGAGCGGGAAATGATCTGGAGCAATTTTCTATGCTCTTTTGAGAAGCGATAATCAAAAAACAGCTTTTATTTCAGACTGAGCGAACAGAGTATTTCAATGCTTTCCTCACACTTGACGTATAACAAATAATTTGTTAACAAAGTTATAAAATGAGAGTAAACTTGAAGATGGGCAATTTTGATTTTTTAAGGTAATGTATTTTTGCAAGTATCTTTATTGTAATAAATTATCATATGAATGTATTTTAAAGTTAGAAAATACCACGTTGCCACTCGTAATACACAATTCTCTAATATTTATAGTTATCAACATATATTAAATTAATCCACTATAAGATTTTATCTAACATTCCGGTTGCAGTTTTGAAAAGTTATTACAATAAAATTTCTGTGGTAAAATGTTAAATCAGATCTATTTGTTTTCATTGGCACCGACTTTTCCTTGTTTCATATTTTTAAAAGACTTTTTAATTAGTGACAGTCATATTAGAAACGATTGGCTTTTGTGGGAGGCAAAAGTCATTGTTTGAAATTTAAAATGTGATCTTCGCGATATAAAAATGAAAATATCTTACTTCTTAACATACTACTGTTCATAGAAAAATAGAATTAGCTTCAAATAAGCTTGAAAATTGTTTGTTGTTGTTGGGTCACTAGACGTTAGAAAGAGCCTTGGATTAAACAGTTACATATTATGAATATTATAAAAGAAGAAGTGTCATTTTGATATTTATTTTAAAGTAAAACATTAAATCAAGTTATTAAATACTTTTTTTTTAATACGCCAATTCATTCCAATTTCGCATTCATAGTTTGCAGGTATTTCTTATTCGTCGACTATTTTTGTTTAATCTATGAATGTGTTTGCCATGCAGTGTAGACATGTGATATACGAGGGCGAGTCAGAAAGTTCTCAGACAAATGTCATAACTTTAAATAACTTTTAAAATTTCACACATGTCTTTAGAGCTTTCTTGATAAACTAAAACTGTAGGATCATTCTATGTGAGGCCAAGATCAAGGCCGGTTGCATCTCAAAACAGCCAGCAATTTTCAACCTTCAAATGAAAAAGAATTTGATATCAGAATTGAAATAAAATTTTTAACTTCAAAGACAAATTTAGTTTCATCATGATAATGCCTGAGCACATTCTTCAGGAGCTGTCAGGGCTCTGTTGTGCGAATTTTCATGGGAAACACTTCCATATTCTTCCTAGAGTTCACACCTAGTACTCTCTGACCTAAAACTAAAAAAACATCTTATAGGCATCCGATTTGCTTCTTAAGATGAAACAGCAAGATATTTTATTTAATGGTGGCAGAGACAGCCCTCCAACATTCCACCAGGGGGCAATTTATGGGTGCTGATAGAGATTACGAAAGTGTATGGTCAACAATGGAATATGAATGTGATCACTTGTTAAATAAATAAATTATGGAATTTGTAGGAGAAATTTTTCACTTAGCCTCGTGTCGGCCAATGTTGTAGAATGAGAGCAATGGACTATTTTTATCAAATCGCATTAAAAACAAATGGCCTAGAAAATTGTTTACTATGCTTCATTAGCTTTACAATACTTTTAGTCGATTCTAGAGTCCACATTTACCTTATTGATAAGCAAGAAATAATCTATCGGTTAATTTAGAATATTTGCATTTTCAAAACACCTTTTAGATTTGCGCCATTTGCTATGGAAATATTATATATATACTGAAAATTAAATTAATCATCACTTCCTTTTTTTAAATTAATAACATGAATATACAAGATAAATAAAAATCCCCTTCATTCCAGTGAATGTCACTTTCATAGAAACATAGAAAGTTAGTGCAATTTATTAGTTTTGATGTATTTGAACATAAATTTTTCACCCTAAGGAGGTCCCGTTTTGTCCTTTTCTGCTTTCTTAAAAATAGTTAGCAGTGTCTGAAGATTTCCAGGTAGCAAAAGGCATTCAATTTACACATTCAATTATGCCACTAAGCCATCACTATTTATTACAGTTTCTGGACACTTTTTACTGAGGTAAAGTAAGCGAGATTTTGTCAATTTTACAGACGCAATGGGATTTATAAAAAGATAGTCTACTTTTCGTGTGATATATAAGAAAATACGACCAATTAATAGTCTTTGTAAAACAATTCATAATACTCTACAACCACGGTAAGTCTATAACACTGTTCCAAAATTTGAACAAAAGGAGATGTTACAGTTCAGTTATTTAATTGAGAAGAGACGTGGACTAGAATTTAACTTTTATTTATGCTGATACCTTTAATGAAATTCTAATGAAATTCAAAGTGAGCTATAATCCAATCTTTTATCTTTTATAGTAAAGATTGCCTATTTAATTTTCAGTGCGTTTATTTCGTCGTCATTTTTTTTTCAGAGAAAACGAAAATAAATATGCAAATGAGGTGGGTGGATCTTAATATCAGATGTATTTTCGTCGTTCGAATTATTAAGATCAATCCAAACTACAAGATTACTTAATAAAAAATGCATTATAAATATAGATATTTACGAAACTGTGATTAAATCACTCAGAAATAATTATTTATTTGTGAGAAAAAATGTGTTCATATTCCAATTTGCATGCTATTATCCAGTAAATAATTAAATGATTTGTCAACACAGCACCTTGTTAAGTAAATTATTAAAAACGTCAAAATAAATTTTGCTTTATTGCCAGAAGTATTTAGAAATATTTGATCATTGTAAAGATTGGAGTAATTTCAAATAAAAATTTTAATACGCATCAATGAAAATTTATATTGTCGCATTTATGTTGACTGATAACCAGCGTTTTAAATTTTGCCAGATATAAAAACCGTATAAATTGTTGAATGCTACATTAAACATTGGTGGCTGCCAAAACATTCACACAGCATAATTTTCGCTAGTGGCCAATGTTCTAAGTAAAGTGGTTCATCGGTATTAAATATTACAGACAGACGTCAGAATAATAACGGTGTCAATTCAAAAAATTGATATAGCGCAACTCAGCAAGCTAACAAGGATATGTGCATCTATTTGTTTAAAAATTTAAAGAAATGAAAGGCTCTCCAATACTCCCTCCTTCAGCTAAAATTTGACTGTCCACACAACAATGATTCGAAACATGGTGAACCATTCAGTACGATGGACAATTTTGATGTTTAAAAAATCAAAGCATGAAATTTGTATCTGTTTTGTAAATCTACTCCTCAGTAGAGCTAGTTAATGAAAGTTATTTCAGAAAAAGCCGGGTTTTAGCAAATACCTCATGAATAACATGCCGATTCAAAAGAATTGGTAATATTGTGGGTCCAGCAATGAGGACACTGATAACCAATCAATGTATTCGCTAGTGGATTCACCCAGAATAAATTTAAAAAAAATTCAATTTATGAATTGCAAATTGAAATTGAAATGTATTTTATAAAATAAAGTTCTACCAGCATCAACTAAATAAAATTCTTCGTCAAAAATACTTGGAAACTATACCAAGTGAAAGTATGAAGGAAAAAAATCACGGATGTGCTGTAAGCAGTTTATCATAGATAAGCTATTTCGACTTATATTTTTTTCGATAAAGAAATATCACTATCAGTGTATACCTTGTAATTTCTTTGTTAAAATAACCCCGTTTTATTGTTAAATTACAGTTTTTGGTGCTGGTTCTTACTAATGTAATTATCATAAGAATGTGGCGTTCAATTTACATAGTGCTCTTAAGCTAATAATAATTGATATCTTGCATATGAATGCACGTAAAATCTTATTTCCAAAAAATTGAGCAAATTTTAGATACAATTTTTGAATACGTATTATTAAAAGCGATTGTCAGTGGAAGTTGATCTAGGAATAACAACAGTATGATTCTAGATTTTTGAGTAGTGTCACCATAAAATTATAAGCAAACGTATTTGGATGTTATGTTTTTATGGCTCTTACATGATGTAAAGAGCTATCTAAATATTTTTAAACAAATATTTAAATATATTTTTTTAAATAATTAATTCTTAATACAACATCAGAGCACAAAGTCGATTTGCTTTAAGATCTGCAGAAAGCATTCATTGTCTCTTGAGGGTCGAATATATGCTTATATTCATTACATTATCAAAAATAAAACAGCCGCAAAGTGTACAAAAGAACTTAATTCAGAAAATTTTAAGTTTCAGAAATCTATGTTTTGGATATAGGCTCTAAAAAGCATGTGCTCTCCAGTTAATTAAAACTGGCACAAAATAAATTGGTTCGATGGTTATTTTCATATCGTTATTATTACTGACAAACTAACAGTTCTTACAGATAAAGTTAAATTTAATTTAAATAAATTGGCTTGAAAGCAGAAAATGTTATTTACAATTCCAGAAATTAGTATAAATATTAATTCAAATTTTGTCCCTGCTTATAGAGTATTATTTATAAATATTAATTGAAATACTTCGGCTGTATGAGGCCTGTGTTAAGAGGAATGAATCGATGTTACAGGGTCAATTATCAGTAGGTAAATAGCAGTTCACTAAATACCTTAGTTTTGAGAAAAAACTCGGTAAACTACAGAAGGAGTTGTGACTCCTACCTTGTGTAACACACAGATGCACACTCTCTATTGATGTAAATATTCAAAAGTCTAAATCTGGAAAGCAAATGATGCTGTCCTTATTTAGAAATATTTGCCAGTTCTATTACTGAATCCTAAATGCTTATTTTCACTTGCTTCATGAGTTTGTAAGCTTTTTTGTATTATAGCAGTTTATATTTAAATTTCACTATGCATAGTTATTTATTTATTATAAAAGATTACATCTATTTTCTCATTTTCTAAAAAATAGGATGCAAACTAAAGCAATTGTAGTAAGTAAATAAAGGATTATTTATTGGAACCTTTTTATGGGGTAATAAGGAAGAGCTAAGGTCCATTCGCTTTAGTGAGGAGAATTGTTATTTTTTAAGTGAATAAAATGATAATATAAATCGTATTTTACAATTTTAACCAAGCTTTACTGTTCCTAAAGCCATATAACTAATTCAGTTAATGCATTAATTACGAAAAATTTTGCCAAAATATTTGATTAACAATTTTGCTTAAGGTTTAGCAAAGTAAATAGCGCAGAATTAGAAATTTACTGGCCATTTGTGATTGGATATCATTTGTCAATCTGATTTGTATGTGCATTTTTTAATCATTTTAAGCGTGAGAAAAATAACAACACTCTTAGTAGTATATTTTCTTATTAGCTAATTCAATATTTTTATAGTTAAAAGAGCAATTTATTTTGAAATTTAATAAAATAATTGGTTTTGTTAAATGCTACCAAATAAAGTAAAATTATTTTTTCCTGTCGCATCCAAACATGCTACTTTAGTGCCGAAGCTACTGAAAAGAGATTTCTCTCTTTTACTTCGATTTTCTGCCTTTTGATTTGCAAATTACACTAAACACTTAATGGTGGCATAGATGAATCGATCTAAAAGATTTTTCAATACAACTATATTTAATCCTGCAAATAAAAATACATTATTTTCCTGCTCTAGCACTCTGTTCTTAGGTAACAAAACATGTGACGTAGGTAAACCAATTGACACCTCCTGTCTGTCAGGGATTGCTTTTGATTCATTTAGCCGATAGTAAGAGAGAAACGTTAATTTTAAAATAGATCATTTGAGTAAAAATGACTGTTTTGCTAAATTCTTGGCTGAATTACATTTACAACTAATAATCAAGTTTGATCTTTAATCAACAAAGTTCTAAAATACATATTTATACATTTTGTTTTAATATCAACAAGATAGGATTTATCATTTTTGTATAAGAACATTCAGAGGTCTTTAAGTGATGTATTTTTAAAACATGATTGCTTTATTTGAGATTTTTCAACTGACCATATAAATGACGCCCATTGTTGCTTTGTCACTGCAGGATATTTACGCGAAATATGAGTTCATTTCTTTAACCGCACCTTCGCATGATGTTTTATTCTCAGAAAAGTCAACCACGCCTTTCAGTCTCTAAATTAACTCAAATAATTCAAAATTAAAGCCATAGATCTTGTAATTGAAACAAGGTGCTATTTAGAAATCTGATCTGAATGAAAATTATATCCATGCTTCAGTTCAACAGATTGTTTGCTTGCGTTCTAACGCATTGTCCAAAAGACATTATAACATAAAGGGGTTCGACTTCGTACCATCTTTTCGTAATTAGGTGAAAATTAGGCAGAAATGCGTTGTCTAAATATTTTTCGAGTTAGGCAGCGTTCCTAATAAATGAATATCTAAAAATGAACAAAATATTCGATCTTTGCTCCAATCGTAAGAAATTAACAAACACCAATGTTTGCCGTTGTTTAATTGCAGATATTTATTACAATTCATATTCAAATATCTACGATAGAATAGTTTTCTCCAAAATAATTGTTATTTAATTATTTAACAATTATTTAATTATTTATTATTTAAAATTATTAAATTCAATTCATTTATTATTAAAGAATGTCATATCAAAACGTACAATAATTTTTCCAATATTTTGGTTTATGGTAATTTTAGTAAATAGAGTTCAAATAAGACAATTCCTTCTGATAAATATTTAATTGACTTTCACTCTTCTGCTCGAGGTCAATAAAAAGTTGACTGGATATACATTTTTAAGTAGACGTTTGACTCCAAGAGGGAATAAGATTTTTTAAAAAAACCTTTGTAAATTTTAAATGCACTATTTTTACTTTGAACATTTCACCACATTTGAATTGCAAATTACTTCCCCAAAGTGGTGAATAAAACAATGTTTCTATTGCGCATGGGAAAATATTTTGCGCATCCAATTTTTATGCTGCAAAAAATGATTATTTTTTTATTATTTTCAGTTTAAATTTTGTGAAATCTAGTTAAATTTTGCGAAAAAATAAAAATTGAAGTCAAATTGACATAATTTATTTTGTAGACAAAAAGTGACGCTTCATATGCTTCAAATTATTTTTAAGTTATTATAAACTATGAATGATGCACAGATTTGCTTTCAAAATTCATATATTTTAAATGCTTCAAGGAAACCTATACTTATTTGTGTCTAATCATGTCATTGAGCAAATAAACGTAAGTTTCGAGCGTCAAGATTTTATTTTTCAAAATTTTTTCAATAAAATAACTGTTTTGCCAATTGGATATTAGAAATAAACCATAAACAAGATCGGAAATTTTAACACATTTGTTATTTTTATTAGATAGTTCAACTTTGTGATCTTTCGAAATGTTAGGGAAGTTTTAGAATCGATTAAGCAATAAACCTAAAAGCAGATATTCTTACCTAAAGTAGATCTATGCGGCTTTTAAAATTTGTATCACAAAAGAGAACTTATGGCCTTTTTTTGCCAATTCAGTTCGATTAATAATTATTTAGTTTTTCTGAGTTACAATTCAGTGTTTTATTGGTTTATTTAAACTTAATGGGAAAAAACCCACAGAATTTCAGTATTATATTTGAGTCTTAAAGTAAAAATAATTTTCTTAGAAATATTAACAGATTAACAATAATGATAGTATATTGGATTTATAATACAGTAACGAAAGTAGCATAAAGCAGATTAGACGGTTCAAGGTGTAATGCTGTTTTCAAAGTTGTCAATCCAATTCTTTGTAAATGGACTAATATATCAACATTTTTTAACCCTGTAAGCCTGATTGCTGGTGCTTTATTAAAACTCAGATAAAAGCCCCATTTTTTTGTTTTGACGATATTTTACACTTTCGTAAACAGTGCGACTTAAAATTTCTCTCTTGTTACTGGTGCGTAAAATCCCTGTTGCGAGAAATCTCTCGCCATGCGTTCAAAATTGCAGTAAAAGTTGCGTCGCTTTCCATCGATAATTGAGAAATCTGTTCCAACTACTTTAAATTTACAAGATATTCAGCTAACTTATCATAATTTCACAATATGCTATTATTAGTTGATTAATTTTAACTTCAATCTCCTCTAATGAGATTTGAATTTGCTAGTACAATCGTGAGTGCATCAAAAGCAGTTTTTTATAATACTGTGTCATTTTTTAAGGTTTTATGAAATTTAGCATTTGATATTTTATACAAAGACGCGAGCATATAATATTTACACTGTGATTGATTTTCATTTTGGTATATATTATAATATTTAAGCAAAATATTAGTGAAAACTTTATTTATAAGAGAAAAGGCTTTTAACTTTTATAAATAGCTAAAATAGGAGTTATTCGTATGGCGGAAGTCCAGTTGTATTTTCGATAATGAAACGATGAAGAGATATCCAAATTGCTTTAATTAGGTCCTAAAAGTGTATTTTTATTAGAGTAGAACTATGACAGTTTTGTTCAGAGAGACAAAATATTTTTGAATTTTAACATTACTTACTGCTACTAGAAAGCTATAGATAAAATGATAGATTAGATTATAGATTAATGCACAAAGTTCAGAGTCACTGAATAAACAATCACATATAATTTGCTCTCTAGCAAATCTTGCCGAGCTTTGAAAAAAATTTAGATGACGATAAGCCGTCAGAAGATGAGAAAAGTATTTTATAATCTTCAAGTCTATTTTTAGCATTATGTAAAGTAAATGAGCGCTAAATACCATTGATAATTAAGCTTCTAATGCCAAGGAAATATGCAAGAATGTAAGTCTGCAATCAGTTGATTAAAATTTGCATTTGATTCCATCCCCCTACAGAGCAATTTCTTATAACAACATTTTGAGTTTAAGGCCAAATTGTCAAGTTGATCATCTTGACAAGATATTACCAAATAAGGCAAAAATATATTTCCCTTCAATTCGATTTGAACATTTTTCAACAATGTCAAAAAGATACTTTGATTTAAATATCCCATCTCCTGTGTGAATCGCGCATTACAATGGCGATTAAAATCCTCAAATCTAATGTCAAAGAATGGACATTACTAAACAGACAGATATTTTTCGTCACAAAAAATGAACTGTATAGCTGCAATGTTTTTTTTCATTTTTTTAATTTTTCATATTAATAGTATTTGGACATAATAAATATTGGTAAAATAAGCTGCAATTTCATAATTCCTACGGTTTCGATAATAGATATGGAGCAGTTGCCATCGCTTAATTTACAGTGTAAAGCCTGGAAAGAACTGAACTCAGTTATGTTCAAGTCTCAACTCAATCATTCTAGGATCATAGATGTCGGTTCTCATTGATAAAAGATAACCCCTATTTACCGTTTCGTAAATGCTTACAGAGACTTTCGATGGAAGAACAAATCATGCATCCGAATTTACAACAGAGTTAATTCAAATAAAGTACGAATTAAAACATGCTTCTTTTCTCTTTAAATTAAATAGATACACGTCTTTTGAATAATTTATACTTCAAAATTATAAAATGTCTTTTTGACAAAGGTATATTCAAATGATTTGCTGTAACAAAGCATTCTGTTTTTTATCAATATTACATTAGTGTTATTTATTCGCTAACACTAATATTTGTGCTGTATAGAATAAAGTCTTTTAAAAAAGAAAAATAAAAGAAATATTTGCCTTATTTTATGAACATTTTTGACCAAAAACATTTTTACCTGCAGTTATTGCTAATTAATTGCAGCGAAATTAATTATTTATGCTTTATCAATAAAGTGATTTTAATAACCCCTTCCAAAAAATTTTCACATAAAGCCTCATGTTCAATTATTTTAAATTGTTTTTTAGTATGAAAATGGAGTTTTAGATAATTTTGCTTTAATAGATTAAAAAATAAATAAAAAGCTATATTTAGATTCAGACTTTTTTATTTATATCTTAGGACATTTATATTTCTAAACAAAAATAGAAAAGTTTAAAAGATTCCTTTACTATTTTAGGTGATTTCATTTACGATTTAATAAAATGGCAGTGGCAAACGGTTTGCTAAAATTATTTGTGGAATAGTTACGGCAATCGTTATTCATTACTTGGATCAAAAGGTCTTCTTTACTTATTTTCATTTTACTAGAAGAGGTTTACTGCCGTCTAAGGTTCTCCTTTATTAATGACCTTCTGAATCGATAGTTCTAATTGCAGAGGTTGACAAAATGCAATTAATTTTTAATTTGTTGAATAAATTAAATGGGATCGTAAAAACATTTATGAAATGTTTGTTACTATGAGAAAAGTCTTGGCTATTGCCTTTAAGCAATAAATTCACAACCCCTGAATGCATCAGTGTCTCGGTGATTAATGCTTACGGTGCTGTTACTGCGACCTATCTACATTAATTTCTACGCAATTACATGTAATTCTATATATGTTTACTTAAAGTGTAGAAAAGCACATATTATCCAGGAATATTTTGCCCTTTTCAACTATTTCACTAAAATGGAAATTGAAATCCAAGCACCGAGCTTTCGTTATTCTATAATTTTGGTCGTTATATTCGATTATTTAGTTCTCTTCATCCAACTAATCGCAAATTTTCAATTTTTGAAAGGGAGAAAATGACGCGAGGCTTCCGAATTCTTTAAATCATTTCTTCGCATCTTTTACCTAGTTGGGTTTCTTCTCACAAATAAAATTTTGAATATTCTTTACACTGTTAGTATTAATAAAAATTTTAAACATATTCCAATTTTACCAATATTTAAGTTGTCACAATTAATTTAGCAAGACGGGAGGAATGCTTTAGGTTATTAGTGACAGTCAACGCTAAAGAAGTCTTGAATTGAAAACAAGCTAGGATTCCTATAATTCATATTTTAATTATTATTTTGTCGTACTATGTTAAAGTGAAATTGGCAATATTATATACGCCTAAAAAAGACTAAAAGTGGAATCGTTTAAATCAATACTTTAAAATTAAGTAAATGCTTTAACCAGGCACTCACTAAATAAGATTATCTTAGATGGAAAATAGGGTGTAGAATGCGTTTTTAATATATTCTCTGATCATATTTAATTTATTAGCATAACAGCAAATGTCATAATTCTTGAACATCAGTAAAATGGAGCGTAACATTGAAGAACATGGGAGATTTTTAAGTGCACCCTAATATTAATTAGGACAAAGGGATGATAAATGTTTAATCACTGTCAGGCTAATCCTCAAGGTCGACTCGCCGTTATAAGGCGCATTCAATGCTAAGAATTTTAAAGTTCTTCGAATGCGTGTGGCTCGGTTACAATGGCATGTGGGATGAAGCCCGGCGGAGACGCAGGAAAAATTCTTTGGGCAGGCTTTAATAAAAGTAAATGTATTTTTCAGACGCAACGAAACGGTTGCCAATTAATCTAAATGGAAACATTATTCTAATCTCCGGTTTTTGTGAAACCCCCAATCCTCCTGATAAGAACGCTTTAGGTCAATTGAGTGACATTGTGTATATTAAAAGTTAGTATTTCCTGACATATCTGGCTTGTATTTAAAATTCCCTTTAATGCTTAATACTGAAGCCTCCGAATTGATCGATTCTCATAGATTAATTTGGAGTTCCAATGCCCTTTTTCTGATATATTTTTTGAATTTGTTTTTTGATCACTTGGAAACATACTTCACCTTTTCATAAATGTCCCTTCTGTACATAAATTATTAAATGAAAAAAGAATTTAATTAGCTGACAACTTTTAACCATACGGAATGGGATATTTTTACACGCAACATCAACATGCATAAAAAATTTTAATTTAACTACCAATGTTTCAAGGCATCAGAACTACCCTTTCGTATTTATTCATCCTAACCAAAATTCTTATTTTAAAGCACACGACATTGTGGGCATTTATTATTAAATATGCGTATATTTTCTCAAAACGCATAATTAATTAATAACATATTTATGCTTAATACTCGAAATCAGCCTAAGGTTATCGAAAATTTATAATTTTAAAATTAAAATGCATAAAAATTATCCTTTTTTATTTCTCTAAATTGGTCTAATGATATCTGTCATAAAGCCTTTCATTTGGTATAAATAAGTTTATTAAAATTTAAAAAACTTAATAGCCACAAAATTAGTTATTAATAACACAGAATCCTTGAGGGGAAAATTTCAAATAATTTGTATTGAATATTGATTTTTAGTCAAAGACTAGAGTTTAGAAAAATTCATTAGCTAATTTACAGTTATAAAATAAAGTATTTATATTTAAGCTCAGCCAGTCTTGGGACGATTATTAATTAAAAGCCAGGTAATCTTCTAAAACACCTTTCAGACCATATTACACTCACTGTGGACACAATTATTGGACAATGTCGGCTGCTAATAAAACTTGTATAACTTTTCAATTCTAAATTATTCTAACAAAATATAACTACTACTTTCCCGAATTTTCAATTTTGTCAGTTTTATTGACATTTGTAAATTTTTGACGAATTTACGAATCCTTGAACATAGGTTAGACAATTTAATACTGAGCAAATTCAAATCTAACTTTAAAGCTCAATCGTTTGCTAAAAGCAACTGTTCACTGTTTACGGATCATGCTACAAAACTCATATAGATTGAAATCTCACATTGAGAGAAGTATTCAATTAGAATAAACCTGCTCAAAATTAAATTGACATTGATCTTATTTTATCTTTTATTTTTTAATAAAATTTTGAAAAGAGTTGGTACAGAAAAACGTGAGTTCACTGCAAGCGTTTAAAAGGCATACTTGTGAAAAATTTGCATGATAACGGTCCTCTTGTTAGTATAAAAATAAATGCACTTAGTCGTTCCAAATCACTGGAAAGGACAACGTGTAATTTACTTTTCAATTTGTATCTAAACAGATGCGGCTACCACTACCACCATATTGTAATCATTTGTGTTATTTAGATATGATGAATCAATTATTGATTACGTATTTTGAAATTAGTAATTTGTATACCCAAATGGCTGTATATTTAAATATAAACGTTTTTAATTATCAGAGATTTTTAATATAACCGAACAGTGGCTGATATTTTGCAATAACTGTTGAACAGAAAACATTGCTCGTGATCTTAAAATTTTGAAAATCATCGTAGGTTCATAATCTGATTGTCATTAATAAAGTACAAATTTAAAACAATGCAACATACAGTTTGATTTGAATCTTGAAACTATTATATGAAAATTATCATTTAAATATATAATAAAATAGAAAATTGGGGGGAAGAAACTTTAATCATAAGCTAATAAAGTGGCAATGCTATATACTCCTTTTAAAAATGAAAAGCGTCGTGTTACTTTTCCTTATTATTTTTTAAATAAATAAAATATAGCCTAGACCAATTTTTTGATTTTCATGAAAATCAAGTTATTTGAACATGGTTGCTCATTTAGGAACCTTCAATAATAATAAAATAGCATATACTTTTATCTCAAACTTCACATATGACAAAGCATAATTAAGGTTAATTATCATATATAAACTGTTTGGTTGTCTGTTAAATTGAAACTATTGAAATAATAGTTGCCACCATTGAATTTTGAGCGTTATTCCGAAATTGATTTATGTTCATTTATTTTAATGGATCAAAATAATAGTGGCCATCATTATCACCAACTTTCAGATATTTAGACGTAATATTTGAGATCGGATTCAATAAGAAGACAGTTTCAAAATTATTGATTTTCCCAAGAATTTTGAGTGAAATTCAACAATGTGAAGCAATTTTAAACTTTATTGGGTCTATACTAATAAAACCATTACACATTGACGGATACTTAAGTTTTTTTTCAAGTATTCAGGAATCGGACCGGCTGTTAGATAGCTGTTTGCATCTTCTTCAGCAATACTCTTGGTTTCTATTCAATGGAATTTTGAAGTTCAGAAGACTTTCAACAGATAATTTAAATGAATTCAGGATATTTTTGGAGGAAAGCGTTGAAATATCACTGAAATGTAAGATAAATTTTGTGCTTTTTATATCTGTTATGTCGATAATCTAGGTTTGGAAAATATTTAAATATATTTCAAGCTATTTAACAAAGGTTGATCGGCTTCATTAATGTGTAGAACCGAAAAATTGATAAATTGTTTAGTTAAGTAAATTTCTACTCTTTCAATTTTTATGAAAGTTCAGTTAAAATTCTGCAATAAATAGTGACATTTATCATGCAAATTGGAATTATTTCAAATTTATTAAGAATTCAATGACACTTTTTTATTACCAATAATGCTTCAAATCATTAAACATTGAGACGTTAACTTTGACCAACTAAGCCTCGATATCTACAGGTAAAAAGAGAATAGCCAAGTTCGCGCTGACATAATGAAAAAGTATTACGATGCATTTACCAGTAATTACGTAATAATATAAGGAAATATTTAAATTAATACTTACCTCTCTTAAGATAATCTTATGAAATAATTTGGCAGTTATATTTTCCTATTAAATCAGGGACTTAGTGATCACAGGTTACCAATATAGTTTACATAGCTTACTTATTGTATATAATGAATTATTATTTGTATTTGTGTAAGAAAATGAACTCTGTAATGTAATTATACTATTTATAATAAGACATATAGAAAGTTAAATGACGCCTTCATAATTAACATTTTTATAAGCTTCTAAATGTTATGATGATTTCACAAAGCTATATTTAAAATAAACTAAATTTTTCATTTAAATTGTCGCTTCCTCTGCTTATTCATGGATGAATAATAGGAAACAAATAATTGTGGAAAAATAACTTCACGGTTAAATAAATTTACCGAATTATTTGTGTTTCTTATCTCTTCAGACAAATTTCTTTTATCGATGAAAACAGTTGGCTGTAGTTTAATATTCACCTTTTCACGGTATTAATTTAATCTCGATATAGAATATTCCTTAAAGAATGCCTCGGCTTATATATTACTTTTTAAAGTTGATATGTTATTAATGCAACTTCTGCCTAGTTTAAATTAATATATATATATAGTGTTTTCAGAAGTAATTTCATACACGTAATTTATTTGCTTTAAAATGAAGAAAAGCATGAAAATGATTGCTAAATCATAAATATGCCATTGTTGCGAAGTATATTTTTTTCAAAATTTGGTAAAATGGCTAATATTTGTGCCTATGAGAGATATATTGTCCTTCGAGCATTTACAGTCTCCTATTTTTATTTTTTGAAACCTTGTACCTCAATTTTAGCTCAGGTAATTTTTAAACTAGATTTGCCTGATATTTTCATTAAGTTCATTTTTGGCGTATTATTGCCTTATTTTGCCTTTTATTTTTTCTGAATGTTGTTAGATTTTCAATATTTCTATCATATGACATAAGCGAGTTGACGTAACTGAGTTACGTTACTTGGCAATATGGGTAACCTTTAAAATTATTATTAAGTTTACAACAGTCATATGCGTAGCTGCATCAAAATTATGTCGACTCATTGGCATGTCAACGTTTCCATCCGGATTTTCAATAATAAAAAATAATTAATTAATGAAACTGAATTCTATAAAAATGTGATATTTAAATCCTCGGATGGAGAGATTTCCTAGATTTTTAAACTAGAACATTTCAAGTCAAGATTATGTTCATAGATAATAGATGGAATTTTAAGTAAAGTTTAGACTTTACAAGCATGATAGGTCAAACTTCGGCTTCTCTTACACCGAAATTTTAAAAAGCGAATTAAACTCATATTTCCACTCCCAAATTTTCAAGAAAGGTGATAGAATATCGAAAAAACCATTCAAAAGAATATGTGCAAAGACACGAATATAGTGTGAGTACTTGTTACCTTCATTGAATTGAATTAATTTTAATATTTTAATATAGGTAATTTACAAAGAATAATATAAACAGATAAATAAAAAAGCATACGCGAATGAGTCAAAAAGTTTTTAGACAAATATCATAAATTTAAATAGAGCAAAAATTTACAATTTTTTACAAGTCCAAACATGTCTTTAGAGCTTCCTTAATAACCTACAACTTCTATATAAGGTGAGGATCAAAACAGATTCCATCTCAAAATAGCTTGCAATTTCCAATCTTTCAAATGACAAATTTTGAGATCAGGGCTGACATTTTTAAACAGCCTAAACTGGAAACCTGTTCAGATCATAGTACTTTACAACTGCCTTTTGGACTCCGTGTCGTGTAGACCATTCGTTTATAATTCTACAAAATTTTTTAAAGAGGGAAGAGTGCAACTTGGCAATATAGATTACAATTGCAAAATATAATTGCAAAAAATAATTAAGTACACTCTGTTATTTTATTTGTGTACAGTTTCAAATAATGAAAATTCTGAAACTGTTAATGATATCAGAACCTCGTTTTTGCTAAATTCTCATTACCACTTGCTTATTTCACGAATATCCAGCATGTGCCATTGAGATCTATCGCAGCGATTGCATAGTTAGTGATATAAATGCTCAATCCATAGGCTTTCCATGATCCTTAATCAGTCATTTTGAATTTCCAAGTTCAGTAAATTCTGCTTCGTTATCAACTCTGTTTTCTAGATCACTACGATTGCGGTTGGTTTCTAGCAGCTGTTGCTCTGATTTTACCTTTAACGAGGTTATTATAACCGTTTTCGCTCGATGTTAAACATTGAGTGTCACAAGGGTTGAGATTAGAGTCTAAATTTCTGAGGTATTTTTTGAGCAAATTTACCTAATTCAGCGTCATTCTTTTCCAAATCCAGAAGTATTTTATCAGTAAAATATCGACAAGTAAATACTCAGTAAAATATAAGTTAAGAATATTCAAAATGATTGTGATAGAGTACAAGTAATTTGTATTTCAGAAAGGAGTAATTGCGAATTGGCCACAACGTATTTCGTTTTTTGAAGTAAAGGTTCTCAGAAATCTTGTGACTGTTCACTTGAGTTCGGTATTATTTATTGTTCGTCACGGCAAACTACAATTTATTTTTAATTGTTTCAATCTAGCGATATTTTCTATATTACTAAATGCGACATTTTAAATTATTATATATTATGATTTAGTGAGTAAACCGTTGTTGCCTAAATATTGGTGAGCATATGCACTCATTTTATTTCTGAAGTGAATAGGTCATTTTACAAGTCATTTAGAGAAAAGGTAAATTTCAGCGTAGATTCATACGTGGCTTCTCAATGCAGCTTATGCCCACTTTTTAATTTGAAATTTAAACAAATATTTATCACAAACAAGTAGATTTCTGTAGAATTTTGGTATATACCTGGAAATAGGCCAATAACTTTTGTTACCTAATATATATTATTATGGAAAATTAAAATTGTATGTCACCCATTAATTTTTCCATTACGTTGTTATGTCTAATAACTAAATAAACATTATATGTATGCGATTGTCAAATAATTGAATTCTTGCCTGTTAATGATTTCCGTCAACGTATGTTTATTCATTTTCAGTAAGATACAACACAGATAGCTTCCTTTTTGGCATTAAAATATCAGGTAATTTTATTTATTATAGTGCAAAGTCATTACGAGAGCAATCAAAATTAAATTTCGTGAAAAATAAACCCAATTTTAATAAAATTTAACATGTTGATTATATTTATCGTAATAATACTTCAGTGAAATTGCACAAATCGGGGATAAGATAAAAGCATTTGTATTTGGTACAGAAAGCAAATCAATTTCCATATTTCCAAAATTAATTTTTTTTACGAACCACAAATTCATAAAAATTAAGTCCAAACAAACCGAAATTTCAGCAGAATAACAAAAGTTGTAAAATATTTCTCTTGGATTTTTTTTTCTTATTAAAAACGAATCCCGAACCCTTTTTTACGAATTAAATTAGGCAAGAAAATTATAATGTCACACTATAAAATTAGCAAATTTTGAATAATAAACCTAACCCTTCAATTTTGATTGTTTTATTATTTTGAAATAATTCGTTGAAAAATCACTTAAAGCTTTAAAACTGAAATATGCAATAATTTTTATTTTTAAAATATTTCCGAATGCATTGATGATGACCTAAATAGTAAAACGAATTAGTGCTCGGCGAATTTTTCTTTTTACCTTTCATTTATTAATTGGATTTGTAAAGTTAAAGGAATATAAAATTTACTAATTAACAAGAATTGACTTCATCAATAATTTTATTAACCAACAAGAATTAAACTATCTTCAATGCATAAATAAGTTGGCGTAGATTAGTATATATAAAGCTAAAATCTAAATAGATTTATTAAGCAATTAATGGTACATTTCTTTGTGAATATAATCGACAGGATTTTTGCTTTCAGTTTGGATTACTTGGCGCAAAATATGAAGTGGTTGATTTGACATATAATTAACATAAATAGATATTCGTAGTGGTATTTCAATTTATAATTATTTCATTATAAGTATTCTAAATTTACGAATTGAATCTTTCAATAGAATCATGTGAGAACGATTAAAAGACAGAACTTTATCCGTTTTCAGCGCTGTTAATAGTCTAATATGTAATAAAATTGCGATATATTAGATAAGCTATCGCTGAAATAATCATAAAATATGATGTTCACCATTTCAAACAGCATTTCTGCAATTATCTTCAGGTTGTAAAAGCAATAAATCAAAATATCTTATAAGTTTATTGACAACTTCGCAGGAGAAAGCTAACTATTGTATCTCTTAATTTCTCCATATTATTTAAAAAATGGAGCTGATGAATGGCTGAACCACGATAAAGGTGGCATTTCGAAAGGAGCTTGGATTCAAGGAAAAACGACGTTGTGAAAAATGTAGCGTGTGTATGTGCAATGGTCAAAGCCATTAGGAAATTTCAAAATTATGCAAATATAAAAATTCAAACTAAAAATCACGTCTTAAATATATTGATGGTTTGTTTACAAGGTGCTTAATATTCTGATATAGAAAAAATTTCATGCTATTTGTAGCCATGAACGCTTTTCAGTTACTGTCAGCTACCTTTTATTGAATAATTTTGACGATTTTGCTTCCAAAAAACTCTCAGGTGTCAATATTAAAGCTAAAATGAAGCTGAATTAGGCTAAAAATGTGTATTTTTAGTATTTGTGCTTACGCATTAAATAGATATGATTAATTTATGTAAATGTTTTCTGAAATTAAAATTAATTAGAGACTAATTTTTACATTAATTTAAGAGCGCTTTTAGACTTCTCAGTGAATGCATTTAAATTAATTATGACGCAAGGTCCTAGACTCAAACACTATGAAGTTAAAATAATACTTTTTCATATTTTGTCGGCATTATCAAAATTACTGCCAATTATGGAGCTCTATAGCTAAAGACTAAAAGTCAAATGCGCTAAATTAAAAGACGCCTGAGTGGTAGATCAAATACCATTTTGTGACATAAGTCAAGACTTAATGGTTCATAATATGCAAAGAACTCTATTAAAAAGCATTAAATAACGAGTAAAATAGTTAGAAATAATATAAAAGCTTAAATAGTTTTAACAAAAGTGTCAACAAAATGCATTTGTCACTACAAGATAATCGTCAGGTTTTCCCACACAGAAATGGGCTTGGTCTACCCTGTTGAGAACATTTGATTGCGCTGCTCCTTTCCTTGATCAAATATTTTTGTACCAGGCAACACTAATTTAAAATAGATTACGTGTAGTCCTTTTGTATTCCAAGAAACGAATCTTCCAAAAATAACAGGCACATCACTCGGAATGAACTAATCAAAAATATATAAAATGGCAAATGAATCGTATGAAGCATTAACCAGTTTCAGTAAAACATGATAAATAGCTCAAAGCTAAAAGTTAGATAAGAATTTCTGAGGCTGATGATTGACGAATTCCTGGTGGCAACTCTTACAGCACCTTGCTGCCCACTGTTCGAGAAGGGAATGGGCTGGTGTATTTGATTACTAGTTTTTCTTCCAACTATTAAAATGGTGATTATTGAAATTTGTATAACATTTTTGTAAAGCAACAGATTTAAATTTCTTAAATTGCCCAAATCATGCAACTAATTACATTATTATTAATATTAATTTTTATTTGCCTTGATAAGTATAAGTTGAGAACTTCATTAGTGCCTTGGCTGAGAAGCTACTAGAGATATTTTAAGAGTGAACGCTACTCATTCAATATGGTGAGATGTGAAAAAAACGAACACCACTCTTCATCTTCATGACAAATAAGCATAACACCGATTCTATCTAATCGTTCGTGTTTACCACAGATCCTGCTCCTCTCTCTCTCTGGCATAGTTCATACAGGAGTCAAGTTTTATTCTAAATAAGTACGAATATATATTTATTATTATAATTATTTGTCATTCAATCAAAATGTACCGATTGCATTATTTTCACTAATTTTACTTACTGAATGTAAAGTTTTCGCTCATCAGGAATCTTGAAAAATTTCTCCTTCAAAATTTGAGTTACCGAATTCTGCTGGTTTCAAGCTTTTGCTGCTCTTTCAACCTTGAAGTTTCACTATAATTATGTGTTTATTAAAATTTAAAATTTAATGCTTTTATACAATTGCATTATATACAACCGATCAAAATCAATGGCCACTAATTTGAAACAACCCGACAACGACTGGCTTTGGTGATCTTATCATACTTATCTTCGTATTCAAAATGCTCAGTAATAAAAATGTGTATATTCTCAAAGTTAATTAATTAAAATAACCATCACAAAAATACGAGTCATAATTGCAAATTTCATCGATATCATTCCTTGTCTTCAGTTTTTAAAGCAACAAAAGCTTTTTAAAATAATCGTTATATTTATCCTTTTGCATAGGTCACGACGTTTCAGTCAGACATGCTATTTGCAATAACAATCCAAGGTTGCACTCGTGGGTACTGTTTCCGAACATCATCTTATGATAGAGAATTGACATATTTTCATAATTTCAAACATACTGAAGTTTTCGTAATGGCTACATTTACCTGATATATGTATTTCCAAATGAATGTAACATCTACAATGTCTCGTCCAAATGGATGAATAAATTCAGCTTCCAATGATATGAGCAAAAGTTAATCAGAATGCATTAACGACACTTTGTTACTTAGTCTTCATGGTTGTTTTGCAAAAAAACTGAAGAAAAATAATCACGACATATCGTCAGCGTTTGTTAATGAAAACAGACATTCAGTTTCTCACCCATTCTTATATTTACGCTTAATGCGCAGAAATGGTCTTATCATGTGCACATTTTAATTACAATTTTCCTTGAGAGTGTATTTTAATTACAACTTCGTGTGCAAAATATTAGTAATAGCCTAATATTATTAATATAATTATTTAATTACTTTAAACGTAGTAGTAAAAATGGAGAAAAAGGTATCTCTTCTGTAATAAAAATCTACATTCAGAAGATTATGATAAAATTGTGAAATGTTTCATTTGCTAGCTTACATCAAGACCATTGCAAGAGCGTCAAAATATGCCTTTTCAAAAGAAGCTTTTCTTCGTATGGTAAATCGATTGCATACAGTTTTCAATAAGTTTAGGCAATGTTAGCTCTTTCTAATGAGTTAAAATTTAAGAATACACCTTAGTCTAAATTATTGACAGAGCTTTAATAATTTTAAGATATTGAACAAAAATGTGATAAAGATGAATAAATGGGCCCAATTTAAGATTTATTTGATGATAGCACTTAAATTTGAATGCACAAATTTCTCCTTTGGATTCATTGCGCATATTTAATTTTTTTGCATTCCCTGGCAAACAGAAGATCCTTTAACACATGACCACACTGTTGATAGAATAAATAGCTTATTTAGTATTAACATCGAAGAAAGAAAAAATTGTATGCTTGCACAAATTACTCCAAGAGTAATATTTACCGTTTAGAACAATTTATCGCTCAAATCAACTTTTATTTATAACGGAGTAGCTTGAAGAAGCAAGAATATGGGAAGAATTTTGAATTTTGAATTTATTTTAATTTTATGTTCAGTCACCAGCATCTCTACAACTCAAGCATCATATTTTTAGTAAACGTGATTTTCGTAATATTCCCTCTGTTGAAGGCAGATTAGTTAGTCAAAATACTATGTCAATCTCACTTTAATATAGCTTAAACCAAACCGATAATTGTGGAGTAATTTTAAATCGAAAATAACAGATTTTGAAAAAAATAATTAAGAAATCAGCACAAATTAAAATTTTCAAAATTGCTTCTCAAGTCGTTATTTTCGACATATATTTTACAACCAAAGTGCTTTAGCAAAATTCCCATAAATGCCTGAAATTAGGCCTTGAAAATCATAGTTTGCTGTTTTGTCTACAAATTAGACATTCCTATTCTAAGTGTTCAAGGTATAAGTGGAGAGTAGTTTGCCTGATTTTATTAATGTTGACTTGCTAATACAATCCTCAAAGTTCTTTAAACTAAATCACCAACTACCGCAAAGGCACCTTCATGTAAAAGGCAATTGTCGCACTTGGACCTTGGTAAATAACCATTGTTTCTAAATAGAAATTATGCAAATATCTGATTGTCCTCATTTTGCTTGACACAAAAGTAGGAGTGTGTTTTAAGATCATTTATAGCATAATTTACAAGTGCAATAGAGGCAAAAATTGTAAAATATTATTGCACGCAATTATAATGCAAATTAAAAGCTGTATAGATAAAAAGCTTATTTCAGCAGAAATTTTGATCCAAAAGTCTAAGCTCTTTAAATTTATCGGACAATTTAGTTGACATTTTTAGTAATTTCCAGAAGAAACTATCGGACGGACCTCTGACCAACTGGAACTAGAATTCTGCTCGCTCTTTCTTGTCCCAATAGGAAGTTTCATCAAAAGTGATTTGATATAAAGGCTAAAAAAATATTTTTTGTAATTTATCGGAAAACTATGAGAACAGAGATGAATATTCTTAAAAGGGACTGAAAAAATGGACTTATAAATTCGAGAACACAAAAAATCTTGGAATTTGGCGCGTAAAACGTCAATCTTGTAAAGTATTTTTTCTTTTTTTTAATTTCGGACAAAGAATAGTGTTGAATTCCGGACTGGTTAACACCATTCATCGTGATATCTCGCAATATCCAAACGTTCGGTTGTGGTATTTGACACGGAGACACTGGAAAAGAGCGTATAACCGCTTAATTAGGATTGCGTTAGTCATTTTTCGCATATGTAGTGCTTGGTCAGGCAATTTCATTGCATTTATGTTCTTCATAGCTGAATCAGAAATTTTGCACAAACTTATATTTACGACATTATTTTTCCACTTGAAGCAGATGCAAAATTGCATTTAGTAATCGAAATTCCTCTTTTCCTATTTTTTTCAATTTTACTGCAGCTAGCGGCAGTCTTCCCAAAAATAGATCAAAATTTGGACAAAATCTAGATACAACGTGTCATAAAAGGTGACGTCTTCGTTCGCAAGATTTTTGTAACCCCGCATTGACGTTATAATTTGCTACAACTCCTAGACTTTAGATGTTTAAATTTGCAAACTCAAACAGTTTTAAAGGCAGTTCAATTGAAAGAAAAAATTCGTGTCGATATTTTCATGTCAGAGAGGGCACATGATATGCTTCTGGAGTATTATTATTTTTTCACCAAAAATAAAATGATTTTGACAAGTGGAGCTTTTGATCTGAAATATTTATAACAAATTGGGATATATTTACCTATATCATCTCAAATCTTCATAATGTCACCCTGTATTTCATTACTTTACAGAAGTTGGTAAAAGAATTTACTATGTTAGCTAAAAAATATGACTCCAATTTAAATTAATAAAAAAGTCCATCAATGATTAACCTAGGCCATGCCTCGAAAAAAAATATGCAGAATACTCTCAGGTATATTCGTATAACCAAAAATTTGCTTATGACAATGGGTGCCATTGTAATAAAATTAAACGCGCTAGCCGATATGGTATGGAGTATTTGATTCGATGACTTGAAGTGATACCATTCTAGTGATGGAGAACGAGATTGCAAGGATTAGCAAAAATATCCGCTATTAAACTTTCAACTCAACTCTCAAGCTTATACCTTCGAAAAGTATTTCACTTAAAACATTTATTTTCTGACTTAATAAGGGAGTACGTTTTGCGCAAATAGTTTTCAATCTTGTTTGTAGACAGGGCGAATTATCAATATTGGTATATAATATGAAAAATCGAATCTAAAAAAACAGATTGATATTCGTAACAATAAATACAAATTTTGACAGAGCAGACTGTAGTGTAATACTGAGATAGTTCTTGTAGTCAGATATTCGAGCAAGCTGTACTTCGTTTAACGCAGTAGTGAAAAAAATGAAAATTCTTGATGTATTTCCTCTGGTTGTATAGAAATTATTCCAATATCAATACTAAAGTATGCAATCACTCCTTAAAATGTGATATAGGCGCTTTAATGAGTTGCCATGAAGATTTGTCGCAATCATGAACAGAAGGCACGGCGCAAATAACATAATTAGTTTCACTATAACATTTTTAGGGCAAAAATGTATTATCCAATAATTAAATAAATAGAAAAATGGCCTTTTTTCTCATTTACGTATTTTGTATTTTTCATAGCCTTAAAAATAATGATAAAACACACAGACTGGCAGTGTTGTTAGATCACTAAAAGTGTGAAATCTTTGAAATTTGTTCGAAATTTAATTCATATTTTTTACAAAAAAATCTTTTGATAAATCTGCAACATTTAGTACATCAACTCTCTACCTGAAATGAAAAATGCAGGACCATCAAATTTGATCACTTTTGAATTTAACAATTTTCTGAATTCTGCCAAAACTTAAATATAAAGATATCTTTAACTTCTCTGACTATCAAGGAAACAATTTTGCATTTTTACTTATACTAAAAACACATGCCATTGGAAATTCAAAATGGCTTTAGCGCATATTCCATTAAATTATGTTTGACTTAGATTTCGATCTATCTAAAGCTGTAATTGTAATATAATTTGTCCGAATATTTGAAAGCTTTTGCCATGGAAATTGTTGAGTGCGAGCTGTCAGGTTTTGAAAGAATTTGTGTCCTACCCAAAAGGTTAGCGAATGTTTAATTGCCGACTTCTTCATTGATCGGAATAGAAGTCACTTGAATTAACATTCAAAATGTTTAGTGAATTGGATTTATCAGAGGCTCATCTGAATATTAGGTCGTACCAAAACACCAAATCTTCATAAAAACTTGATGGAATTTCTTTCGAGTTGAAAATAACTCTATAATGGGCAATATAGGAATTAGACAAAAGCCGAGTCACATATCTGGCCTATAACGTAGTACAAGGTCGGGCGTAAAAAAATTCAACTTGTGAATTGAATGTCCGGTCGAAGGCATTATCGATCGCGTATTTTATCGGAGACCAGAAACGTGTGAACCTTTCTTAAAATATATCAAATATCTTCGCTTGTTCAGAAATCATTACTGTTACTGACATACCATCTCCAACTGATGTTCTAAATAGTCAGTTTTTATCTCACCTGCATAGAGTTTGTGACTTGTTAAATCATTTGTTTCTGAAAAAAATTATGTAGAACAAGTCTTTTCACTTTTATAGAGTGTTCGAGAGGCTGAAATACAAGCTACATTGAGGTTTGCTTCTAATTCATAGCATTTCAAAGTTGGCGTTGTCTTTTGCAATGAATGCCTCAGGTTGAGGTTTGATTTACCCGAGGAATAAAAGACGACTGTGACTTACACGCCTCTTTCATTAGCACCAATAGGAAAAAACCATGACCAATTCCATTGTTCGTTCTACAAAAGGATCGTCATTGTACTTTTTGGACAGATGGCAAACAATTATTTTCATTTTTGCAGTACATGTTTGTTTAACACTTATACAATAGCCAGTACCTAGAAATGATAAAAAGAGTCACTTTATCTTGACGGGAAGAAGAAATTGTGCTCTCAAACATTCAGGCACCACATTTACTCCGGTAATTACTTTGAAGACTTTGTATTGCTGCTATTGAAAACGTTCCTTTAGTAAGAATTTAGTTAAACTGGATGTTAGAATTCAAGATACTATTGGTAAGATTTAAAATAATCGAATAGAAATGTGTTTATAATTTAGGCTGAAATTGTTCCCAAACGCAAGAGTATTCTATATTTTGCGCAAATGCCACAATATATTTATTACCTTCACTTTATAAGCTGAGCGAAAATTTCCATGGAACAGAAATGGACATATTTAAGATGAAAAATGGGCAATTCCTTCTAGCTGAGCTAGGAATCCCTTTTTTCTTTAGTATTAGATGATTATAAATAACTTTTAAAGCAAAGAAAATCATATTTAAATTGTTCTTAGTTGCAGTTGGATAGGAGCATTTCACTTTTATTTTCGCGCAATTGTCTTAATTTACTAGGCTCTATGAAATATATCAGCAAATATTGTTCTAAGCTAACAATTTAATTCAAATGGCATTTGGTCAGGATTTTTATTTATTTAAAAACCTTTGTTTAATTTGATTAATATTTTGTCAATATAGCAGTTTTAAAATAGCGAAATCAGTCTTGGATCTTCAAATTAGAAGAGATTTGAATAAAAAAGAGGTTATGAAAACGAAATCAATAAAATGCAATTAAATTAGTAAATAATAGTTAATTCACAAAACTTTTTAAAGTAATAGAGCGATGAAATGTGCCTGCAAAAGTCCCATAGCTACCAAGGCTGATCAATGTAATACCATAGGCGCTAGCGTATTCCCGAAATCGCGACTGTCTAACCGAGGTCTTTTCAGGTAATCAGTGATTAATATTCATTACATTTTTGATTAATCGGGTTTTTCCATATCCGCAATAAACGCTCTACATTTCATGCGTTCTGTTCTCTAAAGTTAATACAAGTGGTTTTTTCGGAGAAGATTGTTGATGGTTAGTCAAGTTATATTTATGTGGTTTCCGCTACAAGCTTTCTATAACCTTCTATCAACTAATATACTGCTTTTGATAAATAAATTTTTTAAATCAGTATGCGGCTATTAACATAAATTTCTTTATAATAAATATTTTATTTATTCATTGATTTTATTTCATTTCGGAAATGCACCCAATGTGATGCGAACAATGGAACCGATAATTCAGGTGCCAACCCAATGAGGAATTTTGAATTTTGCGACTGTTAAATTTTGCTGTCATTCTGTCAAAGAACTTGAAATTCTTTCCAATGTTTTCCAACATACAATTTGGACTGACTATTTGGCTGCAATAGTAATATTGCGGACTAGTAGAAAAAAATCAGAATTAATAGCATCGCACTTGTTTATAATGCTGTAAAATCATTGTGAAGCCGGATATTATAATCCAAGTTGAAATATTTTTTTTCAAATATTCCAGTATTATCTATATTGTTTTAAATTTTTCAAAAACTATTTTGTTTATGACTTAAAAAATGACATGACCTTTTAGTGTTTCACTTGTAAATTTCACTTACAGTTACAAAATATAGAAAAATTTAATTGGAAAAACAAATCGAAATTTCAAAGTAGTATTTAAAAGCCTATGGGATGTAATATTTCGCCACAAGGAAACGATACATTTTGATGCTTTTACTGCAATTTTTCTTATTTCAATTTGTAGTGTTGCTATTAAAATATTTGTGCGTAAATCGAGTACTTAATTAAAATGTGGTTGTGAAATTAATTTCAGTTCATTATTTCATTTAACCCATTTTTTTCTTTCATTTAAATACTAGAATTTACGTTTTCGGACTTTTCTTCCTTATGACCATGCCTCCATAATAAACACTTATGCAAGTAATATGATTGAGAACAGATATTTGACATCTCAGTAACTTTATTTCATTTATGAAATAAGGAGATAAATTGACTAGGACTGACCATTTGCATTTCAAATATTAAATACCAAGAATATCAGGATATGATAAAACAAAATGCTAATAAATTATAAGCTAATTTACCTGTTTTGTTAATTTCTCATATTTAACTCGAATGACCTCAAAAGTTGCGGTTAAATTTTAAAATTAAATTCTACCACAGTTTTTGAAAAGATTAAAGCTAAACTGATAATTCTTAAAGAATTTTTTGACGAAGTCTTATTAAAGTCTTATTGCTTTTTTAATAAAACATTTTTATTGTATTGGAGCATGTTGACAAGTTTTGCATTTTGATTCCTGTTATGCATTCAAATAGTTTTGATCTAAAATTAACGAACAGCTTATTAGATTCAATATGCTTTTTGAAATTAGCAAACCTCTATAGGGCTTCAAAAGTTATGCTGTTGTTTTTTAAATATTTAAAATGAATTTTTGAGTCCTTAAGTAAATTTTTATAATTCAGATACTTTTACAAGCAGGATAAAAGAACTTTTAAATTTTAATTTTTTTATATATACGCGCATTTATTTAAGGCTATTAAATTTAAGCACCTTAGTGAATAAAAATATCCGGAATTTAAAAATGAATAAGAGCTCATCATTGCAGTTTTATTTCTTTAATCTGATTTCTTAAAAAAAATTAAATTTTACCTTTATTAACGAACATTTTTTTTATTAAAATGCTTGTGGAGAGGGTTTTCGGTGTTTGATCAGCTAGATAGCGTAACGATATTTAGTATGCGCCTTTGTTGCATATAAAATGGAGTTTAGAGTGGAACTTTGCACTCTCTATTTTCAAATTAAATTGACCAAAATGATATAAAAATTAGTTAATACCAACAGTTCCGCATGCCAAAATCCATAATTTTTTTTTATTCACGAATGCCACTTTTATTGAATAAATATTCACAAAATTATGCTTAATTTGAGCGTATGGGTTCAATTTTGCATAGTTTATTAACTCTTAAGTAGATACTTTGTCTGTTATTCATTTGTAGACAGTTCGTTTGGATTAGTTGAAAGCACATATATTTGAAAACCATTTCAATAAATATAATGGTATTGAACGTTCTAGACGTCGAAGGCAATTGTTAATAGTAAATTTCAATGAAAATTAATTAAATTTCTCAGATTGAATACGGATATTCCTATTCACTAATTGCCGTTTGAATAATTTTTTCCAGTGGATCGTTAAAATTTGATGAGAGATATTGCGTTTGCATAACGTGGGAGTAAAGTTATTATGTATTTTCACGAATACTTAAAAAAATATATACCTGAACAATAAATGGCGTTGACAGGATAATATAAGTTAGAAAATGATGAGTTATTAGTCTGAAAAACGCGTATCCAGAGAGAGATAAAACAATTTTTTATCCTTTTATTTCATCTATGCAAACTATCTACAGCAAAAAAATGATAAATTAATTGAGTACATTAGAGATCTTTGGAGCAAGAGTTAAAAGCATACGAATTGACGCTTTATTTCTGCAAAGTCGATATGAGCTTTAAGTTGCTGTCGTCCAATGAAGATGTTTATGGCTCTTCCTCATAAAATTCACTTTCTACTGGGCAGAAATTCCGAAATTAACTAATTTTGCAGTAATGACTGCACTTTTGACCATGAACGCATGAAATGAAAGGATGCTTCGTAGTGATAAGAATTTTAGTGCCAAAATTTATTATTCATAAGAATTTCAAAATACTCCTGGTGTAACAAAGATAATCATTGGAATGCATCAAAAGCAGACAAATGAAATCTAAATATCAGAAGTTAAAGATTGCAGAACATTCGTGTAATGAGTCAATATATACATATGTAAGATTTCGAAGGTGTACACTTTGTTAAATCCTGCCTCAATAAGAAAAGTGAAATAAAATTAGCTTCATACCGTGATTAATTTTCACTTTACAAGACCCACTTTTATTGAGTCAAACAACTATCCCATATAATTACTTGTAAACTTGACAATTTAAGAAATCGTATTTACGAGATTTTTTTCTAGTCTCTTGTGAATAGTTTTAATTACGATCGATGATACTATTTTAACTTGAAAAAAATATTCCGTAACAAATTGAAGCCACGATTAAGTCAATGCTGAAGAAATAATGAGACGCATTAATATAGAAAATAATTTCATACTATAGCAATATTATCACATTAATTTTCGAATACAAATAAAACTATGCGAAATAAAAAACATAAATGTATGGAACTAAGAACTACTACATCATCCAATTTGTGGCACTCAAGTAACATTTTAATTAATGATTGAGCGCAGCGAATTTCATAAATTAATTCCTGTGATTTTTTTAATGCTTTGCAGTGTTTCTCGACAAGTACTTTTTGTTCACAGCGAGTTATTTCCCCTATTCTTCCTATCGTTGTTAAATCAAACGGTCCTTATTTGTAATGAACTTAACACTTCAAAAGAACAAATAACCAATAATGATGAGTTCTCAATATCAGTTAAATAGGGGAAATTATGCAATAAAATGTTAAGATAATTGTGATTAAATTGTAAAATGTTCTAATGCAGTAGTCATAGTAATATTTTTAAGCTAATGTAATTCAGTGTTGCATTTTAAGCAGGCTGATTTTAATGCTATTTAAATTTGAACAACTCAAAACTCATAATATAATTTGAATAGCATCTTTTAAGCTAATGACTAATCGAGCAATCTGTTCCCTTAAGGTAATCATGAATATATTATTACAGTCTGTGTGCGTTTATATTTAATGCCGAACAATTTTTAATGGCAAAATCGCTAGATTACTTAATGGTAATATCATTAATACACTAATCAATGCAATTTTTTAATAAATTTACGATTCGCAGTCACAACGTGCAATTTATAATATAGTACGTTATGAACACTTAAAGTTGATTTTAAAATTGCATCTAATTATATGAAGAAAACAATTATTTCTGAAAATATTGTTGATGGATTGTAGAAGGTCTAATGTAATAGGGGTTTCATAGTTCAAAGTACTCAAGCATTAATTTCTTCTAATCTTCGAGAAAGAATTTAATTCTTTAATACTACTAAGGATAAAGATACAAATTTAAAAGTTTAATTTATGAGAGCATTCACGAAAACTTTAAATTAGTTTCACCAAATATACAGGGTGTCCCAAACAAATGTATACACTTTAAAATTAATTGCAAACGTGGTGATCAATTAGAATTTTATTAGTTAAAAAGTGTCCCAAAAAATGTATACACACTTAAAACATTTGTAAACATAAAGTTTATAATTATTTTCTTACTTCAAATGTTTACAAACATCATTTTATTGTTTTTTACTACATTTTACGACATCGTAAATAGTGTTTTTTTCGTAGATTCAACCCCTCAACACAAGAATGACAACCAGATTTAACTTTGAAGAAAGAAAATTTATTTTAAAGTACTACTGGAAGTGTGAAAACGCAGCTGAAGTGCAAAGACAATTTAGGAATAAATTTCACTTGATCCGATTACAATTTCATCAAAAGAAAACGATCCAATTAATTCTCTTGATGATAAACCGTACCATACTGTAATTCCAGGTTAATTGATATGACGGTCGTGTGGATTCTCAGGACCCCAATATGTTCAATTATGGCCGTTAATGTAACCAATTAACTTGACTGTGGCCTCGTCACTCTGCACAATCTTTTCTGAAAAGTCAAAATTTCTCACACATTTTTCTAAATACCGCCTGCAATACTGTAGCCTTCGGTCTGAATCATCGTCATTAAAAGCATGGACTAATCTTGGAATATAACTTTTCCAATGATAACGTTGCATAATACGATGTATAGATGATTTTGAAATTCCAATCTCAAGTGCAGCCTGTCGTATAGACTTTCTCGGACTCTGCTGAAATCTTTTCAGTACTTTTTCTTCCTGTGTAGAGCTTGTTGATGTTCGTGGTCTTTCAGGCAGCTGTTTGTGAACGTTATCAGCATTTCCATCAGCTTTAAACTTATCTTTAATTTGAAAGATTATAACTCACGTTGGAGGTTCCCTTTGAAATTTGTTCCTAAATTGTCTTTGCACTTCAGCTGCGTTTTAACACTTCCATTAGTACTTTAAAATAGATTTTATTTCTTCAAAGTTAAATCTGGTTGTTATTCTTGAGTTGAGAGGTTGAATCTACAAAAAACACTATTTACGATGTCGTAAAATGTAGTAAAAAGCAATAAAATGATATTTGTAAATATTTTTAATCATTTAAAATAAAGAAATAAAAATACACTTTATGTTTACAAATATTTTAAGTGTGTATACATTTTTGGGACACTTTTTAAATAATAAAATTCTAACTAATCACCACGTTTGCAACTAATTTTAAAGTGTATACATTTGTTTGGAATACCCTGTATTTATGCTTCAAGATATCTTTTACATGGCTACTTTAAAGACTACTTCTATTTCAGGCACAAATTATGTTAAAATTGGTAGATTCATTTCCATATATTAAGATTCTTTTAAAGTCAGTTTTTAGTACTCAGGCCTTCTTTCTTAAAATAGGTAATATTACTTTGAAACTATATCAGAACCACGTTGACAGCAAACATTAACCTGTAGAAACCTGTTCCATTTAGGATAATATTGGAAGAAAGGCACAACTTTAGACTCATACGAACAGATATTTATTCAGATATTTATTCTAAAATCAATCATAAATTTTGAAATGTTATTATCTCCAATATTTATTCTCTATTAAATATCTTTTTGAATGGACTTGGTTTGCCGCCTGTTTAGGTAATCAAGGATTTCCGAGGTATTTCGATATTTTTTTCTCTATAATTCTATATACTATCACTTTAGGGACCATACAGGTATAGATAAGCATGGATTTTGCTTTCGAAGGCCACATCTGCTAATAATTCTCGGAATTCAAATCCCATGAACCAGTGAACCCATAAACACACACATGGTTGTATATCAATGTTAAATACAGTTTTATTAGTATCATTTATTATAAAAGTATTAGTGATATGTTCATCGTGTTTTATGATAAGCTCTATTGTGTATTGATCAATAATTATGGACATTTCAACTAGTGTCAAGGACTTTAAAAGTGATGTTGTAATGTCTCATCCATACTGATTCTAACTCGCCTTATGACTGTGCCAATCTGTTAAATTTTACTACTAGATAGGCACTCATTTTCTTTTTAACCCAAAAAATTCCTCTACATTATTCTTTTTAAACTTGGCAAAATATTCACGTCTCTATGTAACAGATCTTTTACACACCGGAAGCTACAAGCTGTCGTTCTAGCAGGTATGTTCACGTACTCAGCCGTCTTCAGTTTTTCTATATTTCCTTTCTGTTATACTTCCAAATTATAGCTACATCATTTGTGCATCAAAATCTGGTAACGAAAACCCGAGATTTCTAAAGAGAGTAGGATTATAGAATATTGGTAAAATTAAGGAGGTGCATCAAAATAAATCGTCAAATTCGATATTTTTCTTAGTGAAAAGGAAAAAAGTATTTCTAGCTTCAATATTTATATAAGGAACTTAATTATTGAGACAATCTCAAAATATTAAAATACTGAAATATCCTCTGCAATTTTAGCCTCATTTTAACTTGTTAGTTACAAAATTAATTTTATTAGCTAAAGTGTTTTGCCGTGAATTTTTATAAAATATAAAAATAATGAACATTTCCATGGCATGCTATGTATTTAAATTTGGAGTTGAAGTTGGATGACTTCAATTAATGCAATTTACAAAGCTCAGTAGTATTTTTTAATACAATAAACGAATTAAAAGCATTTCTATGTGAGAAAGCGCTGTCTCCAAATGAAATCAGATATCACCTTTTCCCATGGCCACAAATTTGAAAGATTAAAGTAATAAAATTAAAGTCTAATTTAAAAAATGTTACTTTATATAAATATCGTTGTATCTAGTCTTACGTGAGAATAGTGTTCCTGTTCTTAATGCTCATCGAAGCTTGTCATATTTACATCAAAATTTATATATAAATTACATCATGTTTATTTTATAACTAAATACTCCAAAAAATGCCCACTAAGAGAGGGAAAAATGAACGATATCTTAATTCAAATTATATGATTAGTCAAATTAAGGCCATCTATTTTTGATAAGAAACATTCAATGGAATCTAATAGAAGGGTATTGGTGTCTAATGTATCTGAGAGATTCGAAAATAAAATAAATTTTGCACAATTTTTGAACTTAAGTTAATTGAAATTATTTTGTAGGAGAATTTTATATAATGTCAGATTCACAGTCGTTCAAATAGATTAGGAGGAATTTAAAAAGTTTGGACATTTAAGAATGTTTCATGTCCTCTATAAATAAATTTACGGTGGGGACATTAGCTACACTTTACAAATGGAACGAGACAAAATATTAATTCGAACCAATTTAAAGTTCCAAAATGTTTCAAATTTACTTCAGAGAAAATTCTACCTAGATGTTTGCCATGATAAGTGCCAAGTTAACTTGCTAACTAAAGCGCATCGGATCATTTTTACGTTAAAATGCCTGCGGATTTCACAAATGCTGCTTAAGTCTCAACGGACTGTAAAGAGACATTTAGCTGTCATATTTTATTGATAAGGATCTGCCATTTCGTTGTTGATAAGCGAATTTTTACTTTTCAAACTTTCATATTTTATTTCAAACCATTTTACCCTATTCGATCACAGCTTAACCATAATATAACAAGCTAAAATTTATATTCCTCTAATTCCTTAGTGAAGACCTTCCTGATTATTGAAAAATGGTTATTCTTGTATGCATAGAATTAAAAATTGGGTTCCAAACATATTCATAATATGTTTAAATGTATAATTAGCTTCTATAATATAATGATTCAATTGCTATTAATGATTAATCTCTCTTTCCATAAGTAAGATTTCTGTTTGTTTTAAGGTTATATTTTGTTTTATTAAAAACTAGAGTACTATTTGCATCCGGTTAGGGTGGCGAAATCAACATACATTTGCAAAATTCTATTCATCTTATTATTTTAATACAATGATTCCTTCTTGAAGCTCGCAAATAATACACTATTTTTGCACATTTCACAACCATTTAATTTAAATTTTAAAAATGAATTTTACAAAATATACGGCATTTCAGGATAATGCTCAGTATTATTTTTTGCATGAATTGAATCTAAAATTTAGCATTAATACTTTTACAGTTTCAAGCTTTGAATGTATTTATTATTCACTTCTGGGGCTCGGCGCTAAAGTCAAATTATGTGATTGTTTGTCACGGTTATTGATAAATGAATTTTTTTAAGATCTTCATAATCGGTTTCGACATTTTCTTTGTCTGTTAATTTTCAAAATAAGAGAGCACGGATAATATTTCATATAACAATTTATTAAATGAATAATCTGGGTCAACTAAAATTCTATTTTCTTTACAGTAAATAATTATATAATAGTTTTAACAAATCGGTATTTATTTCACATTTACTTACAATTTTTAGGCAAGATAGTATAATTTGAAATTTTGTTGCGCAAATTAATAATTAAACTTTAAAATTCGAATTTAAAAGCATCTAGTGGTTAATAATAAATAAATAGAAAGAGAGAGAGTTTATTTTATTTATTTTTATTTAGACATTTGTATGGCAAGACAATGTCTTTTTAGGATTTCGCCCTCTGAAATGACTATTTCTTGGTTCGTAATTTATGTTAATGATCTAAACATTTTAACGTTATCTTTTCTAAATGTGATAAATTATTATTCTTATTTAACTTCAATTTTTAAGAAAGCCAAGCACACTCAATTTCTTTTCTGAAATAAATTTAGCAGAGACGAGAGAATTTTCATCAGTCTGAACACAAGACGACTTTTCGAATATTTAAATTAATATTTATAATTGAAAGTAAAATAATCTCACAGTGATAAAAGATTTAATTGAAATAATATTCTCCTATTCTTTTAATTTATCTAAATATGGTGTGAAAATCACTATTCTTCTTAAAGAATCATAAAATCAGAACACTATTTATCAACGGCTTAATTTTAACAATTCTAATTTTTGCATTCAGTGTTTAGGATAATTGGTTATGGTGAAGTATTTGGTTTAATTCAAATATTTTATTTTTCAATATTTTGTACTGCCAAATAAGTTGAAGTTACTAGGTAACCAAACCTTTAATTTATGCTTTAGCGAATATTGTTAGCCCAATGTTGAGCTTTTATATATTTTTTGAGATTGAGTATTGCTGACTGATTTTTTAAATTAGAAAAGCATTATCAATAATGATGACATTTCTTGAGTACTAAGCCTTGAATAATATGCCCATCAATGTCAATTTTTAAAACGAACAATGATACTTTGAGTCTATATTTATTTATTTAATCTAATTCTAGCATTGGAGCATTTATTTTGAAATTCAATTTTAATCTGCCATGGACTTTTTTAAATTTATATATTAAATCACTAAATACCCCTTTACTTAATTTTACTTTAGGCGCAGTTTTTTAACATCAAATTATTTATTGCGTTAAAGTTGTTAGTAAATACAATAAATGAAACTTTAGACAGATTTGAAAAAAAGTTGCCGACTTTTGTAATAAACAAAATAGATGTTAAGAAAACCTCTCACTTTATAAGAATTATAATAAATTAGTTCTTATAACGTTGGACAAATTCAAGCACATATTTTCCATTATTAATAAATCAAATTTTTTTATGATTCAATATACAAATTCCTTTCTGTGGAAAAGTTAGTCTAATATTAATTACACCGTCAAAAATTATGATGTATAGAATATAACATTATGGTATATTTTATAATATGAACGAAACATATCCTTGTTAGATATACGTCTCAATTTGATTATCAGGTCTACAATCTCGAAAACAGATTTCCAATTTAATGCAAAACGGATATGGACTTTTAGATATTTGATAAATGTTATATTATATTATTAGTTTGATATAATGCAATATGGTAAATAAATGAAAGAATTAAATATTCGAACTTGAGTTACTCATATAAGATTTAAAGACGGCGATTAAAATTTTCAAAGTAACATTAATATTTTTTAGATTTTAATTGTACTTTGATCTGGGCTCTTAGGATAAACAATACTCTTTCAAGCAAGTACAGCGTTGTTGGGTCCAAATTTAAAGATAGCCTTTCAAATGTTTCGCCTAAGAGCTAGCTATGAGAGAATTTCATCCGTTTGTTGTATCTTATCGGCACACCAATGTTTTGTCTCGAATACGAGAAGGAATTTACAACTATCACGAACGTGAGCATTATTACCTTCATTTTTTGCGTAATTACTTTTGCATAAGCAAAGCAATTTGCACCACTGAAACTGAAAATCGGATTTTGAGATAGGGCACTGACCGTAATACAATATTTTATACAATATACATGCATTAAAACTATTAAAATTCGACTAATAGATCTTAATGGTTTTAAATTACAGTATATATATATATACTTGAATTTAGATTATAAAGTCATTCGTAATTGTGGTAAAGTACAAATTCAAATTAAACTTTTAAAGTTTCAATAAAAAATGGTGATGAATTTTTCCAAAATATACTATTTTAAGAAACCGGTAAATATGATTTATATTTTAAATGACATAACTGTTTTCAAGCAAGCACACGGAATTCCACATACCTCAACACTTGATGTATATTCAAAGCAGCTCCATTAAGATCAAGATATTATCTTAAACTGAAATAACTGCCAAATCGCTTCGCCAAATGACGATATCCACAATTAAAAATTTTACAGAGAAATTGAATAAATTAACAATTGGTCTTTGAAATATATCTGACGGATTTAGGCCGGTGTTCCACAAATTATGTGTTCAAATATTCTTTACTAGATTAGATGATGAGATACAAAAAATCGTTTTGCGCATTTTACCCATAGTAAAGCGCATTATATTTGTGAAAAAGAGCTGTATTTACTTCATACCGGTATTTATTCTGTTGAAATCTGGATGACCTAAACAATAAATTTCTTTATAGAAAGTCAAAATATAAGCACAATATAACGAAATACATAATTTTCAAAATGAAATTATTGAAATCAAAACAAATAAATAAAAATTTGCATGTCACAATTTAAAACACCAGGTGGTCAATTTTAAATGGATTAGTAACACGGTTTTAGGTAAATTGACTTTTTTTTCCAAATGCCCCCATCCCAGACACGGATTATTAAGCTCAAAAAATGGAAAGGTTAATGAACCATGGTAATTTGCGTACTTAATTGTATTTTCAAATACACAGTCTATGACTTTGCCTCAACTGGAAGTAATGTCTTAAGATTTCGTGAGCGCAGAGTTACACTTATGGAATTTAAGTTTTTTTTCATTTGACCATTCTGCATTTACTACATTCCTACATGTAAGAAAGTATTTATACGATAAAACATTTGTAAATAAGATAGGATTAAAGGTCATCAATTGAAAAATATGAAAATTAAAATTATTTTTCTTTCTCGAGAATAATTACTCATTATATTTATCGATGTATAAATAACATTTGGAGCTGCAATTAAAAGTTGCAAGCTCTATGCATTGAGCTTTAAATAATTTAATTTAAAAATATATGACGAAAATACTTACAAAATTAACTTTATTTTAGATAAAAATCTTTCTATTTTTAAATTAAATATTCCGTCACTTGACTTTTGGTTTCAGTCATTTTATGAAACCTTCTGTCTCTAAGACTACATTTCAAGCATCCAAAATGGAGATCACCGAAGGGGTACAATGTAAGTAGCTATGATCGATACGATGGTACATCCCAATTCAATTGCTAAACATTTTAGAAGGACCTTCGTGTTTCATTGATGGTGATGATAAGCAAAAGACCTTTTGTCAATAAATTATCACTAATCATATATAATGAACTTTCCTTTAATCTAAATTTTAAAATAACAACACTTCCTTGGTAGAAAGTGTATGATATCTCTTTTTTCAGAAAAATAAAACATTTTTTCAACTATTTCAACATGTCTAAAAATTAAAATCCAATTGTATACTTGCATACTAACATGAAAGCAATTCATGCTAATGTTTTAAAATAAATCGTGGTATATATTTAAAATTTTTAACTGTTGAATTGGAAAGCACCTTGCGTTAAACGTGCTCAATACATTAGTGAAATATTAATGCCTGTACGAGCTTGATAATTTCTTTGAAGTGTTAGCAATCTAATTGGTTAAACTAAGTGGTATTTTATATCAAATTAACTAAAACTTAGGATTCTACTCCTATACATATTATTAAAGTGATATCACTTTATTCCTTAAATAAATAAGCTTTCATTTACTGGCCATGCTATAATAATTTAAATCATCTTATGTTTACCAATAATTTTTGCCAATTAAGCATATATCATCTATTTTTAATATTCATTAATCTCAATTTTACAATGTATTTGAAATAATATAGCTAATATTAAATTAATATTTTGTTATAAGATCAAGTAATTGCTTAAAATATTACAATGTCCGATACTCATTCCATCAAAAATATGCATGCCATTTTTAGTTGTTCGTTTATCGATCCAAAAACCGATTTTCTGCCAGAATGACAAAGTAGAATTCTCCATCTTTACAATATATTATTACAATTTCGTACTAGCTATGTTCAGTAAGAAAATGTAAAATACCTGGTTTTGAAATTTCGAAAATTTACTGATTCGTATTGAAGTTCATAACGTTGCGAAATAAATAAACATACAGTGTTTTTAAGTACAAAATTATATTTCTAGATTTGCCTCAATGTAATGACAGACTAATTTCCTATTTGTTATTGAAACTTTAAGAACAGGATTAAATTTTCTAAATTTGAATGATATTATCTGCAACAATTACAGTCAAATTGATTTTGTGCCCTGTCGTCAAGCTTTGCGATCTATGTGTCAATATTCCTGACAGAAGGCTAACAAAATTCAACCTCTCATTGTCATTACGATATCATATTACATTTAAATCTGCATATTCAGTAGTTCATAAACAGCTTGAATAGGAATTTATACTTTTCACAAAATTAAAGAGTGCTAATAAAATATTGGGGGCGATTTCGTCAAATGTCGAAATTTTATCGCACTTTGGTCATTTTTTTTAATTTGTGATCCAACCGGTTTTACAATTTGAAATAAGCAAAACATACATAATAAATGGATATTAATATCATAAGATGCATTCCACAATCTAACCAACTGTATTCTTTTTTAAACAATAATGTCTGTCAATCAATATATGAATAGTTTTTAAATTATTAACACTTATTTAAGTATGTATTTAAGTATTTTTTCAAAGGAAATGGGAATAGATAACTTATTTCTATTTAGCAGAATAAAAATACTTTTGACAGAAGACAGGTAATATTCATTTAAAATTGCTTCAAAATCACTTAGAACATGACTAATAATGATTTTTTTTAATTTTTAAATAAATATTTGATGGAAAAAAAATATTTACAAATACATGATTTAAAATTTGTAATGTTTTGAATCACTAGTATATTATATTCACAAATGGTACATTTAAAATGGATTTGAGTGCATAGTGTACAAATAATGTCTTATTTCCTTCTCCTATTTTCAAAAAACGAGGCGTGCTTAAGTGCATTTCAAGTATAGCCACATATTGCGACAGTCCTAAAGTACAGAAACACTAGAGCCGGGCTTATGGTTTCTCAAAATATTCTCATATGGTGCACAATACGTGATCATTAATTCAAGTCAAGTCCATTGCATGCCTTTAAATTGTATTTCTAATCATAACTTGCATCTTTTGAATTTCAAACTACAATGATCAAAATATTGAACAAATTTAAACAAAAAGCAAAGTCGAAATCAATACTATCGCCAATGAATATCATTTAAGTGTTAGCCAATTTTCAAACAATTAATGAATAAATTAGGTAAGAATAAAAGCTCAGCGTTGAACATTTAGCCAGTGGTCTCGCAATAATATATTTTTGCTCAAATAAGAATGGAAACGCACTTTAATTACAATTTCAGCAAAATAGTCAATGAGGGTATTTTTTTACAAACTTACACGTTTTAGATTAATAATAACATTTAAATTTTAAACTCCAAACAAATATTTAAAAGATTAACATTTGTTTAAAATTTTACAAAAATGTCATCTTTGAATCCAAAATATCTTTTTTGGGAAATATTTTTCTCCGCAAAGTAAGAATCTGTCCCTATCCTGTCATATCTGTCAACTCAATTTTTTCTGTTCAGTTAACCGCTGTTCGGAATAAGACAATGTCAATATTAATCAATTTTCTTATTTACATTTATGTGTAATTCTTATAAAGGCGGCAATCTTTGACTGTCATTTTGACAAAAGTCGGCTGAAAAAACCAAATAGTCTATTCAGCACAATTTAAATACAAAATCAGTAAATGATTAAAGATCTTGTCAGCATTTATGTAAAATTGTTAAAAAGATATGTTAGGCCTGCACAATTGCTCCACCGAGCGCTAGGATAAATCAGAAAAAAATCAAGACTTTACTAAACGGTGTATTAAAGGATATTTAACTTAATCCAGAATGAATCCCTTCATTTACACAACGATCATTTTTTAATTGTCTTTTATCATATATTTAGAATTTAGGAAAATGAATTTGCATTACTTCATCTTGCTAGTGAAAATTTCGCAATCGACACTCTGAAAATAAACACCGTAACTAAATTCATTTCAATGTGTTAGATACATATTTTGCAGTGTATGAAGCAAAGCTTTGCTCAGTGACGATATTAACTAGACCAATTTTAACTTAATTAAAAATGACATATCCTATCTGTTTAATGATATTTAGGGATTCTCTTCGCATCTCGACTTTGATTATTTTTCTTTTGCCATCAAAATGCAACCAGTATCCACAATTACCCGAAAATTCAAATTTACTATAGACATCTTATAATAAGTAATTATATTTGTATTTGCTATCCCAATAAGTAGAATGAAATATGATAGTCCAATTAAATGCTCAGTTTTACTATTTCCAAATGAACTTCAATTGTGTCTACAAAATTTGAAAACAATTGTTCAATTCTATTTCTCTTGAAATTCATCTCACACTCGGGGTATAATATATAAAGAAGAAGGCTGAAATTTATTGACATTCTTTCTAGGCTCGTTAAATAATTATAGACTATTTTATAATAATATTATTATAAAATTGGAAAAATATCTTTGTGTTCAATGTGCAAATATAAAAAGGAGGTATTTATTTTACATTTGATTCTATTTCCCGTTTAATTAGTTTTTGTAAATCATTTAGTGAATAAATTTATTCTATTTCTTACTCACCAAAATATATTAATCGATATTGAAAAAGATCAGATTCAATAAATTATGCACAAGTTATAGTCATACAAGTAATAAAATATAAATCCATTAGCAATTCACATAAAAAATGCCAAAATAGATATCATTCGTGTTACTGCGTTTACACAAGTGAAAGCTCTTGCATTTCAGGCAAATAACAAGCAGCATGGATTAGTATTTTACAAAATTGAATGTTCATGGTGGAATACAGGCCTCGTAAACCAACAGTTCAATGTTATTTGAAATGAAGTGCTTTTAAGGTGCTATGGCATATTAAAATTATTCATAAACATTAAATAAAAACGGAATCAATTTTACAAGTAGGTTCGCAACGTTTACAACACAGCCAATAAAGTACAAATAATTGATGACTGATTAAATTCAAGTTCTCTATTTGATGCCTTCATTTGTAAAATATTGATTTCAAACACCAGGCAAGTATTTGTAAGTTGTAATTTAAATCAATTATTTTGTCATACTTCAAAATTGCTGAGAAAACTATGTACGGGAAAAATTATATTTACCAACTGTCCAAAATTGCATAAAAACTAGCCATGAAGGTCAAAATTTGGTTGACCTTCTTCATAAATATTTAATTTTTCAAAGTCGCCTAACAGGTTGTGACAAAATGGTCAGTTTGCTTTCTGAAATTTTGAGACACTTAAATATCCTGGGATTTACTTGCGCACTGTGATTAAATTTTATATAAGTATTGAGATCATTAATTTTAAGGGGAATTTTTAGTTTATATTTAGGTATTTATTTATTTTACCTAAATGGTATACTGAAAAATACAATTTAAGCAATTCATTAGAGCCAAAACTTTCTCCTTGTGAAGGCCTTTCATTCACATTTTGCATTCGGAAAAATTGAAATTACATTCATAAATACTAAATAACGGTTTATCGTATATTTTTTGCACAATTAGGATTAAAGCTTAGAAAACAGTTTCATTTTGTGTTGCATTCCAATGGCCATTGAATTAAAATAACTATGCATAATCCAAGCGTGACAAGAAATTTATAAAATCCGTTATTGAATTAAATTAAACTGCCATCGAAAAAATCAACATTTAAGATATGATGGGCTTGAAAAGCAAATAAGGAATGCGATTAACAATTCGATTTCAATAGGAGAAGACAATGATATGATATAATTGTTCTAAAGCACTTTGATATATCAGTTCATGTTTTGCCTAATTAGCCTCTTGATTATGGTGCATTCGATACAATTTTAATTCACCTCCCATCCATTTCGCCAAAAATATGTGCATGAAGCCGTATCCTTTAATTAATGATCTAATCATATTAATTTCAAAAGACCATATCAATCAATTGATTTGATCCTATTAGAATCCGACAAAAGCAATTTCTACCTTCAAGTAAGTTTTAATCCAGTTTAAGGAATCAATGTACCTAGTACTGTTGATCACTATTTGAAGATGAAATTTCAGTATACTTTATGTTCAAAAGGATATAATTAAATAAATGAAACATGTAAAAATATTAGATTTAAAATAAAATTTGAGAATTCACGCAAATAATATATTGTGCCATTTTTATAAATTATCCAACAATGACTCAAAATTATATCAATTATTGATAAAAAAGATGACGCTTTTTGAAAGAAAAATGGCTAAGACTAAAAAATATGCATAAAATGTTCGATGGCTCCAATTAATGTTTATTTTAAAATATTATTTGAAATATCAATCCATCATAAGCATCCTACATTTCTTGATGATTGTCAATTGTTTTGAAAGGTATCTTGAATACTTTGAAGCATGCAAATGCCAATTAGCGACTTTTTAACAATTTATGATCAATTGTCAATTTACTATTTTCAAAACGTAATAAAATGCTAAAACATATGCTAGATTTAATATTGCTTAAGCATAATTAGAGTTAATTTTTTTATTTATAAAAGATGCCAAAAGCAAATAGATTAAAATTTTTTAATATATTGAAAATAAATTTCACTTTGTCTGAAATCATTGTTAGTAAATAGTTCTCATTATATTGGCACCTTGTTGTTCAAATTAGTCCACCTAAAAATTAATTTTGGTAAGTTTGTCAACTACCGAAAAGATTACCTATAAAATACTACAATGCATTTTGAATTTTCGTTCATTCACTCCGCGTTTCTAGGCTCGTAAATTAAACCAGCGCTTAAGGTTTCCCGTTTGGAGGTCAGTTGTTCGTTCTTTTGTCGGTGGATGAGGACTTTTTTAAAAAGCCTTTGGATGGCTACAAATGCAAAATCCAAATTTTAATATTTGAATTCGTGTGAAATCTTATTTTGGCAATAGATTAATGTTGATTTCAGAGTTCCTGTTTTGAGCGTTGAAGCTGAACAATGTGGAATAGTTTAAGGGGTTCTCGTTTTCATTAATAAAAGCCAGTTAAAACGATTAATGCTGGAAGTTAAATGCAAATGAATTAAAATTTTTGTGGCAAAACAGTCAAATAAAATATGCAATTTAGGGTTGAAAATGAAATTAAAGCAGCACGAAACTGTATATTAATGCAGAACATTTAAAAATCAAAAGATTTAATTCTTCTGTCTTGAAATGGTGTACAAATCATTTCAATCAAATGAAGCCATTTAAAAAAAAGCTGCTGTTCCTATCTACGATTCTAGATTATATTTGACCGGAGTAACATCAGTTTGACAAAAAATGAGTGAACCACTTTTAGTGAATATTCTTTTTACAAAAGCATATAAAATTAAACTTCTTCAGCAGGTGAATGAACTGGCTGTCTGTGAAATTTAAGCTACTAACCGGGTCAATGATTGGATATGATATTTGCGATGTAATCGGCTTTAAGTAAAGTTTTCCATTTTCTTTAATCGCACTATAGAATAACGTAAAATAATGGTTCCTTAGTGTAACAATAAACATAATTTTAATAAAATCCGAAGTTATTGCTTTAGAAATTTTTATAGAAACTAATGCCACTGATAATTAGCTTCAGTAGAAGATATTTTGGACGAAAAGGGGGAAGTTAATATCCTCTAATTTCTTCCTTTCGGACGCCAACAAGAATCGACAATTCTGTCACAATATTTTATTAATGAATGGAAATACAGTTCGCAAGTGAAGTTTGCTCTGTCTATCAGTACGTAAGAAGCGACCAGTGTAACCCACTGAACTAGTTAATTTTTTTTTCAACTAAATAGTTCCAAAAACGTGATAAAAATCTCCTAAGCAAGTATTACTAACAGTTTACGTACATATTCCAATGTCTTCATTTGGCATTCTCATTTATCAAGAATAAACGACTCATGATGCATATAAAGTAGAGGTCATTTATTCATACTTTTACCGATGTTGGAGCTCTAAGTTGCAGAGTACAGTTCTCTCTTTTAAATCAAAATCCGAGTTACAAATTCAAACAAACAAATAACTACGTTGTAACTTATGAATGGTTAATTGCTTAATAGGTGGTACAAAATAGGGAAACCAACCAATTTAAATTTGGGAGGTACACATTTAGTTATTTTAACATTAATTTCTTTTGAGTTATTCGCCATGGTGTGGGAACTAAAGCGGTTGCCTTGTCGTACGCATCAATAAATTCTGTTGTTTCACCAAGCAGAAAACACAAAACAGCCAACTTTGAAGATGCCTATCACAGCTTCGACACATTTTGTACTCAAAGATAACTTTATGGATCTCAGATCTAAAAGCATTGAAAATAGGATAATAAATATTGAAAGAAAACGTGCAGCATAATTTTATGAAAATACTTACCTCATTACTTAAATAAATCTCCAAAAACTTACAAACAATTTTCTTATTGCCTACCGACTGTAAGTTTCTGCGCAGATAATTGTCTTTTTAATTTTTCCATTGATTATTAAAACTTAATCCTAAAAATATATTGAAATTTAATTATCTCTAATGAATTAGTAATGTGTCATATAATGTAATTTACTGCATTGGGATGCAAAATGATACCTAATAAGTGACTAAGTAGGGAAAAAGAAGATGATATAAGTGACTTAACTATATTCATCAAGGCATTACTCGCGCTATATTTACGATTGTTTCTCAGAGATCTATGATTTCAATGAGAACAAAGACCAACCCAATGGTAAATATGACTAGACTTGTGAGGTCCTTATTTAAAAATACACCTGTTCGTGGTGACCATTGTGCTTTTTTTCAAACATTTTCCTTTGTTGATATGTTATCCACAGAGTAAGACCTTTTGAAGCATAAGTTGTTGGTCATAGAAATAAAAAGGGAACTGAATTAAAGGAGATAAGCTAACTATATTATTCACTAGAATACTGTTGAATTAAATATTCACTGAGCAATGAAAACACCATTTTAGGCATATCTTCAATAAGTTTACAAGTTAAATACGCTTTTCTTCCCCGGAAAGAAAATTTATTAAGGCTGTTTCGTAGTTCTGACACCTTGCTAAATGTAGCAGCAAAAAATCGAAATGGACATTTATATATTAAAAGCAATCTTCACTTATGCTTTCGAATGAAAACGCTAAAGTTAACCAACTTTAGTCAGGGCATAATTTTTTAACTTTATACAATTTTAACAATAGGTTGTTATATGATAATAAAGACTTGAGAACATGGCAAAGATGTAGCTGTCTGAAACAAATACCAGTCATATTAAAGGAAGAGGAGTGAATGGTGGGAATGACAGATATTGAAAGTATTTGACAGGCGAATAAAAGAGAATAGTGAGCTTCTCTGTAATTCACTGATTATTCACTATAATATTAAATTGAGCAGTGGGTAAAATTCATTTTCTGAAGGCATATTTAAAACTAATTCCTATGTAAAAATTATGGATGCTTCAATTTAATTTACAAAAATACTCTGCCGCTGAATTTTTACATTTGTTTTTATTTCCATAATTATTTCCAATTTAACTGTCTCCAGCATCTCCAACTCAGCAAAAAATAATATTTATCTCTCTCTCTGTGTGTGTGTTTAAACAAATTATGAATTTCAGATAATTTGCTTTCTCGATCAAAATTTTGCTCGTATTTACAGCTTTCCACATTTCTACAATCAGAAAAACATACTTCTTTGTGATCTTTCTTTCCTTAGTTGAAATCAATTTCTAGAATTAATTGCTCAGCAACTCATTAATTGTGGAATAAAGCAAAATTCTGGAAAAAGCAAATATGGCCAATTTCACTTGTACTGATATCTTAATCCGCACTTGTGATAACCTTCAGATTAAGGTAAAATATCGCAGAAAGACCTCAATTTAATGCTTACCCATCGCGACGTCCAAAAACCTTACATCCACAGAAAAGACGAGAAGGACACAAGTGTACTGGAATAGTCTATTTGAGGTTTTTTGCCTCCTAAATTCTTAAGCTGCCGAACAAATTTACTTTACTCCATTTATTGGAAGGGAAAGCATTAAAAAGCCAAATAAGGGTTAAGACACGTACAGAAGAAAATTGAAAAAAATTAAGGCGACGCTTTTTGAATCTGGTGTTCGATGCCAGTTCACAGATCAGTAGTTGATCATAGATTTCAAAACTCACTAGTCAGTTGATAAACTGAAATTTTACTTTCGATCTAAGGATGCAAATTATTACATGGCGACAGATGCAACGAGCCACTGCATATTATGAAATAAAACTAGCTCTGATTAGTTTGATAAAATGCGCAGAAATTGTTAAAGCTTATACGAAATTTATTTAATTTTTTTTGAAATTATTCTAATTAATGCATTCAGAGGTCAAGGTCTTTCCATTAACTCATTGGGGAGTTAACTGACCGGATTCCATTGAAAATTCCTCCACCAACTTGTTCTTTAGGAAAGTATGAACGATTTCGCAGTGTTTTAACCTGGTAATTCTTATTTAATATAGAAAATATGAAAAGGTCTTAACAGGTCCTTAAAAATTTAGATACTTCTAGATGATAGTTAACTCAGGCTTGATCAGACGATTGCAACAAACGAATCAAAATATACATTTCATTCCGAAATTGTAATTGCTCACATCGAAGGGATTCCAGATGAAATAATATAGTGCATGCTGCCAACTACCTTGAAATTCCACGGAGAGGAAGTCTACAAGATCGCACCTTTTCCGGGGCAATGACTAATAGCTATTCTAGTATCAATATTTACGTTGCATTTCACCTAAATAATGTCATTAGTAAGCAAAACGTGAACAAATGAACAATTTTTTTAGAAATTTAATTATTATCAGGGGAGAAAGTGATCTCGTAAAGAATGTAATGCTAATGTAATTTCCTTAAGCAAAGAAGTGCCTCACATTCCATCCTTGATATCCTGACTATTAATTGTCTTCATCTAATCGCGTAGTATGCGTTCTTCGCTAAAAGACGGTCATTTTACGCGAAAAATAGCCTATTTATTTCTGATTTACTCTTCTCCGTGATGTTGTTAGTGTAGAATTTTAAAGGATAATTCCAATAATGCTATTGTACCTACCTATTATTATAGACAGTTTATTTGTACCAATTCTATTCAAAATGATTAAAAGGAGTTTCTAAAATATACATTTTAGATTTTATTAACTAATTCAATTTTCACGAATAAAATATATTATTTATTCGAAGGTTTCACTTTTTAAGTCACATCTCACAAGCAATCCTTCCTGTCACTTGTCTTAGCTGTCAGTTCAGTGTATTTTTAATTCAATTGGTCACTATCTAGAAAATTATATTTTATCTTTAAAATAAGATGCCTTGATTATTTAGATGTGGGGTTATTTACAAATTCTCCTATTAAAATTGCGTAAAGGATTTTTTCCCATTATATGATGACACAATTCAATAAATATTTTAATATTTGTTCAAGGAGTTAAATAAATTGAATGGACAAACACTCAGTCTAAATAATTACACTAGACATATTTGTAACGAAAAAAGTTAGCTTGGTAGATTTTCGGTGCGAACAACTTCATGAGAGTTTCACATCGTACTAATTTTAAATAATGACCATTTTTCATGATCTTTCGTGAACATACTTCCCGTGAGGTCTGCCTCACCACTGTAAAAAAGTTTTTTTTACAAGATTTAGTTAGCTGTGGTAATTTAGTAAAATAAATTATAACTCAAAAATAGTTTTGCCACTTCTATGCTCTAGCGAATTCATATACTGCCGCGGATGAAGAAGAATAAGTACTAGCACGAGACTAAAGCACCTGCGCCAACAACCCCGTAAGTACTGCGTCTTCAGCTTTACCAGATGAATTCGGAATAATCGGAACAGGGAGAGGCGTGAAAATTGTTAATCTGTAAAATATAATTGTATGAATAAAAAAACTAAGCGATCTCATAAACGTGGTGTTATTTTATCCAAACAGATTTAATAAATATGAATTTGGTTATTTTAGGACAAAATTGAGATGTCTTCAGAAGTATAAAAAAAGAACCTTCATCCTAAGCCCATTTCAAATTTCGGTTACCCAGCAATTTGGCAAAAGATAGCAGATTTAATTAGTGACTGAAGTTTTATTATTAATTTGTCAATCTTGCCGACTTCCGCATTAATTTTAATGCACACGTGTTTTTGAAATAAATGAATTTTTTTCTCCCTCCTTATAACTTACAACTATTCCACATTCCTAAAACCTAAGCTAAGTTTTTTCAATTAGTTATTAGGAAAACGTTGTGATGCCTTTCTCTGCATATCTTAATACTGCAAATGCATCCAAGGTATGAGTGAAATTGATAAATTTATAAAGTTTTGTAAAATTACTTTTGCCAGAAGTAATATATTGTGGAGGAATATATATTAAGACCTAGTAAGCATTTAATAAATTTGTTTAATTGCGTATGTTTATAATAAGTAAAGTTAATTAGTGGATATTCTAAAGATAATTTTGGCAAAACAAACTGTTAAAAGTTGCCTCAAAAAGAAAGCTCCTTACCTTTCTAAATAATAATACAATGGAGATTTTTAAGGGTTTATTCCTAAATAAATTAAGGCAATTCCTTTAAAACACTTCTTCTCAAAAGAAATTAAATCTTTCGAATATTTTGATATGCTTTGGTTTTTTTATTAATACAAGCGAAGTGATAATTATTTCATATAGTTTTGAGTAGATTTTATGCTTTACCTTTGTGTCAAATATTTTTAAGCATTGCGGCAAACAAACTCTTTAATCGTGACTTTAAAAAGCACATAAAATTGACCACTTTTTCATAAGAATTATTTATGAAGTTACTGAGGTGTTTAAATTTATTTCACTGTGAGAATGCTCTGTCTACAAATGAAATCAGATATTTCTGTGTCCCATGCTTAAAAATTCGGAGTTTATATTTCGGAAAGTGTAAATGCCTTATATTTAAAAATTTCAAATCAGATAGTTTTTTGGAAAAAAATGAAAACAGTTCTAATTAGCGAAAGAGGACTTTCTTAACAGAAAATTGCATTTGATCAAAAAAAGAAAGCTAAAACGTGCTAGTTCACGTTGTGCTCATTAGAATTTTGGCTAACTTCCTCTAAGTTGTTAACACAAAAATAAAGATTTGTTTTTTAAGAATTCAGCAAATTAAACGAAGTCCATAAGACTATTTGCAATCCAAATCTCGGAGCATAAATTAAGTCAAAATATAAAATTATGATATTTTTTCATCTTTTGGTAAAGTTATCGAATTTTAGTTGGAGTAAAATTCAGTATTCTTTTCAATAAATAGGTTTTATCCGGACTTGATAACGCGCACATTTCAAAACGTTTCAAATAGCAATACTTAGAGCTTGGCGTTAAATTTCTCATCCTGTGTTCGGCTACATCGGGAGAATTCTAAAAATAGACATTTTGTGTAGAGCTATTCCAACCTAATAGAATTGTCTTAGGGATAAGTAATCATGTCAGTGTTAGAATAGCTAACTTAGAAATGCTGTAAACATTCGAGGAAAATAAATTAGATGAATGCAAAATAAAATTTAAATTACTTCTTTAATTTTCGCTATATTTAATATATTTTCACACTATTTCTACAATAAACGTCCCTATTCTTCTCTATTTAAAACTATATTTCAAATATAAACTAATCGTATTTTTTGATAAAAAGTATTCGCTTTTTTACTACAGCATTATTACAGCATTTATTACTTAAATTTCAAAATTAATTCAGAAGCTCAACTATTACTCTATTTTATTTATAATTAATAACTAGATTCCTCTATTATATCCTCCATACGAGGAATCTCTTTGGCCACGTCCAACCCCTCAAAATTGCATAAATTCGAATACTAAGCTATCCGGATCATAAGTTTCCTTTTTTCCTTTTGACGACGATATTGTTATAAAAGGAATTGAGAAAATTTACTCATAAACCAGCCCCAATTTGTTAAGACAATAAAATCATTTAGCTGTTCAAGAGAGTTAAAAAATTTACAAAATTTGTCGAAAAATGTGGGATGTGTTTTCTGTCATGGCAAAAATTATACGTTCTCGTATGTTCAAATAAATTTTCAAGTCAAACCGATTATCCTTATACACTTTCAGTTTTGACCATTTTTTATCTGCATAATGATACAGAAATTCTAACAAAATGGGAATTTTTCTGTAATCCGTAATTATTTGACACTTTGATTTTTATCTAAGTCATTAGCTCTTGTTTAACAGGAATTTATCAATGTCATTAATAATAATTTCAATAAAATATTTTAAAACAATAGAGATGCAGTGAACAATTTATTTTTGTTTTAATTGCTTTTAAAAGAATAAAGTTCAGTTATCTTCATACTCTAAGTTTTATTACAACTGATTTACATATTTTGTGTGAAAATATTCAAAGACACAAATGAGAATTTTTCAGGGCCCGCAAATTCAGGCAATAGATTTAACAAAAGCGTTAAAGTCTTTGACAAAAATGAATAGCATTTTTCTCTTTTCCATTGTGCCAGGATTTTGTGTCAATTGGTGTAAAGAGAGTAGTCGCAAATGTTTATTGAACTCTGCCCTGTGGAATAAACAGGAAGTTATAGCATATTTTGTTAAAAAAGTAATTGGAAAACAACAATATCTATTCTTGAGATAAAATGAACGAAATAAGTGATGCGAAATAAAAAAAATTACGCGTAAGGAAATATGGAGCTTTTACTTGCTATTGGAATGAAAATAAGCTAACACGGTTTCCCATACCTGAAGGTCAACTTAAAAATGGTCCCGATTGAATGCAGAAATTTCATTTAATATCACATTTTCTTTAAAATGTTAGATGGAGAATATTATGAAAAACAATGAACGGAATGTTCAGCCGTTCAAAGCATGTTTTGAAAGTGGCCATCGTGAACTTCCTTACACGCTTCCGCTCGACTCGTCATGTTTTGAAAAGCTTTCGCATATTAATTGATGTGATTTGAGCAACTTAGAGATTTAGGCGACGTAATTGGGAAAACCAAATACCCTACTGGGATATCTACGTAGACGTATATCATTTAATACTATGAAGTCTGTGCACAGGGAAAATCATGTTAAAAACATGAACTCTCTTCTTTCTTTGCCAACTGCGATATGAAAAGGTGCAAGAGTTCCTCGGCAAACAATGTTATTAGAAATGGCGTCTGCAATACATCGGACTGAAACAAGACATCAAGCGCATTGTAGGGACCCATCAAAGTGTTTTTTGGGATTATCTGTAGACAATGGTGAGTGTTTAAAGAATGCCATGGATTGCCTGTCATAAAATAAAAAACTGCAACCAGCTAAACGCCAGCGACATTAGAGAAAACATCTTCTAATGATGTCAGTGTCTGCCGTTGTCTCTGGATTGTAATATTTGCACCACACTTATTTTGTAGACTAGCACACATGTTCGTTTGAAGTTTAGTTGGGAGATTAGACGTCCGTTTAATTTATATACAATTCTGATCAGTCCCGTAAACGCGATGATTTTTTTTACCACGAAAAGCTGTAAGTTTATGATTAAGTTTGACATAACGAATTTTGCAATGATTTTCTAGGCAACACTTGTAATAGGTGCAAGAGTGAAATTTTCAATTAATATTACTAATGACATATACCCACAAATAAGTTTCAAGAGAAATAATCTTAGTTCGATTGAAAATAGCGTTCTCCAGGATTATATAAAATTGAAGTTTTTAAAACACATCAATAAGCTTTGCACATTTGACGTAAAGTGGTCGCTAGACATCACGTATCTCTGCGCAAAAGCATGACCACTTTTAGTACGATTCACTACACAAGACTTCTTTTACCTTAACCATATTCTATGTAATATTTTCTTTTATTTATTTATTTTTTCTTGAGTATTTTTTTTCATTTGAATGAACGCATTTGTGTCACAATTATAATATAATTAACTGGGTTGGAGGAGGTGTGAACTCGGGCATGAAAACAATTGTGTTACTTCAATCAAAATAATTTTATGAGCAAAAATGCGCCTAAGTCAATAAATTTGTAGCACCAACCGAGTGAAATAGAGAGAGTGAGATCCTATGACGACTTGAAATAACTACGAAATGGAAGAGAATTGGTCTTTTATCACTACTTCCAAGCTAGGTGTAACAGCATAGAAATGGGCGATATATTGCTTTTTTTAAATTTTTTGTTAGTTTAAAAATAAATGCTGTGTCATTTTTATTATTTAAAGGAGCCTGCTGTATTGAAAGAGAACTTGGTCAGGTTAATAAGCCAATTTGTGACATCGTATTTATCTATGTGCATGAAATGAAGACAATCACCATATATTTGTCAATATAAGGAAAAAAATTTAGTTAATTAATAAAAGCAGCGAAATTCTCAACTGTTAAGAAAGTAAAAATCGGTACGTATTTGACTCAATTTCAAGACAATTCGAAAATTTACCAAATTTAAAACGCAATCTAAATGCAAAAAGAAATTGAAATGGTTGCTTTTCCCATTCTGAGTTTATGATAAACGGAGCACTTTATTTCTTAAAACGTGAATTTGGTATAACTCAATACATTGTCAGTTTACAACAAAACTCTAACATGAAAATCTAATATGCAGGTACTAGGCTATTCTAATTAAAAAAAATTTTAAAGTAGTTCGCGCACCATAATTTTTAATAAATTTTACCAAAAATAAGAAATTGAATGAATAAGTACGTATGGGTTTGAATTTTTGTCCTTATAATTTGTTTCCATTCTATGAATTCCTACTATCGACTCAAACTGGCATCAGTGAATACTTGACCATACATTTGAATAATGTTTCTGATAACTTTGGACGCGTTCAAGCCTGACCAATAAAGTGTAAAATGCTTCTGACGTCCTCAGTGTCTTCCTTGGGGTTGGACATTTCATATTAAAAATGATTTAAAGTTTACTGATTATAATTAATATTGAACCCTTTGCCTAATAATGAGATCCAAAAATTACAAAAGCAATGGAAGACAGACAAAAGTGGGTGCGTAATTTAATAAATATGTGATATTATAGGCTTTCTATAATTTCTTGTTTTTCATTCCAATATTATCCACACAATCTGAAAAATTTTCATAACTTAATTAATGAAAATCGTTAATTTTTACTAAGTTACTATGATTCTGCATAGATATTAGAATAAATAGTCAGGTTAGAATTATCTATCAACAAAATCCATTAAAATGAAAACAGTAAAAGTGAATTTTACCGACTTAAAAGGTTATTATGTTCAGTGTCAACTAAGAATATTCCTCAGACTTTGTCCAATTTGAGTTCTACATCTTCCTTTTCCATAGCTGGAGTTTAAATGCCTTTCTAAATCTACATTTTTTTTTGAAAATGTAGTTAAACTTTGCTTACTCTTAAAAATTTTTCTCCTTCTTATGGTTTGCTCTAATTGTCTTGGTGTTTATTTATCAAAGGTATAATACACTCTTATGATTAAATTGTAAAATTAACAGTTTTCTTATATTGCAAATAACTTTAAAATTTCTCATTTTCGTTTTATGCATAAGCCTATAGTAATTGCAGGGATGGATTTGAACTTCATTTTACTCCCAAAGGATGCTAAACTTCAGAGAGCAAACTGACATCTGCTGAAGGAATTTTAAAAACATTAATCCCCAAGTGAGGTGATCATAAAGGAGTATATATTTTAAGAAATCCCTTTGAGTTCAACTTTAGCTTTGCATGTTTTTAATATGGCACATCAACGGCCGGCGCCGCAAATAATGGAAAAATGATTGAGTAAGCTCCAAAATTCTCACCAATATATTGGCCAAAAGATTTGAATTTTAATAAATCATAAACGCGGTTTTCGATTAAATTAGAAGCTTGATTGATGGTAAGGCAAATGATTCTGTAAGTTTTAAAAACTATTTAAAAAATGCTAGAAGTTATATTAACAGTCAAAATTATATCCCCCTTGCACATACATTAAATACAATAAGAACAATTAAAAAAATCTAATAATTCTGATATTCACCCTTTTATTTAAGGAATGCGGACAATGAAGAAAATCATTTAATTACACTCAATATTCTCAGCAAAATATTCCAATATAGTGCTTTATAGCTCTTACCGTTGGAGGCGCACATTTAAGAATCATGCCTTTTTACGACGTTCTGTGCACGATATTCATAAAAAAGTATTTAATTATGTTGATTATTTTTTATTGAATTTCGCTTTTTATATCTTAATGCTTTAATTGCCATGGCATATTTTTATTCAGTATATTTATCAAACGATAATAATGGCCAAATCCTCTAAGTTGATTTTCAATATCACCTTAAAAAGCATTCGACATATTTATCTTAAAGACGTTAATTTCCCAAGCTCATACTTTGCATGCAAAACATTGCACATTGTTTAACTTTTTATAGATTTTTTACAACTCAAATTTAGAATTTTAGCTTAATGTACATGATATACTCAGAACACTATGAACATCAAAAGCGTCAGTATATGTTGAAATAATATCTACTAACCAACCGCCTTTAAAATATAGTTTCAGCTGATCTAAAATAATATGGAGATATAGGTCTGGAAAGTAAGTATAAGTTAGCTGGTATTTCTCACTCATTCAAAATATTAAATTTTACGTTCACTTGGAAGCTAAATAATAGAAAGTGAAGTATCCACAACAAAGCAAAACGCAAAAATTGCTCAACGGTCAAAACTCAAATTCAAATAGAAGAAAAGTAAAATTAATACCTTATTAAAGTTAAGTAAAATTTTCCCCTGGTTCTGCATTTATATCTCCCTTAAGTACATTAGAATCTGCACATTCACAAACAAAATTGAAGTCTGTCATAAGTAAATAAATTTGAATAGATTTTATAGACATTCTGACCATATAAATGGAAGCAATTTAGCCGTTAACGTAATTATTATTTAAAAATATAACAAAATTTCAAAAGCTATATACGTTATTAATGGAAGCCAAAAATACCAAATTAACGCTTTAATATTCTTTAATCATTTTACTGTAAATATCACTAAAATGAATGAATAAAATATAAGGGCAGAGAAAAATTTATTTTTCGGTAGTTAAGAGTACCCGTTTTCTTTTGGAAGTTATGTGACGAACTGTCTTCATTTATTTTATTTGTTAAAATACATATGGCTTTTTAAATGCATGTTTGACATTTACAAGGAATGTAGGGTTTTGTTCATGATAGATTCCTATGTAATGTGTTTTTTTAATTAAATATTTCAAACTATAATAATATCTCAACTTTTGAAATTAAATTGAATGCAATTATATAAAGTAAATACCCAGTATGTGCAAGAGCCATTTATATTTTAAAGCATACTATTACTTGATCTCGCTAAAATGTCATTCTTGCCGCTCACTTTCGGCTAAACTGTATATGAACAAACAGATTACCTTTAAAATACTAAATAATGCAACAAAATAAAATGAAAATTCAATTTTTAAGATAATTTATCCTGTAACCATGGTTTGTCTAATCTATAAATAGGTTATTTTAATTGTTTATAATAGAATTTGACTCAAATTTGACGGTGAGCAATAAATGCAACGTGGATCTTATTGCATTTTGTAACACGCGTAAGTATCTGTACCATTTTTACAGCAATTTGTTGTAGTATTGTAGGTGAAATTTATTAAAGACATATTATATTGACCAAAAAGTTCACATATCTAAGAATTTTAGGTTACTGAAGACAGAAGCATTAGACACGGTTAAGATTTCACAATTTCTCAACAAAAACATTGAATGAGTAAATGTAAGTTGACATTCGCAATCAATGTTTTCTTCAAATGAAAGAATCCTTAAAATTTGTCACTAATATTTTTAAGAAAATCATGCAGTAAATGTTGTTAGATTTCTAAATTGGTAACCAACAATTAATTAGATCAATTAAAAATATGTTTTTTTTTGACTCTATTATCTAATTCATTTTTGGAAATCCATCCTAGAGCATTCATTAATAGTAACTCACGCTTCATTTCAATTAATAAAGTAACGTCGACATGTTGAACTCAACGTGTGTGATTTATTAGTGATTTTTGGCAAAGTTCAACAATTTTTTCACCGCTATAATAATAAAATAATATCTAAAATGCAAAAATCGTTGTTGTCTCTGATTTATCATGCCAGTGTGAAAAATTAATATTAATTAAGCTGGCATGCCTATTAAATGAATATTTTTATTTTCAAATGAAGTATTTCAATTTTCATTTGGTGATAAAATTTACCCCACTATTTCACTCATTTTTTAACCTTTGCAATTTGCTTTGCCTCGGAAACTGGAAAAATGATTACCCGATATGTATTCGATTCCTTTTAAGCTACCCTAGTCAACTGCAAATGTATACAATGACAAGATAATGAATAACGGAGACATTTGCGGCAAATGAAGCACGAGTTTAATTTATATGAGAAGGTTGAAGAAGTTAGCAGAGAGCAAATGCTCATAAGCACCGCGTTTGGAAAAAAATACGATATCAATGCTTTCTTGATTATTTATAGGGTATGAAATCTTGTTTAAGTGCTATTAGTCAACGATACCCTCAGAATTGAAATGCTTACATCGACATAAACAATATTCAATTTGTATTGACAAACTTCCAACTCCAATCACGTATTTCAAGTATTATAGTGCTAGTTTGAAGTGTTTATCATTCTATAAAGGTATCAGTTAAAAACTAAATGAGAAATACATTTTTTGAATGAAATTAGTTAATGGATTAGTAAAATTAGGCAAAACACTTTATGTTAAATCAAGTTTTTCATTAGAGTCAAGTAGTTCGAGACCCGCACTGCAGAGCATGTTTCAATTCAACTTCAAAAATTAAGCGTTTTAAGCAAATACAGAGTATCTCTAATTATCAAACTACTGCCTATAGTGTATTTGCTGTTATATAAATGCATTTTTAATATGATTAAAATAATTTTCATTAGCATTACTCCGAACTACAAAAGCGGAAACATTTACAATGTTTTTAATGCTTTTACTGGGCGCGTGTAAATAAATCAAGATTTAATCACGGATATTTTACGAGATTGACCCAGGATTGGAGTAATAGTTAAATGTTAATTCCTCAGCAAAATGTCTGGACGTAATTTTCTCTGAAAAGTTTACCTCCAAATGGACTAAGACAGGCGAGAATTATCCAGTTGCTTAATTTTCTAAGGGTTTGTTTTTAGCAACAAGTGCAATGATTGAAATAATGCATTTAAATAAAATACGACAGGATCGAATTATAGATTTAAAAACTGTGTCTAAGCAATAGAATGTTACCAACCTATTGCGTTTTAACACATTCCGACATTTATAAAAGTAATTTTGAAATATCAATAAATCAAATAACCATTTAAAAAAGGACTAATTTGAATTGAGTCGTTCTTTTTCAAAATTTCATGCGTATGGTTTATGCGGAATAGTTTGACCCTTAAGTTTTCACATTACTTTGCATAGGAATTTACTATTTCTTATTGCTTTTTCCATATTTCTATTTAATAATTTTTTGGCAAACCAAATTGGAATCCCCTTTAAAGAACTATTTACAATTGTATTTACTCGAATTATTTTTAAGAACTTAAAGTACTCAGTGGAGCATAAATGCTCAAAATCCATTAATGATTACACGAATGATTTTGAATTGTACAAGGCCCACTAATGTCTAATTTTAGAATAATATTGCCCGTATTATCAACACTTCTCAACTGACCAATAGAGTTCAACTAGTGCATACAAAACTTAATCATAAATCAAGGAGAAATGACTTGAAATTCTAATGTTTATGCATTCTAATCAGACCTCTAAAAAATTAAAATTTTTTTAGCTGACATCCTAATTACCTTAGTAGTGATCTGCTTGCAAGTAATATGACAAATAATATATTAGTTTGACTGCAATCGTAAATATTAATGTAAACTTTGGTATTTTTAATTATATGACATGAAAGCAACTAGCATTTCTTCAAATTAGACTAACCCGTGCAATTCAAAAATTCTATTAGACTACTGCAGCGCTAGTCTAGTTTAATTTTGAATGCTGGGTTTGCTTACTTAAAGGGCATTTCAGTGCTATCTATTGAGATATGAATTATGACCCAACTTAAAACAATGCTTAAGTATGCTTCACAGTATGAAATGACCGGGAATTTAAAGCTAACTCTCTTCTGGCCACCCAAATAAGACAACGGAGAACAGATTCCATGACAACTCTAAATGAGCCCAAAGCAGAATAGAATAGGCCTTAAAATGTTATGTTCCAGGAAGTACATTACCATAGAGCGGCTATAATACTGCCATTTCAAAAGTTATATTAGAGCTTATATCTACAACTAGCGCAACTTAAGGCATTATAAATTTATCTTTAGAAGGTCTTCAACTTTGGCATAGACTTGAGCCAAAATGCAAAAAAAAACTAGCAGGCATAATTGGGATATATTTCAATTTTACTTATTAATTTCATTGCAATAACCTCTTCTTGCATACGATAAACAAAAGGTTGCCAAAGTGATTGCAACTTAACTCAATCTACAGTTTCTCTATTCTTGAAAAATTTTAATAAGCATAAAATCGTGCGGATTATCAAGTACTCGGTGAATGGTCATTTTTGCATTTGCTTACTTTTGTAAAATATTTCATCTGACATACTGATCCAAATTAGTTAAATCATATTAAATGACTAATATTTGACTTTTATTTGAGGTAAACGGTTTTAGTTAAATAAAAAATATAAGTTTTCTTCATATTTGCTAGTAAATAACTGCATAATACGTAAAAATCAAAAATTGAATTTTGGTGGTCAAAAAGCAAATGCACAAGAGTTAATTTATGAATGATTTTATTTCATTAAAAGGTAAAATTACAGCTAAGTATATTTCACTTTTCATTTAAATTAGCTTTTTAAAATCGCCGTTTCATTTCATATTAAAAAGGAAAACTGAAGATTTGCACTGAATTCATTTGCTAGACGAAATTATATTATACATGTCATCATTAATATTGCGCCATATATTAATGATTTAATTGTTTAAAGGAATTGAATACCCGATACGTTCTATTTAGAGAAATAGTGGGAATTTGAATATCTACTTTATACTAAAATGTGTGATGATATGTTTACAGGTGCTCTCTCAGCGCTCTCATCTTAAAAGAAACTTTTAATCATTTTCAACGCAGTCTAATAGCGTTTGATAGCGGTGATATAATATAACTTTTATTTTTCATAAAAAAGGAAAACAAAATATTTCCACGTAGACTGCAGATCTTTTATGACAAAACCCAAAGCGATATTGATTTAATTTGAAGTCGATAAGTTCAGTTTATTTAATCCCCAAGCGAGCCATATTGATGTGAACGAACTCCCATGAGCAAAGAGATTTAAAGCTTCACTTAGCATATTTAAAACCGTAGGCGATTTATGAAAGTCATATTAGCTCTTTGTTTCTAAAAATCACCGCACAACCGCCCACTCTTCTCCGTAACTGAGAAAAGAAAGTGAGGTATGTTCAAACATTATAGAAAACTTTGCTTAAATTCTGAGAAATCCAAACGGCCACAAATATGATATTCAGAAAGCTGAGAAAATCTACTTGAAGTGAATGAGACTAATTATTGAATTAATTTGTCCAGTCATGGCATGTTCTTAAAATAATATATATATAATATATATATAGGTATTTAATTGAATGAACGGGATACGACATGGAAAACGTTTATTGAATGTGTTTGCAATCTACCTACATGATTAATTATCAAAGTTATTCTACGTCCCTTAAAAGCAGTTATTGATTTGCTGAGAGATTTTGGCCACAAATGTAAGAACGTTCTATGTCTTGCTGTATACTCCACAGACTGATGTAGATTTGCAATTATTATGACAATTAAAATTTGTGCCATCAGGTTTAAGCAGAAATACATCAATATAAATGACGCAATTTTGCATCGTGCTTCTCTTTGATAAATTGAACATATTTTCCCATCGTAGGGACATATTTCTATCTCATAATTGCATGAGTCGGAAATTGGGAAATGCGTTTAAAGTGGAGGTAGAAGATAGTAAATGTAATGGTTGAATTTTTCAAGTAGGGTTATGAACAACTAAAATTTGAGCAACCAAATTAAATTTTCTTAATATATCACTCAAAAAGATATATTCTATCAAGCCATATAACAGTAAAACAAAGTGAAATAATTAAACTAAAGGCTTACGTTATAATTCAGGCATTTTTAAATTTGTTTTACTTCTATGAATTTTAAATATATGTTTGTAGAGTTAGACATTTGAATGAAAGTTATATGATAAGTGAAATTTCGGCTGAGTTAAAACTATACAATTTTTTTATAAATCATTAAAGCACTATTAAACATCGTCAAACGATGAGATTAGTCAATTTAACGATTTGAATAGATAGTAAGAAATCTTTTATAATTACGAACTTCTGCCAATGAAGGTATTTTTATTGAATACAAGATGGTGTGACAATATCGACTGAGCATCTATAAATGAATTTTATCCAAGGAAAAATGATTTCAAACTCAAAAAGCTGATTGAGCAGAAATGTGGTTGTGGACTATTACTTAGCTCGTTTTTGATTTTATAGGAAATACTTTATACTATTTTAACATTCTAATCATGTGTACTGATTTTGAATAAATGTTTAATACGTAAATTAATTCACAGCTAATATGTTTAATATTGAGTTACTAGTAAATTATTATAGGAATTATTTTGAAACATCATAAGTATGCTCTTTAATCGCAATTTTAGCAATAATTGGTAGTGGTTTGGTTAGAGATGATTGGATGAACAAAATTATGAGGATAGGCAAACCAATGAGCTGGGACTTTGCCTTCAGAGGCAGTAACGTAATGAATTGACGCTAGATGATTACAGGTTGAATTGTAAAAGGATTTACTGTTCGTGAGTATTTATTTGATTCTATAAAGTATTCATCACATTCTTGTTAATTTTGAATTTAAAATTGACCATAACTTTTAATTAAACACGCCCTTTCCATTTATGTTTTTTTCAAAAAGACCAAATACTCCTCTTAGATGGGTATACGCTGAGATTAATTCAAACATTTGATATGGCGGTATGTAAAGATAAATATTTATTTCAAAATTTGTCAGTATACATTTCGCTAAAATCATGGTTTATGTTAAAAGAACACCTTGAATGAATAATAGATACAGCTGAATGATTGCTTCACCAATCATAACATCTTGGATAGAGTTATAGAAAAGTTAGTCAATTAAAATTCAGTATTTTAGTAAATTTGCTAAGTCCTTAAGCATTGTATTATTAAAACCGGATCAATGCAAAAGCAACATGTAATAGATAATTGCGCAAAGCGTTTGAAATCAGCTAAACATTAGCAACTAGGATATCTGAGATGTAAAAACGGTGCCTAACGTTAAAAGTTGTAGCATTGTCGACTCTATTTTTGTCAGAACGATATATTTTGACTTCTCTAACCATTGGTAGAAAAAAATGCGTCTAAGTAGTACGATGGGACATTATGATTGGTCTACATAAACAATCGCGCGTTGAAATCCAGAGACGAATCATTCTATATTTATTAATCAAATTGGAAATATTGATTAGTTACCCGAAGTCGTATTCTTAACAATTTAACTTAATCCTAAAATATTTTCCAAATCATTTTCATTTAATACATCGATTTTTAATTTTTGGATGTGTCGACTTTAACTCACTTACTCTATAACTTTGAGTTAGTATTCGCACAAATTCGAAAGCAATTTAAAGCCTTATTACTCTAATTGCCAACAATAACAAAGGTACTTGTTTGTTAGTTTGGACTTTAAGATTATAATTGGAGCGTTGTGAGTCTAATACGTAAGACTCAACCTTATGACAATTAAAAACAGCTTTCCTCATCTTAGAAAAGGGCATCATGACCTTAAAACCAAGGGAAATAGTCAATACAAGTATAACAATAATGCCAGTTCTACTAATTTTTATGCGCAAATTATATATTTCTGTAAATACGCAATAAATTGCTTCTCCATATGATAAGCGAAGTGTTATTGAGATATATGCATTAAAATATGAATGGTATAATATTTAATTAATGACTTAAAATTATTTTAATACTTTGCACATCACAACGACTTCTGCATAAAAATCTTATTTATTTATTGCATACTTAACAATAATAATTAATTATTATTGGGTAAAAATGATTTTTATTTCTTACTTTAGATGTAAAACCTAATGTGTCAAACCTGGATCATTATAAACAGATGAAATGAGAAGGATTTTAATAAGGGAAGTTGGTTATTTTCTGCTTTTTGTGCATACGCTTCAAAATAGTCTTTGTTACGACTACTTCCAAGTTGATAAAAATTCTTCCGATGATGGATTAGTTGATCCTAGTCAATATGATTGCAAACCTGGAATGCCGCTTTTCAATCCGCAGCCATGTTTTGCCGGTGACGTTCGATTAAATGTTGTCGTGAATGAGGGTGACACAGCGGAACTTAGATGCTACATATACAACGTTGATTTTAATAAAACTTACGTGAGTTGAAGTTATTTAAATTAAGATAGTAGTCAGTGCAATTAATAAAGTAAAAAGTTTCTCTTGAGTCTGATCTGAATTAATTAAACTGAATTAAATTCAATAATGAGAGCTTTACTGATATGTTATGATCGAACATTTAGTTCACTTAATTGATGCATAATACAATTTGAGAACTCCATCAGATCCTTTAATTAATTAATATATAATTAATAAATAAAATATATTATGAATAAGCATTTTAGTCTAAATTAAGTTGACTGGACTATCTGGGCAATAATGTAAATCTCAAGCGCTTTTTTGAAATTACACATTAGCAAAATCTTAGACATTTTTTTACATATTTACATCAATTTCAGTCATTTTAAGATTCGTTTTTCGAATTCTACTTATATTAGACTATATTTCATAAAATCATTTAGTATACTTGCATAAAAGGGCAGAAATGCTTCCTTATAAGGCATACGTAAGTAGTTTTTGGACCTTTAGACAATACTGCATAAATATAGTAAGATTATAATTGTAGCTGAAATAATGATTAAGTATCTCATTTTCTAATGTGATTCGCCGAAATGCCTTCAAATCGATTAATTTTAGAGTATATTTGATGAGCTCATATAGCAATTCTAAATTTTTTATACCCTTCTAGCGTTTCAATTCAAAGATATTTATTAATATTTGGGATAAAGTAAACGACGAAAAATATTTTTCTACGTCTCCTCGTTGGGAATCTAATGTTACGTGACAGGCCTGCGTCTTTCTGTTTAAATTCTGATAACATTTTGCTGGAAAGCATTTAATAAAACATTATTACTAAAAATGAAAATTATATTTGATACAATTTCGTGAATTAATTTACAAAATCTCTGTAAAGCATTTAATGAAAATCACTGTAAACTCTCAAGATTAATAATTTGATCATCATTTTATTATACTAGTTATAATATGATATTAATATTAAAAAGTATATTGTCACACTTCTCATGGAAGGAATAGTGAGTTTACTGAAAATCCTATTTATGTTTTTTGTGCGAATTTAATTTATATATTAAAATTAATAAATAAGAAGAAAACTCCAGATGATTTATTCTGGAAAAAAACAGCACACATTTTATTTTCCATCCAAATTGAAAATTGAGAAAATTTCAATATGTTACGTACTTTGAATTTTTTAATTACTTTGCATATCTTTGGTAGAACAAAGACCACTTGTTCGTTCTATAGTGAAACTTTAAAACTAATGCAGTAATTCAGACGCTAGGTATTTATGTTTATGCAAAAATTTTCAAAGCCAAAATCAGCACCCATTTAATTTCAAAAGAAATATAGTACCTTTTAAAATCCAAAGTTGCATTTCGGCATCAATTTGTTTAATAATAATGTTCGGTTCATTTTCAAATGTATAAATCTGTAAATTATTTAACATTCTAAAAGAATCTATATTGAATTTTGATTTGCTAATTGCCTAGTTAAATTTTTATTGTATTATTGCAAAATAAAATGCTGACATTGATCATTTCTAAAATCCAATTTTTTCCCCCATTTTATGACTAAATGTATAAAAAAAAATTTGATTGACTTTCAGCAGAAAACATGACAGACACTTAGTAAATGTGATCAAAATCTCGATTGCGTTAAAAGTAAAATTGCCATTTTAATTGCTTTTCCTTGCCAACAAAGAAATTATCCCAAACCAGTGTAATCATAAAAAGAGAGTTTTTGGTAAAATTATTTGCCTGTCTAATAGTACGTTCAAATTTCAATATTTGTCTCCTTTTCTTATCTCTATAGAGGTATTAGTATTGAATTGATGTGTCACTTTGGTGCTTAAGAGATAGAAGTTAAGAAAAACGAAGATGTATTGATTGGCTTTAGAAAAAGTACATTCAGTCAAAACTATAATGTAAAACCAGTGCTAATTTTTCACTTTGCATCTAAACACTCTGCAATCTATAACCTTTCCTTTGTACTCTCTTTTTTCAAAAAATTGTCCATGGTTTCTAAAACAACCTGAATATAGATTAAACGACACAAATTGCTAATAGATTTTCGTTTAAAATTAACTTTGTCACATTTTCCGACATTTCAAATTATTTTTGGTCTGGTAAAATTGTTCACGATGCAAATTAGATCTGCATCTTCAAACTATTAAATCTAAGATCTAAATATCTTCTAACCTTTAAATCGGCTGAATGAGCGGCTCAAGTGGAAATGAAAGAAAGGCTGGTGATTCGGAGGGAGGGAGAGAGAGATGCATTGATGAGATGAGTGGGACTACAGAAAAGAGCATATACTTTGGTATACAAAATAAAGCAATAGGGCCAGCCGTATGTAAATGTTCGTATGACTCAAATCTTCATCATTATCCAGTTAGAAAATTTAATGTATCCCTGATTAGCAAAAAGTCACAGGTGGCAATTCGAATAGCAACGCGAAGAATAACAGTGTAGCTTTGCATTGAGCAAATGTCCTCTACCACATCGAAACAAAATTGGTTGAGCGTGAAAGTAACCAACGTTTTAAAAATTATATTTAATTAACCATATCTCAACCATCAATTTTTTGTCTTACAGGAATAAGGAAACAATGAAAGATTATATCGAAATAATGGAAAAAAAACCTGACATTCCGCAACTAATTAATGTCGCACTGAATGTCATTTAATGATGGTCTTTTACGCTTTTAACTAACGATTTTGTTATCCATTCTGTTGAGGACTTAGGAAATATTTTTATTTGCATTTAAGATTTGAATTAGAAACCTTTTCGGATCACTTTTTCACTACTATTATGAATCTTCCTCGTAAAACTTAAACGATACTTAAAATGATCTAAGTTTTAAAAATAAAATAAAAATATCAACTACATGGCGCTTCCAAACAAAATTGAAACTATCTTCCATAGAATTTTAGGGTTTTAAATGCACATTTATTGTTATTTATCATTTTAGTCAGCTATTTTCAATTAACTTTGGAATAGGATAATAGGAAATCATTACTTTTAATTACGTCAACATTTTTATAGGAAATCGCATTGATAAGTCTTAAATTTATATTGTCATAAAGTTGTTCATTCTTTCTTTTGTTTTAAAAGGCTGAAAATGAAAATAATTTATCCCAAAATATTTTTCTGTTTTGTATTTAAGACAGGAACTCATTTATCAAAACCGATGCTATTTTAATGGGATTTACTGTGTGATTCTTTGACAAAAGAGATTTAAAAATACTTAGGAACAATGATTTAACATTAGTTACAATCTAGAAGTAACTTTATTCTTTATGCTTTGAGGAAGTTCAAAGCGATCGTATATTTATTTATCCTCATTTCTCGTACCATTGCTAAGCGGGTTAATAGTTTGACAGTTTTGAAAATTTATAATCGATACCCGGAAAGCTCTAATACTCATCCCAATTGGAAATTTATAAAACCTTCACTATTACTCAGATGAATATGATTAAATTTGTATCAGAATAGCCTACAAAAAAATGAATATTTTTGATAAGCTATTGTGATATAAATAATTGACCCAGAATCTTCAGCGCTTGTACCTCTATCTCCAATTTATTTTAATAAAAAATTAATTATATAGTTTATGGAACCAGTAATAACAACCAGACAGCAGGTATTTGCATGAATGCATTTTAGATAAACATTGTTGGTCAACAGACTATTATTCTTTTCAAAATTTTGTACAAACGATTGAAATCAACGAAATAGAGTAACAAACTATTAATAAGTGTTGATCAATTAAAACTATTATAGCGAATAGAATTAGAATTACCAAATACAGGAGGTGAAATTAAGGTTTTTCCTTTATTAAACAAACGACTTTCTCTGATTCTCGGTTACAATTTAAATCAGTCTCTCCTAAACGATTTAGGAAAAATAGTTAAGGAGCTATCCCATTGTTTATCTTTCGTGAACGAAAAGTTAAAGTCTCGTTGCAAATTTTATCCAGTTCTTATCTTTCAAATCAGAATAAAGCTGCAATTTTAGGAGAATTGATTAAATTTAGACTACTAGCCAAGGACATTTTATTATCAATTTCATTTTCTCAACAAATTAAAAAGGTTAAAAACTAAATGATTATGTTATTTAATTAGCAAAACATTTGATATACGCCATAACGCTCACAAAGTACACATGCGGAGTTCAATAAATCAATATCTTTCTTTAGTATTTAGCATTAAAATGCTTTAACCATAAAAATAAGGTGAAATTAAAAATCAATTAAAGCATTGGAACTAATTTAGCATGAATTTATAATGCACCTTAATTAACTGATCGTTCTCTTTGAAGTAATTTGTTAATTCTTTTTCATAATCTGATCAATGAATATCCGACATAATAAAAAACTTTTCAATCTGCTCATTGATAGACGCAGTTCTGATTATTTACTAAGCCAAATAAATTTTAAAAAAGATGTTATGCCTATATAATGAAAAATTGTTTTATGGCATAATTTCATCTGATTTCATTAACATATAATAGCCCCAAGTTGATAGAAATGAAATTTGTCTACTTTTTAATTTAAATATCATTTCAAATTAATAAATATTTTCTTATATTCTACCTTGGAGAAAAAATTCTAATTTTGTTAAAACGTTAAAATGCACCTAAAATTATGTCATTTCAGAAATTCGCTTTTTAATTTACTTTAATGTGAATGTATTAATGTATTTGTGGATGCTGTTTTTTTCTTATTTTTAATTACAAAAGTAATTTAATCATATTGATTTTGTTAATTCATAGAATATGATAATATTAATCAAACATAAATTAGACGTTATTTGAAATGAATTAATTGAGATAAAAAAATTAAATAAAAATGTAGAAATATCTTTTTTCATTACTTCTTGTTCCTGCCGTTTAAATTAAATTAAATCATAAGAAAACGCAAAGAATACTATTTTCAGTGTGATTTTTGTTTTACAGCAATCTAAATAATTTGAGGGCATTCGTCTTATCTGCTTAAGTTTGGGCGTTTCATACTTTACTTAAAATTGGAAAACGGTGCTCGACTTTTGTTAAGAGCTTGAGTTAATTTTCTAAGATGTATATATAAATCAGCACATCAATCTAAATAGAAATTATTGTCGTAAGTTAATGGTCGTCTCAGTAGTGTTGTTGCTGCCAAAGTTAACGCGAATAAGTAAATGGACTTAGAGAGCATAATTTAACAGATAGAAAAGTCAACCTATCAAATCGTTTGCGGGAAATCTCTTTTCTCTCTTCCTCGTTTTTACGTTTTCCTTTAAAATAGGATTCGAATTTTAAACTTAAACCCTTTCGGCTAGTTTTTTTGCATAAAACTACTTGACCAAAATTGCTAAATGCAGCACCAGTTGTTCATAAACTTTATAATCCAAAAAAATTAAAGTCATTTACAAAGCTAGAGAACAAATAAAAAATCAACATTGCAACCGAAGTATTTTCAATTATAACTCTTTATTTATTAGCTGGTATTTGCCTTTAACAAATTCCATTTAAAAATATATATATTATCTTATGCCTTTTAAGAATTAAATTGACAATTATTAAAAATTTTTTGAAAAGAAGCAGACGATAGTTTAAAACGGGAAAATGCTTTAAAAACACCGAATATAATGCAATTAACTATGTAAAGAAAATTGATCTTTTTGTAGAAGCTAAAGGAATTTCTCTTTGCTTATTTACTGAAATGTGGACAGCTTTAGATTTAAGAGAAGAATGAAAATCGGAGGCATCATTAACTATTGTAATTGATGAAGCGAGTATCTTATACTATAATTACTTTTATTTCAAACTTATTAAACTACAATTAACCAAATTTAGTTAGTTAAAAGTTTGAATAGTTTTCTGTTTTTACATGAGTTATTATTAGTGAAATAGTACCATTATGATACTATCGGGAAATAATTTACAGCATTATCATCGTTTTCTTTATCTAAATAATTAATAGCGCACTTATTTAAGCCCACCCATTCATGAAAAAGCCACTCTGTTTAATGATTATAACCATCACTCACCATAGGAAAAGACGATATTTAATGGAAACCTAATTTTGCGTGCTTTAAGAATTAAACTTTAATAAAAACTTTTTAATAACCTGCTTCAAATTAAATTTATCCATTGTCTTTAATTTCTGAGCAAAGCACATGATTCCAGTTAATTGCTTAGTTATTTTTTTATGGAATGAGCCAATTAGAAGCAAAATTCTGATTGCTTGTAGCTTACGCGATTTTTAAATCGTTTAATTTTCAATAGTTTGTAATTCTTCAATGTGCAAAAAAAACAACTCATTTAATACACTCTTAATTAATAACAAATATCTAGCCTATTGTCTTCATTTTTTGTATTTGTTATCGTGCATTTGCTTTCGAAATTCTAAAGACATCGACAGAAATCACTTAAGACCTTCAATGCGCTAATACGTCAAGATAAGATCATTTGTCGTTATTTATTCCTCTGAGAGTCGAAAATACTGGTGATTGGTACACTACGAAGCTTGCAAGACAAATGCGCAAAAAAAATTAAAATGTAAACATAACATACTACGTTTGAAGCAAGTAATGAGTGGATTAAATTTTTGTATTTGACGTAGCATTTTGATTTCATTTCGCTTCTGTAATTACTCTTGAAGGTGTCTTGGTGGAAAGACCATGAATTGCAAGAGATAACTCTGCATTTACAACGAAATAGTAAACGGTTTTTACTTCCTCGCCAATTTAATGAAGATTGGACACTGCTAATTGAGAATGCTCAGTCAAAAGACACCGGTCGATATCTATGCCAAATCAATTCCAAGACTGTTTTGGAGAAGATATTTTACCTCAAAGTTATCGGTATGGTTAACTACTTAATCATTTAATCAAAAGCAATAAATTATGAATCTATCTTTTGATAGTTTTACAAAAATTGATAATTAAAGATGCTAATAGAAAAGCAAATTTTATTATTAAAATAAATAAATTCTGTTCTTTTTTCTTTACTTAAGAATGTATTTCATCAATGTTAACTTAACGTAAGGTTGTAAACTTTAGTATTCATTCAAATAATATTAATATATAAACATATTATTCCGACTATATTTTAATAATTAGCGCAAAATCAATGACATTTATAGTAAAGGTCTTTAACCCTGATAGCATTTTTGACGTATTTTATGCAATTGCCGTCAAATAAGTTTTAAAATCAGTGTGATTGTTAGACCAAATATTCATGACTAAAATTATTAAAAAATTCGAAGAAGACAAACTGTCAAATCAAGACAAAATGGTGAGTGTAGAGGTTAAAGTCTGTGTAATGCCGATCCATTCGTGATCGTTATTTACTCTCGATAATATACCATCTTTTAAATTTTGATATTTACCTTCCTCCGATTAAAAAAAATAATGACTACACTTCTGCGCGTCCCTTGTGTGTTAATAATGGGGGACACTAACCGACACTTAGATTTTTATTTTCTCTATCTACATCAAGCTTCGTTGATTGTGGTATTCCTATTTTAATAAGAATTGTAGTATCAAATTGATAAAGAATCTACGAGATTTAACATTAAATAACTAACACAAGTTGGCATTTGGGCAAAGTTTTACCTTAGATGAATTTGTCAAGAGGGTTTGGCAAGGCCATTGAGACACATTTGCCTTTAATAATTTATGTGCTCTTTGAACCAGGCTATCAATTTTGACAACTCTCATGGGAGAAATGAATTTCAGTAGCTATATGATATACCGCTTTGTTCTTATATCTGCGTTTGATGTTTTAGAAAAACCTAAAACGGAAGTTCCCAAAGTCGACCGAACTTTTTGGCTTGTCAAGGATGAAGCTTACAATGCAAGAAAGACAGAAAGTAAGAAAGTTTGCATATTCCCATATTCTAACAGAGTCCATTACGCTCAAATAATTCTACAAAGTCATATCGCTTCTCAGTGCATATTTGCATTTATGCTCTATTAATGAAGAAAGGGGTAGTTTAAATAAATACAAAAGCGTGCATATCTATTCAACAGCAGATGGAAATTTTTATCACCTTTAATTCCTTTAATAGTTTCCTAGCTTCCCAAACCTTCTTGGTCTTTTATGCGTTTACGGCGCCGAAACCCTCACTTTAGTTTATATCTATTTAATCTTCCTTAATTAAGTTTTGTTCTGACATAAACAAGCAGCCTTAATCAACTTCAAACTGTTGTTTCCGAGATTGAACGAGTCTTGTTATATGAAATGTAATCAATGTAATCTAATTTGTTATATCTAAGTTGGTAAAAATTAGGCATATTAATGCAATTTTGTATATACACACTGAAGAATCATATTATGCATATAGCACCAAGGATGAAATTGAATTAGGCCTGCATGGTGATTGACCAATAGCTCTTGTTTATTTATCTCTATTAAACTAACCATAAATTGGGTTCCTTTTAGAGATGCAACAAGTGGGGAATCGATTTGATCTCCTCAGAGTTAACAAACATTTTTCATGCGCCAAAGATCCGTTGAAGAAAATGAGGTCTTCAATTTGTCCATTTTATCTTAGTCACCTTTACATTGAGAAATAGTTGGCCTTCACTGTTGCGTACTTGTATAGTGGTTACAAAAACCTCAAAGTGTGCTGATACATTGACACCTTTATAGAATCATAATTTCTTTTTATATGAGTTACAACTCTGATTGGCAAAAACAGACATTGAAAAGGATATTTCTCATAACTTGAATTGATGGTTACAAGAGCACTATTTGCTCAAGATTGATTTCAAACGTTTCATGACTGTCGAGTGTAAACATTTTACTTCAGCACTTATTCATTGACGGTAAAATAATTTCAATAGTGTATTAAAAGGATATTTATATTTCCAAATTATTTCCTTTTTCAGTCTCAAAACCTGTAAATAGCCAACCAGAGTTGAAATATACCTACTACCCAATGCGATCTGGTCCCTACATAATCCCTGAAAGAACGCGTAGACCCCAAAATGATGAACGATATCAGACGAAACCAACAACAACTTCACAAGGAAGCCGAAGATTTATCTCTATGAAATACCTCTTACCTCCTACAATTATTGGCTTTGTATTACTCAGAATATTTTAAAGACGTTGATAAATATTACAATTATACAGTCGCATTGAGCATATACAACAGGCCCTTTCGTCGTTTGATTTTGTTTGTAATTAAATCTCTCCTTTCGCACTGTATAAAGTTGACATTAATTTCAAGTTGATTGTAAGGTGAAGATGAAATCAATAAATCTTTTTACTGTATTCGTACTGTTCCTATAATGTATATCCATTTAACTTTTATAATTTAAACACTTTTAGGAGAGGAAGAGGCGATAGAAACAAAAGCGGTTAAGACCAATCCGCAATCCAGGCTTTGTTACTTTTACTTAGAATCTATTTATTCACTTGTAGTAGGGTCGTGATTGGATGAAGATTGAACCAATCATTGGTATTCGTTGGAATTCATCTTAGATATAGTAGAATACGATTGGCCACACAAAGAACCAATTGATGGTCAGTGGTTGACTTCATTATTATGAAGTTGAAACTGTGTGTGCTTGACAGAGAATCGGTACTGTACTTCCAGTGCACGGAGAGCTAAGAAGGAACACAATTGGAGCATACGATGGAGATTATTACACCGCAGCATCAGCGTTTGATAAATTTTATTGTTACACTGTATACTTTTTGTATTCATTGATAGAAGTTAAATTGCATACTGAAATTAAGTGGCGATGCCTCTTCTGTCGAACATCAAGCTTCCTGGTGTCTTTGAGTATGAGAAATATTAAGCTGGGATTTTGCACAAACAACTTGCAAATTTAAGCAATTATACTACAGTGCTTAAGAAGCGTCGTTGAATTTGCGTGATTTGCTGTTGATGATTTTCACACTTATTTCACATATCAATTTACTTTTTGACATCAATTTGTCGTCAAATCTTTGATATTGATCTCGTCGTCTAGTTTCCAGTACAGAGCAATTATAAAATTGGAGAAATGGGCTCATCCGTTTTGCGTGTTTGCCGAATTTAAAGATTAATAGTTCGCGGCTTTCCAACTTACAGAGGATAAAATGACATTATAATTTCCGATTGTCATAATGTCACTATATCACGCAAAGTGGTTCCAAATATGACATTAATTGCCAATGTCCTTCCATAAAAACGGGTAGAGTAGATGAACCCAGATAATATAATTTGTGCAGAAAATAAATTGCCAAACATGTTGTATGACATTCATCCACTTTCGCCCATCTACATTGGCTTCCAACTGTAATGGTGGAGTCTAATTAATGATGTTAATGCATTAAGCTTGCAAATATTCCTTCATTTCCCAATAAAAAATAAAAAACTAATTTGATAAAATAATGAGCTATTGAGTGCAGCTCCAAATTATTACCTGACAATACGGGTTGTGATATGAAGTAGTTTTTAGTGCGCCTTTATTCATTTTACAGAATTCAACAATTTCCTATCTTGTTAATACTGCCTTTCAACTAGGAGGTAGAAATAAATAAGCCCTGAATGGAGAAAAAGTATTTAAATGGCATTGAACGTCAATTTGTTTAAGACAAAATAATTCATTCGCGATTGAGCATAAAAATACTGAAATCCTCATACAAAAATGAGGAAATAAACGCACTTAAATGAACGTGTTGAGACATGAACAAAATGTCTGAAAGCTCCTCTAGGACTGTTATTTACTATTTCTATCAGCGATTGGACTTAGTTTATTTTCATTTAAATAAAAGGTTTATTTCATACATCATATAAGAAATGTCTAAACAAACTGTTAAATTCTCATGAAATTTCATCATATCTGAATTTTTATCTCTTTTCCTTCTGTTTTTAATGTTATCAACATTGGGAAACCCGTTAATTAAAGTTATTAATTTTGCGTATTTTAAACTTAATTAAATGGAAAAAACTTCTGATATTATGCACTCCAATCACTGAATTGGCACACGACTTTTCCCAATGAGTACTAATCGCCATCTTCTTCACTGCTTATCATCTTAAATCCGGTGATTCAGAGGGCCTAGAACTGAGAAAAACAGCATATATGCTTGAATGACTGTCGCAGCATGTCTATGAAAACATCACATGGTTGGGTGAATCTATGACTTGTCGAGGCATAAACAATTAACATTCCAAGTGGCCTTTTATTAGCATGTCAACCTGATTATTATACGGGTGCAAGTCAACTCTGTTATTAATAAATTTAGTCAGAACAAAATTCGCATTGGTAAATGCAAAGGTCGGCTGACTTTCAACCACTAAGTATGCAAAGGAGAAACACATTCCTATGCACAGACTTTTCCAAAGTTAACACCCACCCTGGTGTCACTGCACTTATCTAAGGCTTCTCCTTGATTTTAAGTGGATTAGCTCTATCTAGTGGACATCAAGGTCAGAGAGTGAAACGTGGACTAAATAGGATAATAAAAATGACAACTGAGGTAAACTAAAATGTTATTTTTAAGTATAAAAGTGACATATAATTTGGAACTGACTGAGAACACAAGCGTCAATTATCGCGTAGATGCTTACTATCAAAGCTCTTACAAAACATTAGATATGGCAGATACGTTCAAGTCAAAAGTGGTGAACTGCTACTTTTTAAAAAAACGTTTATTTAAAACATTAGATCGCCTTCGTTAAGTCGAAAACCCGGCGTACTAAAAAGTTGAATCAATTCGTGTCCTTTATTCAGTTCTACGGCACCATCCGAACCCGTTATTCCATAAAATATTTATTTTTCTTCTCTGTGTTAATATGCTACTTATTCTTTGTTTGCTTTACTTGAATAAAGATCATAATCGAGACATATGATAAACAAATTGAATGTGCAAACTAACCTTCAGTCTGGTTGATCAATGAGCGTGGCAAAATTGAAGGTGGATTTGAAAAAATAGTGTTATTGAACTCATTACTACTTATTACTGCTAGTAGCAAGTGATCATTTATGAAAACTATTTTAGATTAATATATCTCCTTAAATCCCATTCACTCCAAATGTAATGCAAACGCTTTGAAGGTAGTCTTCTTAATTGAGTTAGGACTATTTTAAAGGTACTCTAGTGTTTATATTTTACAGGCATTGGCTCCATTACCTCTCCAAGTATAAATTGCATTTAATAATAGTAAACCTAACTTGTGCAAAATTTGAAAATGCATAGAAAGAAATGCATTACCAATGTATTTTTTATAAGTAAGCAAATTAGTTGACTAAAATAGATTTTTGAATCCAGTGAAAATGTTTGTAGTTAACAGCTGTCAATTGAGATGTCACGATATAGTTGTAATAAAAGATACTTCAATTTTCGCCATATCGCTCACCCGCAAACAGCACCATTTGTGAAGGTCACCTGCAATAAAGCCTAGAATTGTGTTATATAAGCCAAGTAGGCCTCAAGTTCTCGCATAAGTCACATAGCACTATCACACCAGCAATGCTATTGCTCACCACAGCTAATGGAATTTTCTGTTTCTTCATGATTCTACATACCATCGTTTTAGCTGATAATGATGGTGAGTATTCCTCACCAGTTATGACTTCTTCTAAAGCAAAACAAAGTACACTTTTTCTTTTATAGCGGATACACAGCTTGAAATGCTTCCAAAGGATGGACGAGTTGTCTATGCATCCTTGTACTCAAAAGTCGAATATGAAACAGTTCTTCCCGGAGATTATGACGTAAATGTCCCTTTACCTAAATACAATATCTTCAACTTTAGCGCATAGTGGCTGGAATGCATAGCAAAACGATTGTAGATGGTGATTGTTCTACACCACTTTTTACGTGTCACATTGATAAAAGTGAGTCAGAATATTTTTTTTTCGTTGCTGAATATTAAACATGCATTCCAATACTCCTCTACCTTTAGAAAATGAGCATGCCCAGCTTCTTAAATTGAATACAACTATGAATTACGGTCTTACAAGGGTCACATTGTTGAGTTCCACAGCGATACCGGTTGTCATTCTTTTCTATGCGGACCATTTCTGGCCGGAAATTAGCTCTTGTAGGTCATTGTATATTTTTAATTAAATATGATATTTAGACACCTTTCAGTACATATACCAACTTCCACTTGTTACAAATGCGAAAGGATCTGAACTCGTTACTTTGAATTTCTACATCCTCCATATCAGCATTACAGGTTACGCAGAAGTAAATAGTGCTTTTTAGATAATTTAATCATTCAATGCAAAATAATGTACATGCTTTTTTACATTTCTTTAGTTTGATGTCTATGCTACGTCACAAAATCAGCATGTCTGCAACTCAAAATCTATGGACGATTTGGAAGCATTCCCCTATATATTAAATATTCGTAAATATATTTAGGTTACAATGTCATGCATAGATTTTGACAAGTTTAGAACGGTGTTTATTTACATTTTAGAAACTCAGCACTTCCTTATGCATTCGATCATTTCCATAACAGTAAAGAAACATAATCCCATTGATTACTACAGTGTGGCGTATAACGGTGAATATAATACGCGTATCATTGTATGGGGTATGTCTCACGCATTAAGACCAATATTTTGTTTCATAAACTTTGGCATATCTCATATGGTGCTTTATTTTTGTTCTTTTTTTAGATAAAAACACTCATCTTGGCGAGTTTTCACATTATTTCTTGTTGTCTATGACTTATCCATCTCTTTCCTAATATTTATTTTTTCAATTTCGTTTTTAGCAACATATAACGTAATGGAGGATTTGATTTCATTATTGCCTATGAGCGATATCGTTAGTCAATTCATTGGCTCAGCTGGTCAGCTGTGCGGATCGATTACCATTATAAGTGAGTAGAAATCAATAGGTTGCTTTGGATTCTGAAGCGTAAATTTTGTTTAACTCAATTCTCTTTATTCTAGTACCTACCTTATATTTGAGTCTATCCTAAGCCGGCAATATCGGATTAAAAACAGATGAGTTTGATGTTAACAGAGTGATGAACAAGCCAATATGTTTACTAAAACCAAGATTTGCACATTAAATTTGTTTGTAAAAATTTGAGGCCTTGATTTATGAATTTAATTTAACTTTGAACTATTCAGTGACCTGGCATGTAATGTAACTGAATTTCCTCTTCATTAGCAATTGTTTTATAATAATCGAAATCTTCTTTCTTTCTTCAGTTCTTTAATGAACTGATTTCTTAAGCTAAAAATTTCGCTTAAGCTTTACTTAATCCAAATGTCTCTCCAAATTCAGTATCTCAAATTTTATGGAATCTGTCGACTTTGGAGCTAATTATTTGAATATTAACTTTCCGACACACGGTAAGTACCCAAGTCCTGTAAAATAAAATATTAAAGTCGCCTATTATGGGTTCAGGAAAGGAGAGAAAACGTAAAAAGTAGACCAAATCATTAAAAAATTTCATCTTTGGACTTCTGAGCTTTGGCACAAACTTTGGCTTATTCTTCAACTTTTCAAATTCTCAAATTTCTGAAATAGAAATGTTTTTTACTGAGTGTCTTTATGACAAAGCTTTCAAAGCTGCCTTGTTAATATGAACGGCTGCTAAATCATTCCAGTTATCCTTGTGGAATAGTGAAAAAAATGAAATGGTAGGGTTCGAGCATTAAAAATTACGCTCCATTTCTTGCAGATTTCACATCTTCTAAAAATAGAAATGCCCCAGCATTTTCTTTGAAATATTAATCGTCGTAATATGTATCCTTCAGTGACTGAGGTTGAAACTCTGATTAATAAAAAACGTTCATTGGTTAACAAATTTTCAAATTGTCTTGGTATTAATGGCATATAACTTAGATTTATGTTACATACTCAGACTGTACAACATTTCGTTGCCATCAAATATGACCCAAATTATTTTCATCAACTTTATAAATCAAGCACTTTTATTTACCAACACGTGAATAAATCGCTTTTGTTAGAAAGTTAATTTATTGAGTGTTCGCAAATAATGATAGTGCATATCGACACTGTTGGCAATCTCAAAAGAAAATTTGAAAGTTCAAGAGTGGAGTATCGTAATTTTAGCAAAGAATTCGAGATAGGCATTAGTAAATATGAATTCGTAAATAGGGAAAAGGATTGGCCGTTTTTCCTTACAGAATGAACAATGATATTGAGGCGATAAGATCAATACCCTTTTCTCCGCAACCACATAATTGAATGCAGTGCAATTGATGGCATTGACGAAACTAACTTCATGTGACAAATACCACACGCACTGTTGGTTAGATTTAAAGGTTATTATCGAGGACCTGATCTGAAAATGCGGAAATTTCAAACCAAATCTACTGACGTTGAAACAAAGTAAAGTTTGCTCCTAAGCTCAAGGATATCGCAAAACTCATGGTCTTAACTATTTATTTCAAGCGAAACTTTAACCTTTCTGAATGCCATTTGAATGACGCAATATTCTCACCAGCGAGACTTAATACTTGAAGAGCAAACAAATGATTTATCAAAAGGAAACTTTAATTGAACATTGAAATGATACATACCCCATATCCGATTGGTCTAGAATGCCCTCTGGTGACTCCACTTCTCCGATTGCATTTAACAAGAATAAACAACCGAAGCACAAATATAGCGCCAATTCTAAGTTTAGAGATAAAGAATTAGTCCCATGACTATCCTTATTGCTCCACGTAACTTTGAGAGAAAGGTTGGCCGAAACTAGAAGACTTTTTAAAGTTCCCTTACTATATAGTTCAATTATGAAGCTGTATCGATGTCAAGGATATATTTTTTTTGTAGCTATGATAGACGGTAGGTATTAACCAAACTAATTCTTACCCAACTTCAGTCTGGAACTGTTGTTCTCTCCACCCTCAATTGTAATACTTCACTACCTTTGAAGCCATAAATACGTAAACATTGTCTTTAAATAAAATACAATATTCCAGATGTCTATCATAATTGAACTTGAAGGAAAGATGCGTACAATAGGAGAATAAGTGCAAATATAAAGATAAAATTGAATGGAAATTAAATTAAATGACATAAAGTAAAGTGATTTTATGAGCTCAAGCGAACTCACCTGGAAACCTTTCGTACGGAGGGAGAAGCGTGATAATTATGAAAATGGAGATTTTGAATTCCTTCGATATAAATAAGTGAATATTATAAGTGGAAGACCTCAATCTTTCCGAAATTCGACTGGAGTTAGACTGCTGACATTCCAACTTCATTTGATTCAATCCTCCTCATCGTCTCTATTCTAGTTTGCATTTATGGAAGCTTTCCCATGACTAGGACCTCTTTGTGTTTTTCAGTCAGAATTTCCATGACAGTTATATGCCTAACTACGTGCCCCGCTAAGTTGGATATTTGAACTAGTCTTCCACTATTCAAACAACTACCCCCTAACTTTCACATCTATCACTATCAATCTAATTATGCTACTATGACACACCTATTACTTAAAAATGTCAGTTGTAAATATTTGAGTTTTAAACATCTAATAAATAAACATATTTAAATTGGAATTTCACTTAATTTCTGCAGTGAGGTAAGGGACTGATTTCTGGATAGTTCATTGGCTTTTAATTTATGTGACTCAAAGTAGCTCTTAATCTATCTCCTGTATTTCCTTCGAGGCCCATAAAGTTAAATATGGAAACACCTCTTTCCGGAACTATTAATTTTCTCTAAAGATTATCAGAGTAGAATAGTCTTTCATAATTTAAGAGATCACGAGTTCAGTATCTTTCACAGCTTTACTTGGCAATCGTAAGGGAAGGGAAGAGGCAGAGTGTTGATAAGGGAGAACTTAGGGGTTTACAAGAAACAGATCTGTGAAACAAGTGCTAAATTAAACTACCTCAAATTGATTTCTCTATTTGACGTCATTTTCTCATTTAATAAGCAATCAATAAAGTGAATTAATTTGAATTTGCGCAGTGCGATAATTAAGGCAGTATGTGCATACTAAATGTTATTAAAATGTACCCTCTTCATGGTTCGCGTTCACTTTTTCAAATGATATCAAATTATGACGAATAATGAAATCATTAATCAACCATGGTTTTATTGTTTAAAATGGGAAGATAAATTTCCCTGAAATATTAATTTCTTTTAAAATCGACAACATTATAGCGAATGTAAATAATAAACGGGAATCGTTATTGGATTTAGATTTTAAAAAATGTGTTAAGTTAGTACTATTATAATTTCTTCTCTTTGGGTTGTTATTAGAAGAATGACATTAGATTAGCATACTAGGAATAAATATTAAAATGCTACAAGCAAATCCATGGTGAGGAAATTCCTTGTTAAATCGAGGAATTTCTGACCACGTCTTCAAATGAAAATCGAATTAATGTTGGTGAAACCTCTACTATCTGATGGGGAGGTGGTTTAGCTCCAAAAGACATAACGAAAATATGGCAGAGGTGGTCATCAGGAATACAGATTAAGCTAGGTTTTCTTAACCAACTGAGATACCAATAATTGTGTTCTCAAGCACCAAGTGCAATAGGGAAATCCATATTTATGAAGATTACTATCATCCACTGCTTTTAAAAGAACAATGATGGAAAGGCCATAAAAAATCAGGGGTCTTCGTGGTGTAGATGTCTCTTTTGCAACACATGTAAAAGGAGAACTCTTGTAAATCAAATAGAATCGTGTCATTCAGATTTCCACATGTCAAAGTGTCAGCAAAAAATGGAGTGCATCGTGGGCTATATCCTTTTTCCTTTTGCTACTGAATGCCTTTATTAAGCACGTACTGGTTGTACTGGGAAACAACCTCGCTGCCTTTACAATCTCCCCTCCGAAACATCAACTAAAATTTGCATGAAATAAAATTCATATTTAATGATTTCGTTTAAGCATTCTGTTTACAATTTTGATTAATCATACTTGCGTCTATAACCCTTTTCTCCATAATTTTTAATATCATTGTCAGTTAATGGAGCGCAAATAAATCATGGAATGACAGTAATTAAAAGCAATTTTTGTCGAGGGATTCTCATCTATTTAATGCAATCGTGCATAAAAGACTGTAGTTGTAGCAATCATAAAGAAATGCCTTTCCTCATTATTCAGTTTTAAACAAATTTGGAATTACTTACAATTCGAAATGCAAAATATCGTTTCCATAAAATTTGATCGTACTTTAGTCAAACATGAAATTAGAAAAAAGCAATCAAACAACTTGAAGCATAGTTATTGTGATTTACCATAAGAGAGAGTGTATCAATCTACAATGAACCGCTTACTTCATTCGCTATTTTTAATTTTATTGCACTTAAATAGTGTTAATGAGTGACTTCTGGGTGTCTTTTTACTTGAAAAGCATCCATTGTCTGTCTTTTTGTGTTTGTATATTTATTTATTTATTTACATATTATCCTATTTAATATGCCATTTCTCTCTTTTTTCTAATTACTTAACTATATCTTGTGTTTTCTTTACACAATAAATAAAGCTTAATTATTTTTAAAAGAACTTATTATTAATCTTTGCCTAGTTTTTCATGTGAATCATAGAGTTTAAAGATCCATTTTTTCAATAGAGCTGCACCACTTTCGCAAGCCGACTAACCAAAATTATTCATCAATCTGCAATACTTGGAATATCCACGTATTGAGTTACAATTATGTCCTATATATCGGTTAGTTATAAAAGAATCAGATCCACAAAACCTGCGAAACGTCTTTGGCCTGCTTTCCACAGCCAAGGTCACCATCTCTCACTACTAACACCAGTCGTCATCCTTCCCAGTACCTGCTTCTACTTACTCCCCTGCACTATATCCTACTAAGCTCCTCATTATCTCACTGGGCAAAGGATAATGTAACCTTTTAATCCTAGGTATAGCATTATTTGATGAAGTCTCTAGAACATCTTCATCCTGAATGGAGCTATTTTATGTTTACTAACTGTACCTTATCCTCCTGACTGTCTTTCATATCAATAGAATGAAGGCAGGCTTATATAACCATAGTTTTATGAGTTTGACATTTTAATTTAACAAATCAGTGACTAAAATAATCAATAATATCGGTTGTGTCTTGTCACTGGGACGGTAGTTTTAATCTAGAGAACTAACGCCAATGTTTTACTGACATTTATTTTGCTATGATAACCATTTCGAAAATGATTTCTTTTTATATCAAATTTTATATTATATTTTAATATTTATAAAGATATTCAAAAATGGAGCGATATTAAGGTGGCGACTATGGGGTGAATGAAGTGATGATCATACGATTGATGTCACGATGTCAAGTAAAGATCACCTTGACGTTTTTCACCCCATTTTGGCAACATAGTTGATTCAAATTAGCCATGAGGCTGAAAATGTAAATTTAAAAGTATTAAATGTATCAATTCACCATTGTGATCGTTTAGGCTATTTTAGCTTTCCGAGTGTAGTTGAAGTGCAATTATCAACTGACAAAAATGTGTAACCCCTGTAAGCAGTATTTTATTTAACGGTTATTAAAAAATACTAAAATTTGTTAGTCCTGCTAAACCAATCAGCTTCATCTTTCCAGATCGAAATGCTTCAAAAATAATTTGATGCAGAAACAGTTTAGACTAATTAAAACAGCCCGATAACTGGAAAGTTTAACTCTTGAAGGATCCATTAATATTAGATGTTCAACAGTAAAATCTACTGAACGGCCAGTATTGCTCGTCTTTTTTAACTTTTTCGATTAAGTTTATTGTATCGTTGAACTGCTTGATCGTCAAAATATAACTGAGATCTTCAAGCGCTAAGTGTTTCATATAGTGTTAATGGCTCTTCAAATAATGAAAAATTCCATGTAATTTTACTTGACTTGATGTCTAAAATATGATTCGGTTTTGTGGATTTAATATCGCTTACTACTAATATTTAGCAAAACTCACAGTGATTATTTAATTAAATTTTGGAAAGATCATTCATGATTGTGTCATTACTACGTCATTGTCAGAGAATTTGCACAGAATTTGAGCCACGCGTGGCTTAGTGTGTAATTTAATCATATCACTTTCACACTCAATACCGACTAAATTTTGATTAGAAGGGTAAAATTATTTCAAATGGTTTAAAGAAGACGATCTCGCAAGATGAATTGGCCACCATAGAGATCGATTAGCTCTAGCTGATAAATTGGCCCTTTCTCGACGCTTTCTGGTTCAAAAAGAAGATTCTACCTGGTTTTCTTTTGAAATAGAATAATGGCTCAAATTAAAAACATTATTTTGAAATAATTTATATGAATACATCAACCGAAATTGCAATAACCATTATATAATTCCATATTTGTCATAAATTGCAATGAGCTCTCCACCAATCGTATCACTAATGTCGTCTTTTAATCACGGAATCTGTTTGCAACCAATTAAATCCATCCATGCAAGATTGCCTCTTGCAATTGGCATGTGAAGTAGCCGACAGACCAATCTCAAGAAGCCTGTTTCACCCTCAAATATGTGCCTATTATGAGAAGGTGACTTGAGGTCTGCAAGTTGTAACTGACCAATAGTTTTCAAAATGATGGATAAGTAGGTACTGCTCAATTTGTACTAATCTTTATTTTATAGTCTTATTGCTTTACTTGGACCAGTTATTACAATATTTTTGCTCACGTTGAATCCTGATGAAGGTAAGCATACCATTCATTTGTTAAATAAGCAGTAAAAAAATATTAAAAATTATTTTTTTCCCACTCACACAAGTTTATCTTTTATAATAAAAGTTACCCACTTCTATTATATAATTAACTAACAGATTAAAGACGAATTAGAGTTTTTTAACACAATTATGTGTTATTTTTTTCTCACCTGATTAGGAAGAGATTGGACTTTGACCAGAACAGAAGGTGAACCTTATGAGTACAACACTTGGCTTCCTGGAATATATGATGTAATTTTTTTCAATGATTTAAGGTGGATTAATTTTTTAAATGCAGGGTCACTTCGAATTTTTCTTATTTTAGTCACTTCGAGTCAATAATCTAAGTGCTACCCAATTCGTGGAAGGAAATTGCTCGGTTTCTTTCTTCAATTGTACCTATTTTGTTGGTAAGTATATAGGACTTTGCTTTTGATGCCTTTTCCTTGCAATAACTATAATTAAAAGTGCAGTTCGGCAAATCTAGAAATTCAAGTTTTAAGCACGAGTGTCGTTTGCGTGAAATGAGGAAACATCTCCAAATGAGAGCAGGGAATTAATCTATTTCGGTATACGAACCAGTAAGACACTTAAGATCCTCCTTCACATAAGTTCCCAAAACATTTAGACTAACTACTTTCCAATTTCATCTTAATTAGCTCTGTCGGCTTTGGGTGCAAGAAAAATCAACTCTAACTAACTTAATTTCATTGATTGATCAACTGAATCTGAATACTGTGGCCATAACTTTACATAGGATCCATGGGATTAAAGTTATTTCATGAACTTTGAAATTGCATATTAAAATGATGTATTGAGTGGCTATTGTGTATGATCCATGAACAAGGCTATAGCTCCTCCAAACTTATTTATACTTTACCACAAAGAAGATGGAAGAAAAAAGTCGAAAAAGATCGTTACCATTCTACCTAATGTACAGTATAAAAAGTGGAGGTACCACGATTAGTTGAGGGGAGAAAACTGAGAACAAAATAGGTAAACGAATTGAGATGTATTCAATTTGGCTGACATATGCCTCCTCTTCTTAGAAGTGATGCAAGTAAAGTTAGACCATTATCAGCGTAAAAGATCGTTGAAATTGTAGAATTTGCAATTTTTAATTATTTTTAAGTAATTTTAATTCAGTACTCTATTATGAATAACACCTTTAATTGTTAACAATAGAAATATACATATGAAAGCATGTTAATTTAGATTTGTTTATGTATGTACCAGATCCCAATTCTGATATTAAGAACCAATGAAATCCGCAGCTTTTGTATTTTCTGGCCAATCACTTCCATTTATAATTTTCAGATGGTAATGGCTACACGAGAATTAAACTCTGGGGGACGATGACGCCTGAAATTATGTGGGTAACTTTCAATAGCTCTCAAAATCTGATGCCTGTAACGCTCTATTTCTTCAACAATCAAACATGGCTCAATTTTGATTACAGTAAGATTTGCTTGCATTTTGAAAACCTTATTCAATTTAACAGCCGTTCTAAGTATTTGGTTCTCTTAAACAGAAATTTTCCAACCACAGTTTTCCCTGCCCTTTGCAGTCTACGCTATTGGCCAAGAAGTTGCAACTTTTTCATGCGTTCATACTAACTACCTACCAGTAGAAGTAGGTCTCCCAGTCTTAACACCGACAATATTTCACGAATAGATCTAATGCACTTAATAGTCTCAACTCTTATTTGAAGGCGAATATTTACTTTGGCGTCAACATGACCCCCATCTACCAGGGCAACAGCACTGATGTGTTAAATCACAAGCAAGTTCTAAATTTCGGTTAGTTCAATTAATTTATAAGCAATTCCAACTTCAAATACTTATAGCTAAATGTTTTACTTCGTAGAAACTGAATCTATGATCCCATTTAAAAAGTACACGGTAACAGTTCGAAAAGTGGATGATATGGATTTTTACCTCTGTGAATTGGCAGGATATTATTTAACTCATGTTATTTTATGGTAGGTTTGTTCATTCTAGGACGCTACTTTATTATAATTCAGTAGTAATTAACAAATTTTGGCATGTTTTTTTAGGAAGTGAGCAAGCAATTGAAATTTTGACTAGAGGTCAAAAATGTTTCAGACGTCGCGAAAGAACAGATTATATATTTATATACATACATAAATATAACTTTGAAGAAGCCTAATATTGGAACATTGTGACTTTTATTTCTTGCGTTTTTGATGACAATCATTATGCTTTCCAATCATATCAGCACATGTTCAAACAATAGTTTTAAACAAAGCAAAGGATGTTGATTTTGACGTGTTTAATTCAAAGAACACAAAAAACGTGAAAGTCAAAATAAGAAGAACTGTCTAGAAGTCCGATCTAAAGTTGATGTTAGGTAACTAAGGGTCCAAACCACATAACCACTTAAGAAGGGCAGTTTGTTCTTGCCCTCTCGAATTTGGTTGAAATTTCCCATAGATGAGTTTGTTTCCATTCACGTTGCATCTAATGTGCACTTCAACTAAAAGAAGTGTCTGAGAGACCAGTACTCAGGAAATATAATCCGAGACCAAATTGTTCAATGATTGATTTGGAAACATTTACTTCCAATATCCAGAGGGGGGAGAGGGGGGGGATGGGATTGGATAAAAGATTTATCAACCTTGATCCGAAATCACTACTCACCAGGCCATAGCTTCGAATGCGATAACAGATATAGACATTTGTGCACATTAAATCGATTGAAATATACCCAATAATTTACTGTCAGTGGGGCTGTTAGCAATTGTTTGGAACTGTGGAGCTACAGCCAATAACTATCACAAACAACAAGAGACTGCAAATTTCAATGATTCAAATGAGTGACTCGAGAGAATAGAAAAATTTATTGAACAGAAGATATCGAAAGATAAGGCAGGGGGAGAGAAAACACGAGAGAAAAATAAGAGCGTGAGAATAGTTGCGAGTCAAATCGCAGATGAATATTCTCCAGCTGTGTTGATTGAAACGATTAAAGGAAATGATTTAAACACGTAAATGCGATTTCTTTCCATCAAAAACGCTTAAATCAATATCGTTCTGTAAAGTTAAAGGCATTTGTGAGCCCTATTTTTTCGTAATTGTTTTGTCTGGATTGGAAACCGTTAACTGGGAGTCACACAATCCTGCAGATATCTTTACCCACCTTCTAGTCAATAAATAAATGCTCTCTGCGAATAGTGGACTCTTTTAGGTCTGATGCACCTTTTAAGTTTCTATTACTTTTAGGCTTTTTACTTCCGGCCTGGGGCTTCTTTATTTCGACGCATATTCAAGAATATTTGCTCAAACAAGCCTTTTATTTATATATTCTATCTCACTTCTCCAACATTCCTTACTGTACTATCACTTTTCTCTATCACTAAAATATGTCGGACCTGAAATATAGGTAAACCTAATGCAAGAATGGGTGTCAATGTAATTAAAGTCGTAGTTCATTTTGTGTCTTCTTCGCCCGTTGGTTAGTTGAAATCGATAACATATCCAGATAGCGTAGCTACTTACACCAATTAGCTTTGAATGCCACGGAGACAAGTGATCATTCAGGTCTTAATATATCAAGTATTGTTTGTTAAAACGCTAGTAAGCAATTGGTTAAAGAGTTATAAAACCGATAGATGAAGTGAGCAAAAAGTAATATTTGTGCGCTAACGACTCGGTAGACAATCTTTTTTCTTCTTTCAGTACTTACTTAAATGACTCGTTAAGTCTTATTTCATTATAATAGTCCCCTGGCCATGTTGAGGTATGATCTAATTTGAAGAAGAAGAAGAAGAATACCTGAACTTTGTTAAAATCATTTTATCGAGATCACTTTTTTGCGAATGATACGTCTTGGAAAGGGTGTATTTTGCAAAAGCTGATGTAAAAGAAAATTAAAATTCGCTAATTTCTGTCTCGTAAGTGGGGAGTTTCCAATAGCTCCTTTTGCTTTCCTCGGCCTTACAACTTAAGATTTATAAGAACGTTTGGGGTAGTTGGAAATTAAGATCTCGGTTTTAATAACTGAGAACAGAAATTAATTGGTGTTGTGGAAGGATATACGCATCTTTGAAAATCTAAACAAAATGAAGTTATTTGACAAATTGACGATGATTATTATTATTATTATTACTATCTTAGTACCTTCGATAGGAATTTAGAAAATTTATTGTAACAAAGCCTGGCATGATTGATGAATTCTGCCTGTCCATGAAATCAGCTAGTTGCACTCGGTTTTATGGGATTCAGGATACTTCTTGGATTCTTAAATGCCAGTGTGGCTCTTTTATGAGTGAAAGTATGAGGGCATGATTAATTTGTCATCTATTTGCCATTTTCAGATAAATCTAAATTTTAAGTTATTTTTAAATTTCCTGTTCTGTTAACATTTTGCATTGACAAGGAGGTCAGAGATCCAACCCTTTCTTGAACACATCCAATCAGTATAATGGCCAATCATTACTGATTAAGTGTGACAAACGAGTGAAGCTCAATTCAAGATAGGTAAATATCTTTGTGACCCTTGGATTGGTGTATATCCACACTTTCATTTTGCGTTAGTTTGTCGATTATCAATACCTAACTTGCAGTAGAGATATCCAAGAGAGTGGCAAAATCAAGTCATAATGACTCATTGGTGTTATAATGTATTTGGTAAAGTACTAGCCATTAACAAGCAGCACGAAATGTGGCGAATCACCTTTGTAACAGTTAAAATGCGATTACACGCTTAGTCACATATGACTCGTCGAATGGGGGTTGGGAGAGGGGGGGGGCCAACCTTCTCTATGGTCAGCCACCAATTACACCCATTCGCGCCCCACACGCCTCAGTTTCATTTTCTTGTCAACTGAGACTCATTCACAGCACATTTGACCATCTTTTGTTGCCTAACTTTAGCGGAAATTGCAATGCAACTCTAAGTCTATCTTAAGCAGATGCAACTTTGGTAATTCCCAGAATAGAAGTGGGGGGAGGGGAGGGGTGGAGTAATATTTGCCTTAATTCGACTTTGCTTTTATTTATTATCCAGCCATCGTTTATCCAAATGATCTTTAGTAAAATGTACATTGGAAGTTTCTATCGGTGACGTGCATAATTAGAGCCTCCAAGCACTTCTATGATATTTCCAGTGGTTTTGCTTCCAATCATCACGTCTCAAAAATGGCAATATCAGTGCGTTTAATATACAAAAGAGCTGAGTTTTATGGGTCAATTTCACAGAATTCTAACTAAAAATAAACGAAACGTAATCACTGAGGCGTACGCCGTATCTCAAGAAGGTTGTTTCGGAAAGACCCATGGATACCCAAATCATTGTAAATATGATGAGTGAGAGTCTAACAGTTGGCCCTTGTCATCGAGTAAACGAGCTAATCTGTCAGAACACATGTTTCTCATAACAGAGATGAAATAAAATTCAGAACCTCGGCTTAATGCAAGTCTTAAATAACATTTCATTTCAACTGCGGTTCTGTAGCACAGTGGTTAAATTACTCCACCATGATTTCAGAAATCATGGGCAGACGCACCTCTTTTCTAAATAATAATTGGATGAAATCTTGATACCTATAGAATCTTCGTATTACATCAATCATATTGTAGACAGTTAAAAAAAAGTTAATTATTGCCACTGCGATATAACATGGGGTACAATTTTGTCGAAGTTGTTGTAAGTTGCAGTCGACAATATTAAGGAAAAAACCCAGTTTCACTTTATTAAATTTGCAGTACTTCTAATTCATTCCTTTTGTTCAAACGAAGTCTGAACAGAGCTCGACATTGTGAAACTGGTTAACCACCGAAATTATCTCCTTCACCGTTAGCCATTGATTTGGGCTATAGTTAATTCAATAAATAAACTCATTTCGATCGCAATATATTTTTATTAAATGATGCTCATAATTCCTTTTATATATCGAGAGTATGCCATTTACCTTCTCCATTTAAAAACGAAGTAATTTTCAATGTAGATGCGCTCTTTTAAAATGTTCACCGGGCATCCCCACCCAAAGAGGAAAAACCGACAAATGGCAGTGGAAATAACGATTGTACCAGAATCTGGTGAAAGTAACCTGTGCCAAAGGGTCTGCTAAGCGAATAAATAAAATTAAATACCTCGTCTGGCAGGCGTTTCCTAACCGAATGAGCGTTTTGTATTTTGTCATTCATAGCGGTATTTCAACTTAAAAATCTCATCCAAGATTGGTGATTTCTGCTATTTCTGAAAGCGAGGTAGAATTTTTTAAGTAAACCTCAAACTCCCTCCTTAAGTGCAACCTGTCACAATCTTTGACTTCTAACTAGCGTGCTAAATATTGTGACTAAAATTACTATCCCACTAAGCCTATTTTTAAAAAAAATCGCAATGGCGTTTACATAACTGGACAGCAAACAGACAATGAACTTGCCAGGGCTGAAAAGAATTGGGTGTAGAACGCGTCAGTTAATCAACACTCAAAATGGACAGTTAAAGATAAAATGCATCGCTCTCTGTCCAAACTCTTCTCATAACCTGCTTGAACATTTTGTTGCATGATCTGATATCTCGTCTGTTTTACCACGGGCACATGGTTGCGAACTAAAGTGCCGAATACAGCAATAATTCGTGAGCATTAGCCTCTTACCTCGTCTAGCATTTGCCTAAAGGTCATTTGCATGCTAATTCTCCATTTTTTAACTTATTTTAATTCTTCCCAATCGAATGCACATGTTCCATAATTGATTTAAATGGCCAGTGAAGTTTTGGAAGAGAAGGCAGTTAGCAATTCGTGCTTTTATGAGAACTAATTGGTGTTCCATATATGCGTTGGTTTGTTAATAATCGTAACACCGCAAAGTTATGCACTTTCAGGAAATGAGCAAACCTCAAAGAGTGATTTTTATCAAATTGGCAAGCAGGACGACTATTCACCCTTGTACATGTCCTTGTTAGAAAAACAATTATGCAAATTTCGGGAAACTGCACATCTCTTTTGCCTACATCTCTCAGTGGGCCTGAGCCTAACGGTATCTAAGCAGATATATCAGTGAAGCAGAACTTGATCTCCAGGCATTAATAGAGAATAGAAAAGAAATGCTTTGCAAGAGTGAACAACTATGAAAGTGCGAAAGATGGTATGCAATGAAGTAATCGTAGAAATGGAAACACACATATAGCAGACAGGATTAGCTTTGGGAAAGAGTAATGAAAATCGGTACGTTAGAATTTGAATAACTAATTCTTGTCTTATTCCGAAGCACACATGCTCTCCCTTTTTCAGGCTACCACTCGAGTAGGCTGATACTTATTCCATCATCGGCATTCTAAGATCTATCTCCAGTGAGTCTAAAAATACTGGAACTTGGACGCCAACATTAATTTTTATTGCTCCTGCTCTCAAGGAATGATGATCCTATCGATAGTTCAATAGCATTGTTTTCCTTGCGACTAACATACGTTTGGCAGTTTCGTATTTCAGCACTTTTGCTCGAGTTCCTTTAAGATAGGGGTTTGTGCTATCAGAGACTGGAATTGACGTAGTTAGTTGTTTAGACCATGATAGCCCAGTCGAACTAAAAGGGGGATATTATTAGATTGGTTCCCTATTTCCGGCTAAATCGTGAGCCGAATTATATTTGACTGTCTAGATGCCTGGGATTCTTGTGTGCTTTTGAAATGTGTCACCTAACCCCCCCCCCCTCCCCCCTCCTACTTTTGTGATATTTATAAATTTATTCATATATTTTCATTCTATTAACTAATTATTAATCATTATTTGCCATTACCTCCTTCTGCGCACAACAGAAGGCTACGTGTCACGCATATCATCCAAATTCTCGCGCTGACAAAGTAGCAAGGTTTTTCGTGCAGAAAACTCATGAATAGGTTTAAACGACCGTCTAAGGGTCATTAGCGGTCATTCAGTGCATTCTGAACTGAACATGTCTTGACCGACATTCTCCATATAAGTTGATAAACTTATTTTCATTTGCATAGTTTTTCACTCATTTCATGGGTCGATTTTCAATATGCTGTCAAGGTCGAAATCTACTGCCATTCCTTCAATGGCATTGTCTTAAATACCCAGTAGTGAAGTAATGCACAGTTTACTAATCATTTTAAGTTATTTATGAATTATGAAGTACAGTGCATGAAACTCTAAAATGAGACCATAAAAGCATAGATAACTTGTGATTGGCTTTGGAAATGAAGAAGCAAACTATACTCACATGTCAGCATCCCAAAATAACGTAAATGCTTCCTTCTAATACCTTAATATGATACACTAGTCTTTCAAACCCTTAAAAAACACGCACTGAGTTGATGAAGTTGGCAAAATCTCTTCACTTCTCAAGTAATGAAGGGTACATCGCCTCTTTGTAATGGCTGACCATTCACTTGCTTTTGTGGTTTTCTAATTCGAAGTATGCCAAAATACTTTCCATTTATTTTAAACGCAGAAGTAATTTCCCGATTCCCCATTAGGCAGATATTGTTCTGATACTCAACTAAAACAATTAATAATGTGGAAACTTTATATACAAATAGCATCATTTCTGAATTTCAGAAAACACAATTTCGGACCTCCACTTGGTTTTTGCCTTTTTTTATCATCTATCTAAATGTTCATCACAGACGCTTTTACCATCTTTTCACTGCTTCTTATTCATGTAATCCACGTTTTTTACCCCAGAAGGGTGAAAACCTTGATTAATAGAGCCGGCATGGTCCCAATTTTGCTGATTCTATATATTATCGACCTAGAATTACTTTTTGTCAGTATTTAACCCCGTTTTGGATCAGGTATCGAGACCAGCCCACGATTGAGGCAGCCATTGTTTAACTTCAATATGGAAGTGTCCACCAACCGGTTTTCAAATAAGAATTTATGTGGGAATTAATTTGCAATAATTTGACAGTTACAAGAAGTGACGCTACTCTGAATAATACAGTTTTGTGAGAAGGGGGAACTTGCTTTTGACTTTCCCTAAAAATTATTATCCATTGGAATGAGCACCAACGAATAACGTAGGAAGGTGGGCATCTTTTGCCCACTTTGCACGCAATACAAGTGGTTATTATGGCAATCATTTCAAACATTCATCTGGGAAAGAGTGATTAGTTCCACTTAACCTCCCTTGTAGCACTTCATTTCGAGGGCCACACGAAGGAACCAAAGTAGTCCTAAAAAACGGACATGGGCTTTTATGAGACACGGATAAGGCAGATTTACCTTAATCAGAATATAGACGAATTTGGCCAACTCCACTAGATGGTAGGCAGAGTGCAACTAGTGATGCAAGTTATTTGTTTCTATTGCGACTTCTAGTTTTCAGAGTACGATGAACAATTAAATTAGAAAGAGCTTTTTTAGTCTTTATTTTCCTCTGTACTATGGACAGAGTTACTGAGGCACGTCATCCCATGAACGTCGAGCGGATAGGAAGACCATATTAATGAAATTCACTGTTTGAAGGTGGTTTTAAATAATTCCAAGGTGATTGAAATAGCAATTTTTTCAAATGTTAATCATTCCTTAAAATTGTTAATTATTTTTCACTGATTTTCACGTGTAGGTTCGTATGGAGTTCCTTGATTCGTCCAGGATTTCATTTTAAGAACCATAGCCAAGATGTTCCCCGGGCCAGTTTCTTGATGGTTTTGCTTATATCTATCCATGTGCCTCAGTAATGATCAGGCAAAACTTGACAACCAAACAACTGGTTTCCAAATTTCTACATGTTAAGATGATACCGTGTTTTGAAAAATTTAAATGTCTGAAAATCTTTAAGGGCAAATTCTTGTAAATTCTACTGCTTTAAACAATGCAATAGTATGGTGGCCCATTATAGACCACTTGCTACATCAACATAAATTTCTATTTGTCTGTAGAAGGCAGATGGAATTCGAGCTTCTCGTCAAAATGATTCCCGGATACACGAACACACATAATTTAAGTGTAGCAGCATATTTAAGTGCGCTGTCCCTTTAGTTAATTAATGTAATTACATTCAGAGCAACAGTTGAATTCGCCCAAGTGTGATTTCTTACCCCACCCCATTTGTTTAGACCGGACTACTAATTATCATTTAAAATGTTACCGCAATGCATACGGTTTAGCCTTTTTGCCTTCAAGTTACCTCAAAGGTGAGAAAATTGGCACACAAATGCCACAGGCATAATATCACCTAATTTTGCTGAACAGATGATACATAATGTAAATCATATTGGTATGAGGATTTTATTTGATCTCAATAGTAAAAAAAATTCAGTTTTTTGCTATTTTATTTTTAGAAAGTGGGGTGTGCGATAGACTTACCTCCACGTGGTGCACCCTGGGCAACGTTTATTCATACCCCAAAAACGTCTATAAACCGGTAGTTGACTTCAAACTACCATGACCCGACTCTATGTCATATTCGACCACTTCCACAGTACTCATCTCATCTTACCTTTTACTCTCCCTTTGTGTCTCTCTCCTTTACATCTTTGAATCACTCTTCTCTTCCCCCTCTCGACTTTTTGCGACTTTGATGTTCCTGCCCACTGTGAAGCACGAAGTCAACTAAAGAGTTAATGATAACTATCATGAAGCCAGCCATTTGATATAATAATGATAATAATAATATTCAGAAAGTACCAACTGTGTATTTACTGTGAATGCTCTATATTACCACTATTTGACTGTCTTCTAGGCGCCTTCAGTGCCAAGTTGGGAAAAGATAATTTATCAATAAAACTTAGAAGCCTGCGAGGAAATTTCCAAATGACTTTAATTTTGATTTCAATTCATAAACCGTACTTAATATATTTCTGTAATGGTCAGAATACTATACCACTGATGTAATTTGGACTGATAGATGTACGGCTTACAATTAAGAATTGACTTTGTGGGAGAAAAGTTAGGTTAGAAAATCTCCCTCTTGAAATGGTTCCTCTCCCTCTTCACGGTTCGACGTACTTGAGAACAGAACAGATTAGAAATGGGAATTTTTGAACGAAAACAGTATCAGATTGATTAATTAAAGGGGGAAGATTCTCATTCATTTCAATTTTTCTGATCCCTCATCTGACGCAAGTGATTAGGCTAGCCTGAAAGAAATAGATAGCATATACTTAAATTTGATCAACTTAAACTCATTTCTGGAGGCTTTAATCCTTTTCTTCGGTTTACAGATCTGATAATTTAGTAAAATCGCCTTAAGTACCGTAAGTGTCCATTATGTCAGAAGGAGATCCTTCCTAGGTTTGACCACGGCCTCTTGGAGAGGAAAGGACAGGCTGCATATTTGGGCGATCTCATGAGTATCATTAAATATGCATGAATAATTTAACAACAAATATGAACATTTGAATAAATTTTCTCTCATTTTTGCAGACTTTCATTAATGGTCAACTTCCTCAACCATTCCCAGGACTTAATACATGAGTCCAAGTCTATATTAAAAATAGGAGCCATTTGCCTCTTAACGTGAGATTGCGGATAATATCACAATGTCTCTCTCAAAATGAAATTCTCATAAACAGATTCACTTTACTTACCAGTAATTCCAATAAAACTAATGAACATAGCTTATCCAGCAACAGCTTAATCAACTCAGCTTGTTATTTTTAATTCACATTTAATTTCCTGTTTAATACACCATTTTCATTCTCTCTTCTATATCATATTTTCAGAAATCTAAGTCAAATCTATTTCAAGTTTAGGCATTTATTTAACTTCTCTCTTTATTATCAATAACGGACTCATCTATGGAGCTATTGAAGAATTCGGAATAGTCTAAACTTAATTTAAATATAGTTCAATTTTCCAAATACTTTGGCAAAATTTGTGGCTACGTTTGAAATATCATCGATTATATATTATATAAATGTTATAATTTGGCATAGAAATTGACGATAATTTTACCATAATTCTTTTAAGTAGTTCATTTTCAAGAAATCACTAATTATTAACTCACTAATGGGTATTGGAATCTGACACACGGAAGTACTGCACACTTTCATTGGCTCATAGACTGTCAGCCAATAAATGGCCGATACTTAATGCCCAATCGCTGTCAAGAGTGTCAGCTGTTACAAGGACTTTTAATACCATTTCAATTTTGCCAGAAACTGCTCATTATGGATAGCACTTTTCAGTCTCAATGTTCCTCTGGAATTATAGCCCAAAATTCAATGGAAGTTGATTCCACAGTTCCTGTATTGCCATACCGGAGTTCCACCATGCCAGAAAGTCTCTCTATGCGTCTCAAGCACCCAAGTGTCCTCTGTGCAAATTCCTGGTTAAAAAGAAGTCCCAGCGATCAATCCGATCACATCGTTGCAAGGCTGCGTTGCTCTCAAAGTATGGAAGGTACCAAAAAAATAAGTCGCGTAGCCTCCATGGCGCCAGATGTAAGGTACGCTGACAAAAATTTCCCTCCTCCTCTCCCACCCAAAAGAGTATGTTCAAAGTCTCCCATTCTTCTGATTTCCTCCCTTAAACATCTGGATTTTCAATCCGATTTAACGAATGAATTAGATGAGGCAGGACTTTCGAGAATTGACGAGGACGATGTTTGCAGTGCCCTGCGGAAAATCACAAAGTGTCTTGATCAAGTACAAGTGGAAAGAAGTCCTGTTCTTGGACATTACTCCTCCCTTTACCGACTTGATACCTGTTCCAAAATACAGACTCAAAAATCACCATCATATTTACCGAGATTGCGTCAAATTTCCCAGAAGCTGCGGAGAAGTGCCTACACAAATCTTGCTGAATGATATCGTCCCTTCAAAATTGTTTGTTCTCTCATTTTTCCACAGACACACGCACACACACGCGTACATATATAATTCCTAACTACTTCATGTTTGCATGTTACTGTATGAGAAAGTTTTGACTACTAATGTATGCTATTCTTAGACAATGTGGAAATGTGGACGATTTGTTGTTTGATTAAGAAATTTCGGCACAGTAAAGTGATATATTAAGTAACGAGATAAGTCCGATTCTTTCTTTCGGTAAATTGAAACTATTAAGGTAATTTTAATCTCGCCCAATTTCGGGAGATTCTCAGACAATACTGATCTGGTTCTATATGAGTTAACTTTTACATACTCCACGAATTAGGTAGGAGAATAAATCAACATCTGATGTTATTGTAGCTGATAATTGGTAACTGCTAGTCATCTATAACGCAAAAAAATTTTACTAAATAGCTTTTTGACCCTCATTTAAATTATCAGTTTTACTCTGGTGGTATTGCCCACAGAATCACGTTTTGATGTTTAGAATGCCTAATTCCCGGATTTAATCCCCCAAACTCAACCAAATTAATGTCTTTGTTCATTTATTAAATTGAATAAAGCAAATTGAAAATGCATACAAGCCTGATTTCACTAGCCAATTCGTTTAAGTATCTGAAATCACCAACGGTGAAAATTGGTCAGGACAAGCTATTCTAAATGAAGCAATCGTCTATTTTACGGTACTTCCAACTCTTAACTGAAAGTTTTTCTTAATATCAATGCTCTCCAAACACAATTTATAGATTCAAAGGATACCATTAATTAATGATCTGGAATATGCATAGAAAGAAAGAAAAGTCGATTGAACTGTTACCTACTAGATTTTACATAGCATACTACTTGCAATTGAGGATATATTATGACTGTACAGCAGAAGTATGAACTTTCAAATGTTGTGGTAAGGAAGATATTGATTTAGAAGGATGAATTTTAATAGTACGAGTTCACTAACAGCACTCTTAACTACCTTTTCGCACAATCCGGCAAAATATAGCTTCTTGGAATTAAGCTATTAAAAAATAGCTCTGCAGCACTCAAAAAAACAGCGAAAGAATTCACAATAAATCGCGTTGCTTTAGTAGTATATCAATATTCTCTTGCAACAATCCGTTTCATCTCCTGTCAAGATTACAGCGACTTCTGGTACGGAAACGTAAAATGAAAATACGGACATATTTTAAAGCAATTTCTTTTGATATTGGTCTTTAATTTCATTATGCATTTCAATATTTACAAGTGCAGATGCATTTTTATATTAATTTGAGTATTCAATACCGCGTAACCCGATGTATTCAGCTATTAGCCTGGATTGGTCTTGTATTAAAAGTGGTTTAGTGGCTATTCAAACTAGTAATTTGAACAATAAGCTCAGGACCGACACGAATATAAATTCAATCGAGGAACAGGAAGCAGATTATGGAAGGCAGACATTTGATTGTTGAAATATGAAACGGTACATATTGAAATTACGAACTAATTGCATTAATTTAGTTGAATCAACCATTCAATTCATTTTAATGGGATTATTTTAACCCATATTCATTAATCTTATTAATTATTGTGGTTAGATATCTTGCTTAGAAAAAAATTTTCGATATTTTCACCTTACCATCGGTAAAAAAACGAAATCCGCTCCAAATTTACTTCCAACAAATAGATTATATAGAAAAATCTGCTACTTCATATGACAACATTTTGTAATACTCAAAGTTTCAACCTTAAAATCCATATTTAAATATAATTCACTTGAATTCAGGATTCTGTATTTAAAAAAATGTACATTAGTGGGGATATTTGAAAACGGTCCTTTCGAAAGGCAGCTATAAACTTGGTTGGGTGAATTCTAGGACGCAGGCGAACATAGTTCAAATTCGTAGTCTTAGTCTCGGGATAAATAATTAATATCCCTCAGGAGGTTACCAAATGTTTCCACCAGTGTGCGACGCAAATTGCTGTTGATGGCTTGACAGTCTGAGCAAAATTGACGGAAGTGCAATGTCAGAAAAGACAATTATTCTCCAAAATTTGGCTTAATCAAGTTACTAAACAGCCTTGGAGGTTAAGAGTTCTGACTATGTCTCCAAATATTCCATTGAGTCTAATCCAACTACAAGTCAAGCCGAATTAGAGTAGTTGCTAGGTTTGCATACATGACAGTAAGACTTTGAAAGACAAGAATCAATTTTAAAGTGTTTTAATTGTCATGAACAAGTGGGTATAACAAAAACATCTAGAAGCACATTAAATATAAATGCATGTGTTGTGATTAATTCCGCTCTTCTGCTAACTAGATAATATAGTATTTTCAAGCGAATATCCAATAGAAGTTCATTATCCTCTAAACCAACAACGTTACCGCAGTGAGTACTCCTTCCATAACTAAATTGGCTGATCAGTTACCTGTCTCACTTACTATTTAAAGCAGTCTGAGCAGACAGACTATTTACTACGGAACAATGCGTCTGTGACGTGGCGGCCGTCAAAGCCACACGTATGACTCATTAATCCGTATGGATTCGAAATCCAGCAGCACAAATAACATGACTCATTGTGACTGGAAATGTGAGGTGACTGTAATTAATAGTGCAATAAAAGTACCTAATTGTATATTAATCAGGAATTTAGTATAGTGTTGATTACCTGTACCATTATACCATAATGTAATCATACAAAATATTACTAAAATCGATAAATGCTTGGTATCCTATTAGTGGAATGAATAAGAGAATTTGATAAATTCTAGCTTATTGGTAATAATTTAAACGTGAATTCACATTTCAAAGCTTGGTGCATGTAACTGTTGAAATTGAAATCAGACTTAACTTCTCAAATGACTGGACCACAAGTTGTTTTTATAATATTGAGAAATGTATTATGCAAACATTTTGCACAAATCAAATTAAATTTTTTTTTGATATTCTGTAATTTGGTAATTTTAACTTGATTTTAACATTCAAAATACATCACTGATCTAGAGCTCTAGATAAAAGTGATTAAGGCACTAACTGAATTTGTTGAAATAAAATCGATGCATTTTTAGGTTTTTAGCCATTTTACATTAAAGCACTCTTCATATGGCTTTGTTTAAACGTTATCTACCAATTAACATTCGGCATTATGGAGCAAGTAAGAGCATTTTGAATCTAAGGTTAAGAACTCGTAGAGACTACGCCTTAAATGGATCACATAGCTGTTATCTGAATTAGATCAAGGAATTATGTGAACAACTTATCCTGTCAGTTAAACATCTTCAGGAGTTCAACAAAGTCAGAAGATTGAGAGTCGGATCTGTTGGACATCAGCAAAAGAATAGCATTGCTTTTGCATTAACAACATATTTTACTGTTATTTCATGGACTTGAATTAAATATGGTTTGTGTTCGTATTCACTCTCACGGCTGAACACGCACATTCTAAAACAGTATTCGTATGAGTATTGAAAACAGCTGACACTTGCATTTGATCATGACGTGGTCTGTACGATACATTTTGTTGGGGCAGAATATGACATATTAGGGTGTGACATGCACCACGACTGATGACGGAGCAGTGGTGTTTTGACTGTTCAATGGATTAAATGACTCACGAAGAATCACCGACAGAAGAGGTTGGGTAACAACAAGGATTTTCCCATGCACTCGTTGGTGAAGAATGTTAGAACTTCTCCCCATTTGTTCTTATTCGCCCTTCTTACTCCACTTTTTTTCTACCCAATGCTGATTCATCCGTCCAAAGAGCGCATGCGACCCAAAATTGAGTTTTCGTATTGAATGGAAATTATTCAATAGCACTCAAAATCTTGTAACTGTTACTTTTCAAAATGTAACGCAGACTGAGTGATATGCGTGTCTCTTAAGTTAGAGGCCACAAGACAATCTTTTATTGATGAGTATCGTTTGACGTGAGTGGCCAACTTTATTGGTTAATTCTAATCATTGTCTGGAGTAATAAAATGTCGCTAACTTATTAAATTGACATTTGAACACCCATCTTCAAGAGCTATTGGCAAACTAGAAGCTTATGATATAGTTCATCTTCTGTTTACCATAAACAAATTTAATAGAAGGATTTTGTGATAGATTTGAGCACTGTTGCCTGTTTGCATCCTATTAAATTTCCAATTCAAAACCAATGTCTCAATTATATGATTTTTACTAACTTTAAATGTTTTTGATTTTCTTGAAACTGCATGGTTTTAGTTGATTTGGTACCAGTAGTAATGACGAACCACGATAAGACATAATCAATCTTTTGAAACTTATTAAACTGTATTATTGAGTATAAGGTGGTTTTGTGACAGCGTACATTTAAATGACATCAATAGATGTTTTCATTCTCAAATCATAAAAAATAACAATTTTTGCAATTTCATGCTATAGGCTTGAGTAGAATAATCACGGAGACTCCATTGATTTTACTGAATACATATATCCAAGTAATTCCCGAACTAAAGTTAAGAAGGAAAAGCTTTGTGGAGTGCAAAACACTGTCATGACTGAACAAAGAAATCTCATGCGCACTCAGACAGACTCGAAAGTGCAGCCGTGCAACTCGTCGTGTAGGGAGCAAGTGCGGCGTGAGTGCGGAGACCTCTCAGCCAGGCACCAATCAACAGTCCCTGCATTATTTAACAAACCCTTCATTGTATTATAATGACTAAGCTCTGTGTCAGCTCAAATAAATGTATTCCACGCCATACATCTGTTTCCTCTATATTTTTGTGGTAGTTTAGCTAATATTGGAAATCATTCCAAACTGGGAGATATTGCTATGGTGATTACTGAGCATAAGTCAAGGTTTAGTAGCGTAGCAATCCTCTAAAGTACTCAATTTCAGCAAAAATTTAACATTAAAACAATTTTTATAAATGAAGTGTCCTAGTTATTGGGGAAAAAAAGGCATATATGGAAGGTTCGTTTGCAGCTAATTGCAGACAATTAGTTTTGCACTAAAAATGGATCCTTTTACCGTCCCATTTTTGGCATTTACTCCCTGTGATAGTGGACAATTTAGGAAAAATGTGATAAGTACACTGAAAGCAGTACAAATTTTAATTTTATTTCAAGCACTTCAAGAATTTCTTATTGTCCGCCCTGAAGGGTATATTCTACGCTAAACCAAGATAGCTTTATTTAAATGAATTTTGAAAGCCGTCATTACACAGCCACTCAAAATTCAGCAATAAGCAAAAGGATTTACTTAGCTGCCGAACAGATTGCAAGCCGAAATACTCATGTAATGCTTTTCGTTGAAAGTTTAATAAACGTAATGGAATGTTGTTCATGTGGATGAGATTTCTATTACCTATGCGAACTTTGAAAAAACTATTTCCTGAAAGAGAAGTTGGAATCTAAATTAGCATGTACTCCACAAACTTCTTTTTTAAATATAAAATGTCCATCCATTTTTATGACCTGATTATTACCAGTAGGCTTAATTGGAGTTCTCGTTCATTGAGTTCTGGGAAATTCACCAATGTACCAAACTTATGAACAACCAACAAATATCAGACAAATGTATTGGAATTTCTGATCGGTCATTCACGTTAAGCACCTCAGAACAATAACACAGAACAGTATATACAAGTGATTAACTGCCTGGTTAATTAGTAACTGCAGTGATGATCTCTTGAAAGCTACGAGCTAGGGAATCCAATACTCGATAATCTAGCGCATCGTCGATGTAGTTCAAAGGCTTCTTTCGAGTACTTCAATTGGCCTTCTTAATTTTAAATTCATGTTTGGAGTTTTCATTGTTTGCTCGATGTTTGTTTGTTTATGTTTGTTTGTTTTTGATGTTTCACAATCAAGAGTAGACATATTATTTATTTAAATCAACGGAGCTTATTATAGTCCACTAATATTGAAATGACCATAACTTTAGTTTCGTAAGGCTGCCACAATAAGTAAATAGTTTAGGTTAAATTTTATTATATTGTAACAAAATAAAATCTTTTGGTCAAAATATGTGGCAATGAAATCAGATATGCTCGCATTGCCCAATCAGAATAGATTTTAAGTTGCTCGGTATCAACTATACCACCTTAACTGTTTGGGTAAAATGTCCAAACATTTTACACTCTGGGAAAAAAAGTGACATATTTTTTCGCTTATGGAGTAACTAATTTCTCCTAGGTAAACTGCCCTTTTTCGGCCCGACAGTCCAGCTGACATTTTCACCTACGGTTGGCCAAAAGTACGCGTCCTTAACAGTCTTATCTATGACTAGTTTAAGTCATAATCGAGAGGTCACCTTTGTAGATTGGACTTTATGGTCTCTGACCTCTCTGAAGTGTTAGTCCGAGAAATTTCGAGAAATAAAATAGCCAATGAAAATTGTGACTAATTCCTCTAATAAGACTAGTAGACATACAATTGGAAATACATTAACCTTGCACCGGTTTTGTGTAAGTTACATTCTTGAGATTGTTGTTAGTTGGATATTATTTCAAGAAGAGAATTCATTGTCAAACAATGCTCCTTCCGTTTTATATTGAAAGTTATTCTTAAAACTCCACATGATTTCCAATTAGTAAATTTGTTTCTTTCAAGAGTGCTGCAATTTTATTTTAGGAGATAGCATGGAAAATTTATCTGGAGATGGAGATGCAAATTTTGGGTAGCTGCATTCAAATGCCGGGTTTGTATTTCAATTTTGATGAGTGCGACTGTTATTTTTTAAACATTTCAGCCTCTTACTAGCATGACACATAAGAGAGGGAGAGAGTTAGAGACAGTTATTAAGTGCAAATAAAGTTATTTTTCCACGGTAGGCACTATTAAAATGAACTTTATTTTTCACCAAGAATATTTGATCTTTCAAGCCAGGTAAATTAAATCTTAATTTTGTTACAAAAAAAGTAAAAAATATGTGATTATATGGATAATCGTGCGAGAAGGATTTTTTATCTAATTTGAAGCGAATTCTAAAATTTTTAAAAGGCTGTTTGACAGACGTGCTGTAACGGATTAAAGTAATTTGAAAACCGTGTGACCTATATTCAGGACTGATCAAAATCACAAATAAATCAATCTGTTCAAAGCTCATTTAAGAAATAAAAATTTGGCGATAGAATGCACATTGAAAAGAGAGCACTCTGTGGCCTATCGGATGCACTCTTGGCATTTTCAAATTCATTTCAACCTTTGACTCAAATATTCTGTCAGTTAATCATGGAAACGTGATCGTTTCACTACTTTGGGCAGCCTTGAACTTGGATTATTCATATGGTACGCTTATTTCTGAAGGCCACATTCAAAGAACTATTCTCTCGTTAATTTATTGAGCTTTCATGGGTGTGGAATAACTGTATGAAACCACACGCATTAGAAGAATAATGACATTGCTATCGTATTCTTTGAAAGTTGGTTGCATTCGCTAAACTTAATTTTCAACTATCAGATTTTATTTGCATTCGAGTGGTATTTATTAAATTACATATGAAACCTTGTTTTCTATGTAAAATTTGCGTTAAAGCAGTTGTTTGAGTACTCTAATTATTGAAAAATGGCATCTATCTGCGTTTCCATTCTAGCCAATTGTGCTGCTGGACGTTTCATCTTACTATGTCAAAGAACTGTTACCAACGCCAGGGTGATGTAAATATGCCTTGAACACCCATGGCTCGTTCGCTCAGATTCGCATAGATACTCATAAGTAGACAGTCTTTCATCGTCACTGATGGTTGATGTGTCAACTGTGTCATAGATTCAAATCAGCGCCATCTCCTCATAGAACTTAATGAGTCAATCCCTCTTGCTACTGCGCATTTCCCACTATGATTCGTGATGATCATTCATTTGAGAGAAAGAAATGTCACTTGCCATGATGGACTGGGTGATGCTTTTTCCCTGCATTGAAATTCGTGGTTGTTTTGGGATGAAATTGGGTGTTCTTTAAGTGGGAACAACTGATTTTTGTAAGCTACTTTCCCATGGGAAATAGTCTATTGAATGCGACACATAAGGAGAAAAATAACGACAATATATCGGCCCTGGAGAAATGAAATTTCACTTTTGAGGGAGCAGGACAAGTTTTTAGGTCCCCGAGTCTAACATATTGCTGGAATACGTCATGTCACTCATGTCGAATGTTTATTTTGTGTTTTCACATTAAGACTAGCAGCTAGGACGAAATTTCTCTTCGCTAGTTGAAGTTTTTTGGTAGCTATTGGGAATCAGCTGCTGCTGTTATAAACACATTGGTAAATTAAAGTTGCATTCTTTCCGTGAAGATCTTTTAGACCCTTGTACAAGGACTCTAATATGCTTTACCATTTGTGAAAGTCATTACTCTATTCATATGTTAGGCCAAAATAAGAAGCTACGCTTAAAAGTCTCCGATTTTTAAAGGTGGACTTCGAGGAATTAGAATAAGGTATTTAGCCACAGGCATCCTCCATATTCAAGCTCTAAGTTTTGTCTATTGTCTACAGTCTCCTTCAATTATTAGAATTCTGTCCTTTCGACTCTTATTTAAAAAAAACATATGATTTGGAACTTTAAAATATTTGAAAATTTAAAAGAATGATACCATTCCTCTTTGAACAGAATCTCTTACTTACTAGAGTTTAGAAGAATGTCTCGCACCTTCAAATTGTTCAAGAACTCAAATTCTTGTTGAACTTTGTTTTCTACAGGATTTAGACGCAATCAATTTGGGTTTTGGCCTTCATGGGCAAAAGGCACTTAGCTACGTGCATATCTACCATTAAGTATCTATCACGGAATTTTTTTGATTCGTAAAACAGCACTCTAAGTAGCACAATCTCAAATGTTCTTTGGGCTTTGAAAAGGAATAAGCTGTTTTTGTTTGATCTGCTCTAAGCTTTCAATTTTCTAAAATACTATCGGCCTATTATCTCACCACATTTACAACCTGCCTTTTGATGAGCATTATTTCTTAGTAATTTGCCTCCTAAGTAATACCAACAGTATCATTTTCTCCTTAATTTTAGTCAACCTCACACCAGTGGTTCCATGGTGCCATGATAATCGTATGATGATTATCACGTGACACTTGCATCTCACCACACTAACACCCACCACCCCTCCCCCTCTCTCACCCCATTAAAGAATCAAAGACATAATAGTGCCAAAATATGTCAATTTTTGCTGTTTTATAAATAAGAAGTCAATATGGTTAAGAGCATATTTTTCCCAGTGTTTGAGTGTGGAAAGTGATCCTAGATCGAAACAATCTTCCAAAAACGTTTTTTTGGCAACTACCGTTGACAAAAGCCCGATCCTAGGAGGAAATACTAAAATGAATTTACTCTTCCCGTTTTTAAGAACTCCTTCAGATTAAGGAAAAATGAAGGCAGAGGTCGTGGTAGGATTGGGTGAAAGTGAAGTTGCTGTAATTCGAGGGACGAATCAATTACCGAACAGTTTGATAGACGGGGGGAAGTGAACTGAATCGGTAGGCAACGATTGGCTGCTCCCGCGATCACAGAATTCAAATGGAAGACCCTATTTGAGCACCTGCCTATCCCATGATTCGTAATTTTTGAGTTTAGAAGAGATCCTTGATCCAGTTTTTCAATTATCACTTTATTTTCCGTAAATTATACTCACTTATAAATCAGAGAAGGGATAATTCAAGACGCTCACGAAGAAACAACTCTCTAGCAGACACAATAATCTGAATATAGTTGACTCTTCGTTTATTCATTTATACCAATGTATGTTACACATTGAAAAAAAAGGATGTTATCCAGTCAAGACGTATATCTCTGAAAATCTTCTAGATCATCTACATGATTTCCGATACGATAGAGAACACTTTGGAGTGTAAATTATTGTCTCGATAGTTCTATGACTCCAATCGTATCCATTGGAATTCCAGGCTTATTTGCTCATGTATTCATCCTTTATAATTAGCTAAACACAGCCAGTGGTCTCTATACGTAAACTTTACCTGATAATAGCGATAATTGAATTATTTAATGCAATATCGTTCTAAATTCTGGCTACTTATCATTTTAGCTTCAAAATGTTTAATGCTGAGATTGAAAACCACTTTTGTAAAGATGATATTTAACCTGACATGTTTTAATTTGCATTTTAATGTCTTTCTACTATCCCTATTTAAGAGTTAAATATTTGTTTATGCTCATTAAATTTTACTTAAATTATTATTTATTACTCTTAAAGAAAAAAAGTGTATAAATACTCTTTCAAATTTCATGGCCATTAAATTGATGGTTCTTTTCCCTGGTGGGGCAGAATTTTGCAAACCTGTGTTGACTATGCTTAAATAAAGATTTGCGCAATATTGCCAAAATCGGTTAATTTATGTAGAAGCCGCAAAAGACGTTAATTACCAATTGGTGTGATCACAACTTATTTGTTTTATAGCATTACTACTCAATAAGTTTAGTAGAACGGTTTTCAAAACTTTCAAAATTTGGATATATAAAAAGTGCGTTCATCTTACAGTGATATGCATTTTTTGTGTTCGGAGAATTTCAATTCCATTGATTCTAATTAATATCACCAAACCATAAGACTAATGGTTCTATAGAGCATTATTTAAATTTTTGTAAACACAATATCTCATTATACGCCCTGCATAACTTTGCACATTTTCAGAGAGGGAGTGTTGATTTACCACTGTTCAAGACTAAAAGGGAGGATATCCACTCCTTTATTTCATTAGGCAGAAATCGTAATAGAACCTCCCAAATCTACGTTAGATAAACAGGCTATTGAGTAAGATAAGGTGATTTGATCAATCCTCACAGAAAATAAAGAAAGATGTTGGAAATTTCATATATCATATCAAATTTAAAATAACTTGCATGGAGGTTATTTAAATTGAACGAAAACCATCGCCATGGTCCATTAATAAAAGCACTTCAATAAGCGTACTTTTTTTCTGAATACGAAAGCAAAAATAGTGCCATGAAGATTTTATTCTTGTTCTAATTGGACTGATGGGAAGCATGGCTACGACTGTACGAAAATTGTTTATAGAAAAGATATATAGAGATTATATTCATGGAATTTGAGATTTTTCAATGCTTCCCCAAATTCGAAAGGAATAAGTGTAGCAGCTTTACCAAAAGATATATGAAAGCGATTTGCATTGAATCTGATGAAATTTTCATATCTAGAGCTTTGATCACTCTTGAATTAAATGAAGCTTAAGAAGTCGATAACTCAGCACTGGAAGTTCTCAATGAGCCTTGCGCCTGAAGAATAGTTGTCGCCTCCACAAAGTGAACGTATTGATTTCTCTCCGCGAACATCCACGACTATGCTCATTATCGATTCCAGTCGAATTCCTTTGAAGTAAATATTTACTCTATTGAAGGCAATAAAAGTCAATTAGGTAATAAAACCGAGGCTATATCAGCATGCACTCATTCACAAACCGTTGGATCAAATCTTGAAATTTTAACAGTAAGACATGTGACATTAAACTACACCATCTAATTTCGAGGGTGACTGTCTGTCAAAGTTGAAATGTAAACAAAACAAAACACCTTCCATTGAGAAACAAAGAAAATAAGTCTAAGTGAAATTAATTAGACGTCTTAGTTATTTCGAAGTTGATTTTTAGGGTAAGATGAATAATTTTAAAATGCTTTCGCACAAGAGGTGGAGTGGTCATCTTTCTACTTTTCCACCTCACAGATCACGAAGTCGTTGGTCAGAGACGCATTTAGAGCGACATGGACGTTTAAAAGCAATAGTGAAGGGGAAGGGTTGTAGTATGTGAAGTTCTTATCAGATCAACATCAAAATGACAATATTTAGAAGATAGGAAGACGGTAATTTGTATGGTTTAAGGAAAGGCTTTCACTTTAAATAATATATTAATTACAATGCTATACAGATTAAAAAAAGATTTCGACGAATATCATAGTTGGACTGCCAGAAACGAGTTGAACAGGGTTACGCAAAGCTATTTTAAGTACTTTCTGTGGAGCAAATGTGAAAAGTTGGAGCTTATGATTTAGTAAAAGTTTCCCATAGAATAATTGTTTCTAACGGTTTATATCATCAATAAGGGATGAGCGATAGACTTACCTCCACGTGGTGCACCCTGGGCAACGTTTATTCATACTCCAAAAACGTCTATAAACCGGTAGTTGACTTCAAACTACCATGACCCGACTCTATGTCATATTCGACCACTTCCACAGTACTCATCTCATCTTACCTTTTACTCTCCCTTTGTGTCTCTCTCCTTTACATCTTTGAATCACTCTTCTCTTCCCCCTCTCGACTTTTTGCGACTTTGATGTTCCTGCCCACTGTGAAGCACGAAGTCAACTAAAGAGGTAATGATAACTATCATGAAGCCAGCCATTTGATATAATAATGATAATAATAATATTCAGAAAGTACCAACTGTGTATTTACTGTGAATGCTCTATATTACCACTATTTGACTGTCTTCTAGGCGTCTCCAGTGCCAAGTTGGGAAAAGAGAATTTATCAATAAAAGTTAGGAGCCTGCGAGGAGTACCAGTTAAACTAAATCCAGATTTTTTTCTAAACCTAAAAGTAAGTTGTAGCTTCCGGTAGATGGTATTTTTCCTCATTGTTCAGAGTCGATAGAGTATTTGTATTTGTAGTGATTGATGTGATTTGGTGGTAGTTATTCTCCAACACCAGATGAAGGAGAATAAAGGTCCAGTTGTAATTCGCGAAAGTGCATTATTACCCAGAGTAAAACAAAATTGTACAAGCTTTAATTGCGGAAGCATTTGATGTAGAATAACAGAAAGATAGAATGAATCAGAATGATATTGAGACCTGCATTGAAGTTTTAGGGTATCGTACTTCATATATAAGGTTCGAAATAATGTAATATTAACCATATGGCTATTTTACGTACCTAAATTGAACTAGAAGCAAGCCTATTTTTATGATTTTCAGTTATCATTGGTGTTTACTATTTGATCAGGTAGGATGGTTCCGCTGATAGCCTTCTCTTTTTCTTCAAATGCCTGAAAAGACTAAGTTGTCTTTCATGCAGTTCAGTTGAAATATTTTGAAATTTTGTTTTCGCTCTTCACTTCATAGGTGAATGCCACTTCAGTAGAATCAAAACAATTGCATACAATGTTAATTTTGCCAAGAAATTCAATATTTCGTATTTCAAAAGGTTTGCATTAGGTCCACAACTTTTATAGCGCCGTTTTTTAATTTGTGGCTCTATTACAACACAACGGTTACATACATTAAGTTTCAAAGTTTTGTACATCGTTAGCTACCACTTTGGCCTATCTCTCGGGCAGCGGGCGAATCCTGCGAAGAAAAGATTTTTCATCTTTCGATAAGATCCATGAGTCAATCCAATTTTTCGCTTCTTCATACGAACTGAAGTGCTGGTCAGCCAGGCCGTGTGCCACTGAGCGAAGTGAAAATCAGATGGAGCAACAATTGGAGAGTACGGCGGGTGAGGTAAAATTTCCCAATTCAACGTTTCGAGAAATTTTTCACCACCAAGTTGGCAACGTGAGATCTAGCATTATCATGCTGTGAAATGACCTCATCGTGTCTCTCCTTGTACTGTGGCTGTTTTTCTTTTAAAGCGCGGTTCAGGGGCATCATGTGAGCTCACCTGTGATGGTCTCATTAGACGGTTTCAGAAGCTCATAATATATTACGCCAAGCTGGTACCCCCACCAAACGCAAAGCATGACTTTTGAGCCATGAATATTAGTCGGCAGAGGTGTTGACGTAGCAGTATGACCACTGGGCAATCCCCATGATTTTCTGCTCTTGGGTTAGGGTTATTGTAATGTCTTCAGTGACAATACGATGGACAAATCCCTTTCGCGTATGCCTTTCCAGGAGTTGTTCGCAAACAAACAAACGTCGCTCGACAGACATCTCATGGTTTCAACTTTCCTTCTTTCTTAAACATTCCCAACTGTTTCATGCGTTTTGAAATTGCTTGCATACTGATACCCAATGATTCAGATAATTCTTCTTGAGCTTGACACGAGTCTTCACTAAGAATCGCTCGCCTCCAATTCTGCATCTTCAACAAATTTCTCCCTCCACCATTATGCCGGTCTTTGACAGCGAAATCCCCACTCTTAAAACGTTGGAACCATTCCCGCCGACACGTTATGTCACTAATAGCCAGCCGTTTTACCATAAGTATCTGAGATAATCCGGTGAGCCTCAGTCGGTCCACAGAATTTTTCATATTGAAATAAAAAAGCAACAATTCCCGCAAATCACGAAAATTCGGTTTAAATTTGGACATATTTAATTAAAAATGTTATTATTATGCAAACACAAATTAAGTTATATCAAAGTGGGGTTATATTTACAAATGTCGAAACAATGTGTTCGGAATCTGTGATTAATATATTTTAACTACTACCGCTATCTTTTGGAAAACGGCGTGAGCAAAGTTGTAGACCTAATATTTTTCCCTCGAGAATTGTAAAATTAAATTAATTCTCCAATCTTAAGGCTTGGGTTTTAATTATCTAATATGAGCAAATACTGGATACCCTGAGTGACCTGAATTAAGGTGAGGGATTCACCTGAGAGTTTTGTGCTTAAATAAAATTTGAACATCCAGTCGGTGCTATGTATATATATATATATATAGGCTGTAACCTCAAGCATCCCTGTCATGTTACATAAGATTCTTCCATTTTTTCATTTACCACTTAAACAATATACACCTTCTCCTCAAAAATGTCCACACTCTTCCCTATCTTCACTTCATCCTAAGCAACCATCGACATATAAAAAAAACCTCGTGATCTCCTTGCTTTCCTCTTCAAAGACTTTGCTCAACGAATTATGTGCTATAAGCCCTATTGTTTCCGTGTCTATTCGACTGTATTGAAGATAGATTGGAATAAGATGCAAACTCTTTTGAAAGCAGATCCTTTTCCCAAAAAATTGGGGCCGATGTAAATCGAGGCTTACTTACTCCTAGTCCAGATTTCCTGGGCTTCCTGTTTGTATATTAAAAGGAATCGTTCCAACTTCAAAGCTTCAAGGTCTGACCCCACAGATTTATGACTGATGTTCATACCTGATTGGTCAGTTGGTTAAATCGTGTGATTGGTAAAGTCATGTAGAGATATTAGTCACTCCTGATGGCCAAAACGAGATATTGAATACCAACTAATAAGTCTAATTTAGATAAGCTCATTGAAAATGGCCCATAATTGACAAAATATGAATAAATGAAGATGCAGACAATGGCAAATCATTGTTTTTTCCCTATATGCTCCATCTCGTCACGAAAACTGAGAATGTTATAGAAAGCGTAAATGTACTAGTTGTCATTTCCTCTGATTTTGAAATAAACGAGAAGTTATTTTCCTTTCCATCAAATTTGGAGCTTACTACGTCCATCCCAGGGCAGTAAAAATTGCATATTGTCAAGGTCGTTAGCAGCTGTCCTTTTATTCCAATTAGCGAAAAGGGTCAAAAAGACAAGCGAAGTGGAAGCACTGGTAAGGGATTATAAACTGCAAAAGTGGAATATCCAACTGATATTTGACGGGTTGAAAGGCTTACCATTATTTGTCGAAGCATGCAGTTTAATGACCCAAAAATGAATGCAATGCAATTAAATTTCATTTAGATACTTATCAATATGATGCACCATGATCAATGCGTTAATATTTCATAGCAATCCAAAACACACAGTCTACCAAATGTGTAGTTTCTAAGAGTAAAAAGGAAGCTTCTCTCTTACATAGCGAATTACCATAAAGTTGGAATTCCACTGTTTTTCCTTTTTCAAAACATTTTCACTAACCATTACTCTTTTTGGTTCAATATTAACGACGTCCACCACCTAAAGGTGAAAAGCACAATTGGAAATCCTTTGTAAAAAGGCCGTTCTCTACTACTGCATTAACCAGCACTTCTGAGACCCTATTTCGTTCCACATTAAGCAACCCTCAGGGTGTGGTAGGAAGGCATCGACTACCTTAGGTTTGCATTTACGAGTTCTTTGAGTACATTGGCTAGTTTTAAGCAATTGCTGACTTTTATTTCGTTTGCCCAAACAAAGAAATTCAAATTTTAATCATCTGATCAACTAAAATCAATAGATAATTGCCATTGTGAAGAGATCTGCATTATTTGGATTCTGGATTCATCTGTTTTTTGTTCTTCACTTTATGAGTATAGTTCAACGCGTCACGAATCGGAGGCTTCTGGCCATGAGATAGGTGTTTTAATATACGTGACATTATTTAATTTGAGCTGTTGGTCAAGTCGCTTTTATTCAATTGCCTAATCTTCACGACCGCTTAATATAAGCTGTTTCTACATAGTAGAGTTCACTATTTTTTCTTGAATCATTTGTGGCACATCCGAAGATTACTGTCAATTGATAGAAGAGATCGTTTTAACTTATTAAGGCTTTTTCAACTATGCATACATACCTATGGAAGAGGTTTATACGTGTTTTAGCAACCTACCTCGCCTTAACAACAAATATCTACCTCACATAATTAGCAGTTTCCCAAATATTCGTTAATAAAACGTTTGTCATGGCCTCATTAAGTTTTGAGAAGTTAACTACAATAAGTCGTATTAGCTGCATAAATGCAGTGTTCAATAACCCTAACTTAAAAATAATCTGACTGCATAAGCTGTCTTAAAATTCAACGAAAGGGGCTTGGAGAAAGCAGATTTGAGAATAAGTAAGAAGATAGTCATTTTTTAGTCCATTTTAAGCACTTGTAACGCGCGCAACTTTGAACAATAACTTTAAGTAACTGGCAAATCTTTTCAGAGTAAAATGAGGAATATGAGCGAATCAAATTTTAATGTAATCGTAATCTGGTATAAAATGTTAGATCTAAAGTATACGAAATAAGAAATATCCACAAAAACCACTCTCCAGCCTTGGGTTTTCGATAACTTTTCTTCCATATTCACATCCCATAATAGGGCCTCGCCACAGAGCCCCTATGATTAACAGTCAGACAGCCAACCAATTCATTACTTCAAAGCGGCATATAATTTTCCACTCTAAGCTCTGTTTATAATAGTTCACTTGATAAACATGATGGAGAATTGTCTAAACTAATTAGAACTGATAATTGCTTTACTTGAAGGCAATCAGCGGAACTTGATAGAACGATGTATGACGCCAACTGTGCACCTTTTCTTTGGTTAAATGGTTTCTATCTCACGGCGCAAAATACAAAGCATATAACCTTGAGGTTTAGAGATGTAGGGCATCAGTCTATGCCGCTAAAATTTGTTAAGTCAAGCTTAGAGCATTTAATTATCTTTTATGCTGGAATCCAGCTCGTATTAGATAATGGTAATTGAGTAAAACTAAATAAACAGACTTTTATTTTTATACTTAGCTCAATATTTCTCACGGAGAAATCCACTGAGTGACGTGATGTTATAACATTCTATGTATTTCAGCTAAGCGTTATGTGGCTTTGAAGAGTATATATTTTCAAATGATTTCATCTGTACCATTTCTTAATATGGCATTTTAGCAGCTCAGCTTAAATATAAGGAAATTAAAATACATGCAACTTGGTAATTTCAGTTTTCAGTACAACAAAACTCTGATTCATAACTCAGATCGTAAACTTTGTGTCATTGGTAAAATCGAACCTTTAATTCAGACTGTCGATATTAATAGTAACAGTACCCAGTGCGATGTGCTTCTTTTTTTCAATCATTTAAGCAATTAGAAGTGGTTCAAAAAGCATTTAGAAGTGAGAACAAAAGTAGGACTGAATCCTACCATGTATAATTGGCATTAAATTACGAGCAATGTTAACTCATAATGTGACTAGAGAGGTTGACAGACCAAACGCTAAAGTAACAGTTTTGTTCTCTCTTTCCATCACCTCAAGAATTATAACAATATGAACTGCTATTCCCAACTTCTTTATAATTAGAATAATTACTGATTTTTACATACTAGTGGACGAAATAAACAACGTCACAGTTAAAAACTGCTTTGCGGTACTGGATGAATCCGTTTCTGACAATATTTGTACATTTTTCTATCCCCATTTTAACATTAGATGTTAACTAAATTGCATACTAACCCATTTAACAGTGTGGGGAATATTGTCTAGTAAGAATGAATTTTCTTCAGCTTAATATGGAACGACTGGCATTTCAAATGCGCTTCTGTGTGCAATGACGATAAAGGTTTGTGGCCTATGCTTTTTTCTTGTACACCCAGTCTAATGTAGCCTTGAAATATAAGTTAAATTACTTGCGTATGACAAAGTTCCTAGTGCTCAAATGCTAAATCAATTTTACACTTTTTATGAGGTGCGAATAGCACAGGGGCAGGAGGCGCGTCTTCGATAGCTTGACGATTGAGGTTTAATAAATTTAGTGCAAGTGTGCCAACACTAGTTGATTTGTCCATAATGTAGACAAAATGTAGCCTTTTTGGAAAATAATTTGGGACTATTTAGGGAGTAATTGGTCTTTTCAATCAGCTTCCTATTGCTCCAAATGACTTCAATTATATTGACATGCTTAATTAACATTACGGTGAACGACTGTAACTTTTTAGTGAAATTCTATTTTGCTTTCAACTTGAGTCCCTAGTCCTATTAAAAGGGAATAAATTTCAGAGACTTGATAAAATTTTAGTATCGAATTCACATAGAAAATGATTCGTGGTACTCTTCAAATGAATGACCAAAGTGTACTATTGTACTTATGCAGGAAAAGAAGGCAACTCTTTAAATATCAATAAGAACTGGGCAAATTATCCCAAGTTGACAAACCATATTTGATTACAAGAATAGACAAATGAATATTTATGCCGCAGACAATAATGCAACAGGTGGAATCACTCAGTAGTACTAAGAAGGGGTACAAGATTGGGAATGCAGTTAGAAATCGATTCACAAGCATGCTTTACATATTACGTATTCGAATACGATACCCAGTAGAAATTTTCCACGGATTCGGGAATCTTATATTAAATTATTCATTAAAGTAATTTCCATTTCATATTGGCTTAACTAACCGATGTGGTGATTTCAGTCAATCTTCTGAGAAAATATAGTTATTTGAATTACTGATTTTAATCCCAAGTGCCAACATTGGAAAGATAGCGATTAAAAGTAACGATACACAGAAATCAAAGTGATCTTCTTTCTAAGCAGTTATGGTTGTATGAGGATAAGGAAAAGATGCCTTTCCACAAAAGTTGTTAATCACTTTTAACTTCATATAACTAATATCCTTCTGTTTTTCCAATTCCCTCTTCATCCTCAGCCCTATTCTTTGTTCTTCACAGATCTTGTTCCACTTTTTTTTAACGTTTGGTAGATTTAGATACTTTATCAGCCTTTGATGCTTTCTGCTTCAGGGGTGGTTAGTTCTACTCTTTCCAATTCCAATCTACTCTGCGATGCAACTGAACTTGCTCCATTACTCGTATTTTCTCGCTTTCCATTACTTATAAAAAAAAATAGATTTCCCCAATTCAGTGAAATATGGAGACCAGTTCCAAAAACTGTATTGTCCTAATAATTGTGGACAATGTCCTCATATCTTTATTCAGAATTTGTAAAAAAAATACTTTGAAGGAAAATGATCGACTCGTTTTAGTTCCTTGAAGTGCTTCTAATTAATAAGCGTTTGGAAGACTGTGCTGGACAATTATGCCTAAAATATATTTTTTTCTCTCAAACTGTAAAAACTTGAGACTGTTTACTTAAGTTTTAGTTAATAACCTTAAAATGTGAACGTTGGTGCAAATTATCAATGCATTAAGCTGTAACAGTGGAAGCATAGTGCAGCATAAGAGCAACTTGGTAGGAACAATCTACTATTTCTGATGGAACATTAGAATTGGAAGCAGAAATTGAGAATAATAAAATCCACCAAATTACCACTTCTAGTAAATATAAGAATTAGGTTTTTAAAATTTCCACCAAAGTTAAGCTAGGTAACGAGGAAGAATGCAGTAAAAAGGAATATTTGAATTAATAGTCGAAATTTGGACAAGGAATGCTTTAAAGTAATTAGGATCAAGTTACTGAGATCGCAAGTATTGAATTTAGAATAAAAATGATCAAATCTGAAAAAAATTTAATTCTACTAAAGAGAATATTACATATCTCGATGAGCTATTTATTCTCATTTAACACACTGTTTGTTTAAAAGCGCTCGGATAGCAAATATTGCTTCTACTAATTCAAAGACATTTGACTTGAATATGTGGAGACTTCATTCAAATCCTTCACGAGAATATGGTGATTTTGGATCAATAATTAGAACTCCTTGTAAATCATCAGATGCTATAATAAGTATGTTGGAATACAGGTTTCCAGCAAACTGAATAAAGCAGAGTCGATCTATTAGGTTTGTAAATTTGAAGAAATGAGCTAGAAAAAAACAATATAAATATGAACTCTGTTGAATCAGTTTCAATTTTGATTATAAATATAAATACTAATTACCATAAATATTTATTTCACCGCTAATTTGGTTGGCGCAGTAACGACAAAATTTTTCCTCACTTTAGACTTCTTGCATCTTAGCGTTTATTCATTCCCACCCTTGAAGAATCGAATATTTCTGCTTTCAGAAAATGTGTATACCTTTTGACATTTGTCTGGGGAGAGGGGGCATCAATTGTAAAATTCCTTATTGAAATCTTTTAATTGAAAGTTCATCGTAAGTTCATACTTGTAACAATTGCCATAAATATTTATTTCATAAACTAAATTGAAATAGATATTTTAGGCTTTGAAAGCTAAATGTTCCTTCTTTCTCCTAAATAACACAACTTGCATTTACGTTTGGCAGAAAAATGTTCCTTTCGGACACAAATATTTACGTCAGCTAATAAGCATTCTTGTCACGCCATTGGTTGCCACACCAACCAACCATAACCTGCCTTTAATTAATTGGTTAGAGCCTGCCAATGATAAGGTAACGCATAGCTACACGCACAACGCACATGTCTTTGCGTGTCTAGCCGCGTGTGTCCTGCTTCCCTCTCACGCGCGTGGTGTATACTGCTGACAAGCCAACTTGGTACTGTTACATGGCTTTTGGTATTATGCGTGCAAGTGTATAGCAGCTTTATCTGTGCAGATTGTTACACACGCAATTCATCTTTCTCATGCCCGCCTGAAAATAAGATACCCTCTCTCTTTCTCTCTCTCTCTCTCTCTCTCATTTCTACTTTACGCTATCAATAAGGAATTATTAATCTTCCGTGTTTTGCCAAAATGCCAAATCTTTGTGGGTGTACTGGAGAAAAGTCTTTTAGTAAACTCCATTGGCCATGGAAGAGACAAGGTGGATCAACTCCTGCTTCCTCTAATCGCCGTTCTACAACTCTGGGTGAGAGTATGGATGACACCGAGGTTGCGAAATCCCCAACATTAGCTAAACCTGAGGCAGATGACGCAGAAGCAATTAGAAATTCCATCCTCCATGAGTCCGTAAAATCCAACCGACCGCCGGTAACTTTTGACCTGGATAATCCTCCAATAATGAGAGAGACTAGTCGTATGGATAAGGAGGATTATTATGCGCGTAATCATTCGCTCGACATAGAAACTGGAACTATTCCCTCAAATGTGGAATCCCTAGGTGCAGCCAATCGAACTTTCCCCACTTTTTTCGGATCTAAATCCGTTCGTTCCTCGGGTCGGATTTATCCCGGCCACAATCCTGTTATGCTTCGAAGGGGCTCACTCCTAGTTCGTTCTGGTCGGCCGCTTCCATCTAGCATTTTAACCAGTCAACCTTTGGAGGCCTCAAAGTTAACCTCTCCTGCATCCCAAACCGTTGGAACGCCTAGTCCCTCTGTTACTGACAGTCATGGAATCAAAGAGAAGTTCCTGGATGAATCGATTATTGTTACACCATTTGCTCAGATTCTAGCTGGTCTAAGATCTGTACAATCAAATATCGCTTTTCTTACTGCTCAGAAACAGACTTCTAAACCTACGTAAGTAGCTTTGGATTATTAGTGCTTGACCTCCATCTCAACCTGACTTTTTATATATGGTTTTCGTTGTTTTTGTTGCACATATGAAACAAGCTTCTAATACAGACGTTTTGTTTCCGATTTTTATAAATTTAATAAATTAAATTAAATGTAAATTATGAGCATATTAAAGATAATATATGGAATTGGTGAATTAGTTTTAATTAGCATTTTCAAAGCCCCTGTTTTGATTTTGTTTATAATTTAACTAGTGAAAACCGAAAATTTATCGATTTAAATTTTCCCCTCTTAAGTATTGATGATCATGCTATGGGACATTACATTTAAAACCATGTTAAAAATGCCGACCTCGAGGTATGATGAGGTCAAGAGAAATTCACACTGGTTCCTTATTTCTCCACTGAGATTCTAATGCAAGAACTTAGAGGAGAAATCGTATTTAAAAATAATTTTTACGGCATGTCAACGGTAACGTAGTTGTTCAGTTTAATCGGAGCATAGAAGTGTTCGTCTTCAATTTCTCTCCCCTTTAGAGGCTCGGTTTAGACAGGCTAAATATGCATTTTTTGTGATAAGTTCATTTGTCAAAAAAGTCGTATTATAGATCTGAATTGGAGAAAAAGAATACTCAGCTTCCAAAACTTAGCACATTTAATAACGTAGTCTGCCTTATACATCTGATTTTGAATATCATTTTGGGTGAATATTTTTCCCCAACTCTCGGAGCGGTCTTGAATGCGCAAGATAATTAACGAAAATACGTCCAGGGGAGCAAAGTGTTTGAAGAATGGCAGCATGGCCAATTTCTTCTTTCGAGCTTGTTGTCAGTAGCGCACGACTGACTAAACATTTCATAAGTTCTAAAATCTATCAGAGAACAAAGTATTTCAGGTAGTTGTTTTAAATATCTGATCTGTTTTATTGATTTTATTTAATATAACAAATTGGACTATTGTTTAATTAATTCAATCAGTCAACTGTTACCATGACATCCAGCTACTAGGTTTACTCAGCTTTATACGAGTTGTGAATATTATCGATAGGGAAGTATTCAAGAACGACAAATCCAAACCCATTATGCAACAAACTACTCATGAAGTAAAAAAGTAGCCCCTATAATAAACCAGAATTTAAAGTACCATTGTGCCATTAATCTTTATCCCATTCCATCTTATCTCTGCTAGGATATTTTTTACTGTTCCACATGCTTTGAGGCCTTTCTATGATCAAAGCGTTGAAACATTTTCTCTGTTTCATGGTTAATAATTATAGATTTTTCATAAACGTCTCCCTAGCAAAATATTCATCTTCCTCCTCCCCGAAGTTAGACAATAGTTTAAACTCTGTACTATTCTAGTTTAATTTTAAACAAGGGAGAAAATTTCTTTCTTTGTATAATTTTAGTTTATTCTTTGTTTACTATGACTTCATTCTTATTATCAAATGGTAATAAGACTAGATTAGATTTGTGCGTCCTTTCAAGCGAAATGTTTTATTGAATATGCATTTTATAAACTACTTTCAATGGACAATATTTTTTATTTATTATTACTTGATATTCTTTAATTAAACAATCAAATATTGATTGGAAACATGAATCTAAAGGGCATTATAGCGTGTTTACCTTTATCATAGCCTATAGTATTTCACTGAAGTTTTAATGAGTTTCAAGTTTCATAGTATTTGGTTACGATGGTTAAATAAACCATTAATAGAGATACGCAGAGGTTATTTCATTCATCTCATATGCCGTTTGCTTCCCCACGTGGTGTTAACATATTCCCAGTGAATTCAAAGAACTCTTTTATCGACGACACTTTCACCCAATTTAGCCGTCTGTTATGATTACAATTAGGTGTAATGCAGTCTTTCCAAGAAAAGCTGGCCAATTTTTAGGTAATCAGGTGTTGATCTAATTCATTTTGTGTCCCTTTACATATTTTTGTAAAAAGATAAGTAACCTATAAATGCATGTTGATTTCAAGGTCACTATTATAGTATTGGTAGATAGAACTGCTTTGATTGATTGTGCATTCGTTTAAGGTGAAGTAGGTATTGACAACAAGGTCAACTCATTCCATTTTAGCCTTACTGAGTAAAAGACTACACTATTCTACACTCTAATCATCAGCTATAAAAGTACGTTGATCTTATTATGATCGTTGATCTTATTATATATTGATCTTATTACGATCGATAGCTAAATTAATAATAAAAAAATATATTCTCTCCAGATGAAAAATGAAAAAAACTGAGTTTTGAATTTGGGAATTAAGCTTGTTTTACCACTTTTACTCAGAGCATGGTAAAAATATGTTCTTTTCGCGTGGATATACACCCTAAACCAGGGGTTAGTTAAATTACACTATGCAGGAAGGAGGAGATGGGGGTGAGGGAGTGGAATCTTGTAGTAGTTGAACTAAAGTTCGGATACCCAAAATCAGGTCGTCTTATTTTCGCATCCCATGTCAAGAGTTTGTTGATAAGCTATTTACATTATTGGTCTTAATAATTTTTTTAAGTATTTTTCTTTAAGATTGAGCAGTAACATGACTCATCGTGCGATTTGCAGAGCAATGTTGTCAACAAATCATAAATTGATTTCTTTCAATATCTATCGATCTGTAAATCTTTCTCCGTTCGTTTTGGGTAACATGTCAATTATAGCCAATTTCCGGTCTTCACGGAAGGTTTTGTCAAAATGCATTCTAGAGGTCTCTTTTCCTGATAAATATTAGCCAGACCAGTTTGTCAATCAATCAAATAAGCATCAAAACCTTTCACTTATTAAAGACAATTCAGTGTATGTTTGGTCACCGTACACCCAATTGCACTTCTGTTGTATGCACAGCACATCTCCTAACGCGGTCGGCAAATGCGTCAGCAAAGAGGGTGGAGAGGGAGCTAAAAAGGCTCTTTAAGTCGACCAGTAAATCCCCTTTTAATCCAGGCGTCTAACTTAAAAACACCACTTTCAGGGCATGCGCACACTCTTTAATCACAGGTAAACAGAGTTAAATTAAGCTGCAGTAAATACTAAACACTAAAGTAACGATATTTGGGCGCTCTCATTAATTAAATGACTCGCCTTTTCTGTTGGGTGCGAATAATTTAATTATTCTATGAGGGCACATTTGACCATCTCCTCGTACCCATTATTATTGTAAATTTGTGTGAACACACACTCAAGCATGATATTTCATTTTAGTGCGTTTTTTCGTGTTTGGGAATTTTTCCGTCTAAAACCCTATGAACTACTCTTAATTTGTCCAGTAACCAGATCGTTCTTTAACGCCACTCGCAAAGGCTGTCACAAATTGAAGATAGCTTTATACTGTTATGGCAACAACATTGGAGGACCCCCAGAAAAAATAATTCCATGTCATTTTTCTTACTGAAGTAACACTGAAAACTTCCTCTTCTCCATAATCGATGGAGATGATGGACTTTATTTAGATTTGGAGACAACAGAGATAACGCGTTTGTCTCGTAAACAGTAAGCAGAGAACTCAAAATGAAAGGGAATAAGTGGTTACGAAACGAAGAAATTGAAAAGTTGGAGATAAATTGAGACAAAGAAGAGAATCAATCTAACTTTGTTACGTCCGTTCATTTTTTTATCTTAATATCGAAGGCATTATTATTTATTAAGCTCGTAGTAATAAATAATTTCCATGTTTTTTTATGAAATTGAGATTGATAAATAAAAGGGTTTGACATTTAGCCAGCGACACGATTTGAACTCTTAGTCTGTAAGTAAAAACACTACACTTTATTTTACTGAGCCGAACGCTAATTAAAAAATGCCTAAAAATAAAACATTTTAAATTTTAGTTTATGTCATAGCCTGACGGACGTACTTTATTGCTTCCACTGTGGAAATTTTAACATTGAAAGCCATTTTGTTTTAGTTGACTCTGAGGCCCACTAATTTCCTTTGAAGTTCAAAGGGAAGCCTTTATGTGCCGTGGGAGTCATTTTAAATTTGACATTTCTCAGGTTTTTGTAAATTACCATTCAAGCTGTGGTATATGAGTAGATTCGTGGCACGATTAAATGTCAAGCTCATATCAAATTTCATCCGTTTGCAAAAGTTTTATTCGAACTAACCAGTTATTTCGTAAAAGATCCTTAGGTGTCCTCTTCTTCAGTTAGCACTGTGTTTTTACCTTTTTTAATGGAAACGCCCTCAGCTCAAATATCTTTATTTGTGCTTTAAAAGGACGTGAATATTCTATCTCTTATCTAATCTTAATATAAAATACGAGAATCATGCATTTAGCTATGCGTGTAAATCAAATCTCTGCAATTGTCCAATTATAGTAGTAATAAGGTCCGTCCCATTCCACATCAAAGTTAGCTAAGAGGCTAATAATTCGCCTTTAGGATGTAAGGACTCCTTTTGTGCTTAAATTGGGAATCATATTGAGGGCCGTGACTGCGGTTGGAGTTTAGCTTTAATGACCTTGACTGGAAAACCGTTAAAACGCACAATTTCTTCCTGAAAATATTATTTTTCTACAATTTCCTAAACACAAAGCAGGTTCAACAGAACTCCATAAATCTGTTAGAATAAGAAGAAAAATCTCGCTCACCACCACTTCAAAATTAATCAGTTCAGCTGACCCCTCACATCACTGGATATTCACTGATCTCGAAAGATGATTGGCCAGAGAATATTTCCTCTTCTTTACACACAATGACAGCTGCAAATATTTTGATAACTAAAAATTCTTTTAACTCGAAATGCCTAATTTCCCAAGGTAGTATCATAACATTAATCCTCATCTTCACTTCCATTTGACATAAGTTTTGTGGTTAGTTGGAAATAAGTCCAATAAATTTATGATTTGTGCTTCTCTAACATTAAAGTTATATAAAAAAAGTCTCGCATGGAGTTTGACGCAATCTTCCAAGATCCAGGAAAACTTCTATCAAATGCTAGGAAGTTGTTATGGTCTGTAGCAAATAACAGCGTAAAATTCACACAAAGTGAAATTCGAATTGGTCAGACAACCGAGTGGTCGGTTCCTATTCTTCACAAGTGAAAAGAATCTTTTCGGAAAATTTTGGTGTCAAAACTTTACAAAGTTTTGACAATTCAAAAGTAGAGACAGTGTCCACTTCGTGTGAGTGTTTTGTAGATCATTAAAAAAGGTTTGTCTAACCTCTCAAGAAACCGGGTAAACACTGGCGTTTGGCGATATTTTATTGCGACTGGCAGGGAAGCAAGTCAATTTTCAATTTTTCATTGTGGGGAAGTAATTAAAATAGGCAAACAGAAGGTCTAGGCATTTAGGATTTGGAGTTGTACACTACTTACTTAATTAGTGGGTCATATTCGGAAAATCATCTATTATAAATCGTTCTCTCGATTAGTCAGCGAATTCCTGTTCTCACAGTTCAGTGATTATTGGTGGGTCGTTTAATTATATTTTGTCGTTATGTTAATTCAAATCACTTATTCTTCTTGATAGTAACATTGCAGAGTTTGAGAATTGTATTATTGCAATGAGTTACCCATAAATGTGCGAGGTTTTATTTTTTGGTCCCCTCTTTCTTTTAGTGCCGATTTGGAAAGTTCTCGAACTTCAGGTGGCGATAAAGATCTCTCTTCCCCTGATTCTGGTGAGTCGCTTTTCACTTCGACGATAGCAAAAATATTACATTCAGCCAGACGCCTTAGTAGTTTCGCTTCTCCCTTGTGTCAAAGCGCTTAGCAAATTTACATATGTCATTATTTGAGAAAATACTAATATTACGCCATATTTATAATCCCTGAATAATTTATATGCAATATATAATTATTATAGTAGGCAAACAAAATAATTTCAGTTATTATCTCCTGAGAAAGTGTCAAATTATTCGAAAAAACAAGGCGATTTATTAGATGTGAAGAGGGAGAGGGAGGATTGATTAGAAGCAGAAATCGAAGGAGCCTTCCTGCGTCTGAATTCCACATTCATCAGATGATTACCACTTCGCCTATTGTTCAATGTACACCTCGTCTAATTCTCAGTCTCGGTCTTTTTGAAATGGACCTCTAGTTTCCTAAATGCATTCATTTTCTAGATATCCGGAACTTAGCACTCTGGTTGTTAACTTAATTGGTTAGGTCACGTCATGCATACACAAATTTCTCACTAAATAACCAATAACACCTGGAACTGATGCTATTGAAAGTGCTTTTAACTTAAGAAAACCCGCTCGTGTTTACTCAAGTTCAAATTTGTGAAAATTAGGAAGAGGGGGAAACCGTTATATGGCTATTTTCATGTTGTCATTGTATATAATACCGTAAAGGTATTTATTTAACCTTGAATAAGTGAAGGTGGTATTATTGGGTACGTTTTCACTAAGACATTGTATTGTACTCGTGAAAGATATTTTGATCGTCAAGGTGTCTTGGTCTTTAGTCTTACATTGAATTCAAACTTTCAATCTTCTCTCAAATGACTCCCTAATATGACGTTATTGCAACCCACGCCTAGGTTCAGTTGGAAGAAGGCAGATAACATAAAATTCAGGGTGGCTTCTCTACAATGGAAGTTCAAAATATTTGGCATTAGGTTTCTGGAATTAATTGACTTTGAAACTTCACTTCGAAACGTTATCACAGATGAACAGCAAGAGCAAAATCCAGATTGCGACGGACCGGTTATCGTTTAACACAATTTTAAGAATTCTACTCTGAGTGTCGAAAATGCTTATTCCATGTATTAGGAATATCATAGGGAACTTATGCTGAAGTAATATTCTGAATGTCTAGTAAGATAGTCCCCTTTTATTATGCGCTACCTATGAAAATCTAATGAGCTCATCCGTTTTTATATTGAATTTTAACAAACCTGAACCTAAACATTACCATTAAAACATGACACGCCTATTTAGAAATTTTGACATATGCATGTACTCCTTCAACTGGTATTTAATATCGCAATGTTGGCAGTCAGGTCAAACAATTTTAAAAATTTAGTTTATCAACTTCTAACGCACTGACAAGTGACAAACTCAAAAACTGCCGAAGTGCTTATACAAAAGCATTGGCTTTTCTGCTTTGTAGCCGAAACCTACGAATTACTCGCGGATTCAACAAAGAAAGAGTTGGAATGGTGTCTGGCCCAGCTAGAGAATATTCAAACTAAACGGCCCGTTTCAGATATGGCAAGCACAAAGGTTAGTGCGCTATTTTTATGTTCTAACAGTCCAATTTCACCAACATCACCACCACCATCACCACCCCTTCCTCTGCATTCTAATTCACCTTAAAAGATTAAACGGCATACCGACCTGAGACTATTTCCCACCCCCTAGTTTAGGTACACGCACACACTCACCCTAACTCCGCAGTAATTAATGCTTAATTTAAGCCTTATATTTTAAAAGCGAAAGCGTTTTCTTAATATTTTTTTGCCTTGGTTCTTGGCCCTTAATATAATAAATCATTGAAAACAGAACTTTTAGTGTGATAAATTGAAATGGATTCTGGACTTCGCTTGGATATTGCTATTAGGAGGAAAAGATGATGAAAGCGATAAACTGAAATATTGAAGTGTGGATTTGATATGTGTGGGACAATTGAAACTGCCACTCGAAGATACAGTGGATGACTCATAAATGAAGTAACGAACTCGGATAATAAGGGTTATGATGCAGGGTCAATGCGAGCATTGTTGAGATTTCAATAAAGGTGCAATCTAGTCAACTCTGGTATGGTAGGGAATCGTTGTTACTCTCATAAACTGGGTCTGGGGTGGAAAAGTAAATGAAAGTGGCATTACCAATCACTGAGCTATGCCTACTAATAAGCAGACTCTAAACGTCGGGGATATAATGTCACTTATGAATATGACGATCGGTTATGATATTCGAGCGCTGGTTTGTCACTTCACAAGGTGAAGTGCTTTCACCATTCGCATAGGGAAGTAGAAATCTTGATGTTCTGTCTTTATTACATTGTTGTTCTCTTCCGAATTCATTTCTTTTTGAACTGATTTGCTGTTACCACTTCTAAATCTAGGGTAGTATGAAAGAAAAGAGTGGAACTATGCTTTAAGTTCAACTCAGTAATATTTAAGAAATGGTATTATAAACTCTCATGGCGATAACGACTATACAAGGCGGAGAATTTTCTTTTTGACGGGTATTTTGAAAACTAACAATTAGTGTGGCAAAAGGACTACTATAATGGATTCTAATCACCAACTGTAATTTTCTATTTTCGAAAGCGAACTAAATGAACTCCTCTTTAATTCAAAACTTTCGTTTAGTACAATTGGATTAAATTTCCGCTTTACCTTCTTTCGTAATGAAGTATCCATATATAATTCTACAGGTTAGATTGTTAACGTTCTTTTTTTGTATGGAATTAATAAAGGCACTTACTGTTTTCCTTGAGTTATAATCACCTTCCTACCTATGGCGGGGTGTGCCATTTTATTTTTCACCTGATTTGTCAGCGCAACTTACAAAACCTACTCTCAAAAACATGGGTGTGATAAACTGAAGTGGTGGATGAACCTTAGCCCTGTGTTTAATATGCTTTGTACAGGTTAAGTAATGGCTTTAATTTTACATTTGAATTGCATTTGGTTTCATTCAGCCCCGGTATGAAGTGTATCTCAGATACTGAAGTTAAAATGCAATTTGCACTCAACCGTTAGCCGAAATAATCTGCTTACTAAGCTATAATTTTGTGGCTTGTCCTATAACAAGTAGTCGATTCTAATGGCGAAGGCTTATATATAGTAAGAAATACCAGATTTCTGTTTGGTGTCGAACAATGTAAGGAGTAGCGCCGATAGTTTAGTTGTAAGAGTAGGATAAATAAGGCGTTCTATGCCATTGTCCTCTCAAGCTTCCGGGAAATTTACCGTCACATTGTAGAAAGTGACTATAGTTGGATATTTGTAATATGGATACAATAACTAGTGCAGAAGGCCTTAAAAGTTATAAGAATATGGAAGCCCAACAAGTGGGGTAGTTCCCAAAGCTACTGAAATAAAGAATGGGTTATAAGAGACAAGAGCGAATTCCAGTTGGCAAGAAATGAAAGCGAAGTCAGTGGACATACTTCGAGTTCCTCCCTTTCCTTTCATAGGCAGAATTGAGTTGATGTAAATGAGGAATAAAATAAGAAAACGGTGAATTTCAGCTCTTTTAATTTTTATGAAATCTGCCACTCACGTTCTGATGTCTCTTATTGGACAATTCGCTTTGCATCAACAACTGACATTGTTGACCCAAAGAGTCATTAAACATTAAAGATTGGCACAGTATGAAATAAACAACCAAAATAAAGACTCATTGTGTGGAGTTAGAACGTCCGATTGTCGTGAAATGTGAAGTTATGATATGAATAAACGTGCTCAGTTTATGCTAACTGAAAGGTAAGAGGAAGTAAAGCTCAAGGGTTCTGGTCTTCAATGTATGTCTGCATAAGACGAACTGTAATTAGTCTGCCCTTCTCTTCACCTCCCCTCACCCAAAAAATGAAAAGCTTTAAGTTTATCATCAACGTGCCGACTTTCAAAAGAGAATGTGTGCATTTGAAATTCTCAGTTCAAATACGCTTTTGCAACAGAATTAAACAAAGTTAGAGATGTAGCAACCGTTATTGAAAGATACTTGTTTTTCAAGAATGTGTTTTAATCAATGGATTTGCTTGGTTTTTTTTTAAACAATTCCATAATTTAGATACATCAGATTAGTGACTCCTTACATGAACGATCTACCCCCGTAAGTGGCTGACTTTCATAGTTTATGCGGCTCACTTAGGTTCTGATATCCTATTCACGTACATCTCTTTTATCCATTGCTATGAATCTCCAATATCTAAAATGCCAATTATCGTAATCCCAACATTTACTCAGTTCTTATTCAGCCATTGCATTCCTTTGATAATACTGCTATCCGATATATTACTTCATGTTTTAATGACTATATACATTGATGCACTCTAATTACCAGAATCTTATGTTCTTCCATTTAGTTCAAACGTCTGTTAAGTCAAAAACTCGGCAACTATAGTAGCTCCGACAAAGCCCAAAATCAAATCTCCGAGTATATCTCCAAAACCTTCATGGGTTAGTTGAATATTCGTGATTTGAAAGTTACCTTGCACTATGTGTTAATGGTATTTCCTATACACTCATGGTTCATTTAAATCTCTATCAGATGGAAGTGATGCTTGCGAATTTTTAATGGGACAACAGTGTAAAGTTCAATGTTTCCACTAATTTCAAGCCTATTGGAGTAAATGATAATGCATAAAATCCTTGCAAAAGGAAATACAATTTATCACTTGCAGTGGACAGAAGGACTTATCCGGTCATTTGCAACTTAAATCAAGGAGTATGCTAATTAAATCACAGAATTTGCATGCCAACAGTTTTGACAGATAGGTGCTATCACCAAATCATGGTAAATAATTTATCCATTACTAAGTGGGTATTTAAATAATACAGAGATTAAGCGTTTACTTCATTGGTAAATGGATAGCAAAGAGAATTTGTTCCGTGTCCTCAGCAGCCATCCTAAAATTCTATTGAAATACTGCATTTTCGCCTACTGTTCTTTTTCACTAACATCATGGGATCAAATCCCATTAATGCCGGACGCTTGATTAATCACAGACATACATTCTTTTGGGTCTGGACGATTGCAATACCAGTGTGCCCTTGCGGACACCGCCAAAAAAAAACATATTGAAATGACTTATCCCATTATAACTTGTCGGCATTTACGCAGGTTGGCCTTAATTAACTCATTCCTGGTTTCGGGCTATGTTTAATTATACGAAATTTAATAATTAAATGAAACGTTAAATGAGACAGGGAAACGTCAACAAAACGTTGGCTACACATTATAGTTATGTCTGCGCCTTGATTGCCGTTGAGGGAAATTAATGCTATCTGAGCTCATAATTGATACTTTATATCCGGCGGTCATGCTATTGCATATCATTGCTTTTCCTTTCATGCAGTCAAATAATCTCTCTCCCTCTCCACATCCTCTCCCCCATCCCCACCCTAGTCAGTATTTTGGAGTGATGTGGTGGTACAGCTTTTGGGTAGCGAAGTCATTTCATATAAAATATTTATCTACCTTTTTTTACACTGCGAGACAATTTGACTGTGATGTCAACAATGATCCGTCACATTGGTGCTTTCTCTCCTCTAAACCGTAATTAACAATTTAACGACAACAACACCAGCATGAGCGTGATCTTAGCCACCCCAATGTCTGTCACAGACACCTGTCAACTGAAAGCTTAGTGCGTATTTGTGAAAGTCTTTGGCATTATAAACTTTCAGTTAATTGGTAGTTAGTGGCTTTTCTTAGGATAGATTCTTGAATTCCAATTAAGGAGGATTAAGCGTATTCGAGGCAAAACAAGTTTACAACATTTGATAAAATAGGTGTTTGGTTTATGTTTGATTAGTGAAAATTCCTTGATTCTGAAGGTTAAGTGAACATTATTAGCATAACTATTGATTGTGACTAAATTTCATTGAATACCTCAGGAGTAATAAGTAGGTTATATAGTGGGTGGAAAGGATAAGGCTTTTTCCATATTAATATTTCTTTCAATTATCTGCTATTTTGCTGTTATTTTTAATTTCCTTTCCTACTTAAATAGTCAGTTTTACCTTATTGCTAATGGGGCTATTATTTAAGATGATATAAATTTCGTTATATACCATTCTTAACGACTTTGTTGGGCATTTCGATTACTCCTTGGGTATATCTCAGGTAGCAAACTTTTTACTTGAAATGGTTAGTACTCCGTATCGCCAAATTTCCAGTCTCATTGCTGCTTAATTGAAAAGGCGGGGTAACGCCTGAATGCGTTTATTCATGAAAGGTACAAAGGGCTGCCTTCGAAAGATAAAAGGCAAAAGGGGAAGTGTTTCCATGTCCTAGATGTAAGACCGGATAGCAAAGCCTTATAAAGTCAGTATAGCGACGCAAATACGATGAGTGGCAGCAAATCAGGTGGGAAATATCGAAATAATCTAAAATATGTAAGTTATTGGCTTCGATATTTTCTTCTTCTTAATGGAATATCATGTCCACTGATGCGCATTTAATGGTATGCCATGCCAACATCCCAGAATGCATCTAGGCAACGAGATTGGTGACGGATTTGTTGGTTTATTTTAGAAACGGCTTCAAGCTTAATTTTACGCCGGTTGAGCACCGTTATCATCACTATGAAGAACTTGGAAAGACTATATTATTAATTGATTTCAATCTGGATTTTTTTGGTATTTCAGTAGAGTAGAATGAGAGCAATGAAATAAACGTTTGCACCTATTGCACGTATTGGTTAAGTACATTATTTTATGTAAAGATATTCCATTTCGGTTACCTTTTCTTTAACTACCGTTTGCATTTTGTCTCTAATTTCCTCAGCGGAAGTTAAGTTTTCATACAATTTTAATTAAAGGATTCCATTCGGCCTTTCATCCACCAAGAGGATTTTAGCCTCACAAGGTCGAAGTTTAGTTTTTTTCTTCAAAAAATGGTCCTCTCCCACTAATCAGGTCTCCAATATTACTGCGAGTATTTGAGTTCTGTTGTTAAATCAAAGTTATTTTATTGACATAGTCATCATTTTTGAATAGAAATCAACTTATTTAGCTCACCTATCGGTTGCTAATTTACTTAGGAAATGTGTTCCAAAGGTTTTAATACCGCCTCCTGCTTCAAAAGCATGTACGAAAATTAATACTTTATGTTAGCACTCTTGTGAAAAGAAAGACTTTGTGGTTGGAGAAGGTCTTCACTCAGAATACCTAGTTTATCTGAGGCACATGTTGACTAACGAGAAGGACGGGTAGCCGTCCTAGTTCAAATAAATCCTTTTATGGAGACTAATGTCTAGAAGTAGAAGACTGTTCAATGAAGGATGATATTAAAGTGGGTTAGAAAACACGCTTGCTTTCGGATCTGAGTAGTATAACACCTAGATCTCGTCTAGACTATATTTGGCTTAGAAAATATCCTATTCACATTCAAATTGATATCAATGTATGATCCGTTGGATTAGATATTTAATTTCAATGTGTCTCTGAGGTCATTTTATGTTTATTTAATCCAACTTGCACTTAATGATGAGCATTATATTTGTAAATTTGTGGTTTGTAATAATTTTGAACATATATAATTTTACTCCTCAACTAGATGAGTATTCTGAACATGATGATAACGAGGAGGACGAAGGTCGAAGTAGTTCAACTGCTTTAGCGACTGTCAGTGAGCTCATGGAAGGTTCACGAACAGATATGACATCCTACTCTCTGGAGTACTCTGTCGATGGTGCGGATTCACGACTTTCAAAGCTCTCTTCCAAAGGAGATCATCCTGAGGCAAAACTGGTAGCTTCTATGACAAATGCAGAGCATGATGTCCAGGGTAGCGATACCGACAGTCTCCCCTACTTTGGAATTAAAACTCCGAATGATGAAAATTTGAGAAAAGTTAGTACTTCAATTATTGGATTAATATGTTTGCTTGATCATGAAATGATAGGCGATTTTTCTTGAAAGTTAGAGGGCGGGGCGATTGAAATTTGAAAAGTTCCATTTATAATGTGCTCTCATTAGATAGTGATATTTGAAGGCATTCTGTTAGGTTGCAGTGAAGGTGGTTTGCCAACAAATTTTCACATTTATAATCACATACTTCTGTTTGAAGTTTGAATATGATATTCGACACTATTCGGGATAAAAGCTTCAATCTAAATATTTATCATAATTGGAATTCTTACAAACGCGCAAACTTGGAGTTACGATTCCAGGTGAGTTTATTTTCCTCTAAATGCCCACAATGTATCTCATCTAATTTGTACCAATTTCTGTTTTGATCCCTCTATATCTTTGCCTTAAGCTTCGTTCGTCACCGCCCAATACGTTTTGTCCCTTCATAGCTTCTGCGGGAAGGGTGGTCCGAATGTAAATATATCATAGAAGTAAATCGAGGTAGGGTGAAGGACAGGAAAAGATACAGGAATATGAGAGAAAAATCATTAACCTTAAGGGTTACAGGAAAAAGAGGTAGCGGCCTTCTTGCCATAATGGCTTCTTATTGCCCAGTGTTTTTACACGTGGACTGTCAGATGGCTAATGGTGCTAACGTAGCCTATTTTCAATTTTTCAATTATGAAATTCTTCATGCATTAGACTTATTGGTTTTACTCGTTGAATTCTAGGGGTTTCGGTATTGTTAACTTTTCCTATTGCTATCTCATCCTTTAGCGCAATGGAAAAGTATTGCAATGCTACTTAAATTAAATTTTAGCACGATGCCTCAATGAAGTGAAAGTAGTATTTTTACTGAATCTTAAATTAAATAACGAGATTTCTTTAGAATAGAAAGCGGTCGTTGCCCTAGATGTTAAGAGGGAAAGTTAAAGATGCCTTGATAACGAGGGATGAAGTTCCATATTTTTTGTTATTAACTATCCAGATCATTTAAAATGAACATTTTGATTGTTTTGAAGGAACGGTTTACATTAATTTTTAATATTGGGCTAAATAGACGCGTAAGTGCAAATATACCATACCCATTTGAGTCTAAACAGTTAAAACCAAGTGAAATTTCGATACTGTTTTAGATAAATATCGTCTACAAGACTATGCAGTTTAAAAATAATATTAAATAATAAACGAAAATTTTATTTGTACTCTAGAAAGTACATAAAATTGCTTAAAGACTTTAATATAACAACTGGATTGTAAATGGACCAACTTAGATTTCACTAGAAGGTTCCAGTTTAATAAATAAAATAAATTATATGCCTAATACTAAACTGGTTATAATTACAAGTTTAAATCCATTTTCCAGCGCAACGAAGGTCATTGTCACTGCGAAATTAAAATTTGTTCAATTTTCAGTCACTAAAACCCTTAAAGCAGAGAGGACAGTGCACCAAATGATCCATGCCTCATCTACATTATTTTTGCTTTGTCAGTAATTGATTTTCCGTTAAAAAACCAGAACTGATCTCAAGCAAATAACAGTTGAGGGGAGAAGAGAAAGATAATTGAGAAGGACGTATGATGTCTATAAACGATATCCAGCTGTCTGGGAAAATTTGGCAACTTGCAAGGTTACGCATTATAGTTAGGTTGAACGATTTCTTAGTCGAATCTTATTTTCAACGTATGAGTGAAGAAAAGGTGAAATAGTTGCTTTTATTTTCCTCCTTGCCGATTCTGATCAGCGGATTTAGCTCATTGCGAAGTTGCAAATTTCCCACCTCAGGATCTGCTCCTAAATTAGTTCAAGACCGCGATGATCAGATGCCATTAGAGTAATCATTATTATTTGTTATTACCCAGTGTAATAAAGGATATTGTAATTGTCATTGTGAGAAGCAATTGAACAGATGTTTCAATTGGTAAAGAGGGGAAAATCAGAAAGACTTTGAGAACAGCTTCAAGGTGTGACAAAAAGTCTTCACTTGAATTTGGATTCGGGTTGTATAAAATTTATTAAATTGGTAGTTTATGTTCCAAAGTTTCAATTCCTTTATTCGTTCCTTGGATTGTAAGAACTGTTTATCTACGATGATTAGTGCTTATTGACAGACTGTCTAACCAGAAAGGGTCGGCCTCGCCACTTCAATTCAGTTTTTCTTTCATTTGTCTTGATAGGATGTATTCAGTAGCCTGCAGATTTGGGATAGCGGAAGCGGAAACGCCACCATTTTTTGGTTAAGGCGAATTAACCTATCAATGCTCACATTTCTTGAAACATTCGATTCATTTTTCCCCTTGCCTTAAATTAAAACGGTTCGCTAATGCTAGGTTATTTGCGTTTAAGTAGCATTGTTAAAGAAACTAGTTGAGACTAAACCGTAATATTACTTTGTTACTTTATCAGTAGTAATTCGGTTGCTTATAAATGCTTCATCCGCCCCTTGAGGATTTACAAATTAGCTCAAAAATTTGAACTGATTGTCCTTCCTGTGTCCCCTGAGTACTAAACTGGCCATTGATAACTCCTAGTATTTGAATGTTTAAAGCAGTTTAATTCTATCTACTCTACTTTTGTCAAATATCACGTCAACATTTCAGTGTCAACAGACAGAGAATGCGGCGAATTTTTTCGATCTTAAGTGACATATTACGTTTATTCAGTGAAATCCAGACCCCTAGAAATATTTTGCTTACGATTTAATTATACCGGAATCCAATTTAGGTGTATCTCACGATCTAAGGGCTATTTTGATTATTTTGAAGTCATCTTTAGTGAACGGATTATTGATATATTGGGTTTAACTGCAGCTCTATTTAATTAAATCAGTCGAAGCTTCCCATTATCCAATTTTGATGTTTGGTACACTTGGGCCTAAATGGAGGACGCCAAAATTTCCTTTATACCACTATTCTTGAACCATTTCCATTATAAGCTTAGCTACTGAAATGCTCTATGCAATTGAATTTTTTTAAAAGAGGGTCTTTTAATCTCTGTGGTTAATATGATATCGAATAATTTAAGCCTGTTTTGTCAAAAAATGAATCCCACGGTAGTAGCACTATTCAGCATGAAAAATTTAAAGTCATTCAGTACGAATTTAAAATAATTTTTTTTTCAATTTGTGCTCATATATTCTCTCAAAATTTGTTCAATTTTTGATAAAATAAGGAATATAAAGCGATCACAGTGGGTGGACTTTTTAAAAACAAGGCATTGTCGTAAATCCAGGAACTTCAATTCGTGTTCATTCAGTGCAACGTTTAGGCATGTTTCAAAAGTTAAGTCACTTAACAATTGAGTTTTTCAATAAAATGTGGGAAAAATTAATGACAATTATCCAATCATTTGCTTAAGTCTTCATTTTTTCTGTGTTTGATATTTCATTTTAATAACACTGAACTGAAATATTTATATCAAATAGCAGACTTTATGATATATATCATAAGTCCTTCGGACTTCACAGATGGATGAAACGTCAAAGTCACTAAAAGTCGAGATGAGGAACAGAAGACTGATTCACAGATGTAAGAGAGAGACAGACACAAAGGTAGAGAAAAAGGTAAGGTAAGGTGAGTACTGTGGAAGTGGTCGAATATGACATACAGTCGGGTTATGGTAGTTTAAGGTCAACTGCCGGTTTATAGATGTTTTCGGAACATGAGTATACGTTGCACCACATGGAGGTAAGCCTATCGCTCACCTCTTGAACTGAAATATGAATTATGCAAATAATGATTAGCTGCTCTTAATTAACAACTAGCTTCTAAACAAGCGAAACAGCTTGAATAGTTCAGTAAGAGAAGAAGTGGAAGACGGAATTTTTCGTGCATTTTGAGGTCGGGTTTTCAGAAGTATCGATTTGTCCACTTTCTTATAGAGGATGTAATTCACCCAATTGTGGCCAAATGCTCTGAAGCTCAGTTTGCCTGAATTAAATCCTGAGTTCTTGACTGATTTGTTCCTTATATTTGATTGTGTCACCGATTTAATTACATCTTCTTACAGCCAAGTGAGATGTAAAAGTGTTTTGTGGAAAGAAGTTTTTCTTAACTTCAATGGCCAAGCAAAAAATTAACCTATTATTTAGAAGACAGGGTCTAAACACGAGGAACCAAAAAGCAGTCTTCACAGAGGTAATTCGAACGGAAGAAGGAATTGAAACTTAGCATTGAGGAAATTTTGCAGAATTTGGCTTGAGTGACTGGCTATATCAACCTGCTGTATTATATTTTTTTCTTTTAACTAAGAACTATTTTTAGAAGTTTTGCATTTAATTGACACCCCGAAACTGAATTAGTTTTGCTGCTTTTGTTCCTATTATTAGTTAACGAAAGTAAAATTTTTCAAGTGAGCGAGTGAAGACATTAACTATATCGGTTATTTACATTTTGGATCAAGTGGGGTACTGTTTGACGCTCAAAATGGTGCCATATTTCACAGGAAGTGTGTGAACTCGTAGACTATATTTAAGATAAAAGTTGAAGGAAAGTTAAAATTTAATCAAATAATAATTACTTTAATCGCACTCAAGAATCCCCCACCCCAAAAATGGGCTACCAAGTATGGTTTACCAAGAAATGTTTAAAAGACAACATTTGACGTATGATGGCAGAGTACTCACCTTTTATTTTAGGTGTTAGACGCTACCTTGGACAGTTGGAGTATTAATATGTTCGATATTGACAGTCTATCTGGTCAACATGCTCTGACAGTGGTTACCTATCGAGTTTTCTCAGTGAGTTCAATTTCAAGATTCAAAGCATATTTTTTATTGCGTGTTATTTTTCATAAATTTCAAGACTGGATATTCCCAATGTAGAAAACCCTTTACCTTCACTAATCTGCAGTAAGAAAGTGGTTCCATGAAGCCTTCTAGGTGAGAAGCTGCCATTTGAACATCTCAATGTGTGCTTATAAGTATAGAACCCGTTATAACTGGCATTATAGGCATTGATTTCAACTATAGTACTGCTTTTGCCGTCGTTTTGATATTCGTTTATTCACTAATTTGGTAAAACTTGAAGCAAATAGGAGTTTGATGAAAATAAACCTAGATACTATCTGAGAGCGCATATTATTCCATTCAGTTGCCCAGTTTGTTGGATGGGAATGGTTACCGAGCGTTCGTTAACTCTTGTGTCCCTCCAACTGCACATGATATTAAGCGGCAGAACACTTTACATAGGAAGTACAGGAAGCAGCAACACTTTAATCAGTAAGCTTGAAACATGATGGATTGAGCGAGTAAATCGCACAATGCAGGTGCTAGAAACGGAGGAAGCAGAAAGATTTGAGGTTGGTCACGTGTCATATGCACAAGTATGCGAAGAGAGTAATAAACCGAAGAAAAGTTTTTGGTGGTTCACGATAAGAGATATTGCAGAGGTTCATTAAATTGAGAGGACGACTTGCTTCTTAGTAAGAGCATATTGGCATATAAACTTATGTAAATCTCATGATTTTTCCTTTTTGGCAGAAACGAGGACTTTTTCAAACCTTCAGCATTAATCCCACTACTTTTGTAACATACATCCTCCGATTGGAAGCGGCCTACCACAGTTCAAACCCTTACCACAACCACATTCACGCAGCCGATGTTGTCCAAGCTGTCCATGTACTTCTACAAGCTGAGACATTGGCAGTAAGTTTGACTGAAAACGATTGACATCTTATTAAGAATGAGAATTTGGGCAGAAGAATGCACCTCTTTCCACTTATGATATATATCAACGGTCCCAAAGTTTCAATTAGTAATTAATATTGCATTTTACTAGCAAATAAGCTCTTGCGCACATTATATTTAAAAAGGAATTTGGAAAGAAGGAGGACTGATGAGAGGAAAAAATTTTAATTGAAAAAGTCAAGAGTTTTAAGTCGACTGAGCTTTTAAATCAGTAAATACTCCCAATTTTCCCTTTGAAGGCTCAATTCTTCAGACCAAGATTTTCAGCTGAATTCAAAATATGATCCCCAAAAATAGCTGGTTGATTTATAATAAAAATCATTCTTACTACTTCGTTTTCATCTACGCCTTTTCTTTTAACAGTGAATAGTTGTTTTAATTTTGCAATTATGTGTTATTAATTTTGACATCTACTGTCAAATTAATGGTTTCTATCATTTTTTAGAACTTTAGGAGGCGTTAATTGCAGATTTTATGTCACTGAATAGCTCCTAACTTGATAGCATTTTTACAATTTACCTTCGAGTATCAATTAACTGTAACGACTACATTATTTCTTTTCACGTGGGAAAGAGAAGATATGTCTCCACTAAGTAGTACTGGAAAGTACCCAAAAAGTACTCATATTCGACTTCAAATAATAAGATTTGAAGGTTAAGTGACAGAGATCAGACATCAATGCTCAATTCGATTGATGTTCCCACTACGCTGCGGAAGGAGTATTCATGGTCTCCATGTTCAGAGCCTATTGATCAATGGATAAACCTTGACGATCATCCAGATACATCAAAGTTCTTTACTGAGCGCGAATGGTAGTTGCTACTTCTTATCTGAGGATTTGAGTAATCCAAATTTGCTGACCATCATAAGAAATTCCATTGTTGGGATTAAAAAATTATAACTCTTGTATTTACCTTCGCTGTTTCTTATTTTACCTTCATAGAAATTAATACTTAAAACATGGCCTCCATTCGGTTTCAATCTGAAGTCTTTTATTGGCAAAATTGAACCAGATATTTTAAACATTACTTTCTATTTCATTCTATTCAGAGTGCTCGTAAACCAGTTCATAAGTAACGTTTCTGTCCATCCGTCCTACTTCCAATCCCATTCTCCGATGTTGCAAATCATATAATTATAATATTTGCATCTGTGATTTAACGTTTCTGCGATTTGTCTAGCAGTTGCCTAATAGGAGTTTGACCTCAGTGATTTGTTATGATCCAAAGTATGAAAAAGTTAATTTCAATAAAGACCATTTTGTTGAAAAGCACCATTGAAGAGAGTTTTTTTCTGAATCCTATATTAATATGTGAAAAATGTAGTTTTATTTGGAATTGCGAAAAAGAGAAGCAGTAGGGTGAATTCGGTCATTGGAATTGGTTAAATGACAATTAGCTGCCTTTCAAATGTTATTTTAATTCGGAAAAAAACAAACTCAATCGTGTTGAGCTTAATTATCTGGAGTTATTTTGCCTCCGCAGAAAAATGCAAAAAAAATTCAAATTTTTGAATTAAGATGAAGATGAATCCACTTCTCTTTTCATATTAAAGCAGCGAATTTGATTACTGCCTGTACTAGTTTCAACTCATATTTTATTCAACTGCACATTAATTAGTTTTGGGTGTGAGAATGCGAACTAGCATGAGTTATTTGCGAGAAGTGACTTTCAAATGATGTTCCTTTTAGAGCTAGTCAAAAGCAGATTTCTGTTGGCCGGAGGGTAGAAATTTCAAAGTAAACGTTCGGAGTCTGCGGCGGGAGAAGGAGGCTTGAATTTGTTGCAATTGCTGTGCTTAAACAAGGGATTAGAGTTTGTTACTGAAGTAGATAAAATATCCTCAGGAATAGTACACGTCAATTGGCCTTTGGATTGCCAAATGTGTCATTCAACTAGACAGAAACAGCGTTGCTAATAAAAGTTTGAAATTGTACTGATCCTCCAAGAACCGTCGTTTACGTTTAGTAATATGCACTCCTATTACTCATTTAGCTAGCACAAGTTGATAGATGTAAATCCTTTGTCATTTTTTAGGAGAGAATGTAGTATTACTGAATTGGGGGCGTATTCTTGTAAGATTTCTATTTTGGGAATCAGATTTTGGTGATTTCCCAACATTTTTGGTTAATTAAAGCTTCTTTAACACTGAGTGTATATACTGAGAAAATTTTCCCAGACTATTTCAATGATTCTGGGATAAAATTTGGTGACGAGGATTCATAGCTAGCCCTTAGAATGTTTATTTTTGCCGATATTCGTTTCATTCAAGCTGTTCCTATCTGTTAGTCACATATTCATATCCATTTGTCTAACTCAACTACCAATTTTTAATAAATTTTACCTCCATTAAATTGAAAGCTTTGACATTTGTTGGTTAAGGATTTAATGGATGAATATTCTCTCTACATAGACAAGCAAGTTAAAATTAAAGTCATTTTGGGTCACGTAGTTTAATTTGTCGGTATTATTGATCTTAAATGTGATTTTCTTTATTTTAGAATGTCTTCAGCGATATAGAGATCCTGGCATCAATTTTCGCCTCAGCCATCCATGATGTACATCACCCCGGTCTAACAAATCAATTTTTAGTCAACACAGGTCAGTCGTTTTTTTCCTTTTTTTAAGTTTAAATTTATTGTCTTACTTACTTATAAATTACCCACGAATTTCTTTCCACATTAATATCATGATCTCAGGTATACATTATGAGGATCCGATTTAAGATAAATAATTTGCCTTAAATTTGATAATTGTAATATAGTGCGTATGATATGCTTATGATGGGTAATAGGCGTAGATAAATGCTAAACCGATACAATATTTCGAAGACATGGAGATAAAATGGCATGGGGGAGATTTGATCGATTTTCGGCGACATGGTTAGCGGATTACTTTATTGCTTTATATATATATATATATAGCCAGAAAACCTAAAAAAGGCTTTCTTATCTCATAATCTGCGTTTTAAATTTACATTACCTGCAGTAGAAAAATGATTCTAATCTTTGGGGGAGTGCAGTTGACTCGCTAGAATTATCAGTTTGGTAGTTTAAAATGTCATCGTTGCAAAGTTACCATTTTTAAAGTATTTGGTCAGTCGGTTGGTACCAGCTTAGATGTCAAACTGGGTGGAATATGTATATATAGATTGATCGAACATAGTAGATGAAGTTGAGTTGTCTATCTGCACTGCACATCTTCTTAATGTTTAGTTATTGCTTTGCTCTGAATCTAGTAATGGTGGCAAATAACGAGATAATTTCACTTTTAGTTGTCATATTGTTGTTGAAAGTTTATATATCATACTTTATAGGTCATAAACTGGCTCTCTTGTATAATGACGCCTCAGTTCTGGAGAACCACCACCTTTCTGTCGCGTTTAAACTTCTGAACGACCCCGGCTGTGATATATTTCCTAACTTGACTGTCAAGCAGAGACAATTTCTTCGACGTTTAGTCATCGAGTTGGTGAGTACTTCTTTTGTCTTTCTATTGTTGTCCTTACTTTTCAAACCTGATATCTGAAATTACCCTAGCTCACCAAACATTGTTGGGTAGAAAACTTTGCTATTGTAAGCAAAACCACTCCTAATTGCGACACACCTAGCAAACTGTAGAGCAATTCAAAGTTAAAGCAAATGTCCTTATTTAAAATAAAGTCGAATATGAGCACCTGTAGAGCAGTGATTAATATTAACTTTTAACAAACCGAAGGTCACGAAAGGGTTGACCCTAATTTCTCACAGTTCCAGGGTGCTCTCCACCTTTCTAAGCTTTGTATTGTCAATAATGGCCTTTAGTCTCCATGATAAATTGCTTTATCATAAGACTAGAATTAATAAACGCAAATTGAAAATGTTCTTTGTAATTATTTTTTCGGCGGTTCGTGGTAAATTAAGGTAGTAGAAAGGCTTGTGGAATTATTTCTTCTAAAAATCGAATTCTTGTTCTCATGAACACATTTTTCCTGTTCCACAAATGTGGTTCTATTATAGCAAACCATTATTTGAAAAGTATTTTTAAATTTTATTCCAAATTAAGTCAAGAAATAGGTCATTTTTCTAATGTAAATTCAGCATTTTTAGGTCAGCCACTAGAGGTATAAATATAGCAAAAGTGGAATTCATCTTTCCAGTGTATCAGGAAGGAAATTGACCTATTTAATTGTTTTCGTTCAGTAAGATGCAGACAGGATTCCATCCAATAAAATTCTATTCATGCCTTATTTTGACGCTAAATTCCGCAGAGGAGTTATGTCCTCTACAAAGATTTCTCCAGCTCTTCCTCGTTTTACACGTCTATTAAATCTTTTATTCTAAAAAGTCCAAATTTCTATATTCTGACATCAACCTCATAATTTAAAACATATTTCTCGCTTATAACAATGCATATCTTCATTTCACCAAATACCCGTCATTTCTAAAAATTTTCGCATTCAGAATAACTACTTTGACGGTCATCATGAGTGATTCTGAAACTCTCTTGATTAGCCTTAATTATCGCATGAAATCCAACTTTTGAGATTTCGAACAAATTGAGGACATGTTAATGAAAGAGGTTGCTTCAAGTTCTAGTGTCTATGCTAGAAATCTCGAGCAGGCGCTTACTATCACTTCAAGAGAGTCAAAAATATGATTTCTACTGGTGTTCTAAAAAATTCACCATTTATATGTGTACCTGTTTAGGAAAAGACCGATCTTCTCTAGTGAGCTTTTATAAGGGTTAGACTTAATCGAGTATAACACAATGCACTATTTCACACAGACGTGTTATTACTCCATGATTAACTGCCCGGGGGGGGGAAGGGGAAGTAGAAGGCGTAATTGTAAACTCAATTGAGCATGACTTTTAAAGTTGCCTTCTTCTTGTTCATCTTGATGTTTCACTGGGAACAGCATAAAATTTGAGGTGTACAATATTTATACCGCTCTGTTCCTCCCCCCCCCCTCCCTCCCTCCCTCCATCTCCCACGAAAGCCTTCTGTGAAAAACTGTTTTAACTTTTAAGGTGTGTGTAAATGGCTTTCCATTTATAGATAAGCGATATTTTTTCAATTTCTCGCATTCTTTATCATTCACAAAGACTGTAGTGGATTTTTTTCGAATTTTCAGTAAATTCCTAAGTTCAAGCTAACGAATTTTAGGGCCCACGCTTTTCCGCAGGGTGCCTAATTGGGAAGTTTATTTCCTACTGATAGAATTAAGTCGATCGACCTCCTTTTAAAGATTTCCCTTATACGTTAGCATTTCTCTATTAGCGCTTTACGGCCTGGGCTTTACAGGCTTGATATTTCGTGGTTGATCCGTGGTTTATTTATTCAGCGTATTAAGTGTACCTGTTTTCCTTGCATCATGCGAAGTCAGTCATGTCTAGTCTTTGCTGCTTCGATGTGATAATTAGCAAAAGCGCATTTCCGGTTAGCTGATGTCTCCTCCCCCTCCCCTCCTCTCCAACTTCCCCCTCGATATCGCAGTTTTCAAAATCGCAGGTGATCTATTTATGCTTTCTGTATTTAACGCTCATTTTATTCCTATTTGCGGATTTTCATCTTCATTGAAAATTTCGAAACAAGTATATTTCACGAGACGGGTAAAATTTATCACAGATTGTAAAGCTGTTGAAAGTGATATAATTTATGTGTGCGTTCATGTAGTTTCAGTTCATAAGGCTATGGCATTCGTAATTGTGGACAAGCAGAAGTGTAACTGGTCTTCCTTGCGCAACGAAAGGAAACCGCAAAATCGAGGTGAGAGATTGGAATGTGGATTTGTTAAGATCATTACTGCACAGTTCAACTCAAGTTCACAGTTCACTATGTAAGATGAAACAATGGACTAATTATAATTACATATGATGAATATTTCTATGAAAATTTATTTCTGCGTTATTTTCAATATCTGCTCCTAAAAATGAACATGAAGTGAACTTAGGTTAGCTCAGTTTTAGGAAGTTGGTCCCAAGTGGTTTTTATTGTTAATATTATGTCACGGTCAATACAAATATTCTTTTCTTCTGCTGAAGGCGCTATTTTGCCCACAATTAACCTCTTGATTAAGGGACGAGGTACACATCTGGTAACTCAAATCCTGCACCATATTCAATAAGTTTAACTAACGCAGTTTTCCGTTCCGTCCACCGACTGCCATTCGTTTCGCCACCTCTAATTTAGCAGTCTTGTATGTCAGTCAATAGTATTTATATTTTTCTAAATTAATTGATTAACTAAAATATTTCTTTCCACGGAGTTTCGTATTTGTATGTATCATTCTTTCATAGCAAGTCCACGACCAATGGGTGGCTACTTAAAGATCGTTGCAAGCATACTTACTCCACGGCGACTTCATATGTTAATGTCGCTATAATACGCTTAGTACGATTTGACTTCTCCACATATGGGCAATAAAATACAACTCATTGCCTTACTTGTGTGGTCATTTAAAACTTCATATTTTAATGAATTTCTAATTCGAAATGAATTAAATGTAGTATGACCATGACTTTAATTTGTCGGTTTATAGTTCATTCACATTTATCGGAAGAAATGCGTTAGGAAGCAAGCTAAGTGTTTCATAGAAATTCAAGGACAAAGAGAACTCCCTTTGTTTAAACCAAGCAGTTCTAGAAGGAATTCATGGGTGATCACTTCGCCCATTAATATTTTACCCACGCGGATAGTACAACAAGTGATATTTCAAGAAGTCAAATATTTACCAGCAGACGCACATCTAACTGCAGCAGGTTTCTTTCATAGACCGTTTTATTTCGAATGCCAAGATGTAGGGTAAATGCCAGAACCACCCACATTTTTGCAAAATCGGAAGGTAATTACAATGACAATAGTCCCAGACACATTAGTCATTCAGGATTTGCACTTTAAATATTCGACGGGAATTGCTGTTAAGGTAAAAAATGGCCTTTTAAATGGGTACTCAGAAATGAGCAGCGAATTAAATTCCCAAAACGAATGAGTTTATTTTTTTGGACAATTTACTTCGGCAATCTATCCCCAGAGGTCTGAATGGTATCGTAAAAAAGATTCCTGTGCCGGTCCATAGTATGTGGAGAATTTATCAACACATGTCACGTTTGGTTAATAGGATAATTTCACACTATTAAGTAGAACGCAATAAATTCTTTCTTTTGTCTGTACTTTTAAATAAATTTTTAATAATGTTATGGTCTTTAACGTTACAATCGAAAACCTTTGATAATGGAGAAGCGAAACACCGAGAATCAAAATTATTGTGTGGTTTTAAGAGAGGATGAAAGGCGTTTTGAGAAAATGACAAGGAATTGAAATTTAGGGACCTGTAAGGATTGCTGGAGACATCAGAATAACTGTAGTTGAAATTAAGAGGCTGATGATTATAATTTTAGACCTGAGATGTTCATTAGATTTTTATTCTGTGTTTAAGTTTCTAAAGGCTAAATGAAAGGTTTTTAAAATTCAGTTTATTTATTTGTTGCAAATATTTCAATATTTTGCTGATTCGTGGGGTTTCACAGAATTCCAAGAGACAGTCTTGAAACAATAACATTATCTTTCCCGCTTTTGAGACAATATGAACGATTTTGACATAAATTTTGAAAATATTTGAGCGTCAGTAAATGGATCGAAGGGAAGGATTTTTCCCCAAATTTTAATTACCAAGCTACTATAGTTAAAATGCATCCCGATCTCTGCATAAAGAATGCTATTATTTGTTACGATTTTAGCAAAGATTTATTTAAAACCCTTTCGAATGAGTGTATTTCATTCGGATTCCAGACGCATTAGTTACGATCTTTTGGGAGCTGTAATTTACCAAGTCAATTCCATTATAAATCATTTTACAAATGAATAGCTAAGTACATTGAAAAAGAATGTTGTGAGTAGAGGTACTCCTAAATAAAACATCACAATTTTGATCTCATGTTTCTGATTGCTGAAAATTGAACGAAATGACTTTTTTCGGTTAAACTAATTCTGTCACAAGAAAGTTTCGGGCTTTGAAGCTGCTATAAGTTGAAGTGATTTTAAAGTAACAGTTAACTTTATAAAAATTTATTCTTCATTTGAAAGTCTTTTCTGCCACTTCTAAATGTCACTCCATTTTTTTCTTGAGGAGTAGCCCTTGTCATAGCTCATGTTTTAGGCGCTGCAATAATGGTCAAGATATGCGTTTATCTTCACACTAGGCCAAATCATTAGACTGATGGAGTGGTTCGTAAATTTTGAAAAAAATCTATCAAATTTAAAGTTAACCGTAAAGATATAACTTAAGTTATTTACTCCTGTGAATCTGGTGGTAGCTAAGATTCATATGAACGTTTTATAAATAAAATAGTTTTGACAATTTTTGGATATAAACTTGACCTTGATTTGTAAAAGCTGCTAATTTAACTTGTCATTTACAAAACCACTTTTCTGTTTTCGCGATGGCGCGCAATTCAAACTAATTTATTTAGAATTTAACAAAAAGCTTGAAAGTTAAGTAAACAAGCGTAGTTTAACTTTTTTAAATGCGATGTTTCCATTTGATTACTAATACCTTACTTATTCAAGATAATAAGCAGACGAAAAATGTGTGACCTACATTTTTAAAGTAAAAAAATTTAAGTCATGACGACTATATTTATTTAATATTTTTCATTTTTGTAAAAAGTACTGAAAAGTGTTTTTAAAAAACTTAGAATTGCATTTTGTTAAATTTCTTAATGCTGTTCTGTATTTTCATTTTAATGTTGGAATCTTATCAATAATTTAAGATCTACTAACTAGTTAATTAAAGTTTCTTAAGCTGTCACTGTAAACGCCAATATCAATATTATTTGGCAATTTTCTTATACCTTTATTTATTATATTAATTTATAAATGATCCATTTTATGCAATATTTCTACCAATCAACTTAAATTTGTTAATAATATGCATTTCGTAAAATTTGCCAACGGTTTGCAACATTGTTCTAAGCTAGTTCCAAACAATCGGTGATCATGGAAAATCATCCACTCATTCCCCAAGTAATGGATAAAATGGTTGAATTTCTAAATAGATTGCAGCTTCATTTTAACTCTGGTGGATCCCTTCTCCCAAATATGTCTACATTATCGGTGTGACGGTTTAAAGTTCAAGGTTTACTATTTGTTTCTCTCTTTATGAGTTCCTTGAGTTCTCAGTAACCTAAGCTATCCGATCAGTTGGTTCATTTGTTCAATTATTTATATCACTAAGATACATTTGTTCCTCCTCAATAGCTAAGCACAGGTTGTTAGCAGAAGTTGAATTTTAATTCCTGAAAAAAAATCTGCATCTTTCTGTTAGTTAATAAGGGCAGTATGCATAATGACATTCAGACATGAGGATGAAAAATAGTTTTGGAAAAGGTTAAGGATTTTCTCCATGGAATTCGGAATGGCTGCATCTCTCATGCTCAGCCAGAAGAATCTATGCTAATATTTCCGATCCATCTTTACAAGTGGCTCGCATAAAATTCAATGCCAATATTGAGGTCAATATTCGAATATGTGCCTTTTTCAATCTTCCTTGCTTCTATACAACTTAAAATAAGCAGGAATTGAAAACATAAATGGACATTGTTAAAGTTATTCTTTTTGTGATTAAATAATATATTTGCAGTCAAATTTTCAGTTTGTAAACACTTTTACTATATCTTTAAAAGGATAGATCATCTAAATGAAAAATAACCGCTTTCCTTCGGAATATGACGAGAGATTACCTTATCTTAGTAGTTTGATAAATCACAACTCATTTACATGCGTCTCACATTTGAAGATAAAATATACCCAAATTTGCTATCAACCACATCGCTTTAAAAGTTCTGTTCCTCCTATTTGCCTTGAATTAGCAAACTCTGAAAAATTTAAAATTCGGAGTTTATTTTATGTCATTTTTACTCATTCTTTAATTAGTTAATTTTATTTTTTTGGTCCGAGCGTACTTTAATGCAGCACAATTTCCCATAGAAATAGCGCTTTCGGTGAAATGAGAGAAATGTTTTGTTCAGAAGCTTAAATTGAGCAATAAAATGCCAAATTTAAAATTTGGGTTGTGCGTACCTTCAAAAGTATTTAAATATATCCTGGTGTTTCAAAGCCAAATTTTCAAGACCTGACAGTAGCTTTTTCTGCTCACGAATGTAACTTAAGCTGCGCCTTCTTATCTTCATGGAACGTAAAATTTCAGATGTGGTAAAGCGGGGCTTACTAGATTTCCCAAGGAGGCTAATGACGAACATTGCTGTTCCAAAAATTATCATTTATTGACATTTAGTTGCAGTTGCAGGACAGGATAAGCGCTTTTGTGATGAAGATCTAGCCAACACAAGTTTACTTGTACAATTTAATTTATAACACTTGGGTGAGAAATGATTGAAGCTGGTTTCGACTAATATCTATACACTGATTTCTACATCCCTAGAGTTAATTGTGATCCTCTCCTGTGCAACATCTTTCTACTTTGACATATTTCCATTTTTTTCCCAGTTTACGTGTACCATTTAAATTGACTGATTAAAAAACACATAAGAATTTGAATTTTAAAACCAAAGGTTGAATCTGCTTGTACGGTTAGACTCCGAATTTTCTCAAAGTAGTTCAAATTCCCATATTAGTAGGGTTGAAGGTCAAACTTTTTGAGGTTAAGCAATTACTCGCTGGGAAGTATTACTTGGTAAAAATCTACTTGACTCAGTTGAACACAAAGGTTTGTTGATTACTTAACTATTCAAACTTTATGCTTGATGGACGAATTAGGAAGATTTTTCTTCATATTTACGATGTGTAACTGTCTTTGTAAACGCAGAACTTATACATGTGGCCTGACAGCTATGCCACAGTCTTTCTACTTGCTAATCAAATCCAAAAATTAGCTTTTGTTAATGCATTTCCTTTTCATCTCTATAAATATAATTACCTGTAATAATCGACATTGTAGGTTTTGGCAACCGATATGTCAAAGCATATGAATCTCCTTGCTGAGTTGCGCACAATGGTTGAGACCAAGGAGCTCACTGGAACCGGTTACCTCAGTCTTGATGACCACAATGATCGCAGCTTGGTATGTTCTGTCCAATAACTTTCGTAAAATAATTTCATTTAAACAAAAGTAAATCCAAATTGGGAGATTTCGGACTTGAAGATTGCTTACAGATTTTAAAATGACTTAAATTGCAATTGGGGTCTTCCTAAAACCTTGAGGTTTTTGAAAGCATTCTGGTTTTGTAGCAAATTGGGAATTACATACAAATGGCTCAATAGTCCCAGATGAAAAACGGCATTTCAAGGTTGCAGAATATTATTGTGTCAATCACAATTGATTAGATTGACAAACTAGGTACATTTGATGACATATGGTAAGAAGCCACGCTCAATTCGCCATGTCTCTCCCAAACTGAGCTTATAATGTTTTCCCAAGAATAGGAATGGGGTTTTTACCGTCACATTAGGTGAATATTGGTTTTTAAGAACGCAGGAATGGTTTCGTTAGGGGTCTTCAGAGTAACTGAGGCCTTGATTTGAATAAATTAGAGTTTAAATAAGCAAAATAGCTATCAAAATTGTCGATATCCTTTAAATTCTGGTTTTGACTTCAGTTCTCCTGACCACTGAAGTCGCATGAGTAAAATACACGATTTTCAAAAACCTTTTAAACTATGATTTTTTTAAATTTTAACACTAATTTAAACAAAATCATTACCGAGTTGGGCTCTTATAAGCCGAATAAGATTTATTTATATGCATTTATTGGCTTCGTTCAAAATATTTTGAATATTTAGAGGTAAAGCGTTGCTTAACTACTCTTACTGCCATTGAATCTCCTTTCGCCGAAGTTTTCTCATATTTGCTTTAAAAAAAATAAGATCGGGGAGTGCTCGCAACTGAACCAAATTTAGCCTTTACCGTGGAGAAAATTATTTTCCATTTTTACGGCACTCTAAAGTAATTACATTTATTCCCGTAACTATGTTCTTAAAACAATTAGGGTTCATAATTTAAGCAATAAAATTTAAGATGAATATTATTTCATAAGAGGTTTGCAATTTAATTAACCCAAACCTAGTTATTTGCTACTGCAACATACGCTCGCATTTGAATTAGCTTTCAGAATTACTTAAGCTCTGCAGTATTAAGAAGGGTTGCCATTGAATATCATATGAAATTATCTTACCTTCCTAAACCAATGATAGATTAAATAAATTGAAGTGGTGACAACGACTCCTCTCAAAAAGCACGGAATAACTTTGATGGTCTCTGCAATTACGTGAAATACCCATAGAACATAGAATTAAATGTAGTGAGCGACTTTGGCACTTTGACGCGGTTCTTAGAGTCCTCCCATTCATCATTCCTTGACTAGCGGTTGACCGATTTCAGTTGTAAAATATGTGTGTATAACACGGTAACTGCTTAAATTTTATTTTATTTTTTGCGGTGTTCTTGTTATTTTTTGTAATTTGATTTACTTGGAATAATATTTTGTGCAGAGTAAGGTGTGTTTACAATAATGAAATGCTTGAGAAAAGATTAATCAGGCTAATGTATAACTATTTAATTATCTGAAGATTTTAGGGGGCAAACGAGAAGTGGTTGATTGCAAAAATAAATTTCTGTTTTGCACAAGAATTCGCTCCGATTTTCCTTAAATCAGTCAGAAGCCCATTTATAGAACTTGTGGCCATAAACTTCTTGGCAAAGAGATGGAGCAAAATTCTCAATTTTCAATCCTAACGAGCAAGTGGCATCGGTTTCTAATTAAACCTAATAATTTAAAAATGTGTTGAAAATAAGTCAAGGTGCTCTTCATTGGAATTTTGAATTCGGGCTGCAGAACATCTACTTAATGAATAACTTACTGCTTTAGACTGGAGAACAGATTTCTGTATTCTTTATTTATTATTTGAATAATTGATCAGATTCCTTTCCAAAAAGTTATTTTATTCTTCGCCTATTGATTAACTTGAGTGGTCGTTTTATTGCCTCAATTAATAAATTGCATTTCAGAGTTCGAGAAGGCGGAATGATCTGACATAAAGTTAGTATAGCAGAGATCACTAGAGTTATTTATGTTGAGCTTAGAATGTACTTGTTTTAATTATTTTTCACTATTTTTGCACTTTTTATATCCCAAATCCATTGTAACTTGAAAACATGACGCATTCGTGGGCATGTAAACATTTAGGCAATTTTTACAAGGACGCCCTTATCACTCTGCGCTTTTGACAAGTAATTAACCTCCATCCGTTTTAGGTTAACGACGTCCTTTCCTGCTTTTTCCACCTTATACTCCCTGTTAAGTGGATTTACGTAAGCCCTAGAATGGTCACAAAAACAGTTATGCCTGGGAGACCTTAAAAAGCGACCTTTCGGTCTCTTTTAATTGATTTTACTACTCAGTAAAGTTCTGGCTCTTTTATTCAACTATTATCAGAAGTCAGGGAGGAGGAATAAGCAATTGTGTTATTTTTGTCTCTTGGGCATAATTTATCTGAGAAGTGAGTGTGCTATCAGGACTGGGTGAGTAATTTGTAGATTATACTGATTAAGCAAGCCCTTCAATTGTTTGCTAGCAACTACTCTGACAATGTTAGTCATTAAATGGCACTCTTATTCAATGCCATTTTGGGTTTTCGAAAAACTTTGATTTCTTTAAAGTAGAACCTAAATTAAGATAAGAAAAATGCATTCTATTGAGATCCTTAAATTTGCCATTAGCGATGCGAGCATTGTTGCCATTTTCAAGTATTAGAACATATGAAATATGAAAGTAGAGCAGTAACTGAATGGCTGAAGTATCAAATAATCGTAAGCTGATCCATTTCTCAAAGTATTGAGTTGTCCCTTTTCTCGAAAGCTACTCAATACACTCTCTAGCACTTAAATGTTCCAAGTCTGTATTTCACGTGTTAATAATCTGAAAAATTTTCCAACCTCATGATTGTATTATTTATTTTTCAATACTTTAGGTAGATGAGTGCTACTTTTATTCATAAGCGTTGCATGCATGTAACCCATGAGTTAGCGCAGATTATTAGCTCTGGTAACCTTACGGATTTTAGCTGTCTTATCTCTGTAAGTTGCATAATATCATAAAAAGTCATTTTGCCTTCTCAGTCATTAGAAGAAATAACGAGGTGACAAGACTGATTCCTTGTGATTTAAAAATGGGTCATTGAAAACTGAATATCGCACACTAATTTCCTGTGATCCAATGACAAACTCCAAGGCATGAATTTTGGAACGCAAGCTTCCTATTCAGTAAATGTTGTGAAAATCGATTCCAAAATTAACGAAAGCCTGATAGTTTGATGCTTTGAAATCTGATTCTCCTCCTCCTTCCATTCATCAATTATTGGGTTTGCTACTGAATGTTTCCTGCAATTAAGAACGGCACATTTTGTATATCTGTATTTGGAATATGAATAATTAACGACATATAATAATCGTTAAAATGGTTTCAAAATATAACCATGTTTAAAAAATCTTTTAGCTTTTATACTCTGCAAGATTTATATAGTTTTAGCTAACAGTGAGAGAATGTAGTTAATTTTCGTTCAAATTTATCCTTATATCCCTCTAAAACTGGAAATGTTCGGAAATTTTTTCAGTAAATATAAAATTTTATCAATTTCATTTAGACTTTAAAGATGATTTTTGCTCTAATTTACAGGTGAAGTTAGGTGAAATTTGGTCTCTCTCTTTAGTGTTTTAACTTTTCGGGGTCATAGTAATGGAAAAGTTATTATGCCTCACCTGCTTACTCGTTTCGAGCTCCGGTTGAAAGGTGGCCGAATGCAATAAGTAACAAATAAGTTGCAATTTTTAACTCCTTAGACTCCTGCTTACAGCTATAAGAGAAATGGCAACAAAAGTATCTGTCCTAAAAATATCCGCCACCAACTGATTAACTGTAGGATATAGTTTTTTTGTTCCAGCGATGCTCAGTACATAGGGACTGAAATTTTGGTCTTACTGTCGTTTCCTCCCAACATCTCTCCTAGGTAAGTCGAAAGCCCTCCAATTCTCTTGGGTAAAATGTCAGTTAAACTTGATTTATGTAGCAGTTAGGTAAACTGGAGACGTTATGATGGAGAACACGAATTCCACTACTCCTTATCCAGTCGTTAACCCTTCCCATCACTAAATTCACGCATAGAATTTTCAGTCTCATAACCTCCTACCATGATGCTTAATAGCTGAGCTATCATTTATTGATCGTATAGATCATTTGATTACTGCGAGTTTTTATACTTGCCATAAAAAGCTTGGGAGGAAATCAAAAATTATTGCATGGCAATCTTATTTTATCTAGCGCATGCATGTGTCCTAAGTCTTGCAAATTAAAAGAAAGCAAGATCAGTTGCCAAGGTAAAAACAAATTTCTGAGTCCCTATTGTGCATAGAATATATGACATCTAAATTTGGGTTTTCGATGCTCTCCTAATTTTTTCTTTGTGTATTTGTTTCCAAAATGGTAGATTCAACTTGAAACACAAATAATACTCTGTATGATTAATTGTTTGCAGGTAAAGTTGATATTGAGAGGCATTAGTGCATCGATCACTACAAACACAAAGTTGATCCAGTATGTTTTTGTTGCATGAAAAGAGGAACGGTAAACCTGTCACTCAATTTTTCATGTGCAGAGTAATATTATGGCATGAAAGGATAAGTCTAAAAGAAATTTAGATTGAAATATGACTCAATCTGGTAATTATGGAATTTAGATTAAGGTGGATCCACCTGATTTTCTGATTCTCATTTCTTCTACCTACCCTACAACTCTCTCCCATTCTTAAAATGCGGACACAACGCTTTCTAGAAAACTTTCACCATATTTGCGTTTAAATAATTTCTCATGTGAAAATGCTGTAGAGTAAATGATAAATAAATCATTATTAGTTTATCCTCTGGCGTAGCTGTCAGCGCCCACGTCCGGTAAGGCAGAAGTGACGAGATCATTATTCATCACTTCATGTCGTTACATGTTGTCAGCTAACCAATCTCATCAATTTCGATTAATAGGTGTTTCAGAAAAAAAGTCCCGATTGAGGTCTGATCCAGAATGCATTCTGTCCAATAAAGGACACGAAAAACCCTTATTTAATGTCTCAATGAGAAAAAATCATTATTTAACTGTTAAAATTGCATAGTAAGCCTACTTGAAGTGAAGATTAATCTCATGTTTAAAGTACTGAAAATATGGAGAATTTAAAACTTTGGAATCTTTTAACCCCCTATTAAAAATATGAAAGATATCATTTTCTCATTCTTAAAAGCTATTTTTTCTAATTTATTTATTTTTTACTCTTTATTTACTCTAAATATTTTCAGAACTAAAAAAATTGAGTTTTACAGAATTTCCCCATTGAGCTGCAGACCGTGCGAGAACATTAATTTCATTTTTTAAATGTAGAAATTTGATTTATTTTCACTGTCAATGAGGTCTCAATTAAATATGCTCAAAGTTATTGTTAACAATACTTCAAAAAATAATTTTATTTGCAACAATCAAGCCTAATTGCAAAAGTTTTTTCCCAACACTCCCGTTATAGTCGAAGAGGCAATATGACGGAACCATAAGCGTGATTAGCAACTGTCCTCACCATATGTGTGCACCAATGGGCATCGAACCTGCTACCTTTGTGGCTTCGTAGTCGTGCTCGCTAAACACCAGGATAACTTTTCAATTTATTAACGTTAAAGATTTTGCAAGAGGATCAGCTATTTATCCCATATTTTGGTTTTTTCGTTCGATTTTACTTACAAATATTTCATTAGAAGATATTGAATGAAATTGTAATAAACTATTTAGACGTTTACACTGCCAGGCAGTGTTAACGCCCATCATGGTAACAGACACTTGCCTTTTCGTAGTTACTTGTCGTTTCCATAGACGAGCATTTGTGGGTGGATTAAGGACCGTGAACTTTGCTACGAAATTGTAAATGTTGCATCTCTAACATTAGACATTCGAAATTATTTGATTTGTTCAAACGTAAAGCAGTAGCACTGGATTTGATCGATTCATTTCACCAAAAAAACAAAAATCTACACGTAAGAGTATAAAAAGACAAGTTTCAAATTTACCCCATGCTGTTTATTAATGACTGCTTATTCTTTCTGACATTTTAAACTGATAATGTGTTCGAAATTGGATGCGCACTTATACCTTCATCTTTAAAGTACTGTAATGATAAAGGTCTGGTTTTACGGTTTTTTTAAGACAGGGAGGTGTGGATCCTTCTTATTTGTTGAAGAGTATCTATGAGGTTTATTTGATAAAGAATTTTCTTTTAATACCGATAGAAACCTCCACCCCTCGATATTCATTTTGCTTCCGAATACTGTAGGTTTTGCAATGTATGCTACATTGTGCAGATCTGAACAGTCCCACGAAACCCTTTGAAATCTACAAACAGTGGACATTTGGAGTGATGGAGGAGTTTTTTAAGCAAGGTGACAAGGAGAAGGAACTCGGGATCGAGGTCAGCGCCATGTGTGATCGAGACTCTGTCGTGGTAGACAAAGCTCAAGTGAGTCACTTTTAAGTCGTTATATGCTCTGTTTTCTTAAGCGGAGTCAGGAAACCGAAATAGGGCAATACCTATTTTCGTTTCGAACCGGTTATTTATGTACAGTGAATCGTTAAAATAATGTGGGATTAAGTAAAGGCTTTATGGTGGTATTAATGTAAAATAATAAAATTGTTAAACGAAACTCTAACATATTTGAAACCTGTCGCAGATACCCCCCAACAGAAATTGTATAGAAAGGTATCAATGTACAACAATCCATTCTCAATAGTCTTAAATGTATATCTCAGAGAAAGGATCATGACACATGTTGAAAAATTTTGATATTATTAACATAAGAGTGATTTCTGGCTGGCAAGATAGTAATTTGGGCCATAGATATGCTCTAATATTGATGAATTAAATGATGTTTATTGAATCTGAAAATGAGGCACTTAAACTTATGTCTATTGAAATGCGGCTGTAATTTAGTAGGGATCGGTCAGTTCGATGGTCTCCCAAGCGAATATTTCTCCACTCTTATTGGTTATTAATAAGAATAGACACACCCCATATATCCCCACTCTATCCAGATAGACGTTGTGCATGCCCCATCACCACCTCGGGAATCAGATCCCTTGGAACCAATATTCATAGTTGTGTCAACTACCTGGCCTCTCGCATTCTAACCTTGAATATATTCCCGCCATTAGTCAATCAAATTTTGTTTGTTCCTGACCAGCTCAGTAAATCGGTTATTTTACATCCTAGTGAGCAGTTTAAAATACCTTGCCCCACGAAAATACGGGTGCTTAAAAAACAGAAATTTAAGCTGGAAATAACTGTAGTAACGAATGTGGATATTCATTTTAAATCGCTAATTCTTTTTCTAACTAGGAACGCAAATTGCATAGTTTTATACCTAAATTTATTGTAGTTCATTTATTTCGAGCAAAATATAGCCTTTTACTTGGAACTCTTGACAATTCTGCACAAGATCACTTCCGGTCATTGGTAATAATTACAATTTCGTTAATTTGCTCCAACGGCTCCAATAGTCAAGAAAATTGCTGCAATTTTACTCAACCTTGCTTGAACTTTAGACCATTTTGATAAGTATAAAGATTGCGTTGATAAAATGCTAATTTCTGACCACTTTTCGTTGTAAACTTTGCCAAAATTGAGTACCTTAATATACAATAATATCAATATACTACAATAATAATATCAATTAAATTGGTTTTAATTACTGACTATGAGTGCTTTATTTAAATCCTGATAATAAAATAGCCATTTAAATGTAGTGTATTGGTCACCTAATATAATCAGCCTAAATACCAATGGAATTTTCCTAGAGTATTTTAATTTTTTTATAAAACAGAGGCTGCTATCCTACCTCAGACGTAATTTTCATTTAAACACGCGTTTTTAAAAATGATTCAGAGAGATGCTGAAAGTTTTCCGATAGTGTAAACAGATAAATTGTTAATTTTAAATAATTGTATTGCATAAATGAAGAAGTATTTAAAAGTACCCTATTTTTAACATGGAAATACATTAAGTGAAAAAATAAACTGATTAGGAGTAAGATATGGAGAGTCAGACGTAAGTTGAGAAGTTTTGTTAAGGCTCAATTTTGAATACATGGGTCACTTCCTAGTTTCCTACTGCTCAACTTTCCTCATTTGACTCATAGAATTCTGGGAAAGTTTAGAGGCTGGTAGTACCGTGATTATCTTATGTCAACATTTGTGTAATCAGTTAATTATCCTAATGCGAATGTGAACTGGACCTAAAGATGAGTATCCTTAAATATTACAGTTCTCAGATGGTGAGGGAATCAAAATTAGACTTCTTTCTCAACAGCTCGATTTGCGACTTATATCAACTTGTCACCAACACCTTCAGAGTGATGGAGGAAATAGTTTCGGAGAGTGATAAGTATCCAAGACTACTAGTAAAAAATTTCACTAATTTACATGAACGAGCAGTTTAATAGTCACGCAATTCGCAAAAACAGCTCCAATACTCTTAATCCAAACAAATTTGAGAATGTGTGATTGTGCCACTCTCAACTCATTTTTTCGCTTAAGATTGGTTTCACTTAAATCAACTAGAGCGTTTTAAGTAACCAGTTGTTGCTTTGCCTGGATTGACATGTTAATTATTTGATGTATGTATCAAAAAGTTTTTATTATAAGGGCACCCATATATCATGTAATTTGTCTTTTTAGATTGGCTTCATCGATTTCGTAATTCATCCACTATGGGATACGTGGTGTGATTTGGTTCATCCCGCTGGTGAAAATATTCTGGAAACCCTCGACGCAAATCGTGATTTCATCCTCAACGAATCGCCCTTCAAAGAATTTGAGATGAAGGCTAAAGAAAAAGGAAGCGCCTTAATAACGAACACCCCAAAATGATTCTTCCTTCCAAATTCAACTAATCTTCCACCTCTCACTCCCACACCCCAACGCCCCGCCAAAGCAGATCAGACCCCAGAACTCATTGTAGCTCAATTATTATCGTCATGTGTTGAGAAGTCGCGGTGACCTAGACTAGACCCCTTTTCCCCATTATGTCTACTGAGCCTCATTCTCGGTTATTTGCTCTTTTTCACTCTAATGTAATTTCCTTCCTCTCAATGTCAGCCAGTTCTCCCTTTCAGCATCCTACTTTTTTCCTGAACTGGATTCAATTTTACTCCCCAACCTTCCCATATACAGATGTACACATTTGTGAGATGACGATGGGTCTATGCCTGCAAATGAGTTATTAACATTGGCCTTAATCAAATCCTCCGCATTTTCTACTTCGATGATTTGTGTCTTTTACAGAAGAGGCGTATATGTGTTGTCCATGGCATTTGAAAATATGTAAACAAAAGAAGTAATGGTTATCACTATTAGCTTAACGGCTTTTTTGCGTAAAGAGTAAGGATACATGTCTGAATAAAGCAGTTTTTGAACAGCCAAAGAGACTCCTATCTGAATTTCCATTGGTTTATCTCTGAATTGGAAAGGCACTTTAGTCGAATAGAGATAAACCATCAGTTGCAACTTTTGTAGGCAAATGAAAATTTTAGAATCACGATGGCTTTCATTTCTCAGACACTAGAAGAAGGATAACTGGTTAGTTCTATTAACAGTGGTGAACATGCCGAATCCAGCGTTGAGCAAATAATTTAAGGAATTTCAAACCTAACGCACTAAAGGTCATGAGAAATATTTGAAACCGTATTCTGCACTGGTTTATGTGAACTCAGCTTATTAATGACCGAATAATCTGCAGTACCAAATAGTCCTATCAATTCAGTAGTGTGTAAACGGTGGCCATTATTAAAATTATTGATATTATTAATTTGGATCATAAGTCGCGAAATTGATTTGAATGCCCAAAATGGTGGATACGTTCATGTTGTTTAAGATACTTAAGTGCACAGAGACCCAAAGTTTAATCTTCAGAATCAAAACCCATTGATGCCTATGTGGTGATACATGTTCACTGAGTTCTTAATTGTTTGGAAATTTGACGATGAAATTGGTCACATCTATAAACTTGATGGCCAGTAGCGGCTATTTAATAAGCTGACAATTTTATTCAATCAATTGGGTAATACTATAAGTTTGCAGTAGCACCAACTTAGCAAGAGTGACTGTATATTTCTAATAATTAAGTATTGTTTTATTTTTTATGTTTTTTTACATTCCCATTGAAGTATAATTAATTTTGCCAGTGGAAACAAACAAGAGCAATTGAATAGGCGAATCATTGCTTGTTCATATTAACTCCCATTTCCTGTCAATTTTCTTAACCTAAAGTCATTACAGCCTAGGGCATTGTTTAAAGTTAATTAAATTTCCTCTCCTTTTTGGAGAATTGATTATCATTCGGTTAATTAAATATGTGACATTAAAAGAGTCGTATAGTCAGCATCAATAAATTGTCTTCAACTGTCAATGCTGACTCTAAGTACGACGTCGATTTGACTAAGTGTACTAGTTTTGCGCAATCGCCTACATTTTTGGTCCGCAGTTCTGGTACGAGAAATATTCTCATAAAGTAAAATAATTGAGATCCCTCAACACTTAGGATTGACTGCTTAATCTCTCCTGTAAACGTTAAATGAATCGGATATTTTAAGGAGCGATCGCAAACTCCTGGACGCATCTACTAGTTCGACATACACACATTTGGCATTGTGAAGACAAATATTTAGGCAGATTTGGCGAGACGTTCATTATATATCCCACTGACATATTTAAAAGGCTCGTGATTACAAAATTTCTCTGAAATGCTGTAAGATTTCTCCAACCGACTGGGTTTTAAAACAACAAAACAAGTTGAAGTCGTATAATCGATTAACATTATTAGTCAGCCGGTTAATTAACACCGAACGAACAAATTGATATTGATTTTAAAAGGTGTGTAACTAATCGTCAAGTAAATATTGAACAACTGTATGACAAAATTTGAGTAAAGTAAGACTTTTGATGTACTGACTTTATCTCCAACAACTTTATCGTAAACACAACTTTATTAATTATTGAACCATAGTGTTATTGAATTTCAGTTAAATTAAAATAAAAGAAAATTGTAATTTTTGATATTATTGCATTATAACACGGGATATAATGATATAAATAGTCAAAAACAATTAGTAGGACTTCATTTCCCTTTGAATAATCACTATGACGCCAAGTTGGACATCTACTCCTTTTTTTTGTTTTACGTATGATTATGACAAAAGACCAATGGCTTTCAGTATAAAATTTACAAACAAAAACTAATGTTAAATTTAGACTTGAAATTTGATATAAAAGTTGGTAGGGAAATGTAATTGAGACTTTTGTCGCTTAATAGCCATCATGAGTCCCAATTCTCAAAATTTGGATCTAAAAGCATGTTGACAACAGTTCCGTTAGGTTTTAATTTAAGGTTTCATATTCTTCAGTTTTAACAGGTTTTGTGGAGCAAAATAATGAATATGGTTCAAAGTTACTAGTTCCAAAATATTGGTTTCTGGCGCCATTCCCACCCGAAGAAGTACACACAGCTACAATATATGCCAGGATTAGCAATTTTAATTAGCTTTCATGAAGCATTTGGCGACCAGTTGGGTGTGAGGACAGCGATAATTGTATTCAAGGAATTTACTGACACTTCTGAGCTACATTGTGGTCCACGCCATTATCCTATGACTTAACGTTCTCTGTAAATAATGGCCCAATGCACCTTCCTGTGCTTGACGCCATACAACCAGGGTTTTATGTCCGACGCAGTTATAAACAACTGCATTCTTTCATATTGCTAAATAATCTAATCTTATCGTTTTGGATTCCTGTACTTGGCAAATAAATTAAACTTATTCATTGTGAAATTTTTACTCGTGTTTCCGAAAAAATGTCCCGCAATGGACAATTATTACTTCTTTATCTCATCAATTTGAGAATCTTCAATTTAGACGGAGGATAAATCTAGTTCTTTTAACCTCTCTTGCGTGATTAACATCAATGAATATGTTCATTGGCACAAATCTTAAATCGTTTTCATAACTAGGGTATCGGTGGCAGCAAGACTTAAACATGGCATAAAGGTTGGACATGGATTTGTGCATTTGAACTAAGATCATACTATTATGAAATTATCGCTATTATTATAATTTATTCCAATCGTTATCAATCGGTGCATATTTTGAAAATATTTTGTAACTTCGTAGATTCTGAGATGACGTGAGAGCAGGAAAGGATCTACAACATAGACATTTTTCGAACCCTCCAAACATTTACGACCTTTGGCGTGCATAAAATGAGTGAAATCATGTAAAGTAACGAGATTTTTTTCAAGAATTGTTGGTAGATATAGGTTGATGAAACAATGGGTCATTAATAAAAGGCAAGAACTGGTAAATGTGGCCAAAAGTTGTGAGTAATCGGAAGGAAATTATTTAACAATGGCTGCACCCTAAGAAGTTTTCAAAGTCACTGCTTTTTTAAATAATGTAGATGTTATTAGATAGGAAAATGTCAAGCTATTTAAGAGATCGTAGGGAAATATTTAAATTTAAAAAAATGTACTTTACTTCTTTTTTTCAGATAAGAGCTATTTTTTCTTAAAATATTTTATTCAATCTGCCCCTTTTTGTCAAAATTTATAAAGCAACTGCACGCATCTATTGAAACAACATAGTAATTGACACGAAATGGTTTTTAATGTAATAAATGTTATTAAGATCTAAAAAAGAAATCTATTCAATCTAAACTCTATTTTTAATTAATTTTGTTAATGTTAGAGCAGTTGGTCGCTCAGATCATCAATATGTTCGGTGATTCATTCATACATGAGGTTGAAAGATAATGTTTCCTTGCACGAAAAGCACTCATTTTTCATCACAATTGTTCATATTGTTCTCCTGATCAATTAACTTTAATAAAATTATTTGGAAGGAACATTTTGCATATTTAATTATCGTTTTATTCCTGAGAAATCATCTGAATAATGGACAAAATTTCTGTTCATTAAATTAAAAAATAAGAGTGAAAAATATTTAATTTCATTTAAAGATCCGCTTGTTTTACCATGTGTTTTAGCTTTCTACCTCATGTTTTAATGACCCAAAGATCAAATTCCGAACTTCATCTGTGATTTTTTCTGTGAGATGGTTTTTTGTTATTTATAATTCTTAACTAATTAGACTAAGCGACCAATCGTGTCACCTCGATGAATTTGCTTCTTTTTCCTGCTAAGAGTGCAGCTGGTTTATTCAGGCTAAGGTGGAACAATGCTCTAATTGTCTTTTATTTTAAGAAACCTTCAACAAAGAAAATATACGCAGGTTCTTAATGGCATCCAAAGGAATCTGTTCAAAGAGACATATTCTACATATTCTTAAAAATCTTCAATCCTTGGATAAGTAATTCCCAAGGGACCCAGGGTACTTTGTGTTTGGATTAGCATTTATGGAAATTGCGTACACGTGTATTTACCTGTTGAAAGTACAAAATATATCGTCATTTAGCTCAATCTATTTGGGTTGATTTAACATTATTAATATGAAAAAGGATTATTGAACTATTGAATAAATATCATTATTATTTTTACCTACTACTTAAAGAATTTCACTTAAAGTATTTTTTTCCCACATGGTTTAACAGATATTCCACACCTTAAAAAGACCAATTTTACTGTCTTGGTGCTGAAAAATCAGTCATCAATTTATTCCTCTCTTCTAAAGTTAAAGCATTGAGAAGTGCCTGAATTCGAGTATTTAAGTATGTCAAAAGTGTAGCTATTTTTAGATTTGTTTAATTTTGTTTTAATTGACAAATATTAAAGTCAAATGGGCGTTTCTAGAATATACCATGTGTCATGCTTTAAGGCAGGATATATCAAACCTATCAAACTAATAGGTTTTGAAAATTAGTGGTATATAAACATATATCAGCGGAAGAGGGATGTTACAAACCGCACCCCTATTAGACTAATCACAGCCATGAGATTCGAGTTGCAATAGTGTGATTTAGGCTAACTTTGTTATTCTAACTGGAATTCTATAATAGGAGGGAGAAAGATGTTTTGAACTCATTAACTTAACACAACCTCGATGAGGAGATAAAGGCGATTGTTTTCTATTAGCAAAAATACATAGTAGAGGTTCTAATACACATTCGAGCATTTTGAAAACAGACATTTGACTTCCAATTATGTCCAGAAACGGCGAAGGAAACAGCTCTGTTGGTCTTTTAATAAATAAACAAATTGTCCGACTTCATATGTGACCAATAATCTTCACTTTTTTCCCTTCAAGGATAAAAATATTCAGGACTTTATCCCTTGCAAGACTACCAAAGGTATTACTAAATGCATAGTCGAGAGCTTACAATCTTCCAATGCTAACTCTGGTGTAAAAGCTATAAACCAGCAGTAGGAATTTGAACGATGTGTCAAAATAAGAGCAACTTACAAGTTTCTCTAATAACGTAGTAAAATTTTCAGTTGAATCAGATCCTCAGTTAACTGTGGATGAATTATCTCCGAACCTAGTAGGTGTGAAATTATACTTCAGGAGCGTGGGTAACTCGAATGGGATGGGAATTTGGATGCTGACACTTCACTTCTTCCGATGTTTTGAATTTTATCCTTATCTTTGTACACCAAATTTTCACAAAGGGAGGGAGAAATAGATTGCCTACAACAAATTTAGTGAGAAAAACGATTGTCTTCAAATTAAAAGGCCATTCTATCTCCTAAGCCAGGACGAAGGGCACGTGACATGATTTATTACGAGTTGTCAAAACCGGAGAGAAGTGTCATGACAGAAGCATTTTGTCAACAAACTTAGGATGATTGAACCAGAAGGTAAGATTTAAATATATAACTATAATTAATGGAAAATCCATAGTTCTTCAACATGTCAATGAACGTCGCCCCCCCCTCTCCTACACCACAAGAAATTATGGAATTAAATTTGGAGATTCTACCACGGTCTTCATTTTCGGTACTTTCAGCTTACTTACAAAGGAAACCAATTTTGCAATGCGACTAAAGTCAAAACCCTACAAAAGCTTAGAGAAAGAGCTGCAAATAATGGTGGGAATTATATTATACACTAGCATATGAATAATTTCAAACAAATACCAGTTCAGTTTTATTTGGAAAGAGGCGCAATTTTCAAAGTCGTAGTATAAGTTCAAGTTTATAGCCTTCTACAACCAAAATGTAGGACTATCTTAAGAAGGGCATGTGAAAGAAGATAGTTACAAGTAAATATCTTCCTTGTTGCCGAAGAGCGGTCAAATCTGATTTCTCGCCAACAAATATCTCAAATTGAATAGGCCTAGAAGTAATCAGTTAGGCATATTAAAAGCTCTGTCTTGAGTTCAAAATTTTTGTATCAAGCATAATACTGGCAGATGGGTACATTTAACCAAAAAGGACGCATACTACTAATTATATGAAGTAGTACTCAATTTTGAATAGTCATCACATGATCATCTATTGCATCCTGTTGGAAGAAAAGTGATGAATGAGAAGGAACTGTCTATAAGCGCACCAATAAATTGTCAGAGTAGGGCACTCCGAAGCCTGAGCCATTGATATACTTTGCAAAATTCCAAACGATGCCTGGGAAGGAAACTTTCATAAAGAAATGATAATTAATTCCTTGCTTTTATACCCTTTTTAGCACTTCTTGGTCCTGCTTTTTTAGTCCTTTCACTCCAATTAATGTTAAATCCCCTTCATTCCAGCTTGCCATATCCTCAATGCATGTTGCCATTAATTTTTCATGAAAATTACTCCCTCTGCATTCTCATAAGTATTTGGCATTCTAATATTACTGCCAATAATACTAATACTCAGAATTGTACTAAAAAAGTGAATCAGCAAACTTTTTCAAGGATTAAGAGTGTCTTTATTTTCGTGCCCTTGAGTATACCATGAGATTTTGACTTGGTTATACTTCCCACTTATAATATGATTTCACGAGTTGTAGATAAATGACAAGTGTGAAAGTTGTGCATACTCAAGCGAGATATTTTGCCGCTTAATGGAAATGTAATGCAAAGTACGGTTAGTTAAGAAGACACTTTCCATACGAAATATGCTCTATGAGTTTCGATAGATGAGTAATAAACTTTTGTAATGTTAATACCAAGTACTTAATATTCTTGATCGATGGCTTCTGATTATAATAACCCAACTGTGACCTATTACCTATTCAAATTGATTGTTTTCTAGACCTATTTGATACTAGTTAACGACTAGCAATTCAGAACTCAGAATTCAGATATCAGCTAAGGCTGCCAATGTAAGGGAGGTTCCAAGTAAGCCACCCTTTATGGAATTAAGGAAGTGGTATCAGACTTTTAACCAAGTGTACTCTTTCAGAATATTTTTAATTATTTATTTATTTAACAGTAAAGGACTACCTTGACTGCGCTTCACTTAAAGTAAAGTAAAATAAAAGTAATAATATATTAAAATGAATCCACTGGGCTGTTATTGAAGTGAAATGAAATGTAAAATGAAGGTTTGAAACTATAAAAAAATGATTATTTAGCAAGAACAAATTTGCTGCATATATTTGATTCAGCATTTTTTAAAGATGTTGACTTCATTGGTGAGTTAATAGTGAGACTAATTAAGTTTACAGCTACTTTCAAGATCTCATAAATTGACAGGGGGATAAATAAGCCCCAGGAAAATGTGAATAAGACTTTGCGTGAGCACTCACAAAGTGTCTGATTCGAAAGAAGGATATGGATTTGCAAGGAAGTGGTGTTTTTTTATGGCACGCAGGGAGTCATAATTGTAGGAGAAATATCTCAAGAATAAACATTTATATCGCAAAGAATATCTGCCTTACAGTACATGCAGTAGCTGCATGTTTTTATAAAAAACTGGTGTAACGCGAACTGTATTTTTTCGAAATAAATAACACTTTTCGAGCACTTTTCTAATTTTCAGATTGGCAAATAATATAAGCGAACTAACACCTTTGAGATAAGAATCATAGTTATACACCAATTAAATTGAAGATGTTGATTTACGTAACCCTTTGATGTGTAATAATGAATATCCCTATCTTCAAGCATTTTATATTATTTTAAATTTTAATTTAAATTTAAATTTAACTTAAATTCTACAATGCTATTTAATCATATTTTTGTTACATTGCCCACTGCTCTCTTACTTCCAATAGCGCGATTCGTGAACTTTGAATGGACAATGGTTTTGCTAGAGTTTTCTCTACTTTTCATCGGTGTCTTCCATTCCGGAACCCATTTTCAAGCGCAAAAGAGGGGGACGGATATGCGATGTATTTAATAATTAACGTCGTCCCGATTCTTAATGACTGCTATGAATTCAGTTTTGATAAGCAGGTGAGATATCTAGGTCCAATTGGCTGAAAGGCCAACGCTTTGGTTTTGGTGGTTGTTACTTGAATATCACCATTTGTAAAAGTTTCAAATGGAGTCACTTTCTCTAACATTTACAACCCACGTCTCATATTTTATTCTACAGCTTCGACCTGATAAGCATACTAAATACCAAATGATTGAACCTTATATTTTGAAATGAATCCTTTAAAATAAAGATATTAAACCTGTTATTTTTCATAGAAATGTAAAAATAAACGCTGACTCTTTTTAACTCATTAGAGGTACAGATAAAAGAATCTGACTTGATCAATCTCAATACTAATCGATTAGAAATAGCTCATTCGGTCGTTAACCATTGAGTAGGACTCCAGAGCTCGGATGATAAAGATTGAGATTATTTAGCAAAAAAAGCAGATGACCTAATGAAAGCGAAATGCAGAAATGAAACTGTTATGATGCTCTGATTTTCTACCTTTATCTTCTACTCCATTCATTTCTTATTCCCTCAAATGGTGATTCACTGTTTTAGGAACCTTTTCATAATAAAAGTGATAGGTACTTACATCGCCACTGGTAAAGATCATTTTATTTATATTTACAGATAAGACAAAGAAGGCTTTAGCAAAGATCAATATGGGAAAGATTCGAACACAAAGTAGGTTAAGGGTCATAAAGCTCTACTTGAGTAAGTAGAAGCTGACGAGAACTACAGAGAATGCTAAACCAAATCAATTCGGACGCAAGGAAGTCTTTAGTTTGAAGAGTCATTCTCAAAAGCAATTAAAAATGCCAACTTCTGTCTTTAATGGTGTAAGTCCTAACCCTAACTTAAAATGTAAAGTTCTAGCAATTAGCAAGGACCTCCAGTGTCCATTTTTGGTTAAGTTTTACAAGGAAATTTCACACATTTTATACTATTTTTAATTGTAAAACAGGATTTGTTGCTTAGTCTACCCAAAATAATCGTTTAAAAAGACAGCAATAGATGATTCTGGGAACTGATTAATTAATAATCAAGTGCGCCTAGACACATGAACTAAAGCTCTTTAATCGCCTCCCACAAAATTTTCTCTGATGTAACTACACTTCTACTCATTTTTATTAATATTTGGCCAATGTTGACGTTTAAATAATATCGTATTAATGCATTCCCCGTTTTAAATGCAGCCATCTCTACTATTCAAAAATTATTTGTGTTTTTTATCACAAAACCTATATTTGAGTAGGCTGAATGCCATATTTATAGTTGTCTAAACGACCTCGGTATTCTCGACAAACGCTAATAGTGGTCTCTTTCTCAGCACATTAGATATGCAAAGCAGTAAATTTGCAATTGACTTCATCTGACAGTTTTTGGGTGATGATATGAACTATACCACTTCCAGCTTTTGACTTGTACGTTTTCGGGTAAATATGAATTAACTCCACCTATACCCAACGTAGCCGATATTGTATTTAATGATTAAGCTCCGTGTAAAGTACACACAGACAAAATAAAAGGGTTCTACACCATACGTTCCGTTTCCGCGATATCGTTGAGGTACCTCAGTTCACCTTAACATACTAGGAGATTATGTCATAGAGATTACTAAGGATAAGTCAAGGCTTATTAATGTAGCAGTCCGCCACACTCATTTATTTTTTATATTATTAACAAATATGACCATCATTTTATTCATTAACTCAACTAATAACTAGTGTTTACTCTAATTAAAATAACTTCAATCGCAAAAATAAATCGTAATTAAAGTTGTTACCAGTTGCAAAGCGTAGTAAATACAATTTCAATAATTTCATTTCATTTGATAATAAGGAGACGAAACGATATAGAGAAGGCAAAATAGAGCTTCAGCAATGAAAGAATACCGACGATTTTAAGTATTTTTGTTTTGTTGTATTTGCATTTAAACTTTTTGACACCATATTCAAATTTTAGACCTTGATTAGGGTATTTTGGAGTGCGTTTACTCCCTTAACCTTGAAAGTACATTGTCCAGACTTAGAATCTAATATATGCATTCAGGTGGTTTTTGAAAATGCCGATTTCAAACTAACATTACATATAAGTTGCAAACTATGTCTTTCGCATTTAAAGGTATCCATTGACTGTCGTAAATGACATGGAAAAATTTAAATTTGCATGAAGCTTGCACGCTCATATGTGATTGTTGGAGTAAATTTCCAACAAATGTGAAAATTAATAACGGAAGAACCACTTTGGCTGCATAGTACACTGTATGATATAACTGCTTTGAAGCAAAAGTTCTGCGTTTTTCTGGCAACAAATTAACTGGCTTCAGTAGGGTAACAAATGGTGGTAAATTACATTAAACTAACCATCCACTGCTGGAAATTTGAATTAAACGTTTTGTTTTTCCAACTTGAAATATCTCATTCCAAAGCAAAATTTAATTTTAGATTGCCGAAAGAGAACAGACATTGGTGGTCATTTATATAGGGAAGAAATTGTGGGGTTTGAATTGGAGTCGCACTTGTTCTGCAATGCACCTTTGAATAAGTGAACGTTTTATAAAGGAAAGTCTCTATGCTTTGATCCTGGAATTTTTGAGATCTATAGTGTGTGGTTAATTATGCGAGGACAATTAACCTTTTCTATTAAATAACAGACTATTTCTTTAAATATAATAGATTTTTTAGAGTTTGCTCTAAAGAAGTAGATAACCCGTCTAAACTGCTATTACATTAAAAAAATCTAATAAACTTAAGCAGATTTGAATGATAAGTAACCATAAAACTGTTAATAATTCATTGTCCTGATGCTTAAGACTAGACATGCATGATGCTAGACATGCATAGCGTGGAGTGTGAACAGGAAGGAAGCTTAGTCATTCAACATGACGGATTTAATAAAACAAACGAGAGCTTTTGATTGGCTATTGGCAATGTGCTTTTGCACTCAATCTGAACGCGAAATTGCACGGCCGCACCTTCAAGCCACGCTCTGCACTCTTGAGATGACGTGTCCCATAACGGTATGTTTGCTATTGCAAATGCAGAACCTACTCATTCGTGATTATTAATACTTCTACTCTTCTAAAAGGCAAATAATACCTTAATTCGGGCTGGGAGGATTTTCGTAAAGCAATTATTGTTGGATTCTTCACCAAATTAGTTCTAAGCTTATCCGATAAAAGTCGCCATGCCTTTGCAATATGGTGAGACTCAAAATGCCTCCCCGTCTCACCTCCAAGTAATTAATTTTCCTATTTCGTTTTAAATTCATTTATTCTTTGAAAATTTAGTTATTCAGTCCATTTTATTACCTTTATTCTGGTTTGATTAGAAGTAATCTCAAAACTAACTAGCTCATACTAATTTTTAGCCCCACAAATCACTCCAACCTTTAATGTTGGTCAATCACGAATATATGCTCTCTTTACACCAGATGGTCTATGTCCTACTTCCGATATATTCATATTTTTCACTATCTCACTTTACAGCAATGTCAGAGGTTTACATTTATCACTGCTGTAAATATCCAAAGTCGAGCAAGTTCAATTAGGAGCAGGGAGAAGGGACCAAAAGAAACTCCAAAATGTCACTTCATTTGATTTACATATTCGAATTGAAGTATATGGACTTAATGGGTGGTCCGCTTCTTTAAGCCAAAATTCCAAACTCTTACAATTCATCGCCTGGATTACTGATCAACTTTTTTTCAAAATCTTTGCTGTTAATTTCTAATGATGATTGGTTTTGCCACTTTCGATCATTTCAGCTTTCAAATATAGAAAAAGAAGCCCGATCTTATTTAGTTTAAGTGGGCTTAATTTTTCAGAGATCAATCAATTACAATTACAGTGAATCCTCCCAATGGTAAAGAGAGAATTTTTCCTAATCGTAACAATGACTTTACTGGGTTTGCACATAAACATAATTCTCTTAAACAAAGCAAATAAAATGCTGATTGGGTATGGTAGTACAATTCATTTCATTCAACCCTATTCATATATCATTTGGTAAACTATTACGAGGTTTTTATTAACATTGCAAAGCAAAAAGATGTCGTTTTTATGATAAAGATCGTGCTAGCAAAAGAGGTTTTGAATTAGTGGTGAATCAAAGCTTTACCACACCTTGGCTCCGGAGTAATCATGTTATCAGCATTCTAATTTTTCATTCATAGAATCTTGAATCATTTCTTTTTTCCGCTGCAATGAACTTCAGTGTTGTTCACCTTCCTATGAATTTGTAACCACCATCTCTCCACATATGTCTTGAATCATTCATATACAGGGCAGGAAAGTCTATCGGTTTGTAGAATCTATGCGATTCGACAATGATTTGTTCGCGAGTACCTACCCATTCCATACACATTTGTGTAGAGTCGAGAACACTGATTGTCCAAATAGACTATTCCCTTTACTTAGACCTTGTATTTGTAGTTGATGTCGCAGTAAGCAGGAGAGGGATTTATTTTCAAGATTTTTCACTCTAATAGCATTTGCATTCTTTCTGAACTCTTGCTTCACATTCTCATTAAGAAGCTAAAGTCGGTTCTTTGGATGAGAAACTTTAACTTTTCCAGATTTGGACATATGAAAGTTCAAAAACTGCTTCTGAAATTATTCGCTCTTGCTAAACACAGAAAACCCAATTCCCTAACGGGTTATCCAATTTGTAAAACCTAACTAAATGTAACCGAGAATATCTACTCTCTCCGCACTTACCCATTATAAATATTCCGCACTCTAATTAAATTCTAGTTAGTCGATACTAATCCAATATGCATATATGTAAATGTCAAAACTTTTATTTAATTAGGGAGATATTTCACATTTGTCTGTGCACGAATATCACTGGGACAGAGGTGAGTGTGTGCGTGTGTGTTCTGTTTTATTGATAAGCCTCTTTCGCGTATTTGCCCTCGCTCTCTAATGCCAAGAAAAGTCACGTAGGTTGTTAGTTGCAGTTTCTGTTGCAAAAATACGCCGGTGTGATATACTTCTACACAGGTAATTTCTTCACCATTAGAAAGAATGCTAATTTCCAGTCCACCTCCCTCCCCTTATTCTTCATTTTTAATTTAATTCGCACTCCTGCACAGGTTCTGCATAAAAATAAAAAATTTAAGGATTTTTTAAATAAATAACTACAAATAAACACAGGAGCAGTGAAATTAGTAAATTAGTGATGAGAAGAATGAGTAGATATGGGGAATAGAATAAAACCGCAATATGGAGATGGTCTAATTTTAATAAGTTAATAAAATATGACTTTCAGGGTATTTTTCGAGGTTATGTCCGCAGTTGTTGGGACATATTGATTTTGATCGGACCATTGCTACTATTTTCAGTTGGTTAAAAGCATGAACTAGGACGACAAAGGTATAAAAACACGGATTATCAAAACTTTATCAAAAAGTTGCAGTAATCAATTTGCTCACCGACTTTTCAATTTCCTTATAACTCAGCTTGTGTTTCAAACTGTTTCGGCTAGCACATATTGTCAAAAATTTACTTGCTTAATGGGTAAATGGGAGAAGATTGTAAAATAAAGCATCTCCAATAAAAAAACCATTCTCTTCCGTCTAGAGCATGAGTTCCCTAAAGACTGTCGTGCTTGGTGAACATGTTTAGGGCGAAAAAATCCTATCAATCTTTAAAAAACAAGCCAAATTTAATGAGGATCTTATGGGATAATCTAATTAAACATAAAATAATTTGATATATTTTAGACTTAAACTTCAACTTAGATCACCTGGTTGCTTTGTAAAAAAGGTGATGAAACTAGAGCCGAATTTTGAAATGCATTAGAAATGTAATTATTTTCTGGTGAATATCGAAAGCCAGTCGCCAAATAGTCTTCCAAAACAAGTTTCAGACAATCCAAACGCACTTTGGTATCTCGATCGAAAGAGGATAAGGAGGCAGTGAAGTAAGGCAGGTACTACACAAGTAAGCCTTAACTAACTCTCACCAATCCTCTCTGAGGAATCAGCAAGTATATAATCATACCCAAAATTAGATCATCTACCTCAGTAGTATCGAGGAAACAGAGTATATGAAGGGAGTAGCGTTGGTTATAGCTTATGGGCCCCTAACACAAACCATAATTAGAGATTTAATACGATGATACGACTACTGATAGCTGGTCGGATGAGAGTACACTCACGACTGCACTTGTTCACAACGCGCTCAGTAGCAAGTTCGCACCTTCCAGACTGCTTAAGTGCGCCTGAACTTTCGCTAAATGTGGTAATGAGTCAGCGTTTTCCCGCTAATTTCTATTGTACAAATACATTTTTGTGCATTTTTATAATCAAATCGAAAAAATAAAAATAAAAAATAGATGTTCCTTAGGAAAAATTTCTACTAAGAGGAAGTACACCATTCCTTAGATTCTCTCCAGCTAAAATGTATCTGCAGCGGACTGGCTACCTTAATAAACCTTGACTGTTCTCAGAAACCTCAGTAACAAGTTCTCCTAGTTGGTAAGTCTCCCAGAATAGAAGAAACCGACGTATGGCGTGAATACGTTTATTTAGTACGGCGTACTATACGCAAGTGTGATATGTATGTTGGTGCGCTAGCGCGCTGTGTGTATGACGTGGAAATAAGTCATTATATACACTTTATGATATGATGACCTCATATAACTTGGGTCATCGATTGGTCGGATAATCTAATACTGGAATCGACCAATTGATTGGCCTCGAGGCTTCTGCCTTTGTCATGCTAAAGTTGTGTCCCCACATATCCTACAAACATTAATGCTATAAATAAAATCTAAAACCAATTGTTAATGATTGAGCTTGAAAGCCAAAAATTAAATAAATACCAAAATAATCCGGAAATATATGCACCTTTTATTTTCTAATACACTACTAAACGTTCTCAAATGTGGAAACTAGTTCACTTGCTGAAAATGTTCCCCTCAAATAAGCACTTTTCATTTACAAAAACATTTATTGATTAAATTTGGCTGTGTGAAGAACACTACACTAACATGACTGAACTAGGAGATATTATCGCGCTGGAACACTGATCGCGTAAGGGTGCAAGCACGTTCGCCAGTGCAGAGATTTCTCAGCAAATCGACAATCATTAGTCACCGTAGTGTCAGCATACCAAAAAAACGTACTTAATGACTAAGCTCTGTGCCAATAACACCACATAGGCAATAAACGCATTTTACGACCCACGCTCTCTTTTCTATTTGCTAATTTCGAGATTTAAGAGATTTTGATAGAGTTTAGTAAGGGCAAATCGTACTGTTCTCAGGTATATCGATATTAAGTCAAAATTCATCTCTTGTTTTGTTTCAGTATAAGGAAACATATTGATTTGGATGGTAACAAATCAGAAGAGAAATGTTTTTGTTCGTTAATTTCGTAACTCAATAGGGTATTGAAAATCACCGCAGACAAATGGTACATTTTTTGAGAGAATAGACGTCCTCAAATAACCATTCAAGTTGAATGCTTATTGTGGTTTGTTAGACCTGGAACCATCAAATCTTTCCTTCTTAGACTCCGAAGGAAGAAATAAATTATTTATCTTACTTCACTCCACCAAATTCTCTTTTCATTCTAAACAATTACAACTGAATTATATATCTTCAAAAATAAGCACTTTAAAGCTTGAATTCATTTTATATTTGCTTTATTGTAAAACTCTACAACCCATGCTAATCCAATATAATCTTACGAGTTTTAAACTGGGGTGCGTAGCTAAACACGTGTTAAAGCAAAATGGTACATTAGGTAGAATCGAATATCAGTATATAATGAAGCTGAGAATTTACAGTACTTGAATTCCAAAAGCATTAGATTGACAGACTTTTCTTGTAATTACCATAGTTAATTTGAAGATGTCCTAGCAACCCTGCCTTTCTTAGTGAGTGCAAGACCACGGTACTTCGAGGTTATTAACACTTATATTTGAAATTTAAACATAACTTTTGCCCTTTTGCATCAATAGGCAAATTTCTGTTTCTAGTATACGCATTTTAAACACAGTAGAGCCCAACAAACCTCACTGAAGTTGAACTATACAGCAATCCTTTATTTATGGTTAATTTACATTTACTGGCAAATTGTCAAATTTGAAGGTATTATCAAGTCTAGTTAAGATAAAAGTAGAAAATATTTTTTTAATTTTACAATTCTTCATTTTTTTTATCCCACAGGAAGTTTAATTTCCTGCAGTCGATCTGTTTATTGACATAGCGGAAACATCACAGAAAATGTCATGTTGATCCGAAAGTTTTGAGCAACATCTTGCTGTAATTTACTCTAAATATTAAATTTATTCTCTGAATTTACTTAAATGTGTAGTATTTATCATCTCAGTTATTTCCTGATTAAGCTTAACAGCACATACGTATTTTTAAAGCTATTTATTTACACAAAATTATTTAGTTATTGGCTGATCTACAATAAACAGTGCATTTTTTGGTTAAAATGCAGTCCCCACTGGACTGCAAATGCGACCTTAATGGTTTTAGTTAATCTTTCCAGTTCATATTGCCCCAAAGTTCAAATTTCTTGATCTGGTTCCACCTTGTCACCTAGAGTTCACGTGAGGTGTTGATAATGTTTGCCTACTTAAGCTGTTTTCGAAAAACTAAAATTATACGAATTTTTTTCACCCAGGTATAAAGCTAATTATCAGGAACATATTCACAGAATATTTCTTGTCGTTAACTAATTCACTTTATGTTCAAAATTTAAGCAACAAAAACACAATCTTTTACCTCATAAATTACCAAACCCGTTTAGTCGTGAACAAATGTAGAAAATCTTTATTTTTTAAATGTTATAAGCCTTTGTCTCCAGGCAGGTATGCATAATAATATTATATGGTGGTAATAATTTCTTTTAAAATTGCATGGTTTTTTATTGTTTTCTGACTGGTGTAGTAGAGCAATTAGCTTTTCACATTTTATGAATTTTCACTTAGAAGATTTGATGATTGGCAAGTTAAAAAAGACAATTTATACGTTCAAAATGTGACAGATCCAAAAACGGCAGTTTTCAATCAAAAGTATAAGCCACTTAACTGCATATCCAGTGTTTCCTATTTTTAAACATAAAATCTCCTCATATTATCTGATTAGACGGCTAATAAAGTGCTACGTACCCATTAATTACCAGAATCTTCCTCTATGCTATTAAATTTAGGCAATTCGAAGATAAAATTAGACTACAGCGAATATTGCAGAGCATTTTAAATTGATGATTACTTTTAACCAATTATTCACTTTCTATTTGGAGTACTTGTCATGTCAGAATTCAACGCTGTTAAAATGAAGCACTGGAATAATCATCCCATGGCAAATATGCCGAGGTAGAATGATAAATTGTCCAATTTTATCAATTTGGCAATGAATTTTGAATACTGTGTGAAGTTTATTAACTCATCAGTAGAGAATAAAATTCCTAAAATTAAAATTACGCACAGTACTTTTTCAAACCCTTTTTTATCTAAATTTTTATTGTTGAGAAAAATTAAATTGTTAGATTTCAATGAAATTTTTGAATAAATTCATTGAATTTACTGCTAAGTAAATGTTGATCATGTTAATTCTTAAAGTTTTCCTAAGCGAACAATATTCTCTTCGATTTAATTATATAAATATCAAATTTTTTTGAGGGGAGGGGGAAGGGAGGGGGAAAATCGGACAAAAATTTAAAAAATCTCACATTTTCGTTGTTTCATTAGCTTTGAGCTCCAGAAATTTTGCGGATGAGTATACTTGTTTAAAAAGAATTTATTTTCTCAAAATTTTTAGATTCTTTTACTTATAGTTGTTCGACTGTAATAACTTGTTTTAATTCAGTCGACCTCTTCAATCTTTTGGAGCAACAATTTAGAATAAATTTTAAATTAATCAGTAAATTGAATTTCCTGCGCTATTTCTTCTAAAAGTTTTAGCAATTTGCGGTTTGATACATTTCGAAAATTACCTACTTTATGACAACTTGGAAAAAACAACGACGTGCCTGCTAATGATTAAAAAACCATTTTTCACAATAAAGAGAAGTCCGATATACACTGAATTATCAGCCTCCAGTCTTCCTTAAGTTTGTCGTTTATTAATCATTAATCATTTTCGCTACGGAAGATGTCTTTTTACCAATTATAAGATAAATTGATTATATATGACTTACCTACGACGAAATTCCCAAATTTAGGATAAACTCAGAACATAAGTATCCCATAGAAAACATGAGTATTTATTCCCTAGACGAGCATAAGTAAAGGGGCTAGTTGGCCTTAAGGTTACAAATGATATGTACCTATCCACCCCAAATATGATTTTTAATCTTCGTAACGGTATAAGATTTGTTGATTTATTTGAATTCACCATATACTTAAAAAATTAAGGTCCCCATTGTTAATACGCATGAGTCAAGGCAGAAAGTAAAGTCAGGTCATCATCGAATTGAAAGATATCAATTAATCATTTTTGCATAATGAATAATATCCCAATGGACAAGGACTGCAACATATGAATTTACTCTCCATCCCTCTGGGTGAGTGCCTTCCTTGGTTGGAATAAGCGGTTGGTCGTGTAATTTCAATAAACCTCCATCTAACCGCCCATAGCCAAGTGGATTTTAGTGTAGCAGAATTTATTAAATGCAAACGTGATTAAGTCCAATATTTAATAATGTTATGCGAATGGGTTGTATTGTAATGGGCTACCATTATTTATTCGCGAGCACTCTAGCAAATTAGACAAAGTGGGTATATGAGAGCCCCTCTTAAAAACGCTTTCATAATTTTGTATATTGTTACTTTGCGAAGTTCCGCCTATTTCCATTATAATAGGCTGCTAGCTTAAAAAAGGTCTATTTTAATTTAATTATTGTTTTAATTGTTTAACTGAGTCGAAAAAAATCGGCTGCCTCAGTGTGTATTTTAAACTTTGTTAAGTTTAATGTAATTAACACTAATTTTTTACCTTTCCTTTTCAAGAAACTTGCTTTCCACGAATAGCCTTTCTAGAAATTGAGGTAGATAGAAGATGCTGTGATGACTACTGTGCTTACTATTGGCAACTTATCAATTTTAACTAACGTTTTTATCTCACTACCTCGAAAATATATATTGATATTTTAAGCTGTCGAGCTCTATTTTTGAGACATTACTCTGCAGTTAAACAAAAAATTAACCGTTTTAATTGTGTTAAACAAATGGAATCAGTTAGCGGGAAGTTTGATCAATGATAAAGGGAAAGAGACCCGAAGAATGTTGAATTCAACTCCATTTGATTTTAGGGTTCGGGCGGTACAGTGTTTGCAAAATGGGTAGTTCACATTCCAAAACTACTTCCATGATTCGTCGACTAGATTATAGCGTGTTTGTCCCCACATTCAGAGTTGGCTGTTTTTACGATCAGAAAGAATCGGTCTTGTCACTTCGAATTATTTTCTTCAAATGGTTGAGAAGATAAACTGATTTTGGTTGATATTCTGTCGTTTGAAACTTGGACATAGCAAAAAAGAGATTGCCCAACACTGGAAGTTAATGGAGTTCTATTAGCCGTATTCACTCAAAGTAATTGCCATCACCATGGGGTTTTACCGAATACAAATTAGATGCATTGTTTCACTCCTGTACTAAGTTTTTCTCTTGGTTTTCCCCTAATTGCAGTAGATAAGATTGAAAAGTTTGACATAACTATATTTTTTGCGGTTTTATCTGCCCCAATTCCCATCTTCAAATTCATTACATGAGTATACGAGCCAGCAAAGTAGCTTTATCCTTTGCCTCATCTCTGTTCAATAATGTATTACGCTCTTCAGTATTCCATCTTACCCTACGTCCTTGCGTTGAGTTACCAATTTAACTTGAAGCCAACATTTGAAAACGATCGTCAACATTTCCGATAATGTGCACGGCAATCATCCATTCGTGCTTAAATGAAAATTTGAGGAATGTAAGTAAGCGAACGCAGAAGATCACAAAAATATCATGGCTGTAATGTAAGAATGCAAAACCCGTAACACACAGCTAAAAGATCAATTTAATTCGTGAAGTCAAAATGAGATGTAGGTGTCTCACTTATTCAGCTCCAATTTTGACTATAATTAAGATCATTTAAATTTGATTCTGAATTTGCTTTCCTGTTAGACATTTTTCCAATAGTTTCTGCTTTTAGAAGCAAATATTTCTCATGTGAAATCCCAGGAAGCTACTTTATCTCCACTTTAAAAAACCGACTGAATTATGATTTTGCGTGTACTAACATGAGTAGAACCTAGGACTTCGGAACTGGCTGAGGTTTAATGATCAACTTTGCTGATTGCTCCCAAAAGTGTTTATTTGCTTCAGTGATTTCAATGGTAATATTAGAAACATTTACCGAAAACTGCAATCTTCCGAAAATGTTAAAATGAAACAGGATGAAAAAAGAATCGGCCGTGAAGTTAAGCCATTGCGGAACACCTTTATTCTTGTGGTAAAGTTTCTGTACAAGCAGCCGTTACCGGATAGAGTCCGTTGATGCTTATGGCTTTTTAATATTAAATATTTTTAATTACGAATAAAATGATGAGCACGAAGATTATCTCGCTTTAGAGGTATCCTTAGGTCCCAGTCCATTGCGATATCTTAATGTTCTAATTGATTTTATATCACTTTTTTTGAGATAATGAAAGCACTATTTATGCACACATTTGAAAGCATTTGTTGAACGTTTTCCTCATACCTTTGTGTACAATTATACGGACGTAAATAACTTTATTTATCAAAGCTATTATATCAACCTAATCATCATTTCAGATAATTATTAGCTTAAAATTGTACATTATTATCAATTTTCGCTCGCAATTTCCGATTTTCTTTGTAATATAAGGCACTCAAGGCGGAGAACCTTGAAATTCGGGATATGGGCGATGTATGAAGAAAGGGAATGCGGTTTGTGGGGCTCACATATTAAAACTTATGCTGTCTCTTTCTTCACATGTTGACTTTAATTTTTTCCATCTCTCGGATAATTTTTCTTTGGAAAGGAAATCCTCCAATGCATAGCTCCACAAATATCAAACTTGAGGGTGTATTGGGTTGTTAATTAATGGTCTCGAGATTGGCCATCCATGGCTTTCATTTTGCAGCACAATATTGCGAAACTACTGGGTAAAATTGAGCCGCGTAAATTGTATCCAGCGACAGGATGCAACAACTTTAGCAGAAGTTTGATAAACGAAAGCAGCCAAGAAGTAGTATTTGATACTATCAATACATGGATATTTATAACTAAAACTCTCTGGTGAGTATAAATTGTAATCATCCAAAAAAGGACTTGCGGAACCCTTAGGGTGATAAAGAAGGCAGATTCTGGGCTTTTGTAAGCCTTCACTTATCAAAACGTTTTGATCGAGGGATATTAAGACCCGCTGAAGCATTTTTAAGGCATTAATTTCGTTAAAACTTTTGTGCAATAGTTCAATCTACAATCTCAACTGTGACTAGAGGATGTAGAATTCATGCACATTTCAGAACTTAACAAGATCGAATTACTGAAGTGGAAAGAAATCAATTTTATTAAAGTGAAACATGAGTCATATTTTATTTCTTCTCTGAAATGCCCCCATTCCCCAAAGGAGAATATCAAGACCCTAATTCAATTTGTTCTTTCAATATGAAATGTGATTTATTCACTAATTGGAAAAATTGCACATAGATAATTATGAAAATAGACGCAATATTAGTTCCTGATCATTTCACTCTCCCCTTCAATCAATCCTCTTTATCCAGTGTTTCCTTTCGATTAACTTCATATATCTTAATTGTTCTCGTCTTCATTTAAACAAGGCAGACCTTTCTTAAAGCTTTCAAAAATTAACTAAAGTAAGTTGACGAGTTTTTTTCAAGTTAACGTTTTGTATTTTATCAAGTCTGTATTGAATTGCTTGTCTATGGATAAGTAAAAACTTAAAGTGCTTTCCAACAAAGTGAAGGAATCTTCCCAATTTCACCCAATTCGTCAATTTTATATCTTGGAAAAGATCTGAAGCATAATTTTTGTTTTAGAGTTATTAAAGTTACCAAATTTTCACAAATAAAAAAGTAAAAACAATCGGTTTTGTTATAGTTTTCGACAAATAGAGAAGACTGTGATCTGTCCCTCAATTTCACCATAGATTTATTCAACATTACATATATGTGGACAACTAGAATGCGAAGATTGTGATACTGACCTTAAAACTAATTCCAAAATGAGATAAACCTCAATAGGCTCAGATCTATGCCCTTAATAAGATATTGATCTCTTTAGAGGCCCTATGGCTACTTAGTCATTCTGAGGATCTGAAGTCCAGAGATATGACTGTCCATGCGCATATTGGGAGAAAACTAGGTGAAAAGAGCGCGGGAATAAAGTTTGAAAATGGGGTGGGTGAAATGGAAATTATAAGCCTGACCAGTCCAATTTAAAATAATTTCGGATTTAGGACAACTGCAGCATGTTTCATATTGACCTGTTTGGCCTGATTTAAGTACCTAACTGTGACAATAAGGTCAAATAGACCTGTGAGTTGCCGCATGCGCCCTAGAGTGGCATTAAGGAATTACGCACCGTACCTAGAGAATAGGCACGCACCGAAAGACAAAACGACTAATGTTGCGTATGGCAAGTTTAAATTGCTCTCATGAGTTACGTTAATAAGAATCTACTTTTAATAAACTATTTAGTTCTTAGTCACGCTATATGTATTCCTCGTCAAATTTGTCTTTTCTTGTTGAGTAAGTTCACGTTAAAGTTAGGACCCACGCTCTACCACTAAATCAACACCTCCACCATTCTCCGCACCTGCGCTTCTAGTTGCAAAATTTTAGAAATGAATCTAAGCGTGCACATAAAATCAAACTTTCACTTTGTCCGCAAAGATCATCAAATTTCCAGATCAGTGGTCGTGCTTGAAAGTGCATACCAAAATCCCGTTGACCACATCCCAACCCATTCGAATGTAAAATAATTTGGAAGAAGGTAAAACAAAAAAGCGAGTTTTAGAAAGCCCACTCTCTGATCACCCTACTTATTATTTTATTTAATCAGAAATCGTACTTTAATCCTGTTCCAATTTCCGTTTTGATAGCCCTAGATGGACGTGTAATAAACACTTTCAATTGATTCTCTTTCTATTAGTCGCCTTGTGATGTTAAAGGATCCCTCCACAATTGTAAATTGGTTCAATATGCAAAGAAGTAACCGACTATCTGCTATCGAGATCTTTTGAATGTTGTTCCCGATGCGTTAAATAGCCCAGTTCAAACTAACCTTTAAACAATAACCTCGAGGCTCATACCGCTGTATTGAGAACTTAACCAAAGAATTGCTCTTATAAATTCATTTTGTGAGTTATAACGGTGTAAATAAACACTTACTATCTCTCCCTATAGGTAAGTCTCGTGCGTACGATGCACTAACACTTCTTGTAACCAATAGAGTTTCAATCGTCCTGTATGATTTTCTTAGTGAGACCCGAGGTACCACGACCCCTTGAACTCTATGCGCTCTTTTACTCCATATACAGACGGATAGACAGCATCCCTCCAATGAACTTAAAACATTTTCCCCATGAATCTTGGTGTTTCCACTGTAAATTTTGTTCTGCACAATTTTGTTCTTTGCCCATATTGTTGAATGGTGAAAAATGTGATGACATGAGAAGACAGCTCGTCGGAACTTTCTGAGCATTGAGATTAAATCTCGAACCAGATACTATGGTTTTAAATGGCCTTATCCATCAAATTAGTGCGACAATAGATTTCAGGGGTTTAAAAAATACACGTAAGCTCCTACGTCTAAGTTAGCTTACTCATCTTGCCTTCCCACCATTTTGTAATAAAGTAAAAGAGTGATACCTAACTTAGTTTCAACAAACAACATTTTGTCCCAAGACTACCTCCTCCTCTTCTGAGTACCTGTTTAACCGCCCACAAATTCAAGACTCCTAATGATTTCAATCAAACTCCTGCACTTCTATAAAATTATGAGATATTGCAGGCGATGCTTAACTGATAAAAAGAACAAGATATTTCAGGAAGGAGATACATTTTTGATTTATTAAGTAACTACAAACAAACAAAACATGAGAGAGAATTCATTGCCAAATAGGAAAAAGAGGAGGATTTAGATAAATAAACTGCTAGGGATGATTGCCGAATCGCTAACTGCACAGAGTCACGCCATCTACAATCACGACGTTCACACAATGGTTGAATAAATATATTCGCATATATTCAAAGGTTGATTTTTTCTATGCTGGTGATTTGACACAAAGTGGAGGAGAAAGGAAAACGCAAAGATTAAACAAAAAAGACTTAGCATCACTATTATCACTGAGCTAGGAGGAAACACTCAGCAGGAAAGAATTAGGAGGATGATAGACAGTGGAGAAAATGATGATTCGCTCATTTTATGCTCGAATTTTCGTGTTTTCCGGCTGAATAACGCCACCTGGACCAGGAAGAATACTGTTCCCCATTAAGTCGATATCAACCTGTCGAGCTGCCTGACGACCTTCATTGATGGCGTGAACAACCAAAGACTGACCTCGACGACAATCTGCGTGAAAGGCAAATGCTCCGATGAATTCGAGTTTAGGAATCAAATTAGTGATGCATCAGATTAATTTTTGGACAACAATCTTTTCGTGTATCAGAAAATTCTCTAACCGAGAAATTGCATTTCAACTTTCCATCAAGAGTTAGACAAAGATCATCCCTAGGTTATTCTTTGTAAATATATATATATATATATATATATATATATATATATATAACATGACATAGTAAATTTGATTATAAATTGCCTTATTTTTCTCCCGTGGATGGGATAAAATTGGAGTGACTTCAGATAGCGATTTTATTAGCCTTTCTGCCAATCCATCAACTTTTACATTGTTTATCTATTCCTCGTCTATTATATAACACAGTCACAGTGAAATTTAATCTGCTATGTGATCACTTGCTGGCTTACTAGTTCCAAGACCGAGCTGTACACACTGTTTTTTCCTAATAAAATCAATCTCTCAACTTCTTTCTCTCCTTTGTTTCTGTGAAAGTGGAATTCTTAAAGCTGAAATAAAAAAAATTGTTAGGCTTTATATAACCTACTTCGGTTACTTCTAAACTAGAAATTCTCTTGCAATGTGCCCAAGCGGTCATGTCAATTCGTGCAGGCGATACGAACCCTGACTAGTATTTGAAGAACCATCTTCCAAGAGAGTTTTATTTTTTGGGATTTGGGGGTGGGCACCTCATTTAAAACAGCATAGGTCAAAAGCATACCTCCAGCGGCATAGACACGAGCCAACGACGATGCATACTTGCCAGGGTTTGTCTTGATATTTGAACGTGCATCGGCTTCCAGTTCAAGTTCCTCTAAGATTGTCTTCTCTGGACCCAGGAATCCCATTGCAAGTAGAACCATATCGCACTCCATTGTTTTCTCCGTTTCTGCAATAGATTTAATAAAATAGCGATTAGACAATTAAAAGGACTCAACTGTGGTGATCGAGCTTTCAAAGAGCATTCACATTAATGTGACCTGATATTCTTCGCACAGCCACAAGTGTTCAAACGTAAGTTCTCCCCATAAATTCTACTTCAACAGTATGTAATACAATGAAATACTAATCACGTATTGAACAGATTTCATTGATCTTCTTAAAGTAATAATTACATAATGGATGAAAACGCGTTGGATTAGAGAATAATAAGGGTATCGCCTTAGGAGTTTCAGTTGTCTTTCAGAACCATGCAAGCGTGTTTTACCGATGACGTTTGCAAAGACAAAATTGATAGGCAAACCCATCTCCTAGGGAGAATTCACTTCGATGGCAAATACTTAGAGTTCTGTACAAGTAGATGAAACAAACCAATGTTTTGGCAATCTGCGATTTCGAAACCGCCCTAATCCGTTAATGACTCTTCAAAGTTAGCAGATATAGCATGACAGACGCAAATGACACCCACCAGTCGAAATGAAGGCACTGGCGAGTTAATTTCGAAGCGCTTCGAAGCTCTTATTAGCATTCTTCCCGTTTGGAGAGATCTATTTGGTTCAAGTCTTTGAAACTAAATGGGAGAGCTACCGTCATTAGTAGTCAATGTAGTCTTGTCTTCGTTATCATAACCATAAATCTGGAGGTCTCAAAAACGTAATGCCACTTGGAATAGAGGCAATAATTGAAGACAGCCAATCCACCTTTTCAGTAAGATCTGAAACAACCCTGGATTAATAATATGCTATTTAAATATATTTATGAAAGAACTTGCCAGGTAGCTCAACGAAAGTAGGCATTCCGCCCACTTCCTTGGGATCTTCCCATCGCACTGAGACAATTCGCAAACCAAATAGCTTCTTGGGGTCTTCAGGGGATGGAATGAAGTATTTGGTGAGAGTATTGAAAGCGCGAGGATCGTGACCATAATGCAACTTCACTTCCTCCTGACCATATTCAGTGCGCATGATAATTGGCCACTCTGGCCATGGATTTTTGCGATGCTCACGACTTTCTGGCGGATTTGGTAATATCTCCAGTGTCTCAACACTCTTGGCACCCTGTAGGAAAAGCGAATTAACGAATGTATTAGACATCGATGAATAGTTTATGAGAGTTCCAAACAAAGAGGATTAATAGGTTAACTGCGGACTCCTCATCCTCAATTTACTTTCCAGCTGTATTTTTATGAAGAACATGATTGCTGCATGTTAACTATTTACTAATAAACCGTCTAAATAGTACGCCATTTGAAAATACGTTAGTTAAAGTCAGCTTGTCTGAAATTTGTTATGACAGATCATTTAGATTGACTCACCAGACAAATTCTGGAAGCAACAAACACGAATGTCTTTAGAAAACTCAACACAGTCTCGAGATTCAGAAGCTAAGAGGTTTTAACTTGAAGCGGAGGGCTACAATTGTAACTTTACACTACTCAATGATAAACTTCTTTTACTCGAACGGCTCTTTCCACTTCACATAAAGGTAGGTATCCATTGTCAATCACAAGAGCCCTTTAACTTGCTCTAAGATATGAATTGGCCCATCTACTATCAATGACGTCTTCTCACCAGTTTAACTACATCAAGTTTGATCCACTCAAACAATATTCTTTAATTTACTTCTTATTTTACCCTTTAACGCCGAATTATTTTTTTGAAAAATTTACCCAACCACACCCATGTGTGTCTCACAGCAGACTGATGCCGCCAACATGATTAGTTTTGGTGGTATCAGACAAAGGTTATAGACGTATTGAATATGTTTCAAACGGCAATGGGACTTATTTTGAAAGAGAATCGTACGGTCCTAACGACGGATAAGTCAACGCATCCGCTGTTTGCTGCTCCCAAGAAGGATGACAAGGTAACCTCTGCTAACTGGAATTGGATTTTGTGAGATATGTCAAACTTTTGTAACTAGCTCCAAAAACATCTGCATGACTATCAGGGAAGGTACTTTTTGAAACTAGGAGAATCGTGTAACTTCTTATTTAATTCTACTAATATTACTCGTTTTCGTATGTGCAATTTCTATTTCAGATAGTCATAACATTCGACAATCGTTCAGAGTCGGGCATGATTCCCAGAGACCGTTTATAAACACCCGTCATGGGCAGAATGGCATAATAAAACTCTCAGATTTAAGTTTAACTAATTAGTCAGGTTTAACCAGCGTAGTTGACCATTTTGCTCACTGACTGAGTTCTGATGGATATCAAAATCACGTTCCCTGAGTTTACAGAAGAGCTATCGATTATAGTGAATCAGATCACTGAATAAATTTTCCTTCCAACTCCTAGCAATACTATATCATGCTAATTCAAGTCTTGATATCCCACTTGATTTTCAGATCATTTTAACTTGACTGAAGATAGGTGATGTTTCGATTCATTGATTGAAGATGAGACCACCTAGATAGTAATTGCAGGTGGTTTGCGCACGGCATTATTGTTCGTATGTGCAGAGATTATGCAAATAAGAGAGCAAAAAAATTAACTATAGTATGTTAATTCAAATCCAGAAAATGCCCGATTTCGGTGATATAAATTCGGGGAAGTAAAGAGGAATGCTTGTAATTCGCAGATAGATGCATACTAAGTTATAAACCTGTAAAATCGAAATAATTTCCAATTGAATATACCTTTACTTCTTATACCGGTAGAATAATTACTATTATCTCCCTCAATGCCATTACAGAATAACAGATAGTATTATATTCTGCTTGACAGGTAAAACAGGTATGCAAATACTCTTTCTACATTTTGCAATATGGAATGTGTATTTATTCAGAATGTAAGACTCTTCAACGAAATGTAGAAAATATATCTATATGAAAATATCTTTCAGTGCTAAATCAACGCTTGAGAAGAATTTTAAAACACGGAAAGTGTAAATATAAAGTCGCTCTCCCCAGTTATACTAGAACTTCAACGATGCATATCCGGTTGTCCAATTGGCATGTTGCGTACGATCTTTAAATAAACTTGTCACTACTGTTTGTACTCGACCAGAGGTCAGAAAACCGAAACTCGTCTGTGAACACCAGGTAATTTGAATGCCCGACCGCACTGGCTCGTTCTAGACATCAAAAGATGAAGAATATAAGCTTCACACTCAAGTTTCTATGATACATTACGTTAGACAAATCAAGTTCCGCTAAAACTTATCAGAATTTTTTGGGAAGAGACTTAGTCTCTTAATGAATCAATAATGGGTACAAACGCCAGACATTGTTGAAAATTGCACAATGGGAGCTGTCAACCGAACTGATCTATACCGATCATTTTGCTTTATGCTTTATGATCAAAGTATGCCTTAGATAATTTTCTTCTAAGTAAGGCATTCCCTTGGTAATTATGGGATGAACTAAAAAGCAATGACTGCTCTGTGCTTTAATTAGTTTAGTTTAAGGCATTCAGATGATATATTGACCCCAAGGCATCGCTTTTCATTAAAGAACATGTAGTTTTCGAAGGAGCATTACCGCTTGCATGATAAAACGTAAATTGTATGTCTTTACAAATGAGATATATTCTCCTAAACTCACCATTCGGGTAGCAGTAGCGATACAGTCGGTACCCGTATCGCCACCTCCAATCACAATGACCCGCTTGCCAGATGCCAAAGTGGGAAGGTCAGAGGCTTCCTCTTTGAGACGCATCATTGACTCTCCTGGAGTGATGGCGGTGGGCAGAGGTCTTTTCGACGTGTTCTGCTTACGTTGCCAGCGCTCAAGGAAGCTCAGAGCAAAGTGGATACCCTCCAAGTCACGGCCTGAAAATTTCGAAAGTCAAATTTAAAAAAGTACTTAGCTAGTATCAGCAAACTACCCGTAGTTATAAGAAAAGATGATACGGTCAATCAGTTTATTTGACAAACTTTTACGTAAGTTCTAGGCAAATTTAAATCAAATACCTATAAGACCATTTACTATTTACCGGATCTGTAAACTCTTCTCTTGGTTAATAATGGTTAATACTTTGCTTTACATCCGCATGAGTAATACTAATAGGAGATTTGTGAGGAAGATATTTAGCAATTATTTAGCCATTTATATAGGTATCTGTATATCTCAAGCTTTTGCCTTATTGATGTGGTCAGATGTTGTCTTTCTGACCACATACTACTTATGTTAAACCGTCTCTTCCCCCCCCCCCCCGCCTCTCTCCCTCCCCCTTTCTCTTTCAAGGCTATATATTCCTTTAAACAGAGTTGAATTGTCAATATCGTGAGTTAACATGACACGTCTGTCACTCGATATTTTGAAGTCAAAAACCCAACTGCGTAGGATCTTTAGCAGTACAAAGAAAATATGTGTTCTAAATTTTTCTTAAGGTTCCATGTTTCATGTCATCTCTGAACAATGTCAGTGGATTGAGCGGCATGACGTATACCTATATTTAGAATTAGTCAGCACTGAATTTATCAACGGAAAGAAGTGAAACTTGGTATATTTTTGAATTGATTTACTTACCAGGAATGTTAATATCACGAGGCCAAGTAGAGCCAAGACAAAGCACCACAGCATCAAAATCATCCAGCAACTTTTTAGCAGGAATCACATCGACATTCTCATCCGCTGGGCGACACGATGAATTTGGATCCTGCGCAAGACCATTGCATCCAACCTGCGTATTGCATACAAACTCCACACCATCAGCTTCCATTAACTTGAGTCTACGGTCGAGTACAGCCCGGTCCAGCTTCATGGTTGGAATACCGTATCGAAGAAGACCTCCTGGCAAGTTACGACGTTCCATGACCACTACTTTATGACCAACCTGAGAAAAGAAATTTCGATTATTCTAATAATTATAAAAAGGATAAGGCCTTGGTGTGTAAAAACGCGCATTATAATTGGCAGTTCCTCCAAGCTCGACTTTTTAGGTAGAAAACGATAACGGTTAAATTTTCTCACATTGAAAGATTTAGTTGAAAGTAATAGTGAGACTATTTTATCCGTTTAACATCATTAAGTTAAATTTCTTAAAAGAAATGTGCTGTTTTTTAGGAGTTATCAACACTATAAACAAAGTAACCCGTTCACTAATTATTTTTGTGAATATCTACCTATTTTCTAATATAAAGTGAGGGTAATTAAACAGAAAGTCCATTTAATTGCTTAACCGTAGTTGAGGCCGTAGATATCACACGTATTTTCATCTAACTTGTAGATTAACCTCCGATAAAAAAAGTTAGGCCATGACAACTCGTATGTAAACGGGGCCAAAGTACAAAATTTATGTCACTTGAATTAGTCCAAGCTGTCGAAACATATATATACAGCCGAGTTATATTTGTTTTTTTCAATTTTAGCGACTAGTTCTTATCCTTAAACTCTTCTCTGCAATTTCTGTCACTCCACAAAAATTAAAGTGAAGTGGGCCCTAAATCAAGGCCATATTGAAACAATAAGGAGTTAAAAAATGTTGAATGAACTGACCTTAATGAGCTGAGCAGCACAGGCAAGACCAGCAGGTCCAGATCCAACAATGATGACACGCTTCCCGGTCAGCTTGTTGTTGGGCACTGGTCGAGGTATATTAAGACCTCTCTCCCAGCCCACTTCACCGATTGCGCACTCGATGTTCTTGATAGTTACCGCGGGTTCAATGATTCCCAACACACAAGCGCCCTCACATGGTGCAGGGCAAACGCGGCCCGTGAACTCAGGGAAATTGTTTGTCTGCGCCATTGCCTCATATGCAGCCACCCATTTGTCCTATTAGCAAGAAGCAAAACAGTTTTAAATGAAATGGATTGTCCTTTAAGAAGATAGGTATGGTCAGGGCTCTTATCTCACCTTATGGACTAAATCATTCCAGTTAGGAATAAGATTACCAAGAGGGCATCCAAAATCAGATTGACAGAATGGAACGCCGCAGTCCATACAACGAGCAGATTGAGTCTTTAGAGTTTTACGAACATTGCGATGACAATACACCTCTGACCAGTCATTCAAGCGAACGTCTACGTTACGGTACTTGACCTTTGTACGTGGGTACTTAACGAATCCACGAAGCTTGTCGGGCTTCTCCACAATTACTTCATCGTTCGGAAGAGCGTCCTCGATATCACCACTCCTGATGACATCCTTTGAAGAAAATTAAAAAGTTTAAAATTTGTAACTATATCAACGACTTATAAAATTTAAGTAAGTTGGCAATTCACCCCAACAGCTCTCACGGCAGCTGCTGCTACAGCGTCTTCATCATCAGGAGGAAAAACTTTGTCAGATTGTTTTGACTCTAATATGGTGTTAGTTTCCTTCTTTTCCCCTGCAGCCAATTCTTGCAGTGCCCTGCGGTAGTCGTTCGGGAAGACGAGGACGAAATTTTTTACTTCTGTATCCCAGTGTTTGACAATCTGCAGTGCAATCTAAATGGGAAGTGATAAATGTTAGATTTGTGACCCTTCTCTTAAATTATATATTGAACTTCGGCTATTTCTCCCACATTTGACGCACCCTTCTACCTGCATAATTTCTTGACTATTTACCCAACGAAAGGACAACTTTGTCTTTTTACGTTGAATCAGCCTCCTCTTTATTCTGTTTGCTCGAATGTGTTGGAAATTATTAGTAGAATAACAGTAATGTTTCTACATTATGTATTACCAGTGCCTAAGCTCCAGCCTACTACGTATGATTTCAGAGAATGTGCAATGCTCAGTAAACAATCAGGAAAGTTGCTGTGTTCAAACAATTATCTAAATAAGAATGCCTACTAAGACTTTTAGATTTCGATATTTATGACATAAATTGATGTTAGCATAAATTAGAAGGCACAACTTACTTGGGATCCAGTTTCATCAAAGAATGTCTTAATTGTAGTAGCTAGCCAGCTGGCATACTCATTATCATTATCCATGTCGATTAGGGCGACACTCTGGGTATTACAACGAGCCCTGAGAACATGATCGACGTCGTAAACAAAGGCCAAACCACCAGACATACCAGCGGCAAAGTTTCGACCAGAACGACCAAGAAGAATCACGCGACCTCCGGTCATGTACTCGCAACCGTGATCACCACATCCTGGTCAGAGGAAAAGAATGTATGCATTACTAGTAAATGATAAAGAGAGTGCCACTCTTGTAATCATCATGTAATTAATTTGGTTTAGAGCAGTTGTGTCAAATTTTGCCAACTTCTCAGAATCTAGAATTGATTCTTAAAATAATAAGGCGAAATACTTGTTTAACATTTCGTAACAATAAGACCAAAACCAGATCGAACGTCTGCCATCTGTGGGTTTATGTAGTCAGTATAATTCCAAAGCTCGCAATAGAAAGTGCTTTTCAACAATTACAATGGACAGAGTAGTAGCCTTATAGACCTTATCATGAGAAACTCTATACCTGACACCTGTCAGGTTCAATCGATGTGGTTTAGGAGTTTAATTTCCCACAGACAGACATAACTCTCCCGTTTCATCTAAAAGTATACCTACACTCACATGGATCTTGTCCAAGTGCCTTATATAAAATTGCCTTTGTATTCAAATTCCAATATATGGAAGTAGGTACAGGCCAGCACGTTTCAAACTCATCTCCACTGCCTCTCAACTCTCTCTTAATCACTAGGTTTTCACCTCACAAACGATTATCTACAAGTTCCTTAAAAGCGGTCGGCTTTTCAGATCCTCCTTTTTCATCTCCACTCTAGTGAAAATCAAGACAATAATAAAGAAGGTAAATACATTTGTCAATCCGCTCTATCTCTCCCAATTAGGTTAAGGCAACATAAATAACAAGAACCCAAAAAGCATATTGAACTTGGAAGCGGTCGGCGAAACCACTTTGTAAATTGCGTTAGCTTCAACTCACCTTCAGCCACGACGGTAGCTCCAGAATTTCTTACACAGAATCTTTCAGCAGCCTGACCACGAATGAAGACCCGACCTTCGATAGCACCATAGAGACAGGCATTGCCTACAATGATATGGTCTTCAGAGCGGAATTTATCGGTGAGCAGGCGTCCCGCCGGAACAATAGTCACTTTACCACCCGAGAGACCTTTGGCAACGTAGTCGTTAGCATCACCAGTCAGCATCACATATACTCCTGGTGCCAAGAAAGCACAGAAGGATTGACCTGCATGACCTCGCAGATTGACCTATCAGAAAATAAGGCAGTGAATGAGAAGAAGAAACAAGAACGTGTCCATAGTAAGATGGATAACTATACAGGATGTTCGAAATAACTTCGTCGATCTCATCGGAAAAAAGAAAAAAAGCACTTTGCAGCTACAGAACATAATAGATTTAACAAAATCAACGGAAAAATGCAGTAATGTAAAAGAGCTCTATTCAAATTCAGTTTCTATTACACTCTTTATCCGATATCGGCAACAGCCCCGGGACCTAAAGCAAGATTGGAAGGCCTCATCAAAAGATATGGAGGAATTCGGTCATGAACCCTACAGAGTACTTTATTCCCCACATTAGTGAATATAAGCTACAAGTGAAAGGCGCGTATGGGTAATCGGCACAGACAGGTTGATTACCATAGAATCATTTTGTGTAGACCTCCTTGTTCAAAAGATGTGTGCTACAACAATTAAGAGTTAAGAAGTTGGCTGCGAAATCATATGAAAGTGCCAATGAAGGGTAAGACGAGAATTCGATTAGTCAGAAGGAGCTCCAATGTGCAAAACCAATCAAACTGTTCATTTTGAAGCTTAAATGAGGAAGTATGTTCATAACTCTCTCATTGACTGCCAAATTTGTTGCCCTAATATTTCTTCCATGAGAGAATTCTATTTCTAAAGGGTTGGGTGACTTCCAGCGTTGAAAAACTGTACAATTTCTCAAATTACTCAATAAAGCAATATAATAAATTCACACATACTTCAAGTCTACGAGTCCTCGGCAATCCCTCTTCTTGGAATCTCTTCGAAATCGCATAACTGAGCGAAGAACCAAATGCTCGATCCTCATTGGTAATAGTACCAGAGATACGAACAACTGGCATAACATCCTCATCCTTGCCGTTTGGTCCAACTGGTGTCTCAATGAGACCGATGGCAGCAATGAGGAGACGTCTGTCCCAATGCCTGTCTGGAGGAAGGGAACGAGCCAAACGAAGTGTTTGAGAAGCCTCCATGCAAATAGTACCAAAACCGGCGTGAATGGGAGCCTCAATTAGATCCATAGAGGCCATTGAGTCCCACACGAGGAGACCTGGTGGTCGTTGATCGAAAATGAGGTCCTTGAAGGCTGAAACGGGCATTGCAAGAAGTGGAGAAAGATCCAGAAGAGCTGTCTTTTCATTGGTGTGGTCACTTCGTTGCTAAAAGTGAATAAATTGCTTTCAAACAAAATGGAAAATCAACAATTAGCAACATATTGTGTTCAATAAAACTTATTCCAAGAATTTCAATTTAAACAGCACCAAAGTAATTCATAAGTATTATGATCCAAATTACAGTGAAGGATTCACTCGGTAGTTTACACACAATGGAATGTAAACCGGTACTACTGAGATTGAAAATCCAGCCAGTGAGATCCGTGCATGTGTTTGAAGCAAAATAGCCAACTTTGCACGCTAAGTTAGGTTAACCAGAGGAGGATGGCAGGGTTCCAATTTTCTACCAAAGGAACTACGCCTTAGCCCAAGGCGGTTTTTGAAAACACTGTTATAACTGGAGTTGTTTAATCAACCCGTACCTGAAGTAACCTACCAATTCACCCTTAAAATAGCCTTTGCTTGAATACAGAAATTTTAATAAAGTTACTCTAAGGAGTTCAGTGCGTCCAGTAATATCATTGAGTCTAGTGCAACCCAACTTGGCCAAAATCTGGCGAATATCTTCAGCAAGAAGGAAAAGGTAGTTGATAAGATGTTCGGGATGTCCAGCGAATTTTTTGCGAAGCACTGGATCTTGTGTGCAGATACCCACAGGGCAGGTGTTGAGGTGACATTTTCGCATCATCGTGCAACCCAATGCTATCAGTGGTGCTGTTGACATTGCGAATTCATCGGCTCCAAGGATAGCAGCAATAACCACATCTTGAGCTAGATAAAAGATATGATTTCGAAGTTAGTTGCATCCTCTTTACTGTGTTCAGGCACACATATAATATCCTACTTCAATTAAAGTTAATCTGCTGTTTTATGGATGAACGATAGTAAACACCACAAGGTAAGTTTTCATGTGCTGATGCTAGAATAAAGAAGCTCGTGAGGTAGCATTATTTCACGTCTCGGAGTCGACTTCTCAAACCAATGAGTTCTTAACTTGACCTTAAAGTAGAATATGCATAAAATTGATGCAAACGAACTTTCATAAGCCGAGTTCACATAACAGCTTTTTCCTTTTAGGATTTTTTGTATTAACATAGTAGCAATTCAAATTATTCCAGTGGCCATTGACTGCCTATAATCTTAATGAGTTGTATTAAGCTGTTATACTAATACGGACACCATCATACAGTAAAATGCGTTTGCTGACTAGGTGTTTTTATACTAATTTTACCAAGCCTGAGATAAACATCCCTATAAATACACGGTAGTCAATACACTTCGTTCCGAGTTTGTGAACCTTAGATAAACAACAAGAGGCAGAAGCGAATACTCCCCCTCACATAAGTTTAAAATACCTGTACGAATTTGACCATCAGCCTGAAGCACAACCTTTGATCGAGTATGGTTGTTCACTAGGACCTGGTGCGTCTCAGCAATACCCAGTTCCCACGGTAAACCAGCATTCTTGATACCAGTCCAGGAACTGGCACCTGTTCCACCGTCATGACCCGACACGATAATATGGGCAGCATGAGCCTGTGGGAAGAAAGATGTTGATTAGCGGCTTTGTAATTTTACAGCGCATTCTAACTATTGATATCAATATAAAACAGAATCTATTGGACGGTTTTACAAGAAGAATAATCAACATGATTCGTATCACAACACATCAGGAGTGGGTAGGTCTACTAAGCAGGACGTGAAAAAAAATCTTGATACACACAACAACCATACATATACAAAGAATATGTAAGCATCTAACTAACGACTCAAACTAAACCCAATATAACCTGTTGTTGTCCGTAGGCCTAAAGAAAACATGCAGTTAGCAGAAAAAAAGTGTGAAGAATTATGATAGATAAACAGGAATAATGGAGAAAAGAAGAGGGGTTAATTCAAACCTTTGCAACACCCGAAGCAATAACACCAACGCCGACTTCTGAGACCAGCTTGACACTGACGACTGCCATTGGATTAGCAGCTTTCAAGTCATAGATCAACTGCAAAAAGGGAATATATTAACATATTAGCATCATAATGAATGGTAAATAGCAAACGATTCAAGGAATAGTATGGAGTTACTCTTACCTGGGCGAGATCTTCAATTGAGTAGATATCATGGTGAGGTGGTGGAGAGATGAGACCAACACCAGGAACAGAGTGCCTAAGACGGGCAATCTCAGCGGTAACCTTGAAACCAGGCAACTCACCACCTTCACCAGGCTTGGCGCCCTGAGCCATCTTGATTTGGAGCATATCGGCGTGAGCTAAGTAGGAGCTATTCACACCGAAGCGAGCCGATGCAACTTGTTTGATGGAGGAACTGATGGCAGAATCCATGTAGCGTTCAGGAAGTTCACCTCCCTCTCCTGTGTTTGAACGAGCACCAATTGCGTTCATTGCTCGAGCGATTGTGCTGTGAGTCTCCGCAGAGACTGAACCCAGGCTCATAGCACCTGTGGCAAACTTTTTGACGATTTCACTGGCGGGTTCAACTAGGTCAACAGAAATAGGCTTTTCAGCATAGTTGAACTCTAGCTGACCTCGAAGTGTGCAGTAGCGAGCTTGCTCATCAGCGATATTGGTGAACTGACGGAAAGCGTCAACACTATTTTTACGAGCTGCTACCTACAAAATAAAGAAAGTCATTTATTAAAAACCTGAAATTTTTATTTGCTATATAATGTGACTTCAAAGCATTCAGATTTATGGCGTAAACAATTTTCTCAAATAATTTCAATGCTGTTCTCTGAGTCCTTATGAATTTTTCAATGCGTACTAGTATAACTTTATGAGTGAAAGAGTTTTGATTTGAAGTATATTCCCTGACATTAGGTACACATAAACATGCTTAATATTTAAAAGGATAGTCAATAACATCAAGTATTAAGGATTTTCAAGGTCAACAACTACGATTCAGGAGAAGTTTTCTTGATAGACACTCTTTTGGAATAACAATGATACTAGTAATGGATGACTATATATATATATATGGTCATTAGTTTTTCGTAAATGGATCGAAGTGAACTCTTAGACCCCCTTCATGCTATTTTGATGAAGTTTATAAGAGGGTACATTCGATCTTAATTCTAGCGGACTAACATGCGGAAATTTTAATTCACCTGAAGCTTTGCGATAGCAGTAGGATCATTCATATGGCGTTCACCACCCTTTCTCCAATGATAAAAGCCAGGATTTCTTGCATATAAGCCGACCCCCGGAGCACATTTTTCTACTCCACTCGCAGAATAAGTGCATTCCTGTTGGGGGTCAACCATTGTGCCATTCGCAGTATGAACCAGCCCGAAGGCTCTCGAATGACGCGAGCACATCTCAGAAGCAAGAATAGAAAATCCAGAACCAGAAATTCGTGAAGCCGTGTTAGTGAAGCACATATCCACGACATCTTGTGAGAGGCCCACAGCCTCAAAGATTTGGGCGGCTTTGTAGGACTGCAGTGTGGAGATACCCATCTTGGCCATAACCTTAGAAAATTAATAATATATAATCTACTGAAATAATTTAGGTAGCATGGTGAGTATATGGCAAACCTTCAAAATGCCGTTTTCAACGGCTATCACATAGTTCTTGAAGAAAGCTTCGTCACTGGATTTTGATGGATCAGCACCAGTAGGAGTGAGCATTCCTTCATCACGAAGACGTCTGATCATTTCAAAGACCATATATGGACATATAGCATCAGCACCGAAGCTCAGAAGAGTGCAGAAATGATGTACCTCTCTAGCGTCACCAGATTCTAACACCAAACCGACCTTCATTCTCAACTTTACTTTCAGTAGGTGCTGATGCACAGCACCGACAGCAAGTAGAGAAGGAACTGGTACCATTGATGGACCAACCTTTCTATCTGAGATGATGATTATATTGACACCCTCCTTCACAGCTTGTTCAGCGTCAGAACAGAGCTGTTCTAGAGCTCCTTTGAGTAGGTCGCCTAACTCGTCCTTGGTTGTTTCCGGATGGAGGACAAAAGAGGCCTCCAGAAGACGAGAACGCCAACCGTAGACTTGAGAGCTACTTGGTGGTTCGAAATTAGGGGGTGGTGGATTTTGGAGAGAACGGAAAAGAAGCATATCGGAAAGGGAAAGAATAGGTTGGTGTAACCAAAGACGGTGAGCCTGAATTGGACTTGGCTCCAATACGTTCGCTTCTGGACCAATTGGACAAGCCTATTTTGATGAAACGAAGAGTGAAGATTAAAGCCGGTTTTCAATTAAGAAAACTACTTTTACCCATGTCGGTACCAAAGTATGATCAACTGAATGTAAGGGACTGTGATTGAAGATAGTGGCATAGACGAAGAGAGAACGACGTTCCTAAACTTCGGGACGAATTAACTCGCTTGTCGTATATTTAACATAATTCGTTGTGTATTGATGTCTTTTGGCCTTTTAAGTGTATTTTAGATATTAAAACAAATGAAAACCACACCTACAACCTTTCAAAGTGTTAAGTAATAATACTAGTTAATTGCGTAACTCAGTAGATTACAATCACATAGAGTAACTGCTCGATCCTATATCCATGTAGCTAAGTGTAGATTTATGAAGGAGCTTGAAGCCATAATAAAGCAATTCCATTTAAGCCTATTATTTTGAAAGCCTGTCGTATTGGTAAGATAGATATTTCGGCCTACCTTTGACCAGTTCATAAACAGTTCATATTGTTTATTGCATGGTCGTTACACGGCAAGTTTTTAGACAAACTTAAAATCCTCAATACTTCCAATTCTAAAATATGCTTTATTTATGGTTTAGATGGAAAATCTTCCGGTCTCCACCCAAAGAACACTGGGGAAAAAAATCTATTTAGATTAGCTTACCAGAGACATGACAATTCTTTCACGGAATGGGTCAATCGGCGGATTTGTGACCTGAGCGAAGAGTTGTTTAAAGTATTCATAGACCAGTGGATCGTACTCAGAAAGACATGCAAGAGGTACATCGTTACCCATAGAGCCTAAAGGTTCTTTCCTATAGATTTGTAAGAGAAAAGATAGGCGTGTGGATAAAATGGTGTCAACAAGATTTGGATTAAAGTAAGCTTTTAATCTAATTAAATTCAGGCCTTATGTGAAAGAGCGCCAAAGCATGAGGGGATAAAGGGACGCTTTACGATCTCAGCAATTTTAATCCAGAATGACGTTTTACCCAGCTAGCCTATAAGAGATTTTTCTCGCAAACATTTTTTTTTTCATTTTAGTGATTGTGGTTGTTATAAATTTGGACTTTCTCCTAGCCCTAAATGTTAATATTTATAGAATAACTTCTTAAAGACCATTAGGTTCATATATGATTAAGTAATACACAGGGTCACTGAACTTAATAAAAACAGCCACTTCCACAGATGTGCTTGGCAATTTTTTTTTTGAACTTTGAACTAGTCAATGGAACTAACCATGACCATGAACACGTTTTACCACGTCCAAGTTTGAGGTAAAGTAATTCTTTGCAGAACGATAACGGCACTTATGGCAATCGAATAAAATTCGTATACCGAAACACATCAAAAATATTCCATTAAGTAATTTTAGCGCCTGTTATAAATTCAAACTCTGCCTTATTTTCATTTTTTGGATAATATCTAGTAAAATGGGAAATATAAATGCTAGAAAGACATCATAATCGTGTGATAATTTGAGTGACCTTTACCAACCTAATCTTGATATGGTCATTTTAGTTGCATTTGTATAGGTCCATCCCCCATCCTCAAAACGCTAGCCAACTTGGTCCTACCAAGTAGACTACAACACATTCAAAAAAATGAATTCCTTCTACATTAATGGAATGAATAAAATATTAAAATACATCAAACTAGAAAACAGTTAGTAACCCATGCTGTGGAATCGTTTTACCTTCCTGGAGTTCAATTACACCTCACCTTGCATACATTATCTTATACTAAACCCATTTTAGACCATGTTTAGAATGCTCTTTAACCAATAAAGGTTTGGATCAACAAATCAATATGCACTAATTGAAGAGATTATTGCCGAGAAGAAAATGTACTGACCCGTTCAAAATTCGTTGTCATTTTCCCTGACTAAACTTAACGCTTCAATTACCCCCATGTTTTTGTTCACATTTCACTTCATCACCGGTCGCATTCGTAATTTATTACTCCAAATAGTGGAGCGAAATCTAAATTAAGCAAATAGAAACAGAAGAGGAGAGGGGGAGGGGAGGCGAAGAGAAGGGACAATAAAAGAAGACCAGTTTTAATTTTATTAATTTTATTTAAATGCGGATTTTGTGTTACTTAGATACATTTATACCGAAAAAATCGAAAATCAGTAAAACGTTGTTTTATTTCATTTGCTAACATATATTCCTTTCTTTTGCGCTCAAAAAGTGGGATTGTGTTTATGGGTTCAGGAAATGCACTTCCTTTAGTTTGATCATTCAACTGTGAATCTCAAGTTAAATCCATTTAGAAATTAAAATTGGGAGAAAAATAGATATCCGAGATCAACCAAGCTGTAATGCTAAGCCAGCTGCGCGTGTGTGAAGTTCATATGCAGGTATAATTAACGCTAAAGAACTGTTAAGTAAATTTTTAAAATGTATTTACTTGTCTACCTTGAATTCCTTTCTAGTACAAATTCCATTATGAATACTTCACTGCCAACGACATTTCAATCCGTGATTATTTCTGATGGGTGTACAACGCTAGATTCTACAAACAGACTTCTTCTTAACCTTGAGTTGATAGGTCGATAGCTTTTTGCTTCCATTCCCAATTTCGAGTATCGAATAGCTCAAAATATCTCTTAATAGTTGACAGAAATTTACGAATAAACATTTACAGAGCTACCTCATTTGCTACAAATAATTCCGTCCAACGCGAGAAAAACGATGCAAAAATTGGCAGTTGCAATGAAAGGCTAATCATTTGTAATGATTAAAAATGATAAAAATATAAACTAGATGAGTATTTCATATATATATGGATCAGAACAAAGCCCGTTTTTAAGCTATTTCCAAGTCATGTATCACCACGTTCTTTGTAAACAAGGTATTCAAGATTTCTGAACTCCATCCACCCAGTCTTAGCCTCCATCAATTTCTTCTTACCTTTCACAAATTTAGATCTAATCAAGCATAAAATAACACGAACGCACTAGAGTTCTCCACAAAGATCAAATTACAAGGAAATGTCTGATTGGACTCTGGTCTGCTCAAAAACCCTGTTTCTCTAACAAGAACATGTAATTCCGATCGTGATTTTTATTAATACCATAGGGCATAGGCAAGTGAAGTGCATTTAGTAGGTAAAACACTCTAATATGCAATGTGACCGCAAATTTATTCCTATCTCTTTCTGGCTTAATCTAAAATGTGCATGCCTCAGATCCAATCCATTAAAAATTTGTGGTTAAAAGGGAGGCCTGATGGTTAAGGGATAAGGACTTGGTAATGTAAAAGCATGTCTGTTAGTTTAAAAGAACAGAAAAACTGTAATCAATTAAATTCGTACTAAATTTGTGACCAGAGATTCAAATTAAAGTCTCATTTAACTTGAGCTAGGTGAGTTGAAACAAATTGACGACATTAAGTCTAAATGAATTTTTTTTTCAAGTTTTTATGATCACTTAAATAGCCTTAAAGGGAATGAAAATGGCGTACTGACATTCAGATGAATCACTAAATGGCTGCGGCAGCTGTCTTGATTTTGGACTAAAAATTGTCTGCTGCCAAAAACAGCAAGGTTTTCATGAGAAAAACAGAGCTAATGCCTGAGATGACAATGAAAACAAAAGCTAGATAGAAATCCCTGCTTGATGGACCGAATAATTACATATCACTTTTCCCTCCCTCAGTAAATTTCAATTTGAAAGCTTTGGCCAACTTGACTAAAAGTGTCTGTGAATTAAACCTTTTGATTAAATGAACTAAACTATGTATTTCTGACATTAAATACCTCAATCCTATTAGCCACAAAGGACTGAGTGGCAGTATCTTAATCAGAGAACCTTACAATCCGACCGATGTGTGCTTTATAACCGTTAGAAAATTGTCAAACTATCAAGAACAGAGCCCGTAGAGCCCGTAAGCTTGTTTTGATGACTCATAAAGGGCACACACGAAATGAATTGATCCCCCACCCCTCCTCCACCACAGAAGCAGTTGGAAGAGTCGAAACCACTGGACCATTTCACTTTCCTCATCTTGACTAGTTTTTTTCTATTAATGAATAAAATATTCAGTCTGGAAGAGAGCTAATTCAACTTTCTATCTTTGAAGAATTTGGTTGACCATCTGACGAGGTCCTTTGTATGGAGAAAGGCACTATATTGACGCTAGCATTTAATTAGGCCTGACAAAGTTGTCTAGAAATTCATGTCAACAGCATAATGACTATGGTCAGTATGGAATGTAAAGGTGATGCATTCGCCTTTTCTCTAAGTTGTAGCAAATATTAGCAAACAGAGAAGTGCTTAGAGGAGCTGAATTTCCCTAAGAATTTCTTGAAGACATCTGTTTTAAACGAAATATGGAATAGGTCTTCATTTTAGAGGGATTCGGGTATGATGTATGTAATTACCATAGAGAAGCGAATTAAACAAAATCATCGCCGTTTTGGAATAAAAACAAAGACATACAGACATGGTTCAAGGACACAGGGTGCTTGATTTATCATGACAGTCTATGCCTAATATCACTAATATTCTGTCCTTAGCAGTAAGTTCTGGCAGGAAGAATGAACAAAACTGCTATCTTCATTGCAAATCTCTCACCACTGAAGTCATTTTAACGTTTAAAATATTCCTGACTTATCCTTTATTATCTAACTGGGGCTGAATCAACTTTAAATTTATTAAATATCTATATTTTCTTATTGGCCTAGGTAGCTCGAGATCTTCTGCAGGCACTCCGTAATCGTTAAGTGCCAAATACAATTAACTTACTGGTTAGTAAACATGGGTAACAGAAGCATGTTGATATTTTCTGGAGTGAAACCAAAAAGTGGCAGACGAGGATCATGTACGAGGGAGTCGGCAGTACCGGTGCTGCATCCACCATTGAGCGCACTAAGTTCTGCTGCTGCCTTTTTGGAAAAAGCTTCCACGTCGGCTTGTTCGATCGGTCCACGAGCAGCGTGAAGTTGTTCAAGGTTAACAGCCTAGAGGGGGAAATTACGGAACAACAGTCACAGTGGTTCGAAAAAGTTAGATGATTATTGTACAATTATTTGACGTAGAGTGGATTTAATCATATAAGTAGACATAAAGACAACGGTTCGAAGTCATCAGCACTGAGAATTAAGGAAAGTCAGGAAATTCAGTAGCGTGTTACCGTTACTTTTCAGATATCATCATATTGACCTTCCTACTCAATGCAATTTTAGTGAACGTTATACAATTTTTCTTAGGAGGCTCTTTTACGAGTTCCCGAAAATTAATTTGTAACTTGAATTGCCCACCGCAATCATACTCTTGCGACTATGTTCAAAAAATGCAGAACTTTGACAGGATGCTTAGACGGATAAAGCTTATTTAAACAAAAATTGAAATTTAAAACCATGTTAAACACATCACCCGGTTCCCGATTTGTGTCTAAAACACTCAACTTCATTTTAGGTCATCAAACGCCTTTTATTATTTTATCAACATCTGGTACGTTTTTTTCGGCCTATTTGTGACAATCTTTTGCTAGAAGTAACGCAATTAAGTTTTCAAAAAGGCGTATTTTCAGTGTAAAACAGTATCTCTGAGGTAAGACGTGTGACGATCTGTCTTCTGTTAGATTATATTTGTTAAAGAAAGGATCCATTAGAAAGAGGACAGATTTGTGATATTGATCGAGTTGGTAGTTTTTTGGTTGTGGGATCTAAGATTCTGTTAGAAAACCGAATCAACTATTTCCGGCGAGCCAGAACGAAGTCTAAGTGTGCTGGAACCCGCCATCTGCACAGAACGACTCACCATGCATATTCCAAACATTTATGAACGTGCTCACTAAAGGAAGTAAAAACGGAAACGCTATGTGAGTTATAAATCTTCTCCCTTCAGTCTGAATAAAGGTTGGCGTAGTCTAATCTCGTTGATTACATAAGAATATTACAGTGTAAGGATAGCGTAATCGTAGTTGTGCCTTAACTTTTTAGTACGTTCTAGAACCATTTTTCCTACTCTACTACAGAGAAATATTTAAATTAGAGCTTTATCAGCATAAAAAATTTCGCGGAAATATATGACCAGGCATCATTCCTTTTCAATATATTTGCTCTTCTACCTCCACTGAGTTGGAAATGTTTAAATGGAAAACAGAATAAGTGAATTTAGTATGTGACAACAAACGACACTGTGGATAAGAAAATTGAGCTCATTTACAGGAAAAGAATAGAAAATGGGAGGGAGAAATAAAAGAGAATCGATTCCCATTCAATGCCTCTATTCGCGACGCAGTGCATTGCTATCACCGCATTCAGTAGCATAGAGCACTACTACACAGCATAGAAAGTTAGGTTAAGTTCCGAGCGAGAGAAGTAAAGTAGCTTTTCAACTCACTTAGGGGAGGGGAGGAAAGCCCCCAGTTCACTGTAGACTCTCCCTTTCCCCTCAGTTTAATATGATCCAGGTGTGCACTCAGGTGAGAGCAAGCGCATGAACGCATTTGCCGCCAGTAGCTTTCAGCCCTCTGTTTCCTAATAGGCGCCCTGTCCCAATCTCTATTTGCTTGCCAACCTAGTAGGATTATACCCCTCTTCTCTCTCTTTATCGATTAGAAAGCAGCTGCAGGCGTGGTTGCAGAGTAGGTTAGTGGTCGTCGCAGAAGCAGCATAAGCAAAAAATGTTGGTGTGGTTGCTAATGGTGACAGGAGCATCCACGGACTTTCCCGTCAAACTTACATACTAAGAGAGGGAAGGGGGGAGGTGTATATCTCACTAAAATTCTAATTCTTTTAACCACTTTAACATGCAGATATTACCTGAGGTACTAGATAGATATACGAACTTGCACGTTGCCTTCTCCCCTTTTTTTCTAGCCAATTATATAAGCCGCGGAATTTATGTATGAGAGAAATCATGAGCCATCACGGCTGGAAAAACTAGAAGTCTGTCTTCTCTTACAGGTAGAAAATTAGCTCAACAGCCTTTTTGTTATTTCGAACCTGGTGTTGGGAAGAAGTTATATTCTCGATGAGTAAAAATTCTTGTGGAGAATTGCGAAGAACTTTACTTTACCATAGGAAACTTCATGACTATCCGTGATTAGCAAGATCATTTCAAATAGACAAACGAATATTAGACCTATTATAGCCATTCAACTTCAAGTAAAAATGAAGCAAACTATCAAAGTGCCTCAAAGTATGACTGAAATACTCAAGACCTTAGATAGGGGGCGGAAAGTAGTTTTCAAACGAAGGTTATTAGTGAAGAACTAGCAAGATTCGCTCAGTAAAATGGATTGGCATAAACCATAGATTTCCAAACCATGGAAAACACGAATCAGCTAATGTAAAGTCTGGATAGGTTGTGTAAAATTCGCCGCTTGAGAAACAGGAGTGTTTCGCTAGCAAGTTTAGATGGATGTAAGTCAAGTCTGCGGAAAATACACCAATCTAGCATAAATGAAAATTGCCAAATTACTTAGAATCCCTAAATATTCACGAGAAAGCTAATAAAATTTTGCCAAATTAAATGAGAGAAGCACATTTGAGTAACCCAAACACAGTGTAAGAAATGCACTTGGCATGATTTCAGATTGATGGTATGACTGAAATAGCTATTGATTGCTAGATATCCATGTCCTCTCACCCCATCAGCACGTGAGAATCTACTATGCATAATTGAATACATCTTTCGAGAGTGTTCAAATATTTTTGCATACTTCACTGAGAAGGTGGTGCCAACTATGATAATAAAAACTCCATTAAATAAGAAGGGCGCGTGTTCTCTACCCTATAAATATTTTATTTCTCCTGAGAAAGGAGATGGAATAAATAAGCCATATGACACAAGCAACACATAGAGGCGAAAAATCCGTATTTATTTGTAAAAAGTGTCACTAAAGTACTAGACGCCGTGAGAATTTCATGACGTGCGTAAGCTATATATATACAATATGTTATATAGCATTACCTTAAAATGTTGGGCATAATTAATTGTCTAGTCGATTTTAGCTCTTTAAGATTGAAACAAAATTGCAATTCTGAAATGAACACGCAGGTAAGTGGCGATTAGGTCGTGCCCAATAGGCATGCGTGGCCAGGGAGATCTGCGTAAAGATTATTTCTACCAATGGAGATGATCAAAATAGAAAATGAAATTTCTCCGTTTGGCCAAAATTCCTCTAATATGAATCCAGTTGACAGGATAATAATTCTAATACTATTAAAATTACCATAAAACATTACTAAAATGACAAGTTTCAAACGTTAAATAGTCCATATTACACTACTGATTTTGAATGAGTAATTATCCGACCGATCAGATTCTTAGCACATAAACAAAACATTTTGACCCCATTACTAATAAATAGCACCACAAACAGAAGATAGTACATTCCACCCTCAGTCCTATCCCCCAATTATCCATACTCATAAATTGTTTTAAGCACATTCTACGAATGTGGCCCCCATCTCTACCTAAAACACATATCACGATTTATCTTTAAATACAATTTTATTTTTTGTCATGAATAGTGCCTGCAAGGACATATACTTTTACCTTCTGTCGAAAGTTCGCTTTGAAATTTCATCACCCTAATATTAGATCAGTTCTAAATGTTTCCCTTGTAACTGCCTGTTTACGCACTAACATAAGTGCTTTGATATTCATTCAGCGAGTGAAGCACGCCAAACTGTGTAAAAAAATATCAGTACGGTTTTAAAGGCGATGGGACATCGTGAACCACTTAAAGTAGTCCTAAGCTCTCGATATTAACAAGAGCTCTGAAGAGAAATAGAAATGGCTTAAAACCGGCAATTATCCATTCACAGAGAGCAGTTGATGCGCCGATGAAATGCCTATTGGGTATGCTTTCAATGCAGAGTGGAATTTAAACCATTGCACTAGTCCTTGGATTATCTGAAACTACCAATAAAAGGTAAGACTTTAACAAATGCTACACCACCGCACTCACCAACTCCAGTCAATCACTTCCGCCGCCAATGCTTACTTCTTCACCCAACCTCCTCTCCATACCCTGTTCTTTTATTAAAGAATGGATTAAAATAGAAGGGATAGCCTGAGAAAATTGGGCGATGGATGAACTTGATTACTTGCAACCTGTTTTGTTTATATTTCTTCTTTCTTCACAGATCACAACTTTTCCATAATATCAAAGAGCGCAATATGCTGTCATTGATTTGAAGGCAGCATTAAGTGACAAATTATGAATCCAAATGTTGGGGCCTTCAGCAAAAACACTAATTTGCAGAAAGAGATGTTCACAACCCATTTGATCATCAGGCTTTTAATGTCAGATTTACCATCACATTCGGATTCTGAAATGCCTCCATAATTTACCCACTGATAAGATCACAATTTGTTTCTCCTACCATTACTCAACGCTCAGAAGATGCACAGCACGTTCCAATGTGTCCATAATTTTTAAACAAATTCCGTAAGTAAATTAACACGCAACAAGGTGATTAAAAATTAATGCATTCAAAGGCACACACTGTTTTCCCTCTCTTGCTTTTTAGGACTACACAAAAAAAGTCTCAACGTCTGCTATTTTCCTTTTCCGTCATATTTACAGTTTTAATTTGGGCAAAATGGGGGGAAACCAGCAGGGTAATCTCCATGCCTACGTTTACTGACCAGAATGCAGTGTTGTCAAAACAATGATTGGCATTTGTTTGAATCACTCAAGAAATAGTGGGAGTTGATGTCCAGCATTTATTCGTAGCATCGCGAATGAAAAAAAGGCTAAAGCTAGTCAATTGAAGCGAATAACTACGTTTAATGGAGAAAGCCAAGTTTTAATGAGTATGTTGTACTTTCAACCGTTTCACCAGCCATGTTGTAATATGAAGAAGCGTTGATTGCCAAATTGCTAATGAATAAAATAGGCCCCTAAAACAATACTTTGAAGGAATAAAAATCCTTTGAAAAAATTATTGAGGTCTCGATACTAACTACCACTTTTAAGAAAGTGGTCAATAGGCTGCGAAAACCGCTGAATCGAACACTCCCTCAGAAGTCTAGAGGTTTAACCCTGGAATTTGAACTGTAAAACTTTAGGGCGCACAATTATTCCAGAAATCACATTAAATAAGCCTTGTCCAATGTTGGGTTTGTACTACCACCCGTCTCCACCCCTATATTTTGGACAATTTTACAATTTTCCCTTTTTAAAAAAATGACGCCTTTTCACGATTAAAAATGCAACTTCTTTGCATTTTAGGGTTGAAATGTCAATCAAAGCGTGCTACGACATTATGGTACTATCTAATTTTAGGTGGGGTTCAAATATACTCTATAGGGAAACCTGCTTATCTACCTTAACAAAATTGACACTCTGAAGCAAAACATATAGGATACTTAAAGAGCACACGGAATTCCTTCGATTTTTACCTAATATTATAAGGGGGAGTGTTTGAATCAAACACTGGACTAAATTTCTCAAAACGCTCAAATCGTAACCTTCGAGAGATGTGCATGATTTAAGGGAAAAGATTGATAATTAAATGAAACATACCTTAATGCATTAATTAGACAATCATAAGCTAACTTTTTGCTCAATGAAATATATCATAATGAAAATATTTTGAAAATAGCCCATTTATATAAATCAATATGCGTAGATATTAAATTCCTTGCAGTTAATACGTGGTCTGTCATTAAGACTAAACGCGATAAATAAAACGAACCGTTTAAGAACTCATTTTAACTTCTTCAAAGTCTTCCATAATCTAATTTTTAGCCAAAAAGGATATAATCACTGCTTATTTAACTTGGCAATATATGTAATCAGACATTCTAGGTACCAAACAATAAAACTCAATTTTAAAGGGGCTTTATGACGGATACAGCAAGTTTTAAAGAAAAAGGTAAAAAAACCACGCAAGTTTTCGTATGAGCTTGTCGAATTTAAGATTGCTCCTCAGGGTATGAAATGAAGGAAAAAGTATTACATGAGCCCATTATTACCATTGTAAGATGCAGAAGTGTTAAAAAGGCAATTCATTTCGACTCAGTCGTATCTTGATGGGACTTATAAATGTGTGAACTTAATGATTTTAAATAAACACTGAGTAAAAACTCACTCCTTCTTTAATCCACTCAACGAAGGGAAAACGCCCAGCAATCTCTTCCTTCAGCTGTTCGTCATTGAGCAGCTCTCCAGCCTCAGTGTCCACAATGAGAAGACGACCTGGTTTGAGGCGACCCTTCGCTTTGACACCTACAACGTCTGGTATGTCAACTACACCGACCTCAGAGGACATGTAGATCATTCCATCCGTGGTTGTGTAGTAACGAGCTGGACGAAGACCATTTCTGTCCAGAATGGCACCAATGTAGCGACCGTCAGAGAAGACAATCAAAGCTGAAAAAGTAACATTTTAGCTAAAATAGTAAATTTTTACTAATAAAGTAAGTCATATGAATCTACTTTTTGCAAATGTGAGAAATATTCTTGCTTTACAACTAACTACCTTCCACAACATGTGCTTAATTAAACGAAAGGCTTACAGATCTATCCTTTCTTTACATACATGTATTGAATTATGAATAATTGATCAAACAAGTATCTACGAACACACCAGCAACTGCTTTCCTGAATCACTCCATTTCTGGAATATCTTGTATTTATCCTAATAATTTAAATAAACTAATCTCGTGAAATTAGTCTTTCCTAAATAGAAACGATTATCTCTGCATACAACATCCAACTACATAGAGTAGATAGCAAAATAACAGATGGTGCCTGACGTGGATATCAATAAACAAGTGTCAGCAGATAAAATGGAATGCATGATAACATATTAACGTAAATCATACATGCATTTTAATATTATATTGTAATATATTCAATGGTTTTTATAATAAAGCCATCCCATATAATTATAGGATGCAATGACCTTTCATGTTATACTGCCCGATGCATTACCGTTACAAATAATTAAGAGATTATAAGTAGTATATTATCCTACAACGGGTAACATCTAAATGATTCGAAGGTCAAAACCTTAAGTTACTAAGGTTACTATATAAAGAATACTGGTTCATTTTGTAGTTCAGTGGTCAAAATGCATGGAAGTGGAGTTTATGAGATCAATATTCATCAATGAACATCCAGTAATGTTGGTAATTGACTAAAGTTTTTTGTTCCAGTCGAAAGAGATGCCGAAAAATAGGAATGGCTGTTTAAAAACTATTCCGATAATTAAGTAGTACTGCTGATTCAAATACAAGAGGAACTGTATAGTGGTAATCAAATTTTGTTGTTTAATTGATGTAAAACGGGATATATGTGTACGTATGTTTTTTTGTAGCACATGCCATTTGGACATTTATCTCCGAACTCTTGCTTCTCAGAGTCGATGTTCACCCAACGATATAAATTTCAACAGAAGTAGTAGTCTAAATAATTAATTAGTTGGCATTTTCGCGTCAGTGAGCCAAATGCCTCCCAACTTTCTATATAGAACTCCTATTTGAACTAGCGGAAAAAACTATTTCAAGGCAATTTGATGATGTTGATAATAATAATGACAATAGAACGGTTCAATAGAATAAAATTCCGTTTCAGTAATAATATTAAAGAATGAGGAACAGAAAGGAACTAGGAGGCCAACAATCAGTGACTTTTATCCAACAGTCAAAGCGTATTTTAGGATCTCTAATCACTCTAAGTTTCAACAGACAAAAACTTTCACAAATGTTATCACCTCAGCGTTTAAGTGGCAACAACTACTGAGGAAAAATAGTCATAAGCTAAAGCGGTGATTTCGAGCTAAATTGGCATGTTGAAGAATTGAGATCCGAGCTTACTTATAATAAGTAAACACCGAAATTGTCTGCCTCTTTCAAATTCCGATAGACGTTTTAGATGCCTTCTTTTGCTAAGGACATTAGTTGCACCCGTTTGAACTTCAACAATTTAACTTCAAAACTTGGGTTGTTGACCGTGTGTATTAGTACATTTAAACCCTTAAATGGCATAACTAAACTGTACAGAACAGTAATTTAAAATTAACCTCCGAGGTCTGTAAGCAAGGGAAGGTTGTATACCTTATGAACTAATGTAAAACCCCTGTCTCTATTTGGAACAGAAACTTAGACCTTACTCCCTCCTCCCCCCCCCCCTTCCCCATTCCACATTCATACAAACAGCATTAATTGGGTTCACTTTTGCCAGCCCACCCAAATGACACCATTGTCTGCCTACAATTCTGACTAATTCCAGAAATAAGCGCGTGGGCTCTGGTCTTGTGGTGCCTTAGTGCACATTTGCCAGAGTAGTCAGGAGTGCTACGGCACATTCCCAGAAGTTATGTTTTATGGTGTAGAAAGACTATTTAGGTAGTCTGTGACTTACCAGGACCATCCCACGGTTCAAGCAGACTGGCAGCCCACTTGTAGAAGTTGCGTTTTTGGGATGAGATAGCTTCATTTGCTTGCCAAGCCTCAGGTATCATCGAGATAACAACTTCTGGTAGAGAACGAGTAGAACAATAGCAAAGGAACTCGAGGAGATTGTCAAAGCATCCTGAATCCGACATTCCATTCTCAATGATAGGAAAGAGTTCCTCAAGCCGCTTCCCAAACCGCGTACTCTCCATGAGCGCTTGACGAGCACTGGCGTAATTTACATTGCCCTAAAAATTCATGGATCGATTTATAACGTATTCTGAAGTCCTGAAATCCCAAAAGACACACTTACTCTCAAGGTGTTTATTTCACCATTGTGTGCCATCATCCGCTGAGGATGGGCCCGAGACCATGATGGGAATGTATTCGTAGAGAAACGATTGTGCACAATAGCGAAGTGTGTCTTAAAGTTCGGAGACTGTAAATCCAGATAGTATTCCCAAAGTTGACGGCTTGTAAACATGCCCTGAAGTAAATTGGTACCAGTAATCTACCACATTTATCACTTTAATGCTCTGATAGAAATTCGTACTTACTTTATAGACCACAGTCCTGGCAGAAAGACTGCAGATATAAGCAATATCATCTTTCTCAAACTTGTGTGAGGCGTATTTACGAAGGAAGAAAACCTGCAATGGAGAGTAGAATAGAGTGTAAATATCTGCACCTCCTGAATAGATGTTTATCATTTCTACCAGGAGGAAAACTTAATAGCGACACGATTTTATGATGAGTAGGAATAAGTGCTTAAAAGCTTTTACTTAATACTCTATTTTTAGTTTCTAGCATCGCTTTTTGTTGCTGTGATATCTACCAACTTACAATCAGTAAAGCAATTTGTGAGTGGCTTTTAACAAACCTTATTACATTTTTAGCCTACCTTGCAGATGAATTTCATATTCACAAAGTCCTCCTCTTTTTCACCATTCACAACAAAGACCTGAACAAAAAAAAAATAGAAAAAAATGGAATTAGGATTTTAAGGAAAACAATGGGTTGATCTTGACTGTTTTAAAATCAAAGGCAATCGAACCTGAAGAGTCACCGGTTCAGCTGAGGCGGCAACAGTGCCGATTTGGGAGTTGTTGACTTCTGCCACACGCCAGAAAAGAACTTCCATTTCACAGTCCCTGGCGAACTGGTTGAAGCGTTTCATCACTTCTTGAATATTGTCTTTGTCATGGACGAAGAACATACCCACTGCAAACTCGCCCAATGGTGGCAGTTTGTGACCAGCTTTCCTAGGAAAGACAATAATTGATGGCAATTGTCCTGCATAGGTAAGCTTAAACCATCCAACCGCTCTACAAACATGTGTTTGTTATATACGTATTCATCTTATAAATGTACGCAGCTCCAGACGCACGTCTTCCTAAAACTGGTTTGTGAAATTTATGCTTAGCAAGGTGGATTTAAATGCGAACGTTCGCTCAGGAAATAACAGCGATTTACTACACAAAACTAGTCCAAACAAAAGTGAATGTTGACTGCCCAGGTGCTCAAGAGAATTTTTCGCATTTCAGTAACGAAATCTTTACATTAATATGAATACCATGCCAACAGATTATTTTATTAAATTTTGTCAAACCAGATACAAATTGTGACTTGTGTATATAGTTAATTGGCGATTTTTAAAGCAATATAGGTATTCATAGTGAAGATAGTAATTAAAACATGCTGTATTGATTGAATCGTTTCAAAATTCACCAAAGTTCGTTTGTTTAACTTGGTATCCTTTTTCATCTACTAACAAAAAATATAAGACTATACATAAAAGTGCAATTTGCCCTGTTGAACTTTTTTTAGTTTATTTATCTACAAAAGGTAATACGTCTTCATTAATCATAAAAGCGGTCACTTCAATGAAAATTTTTCCAAAAGCCTATATTTTAAACGCTAAAGACAAGGATATCTGTGGCATAATAAAGTGCAATGGGCCCTTTAATTGATCAAGATCCAACTGTTAAAGTTCTTGTAATTTTGTGAAATTTTGTAAGTGAATTACAACCAATCAGGGTCAATGAGGAGATCAGAACATGTAAAAGATTCTGAAACTTGGCTAAATTGAAGAAAACTGAAAACGCCATCAGTATGATTTCCTAAATCATGTCTAGAACAAGGTGGAAAGGTATTTTGTTAGGAGGTAGCGCCTAGTAATCTCTCGTAGTGCAGCTCTAAATCGTTTTATAATGCTTCGAATAGTCTGGATTGCGTGATGCTCCCACACCGAAGATATGATAGGATACGCATGACAACCTGAAGAGCTATAGATGTAATCATTTTCCATCTTCAAAGAAATGTAAAAAGATTTATAAAGTAGTTGAGCATTAACATAGACCCATATACAAACTCCCTCAATCCGAAAACCTTCAGTCAATGTAATATTTCATTCATCAATCTTCCTAAAAAACGATTCGCCAATTGGACTTGTCATTCTTAAACATCTCCAAACACGAAGGTCTATTTCTTAACTTTGAAATACCCTATTTCTTTTGCAGAAAGTATATTTGCACTCGTATCTTAATCAAATCAAAAACGTAAAAATGGACTATATTAAAAGTCGTGCCTTACATTTTATAAAACGGTGTGTTAGTGATTTCCATAAATTGAACTCAGAACATTTCCCATCATGTTAAATGCAAGTTTTAAATCGGTAGCGAGGGTCAAGAAGTGAAGGGTTTTATTTTGCCCTGGAATTGTGAAACGTACTTTTCTATTCTAATGTGATCTTAAACAGAGCTTAAATAGCAACATCTGGCCCTAATAACTATCAGCAAATTGAAAATCTTAAAAAAAGACATTCATTAGAGTTCCCAACCCAATAGCGCAAATGCTAATTTGCGTCCATCTATCTCAAAAAGCAAGAAAAGTCATGTATAGAAAATTATTTAACGGCTCCAAACAAAATGACGAATATCTCAAGATGTCAAAACTTACTGGGCAAATTGTTCATAAAGCTCATAGGGAATGCCCGTCATGACACCAGCACCATCACCAGTCTCGTCGTCACAACCGCAGGCACCTCGATGTTCCATACGGTTCAGCATGGTGTTTGCCTGTTCGATAACCTGCAAGCCAAAATGGAACTTGGTTAAATATGCGTTTTATGAAAATGGATTTCTTTAGTTTATAAAATAGCAATGCTCTTCAAAATGTCTTTGTTAAATTTTTTCGGCCTAAAAGATGGTTTCTGAATATTTCAAAGGAGAAAATGGTACTCTTCCTCTGACAGCTCGATCCGTACCATCGAGTTCCAATTTCACGGCCTATGATTTAGCAACTTGAACGACCCAAGAATATATCACAAATGCTGTTTAATACATACAGTAAACGTCCAAGGCCTTTGGAGACTCCTCAGTAAATGGTCGTGATACTGACTGAATAGCTGTGGCAGACAAATTTACATATTGTCTTTGAAATGCAGAAATAGGAATAATCCTAAGATATACTCAAATTAAGTAATGCAACAGCTCTGTTGTCACTTAAAGATTGGAATTAAAGATAATCGAATACACGCTCAATTGTATTCCTAGATTAGGAGAAAATTAAAGTTCAATACCATCTTTTTTCATCCATTTTCGGATGATAAAATTTTTAAACGAGCTTATGGGCCATGAATAAGAATGCTTTTTATTATAGCGACATGTCATTATCGTATATCGACTAAGCTCTATACACGCTCACTTGAATTTCAATTAAAGTACATAAAGGCAAATAGGCATAAAAGTACACTAGCAATAAAATTTTAAACTTAATTTACTAAAAGGGAGTGACTGTAAAGTATTAACGCTAAATATCGCTAACCTCTCATATCTCAGGGCTCCGTTAGTACTGAAATATGATATAAGTAGGATTTCTCATTATGATTTACTATTAACCTTGTCCAGCCCTTCTCTGATCTGCGACTTTCAGCTAATCAAATGCAACTGAATATAAATTAATGCTGTTCCTCTACAGACAATAAAACCCATAAGGCAAAAGAATGGGAGTGAATAAATTACTAAATTGTTAAATTACGCGCGTCCCAACAGGGGAAGGCTGTGTCTATATGACTAAGCAGAAGCGATTGCCTAGTCAGGGTGTCTGCCACGTGCAATTTATTGTCAGAAAGAATGGACGCTCAGATTAGAGAAAACAAATCTTTCTTTAACAGTTATTACTGGACACTCAAAATAAAGCACAGTAATTTAAAATCAACTTAAAATAATTAGGTTCCATATTAAACAAGAGAATAATTCAAGCGACTTTAAATAGCAGATCAAGCTTACCATAGTGGATCTTTCACCATGCACGTTGGCAACAAAACCCACACCACAAGCATCGTGCTCGACACGAGAGTCGAAAAGTCCGTTCTTATAATGAGTAAATTTTTTGGGCATGTCAGAAGAGCAAAAACCGATACGATATCACTAGTAAACTAGAGCGTGGAAAAATGTGCGTTGGTAACTGTTAGCGCTTTCATATGGTGTCTGTTAGCCTTGACTGATTGTTGATTGGCTAATACGCGCTATCCCAATGAAGCCGCTGGTTTTCATTGGATTACTATTGATCCAATCATTGGTAGAATTAGCTCCCATAGACCAATAAGAGTGGAGCTCAGGATGATGATAGAATCAGCGTGCTTTCCAGCTGCTCCTCTCTGCTAAGAAATCCACAGTATGTGAAAATACAACAAAGTTTTCACCAAAAGTTACTTATCTGCGGTATCCAACATTTTCATTGCCTCACAACAATCAAATTTTTTCTTGTCATTCCAATTATTAGTCTCATGAAGGTTTATGCTGAATTAAACACGCTGTCCAATTCTTTACAGGTGGTTGGGAAATTGGCATTTCGTCATTTTGCTGTTTAACCGCTCCATTCTAATCTCAGAGTCGGCAAATAAAAAGTACTAAACCTGATTTTTTAGTTTTTTTTACTACTACTTGTTTGTTATATACCAACGCCGAATTTTAAACTGACAGTTGTTACTTTTTCTAGGTTACCCTCGAAAATGAAAACTTCACATGGCCGAACGGACTTAAATTGAAATAAATAAGTAAGGCACCTTTCGTAACAATGAGAGGATTTTACTTTGTGTTCTTAGCAAATCAGTATCTCTGTTTTTGTTTGAATCAAACAAAATGCATTTAAGGTGCTGATTTTTACTGCTCTCGCCTATCCTAAATTTCCTGGCGTCTGATATTACAATCTTTTCACCATATGTAATAATTAATTTAATTTCTCTCCCTTTTGAACTCATGGAAATTATATGCATATTTTGGATCAGAGCTGAAATTATCTATGACCTTAATTGGCCAATATTTGTGAAAGGGACACTGATTTTCTATCCCGGTCGGGATTGTTTTCGCGAATACATCACATCTCATCAACTGTTAGCAAGAACTATAATTTCGAGTTTCATTACTTGCTTGATTAGTCATCATTATTACGGCAATGGAAAATCGATAATCGAATATTTCGCTCACCTGCTAACTTTAACGCTGGCTCTATGCTGAATTAACTTAATCAAAATGTGTTTTAATAAGTTTTTGAATTGAAACTTAGTAAAGGAGGTAGTTAATTTCAGTATCCAGGTATAAGTGATAGTGACCATCTAATAAGCAAGTAGATTCTAGCTCAGTTAGCTTTAATAGAAAGAATAGTTTCAATAGTTTTTTGGCAGCCTGCATTCTTAATTCATATTTGTACTAAATTTTAACAAATAGTTTCTCTAAAATCACACACCCAGAAGGGATTGAGTTTAAAAAAGGTCATTTCAGTACTCTGGTGGATAATCCTCCCATAGAGTTGTAATAGATGTCAGTGAGGCCACGTTCTGGAGCATTAACTTGAGGAATTTAAATCCAAGTGCCTGTAAAATAATTTTTATGAAGTCAGCCAAAAGTTTATATCGACAGTACATTTTAATTTTAAACCATATCACTTGGTTTAAAGGTGGATTTAAAAAGTTTGTATTCTGTATTTTGAACGAATGGCACTTTGGAAAGGGATCGTATCATTAATTAAAAGCCAACTTTAGCTATTAATAAAATCAGTTAAAAGGCATTTTTTAAATCAACCTGTTTATGATAGAAGAAGTTTTGCTTGGAAACGCAAAGCTCGTAAGATTGGGCGAAGACATCTATTCAATTTTCAAGTCAAATGCAGTTAATTAGTACAAAGTAATGATTAATTATTATACACATTGGTTTTGGATTATTGCATAAATTGTCGTAAACTTCACATTCGAAAATTTAAGTAGAATCTGCCTTTATAAAAGGAATGTGTCCTGGAGTCCTACTCGCAAGGACCTCGACTTTAATCACTTCTCATTTTGACAAGAATTGAACATTATAATAAGTCATCCGCTTCTACAGGCATGCAGTAAAAAGAATCGATCTAACCATCTTGGCCTTCGTAGAAGAGTGGCTGACCACAGTATATCGTTTAATAATTGCACGCACTGTTCATATTTCGCTAATTAATCAAACGAAGTAACTAATATAGCCTAGCCAGTCTATTTATATCCGTTTTATACTCTCATACTTAATTAAAAATTCTATTAGTTGATATGCGGCTCTCATATTTCTTATTTAACCCTTTAATGCCCTTAGGACCCTACGATCTTCTTTCAAAATAAGCTCCATTGGTACTAGGCTCGTAACAAATGTGCTTTTGGTGTTTGAAACGTGTTCAATACGTCTATAGCCTTCGCCTGATACCACCAAAACTCACCACCTCGGCATCAGTCTGTTGTGAGACATGCTTCAGTGCGGTTGGGTGCATTATTAAAAAATAACTCGGGCATTGAAGGGTTAAGAATTTTATTCCTCCTCCATAGTTCTTAATATATATCGTCTGTCAGACAATATTTAATATGTTTTTCTAACCCTCCTAAGCTAAGTTCCCATAATCGCAATCGATCGTCCAAAGCCTCTCCTTTCCCAATGGAGATATTTTAATCGATTTCTCCACGACTATTTTACATAAAATTCGACATCTTCAAGAAAATTATAATTATACTCTGCTTATTCTTAACAGAATTAATTTCTTCAGCACTTTTCAGCAGAATAATTAACCAAGGGCAATTATTTTCCCATAAAGATACTATCTTTGGATTAGGTCATCCATGAGCTAAATTTCCTCGTTCTAAATATTGCTTGAATGAATGTATTTGATCTAAGAGAAAATTTTATTCTTCTTCTTCTAAATATTTTAAATAATTTAAAATTCTTTTAGAGCTTATGATGGCATTGAGACTTTTACTGCTTTAACTCGGTTGGGAGAATTGGTGAATTGTGCTCTCAGTTTTATGGGTTTCTCCTCAGTTCATCGAAAAATTCTGTTTGAGGAAGCGGAGTTTTCCTATCGACATCATTTGTATCAAGTTATTTTTAAATTCACTATTTTTTAGGGAACAACTGAACCTTATCTCATTGCATGCTCTAAAATGGGCTTGGAGTGCATCAATAGCAAATAACCCAGCTTGAAGTATTTTATTCAACAGTTAATTCAAATTCCTTTTGTAGATTACTTTACTGGCTTATTCTATTCTAGATAACAAGCAGGAATATTGGTTGATTCTTGTCAACAACCTGTGTGTTCAAACACAGATTTTATGCTTGAGCGACTTCAAGCGCTTTCAAGACAGTCATTGCCAATACCTAGTATGATGAGGTTGATGTTTTACAATGTAGCCAGACTATGGAGGCCTTGATAATATATTAAGTATATATGGAATTGATGAAGTTTAGGTTCTTATTCAGTTGTTATTAATTAAACTTTTCATTAGCTGGGTGGTGCATTTTGGACCTCGAACGTATATATGGCCAAGCTGGAACTGAATCTTATTTTTAGTGACCTTTCAGCTTCATATCATTCTTTCAGCTGCGATATCAGTTTTGGGAATTTATTCTGAAGCCCGCTATCAGTGAGAATATCTAATCTTAGGTATCAGGAGGCGGTCCTGGAGCCTCCATTGGAAAAAAAGTACTATCAGTTAAACATCCTTTAACAACTTTATAAAATTAGCTTGTCCGTTGCCCATTGAAAGATCTCAGCTATGCTTTATTCACTCTTCAATCTGTGCTTATTGCGTCTGTATTCTTACATTTTTTCTTTTGGTTTATATAACTACTTCATTTTAAAAAATTAACAGATTTGGAGCAATTTTCCGCTTTATCTCCGAAACACTTTGATAAATGGATGATTACTAATTGCTTCTTTCGGAATTACTTTTACTTTATTTGATCCCCTTTATAAACAGAATGCAGGTGAGTTCAACTGTGCTTGATTATATCTAACTTTGCTTCACTGACCATTTGCGGAGAATTCCTTTGCGTTGGGTAGTTTTACTGATCTTGTGAACTTGCAAAATCGAGTGTATTTCTGAGATATCTGATACTTAGTCTGCGTGGAACTTTCGGCTCATAAATATTTTGGGATATCATTTTGGCCCTAGTTCAGTTGCCCGTTTAACTGGTAAGTTTGAAACCTCCACGATTATCTTCCTTTTTGCGAAACTTTTAGGAACACCCAAATACTCCATATGCTAATTATGTAAATCCAAGTTTAAAAAAACTTCAGAGCCTTTATCTCCTTTCAGAAACATAATTCAAATAAAGAATTTGTTGCGGATGATCAGTATTCACAAGGATACTATGCATATCATGCAGGGATTACTAAGAGGTTCTATTGCTTCGCAAGATCGAAGTTATTGAAAACTTCGCAACGGGTGCAGATGGTAAAGCCGTTGAGTGATTTGACAACAGACTTTATTAATCAGAAAATCCGGCTTCATTTCCATAATCCTTTACCTGTTTTATACTAAATCACATGCTCCACGTAATCAGAAACATTAATTTAACTATAAGCCGTCCGTAAACTCGATTTATTTCAAATATCAAAAGCGCGTAAGGACACTTCTGGCTGAGCCAAATATTTACATAGGCAGCTTTTAGGATTTATTTTCCATGACATGTTTACATATTCGGGTAGTTTATACCAATTAACCAATCATATCGGTCTGTTTCGATCTAATTCTAAACCACCCAAGTCCGACGTTAAAAATAGGTTGTAATGAGGTAGCTAATAGGACAGGTTAATGCAAAAGGGGATAAATTTAAAGTTTTGCCAGATTTCAGAAAGACCACTTCCCTCTCATGAAGGCAGTTGAAAAGTATTTTCCTTTCAAAAGATCTGCTAGTTTTTATAAGAAGAATACGTATTTCTTTAAAAATAATTATCTCCCACTGAACCAGTTAACCCATGTGCATGTTGATTCCTATCGGGGTCAACAAACCGCTGCTAATTTTCATCGACTTATTGATTTTTCTACCAGTCTCGACTATTAATTCCTGGATATGCATTAAGTGAACGTGACGAGTTCTCACAGTATTGAAGTGATGAAACACGGATAGCTTGCCTTTGAGAGAGTAAATCTATGTCCTCTGAAGTTTAAGTACCAAAAGGTTGAGCATTTTTACTGTAATTACTAGTTAAGAGCATGCCATGACTAAATTTAAAAGAAAATCACTGACTAAAACCATCCGGTTTCAAGCTTTATTTCTAATATTCTATTCTCAGTTCCTGTGTAGTGAGATTGCGCCATTTCCGTAATCACTTTTGCCGAAATTTCTAGATGTGGAGCAATATGTTTAAGTTAAATCTGAGCTGAAACTCATGCAAATGCCTCAAAGTGTCAAAATTTCTTGAGTTCTGTCACATGTGGCGAGGTTAGATGGCATTTAAACTCTCAACTGACCCTTGTCAAAATCCCAAGTTGCTTTCAGTCTGAAATTTTATAGTCAATTATTATAGCATACACAGGTTTAGGTTACAAATTTCTCTCTTAAATAGTCTAATAAAGGATAAGTACTAATCAATGATTAGTTAACAAGATCAAAGCGTAGAGATATGTTCTTGAAAATCAGCAGAAAATTAAAATCCTATATATATCGTAAAAATTTCCACATCAGTATTACTGCTCTTTTGGTTAACGGACTGAAGCGATATCGACTGAGCTAAACAACGGTTAAAGTTTTCCAGAGGCGAAAATTCAGTAGCATAGGTGGTGGTTCTATTTCCATACATATATCCTAAAAGAAAGTACAAATCAGTATAATTAGCACAACTAATGTTGTTCTATTAGCAGCAAGTCTAACGCTGGTCGGTGCATTCGCACTCCAAATTTAACTCCACTTGAGCTTGGTACGAGGACTATTTGGTTCACAGCTTGTTTATCTATCTACTACACTACTCATCGACGAAAAATTATTGGAGAATTATTGTTTCATTGCTCTGAAGAATAAGGCTTGTCCAGAAAATGTCCAATTACTCTGAAGTTATTCCCATTTTGGACCTACTTTCCAAAACCCTGAATTACAAAGATAAAATTGTGGCAATGATCACTAACTTCCAGGAAAGTATTGATTTAGCTTAAATTGTTAATGGGAGAGTAATCTTAAAACTCTCAAGGAAACCAAATTAATTTTTACTTTCCAAAACCCTGAATTACAAAGATAAAATTGTGGCAATGATCACTAACTTCCAGGAAAGTATTGATTTAGCTTAAATTGTTAATGGGAGAGTAATCTTAAAACTCTCAAGGAAACCAAATTAATTTTTACTTTGAGTGGGTGCAATTTTTGGAGCTCTGCTGTCTTATAATGCCTAGCCATCGCATCTCTGCTACGTTAAAACCATAATGTGCGGTATATCACTTATGATCATTTTACCTTCACAACCATTAGATAGAAAATGAACTGAAGCAGCATAATCAGATCCTATTGATTGACAAATCCGGCCACTAAGCTCTGAACATGGTATGCGAACATTTGCTGTAATCTAGGGAACGAATCATGAAATTTCAATTTTAGAATGCGAACCATCTATTTAGTAAATAATGCATAACTCGAAACCAAAAGTAAGATCCTTTAATATCTTGGCGTTGCATTCAGCACTTTCCTGAACCCCACTATATTTATCGAATTTCCTATAATCACAACTGCATTTTTCGCTAATTGCCCAGGTAATAATAGTACCAGCAAAAGTAAATATTTTAAGATAATTGATCAAATTTAAAAAGCATTGAACAGATGAGGTTAAATAGAAGACATTAATAAAACTTAAACAGGCTTTTTAGCGCATTTGGAATCAAGCCAAAAAAACCACCACCACCACTGTGTAGTTCACAGAGCCTTATTTTGCCTCAGTTACAGTAGACTAAGTATAAAATCTAAACACATTAGGGCCTAATCAAGCCAAAGCTTCCGTGTCTCAAAGCTAGTTTGTCATTCAATCTGGCAATAGGAGTCCGGATGTCATAGATTTCAATAAGTCTTCACTCATTATCCATAAAATATTTCACACTTTGCGTAATAAATAGAATTCACTGCATGATGCATCGAAAACCGGATATTTGGATGTGACCCCTAGATTTCTTAATGGGTTCTTATCATCGATGTTTTAGTCTTACCGATTGAGTTGATTATGTTGAGCAACAGTTTGTCTTGATGCTTTTATTTTCACTGACAGCCGAGAGCAAATAAGCGATAATATCTAAATTGATTGTACCATTTTACTAAGTGCAAGATGGATATGACAGTTGTGTGCTATGAAATATTCTCTTCCAGACTTTGGAAATTGGGCCCTTTTGTACAATCTTTACAGCTGAAAATTAATTATTGCTGACCTAGAGATAGATGAACCTGTGAAAAATCCATCTAAAGATCAATTACTTATTGCAGAAACTTGATTTTGAAAGCCTTTTATCACTCACACCACCACGATCTTAATGACCTACCGATAAACAAAACGCCTACTTGAATCTTCAACCTATTTTAGAGCATCGAATGATGGAAAAATGCGAAAGTTATCATATTCGAAATCCCTCTTTCTGAATACGGTTGGGGTTCTAAAGTGCTGCAACTTATTAGTACAGCTCAACAGTGTCCTTTCTAAGTTCCAATAGGACCCTAGTGTAGTTGCACCTATTGATTTATTAATTTCCTTGGTCTTCGTGGTTATTTTTACTCAGGTCATAACAAAAATGTGCCTAGGTTTACACTGTAAGACAAGTTAATATTGGGATAAAGGGTGGAAGGACATTTAGAAGAAATGAAAGAAAGCGAAAAGAGAAAGTAGAATTTCAGAATATCACAGGGTATCGACGAATTCCGTTACTGCCGAATAAGGGATGAATATAGGTCCCTAGCCATACCCCGATGTTCAAATTCTAGTTACCAGCTTCCTTGACTCCTGGGTATGTTGATCTCCGCGACCTACAGAGCATAATATACAGTTAACATAATCTGAGTGGTCATTGAAGCGATATGTAGAAACACATGTGATGGGATATGGACGATAATACTTCACGAATGTACACTCACATAACTTGAAGTAAGTAAATTGCTTTTCCATTTTCTTCACCTCGATAGTGTTCTACCGAAGATGGCAATGTGAATCCGACTTTGCTTAACCCTTCTCAGCATTATGCGTTGATTTCGAAAGTTCAACTTTCAATTATGATAACTCTCAGCTAAACAAGGAAGTTAGAAGATAAGGCCAAGACTGAAACCAACGCGTGCAACTTCATTTACCCAGACTTTCTAAGGAGAATTGCCTGATTAATGAAAGTTATTTAAATTTGTGGGGAATGGATAGGGAGGCAGTAGTTATATGTATACATATGAGATCATATTAGCACATATAAAGTTTTATTAAAGATCAAAGATGCTAGGTGTATTTAAATATGATCAAGTTCAAGCGAATAGATTAAAATGAATGGGTGAAATAATAGGGAGGAATGTAATGAATCAAAGAATACGTTATAAGAGTGTTCTGTTCATATGCATGTAGGCAAGTAGGCAAGGAAGTGGCATTATGTCAATGTACCAACTGGGTAAGCACTTTACCAGATTGGAATTAAATTATTGCGTAAAGGCACAGATTTATGGGTTGAATGACATCAGATTCACGATAAGTACGACAACGTGATTATTAGGCTCAATTAGGCTTAGGTGGAGTAACTAAACAATAGGATCACAATCAGTCTCGATAAGAAAACTCATGTGGTTTGCTCAAATGCATGTAAACAAGTCTTCAGAGCTCAGGTCACAATAGGTCACTTAAAAATAAAGGAATTCCAAAAAGCGCTTAAATCTTCACAATGATTATATATTCAATTATTACGCAAAATTTTGCCCTTGGATATCGATAAAATCAACCTTTTTGAGAGAATAATATATCTTGGTCAAATTGATCACTGGTCGTTTTTATGAGAAACTCACATACTAAGAAACCTCTTACTGATCTGAATTAGCTTCTAACTTGACAAGAAAGTGAATATTTGAATTTTCAAATGAACATTAAAGTATTTTGAATAGTGACAATGTATTTGTCATTTAATTGATGGTTCGCATTCAAAGTTAAGGAATCATTTAGCCATAAACTGTTTACTAGTAAAGCTCTGACTTATTGGTCAACTGCCTTAAATTTAGGAAAGTTTGGCGCAGTTCGACTGTCTAGAAGATATGATGAGAGATGTTTCTCCTTTAATTAGATAGCCCTCTATAACTCTGCATGCAGTTCGCCAAATGTGTAGTACTTATTAACTGTAAATAGAAGAATAGTCAACAATAACATTACCATTATGCTATACAATTGATTCATATTAAGCGAAAGTGTCAAAAGGCGGAAAACACAGTAAACGTCATATTAGGACAAAGTGGAATACAACGAAGTAAATATTTGAATTCTGAATTCCGACAGTATTCACTTTACTAAATGGCTGGAGTTCATCTCAAAGTCTTTAACTATTCATTTGTTAGAAATAGCTCGTTTCTATGGTATCCCGAGTTAATTATTTGCTTGAGTTAATTGAACTATGGAATATGCCATCCAATTGAAGTGGTATATATTTTCTGTATCATCTTATCTTTTGGCGCATAACTAACGCCCCTTTTATTTCCGTTTAATTTATTTAGTTGGGAGTATGTTTCGCTTATGTTTTCAATGTTTATGAAATGCTGCTAATGCACTTCTGTTGTGCCGAAACTGTTTTATCCCAAAAGTGACCTCTTGGCCTTAGTGTAAACGCAAACTGCACAGTATATGAAAATTATATATTGTTATGCAACCTCATTTATTTGGGAGATAATTCAAGAAGGTGTGTCTAGAAAAATGATTCATTAAGATGTGTTTAGTGATGCAAATTTTCCAATGGATTACTGCTTCAGATATTCTCAATTTTTTCACAAGATAGAAAACTTTTATGAAATAAAAGTTATGAAATATTATCTTCATACTTCACTAAATTAATATGGTCACCTTTACATGTTCATAATAACAATTACTTCACATTTGTGGGCTAAATCCATATAGGCTAAAAAACAACAGAAAAGCCTCTCCATTCAAAGTTTTGACAAGAGGCGAAATTCCTAATAGGTTACTTCTACGGATAACAGTTGCTAACCAACAACAGGAGATCAAAAAAGATGCCATCAAAAGCATTCCATCGTGGAAATCAAGGTGCGCAGGTGCATATTTTAACGCGGTTGTTGTCTCAATGTGGATACATGAGGCAGGCAAGACTGATTTTATTCATGAAAGAGAATTTGTATATAAACCTTAATTTATTCATTAACAAAGTAAATTAGCTTAACAGCTGCCTCCACACTTATATATTACCTTGAATTCCTTTATTTATCCATTCTCTCTATGATCCAAAATTAAATTACTGAATCTCAATTTGCTTTTATGGTGAAATCTGGCATTGAAATAGTCTGTTTGGTGGTTTTTTAGTGGTTCTATTGTCTACACATAGTAAAAATCATAGCTGATTAAAAAATACTAAATTAAAATTTGAAAATTGACAGAGGTGATTAAATAAAATTGATTAATTTCGCAGTAATTTAATTGAGTGAAGAAACTTCCATTTTATTAAAAATGCTTCTTTAAAATGCTAATATATGTACATCAGTAATATATCGAGTTAACTAGTTCCGGAAGAGACAGAATTAATAAAAATTAACTCCACATTATCATTGTAATAAATTTAAATTGTAAATGTAAATGTTTATGCATATATATATATATATAGTAGTATAGTTCAATTTCGTAATTTATCGTTAATAGACATAACAAACAGCTGATTTCCTCTATCTTCTTGCGTTCATACGATATCTGTCAATTTCATGATTATTGGTAAATATAAAATTATATCTAACTACTCGTCTGATGACTGAACGTGAATAAACTTATCAGTATATATATTGGTTGAAAACGTGGAATAATTGCTCCACGAGACATGCATTAAAGTTAATTTTTATAAAAAATTTTAAGGGTATTTCACATAAATAATGAACAAAAGAACGTAAAAAATAGGTACATAATTGCCTGTATAGTTACACAACTCGCTGCATATTTCAAGGACAAATCGTATGCGAATGATTTTTGACGTATTGGAGAGCAGGGTAGGGAACGCTTTTTAAGTGTGATTTCATTTTACCTACTTATTTCGCATAAATGAAGTAGACAAATACATCAGCCACTGAACGTGTTTTGAAATATGTACTATTTTAGAAAATGCCATCAATTTTTAAATAGCATTTATTTTTATGGTTATTGAAACTGTCTAATCTTGGCAAGTAATAATAACTTGTATGGCAGTTTTTCTTATAGTTCAAACTTAAATTTTAGTTGTATTACTATGGATAGTGAGTTAGAACTCCAGAGGTCGCTTAGTGAACCGAACGGTCTTTTTATTTTCTCCCCTGGCACACTTAAAGGTGAGTTTTGTAAATTTCGTTTTCTGACTTTCGATTTTTTTAGAAGTTCCCTACTCAATTACCTCCTCGGCGGCTTCTCTTATTCATCTTCCACCTTGTTTGCCTTTCCCGAACGGAAAATCAATTCGTCATAGTCTCTCTGTCGATCACTTTGGTACCAAATGGCAAGTTCCAAAGTCTATGAAAGTACTCCGGCGCTCTCAGCTTTCACCATCATTAAATAAATCATCTTCGTCATCTTCCTCTTCCAGCGATGATAATGCTTGCCACCAGGACTCTAATGATCTCCATTACTCACGATTTGATGACAGTCCTTCAAGAATAGGTAACTACTTTGTGACTAAATCAATATCTAGCTTATTTTTTGGTGCAATTCTTGTTGTTCCATGAGAAAGCTCATGTAATGAGATATTTCTAATATTAACTTAATTTTTTTGTTATCATCAAAGTTTATTTTAGTTTACATTTGATCTGAAGATCAGATATTCATCATTAATCCATTTATGACATTTATTTGCTCTGCTTAAAGTTGTCTTGCATTGTTTTAGGTTTTTATGTATGTGTTCATTTGATTAGTCGCTTGTGGTTTAGAGTGATCCCCAGTCGTCGTCTCTCACTTCATAAAGCAACTTTCCTGTGGGGCTGCTGCTAATTAGTTTGTTGCCATACTTAATTCTGACTGGCTTCAATGTACAGTTGTTTGGCCTAAATTTTAGTGCTTCGGTTCATGCACATTTTAGACCCGGGGCTGTTGTACATAAATTTAAAATGAGCTAAAGGTAGTTTAAATCTTGCAGAATCTTCTCCAAGTCACATCTATCTCGAGCGAATGATGCTCACGTCGATTCCAAGGAGAAAGGAGTTCTCCGAACAGTTTCGAGACCTCGCTCAACTCCACGAAAACTCCGACATCCCTCGAGCCAAGTGGGATGATGCTTCTCGGCTATTTCCCAAACAGTTTGGTCTTCCGCCCTCAGTTGCCATCAGCATTTGGTAAAGGAAGCATTTTGGAGTCCTGTATTAAATACTGTTTATTTTATTTATTCGTTGGAGAATGGATAGGGTTTTGGCTCTGAGAGTTCGAGTTTTTATTTCATTTATTTCTAAGTTAAAATTTATCTATATTACGTTTTCATTTTTGGGTTCCTTTGGATTACTTTGGATTATTTCTCATGGTCCCTCAAATGCAAATTAGTTTTGTCTGATAAGGATAGCCTTCTATGATCTGGAATTATCTGTTGTCACCTAAACCCAAATCCTCTTAATTCGAAAGATTATAAAATGGGAGGATGGCTTGATGCGCAGGTGTATGTATTCTATCTGATTCTCTTTTTCATCCATTATTCGTGTTTTTTCTACCGTCGAAATTTCCTGAAATTAGTTATTTAAAGTCATTGAAATTTGTCCATAAAGTAGAAGCATTATTTGCATTATACATATTCGGTCGACAGCATTACATTTTAATTTTCTAGCATGTATTCATCTGGTATTGGCTTCATACTTCGAGAAAGTGGAATTGACTTGATTGGGGTTTTTATTCATGGTAGATGATCCTCAAGAAGGGCTATCTTCTCGTCTTTCTCAATTAATTCTTATTGAAAATATATAAATTTAACAAATATGTCCTATTAAACTGAGTGGAATTGCCCAATTTACTAATTTCTGCTGACTTTTGCGTTGTGCTACAGTTATCCCCTCTCCCTCTCTTCCAATGTCATTCTAAGCGAAAAAAATTTATGATTGGTAGGATTAACTAGCATCCACTTAGTTCCTATCTTTTAAGCAGGGTGGATATTTTTTTAGCACTCTAAAATAAGGGAAAACAACATCCACAGTGTCGGGATTTGTGCAAGAAATTATGGAGTATTTGTTAATTTAATGGTAATCTTAGTAAGCAATAGGGAGGGGGGCGAACGTTGAGCCTAAATATTGTTCTATTGGTAAAAGGACATTGATTGTGTATAGTTAAATTCGTTGTTGTTACTTATAGGTTTGTAACTATTTGGGTCTTGGTAGTAGATAAATAATCGCATCTATGTAGTGCTACATTTATATTTAATGTTGTTTTACTTCCAAATTACTGCCACTCGATGCAATTTTCAGTGAGTAGGTTGGGAAATCAAGCTTCTTATGTCTGTTCTTGAAATGATATTCCTGTCCTTTTTCTAAGAAAAAGAATATTAGGTCCATCAATTAAAATTTTTCTACTGGCACTTATATTGGTGAACGAGAAGGGATCAATTGACGTCTTGGTTATAGCCATAATAGTCGGTCCTACCTTTCAATATGTACTTGCTTAAAATGGAACTTTACCTGACCAGAAGTTTTGGACTCCCCGATGCATCTACACGGGCGATAAAAGAATAATACTGATAATAATATAGTTTAATAAAGGAGTAATACAAGACTACTTTCCTGACCCCCAAACTATTATGCCATTCATCTGCCCATGGTGGATATTGGAGAAAATTGGAATGGTCCTAAAGATATCTTTTGTCAGTTATTTCGCACGCGGTCCCGGCCAATGGCACTTTGTAATAAATTTCTTTAGATCGTAAAAGTTAACATGCAAGCGCAAATTCGTCTTTGGCTTTAGACATTGAGGTTCACTCCTTTGTTACTAAAGTATTTTCGACTTGGCACTATATATACATATATATATTCGTTATTGTTTAATCTATGACCGCCAAAGTCGATTTATGCAAACAATTTTACATACATATGTGATTTTACACTATGTTCCGCAGTAGGTTAGTCAACTCAATGTCTTTAGGCTTTATAAGCCTCAATTGAAAGTCCTTCGCTTTTTCCACTTGTTGCAATCCATTTTTTAAATCCCATTTTCTTATTTGTCAAAGGTTGCACTTTTATTTCATAAATTTGAGCCAACAAAGAACTAGGGATGTTTATCATTGTGTTACTTACTACTTTGTAACCGTTCTGATAGGATGTGATTAGATGTGGTTATACGCTATTCATTTGCCCTTAAGCCCAAAATGATACTTTTATATCCTCTTACTTTAAAAGTAGACATAAGGTAAGCAATTGAGTTACACACTACGTTTGCTGCTTATTACTCAAATGCGTTAAGTTCATTGTTCTATTATGGTTGAATTAGCTTGGGAAAATCTTCATTGACTTAAACGCATCTAATAGTGTTTAAACTGGAATCCAGCTAGGTCGAATTATAAAAAGGAGGTAAATTGTTTTTATTTTATAATCTAAGGGACTTTGTCATTGTTCTCAGTTGTCTCACATTTTTTCGAGCCATTATTTTGAAATTTTTATTCTGCATGATATTGTGGTTCATAAATACATTAACTGTCCTCATTTAATTGCATCTTTTGCAGGAAGCAAGTGGACAGCGATGGCGATATGATGCTAACCGAATCCGAATATTGTTTGGCCGCTCACCTAGCCAACAAGTACTTCACTACAGGCTTCTCCCTTCTTGCCTCCCCATCTCATGCACCTACACCCACACAACGTCACCGTGGTGACACAAATGCTGATGCAAGCACTTCCTCCTCATCCTCTCAGTCATCCACATCTCGACAGCAGCATAATCGTCAGAGTCGTCAACTTGGAAGGCATCGAGGCAACAGGAGGAGACAGCCGCCGCTAAATGGCCAGGATGCTGTCTACTTGGATAATGATGAGGATGATAGTCACGATCTTCTGCTTTCTCCTAATCCGAGGCCTTTGGGTAGGTGAATTTTACCTTGGTTTTATGGTTTCATGATTTATTACCTGCGTATATTTCTTCCTGCCTATTGGCGTTACGACATTCTCCTACGAGTTGTTACCAAATCTTCCCATCTATTTAATCGCGTATTTGCTATTTTATATTCATGCATTACAAATATACAGTGTTGTACAAATTTTTTATTATATATCAAATAGTAGGCTTTATGATAGTATCATTAGCCCTTTAGTTGACTTTAGGCTTCACAGTGAGGAGGAACACCAAAGTCACAAAAAGTCGAGGGGCTGGAACAGAGGAGGGATTCACAGATGTAAAAGACAGAGATAGACACAAGGTAGAGAAAAAGGTAAGGTGAGTACTGTGGAGGTGGTGGAATATGACATGCAGTGGGGTCGTGGTAGTTTGAAGTCAACTGCCAATTTATAGCTTTTTTGCCGTATGAGTATACGTTGTGTTTTAGAAATTATAGGACGCCCTATCTGTCACACAGCAGCATTTGTTTACGGTAAGCATTGTAAGCAAGTATTTATTGCATTTGCCGACGCTTTGTGTTATGGTCCTCTCTCTCCAGTAAAATCCTTTTCCCTATTTGCAATGGTATATTTTTTTGGAAATAATTAAATGTGGGTGAGTATGCACGTCTACCAAAACCGGTACTGTGAGTAGTCAACTAAACTGATTAATTTCAGCCAAGAAGATTGATGTAGAATGCGAGATTTTCGGTAGAGCGGTCCCAGAGCAGCTGTTTTACACTTTTGAACTTAGTTGACTTTATTAATCATTAGCGGTGGTCCATTTTGGGAAAAAAGTAGCACGATAGGAACTTTTTTTCACCCGACAATCTAGATTTCTCTGTATGAGAATGCAGTTTTGGCAGATATTGCTTTTAGTACTTAACTCTGTGGGGTTGGACAAAATGTTCACACTTAGTCACTTATTCTCTCTTTCGGATTACTTGAGCCCTCACCAATAGTAATCGAATGGTAAATATAATCGATTCATACATCAAACAAAACCCGTAAATGGTGACTTTCTTTCGTTGACATAACGTTTTTTTCACCAAAAACGTTTTACCACTACCTTTTTTATTTTATTTGTTCTAGTGATGAGTGCATCTCTAGAGGTCTAACCTGAGTATCCATTCATTTACGGATCTATTCGTCGTCCTTGCTCCGACTGATATTGGCGTACTTGTTTCACGAACTTTTTCTAATTTGTGTGTGACTGATTTATCGAATCTACTTAAGTAACCTTCATCGCCATTAAAGCGATTATTTTTACTGTTTGGGGGCGTAAAGACAGAAACAGAAACATGCAGATTCTATTTACCTGGCTTTGAGTTTTCACAACTTTTCTTCACAAGGTCCTTTTAATAAGTACTAACTTCTAATGCTTTCTTGACTTTACTGACTTTAAGAATCTCACTTGAGTCTATAAGTAGAATGGAATGGTACCTGATAGCGGATGAATGGGAATTGATTTTAACTCGTCAACATAAAGCCATAGGGCCTGTACATTTTGAAAATTGAGCAATATATTCGAGGTAGTCTCTGTCGTATAATTATGTTGATCCATGCTGGCTCGAGTACCTGGATAGTTAGCATAAACAACCCCCCCCCCCTCTCCATTGAAAGTTCATAAATTATGTCTTTCAACAAGTAGTCATGTTAAACAGCTACTGAAGCTACTTTAGAGTTCATGTGCACTTTTCTCGTTTTTTTTTCTCTCCTACTCCGAGTGATCTGTAGCCGAATAATATTTATTCGCGGATATACCAGCAGCAGAAATAGATCTACCTACTTTGACATGGAAGAGCTATGCTTAACAAAAGTGGATAGCTGAGAAACTACAAAAGAATTGTACGTCGCGGTTCCTCTTTATCGTCTAGTTTTTATCTGGGTTACATTTTATGTAATTTCTGATTTCCTTACTGATAGGACAAGCATGACTGGTTTGTCTCGGGATAAATCATTCATATATCTAAGGTTAAAAACGGCCATCAATCTTGTCATAATGCGAGCTGCGCATTTTCTGACAATTAATTATTTCACTAAGGGTAAAAACTATCATCGGTTAGCTTGACTTTCAAACGTCCACGGCATTCAGAAGACCTTATTTCTCTGGCCACCTTTTGAAAAATAAAGAAAGCCTGCATTTCCTCGCATACTGGATATAAGTCAACAGTAACCTTACAGTATCTAGTGGGCTTTTTTACATAATCTATTGTAACTGTTAGTAGATCGTGCTGACGGTCAACCCACTCCTTGGAGTTCTTCCAGCAACAGTCGTTCTCCCTCCCCAACTTACAAAGCTCACCCCGCTTCCCTCGATCAGGTTGTCGATGAAGTAGTGGATGAAGAATTTGAAGAGGAAGAGTATCTTGACGATGATGACCACAAGGTAGTCAGCGACGACGAAATTGGTGTTCGAGCTCTTCTCCCTACCTCCAACTCCTTAATTTCAGCCATCCATTGTCGTCATTCTCACGGCGCTGATGTAAATGGTAAACGACGGATAAAGAAGAGGGAGAAAGTGGGTGGTATTGGGAGAAGTAGAAGAAAGAGCAGTAGTGACTCATCTAGTTCAAGCTCCAGTCCTACCAGCAGTTCTTCATCTCAAATTTCAAATTCCTCAGAAGAAGAAGGCGAATCATTTTCGTCGTCGGAAGAGGGGAGTGTTTCGAATAGTGAAGACTCTTCGGCGTCTCAATCGAGCTCTCTTTCGTCTTCTCCCGAGAGAGCTGTGCCTACGAGAATGGAAAGTGTCTACTCGACTTCTCCTAGGTACAGTTCCGTTTTTTATTCTTTATGTCAATTTGTATGTCATACACATTTAGCCTTCAAGTGCGTGATTTTGAAGAGGTTCTAAAGGTTGAACATGGCTAGACTATACTCACTGAAAGTCGCCTAATCGGATAAGTCTATAAATATTTAAAGCATCATAAGCTTTAGAAGAGAGTTAAAAACCATTTGAGTCGTATTATATTAGACGCCGATTTATCTAGTATAGGAGAAACGTCTAGTCTAGACCACACAATGGTGTTACACGGTCCGACGATTTACATTCACTTGTATTCTTATTTTAACGTCTTTCATACACATGCACCGGTAAGTCCAGTAGCAAAAGAAGGCTCAATCTTAACGATTAGCTATTGGAATCATTGCACGTCCCGGAGGTTTTATTTCATAAACATATTTTCAGCATGGATTTGGCCCTTATCTAAAGTCATATTGAGTCTGTTCATTGCTTTGATTTGCTATCGCCTTTTATTCGATTTTAGCGTAAAAGTTATCGATCCAATAGAAGTTCTGAGTAAAGTCACTCATCGAAGTATAGATGAAATTCTCTTACTGTCAGCTCATCGCCGTCGGCGTCTATTGGTCAGTTTGGTTCGTGCGGCGAAGTCAACCAATTATATGTTGCTGCGATTAAACAACGAGTTGGCTGGCGAGTTACAGGAGCTCTGTGATCAGCACACAAACTTGAATGCCCAAGTTCGCCATCTCTCGGAACTGGGGCCGTAGGTGCAAGTCTGTCGAATTACGCCTGTCTGTACAAATTTTTAAACTGAAATTTATTTTTTTGTCCGTTTGCTTCTGTCATGGTTACTTCATTAGTATGGTGCCTTTCTACCTGCTGTGCCATCGAATTATGTCTTAATAAAATGCCCTAATTGAGTGACTTAATTATTTCTTTATCTAGTGGAAGGCTATTCTTCTCATTGTCAGTAGACGTATTTGATGCTTGATTATATGTTTCTATTACCTACTAAACTTTAAGCAGTAATTAGACCGTAGACTGAAAACAAAATTCGATTGAGCTCGCTGAAATGGGGTTTCCATATATGGAAAAGTGGAGGAAAGTTGGGTTGGATATCCCTGTTCAGGGATTATAAACCTATATAGGTATGCAGAGTTCGCTAATGTGATTTTGCTTGTCGGGCGTATATTGTAGATCATCGCTGCAATCTCGATAATGCTAAACAAAGTCCGGTTTAATGAATCTGCCTATGCAAATGGCGTTTGTGGTACAGTCATAAGAGAAGTGCTCTCTACGTGTACAAACAATGCTTCCATTGGAAACTCATTCAAGCGCCTTAGTTCAGCGCATACGTTATATGTAAAAAATGAATTTGATTGCTGGCTTGTAGCTACTTTATTTTCTGATATTCATCAAATTTGAATATGCCGCTGAAATGAAGCGCTATTTACTGTTTAACTTAACACAAACGGTGTCCACATATTCAGTGAGAGAACTTCGTCAAGCGAGTTGTAGCCTGTTAATGATGTATTGTAGAAATTAGAACAGATAAAAATTTTGGTATTTACAATGGAAATGCCAGTCGAGCTATCAATTCGAATGACTTAAGAAGTATTTCACAAATTCTGGAGTTTTAAGAGGCATAATAAAAGCAATATTTTAAAAAATTAACATAGAGCAATTTATTAGTAAAAACCTAATAAAAGTATGTCAGAGAAGGTGAAACGTTTACGGATAAGCTCAAAAAACAAAAGAAAGGCTCCATCTTTTTTTCCTTATTATATTTAAAATCAAACAAACTTGCCATAAATTTTGATCGTATTTAAATATTCTTTGTCTTTCAAATTTTAGAGCTGCTCTGAAAAGAACATTATTAATTGGCGCTGTTGTTTCGATTATTATCATAGGTTTGTTGTCTTGCAAATTCGTTTAAATACAATATAGTCAGTTTGAATAAAAAAAGGTAAAATTTAAACATCAAATATAATAATAAATGATGTTAATATTTTAAGTAACCTATTTTAATGAGATCTAATAACATGTTTTAATAATCAAATTGTGGGCAATGTCCTTGGGTTAGGTTGATTTTATTTTGAAACGTTTGACCTCAGAATTTAGTCGCACCTAGAAATATTATGGACATTGAAAAAGAGGTGCAACCCGATTATAACTTCAAGGTAATTGTAATTTAACGTTATATTTACTATATAAATATGATATTTCTCATAATTATTGACATTTTTGTATAAAAATTTTCGGATTAGTCATTTAAATTGATTTTAAATACCATAAATATCTGTTTTTTGTGTATATTGCTAAAGTCGAACTTATATGCTTGATTTTCACGCGTTTATGGTTTTGATTACTCTTTTATATCAAATAAATTAACTAATTATCGATTACAATGGTCATCCACTTGATTTCAGACCTCATATTAGCATTGATCTAAAATATATTTCATTAACACTCATATTTAATGCTTAAAAATGACGTTTTAATTTAGGTTTCCGTTTTTATCAAGCGCTTTAAATATTTCTATTTGCATAATTATCAATTTGTTTCAATGTTTTGACTTAATGTAAGGAAAAGTCAGGCCTCAACCATATATGTGTAGTCGTTAGTCCTAAGTCTATATAAACTTGTCACCGTTTGACTTGTATTTATTTAGTTTTTATGAATGAATGTAACGTGGTATGTGGATACTGAAAACTGGTTTCCATATCTTAATGTGCACAATGACCCATGGAATATTCGGCTCTATGATAATTTAAGCACATTTTGATATTTGAAAAGGACCCCTAGGAATCACACTGAATAGTTTCAATCTAATAATTTATGTGTTTATTTAATTCTTTTACTTTGTATATATGCATACAACTTATTTGTTTATGTACTACTATTACCAATTTCTCGAGTTTAGTCAAACAAATCCTGCCAGATGTGACTAATACAATTCAATATTTTCTTTAAATGTCCAGATTTCATATGATAATTCGGATTGAACTTTCTTTAAATTTAGACCCTTATCTGATAAATATTACTCTTGAGGTATTTATTGAGAGAAACAGTCGTAAAATTTTTACATGGTCTTTATATACGATGTCACTTATTGTACTCTTCCTTCCGGTCATATTTATTTGAATTAAAATTTCTTGAATAAAATGGTCTTAAATGCATTTTTGAATTGAGTTGAATGTATAAAATTGATATTCTATTATTTACTGAAAGCAAATAGCACATTTTTTCTTATTTCAGTTTCTTAATGTAAAATAAAATATGCTTGTTGTAAAGCTTACTTGATACTATTCCACTTTGCTTTCTACTTGTTAACTATTTGCAACCACAAACCCTTAGATCTGCATAACTAAAAATACCATGGGTTTTGTTACATTGGTCTTATATAATTTTATTTTTTTAACTTTTTCAATTCCGGTCATGGTTCTTTTAAATTGTTATTAGATTTATGAACTTATTTTCAATCTGATGGCTTCTCTCTCAGCACTTGCAATGCGAATTAATAAAACTTTTGGATTCATCTTTTCGGAAAATAAATTAACTGCATTTGTCAAACATTTAATCCCGTGCGTCATCATGAGAAGGCTTAGGAGGAAAATCTCCCTTAAAACCAAGTCTATTTATAGTGAAGTTGGAAGAATGTTATTGAGTCTGCAACAATTCGGATCCCTTTAATTTTCTCCTTTGCTTTCATAAATTTATGTTTTCCATTAGCTAGGAATCTCGTATGTTTTTATGCCAATAATTTTTCTAGTTTACCAACGAATTTCTAATAAATTTAAATAGGATTTCCTCGCTTGTTATGTACTAGACATGTTTTTTTAATAAAATACAACTGCTAAATTTTATTCGTTTTTGAAGCAAGTGCAATGTGCTCATAAAATCCTGTTCCTCTTATAAGTTTCTGTGAAAGTATTTTCATTCGGTTGGCAAAATTTATGGATGCAGGAACTATTAACTTTATCAAAAGTGATATACTTCCTAAATTTGGAACTACGTTAATATTCTCAAAGTTCATACTCTTCGACATTTATTGCTTATTAGTTATTATGTATTTTTACGTGTAGAAGAGGTTTAAAGTTTTTTTGCTTTCATTGAGAAAATAAACCTTTGAAATACACAAGTATTTTGTTGTTTTTTTCGGTAAACGACACATTGTTTGGATAACCAATATTGCAAGTTCTAGGCTATCATACTCTCAGATGACCTTAAAAATGGTTAATTTATCATAAAATCGAAATATCTATATTGTTAGGCATGATTGAATTGGTTAGCTGAATTTTTAGCGGTTGGAAATGATGTGTAATATTACATAACATGTAATTATTTCTTCACGAGTAGTTTCATTTTTGAGCTATTGCCCTAAAGTAGCACTGTTGGTGATAAAATCGGAGATTTTTATTTAAAATCCTTTCATTATTGCGCTGCAACTCGAAATTGTATTTCCTATCAAATGAAAAATATACAATATCCATATATAGAAGACTTTGCAATTAACTCACTTTAAAGACATTTTTTTTCATTAATAACATGCCTGATTTGGATACGTACAAACCAGTTATTTGAGTGCAGTGATGGTGGTGGATCGCTGTAGATATGTTTTCTCAATAGTAAAAACTTTCATGGGAGTGATTGTATAAAAATCCTTCTTTAATGAAGCTCTAAGTTGTTTGTGACCCATAAGTTGAAAGATTATATAAAGCTTGATTTTTTGCTTTTTAAATGATAAAAATGTGGCTTTGGAAAGATTAAAAAAACTAGATTTTCGAATGACCAAGTTATTACAATTTGAATGAAAGATTTATCCTGTTAAATTCTTAAACAGGGTTTACAAATTTTTATCTAACGTCAATAAATTTTGACTCACTGAAAGTCGTTCGAAAAGCTTGAAGAAAAAAAACAAATTTTTGTATTTAGGTGAAGTTTAAACAAGGAGAAATTGTTATGCTACTGTTATATCCCAACACTTCTACTTCATTAAAAAAAGCATTTTTAAAATTATATTCCTGAATGCTGTTTAATTATTTTAATTTCCGAACCAATCGAAAGTAAGATGTCGTCAATACTGCATTGCGATATCTTGAAAATTGGCTTTTCTATTTGATGAGACGGAAGTGATTTGGTGGGAATTTTGAAAAATGAGCGATTTTTTTCATTTGCTTTTTGGTTACATTAAGCTTGCTAACTCGATTTGCACATGGAAAGCACAGCCTTCAGCACAAATCCTGATGTCGGAAGAATAATGTTTAAACAACTGAGAGCATTCACTTTTGAAATCAAAATTTCCCATTACAGTTAGAAGCTCCTTTTCTTAAAAAATACTTTGACATTTTGAGGGTATTTAACTACACTTTAGTTCAAGGACAGTTGAGCAAAAGATTACAGTGAATATTGGTTTTTATTGTTGCTCAGGATTACTTTGTACTTCATAATCCAGATATTTACGGTCCATTTCATATTACTCTGAACGTGTAAGAAAGGGTGAGGTGAATTGATCATGCTCGCAAGATTAGGGATACAAGGCTGCTTGGATCCGTTTGGCTGAAGTTACGAGTTGATTTATCTTCGAGTTAGTTTTATGCAGTGTCCTAATTAATCTAAACTAAATCAATATTCGATTTTTTAATAGCTTATCTTGAGGTTGGTATATAAGGTTTTTATTCTATGAACTATAGTTCATAACTTTCGAAGAATGTGATTATAGATATTAAGCTTTCGCATAGAATTTCAGTTTTAGGTTTACTGTTTACTGAATAGGTGGTCTAAGTTCCACATTCTAATTTCACAAATCGTGCTTTGGATTGCATCAAATACTTGTCAACGATGCTCAATGCTTATTGACCATTATTTGTGGTTAAGACAGATCGGTTTTGTCGCTTCGTTTCGTCTTTTCTATGATTGATTGAGAAGTCAAAATTTTTCATATGGAGATTATTAGCTTCTGGTGCTCAGAAGCTGTTATTTAATGACAATGTGTGTATATATAAGAGCGTTTCAAATTAGATAGGAAACACCATTATAGACTACGTAATAAGGGTTACTGTGAGCCAATTCTTATTTGCTTGCAAGCACTGGAAACATTTATTTGCACACAGAAGATAAATTGAGTCCTCTTTCATCCAGAAAGTGTTCTTTAAAATGGTTTAGTTTCGCTAGTAGTCACATTGGTATTCAATTAATTAAATGGCAGATTTGCATCTCTGATAGCGCACAAAATAAATAGCAACGAATGTTGGACAACTGAAAGTGGGTTGAGCTGGAAAAATACCGTTACAAGCTGTTATTTTTTCTACATTTGTCAAAATTAACATTTATACTTCTTTTGTTTCTATCTAAATAATTTGTGGTGGACGCAGGACGGAGATATTTTTAGGCTTCATTGATTAGTATTTGGATGCTCAGAATAGCAATTAAGTGCATTAAAGAAAGGAACGGGATTTCGAGGATTTTTCGATGAAGTTAGCTAATCAAAAGGACGTTCCTTATTTTTATTTCTGAATTGTTGAGTCGTCCACTTGTGTATGGAGTGGTCACTTCAAACTAAACCATGGACAATTTCAGAGCTCTGTCTTTATGCAGTAATTTTTTGTTACTGTCCCAGACTTTAGGAATCTGTGAGACAGCTGTTTTGACTACTTGGTTTCTATGCCATTTTACTTTATTTAATCGTCATATCGCCTTGGTATGGTGAAATAGAATAATAAGACGTGTGAACAAAGCAAAACTTGCTGAAGTTCACCCAATGTGTCCTCTAATAATAATCATTCACGTTGAATCCATCGTAATATTTGGTAGAATTCCTTGTTTTAATTCTTTTATGCTAGTTTTTTTTCTATGCAACTTTTTGTGACTTGTTGGAAGAGATCGGCAACACCGATTATTTTGCTATTTTATTAGCCTTAAAATAGCTGATTTTATAAGTGTTGAATCCGGAATTACTAATTAAAATAGGTGGTTTCAAAATGCTTTAACAGGAGTGATGGTGGTTGGGAAAAAATGTAAAGTATGTAAGTATATTGCCATGTTCTTGGTGCGTAAATGTAATCATCTCATTTTGTGATTTCTTGAATTTACACGTAAATATTTTTACACCTAAAAAAATTTTACGCCCAAAATTCTCATTCTAGGAGCTATTTATATATTGAAAATTGGATGTTAATCAAACATTTTCGTAAGGACTGTCTTTTATAAAATTTATAAAAAGTGATTTTGTATTTACTCTGTGTTGCGCTATTAGGCCCATTGTAAAAAGGACATATCTTTGAGACACTCGAATATGAAATGAATTTAACCACCCACCTATTGGCTAGAATTAACAAGCCGTATTGGTCAATCACAACACAAGCCGTCACCCTCGTAATCTTCGACTTGGTAGACGTGTACGCTGATCGCTACTTCATAAGCACATCTTATCTTTAATGCCCTTCGGTTAACAATAATTCTCTTCGAAATCTCTTTATAATTGAATCTTTTTATGACTGTTAGATTCCAAGATTAAATGCTTAAAGTAAACCTTTCTAACTGAACTCGTAAAAAAGAAACAAAATTTATTGTCGATGAATATTATACGGAGCAGTCCATTTGATCAAGATTTTACATTTAAACGAAGTACTGCCTTTTTTGGTAATTTTAAAAGTAAGCATACTTCTAGCTGAGCGAACAAACCAGGAAGGACGATTTTATTCAATTCCCATGGGATTCTTCCCCTGAGAATTTGTCTACCTTAAGTAATAACATACGGAGATCACTTATGCGTGTAGGAATAATTAGTTCGTTTGATTGGAGTTTGACGGAATTACAATTTCAACTGAGATTCAGGTAAAATTTTTACTATGAGGAAGAAAAATATAAAGTATAGGATTTTCAGTTTAAAAACTAGCTTTGTCCCTAAAAATATTATTTAAACTTTTGAGAATTTTTCGGTTGGAGTTTGGCTTCTGATGGAAGGGGAAAAAGGAGGAGAATACGCTGATCTTATGAACTCGTGTTGACATTTATTTACATTTCCTGATTGTGCATAGAGTGTGAACTGCTTTCAGATAGGGACTGCAAATAATTCCATATAGCAATGTGAATTGTAGATTGACTCTTATGATCAGGCTAAGTGCACAATTTTTAATCTTTGCAACTGCAATAGCTATATGAAATGCAGTAAATAACAACTTATGGTTTTTTATTTTCTAATAATTTGGTCATCTATAGGTTGACAAAATTTATTAATCTTTCCTTCACAAAATATATTTCGAATTTCTTTATCATTTTGCTAAGGTTTGTAAGATGAAAAGACACAAATGAACAGAATACCAAAGCGCAAATGCCCCACAAACGGAGAGACTTCCTTACTCAATGAATGGCTATTTCAGGGCACATGTGAAATCACGTAAAATCGCGTCGCCCACAATTTCCACACACAGCGATGATAAGAAATAATTAAAAATTTAGGAAAAAAAACCACCCAATCTGCCGATTTTAGAATTCAAGTGTTGCGAAGCCATAATTTGTTATTTATCAAGACCTCCCTGACGTTGCTTGAATCGCTTCAATACCATCTTTTGCTTAGATGGTATCAATGATTAATGGATACCAATATTTTTTTCATTTATTAAAATCAGCTGTTTTTTAATTTAAAAATGTTCTAGTATCATTGATAGCATGAAGACAAATAAATTAGATAAGAATTAAACTGATTGATAGCTCAATTTAATAATATAATTATCAATTTTCTCGTCTCACTATTACAATACCATGTTAATTTTGTGATATAAGCCATCTAAAACACAGTCATAAAAAAATAAACTAGATTTATTGAGAATATTACCCCGTAAATGAAAATGTAGATTTCCGAAAGTTTGCCGCTCCTAATGAGAAGACTTGAGAGAAAATTTTCTGCTGCTAACATGTTTTGAATTAATACAATTTAGACGTAAATGAGTTCTTTAATAGTTTTTATGAGTAAAAAAGATCATTAAATTCAAATAAGAAGTAGCAATCTTCAATAAGAAAAAATTTTGTGGCTTAAATGATAAAAATCGCCACTAGCAAGTATTTTTTCGTCGTTTCTATTGAAATATACACATAGATTATATACGAATATTAAGCCATATATACGCGATAAGTACTGTCTCTCTAAATAGCGCCTTCCTTTGCATTCACTTTGTTTGCACGTGAAATTATTTTAGAAAAAAAAAACAAATTTATCAGTTTGAAAGCAATTATTCAAGGGACAACCCATTTAGAGCAACTTGCTTGCCTTAAAATGCAGGGTATATCGTTTAAACTAAAACAGCAAATGCCCTTATTTATTACTTTTACCTAGAAAATATTTTCCTTAATATGTATCATGAAAAGGTTTCACACTTACTTCCATTTTTACGGTTTGTTGAAAATCAGTTATTGCCTTCAATAACTAAAAAAAATGAATTTAATAACGTTTAGAAGTCGACCAGTCCATACCTCTTGCTATAATCGAAATTTAATGATCGTAAAAATCAAAGCTTATATTATTGCTCTCCGAAAATTTGCGAAATTACAAAGCAACTGAGTAAGACCCGTTATTGAGGGATCGAAAATATTTTGATTTTGTTTTACTGAGTAGTTAAATCCCATTATTTATCCTTTGTACTGCCGCAAAGCCATCTTTATGATATCCATTGTCAATAGACAGCCTTCAACTTTTGGGATTTGCGTCTCTACCTTAGTTCATTTCTTATCAGTCAGCTCCAATGAAAAAACAATTCTCTAAGATCTTATGTAATTTACATAAGCTTAACACTGCATAAATAAAATGGCTTAAATTTTTAATTAACAAAATTCAATCAGCTAAGTTAGTGTATCAAACTAATTGTTATGAAGCAGAATCCGTTTTAGTTAGTGATGCTCAATGATAAATGTCAAAAATATGGGATTCAACTGGCTGTGAAGTGGATCAAATAATAGCTCCATTAATTTGAGTCAGAGGCATTTGGCATGTATTATTAGAAAATTTAACGGAATCAATTATGATTCATGAAGGCAATATCAATAAACTCGTTTTTATTTGCATAATGTGGCAAAATCTAAAAGCATGAGAAGCGAAATTATATTGGGAGAGATTGGAGGAGGATGTAGGTTAAAGTAAGTCAACTAAGTTACAACAAAGTCAAAGCATTATAGTGGCCTTACATTATTAAGACTATGGATGAGGTATTTACTGATCTCCTAACGTGTAATCCAACCAAATTTTTATAAAGTGGGCATTAGTACATATATATTCTTTCTCATCTATGTCAAGACGACAAGTTGATGGATTGCACGTAAAGAAGTTTAGTCTTCCCAAAAATTCGAAGAAATAAAACACGATATGATGTGACATGGCCATCCTATTGTTTCAAGACCCGATCAATAGGCACTGAACATCGTAGGCAAGAAAGGCGAATTTTTTAAATTAAAATTTTGCAATGTGAACTGTGCATTTCACGCCTCGAGTCCAAAAGTCAAATGAGGTTGCAGCCTTTGATGCCTTATCTCTCTCTTCCTTTTCCACTAATTGAGATTTATGTTAGCCGAATTCAGTTGTCTCCTGCATTAAATGAAGCGCACTTTCCTTGTATTACTGCAGACAATAATAATAATGATTAAGATATAGTAGAATTATAGGATAATTGAACATTTCACCTAGATTTAAATGGTAAGCTATTTGATGTTTATATTTGCAGAGTTACATGTTGCCAAGTGGACATCATTGTCGCAGCATCTTTCCTAAGCTCTGGAGTTTATTTTTAAGTGAGATTTATTTGGGTTGCACATCTTTGGCAAGAAAGTTTTCTGCTTAGCTTCGTTCACACAAGTCAAGCACAGTAAAGATATTGGAAAACATACCTACTGAACGAATTGACGTCATAGAGGTCCATTGAATCGATGTAGTTTTAGCAATAAGTAAATGGTGATTTATTCAATGCAAAAAAAATGTCCTCAAAACTGGATGACCTATCCTACAAATAATTAATTGCATTTACTCCATTTAAACAAAGGTCATTAAAGGAGTTTAGCTCCAAAGATAATTAAGTATATATATATATGTATATATATATATGTATATATTGGAATGGAAGGCACTCAAACAGAGAATATCGATCAGAAAATCAAAGATTCTAACACAGGACTATTTGAAAATCAGGTCCTTTAAAAAGCAGTTCCAGGTGAATTCCTTGTTTTAGACTGTTGCCTACCGTTCAATGCTAATGTTAAAACTAGTTTTGATGTCTATTTTCAAGGCCGTTTGTCATTCCTTATTTCCTAATTTTGACTTTCTAAAATGTAGATCAAATTACACTGGTTTCTAAAGAAAGCGTACGCTGAAATTAATCATAGTTTGCTACGTATCCGTAAATAATCTACAAAATTGGTAAAAATTTACTCTGAATTTTTAATGTTTCAGGTTTTAATCCTGGGAGACGCATTTGTGGGAAAGACGTCATTATTAATCCGTTTCAAAGATAAAACTTTCCTCAAAGGAAGTTACATCTCCACTGTGGGAATTGATTACAAGGTAAACTTGAAAATTGATTATTAATTGCAGTTCTCATGCTTCTAATTAAAATTGAAAGTTAAAAATATAACCTACAGGCTTAAAGTAATTTCGTTTGCAATACTCAATGTATGTGCATTACAAAAACGACTCTTGAACCATTAGGTAATGTAATTATTTCTTAAGCCTTGTAAACTCAGATTATTTATTTCCTAAAACATATTACGGTTTTGTCGCCTTGTGATGACGCGGAAAATATGCCTCTATTGCTCAGATATTTCTCTCTCTTCGACTTTATCAGTGCCATTTTCCCCATCCATCTTTTATTTCTGCTATTTATGCACACGGACAAACGTTTCGTTTTTTTTAAATAGTGTTACTTATATTAATCGAACATGGCATGTAAAGCTAAAATGGATGATAGATAGTGGTTAGCTCCACGGTTGCCAAGCTAATAAATTCATTTCTTCTCAATCTAAAACCGATCGCTGTTTTTTTCCCAAATGGCCTTTTGAAGATGCTTGTACTGAATCCGATTTCAGTACTAAATGTGACCTTCTGATGAGTGACATTTCAATCATCCTTACCCCTTAAAGAAACTAAAACAATCGATGTTGGCACACATTAACTTTGTGGATCTTTGCGACTTAAGAATATTGATCTTGTCGGTGGTTCAAAACATACTCCTACCTCTCTTGCAAATATTTGTTTAGACACCATCAATATTTTAGATAGAATTCCCTCGAAGTAGGATTTACATTACAAAGGGCAGAAGTCAACTGTTTTAGCCATCACGGGCCAGTCAAACAGACGACTTCTTCAAGTCTCGATTGATTAGTCTAAGGCTTCAATAGTTGTTGCGTACTGTACTTCATTTCTATTGTCTTTCTGTTTATTGAAAGGCGATTGCCTGTTGTCAACCTTAAGAATAATCTAGAGTCTTGAGGAGAAAAAAGGTACGGTAGATTGAGTTATTAGAAAATGACATAAACATCAGGCTTGCGGACGTTTTATAGTTGACTTAAGGAGTCTTCTTCCTATTTCTAACTTAACGGGAAAAATTACGATGCTATGTGCTAATTAGAGGATTCTTTATCTTGTATAATTATTATAATTTCCCTATTAGCAATAAATTACAATTTTTAAAATTTCGACTTTGCAATGAAATCAAAAAAAATTGTTCAATAATTTTTATTTTTTTAGACGAAAATAGTTAGCTGTGATGGGAAGTTGATAAAATTACAACTGTGGGATACTGCTGGTCAGGAACGCTTTCGAAGTATCACAAAATCCTACTACCGAGATGCAGATGGTAAATCTTTGCTATTTTTAATAACTGAATTAAAAGTTTTTTTGGGTATTATTGTTAGTCCCTTTTTATTGCTTATATGAGTTAGAAAATATATTGTGCATCCATCATTTGCTCAGTCAGTAATCAATTTTTTTAGTTTGAAACAGAGAATAAACTACTGTTCATAATAGGAAAAAAAGGATAGTTAATCTGAAAACGTGATTTTTATGTCATTTTTAACGCAAGTTATTATTCACTGCGACATAAATCAGTTCTAGAAGTTTTACATTATTGATAATTATATTATATCTATCAAAATAATCATAGCTTCAACATGAGTAAATTTTACAATCGTTAGACATGTTCTAGAAAAACTTGAATAAGTAATATTTTATGTTATAAACCGTTCTTTGGTCACCAAACCTGTAAAAGATAGATCACGTTGAGAAGAAAATTAAAATATATAAAAAAGGTATCTCGAAAGTGAAGAAATTGAGGCACTGAAAATATTATTCTACTAAAATTGCAAATAATTATTTGCGGACTTTCTGATTCTTTGCTACTTTATTTTGCCATTGGTCTTTGAAAATGCTTGACTATTCGCTCCTATGCACCAAAAGCTGTCAGTTGGAAGAAGGTGAGAAGGGATATCCTTAGTTTGTGTTTACTAAAGAATAATTAATAGAGACACTCAAACAGGAGTTACATTTCTTAACGCGTTCAGTGGAAGTTACAAAGTAGGGTTTAGAATACAAGCAGGTACCTAACGAACACTTTAGATATGTAAAATTTCAAATGGGTAACAATTTTGGAAATAGTTGCGACTTAGCTTTTAACTATCTATAGATTGAAGTTTACAGCAACCAGGGTCTGATTAAACTGTGAAATCACCTCATATTGCACTGCCTTAGAAAATACATTAAATTATTTCCCCGTTTTATACTGCATTTAAATGAAAAATTAATAGCGCCATATGAAACTAATTTAAAAGTTTGCGCAGAGACATTTTTTACCTAAACCTAATTTCATCATTTCTAAATTTTATGTCCAAGTGAGGTGTTATTGCCCGTGTAAGGAGTGTCATGTGTTTATCGGTTAAATGAGTTACCTCGGTGCATAATAAATCTTCGTTAATAAAAAATATAATTTTCTTAAATTTCGAAATAGAATTTGTCTGCACACCTACACAGAATGCCAAACTTTTCGATAAATTTGCTATGCAAGGTGGGTTTTCCATGATGCCTTTAAAAAGGTCACAGAGTTATTGATTGAAGATCGCATTATTATTATTGCAGTAACAGCAACAAAATTCAAGTTTAAGAAGATATATCAGTGCTTGTGCACATAGGCTTTTGGTATTTTAATTTAATAATTGGTTTCTATTTCATACATAAACTGAGGTTTAAAATTGACGAGTATACTAAAACATGGGACTTTTGCCAACTTTTCCAAAACACAGGCTACTGACACAAAAGAAATCATATGAAACCCTCACAATTTTGTAGAAATGCTAACCGCTCTTTAGGGAATAGGTGAATAGAATAGAAAATGAAGCATAAGATGATCAATGGCAAAGGAATCAGTTCTATTTACTTAATTTTTACCATAAAATTCCCAATTCCCCAGTTCATTTTAAGCAATTAATTTATCTCCCGTTGCGTTCATATTTCATTTGTTGAAATGTATTTCATTAATTGCAGAATATCTTTATAAAAAAGGTACTATTTATTTATTAGTCTGGTAATAATCTAGGTTAACTTAATATGATAACGATTCACGTAAACGAGCACAAGGCTAATTAATATTTTGACCTTGATATTGCGTAATTAGAAAATACTGCTAAGAGCATGTTGGATTTTTAAAACGTCAACATTAATTTTACATTTTAGCAGGAACAGTAAGTATGTGGGCATGATACACAGCAGTTGATATTGAAATTCTGTATCAATATGAGGAGGTGCAGCTAATAGACAGTAGACAATTATGAAGTATATGAAGTCAAACGAACAAAAAATAATCACAGAATGCTATTATTCTAATAAACTTCTGCTTCTTAATTTGGCGATATTTTCACAAGAACATGATGCTTTACGCAACATAAAGCCATAAAGACACACCTTTCTTACATCGAGATTATTATTTACATTCAAGTGTCTTCTTTAGTTGAAATTGAGAAGAAAAAATAATTCAAGGTTTTATGCAGATTTCTTTGTTTTTAAATAAAATAGGAAAATGGAATGAAAAAATAACCGGTGATAGGACATGCTACGAAATACTATAATCCTTATTTCCCCATATCCTGGAGAACAAGTATCATTTATAGATTTTATAAAACAATTTAAAGCAATATTTAGTAGCATGTTTAATCAAATGATGCCTGTAAAAATACACTTCATTTATTCCTACTCTCGCATTTTAAACATATATATATATATGCTTATTTATTTATTTATTTAAATACTCAACTGATAATGACTTAGTGGGTCTTTCCATAACCTCAATGGTTACCTTTTCTGCTATAACCAACTGCACTCTTTTTAACCAACTTTGAGGTAAACGTCAGAACTAAAGCACTGAAAGTGAATATGAACTTTTATAATTTACTGTCTACAATAGCAATAGCAATAGTTCAATGTTGAAATGCCGAATATTCGTGTCATTTCTAATTCATTTCCTTACTCCTACCATGCCAAGTTATCTGATCAAATGTTAATTTAAAAATTTGCCACATTATTGCATTCTCATCAGCATAAATCATCAAGGAGGATTGTGAAATGTTGCAAATGAGGAATGATCTTTGAGGAAACACAACACTTCGATGCAAGCCTACTTGATGGCGCTTACGTAATGCGCGTTTGTTATAGATACAGCATAGATATTAGGCGAGTGTGGAAAATTGGTGAGGTGAAGTGGGATAGTCATGATATAAATGAGAAAGTAATTAGTTTTATGGTCATGACAATGTGATTTGGGCTCACACACACTGAGCACGACGGTTGCAGGCAATCGAGGATAATAAAAGACACAGCTTAGTGATGTACATGACTCAGACTCGAGACGGATTCTCCTCTTTGTCGCCAGTTCGCATTTTAGCTAAGACGTGCTTTGACATAGACAGCCTCCTTGTTTTTTTTCGAATTAGAATTGAGTAAAACTATCATTTTATAAGCAAAAACTAAAAAAATGAGGGCCCAAAATTTCGCCAAAATTTTGCCAACTAAATATCTTTTAAACGGTTTGCTTTTAATATGGATCTATTACTTAATTCTGCTATTTGCTTACACGCTATTAATTATTCTTTTACCTTTTTTTGGATTATTTCTAATATCATGAAATGTTCTAGTTTTTAACTCCATTAATTGAGTTGAATTAATGTTGGGGCAAAAAATGTTGCCAATTCTCATTTTAAACCTCATTCATTGCTGCATTATTTTTTTCCTTATTTAGCTATCATGCTTGTTTATGACGTGACTAAAGAAGAAACATTTTTGAATATAAAGGTCGTTTTAAAGTTTTACATTGTACCGTCGTTGTGTGTTGTCGTATTTATTTTTCTGACTTAACAATTACTGGAAGATCTCCGAAGAAGCTTAAGTGGAAAAGTTGCAGCTGCATAAATTTCAATTAAATGTTGATAAGAATTTGCTCGTTATTCAATGAATAGAACAATAATACAAATACCTATTGCTACTAAGTTGACTGAATGTGTTCAATGCCATACTCATTTGTGCCTAATCTAATAGAACTCATTGAACCTAAATCCACTAATTAGATTGATTACTATATTATTTATCTCAAGTGAGTACATAATTGCCTTAAGTAACTTTCAAAATAGTTAGTAGTGCTTTGCATCGACACAACTAAAATTATAGTTTTTATATACTTATAATAAGTATGCTTTTCCAGTCAAAAAATGGTTTTGCCGACTTTATGTTGTAATTTTAATTAATAAATTTGATTTTATAACTTTACTTTAATTCCTATTGTTGTTGTTTAACTTTACAGTCTTGGCTGCATGATTTGAGCTCATATGCTCCCAGCTCAACCGTTGTGGCAATTGTAGGTAATAAAACGGACGACGCAGGGAAGCGAACTGTTAGGACTCAGAACGGATCTGAACTCGCTATCGTATGTTAACGGATCTTCGTGTGTGTTGACATGTGATTCTCCTTTTATAAAAACAGCAGATTGACTAAAATAGGCTATTAACGTATAAAAGCGCGATTCGTAGGTTATATCCTATTAACGCTCTTCTAGAGATTGAGGTGGGTCTGCAATCACGCACTTTTTAGACAAGCGCTGTTTCTATTATAGTCTGTTTGAATTTGTTGCTTTTTTCCTTGAGGGTTTTGTAATAATCCACATAAAATAAACCCGATAATAATAGTTATTTCGCAAGTACACAAAATAAATAATTTCGTCAGAGGAAAATATTTAATGAATATTCACAAAAATATTTCCAACTTGACGTGGGTACGTAGCTCATGCTACAAAATTCAATTTTCATGATGTGTGCTTTGAAGTAAGACAAATGTCTTTTGTTCTTCCGTAAATTGTTTTTTTTTTGCAATTTAAAGCAGTCTATCTGTCGCATATTTCCGATTTTTTTCCGTAATCGTTGTGAAGGCAAAGTATACTTACAGGCAATTCGGCGGCTCCAACAATACAAGTGCAATACTTGATCAAATGAATTATCATTCGTTGTATATTCAAGTGTTATTTGTTATAAACAGGGACTGAAATTTACAACTTCCGGTCTTTACATTTTGAAAATTGCTCTTCTTGAATGCTTCATTAACATTTATGCGCTAGGGTAATTAAGTAATCATTTTAATCACTTGGATTATCTAACTCACTACAATAATGTTAGTAAAGTTTCCTAAGGATGTTCTGTTGTTTTTAGAAGGTTTTTGAATTATTTTGTTCCCTTTTTCTAGATTTAAATTTCAGGCGATTGCATCACATAAAATTAAAAATTTAAGCTGTCAAAATTTGACTTTGTGTCGTGGGTTTGCGATCGGAAGGATAGGAACAAGGTGTTGGAACCAAATTGTTCGCTTGGTTACGCCTCTTAGTTGGATAGTCATTTCGAATTGCTTAAATCAGGATTCGAAGTTTTCGGGGTCGAAGGCTGGAGTATTCAGGGGGATTGCCAGTTCTGCTTCTTTAGACATTCTGATATGGCAGGAAATGGGCGATAGGAGAGCGTTGAGTAGATGAAGATTGCGTGAGAAAGAAGAGGATCGCCAATCGCGTCGTGCGGTCGTAAAGGAAATTGCAGTGCCGTGAGAGGTTTTTCTGCTGCTGAGTGGATAAAGTCAGGCTTGAATCACGTCAGGGTCACCAATTTGTAGTGGATTAGCTACCTAACTAAGCCTGAATGTACTCAGAAACCCCAGTGGCAGAGTTCTCCTAGTTCGTAAGACCCCCCAGAATTAGCTAAGCTATCGCAAAGCTAAGAAGAGACAGAGGTATCCAGGGCACGCGTTTATTCTAGACATGCATGGTGTGGAGTGTAATGTGCGTATGACGTGGAACTTAGTCATTATAAACACTTTATGGCATGATGACCTCATATAACTTGGGTCATTGATTGGTCGAGCAACCGTGTACTGGAATTGACCATTGATTGATCGTATTGGTATTGGTCATTGATTCTGCATTAGTCATGCTTAAGTTGTGTCCCCACAATATTTTTCCAAGGTTTCTGGTGATGCCAAGGTGAATTTACTTTATTACTGGTTGGATATCCACTTACAACGAATCCAAGAGATAATAGAATAAGTTAATGGAAGTCTCTAGTACAAAGTATCGATTTTTTTATTTATTGTACGTGTTTATCGTTTAAATAAGTTCCACAAAAATAAAGAATAAAGCACTTTGACTAAGTTACATTTTCATTTATTCGTTTACCTCATTTCATTTTACACATTTTAGTATTTAATTGAAAAGTAATCGCATTCATCTTACATCAGATATTTGCATGAATTTTTAGGAAAATGGTGCGATATTTCTGGAAACTAGTGCAAAATCTGGGAGCAACGTTGACTCAGCTTTTCTTGCTATAACAAAGTAAGATATGATCCAAATATTGCCTTTTAACTTTAATAGATGCCTGATTGCTTTAGTTTGAATTGAAGACAGAGTCTTCGTTTTGTAGGCTCTTTTTGTCCAAGCTCGATATAAATAAGAAGTAATTATTACACAAATTGCATATTTTGATCCTTTAAAATTTAAAATTGGTTGAGTAAAAGTACCAGTAGTAAATGAGGACTAGCATAACAGTGGGGTTTACAACCTTTCCAACTTCATTCTTATTTGATTTGGATAGGTGAAATGTATGTTCATCTATTACTCATATTTCATTGGTCAAGGCTGATCGGTGAAAGAAGTCATCCATACGCATGATTATGCACCAAGTGTTGACGATATCTTGGTCTTTGACAGAAAAGAAATGCTTACTAACACCCGCACCTAACCTTTAACATGTCCCCAATGAACAAAAGATTAACTAAACTAACCCTACATATACATATATTTTATTTAAAGTGCCATGTAAAATGTATAAACTGGACAGTAAGATGCCTATATTTCAAATTCTATCTTATTGAAAAGGTAGTCAATAATTCTCACTTTCAAAAACTGCACTTAAAGGTAAATAATTTAGCTACCAGAAATCACTAGTTTCCGAGTGGTAGGCGGTGCCTAATTATTACATATCACAGTGTTCATGATAACGTCGGAAAACATTAGCCATTTTCGATTCTAAAGTGTCATTGAGGAGGAATTTGAATAGGACATTCTAAATGGCCTATCTTTTTTTTTAATTTAATAGACATCAGATTTCAATAAAATGAAGTACTGTTCTTCAAATGAAAAAAAGTCATAAGTTGTACTAGTTTAGTTGAGGAATCTCCTCTAGAATACCAGCAAGGGTCTGATAACTGTGAATAACTTAAGCAAATAACCAATTTGGAAAATACTAGAACACCCTTATGAGTGGTTTTATGCCAAAAAATTTACATTTTATTCTTTTAGATATGCACATAGAGAACATCAGATTGTTGTTTAATCTATATTTTTTTGAACGGTAACGCCGAATGATGATAATTCTCGCTTATTTAACGGACTGTAATTTTCAACAAATAATACCCTCTGTTGAATTATCTTTATTTGTATATTAGTGCTTACTTTCAATATCCACGCCTTTTGTTTTGGAATGTTTATACAAATGTCATGTTTAAAGCTTTAATTTTATTAACAATAATTTTAGAAGCCTCATAAGAAAAATGGAACAGAATGGTGGTGAAAATCTTGCAGATAACGCAAACAGAAAACCTGTTAATACCCGACAAATTTCCTTCGCAGATGAAGAGGATACAGGGAAGAAGCGACTAGGCGACATTATGACTTCTTGCTGTTGAGACGCTTAAAATCCTCAACTGGCCAATTTTTAAACTAATTTTTGTCAGCTCAAATAGATCTCCATTTTATCGTCTCTTTTGACGCCAGTCATTAAAAAGCTGAAATATGCCCTTGAAATATGCAAAACAAGCTAATAATATTTGCTACAGAGTAATTTTATTGCTTTTCTACTTCTTATTTTTAGTTAAAAAAATATAAAATTCAACTTTGAGAGCATTAAGATGGCATGAATCGCGACTTTACTCATTCCTATTGAGCAAAATATGAAATAAATATTTAGAATCTAATAAATTTTAAAGAGCCTTATAAGAATAGCCACAAATAGATCGCATCCCTTTTTAAAATTTCAAGAATTTGAATTAAATTATTCATGGAGAATAAATTAACAAAATTCCCTTTAAGGTAATTAATGCAGTGCTTTTGAATTTATGTGAGATAAAAGAAGAATCTTTTATTGCACAGTCTCATAAGAACTCGGCATATGCATATTGATACAATTTTCTAAATATCGTATTTCAATTAAAACCCTTTAAGGTAATGTTTCGAATTGAAAAGTAAATACATTAACTACAAATTTTGCTGAGTTCCCGATTGGCCTCCTAACAGTACACTTTTTCTTCTCAAAATAACTTTAACTAATGTCGTTTGCAGATAGACTTGTCGACGTTAATGAAAAATAAGCATTGGCTAAACCTTGGAGATCTTCTCTGGTAAAATACCCTAGTATTATACTACATCAGGAATTATTAAAGCAAACTCAGCAGTATTAAGAGAACAGAGCATATGATGAAGAAGGAGTTCATTGCCTATGTTGTCTAACTACCAAATGCCTAGCCATCAAATGAAATCAATGTTATTCTAGGTTGCATGAACTCGATTGCTGATTGGCCGCGAATTTTCTTCACACATGGCTGCACATTCCAGAATGTTCTATGGCAAATGAGTTTCATTCGATAAGAACCCTTAGCATTGTGCGCTCAGGTGTCTTTCTCTTGATTAGTATTTCATGCATTTCTTGCAACACAATGTTAAGACCAATGTTCTTTCAAACAAACTATATGTAATACCTTTGTTCAAGATAAAGTTTAACTTTTAAATGAAAAAAAATAATTTGACATCTATTTAAAATCTTGTTATTGGTATAGCATAAATGACTTTATTGCAAGTCTTGGATAAATGCATATTGGAGCGTTGTTTACTCAGTCAGCAGTTTTTGGTTAAATTGCAATGTGGACTCCATTTCATTTTTGACACATTTACGTCGTGTGTAAGTAAAGCTTAGACTACCAATAAATAAGAGTTTTAATATAAAGCTCCTTTATTTTATCAATTATGGGTTCAATTTAACATTAACCCAGCCCACTTTCAGTCTAATAGAATTCCGCATATTTAATCCAGGGGAATTTTTAGCGTATAGACAACCACCTTCCTCTTCCTAAATCAGTGAGAGTTTTTTTTCTAAAATATAAGTTTTCATTTGGTTTTAAAATAGACAGAACTAAAATATAATGTATGGGCTAACCGAAAAGTGTCATCGTATCGTACTTGATAAAATCACTTTTAAAAATGGTTGGGAATCATTATCGGCGTGATGATTGAAAGTTAACCAGAATATATCGCTAACTTCATAAACGCATTTAGCGAATCATTTTCTGATGTTATATAGTCATAGTTTATATGCCCATAAAGGTATCTTAATCGCGCATATTTTAGCATTTAATCAGTTGTCAAAATCAACTTATTTTAAACAATATTTGGCCAATATTTCAGTGAAATAGAGTGACAATAGGAATTGCCTGCGAAAAAATTGGCTTATATTTTACAAAAAATGTATAATGATTTACTTATCGCGTAATGTTTAGAATATATGTGCTAAAAAATTAGCAGACTTGCTAAAGAAGAACGATTTGAAGTATTTAACTCTAGTTAAGTTAGCACGTTTTCAAATTTGATTTCGTTGGATAGACCTGATGTCCAAAAATCACATCGAGTGTAATTCTTATCAGAGGTAAATAAAATTCTATTAATAAAATGAAAAGTCTTCTGTTAAAGCGACATGATTATGATTTCACATTTTTTTACACTAAAGGATAAACGAGTCTAGAATTTACAATTAAAAAAAGGGAATAAGTTCTACACTTCAGTATTAATAGGCCAGTATTTACTAATCGTATTATGCCAATGATTAAATCAACAAGCCAATTTGTAGCAGCCTTCATTGATTCTGAATGCAAGTGTAATTTTTTTGAGTATATATATATTTTAAGTATATATATATATGTTTATTTATTTAAATACTCAACTGATAATGACTTAGTGGGTCTTTCCATAACCTCAATGGTTACCTTTTCTGCTATAACCAACTGCACTCTTTTTAACCAACTTTGAGGTAAACGTCAGAACTAAAGCACTGAAAGTGAATATGAACTTTTATAATTTACTGTCTACAATAGCAATAGCAATAGTTCAATGTTGAAATGCCGAATATTCGTGTAGAAATCATGTCATTTCTAATTCATTTCCTTACTCCTTCCATGCCAAGTTATCTGATCAAATGTTAATTTAAAAATTTGCCACATTATTGCATTCTCATCAGCATAAATCATCAAGGAGGATTGTGAAATGTTGCAAATGTGGAATGATCTTTGAGGAAACACAACACTTCGATGCAAGCCTACTTGATGGCGCTTACGTAATGCGCGTTTGTTATAGATACAGCATAGATATTAGGCGAGTGTGGAAAATTGGTGAGGTGAAGTGGGATAGTCATGATATAAATGAGAAAGTAATTAGTTTTATGGTCATGACAATGTGATTTGAGCTCACACACTGAGCACGACGGTTGCAGGCAATCGAGGATAATAAAAGAAACAGCTTAGTGATGTACATGACTCAGACTCGAGACGGATCCTCCTCTTTGTTGCCAGTTCGCATTTTAGCTAAGAGATGGTTTGACGTAAGCCGTCCAATTCAAATACTAATTCGTCCTTGCAAATAAACGTTGGATTTGAAAGTGCAATATTTCAAATAAAAATAACATCTTTAGCTACAAAAGTGTGAATTTCAAATGAACAGATATTGATTATCATTAGCTTTAATCTTTCACTGCAACTCTCTCTCTCTCCCTATATGTATATATATATATTCACTGGATTTAAAGTTGAGTATTTAAGATCGAGATGCGAATGCGTGGTTTATTTTGCGGTCTTGTACTTCTAACTTGGGGACTCAAATACGAAAATTTGAGCTTTTGTTTCAGTATATCCATCAGTAACGTAGCAACTATCTTCGAGACCTCTCTTGACCAACCTCTTGGCTATTTATTTTCATTCCCGTGGTTTTTACTGGAGTGTTTGAGAAACGACTATGATATATCGATAACCTTTCTGTAAAAAGTTCTTCATCATTTGCTTTCTCGTCAAAATTTAAATTCCCTTCCTTTTCTTGATATTACATATCCAGTATTTAATTTATCGCCAATTTTCTTCTTGCTATTATTTCCTACTTCTTTATGCAAAAGGGTAATATCTTATTAAAACGTTTTATGGATGTAAAAAGGTATGTTTCTCAATTTTTTATTCGTCCGCTATAGATTAACATTTATAGTGGAATTTATAAAATAATAAGTCTCATTTCAAGGGAAATTATCTTTCTGGTGAATGTACTTATCGGAAGTAAATTTTCTCTATTTAAAGTTAATGCCCAACTCCACCTGCATGCTTTAAACTCGAATTTGTGGTAGTTCGAAGATAGTATATAAAAGTTTATTACAATAAACACAGCCTGTTCTTGTTCAAAAGATTCGATTTTGTAGTGACAAAATAAGAATAGTAAATTTATTTTTATGCGACCTATCTTTAAAAGTGTGTACCTCTTAGAGCTACGATATTAGTTAGAAACTTTTAAAATGTGGGGCCAAGCGTGCGGAAATCTCACAGTCGATTATCGATCGAGCGTATGTAACGTCGATGAACACTGATTGTATTTAATGACTAAGCATTTCGGTAGTTGGTCAAAATATGCAATAACGCTTTTCAATCTATGTACTCTGACCCTGCGATACTGTTGATGTGGCGTACTAGATATTGGGAGTAATTTTGTATCAAAAGTTTCGTCATATTAATAAATTTTATTCAAGACTTTTTTGAGTAGTATCCACTGTAGTCATACCATGTTATGCCGTAGATTATTTACTTGACAAGAGATCAGTAGAAAAGTAATAGTCAAACACAATTTAGGAATCTCATCCCTTTAGCATTTGTACATTTGAGCAATTCATTTATCGTTAATATTATAAATTTAGTATCTTACATTCGACGATATCTTGTTTTCTTGCAGTTTTATTTCAAATCTTTTGATTACGGATCCTCTTAATACTGTTTGCAACATGTATCTTTGAAGCAAATGTACTTGAAATCATCATATCCTGAATCCTTATTTTTGTACGTTGGCGTTAAATTTCAATAAAACTTGTTTAAATTCACTGAAATAATTTATACATCACTTGGAACTAAAATTTTAGTCGTTTTTTAATGGATTTAAACTTACTTCCATCATTGCTATTCAATTAGTAAATAGACATTAAATGAGCCTTTTTTAAGTGAAAAGTAATTTACATTAAAAAGTTGAAACTCTACTTCTAAATTACAGTTAGTTATATCTCCTATTACTGAGAACTGACTAAAATAAATCTGTTAAATTCATTAGTTAGCTTTGTGACCTTTTGTCACAGAGTTATGGATTTCACAGTGGAGTGTGAAATTACAGTTACGGAAACAAACAAAATAATCGATAATTTGCTCATTGCAACAACCATATCACATTTTAAAATGCAGTGATAGTATTCAATGAGAAGCATATGGAAAGTTATCACCAACTTCAAAGCGTTGACGTATAAGACCACGAGATAAGCGGAGAATTATTGAATAAATGAGCAAATAAGGATGCTCGCTCTTTTCTGCGTTTCTCTTTTCTGCTTCGCCTTTCTTCAAAGCAAAATTTTACTAGAAGCAGTAAGAGTTAAATATATCACAGGTGTCCGTAAATTAAAGAGAAAGTATTAAAAAACTGCATCCATATTTCAAAGTGACCTTAAAGGGGTTTCAAAGATTAAATTGCACTACGTTTCATCAACTATCAAGGTCGAAGAAGGCGATGCTACGTCAACAAAGCTGTAGCAAAGCCGCCGGCATCTAGCTGAAAGCATTTCAATCACACACACGTGGTGATCTCAGATTGACTACAACGGGAAATTCCAATTCTCATCCTCCGAATATGAATTTGTCACGTTCATTTTTAGCACTGTCCTTGGTGTTGATCGCACCGAAAACTGACTATGCACTAAGGGGGTTTTTCGGATACAGATGGAGAAGGATATGTAGCCGAGGCGTACTATTTGGCTTATTATCAAAATGGAGTTGTTTTGCTATTGATGTTTACGCAAGGCGTATAAATCTTGGAAAATTCCATAGTGATTCCATCCGTTCTGTAAAAACGCATAGTATCTATGAAACCTCGAAACGTGACTGTAAAGTCTTTTTCCCAATGCACTCAGATTAGCCAACACCAGGCTTATTTGGTTCTCAGTGCAAAGATTAACGGATGTGAAAACTTGTAACAGGCAAAAGATGTAAAAGTTGTTAGTTTAACACTGCTGGAGTAACTTCACGGATGGGAAAATTCTAAAATTGCAATTTCAAAAAGCAGGAGAGTCCAAACAACTAAAGGGATTCTAATTCGTTTGATTTCACCCTGGTTTTCGGTACTTAACCGCACTCGGGTGAAGCAACCATGCAAAAAATGGAAATCATTATTCAGTAGAAAGAAAGATATTTTGGTGTGGAAATTAACTTTTAGGAGAGCTTGGAGAAAAGCTCACTTCAACAGTGCAAGGACTACATTTCAGAGGTTAAGACCATTATTATAATAATTGTACCCTCAAATATAACATGCGCATATTTCCTGGCCCAATTTAAATAAACGGGCGCTGTATCATGTGGGACGTAAAATCTTGTTGAGCAGTGGTCCTCAGCAGAATTATGTTTCTTCCGAAATATTTTTTTAATTAGAAGAGATCCTCTAGTTGTTCAAGAAAAAAAGTATATATTGCGCAAAATACTCAACATATTGTAGTGTATTTTCATCAGATAGCCAAGGTTGTATCTATTTTTGTAAACATTAGACAGGTTTAAAAAGTTGCATTCGAAACTCTATTCGTCTCCAATACACTGTCAACTGAATAATTTATCATGTTCTATACCAAATGCTGTTATCCAAACACTGAAGTAATTTCAAACTTTTACCAAATATAATAAGGAGTCTCTGATATATTAATTTGATAACTTTTAAATTTTAAAAAGTCAAGAATATGCCTAATATAGACAATTTGCGATAACCCAATTCGATCTGCTAATAATAGTTGTACAGAGATGAGTCATATTCAATTGGGTTATTTTTCTTATCAAGAGAATTTTACTAGGTTTGATGGAATTAGATCACTCTGTTATGACATCCAAAAATTCTAAATTTTAAAATTTCCGACTCTCAACTATTGCTATCCACTTCAGCAGTACTCATACCTTTCGACTAGTTAAATAAAATGAAGTATTTTCATAATGAAATGAAGAGAATAGAATAGACGTGAGTCCTAATAAGATCTGCGGTCTTGGTTAAATTTTGACCAATATGCTATAATTTTCTAATCACCTTTTTACCATTATTTCAATTCCAGACAGTTATGCGACGAGTTCATAAAATAAATCTGATCGCATATAACTAGCTTAATCATAATATGTTCGTAAAAAAATACATTTTATTTGTCAGAAAGGAACTAAATCTCGCTTGAAACGTGAAGGGTAAAAAGTGATTTTATGAGAAATGTTGTTAATTCGGAAGCAATTACAAAGGAAGTAGGTGGCAGTTCCACAATCCTCAGAGTTTTTCCCGTCGTAACTGAAAGAAAGCCATTACTCCGAGTGTAATTTTGATTTAGAAAGCACCCTCATATTTCTTAGTTGCAATTTTTTAAATCTTCTTTCTATATGTTACCGCTGCCAGTCACATCTCAATGCGGTTGCATAAAAAGTTCTTAAATTGAATTTTTATGGTGTTTTATACTAAATGTTACAACATTTATTTTTGGTTTCCCTAATTAATAATCGAAATGGTAAACATTGGCTAATATCATAAATATTAGTTATATATTATATTATTTTAATATTTTGCAACGATCTTCGTGCAAAATGTTATCATTGTCTATCTTATAATCATCTAAAGCTGCTGCATTTAATTGAAATTGATAAGTTGTCCAGATAATCTAATAACATAAAAGAAATACCAATATTAATGGTGTCAAGTTGCCTGTTTTTCAGTAAACATATCAAACCATTGTAGGTGTAGCGGATTAGCTACCTTAATAAGCATTGACTGTTCTCAGAAACCTCAATGACAAATTCTTCTAGTTAGTAAGTCTTCCAGAATAGAAGGAACAGACGTATGCCATGAATACGTTTATTTAGTACGGCGTACTGTATGTAAGCGTGATATGTATTTTGTCGCGCTAGTGTGCTGTGTGGAACTTATTCATTCATTATGATACGAAGACTTCATATAACTTGGGTCATTGATTGGTCGGGAAATCGAATACTGGAATGGACTAATGAATGATCGTATTGACACAAGTCATTGATTGGTAGCGAGGCTTCCGCATTTGTCATAGATGTCAATAATTCTGCCTCAATAAAATTTTGGCTTGGTATAAAAATTATTAAAAATCAAAGATTGAGTCTAAAATCGTCCGGAAATATGACTCTATCTAGGTTCTCTTATTAAAATATATCAATGTTTTTGACCTATATAAGCAGTAGGCTGACTATTTATTTACGTATACTTTTATTCTAGTTCGAACAAAATTCAAATAAAATATTAACGAAATAGCTTGAAAGCATTAAGTTTGAAATTACCAGATATACTCAAGAAATTGTAAATTAAAAAATTTAATCGACGTAAATAAGCTGAAATCGATCTATTTATAAAGTAAATTTAATTAAAAGACGTGAAAATATGTGTGCATATATCTAAAAGGCACTAATCTAGATCACTAAAGTGGGCAAAGAAGGGCGAGTTCACCAAAAGTTGTCAATGGGGTTAGAATGTTTCATTGGAACTTTTACTAAAATCATTCACATTTGAAGTATAGCCAACTTTGGCCCCCTTATATTCAAGAGTGGAAGAAGTTCAACTCGGAGAAATGTACCAGTTGATTAATTTAATTCTCTAATTGATGGTACCACAGCAGTAAACTTGCAGCCTGTGTAGTAGTCATCAATATATGCGTTAATAGTAAGTTCTGTGATAGGAAAATCTGCAAATCAAATAATGTTGAACTCTATCACCTTCGAGTTTCTTCTCATCGAACTCCTCACAAGAGAAAAGGCGAAGTAGACTCTGCAACATATGTGATAGTTAGTCACCTCCGAATATAGGTTTACTTATTAACTTGACAAATTCAAGATCCCCTTGTAAAATTAGCAGTCAGAGAAAAATAGATACAACTTAAAATGCTACTGCTGTGAATGAATGCAAATAAAGCGACGCCAATCTCCAAGGAAAAGTCTTTTTATTCTCTGACAGAATTAAGCCCAATGAATTGCAAAAAACTTTTTGATGATTAAAAGAATGAGATGCCCCAATGGAGCGGTATAGAATGTCGTTGGAGTCTCAAGAATAGCATTGCGATATAAGATATTTGTAAAACTGATTAAAAAAAAAATTCGACACGTTACAGATCTTTTTCCTGAGCTTTATTAAAAAGCTAGAGCACTCAATTCAATTATCAGATTTTCTGGTTTGAATATTCAAGTCCACTAGTGTTTTTGCTACTGCTATACTCCTGCAAAAGGAATAAAACACAAAAAAACGCTCCAATCTCTTCCTAGCTGGTGAATCCGATGCCAGATAATTAAATTTGCAACTTTCTAAAGCGAATTCATGGAGTTATATTGTACAAGCTGTATATAGAGAGAAAGTAGCTGATAGGATGCAGTAAAATGAGCCATTATCTATTCGAGCATGCTTTGAAATTATATATGTTTACGTTTCCATTCTTATATCAGATCTACAACTTTGCTCCCGCCATTTTTTAATTTGAGGCTTTATTACTGCAAAACGATTATATAAATTAAGTTTCAGTTTTATCCGTCGTTAGCTACCACTTTGGCTCATCTCTCGAAGAGCAGGCGAATCCCGCGGCGAAAAAATCTTTCATCTTTCGATAAGATCCATGAGTCGAGCCAATTTTTCACTTCTTCATACGAGCTAAAGTGCTGGTCAGTCAGGCCGTGTGCCATTGATCGAAATAGGTGAGCGAAATCAGATGGAGCAACATCTGGAGAGTACGGCGGGTGAGGTGAAACTCCCAATTTCAAAGCTTCGAGATATTTTTTCACCACCGAATTGGCAACGTGAGGTCATGCATTATCATGCTGTAAAGGAACCTTATCGTGTCACTTGTTTTACTGTGGCCGTTTTTCTTTTTTCTTGAGCACGGCCCCGGCGCATCAATTGCCTTCTATAACGCTAACCTGTGATGGATTCAGAAGCTCATTACCCATTACGCCAAGTTGGTCCCCCACCAAACGTAAAGCATGACTTTTGAGCCATGGATATTCGGTGTCGACGTAGCGGTATGACCGCTAGGCAATCCCATGATTTTCTGTGCTTGGGTTAGGATTAGAGTTGTTGTAATGTAACCATTTCTCGTCCCCAGTAACAGTACGATGAAGAAGTCTTTTGCCTTTACAGAAGCTGTTCACAAGCAAACAAACGTCGCTCGACCGACATCTCTGGTCTTCAACTCGTGGAGTACCCAATATCCTTCTTTCTCAAACATTCTGAATCGCCATCTGTTTCAGGCGTTTTGAAATTGCTTGATCACTCATACCTACCAATGATTCTGATAATTCTTCTTGACTTTCACACGAGTCTTCACTAAGAATCGCTCGCCTCCAATTCTGCATCTTCAGTAAATTTTTCCCCTCCACCACTATGCCGGTCGATCTTCGACAGCGAAATCACTGTTCACCACTTTAAACGTTGGAACCATTTCCACCAACACGTTCTGTCACTAATAGCTAGCCGTTTTACCATAGGTATCTGAGATAATCCGGTGAGCCTCAGCCGGTCCGCAGATTTTTTCATATTGAAATAAAAAAGTAATACTTCCCGCAGATCACGAGAATTTGGTTTAAATTCGGACATACTTAATTAAAAATTGTATTATTATGCGAACGCAAATTAAGTTATATCAAAGTAGGGTTATATTTACAAATTTCGAAACAATGTGTTCGGAATCTGTGATTAATATATTTCAACTACTACCGCCATCCTCTGGAAAACGGCGGGAGCAGAGTTGTACACCTAATAATAATACGTTAATTGCTTTGCAACTTATAAAGACGAATCCCACTCTAAGCACTATGTTTTTACCAAGCGAATAAATTAATGTCCGGCATTTATGATAGAAATGGCAAATTCGTTTACTTAAATTTCATTTTGAGAAGGTAAGCCGTAAATGCACGCACGCACACTCAATCATTCACACTTAATTTCAATCAGTTTTACAAAACTGACTAACGATATCTGAACCCCAAGATGCTTACTTAATAGCATGACAATTTGACATGTATTTTTGCCCTATTTTATTTCATATTGTTTTTTTCGATACTACTGTAATAGATAGAGTGATAACATTTTTTCGTTTCGTTTAAGAATTTATTTCAGATCCCTTGGTGAGAACCAGGCATTCTTAGAGAGCGATGAAGGTATCGCGGCCCCAGCTACACCACATACCCTAAGCAAGATGTGGTGAATCGGCAGCAAGATTGCGCTCTTCCGAAACTCTAAATTTCAATATGAAATTTCCTTAAAGTTGTTCAATATTTCAATAGACTATTTCTACTTAATCTGATTCAGTAATAATTAAGACATGCACAAATATCCACTGCATTGAGCAATACCTCTAAAAGGAACCATTCTTTATTTCGAAAATAGCAATAACAAATGAATAATTTCCTTTGATAACAATATTTGTAGTATAATTCACCACTATTAACTGGCAGTCCTTTAAATCAGACTATATTCGTGACTCGATGCTCCCTGCACTTCGACTGAATTAAATACTAGCTACTTAAACTATCCAGATAGTTGTAACTTAAGCTTTAAAATCATTCACTATTCACAATCACAACAGATTAAAATCTTAGGCACGATGTCAAAAAATCATCATCGGTTAAGACTGCATATGGAAATGAAGGATGAATCTTTACCTTGAAACCCAAGTATAAAGAAACCATTTTCCATTACATCATAGCTAGGGAAGAATGCTCTTTATGTACTATTCGGAATATCTGACGGTGCACTTTAATCTTTAATTCAGTTGACTATTCTTTTGATTGATTGTGCAAATACAAGTGCAAAAATTGCAACCTTCGATTCAGTTACACAAACTTATGCCACCATATTACCGCCCAAATATTTTACACTCCCTATCGTCTTCGTCTCGTACAAATAAATGCATTTACTCTAATCAGCGCTAAAAAAACTTGCATTTAATAAAGGATTTAATAAGAAAAATGAATATTGGTGAAAATAATGCTATAAAATCACCATAACTTCGAAAATTAACAAAGTAATTCGATTCAAAAAATCTATATTTTAACTAAAATCTCGTGGGTCAAACCAGTGAGACAATAACAACTATTCACTTTTATCGACAAATTCATCGCAATAGTCTAATTGAAAATAAACCTTTGCCATTTAGTTAAAAAGAATAAAACAAGTTTGTGGCTTATTTCAATAGATGAACTTTAATAGTTATTGGATGTTAATTTAATCTAAACAAGCGCTTCAAACTCTGATGTTAATGAGGCGAAATGTCATAGGAAGCAAGCAGACAAGCTCTCGGAGGGACTACTAACTAGCCAAAAAGGAAGAACGAGAAAAATTAATGAGGCAATCACTGAAAGGTATTAACGTGGTAACGCATTGAGGTTGTCAGGTCGCAATGTCTCAGCTGACATTACAGAGGATCCTCAACTGATCATTGTAGACTGAGATTTTTACAGAGGTTGCATTTTGACTGCGCATATCAAAGAGGGCGGGATCAGTTACTCGTGGGCCGCCTGCGAAAATCTTCTTTGTCGAGGATAATGAAGAGAAAGACTCAACCGATTGGCGCTCTCTCAAGTACACAAGCATGTCTGATGGAATCTCAGATTCAGCTGTTGACAGTTGTTATAGAAGAATAGGTTCATTAATATAAAATAGTATGATTGTTGAACTCAACAGTAACTCTAACGCGATGAGAGACGCTGGGAAAAAAATCAACAAACAAACCCGAAAATAAATAAATCAAAGAGAGGAAGATAGAGAAAAATAAATTGAGAGGAATTAAGCTCGAGGAAACTCCAAACCCTTCCTACGGGCATTAGTTTCGAGAAGGTCATAGACAGCTTCAATCGCAGTTCCAATGCTCCAGGCCTGAGACTGACAACTAGCGTGACAATACTGCAAAAATAAAGAAAAAAATTTGATATCAGTACATAGTTTGATGGTGAATATATGAAAGATGCAGACGGAACTCACCTCTCCATTAACCTGAGTCAACTCGGGCAGAGATCGCCACGGAGAGTATCGAATGTGATTGTTCAATCTCAATAAGATCTCCTGTGATTCACGAATAGCCTGGGGTATTTTTGGTTCATTTGTGAGGTCAAGCTTAGCTAGGCGCTGAGACATAATTAAACGAGATCGAATGTAGTACCCCGTCAGCCACACCCACTCGGGTCCCTAAGAAAGAGAAGAGATACAGTGGAAATAAAAAAATGAAAGCTTTCGGGTTTCTCTGATTGTCATAGCCAAAGAAAAAACAGTAATGTTGATTCCTGTCTCCAAAACCGTAAACCCCCATCTAAATGAGACGAGAGTGAAAATAGTGAAGTACATTGTTGTTAAGTTCATGGAACTATTTACAAAATCGAAGGAAATGCTTTTGTACTATTTAAAGGATTACAGTTCATTGGTGCAAAGGTCGATAAAGATTTTTCGGAGCCCAATTTCCAGCTACCGTAAATTTTATTCCTAAGAGTACTTGAGTGTATCACATTACAAACAGGATATCCATTACAAGTTTCACAAGTCCTATGGGCCGAATCTACCTGCCCTTTAGATAAATTATAAACCTACAACTATGCATGCCATTGTTTGAGTAGTATAATGCATATTATTTTTAGAAATAAATGGTCGTGTAATTAATAGTAACTCACTTGGTGATAGTTGAACCCGTGTGCAGTATGGAAGTCAAAGGAGTCATCATTGTTGTGATACGATGATCGATAACTTTTGTCCCTTGGATCAAGAGTCTTCAAACCCAATGGTCCAACCAGTTGCTTTCTAGTTATTTCCAGAGCTCTCCAAGCATTTCTGGCATCAAAGAGATCTGGTGCCTTAAGAATAGTAAACAAATCATTTATAGTTGCTTATTTTCAACTTCCTTTAAAATGATTTCAAAAATAAACTTACAACAGCCATAGCAACCAAGAAATTAGGTCTCAATTGGGTTTCGACAAAAGGATTGGAACAATCGACAAGATCGCGATAGTACCCTTGTTGAATATCAATACTTGCATCTTTAATAGGTATCCAAAATCTGGGTTCGAAGTTATTTTTAATCTTTTCAGCCCAGCAAGACCAAGTCCACCTCTCGGTACCTGAATTTGCCGGGGCTTGAACACCATCATATGGATAGTATTTCCCTCCACTTTCCTTGTGAGCCCGCCGTAACCAGGTAATCACCGAATAAGCAAGACCTGTCAGTTCGACAGCGCAGCCATCTCTTGGTGTCGCAGGCTTTCCCCGATTTCCAGCTTTATCCGAACTGCCCATCTTATCCATCCAAGTTCCACAGTTGTGTGGATTTCCACCGCAAATGAATCCAGTTTCAGGTTGAACGAAAGCCCGAATCTTTACAAAAAAAGGGTAAAGATTAGAGTAAAAAGCTATTCGCTTACATTAAAACCTTCAGTAGTCATATGAGCATCCAATTGTTGTCCAGCATTTCTCTCTGTAAAGGCAATGCCCAGGACGTGTTTTTGAAGGGCCTCTTGCATGACATCATATAGCGGCATGATTCTATCAGCGGGTGGGTTATTGATATCGATTGAATGACGTTCTTCAGGCCATCCAGGTGAATAATCATTAATGAACCAACGGAAGACAGGACGTGAGAGGATTGATTTCTTGGCTCCACCAACGCCCAAGGCTAACCCCTCATTGGCAGCCACAGCGTCTTCGAAAGCACAAATGGAGTAAAGCCAGTACCACACGGCGTCACGAGCATTGAAACGTGGGGGTACACAATGGCCATCGCCCATCAAGTTGGGGATTAGGCCGTGGCGCATAATGGAAGCATATTGAAGAATTGCGTTTGCTGCTTCCTGAAATAATAAAGGCAGCAATCAATAGTAATATATTACAACGCTCTTTAGACATACCTGCTATCACGAGCTATCTTTCTGTTGAATCAGAACATTCGGGAGACGAATTTGAGGAATACTGTATAACTACCTTATAAAAATGCGTGTCCAACATTAGAAATTCGTAACCCTAGATACCACAGTCAGTGCAAGTGCCAAATTATACTGAAACGTCAGCAAACATTGTATGGCCTAGATCCGCTTAAACGTTCGGTGATAGCAAAAGTGTAGCTATTTTAACTTTTTGATCACAAGGAGACACTTTGACCTACGTCCGAAAAAAGAAAGTTTTAAGCTCAACTCTAGTTGAATACCTCGTTTACTGAATCTAATAGAAACAAAAAAACATAACCTAACCTTAAACTCGGAAATTTTGCCCTGTCTATGCAACGGTAAGTTTTTCGGTTGCAAAAATGAATTTAATTGGGTTAATTTTTACCCTAACTAAAGTGTCAATGGTGTATTGACTAAAATGCATATTTACAAAGTCAGCAGGTGATATGATAAGACTTTTTACCAGAGAAACTCCATGATGCTCATCCTTTCTCCGAGAAAAGTGTTGGCAGTGAATTTTACAAGCCTCAATGGCATAAATAACACTTGCTTTACATAGAAAAAAAAGAGCTCTTTTTATCGTGAACATCGCATTATCCTGTACTATAGTAGAGCTCCAATTAATAATTTATTAAAAATGCTTTGGTTTAGTGTAGTGAAGAAGGAAGGAGCGGACATGGATAAAAAAGGAAAGAATACTTAAAAATACACAATGAGGTATCACTAGAACAAAGAATGTAGTCTTTAGCAGTTTGATAATTCAATAAATTCTACTACTAATGGGAGAAAATTAAAGAATAAAGGGTTATCGTAAAAGATATTAACTAAAATCTACAGCAATTTGGATTGAATATTTCTGTACTGAGAAAAACTTATTCAATTTTCATTACTTTCATCCCTTTACCCAAAAGGGCAAGTAATCCTTGCCAAGCTATGTATCCCAAACTTCTCAATAGCTGACCTAACTCTGATCTAACTGTCAACTATACGGTTCTCCATTTCTTGAGATCGATGAATCTATCCAATAAGCTTTAGTCTAATAATCTCTTACGTGGTAAATATTGTGTCAAGTTTAGGAAGATAAAATACATGATTTACCTCAAATCTCTCAGTAAGAATCAGACAGCCTCTGAGAGCGATGAAGGTGTCACGGCCCCAGTTACGCCACATACCCTCAGCAAAGTGAGGCAAACCAGCAGCAAGACTGCATGTATAGCGCAGAGGATTGTCATCTGCACCCTGAAGAGCCGGCGCGGGCAGAATTGTGGGCAAAATCACATTTGGTGCTTTACCATAGAGTTGAACGCTTGCTGAAACCAAGTTGCGTACCGTTGAGGAGCCTAGTTCTACCCATCTGCCAATTCGAGTATTCAGCTGGAAAGAAAGGGATACAATGAGTTGAAAAACACCTTTCCGTAGGCCAATATTAATCACCAGCATTACTAACTGAAGTTCCGACATAATCATCTGAAATTCGTTCTGACGCAAATAAGTCATTAGCTTACGATTCTTCTTAAATGAACCGAAGTGGCATTTTTACTGCAGAAGAATGGCTGCTGTGTATGTCTAGTTTGACTTCAAACTCGTACGTTATTAGTTTATGCAAAGCCAAAGTGAACGTGGTGTTTGTCAAAATACCTCTATGCGTTGCATCAACGAGGATAACACTATTGAAAGTAATATAATCAAAACGCCGTGAAATAAAATTTGCCAAAACAACGAAAATCATTTTAAGAACAATTTTTTATACTAATAGACGGAAATATGGCTAAAGCTGAAATTAATAAAAAATATTATTTCCTGCCAAAATGAATTATTAGATTCCATGTTTAATACGTGGTTAGATTCCATCTTACAACTAAGAAAGCAATTAAAAAGAGCAGAAATGACTATAAATGAACAGATCCATATTCGAAAGGTTGCAATTACTTTCTAATTTTAGAGTAATAGAAACGTGATGCCATTTGAATATTTTATTGCCCAAATAGGCAAAAACAACTGCTTTCCACTGACATTCCGAATGCCATGTGCATATTATCAAGTATCCTTCCCATAAACTGTGATTCTAGGCGGGTGCGTACCATTTTCAGACCAAATGTCTTTCTTGAATCTTTCTAATGCACTCGTGCACATCCCAGAATTAGCTTTTTTATCTCATTTTGAGGGATCACAAAATTTGAAGTCAGAAAATCCAATTAATTATACCGGTTACTGTATTCTATTCATTGGAATTTTTCTTGAAGCATTTATTCCGATTGTAAAAAAGCCAATGGTCTGACGTGATAAAAGTGCCTTCCACATTTAAATCCCTGAAGAGACTAGCAGAAAGACTGAAGGAAAGGTGAAAATTAATCAGAATTTTCAGATGCACACAAGATAGAATTTGACCAAATCAATAGGAAAATTTCGTCTAAATCAACAAAACAAGATTAATTACTTAAACCTTCTAACAAGGTATTCACGGATTTGAAAAACCAGTATTCGCGAGTTAATAAGTTCGAATTCAAACGGTTTGATATCACCTCTTAGAAGTCCTTATTTACTTAGACCATTCGATTATTTATTGGAAATTCTACAAATACGAATCGGACATAACGATCACAGTTGTCAAATAAGCCAAAAGAAAGCTAATATCTGAAATTATTGCGGTCGTGTATCTTGACTTAATTTAGAACCTACTAATGTAGCATTCAAAAACTACAAATTCATTTACTTCTTCCATGACAGTTTGATATATACATCCAATCATCATGCCAAAGCTAGCAGGCACCAAATACTTTGGCAAATCATAGATAGGCTGGAAGAGTTGTTTCAGTGCTTTAGCCAGTCTGTCCAACTCCTTTGATGGTTTAGATGGATCGTCCGCGCTGATTCTCGTATACAAGTAATCCAGAATCCACAGACCATCTCTCAGATGTCCACAAGCTGGGTGTCCCATATCATTGTATTGTGCAACATGTCGCATAACCGTCACAATACCCTGCAGACCGCAGTAGATCAAATCACCATAGCGTGGTATGTAGTATGGAGTACGACCGATACCAGGCACATTCTCTTCACTTGCACAACGATAGAGTAGCCAATTCATATCAGCAAGACTGAGATCACTGATCAAACGTTTGATTAGACCATGTTCAATGGAGTCGGGGTAGAGTGGAAGCAAAGCATCAGCAATAGCCACTGTATTCGGGTTAAGTGCTGCTTTACGAACGTCCAGAGTGCGCAGGCGACGGCCGAACTATAATGTTAATACGAAATAATCATCTGTCTCTGGAATAAAACGCGAAATTCATTATCAAAGTACTTACTTGGTGCAAAAGAGTTCCACGAACACGACTAAGAGCTTCAGATTGAGCAGGACTGAGACAGACGCTGACAGCAACGATACAACCCGGTGGAAAATCATAGAATTCCAAAGCGTCTGTACCTCCATTTTCATCTGTGTGATGTACTCTAAACATCTTGCTTCTTCCTATTTCAACATCTTCCATTGTTTCGACGACAACGTTGGTTAGCCCATTAATAAACTAAAAGGATAGAAGTAATTGGCTGCTAGAAGTGCACCATAAAGACAGTCAAGGTATGATTAAAAAATCTTAGGTAAAAACCTCCAAAAGGTCAATTTTATTTTAACACGACGTAAGAATTCGTGCAAGTTGATTCAAGGCTGTGCCCTATGGTCTTTCTCAGTGATCATAGTGTTTATTTTTATGGTTAGCTTGGATCATCATGGTATAAATTATTTTCTTCAATGATTCAGGTGGATTTCAGTAGTTATCTTCCATTCCCGTTGTTATCACGTATTTGAATGAAGATTAGTTTAACCTTTTAAATGAAGCGTAGTGTGTGGAAACAGCTTTAATACACCTGCAGAAAAGCAACCAGATATCATTCTCTAAAATTTAATCGACATCTAGGGCCGTTACCCAAAAACGAATATCATGAGTTCATTCCTCTAACACCACCTCCTAATAACCTTCTCGCAAAATAAATTCAACGCTGCTCGGAAGGTGACGGTTGTGTATGAACTTTATGAAAGGGAGATTTAAAGCATTAGCGAAAAGTGCACGCTAGCCAAAGCATGAAGATCATGCACGTTCATGTTCAAGGCACGGGGACCTACCGATTTGCACCATGGCATTTGGTGTTTTGAAAATATTCTACTGTGTTGAGGTGAAGCAAACGGGCCCCATTAGTATCTTCTGTTGCAAGTGGGAGTAAGTTTATATACTGATGAAAGTACAGGAAAGGAAGTTTTTCCCCTCTTTTTAGAGCTTAATATTGCATGGAAATCGGATGAATCAATTCACCATTTATAATCTGCCACTCTTTCATATATTTCGAGCAGAGTTATGGAAAATTTACAGGACTACCTTGCATTACATAACTGAGAAGTTGAAAATACTTAGTGATGTCACACGTGTCCACTTCAGTCTGCATTAAAAAATTATAGCCAACAAGTGAAGTGCATCATAGTGCAACCGATATTCGGTATGATTGTCACTTACATCGCCTTCAAAACCAAACTCTAACTGAATGTAATTCCTCACGTACTTCAAGCCATAAGATCCTAAGACAAGGAATTAAAAACCTAAACTGAGTCATAGTTTTCAAGACCGTAGTAAAAATCTCCACTTCTCTACTCCAGCAAATGTGACGTTTAAAGCTAAAAATCCCTGCCTAGATTACATTTGATCGCCTTCTTCGAAGCAAATGTTCGAAAGAGTAAAATACTCAAAGTGGAAAACCATCATTCACCAGCTTCATTTTTTTCTTCAAGGATCACTTATTTTATTATTTCTCGCAAACAGTTTCTATAAGCATATAAGAGCAATTAAAATGAAATAGATCCAGTAAATTGCTACCATTGGGTCTTCTTTACATTTTTTCAAGCAGTATATAAGTAGGCTTGATTTAAAATATGTCACGTACTCTATTAATATATGAATTAATTAAAACAAAATTTTCATCAAACTAGTGTCCCAGCCTTGCACTCTTAATGGATTTGCTTCACATTACATAAGAAATGTTTACTTACGCGATTAAATCACAAACACTTGTTTTGCTGGTGGTTAGGTGGTTCCATATGCCTGAATATTGAAGCTAGATTTGTTTACGAAATCAGTAAATTGTGATGCGTAAACCAATGGATGTTAGTGATAGAAATAACCATCCTGCAAATAAATCCATCTCACGCCGGCCAACAGACATGATACCTCACCCCCATAAGGAAAATAAATTTAATAAAACTTAACTTAAAATCTTAAATAAAAAAAAGTATTTCATAAATGAAAATTAGCACATTTTAGTTAATAAAGTACTTACATCATCACTTTTCTTGAAATCATCCATAGCCTGTCCAGATGATTTATTGACAGTGCGAGCTTCAATTAAAATACGTCGAACACGTCCATTAAGATAGATCCAACGGAAAGGATGGTGTTCAGGATGGGCACGACGATCGTAGAAACATGAATGGCTCACCATAATCACCGATTCAGCCGTATCAGCAGAAAATCTTGTCACCGCAACAACATCGGTATCAACCTGAAGAAAGTGGAAATTAGTAATGCTTAAGAGTGGCTAATCGATGTATGATAAGGTATCAAAAAACCTGATCAACAAAGGTTTCATTGAAATTATTTGCAGCAAGCCATCTGTGGAGACGATTTAGCGCAGATTTTGCACGAATCATACCAGTATCCGCTGTGACCTCCTTATCCCAGAGAGAGTAAAGTCTCTTCTCAGAAACTACATCAATTTGATAAGGCACCAACTCATCATAACCTCGTGTAGAGGCTGTTGAGCAAGAAGCCATAGCAACCATAGCTGAAGAGGGAAGGAAATCAAATATAGTCCGTTTGACGGCTGGAGAGGGATTGTCATGAGTTTGGTCATAGAATAGTGCATTAGCAACTGTGGGAAGTAGACGACGTTTAAGCACAGCATGAGGAAATCCACCTGCTGGCTGTTCTCCACCGTAATAGTGCACTAGGCGGCCCTCATCACGACAATCTGTTGCTGAGAGAGCCTCTGAAATATTAAAATAATATTAGAATTTAAGCGCACCACCGTAACAATCATTTAATTAAATATCCACCTACCTCTAACAAGTGAGCATATACCGAGGTTGTTAAGAACGAAATTGTCAGTGTGGGCATTATCTGTAAAGAGCTCACCAAGAACATAAATGCCAGGTCGTACATTACGGCAGACGTCTAAAATAGCTTGTGCGACATGGATGGGAGTGCTGTGACAGTTGTCTAAACGGACTCCGTGGAAAATTTTGGCTGTCAAACGTGCATATTCAAGCATTCGGTTCCACAAGTATGGACAGTCCTCGGGTTTATCGCCGTATCTGAAAAATATTTAAGCCGTTCTTATGGTTAGATAACAGAAATAGAAAGATATATATTAAATAAATAGGGAGTGCAGATTGGTGTTTGCGTACCAGACCTATTGAACTAAAATACATTCAGATTTAAAGTAGAATTCAAAAGAGATCAAGTATACAAACTACAAAGTGAAATTCAAATTCGTTGGCTTGATACAAAAGAATCTGCTTTAAATTTGAATATGTGCTAATATTAACGTCATGATTGATAAAACTTGATCAACTTGAGAAAAGTGCGAAAACTACAACGTTGGTAGGAATATTTTTAAATAAACTATAGGTTATATAAAGAATCCGTTTCTAAAATTAGCAGAATAGCGATTGAACATTTAATGAGGGTTGTAAAACAAAGAGATATTACTCTACGCATTCCATCCGCACTTTTTATGATAGTTCAACTGTAAGATGGCCTTATAATTATTATAGTCTTCTTTAATAAACAAGTTTTGGGGAAATTTTATTAAAAAGTTGCACATACCGCAGCTTGACAGAGTCACCCCAAACAACTAGTTCACGTCGAAGAAATACACGAGAATCTAGGTCTGCAAAATTTTTAATCGAGCCACTATTCATGACCCAACCGTTGCAGGCCATTACGTACTTTCGGCGATCGCTGAGAGCTAAGCGCTCAGCTTCCTCTGCAGTTTCCATGCGATCTTCGGGACAAAGAAAGTACCTGAAAAATAAAACACGAAACCAATAAAATAAACTGCACCCAAAGTATGAATCTTGATCCAAAACGAAAATTAATAATCGGTTAGCAAAACCTATAGTTCAACTTCGATTAAAATGTGAATTGAGAGAAGCACCCGATTAAGAAGAAGACTCATACAATTGAAAAATTCAACTGATTAAGTCAAAGGAATACAATTCGTATAGTTGATTTGTTTCCGAATATATTAGCTATAAACGCGTAAAGTGGATACGATCGATATTCCTTATTTCTTATCATAACTAACTGTTAATATAAAATACTTCGATTGTTTCAAACGGATCTTCTTGCGAGAAATTAAGCCCAAATGCCAATCGCTAAGACTAACCAACCGTTCTAGCATAAAGAACTAACCTAAAGTTAACAGCTTTTGCATGCAGAAACTGGAAACTAATGGTGTGAATTAAATCAAGAAAATCGGTAAAATTACCACCAGCTTTTAAATTAATGATTATTTCCAGTTTATTGAATAGCATATTTCCATATAAGTTTTGATATTTATAAGAAACATAATAATACGAAATTATGGGAAACTTTTATCAGGATGCAATTCCTTAAGCTAAATTTCACCAGTTGGCCAACCATAAACTTAAAATTAGATCTTGAAAAACAAATATCCATACGTACCTATCAACCAGAGGTGTAGAAGTAGTAACAGTCTCAAAACGAGGCCCACTAGGATCGCAGAACCTATAACGTGCACCATCAGCTACACAGTTAGCCGCACACGACATATGATGCTTCATCGCCTCTTCCTCATTTCTGTTCATATCGGCCAGACGTAGACCGAGGTTGTGTGCTGCGACGTCAGGTAAATCGTGACCAAACATTTCTCGCGCTTTTCCAAAATCAACTGTCGCTCCCATGCGACGACCAGCTCGTACACCTACAATTCTCAGCTGAAGAGAACTGTCTGCATCCACAAATGGAGGTGGGTCTGTTCCCTTAACTAAGAGGAAACAAGAAGTAGGACAATGGTCAAACACAAATCACAAAATTACTTAGCCATTGCCTGAACTCTTCTTTAACTGTTTCGATATCAGCTTGGTAGAACTCGTGCAATTTCATACTTCGAAAAATGTCCATTAGATAATCACGCAAGGCATCAACATGGGATTGTTGTGAGCCGAAATCCGGAGGAATGTGGCGATTAACAAGCTTCCCTTCCGAACAAAAAAGAGTAGCTCGCCAAACCGCCTGATCAACCAAGAAAGCAGGAGTAAGATGAGGAGAATTCTCCAAATTGTATCCACATTCTGGATGCTCAAATAACCACGGAGAATTAGTAGCAGTGTGGTTTAGAACCAGATCAGCCATACTTAGCATTGACCATTCAGTTTCAATTTCGCGTACCAGTTCACCAACTTCCTCCCAACCAACTCTTTTTCCAGTATCAGGGTCGGAGAAGTCTGGATTAATAACCAATTGATCTTTTAACGAATACCCTGATCCTGAGGCGCCGATTTCCTAAATTAACGAGGAATTAGAAGTGCAATCAATTTTACTTGAATAGGTGTAAAGTGAATCATATTGTAGCCGCATTCGTAAGCAACTCGTAGACGATCACGCCACTCTTTGAGGGGACCGAGGTTTTTGGCGATGTAAGTTTGCAACATAACACCTTCCAAGTCCCATTGAGCAAAGCGATCAAGGTTTTCAGGATGACCGACAGCAAATTTACTCTCCACAACAAAGTAGCCCTGACCACCATGCTCAGAGAGTGATTTGGTATTCAACTTATCTAACGTAAAGGCGGAATCGTCAGCGGTAAAGACGAAATGAAAAGCACCGCTAAACTGAAGAGGTCCCAGAACAAAATAATTGTCAAATCGATCTAATTTTCGTAGTGTATATTTCGCTTGTATAATTGAGATTTCATAATACTTTGTGCGAACAAAATTATTTGCACCAACAGGGTAATTGGTAAAGAATCTCACGTTTTTGCTTATTAGAGTTTCATCCAGTCTAAATCTAATAGTCCAATCTAAGAAAAAAGTTAGTGAAAATTTCTTAAACAAACCTCTCTTTACTTTGTAAAATTCTCCCTCGGTATTTAAACCGAGAGTGAGCTGATAGTCGACAACGTCATTCGTCATTTCGGCTGATATCAAAGACTACCAGCTTATGTGTACCGCCTTTTATCACTATCGCGAGAATAAGTATATGACCTAGTTAAATAAATCATATTGGTCACGTGCAAGTAGCATTATTTAAATTAAGTTAAAATGCATGATTTCGTATTAATATTTTGTTCATTATATTTATTTTAGGTTTAATTATTCCATTTCTAATAAATCCAGGAGGTCTATATCAAAAATTAAATTTTTGCACTCTTATACTATAAAAATATAATAAGTAATTAAGACAAAGAAGGCTCTAGAGCTGAGGTGTCAGCTAAAATTAAAATTTTGTTCGCCTCTTTGTTTCTAAGATCCACCTTATAGTTTTATTGCGAATAAAGTCATGCTGAACACCGACATTCGGTGGAAATAATTAACATTAACAACACCATTTATACATTTACTAGAAATCAAAGATTTTTTATCTATCTAATATCACAGCTTGAATAAACTTAGCTTTTTACTTATTTAAATTTCTTTCAATTAAATCTATATTATAACCAGGTGAAGAAAAGAAATATCAAGTGAATCGTTTTGCTCCAGTCAGTGCTGGTCACTGATCAAATATTCCTGTCATCAGGATTCAACTTCTTATTAAAGGTAAATGCTCCTCCGTAAACTTCGCTCAACGGCTCCAAAGTGTGAATAATGACAAATTTAGTTAACTCGCAACAAATATGCTAATGAGTGGATTAATTTTTAAATGCATATAAGACGGCATTTGTTCTGTTATAGTTTAAATATAATAACCACAATAGCATCAGACTAAAATTAGAAAGAATGGATCAGTTAAAGGCGACGAATAACAGAGTGCTCATTAGAAGATTGAAATTTTTTTATAATTTACAGGCGATATCTTTACAGATCTTATTCATTTACAAGGAAGCTAAGAAAAGTAATAAAATCTAGTGTTCTTTATAGGCGGTGTTAAGGAACTGACTTGCTAGCATCTAAAATATCCTTTATATACTGTTCGAACATATGATGTAGCGGGATAAGTACTTTGAACTGTCAGCAGTCATTTCCATTTTATATATTTATTTCAAGTTTCGCGATTTGTCTGTTCATGTTTATACGGTTGCTTTTACACTGTTTTTGTTCATTTTACCAATAGTTCTATTCAAGGTACAGCAACAAGGCAATAATTGAAATTAACAAATTTTCTTTAGAAGCATGAGAATCAGAACATTTTGCTTTTTCTTATGGAAAGTATTTATATAATTGTCGGAATGTGATTATTCAAGGCTGAGCGCCGATTGGACGCCTGTTATGTGAAATATCTTGTTTGTGCTTCGTCCTCTATGGCCTCTCGAATTCTGCAGTCTCTCATTAGGGCTCGGTTTTTTTCAAGTTCTGTTCTTCAAGCACCAGCCAATAGTGTATACTCAAGAGTGCGAAATTTCATTATCAATAATGAAGTTCTCAAGAGCGATGGTCGTACGTCCTATCTTAATCTCATGCTTTAGTTTCCATTCCTCTAGATAAGGAACCTAAACAGACCCTCAGTAAAATGCAAAAAGAACTTCTGGAACAAATCGAGGAAGTTGATGTATGATGTTATAGTTCGTAATTATTTATTTAAATTTCAGATCAATTATCGTGAGTTTAAGGTTAGAGATGGTGGCAAGACAACTGAGAACGAGCCTAACCTAATTCCTTTTGATGAAGAAAGACGTATGGTTGGATGCATTTGTGGGTTATTTTGCTTTTCTTCTATTGAATAATTTGCTGATGAGCTTCAATATTTTTCTCGTGTTCGTTTTATCAGGTCATGAGGACAACCACCACATTAGTTATCTTCTTCTCTACAAGGGATTAACTACACGTTGTAAATGTGGCCATTGGTTTAAACTGGTCGATTTTAACGAGTACGAGGCTGCACGGGACAGGTATTGGAAGAAGATTGAACGTGAACCTGAGAACCAAAAATTGATGAATCAGTTAAATGACGCCGAAGCTGAAATGCAACGCCTGCTCGATGTTAGCAAAGACATGACTGGGTCATCTCCAGGATCGACAGAGATGTTGGATAAACTTGCAATTCAATGGCAGAAATACAGAGAGGCCTATCACCTTATTAGAAAGAAGATTGATGAGGCCTGTATCACAGACATTCGTTAAATCAAGGCACTTATCTTATTTTGACAATTCGGATTACTGGGGTATATTTCTCACCATTCACTCCATTTTTAAATTTTCCTAGCGTAAAATGCCCACTCTCATTTGTTTTTACTAGGATTGATAACCTCAGGTACGTGCTCTAATTGGCACTTAGCCTTTAGTCTATTTCAACATGTAATAAATGTGCAACATTACCTTTTATCAACTACATTTAATTAACAAACACATACAGATATGACTTAATCAAAATGAGAGAATGTGGTGTAACCGTGTACTGTCTAATTATAGAGGGAGTTATAAATTCAAAGCAAGTTCAAATGCTCAAGATTACTGGGGAGCGCTGAGATAGACTAAAGAGTTGGCCGATTCCGAATGCTTCTTCACTCCGACCATTGGTGTCGCTTCTATTGCAGCTCCTTGAGTTGTAGTGAGATGAATTGGTTGTTAACTGCTAAGTGAGTAGCTTTTATAGTAGCTATGTTGGGTAGAGATCACGACCTCACTGTGTGGTTGTGTTGTGCTGTGCTATGCATTGTGATGAGTTGATTGAAATCGCTTGGATGTGAATTCCACTTCATGCGAGACATGGGAAGGAGTTGTTAAAGTGTGAGACATCAGATGGAATCCTCGCCCACACATTGCATGATTGCATCAATTCATATTGCTGCCTTTTGTCCTCTATCGCGGCCTCTCGCTCACAAATTGCTGACTTTCCTATTGCAGAATTCTAAGTGCTTGGAGGTTAAGATCACTCGTTAGCATCCTGTCTAAGTGTTGAGTTAGCGAATTGTAAGTGATGATGATGATTGCGCATTATCAAAGCGCAATGACGAAATTAGTTCTGAATTTCATATAGAGAGCGGCATTGTTCGCCTGATAGGTAAGTGGGGAATTTGTGAATCGCTGTTTGAAGCAATCATCACGGGGAGATATGCACTTTAGTTGACTGCAATGAAATCACTACCACCGATTGGATTGGCTATTGTAGCGATAGAGTAGGAGGTTGTGGTAACGCAGGCGCCATTACCTGAATGGTAAAATACCACTACAAAGCACTTCGTTCAAGGCTGAACAAAAAAAGGAATCCCAATAGATTGGTTGGAATAGGGACCATGATATATCCAACTACTGGTTATCGGATTAGCTACGAGAATTACCCAATCCCCATCTCCAAGATCCATGCCTTAAATTTGTCCCAATGATTATTATGCAAGCTGAAATCTTGTCGTTGAGTTCGGAACCCAGTTGATCTCCTAGAATTGTCTGCTGGTACTGGCTTAAGGGTGCCAACTTGTTTTTGTAGTCAAGTTGAATGGAAATAATGAGCTTGTTGGCTGAATAACACGAAGAGAACCAAGGTTGTTTAGTGCGCTGGACACTAGTGTCACCACTCCAAGTAGACGTGAATAGGATCTTTGATGAGATTAGGTTGGAAGAGGCGTCTGCACTGCGCAGTTTAGTCTCTGCGAAGAAAACAAGGAGATACACAGTTACTCTTAGGCATAGCCATCGCAACCATGCACTGAGTGTGCATATGGAGTGGGGTGGGGTGGCGTGGGAAGTTGAAACTCGATGAACTGACCTAATCCCCTTCCCGCAGTGCCACATCAAATTTCCCAATTGATTAATGCAGATTAAGTCATTCTCAATGCCATGTCTATTGCTTTGCCAACAACATACTAATGAGCCCAGTAGGTGCACTGATCTGCTTGCCCTATCTTCCCAAATGGTTCTACGCATTTCACACGAAGTTGCATTTTGTAGATAAGTCGCAGACACTGCTGCGTAATCTCCTTCATTCCAACTTTCTGCTCCAACCACTGACGGATGTGATGGTTGATGTCTTCTTCGTCTCCTGGAGTGCTTAGTACTAACTGATAAGTCCAAGTGAATCCTACAATTACCTGATATGTTCATAAATGCGCAATGTATGGGGGACTTAAAATGAGCCAACCATGTTCCCATTATGGAATGGATTTGCGAATCTCAACGCGCGGGCGTGACTATTCCAAATGCGCAATGAAAAGTCTAGGGAGTATTTATTATCAAAGTATTTATTGTGTAAAACGATAAAATTCGCAGAATATTTGGAAATGCCTTCAATTGAGAGAATAAAAAGCACAGCGTGAATATCTGCTAGCACGAGATTGCGAGTTTTCGACAAATAAAATTGGCAATATCACAAGGAGTGGCCAGCTGTTTCTCCAAATTATCGAAGTCGTCGGCGAATATTCGGAAGTTGAAAGACTTCTCCAGTGTTTTCAAGAGGTTGACGCGGTCCAAGCTGTCAAAACCGAAGTCTGTGGAGAGTTGTGAATTGTCCTTCAACTACAATGGAAAAGAAATAGGCATGAACGACCAAGTAATGGGAGCTAAGAAAGCATGGGAGGGAGAGAGAGAGAGAGAGCACGCGAATGGAGGGGGAATCTACCTTGTGGGGATGAGGAATTTTAGGAGAAAACGAGGCGAGCACGAGGCGTACAACTTCGTTAACTTGGGATCGGCTCAGTTCACTTCCACTTTGCCTCCTTTTCACCTCCCAAGCTGATAGTCGCCTTGAACTAGTTGAGGAATCCGACGCCATCTCTGAGAGGGACCAACTGGAGCTTGATGCAGTCATACGAAATAGAGAGGGTGTGAAGTTGAGTGCTAGCCGTGTAGAGCTATCGTAACTGGACTGAAACTGTCGTGGGAAGAATGCTCCAGCTTGCTGAGAGGCGTTGAGAGAGACTGAAGAGTTGGCCGATTCCGAATGCTTCTTCACTCCGACCATTGGTGTCGCTTCTATTGCAGCTCCTTGAGTTGTAGTGAGATGAATTGGTTGTTAACTGCTAAGTGAGTAGCTTTTATAGTAGCTATGTTGGGTAGAGATCACGACCTCACTGTGTGGTTGTGTTGTGTTGTGCTGTGCTGTGCTGTACTGTGCTGTGCTTTGTGATGAGTTGATTGAAATCGCTTGGATGTGAACTCCACTTCATGCGAGACATGGGAAAGAGTGGTTGAAGTGTGAGACATCAGATGGAATCCTCGCCCACACATTGCATGATTGCATCAATTCAAATTCCTGCCTTCTTTGCTCTACCGTGATTTCTCTCTCTCCCTCTCAACCTCTATATTCGTGACTTTATTTATCAATCAGGTAGTAGCCTGACATAGTGATCAAATTACTGGGCATATTTTCGTGAAGGAATGGCGAGTTGTGATGAACCCACGTGGCAGGATGAATTGCCAAGAATTTGCGTAGACAATTGTCTACAGTTGTTTTTTATGTTAAATTGCTTCATTTTCGCCTTTTGTCTTTCTTGCTTTTCTTCATTTTACTTGCAACTTTTCTCTGCAATCTTAACCCCATTTGCATCCTCTCGCGATCAGCGTCAATGTCGCGCATTCCTGAATGTTCGAGATTGCATAGTTTGACCGTTCTAAAGTTGTGTTCTCCGCAGGTTCGGTACCCATTGACGCGCACCCAATGAATGGAATGGCCAACCGTTGTTGTTCAATTCTTATAACAAATTGGTTGTCCGGAATTGCGTGTCTCAATCCCGCGGCTCCATAACACTACGTCTACCCTAAACGCGATTGGGAAATTTCTTTAAATGGTCTGTCTCTAACCGAAGCGGTCTTAAATCATCTTGAAAATCACTTTTCAATCGTCAGCATTTACGTAAATCCTTGCTAAATACTTGGACTATGTACCCCCCTCTCTCCCTCCCCCCCCCCTTCCTCCTTTTTTATTATTTTTAACGGTCTAAGGTTACCTATATACCACTATTGGGATTCCCCAGTCCATTCTTCGACTGTATACCAAACCACATATTGCAAATTCACTATCTTAGGCTCAAGAACCGTTATTCGCAGTGTCTACAATTTCATTCCGGTTCTATGGCGGTTTCTATCTCCACCAACCACCCACTGGCCACTTCTATATCTTCGCTAATCTTTTATATGAACATGAGCGCATAATAATAAAGTGGTTTAGGTAAAAACTGCAGTAGGAGAAGATTGATTAGTTCATACCGTGCCAATTATAGATAGATTTCCTTTTGTCTATTCATTTTAATTATTGCAATTTTTTTTATCCACAAGATAGTGAGTAAGCTGCAACGCACAATCGATGAGCCGTCTAGTCCCCTAAAATAAAGAAATGAATTGCACTGAGTGCCAAAGTACTCACATAGTCACAGCATGTATATGCAGACATCTCTGAGACCTATCATTATTCAATCTCGAGTACAATGAGAAGGCACTCGTTGGGTAGACTGCACGAGTCCTGACTGCGTGCCTCTGAATCATTACAGGATTGAAATCTACGCACGCCTACAACGATGTTGAAAGCATGACACAGCAATGAAGAAGACATGACAACAGTGGAGTTGCAATCTGGGAAACTCATAATGTTAGAAAAGAATTTGCAATGGGAACGATCTAATAATTCTCCATTTAGGCACTAAGCAAGTCTATAAACATAGCATATAAATTCGCGTAGTTTTATCATTTAAATCACTCTCCCGATACCGAGGTAAGTACCGTGAAAATAACGGTACTGCGGAGGATTTTTTGCGAAAAAGTGATATAGTAGGAAAAGTGGATCAGAGGTAGAATGAATAAAAGTGGCTGATAGGGTTTTCTCATCAATGTGATTTAACAAAGAACAAAATGCACTACAAGGTGGTGCTATGGGCACGCAAAAGTTGACTACAGATAAGAGAACAAAACGGTGACAAACACGCTTAGAACAATTAAGTTTCATAGTGGTGACCCTAAGTAATAATGTTAGTGAACCAATATTCTGCTTCTAAGGCTGAATCAACTTTGAGTGACTTAGTTATAAGGGAGTTGAGGTATTGCCTCCTCTGTCACCGTAGTTCTTACACTGCTAAGGGAAAATGGAGCATTGACAGCGGCAAAGCAATATAAGGTGTGGTATCTAAGTATCCCCTAACCATGTCCAAATTTTGGCTGTTTAGTATTGATTATAGGTTTTAATTGTCTTATAAGACGTACAATTCAATAGGTTGTTTTGACTCCATATTACCAACAATTCAAATTTTTATTAAGAATGCCCAATTGAAAAAATAGACTATTTACACTCAAGGTGGAAGTTTTATTCTTAAATTACTTGTTCAAAATTATAATCCACGGTTTTACATGAATTTTGTGCTTCCTTGCGAAGAAGGTTAGTTCAAATCGAACACACTTTGTTAAAATTTTTATTTTTCAAATTTGAAATTCATTAGTCAAAAAACTTCCAGCTTCAGTTTTTTTTAATTCTGAGAGATTCATAAGCAAAATGGGAGAAGATAAATACACGAGACCTAACCAAGAGGTTGTGCAGATTAACTCAGGCACTACCAGTAAATTATAACAATCATCAGCGTGGCACAATACTTATTCACCAAGTATCGCAACGTCTGTGGAAGTCGTAATGTCACCCATATTAACTCCCCTTCACATAATTCGCAACCAAAATATTTGGGTGAGAAATTCACTGAAAATCCAAGCGGGCACTGCAAAATTCACATGCAGTGAGCTTAGTGAAGGTCATTCCTGATGTATTGTTCTTTAAAAAATGTCGCATCCTGCTTATTGAGATGAAAATCAGGTACGATCCCAGGTATCGGTCATTCAAGAGCCACTACCTAAACGATTCCCGGGTCATAGCCAAGAAGACCACTAAACTGGGCAAGGCAGTCTACATGTATAGCCTCCGATCAAATGAGGTATTGATAGAGGACGCCATTGGGGCCATCATCTCGAAAGGTTGAAGTGCTGTCTACATTTCGAATGAGCGTTAACTTGACTAAGTTTGATACATTTAATGATGGTATTCGCACCTTCTGGTAATGTAGTTGCCTGAAATTAGAATTGGGGGAAATTAATCCCTTCTTGAAATCTATTGCACAGAAAAACCGTCTGTAAAATCAACTTGTTTTTGACAAGTTTTCTCTCATTCCAGTATGTTAACGGACGAAATTTACTGGATATTTCGAGTTCCAAAACTTTTGGACGAGATGCTGCTTCCTCCAAACTAGTTCTCGGAATATGTAAGGGGAATAAATTAAGCTGTTTGGTCGAGAAAAATTAATGAATGAACAGATTAATTAATCATTTTCCTTCGGATAATACATATATTAACAAATGGCAACAATTTTAAAACATTAAAGTTGCTCTCAGCTGGTAGTAAAGATTCAATTTTCAAGATGGTATGAACATTTTCTCCTCAAAGTAATCAACTGATTTGTTCTGGTCATTAAAAAATCGATTTCGCTCAAGAGCCTAAAATTTATAGTCAAGATTATTAGAGTTGGATAATATGATAACCATCAGTAAAAACAGATAACCTGACACATAAATACCGAATGGACTAAGACACCTCCGGTGACTTGATTTTTCCTAAAATTCTAATCGAATGCCTACCAGTTACCTCTTATTAACCGTTCCTTTTTTTGACCACTTCCCGGTAATTGGAATCCTTAATGAATGACGAGTCTGTTTATCGAAAGGTCGAATAGCGCATGAGTTGACGATGTCTTAAAGAAATAGGTTTACATGTGAATCCCGGTTATCATGCCGCATGGGAGTGACGTTGAGTTTGCACAAATTGAATGACATCCAAATGACGCATGTAACTATCACAATACCCAAAGTCGTAGACAATAATGAATTCAATAGACAATCCATTGTGTAAAATCACGTCACCATACCGTGAGTTCGTAATATGCATTCTGTAAGACCAGCACAAAAACAAGAAAAAGTTAGCAGACAATGAGATACGTAAATTTACAAAATTTATCACTACTAATAATTCTTTTCGATTTAGCAAGGAAGGAAGTTGTGCTGCTGGTATAGAGTGGTGATGAGGGTTGAAAAACGAGCCAGATGGCAGCCAATACAAACAAGTATACACACGCATGTGATCGCATTACTAAGAGGATGTGAGACGGTCTCATGTGATCAGCGAGACTGGTGACCCGAAATAACAGGCAAAGCAGGAAAAAATGAAAATGTATGAGTGCAAAATCGATAAATATGTGGAAAGAGATTGCAAATTAAGGAAGGAAACAGAGCCAATTCTTCCAAGGGTAAATCGCGGTAGAAAATATTTGTTCAAAGTAGACAAAGTAGATAGGCTGCCATAGTGACAACATAATGATTATCGAGATGATAATTTTAAAAACAAAAGGACTATTTGATATGAAAAAACCTATCACTTTAAGTTAAAAGCAAGCCGAATGATGCGGAAAGACCTTCCATCATAATAGCAACATTTTCACAGTAATGTTTGAGTGAATTCAATGCAAGAGAGATTGCTGGCCTTTAGTAACAGCCACAGGATTAAAATAGTTGCAAATCAAAACGACTGGAAGTAAATAAAAGTAGCATTCGCAAGGGGCTGCAACTAAGTTTAGGAAGTGATCCATCAGTATTTCTCTAATAAATCGTCTCACGTGCAAGTTGAAGTTAAGGTGAAGAAAAGTAAGAAAGAAAAATGTGGAAATGAAGCAATTTAACATCAAAAACCTGCGGAGAAAACAAACTTAGAACGGTCAAACTATGCAATCTCGAACATTCAGGAATGCGCGACATTGATGCTGATCGCGAGAGGATGCAAATGGGGTTAAGATTGCAGAGAAAAGTTGCAAGTAAAATGAAGAAAAGCAAGAAAGACAAAAGGCGAAAATGAAGCAATTTAACATAAAAAACAACTGTAGACAATTGTCTACGCAAATTCTTGGCAATTCATCCTGCCACGTGGGTTCATCACAACTCGCCATTCCTTCACGAAAATATGCCCAGTAATTTGATCACTATGTCAGGCTACTACCTGATTGATAAATAAAGTCACGAATATAGAGGTTGAGAGGGAGAGAGAGAAATCACGGTAGAGCAAAGAAGGCAGGAATTTGAATTGATGCAATCATGCAATGTGTGGGCGAGGATTCCATCTGATGTCTCACACTTCAACCACTCTTTCCCATGTCTCGCATGAAGTGGAGTTCACATCCAAGCGATTTCAATCAACTCATCACAAAGCACAGCACAGTACAGCACAGCACAGCACAACACAACACAACCACACAGTGAGGTCGTGATCTCTACCCAACATAGCTACTATAAAAGCTACTCACTTAGCAGTTAACAACCAATTCATCTCACTACAACTCAAGGAGCTGCAATAGAAGCGACACCAATGGTCGGAGTGAAGAAGCATTCGGAATCGGCCAACTCTTCAGTCTCTCTCAACGCCTCTCAGCAAGCTGGAGCATTCTTCCCACGACAGTTTCAGTCCAGTTACGATAGCTCTACACGGCTAGCACTCAACTTCACACCCTCTCTATTTCGTATGACTGCATCAAGCTCCAGTTGGTCCCTCTCAGAGATGGCGTCGGATTCCTCAACTAGTTCAAGGCGACTATCAGCTTGGGAGGTGAAAAGGAGGCAAAGTGGAAGTGAACTGAGCCGATCCCAAGTTAACGAAGTTGTACGCCTCGTGCTCGCCTCGTTTTCTCCTAAAATTCCTCATCCCCACAAGGTAGATTCCCCCTCCATTCGCGTGCTCTCTCTCTCTCTCTCCCTCCCATGCTTTCTTAGCTCCCATTACTTGGTCGTTCATGCCTATTTCTTTTCCATTGTAGTTGAAGGACAATTCACAACTCTCCACAGACTTCGGTTTTGACAGCTTGGACCGCGTCAACCTCTTGAAAACACTGGAGAAGTCTTTCAACTTCCGAATATTCGCCGACGACTTCGATAATTTGGAGAAACAGCTGGCCACTCCTTGTGATATTGCCAATTTTATTTGTCGAAAACTCGCAATCTCGTGCTAGCAGATATTCACGCTGTGCTTTTTATTCTCTCAATTGAAGGCATTTCCAAATATTCTGCGAATTTTATCGTTTTACACAATAAATACTTTGATAATAAATACTCCCTAGACTTTTCATTGCGCATTTGGAATAGTCACGCCCGCGCGTTGAGATTCGCAAATCCATTCCATAATGGGAACATGGTTGGCTCATTTTAAGTCCCCCATACATTGCGCATTTATGAACATATCAGGTAATTGTAGGATTCACTTGGACTTATCAGTTAGTACTAAGCACTCCAGGAGACGAAGAAGACATCAACCATCACATCCGTCAGTGGTTGGAGCAGAAAGTTGGAATGAAGGAGATTACGCAGCAGTGTCTGCGACTTATCTACAAAATGCAACTTCGTGTGAAATGCGTAGAACCATTTGGGAAGATAGGGCAAGCAGATCAGTGCACCTACTGGGCTCATTAGTATGTTGTTGGCAAAGCAATAGACATGGCATTGAGAATGACTTAATCTGCATTAATCAATTGGGAAATGTGATGTGGCACTGCGGGAAGGGGATTAGGTCAGTTCATCGAGTTTCAACTTCCCACGCCACCCCACCCCACTCCATATGCACACTCAGTGCATGGTTGCGATGGCTATGCCTAAGAGTAACTGTGTATCTCCTTGTTTTCTTCGCAGAGACTAAACTGCGCAGTGCAGACGCCTCTTCCAACCTAATCTCATCAAAGATCCTATTCACGTCTACTTGGAGTGGTGACACTAGTGTCCAGCGCACTAAACAACCTTGGTTCTCTTCGTGTTATTCAGCCAACAAGCTCATTATTTCCATTCAACTTGACTACAAAAACAAGTTGGCACCCTTAAGCCAGTACCAGCAGACAATTCTAGGAGATCAACTGGGTTCCGAACTCAACGACAAGATTTCAGCTTGCATAACAATCATTGGGACAAATTTAAGGCATGGATCTTGGAGATGGGGATTGGGTAATTCTCGTAGCTAATCCGATAACCAGTAGTTGGATATATCATGATCCCTATTCCAACCAATCTATTGGGATTCCTTTTTTTGTTCAGCCTTGAACGAAGTGCTTTGTAGTGGTATTTTACCATTCAGGTAATGGCGCCTGCGTTACCACAACCTCCTACTCTATCGCTACAATAGCCAATCCAATCGGTGGTAGTGATTTCATTGCAGTCAACTAAAGTGCATATCTCCCCGTGATGATTGCTTCAAACAGCGATTCACAAATTCCCCACTCGATGGGTAACGAACCTGTGGAATACACTACCTTAGCGCGTTTAAACTAAGCAATCATGAACATTCTGGATCGTGCGACCTTGGCGCTTACCTGGTTATTGGGAAAATGAGTTCACGAGGGCAGAAACCTTCTGAATAATCTATAAGCAATAGTCATTACATGTTCAGCTTACCCTAAAGAATGTTTTTAAGGACTAAGGACTATAAAACTCAAATAAGTATATTCCTCTTTATGCATTTTATTTACTGTAGCTTGGCTAACTTCGGGTGCCTCTCCTTACTAGGGGATTTTGACATGGAGGTTACTAAGGCCATGTCCAGGCTTATTCCTGTAGCAATCTGCTATAAACCCTTGATCTCTGACGTAACAAATTGAATCGGCGACAAGTGCGAGGCCGACAAACCGCATTACTGAAATTAACTTTTTTTCATTTTAAGTAAACAACTGAAAGCTTTCAATTACAAGCTTAATTATACATGACATTATCATTTAATAATTTAATTTATGAATATAACTTATTTTCAGTCGCAGACTTTTCCAAAGTGACGCTTTTTTTTCTTTTTCCAAAGTTAGAAATTAGAAAATCAGTTAAAAATCCTAAAAGAAGGTCCCTGCTCACAAATATAGATAAGAGGGGAATAATAAGACGTTTTGCAGAAATTATTTCAACAGTCTTTAAAAGTAAGAAATTGATCATCAAAGTGAAGTAGTCTGAGTCTGAAGCTCCAAGCGCTTTTCGAAGGTAAATAGCGAGAAGAAAACATGAAATTGGAGAGGTAGCCCCACTTTGTTGTTGCGATTTAAAGTTGGTAATTTGCTTTTGAGATAATCACTTGTCGTCACTTATGTCGAGCTTGTCAAAAGTGATAATATAAATATCAATATTACGTTAACAACAGGTCATAATGATGTTTTAATTAATGAATTATCGATTAACCCGTCTATTTATCGAATACATCAATACATGTATCCCTCTTTACAATCATATTTTGACTGTTATTTATTTATTTATTTATCATATTCTTTGCACTACTCAATTTTTCACTAATAATCTGCAATAGTTGGTTCTTCTAGCCTAAAACTTGGTTTTAGTCATCATACTCCAAAAAAAACTAAAAGCCACGGCTAAAACAGATCAATCAAGAAGCCAAGAAAGTATTAAGTTTGTCTGGGCTGCCTTGACTAAAATAGCTATTAGTGAGTTTCTCACCAATAAGTGCGTTAATTTTCGAGGAAATTTGGAGGGTAACTATTTAATGTAGGCTGTCAATTATATTCGAACTACTAAAGAAATGCAGTTCCTTGGGCGTAATACTCGACAAAGAGATCAAATGCACAATTCCTTGTTACTTTAACAAATTTTGGACTAAAAATCTGGTATCAAATGGTCATAGTTAATGTAGCCATTAGATTCAGTAAAATTACGTAAAAAAGTATTTTGGTAAGGCAACAGGATACACGTCTGGGGCAACTTTAAATAAACTAAATCCGGAATCAAATAGATGAGATATTCGTAATGTTTTCATAATTGACTACTTCAGATGCGCATATGTTCTGTCAATATGGCAGTACATATTATGTTTATAAATAATTAAAATATTATGTAGAGAAACGTAAAAAGGGAACACACAATTCTTTTAAAGATATATAAAAAAACTAATAAGGTTAAATATATTTAAAATCCATATTTTATGGGAAAATTAAATTTGGTTCGAAAAATAATAATGTAACAATCCCTATTTATTGTGCAAGTGCTGCATTTATTTCAAATTACGAACTAATTGTCAATGCTAATATTGAAATATAAGTAACATAAGAACATTAAATAACCTATAATAAATAAATTTCAAGAATATGATGATATAAGTCTTATCATAAATCAAAATTAACATTAATGCATTTCTGAATTTATTTTGATGCATGATATTAAATATTTTCCGAAAAATCGCGGAGATAACAAGAAGGTTAATGTTTAAAAAATGTCTATCGACTTTCTCCTACCAAAAGCCAGTTTAAATAGCTAATCGGTTACAGAATAAGATCATTTGTCCGCAATTAATTATATTGCAATTACTTCAAAACTAATAGCTTTTTCTACATAGTTTAAACAAATTATGTACTTTAAGTTAATCCGCGTGCAATATAAAATAAAAATAACTTTTAAAGTGTCTTGAAATACAAAAAATATTTGATTGCTTATTATAATAATGCAAGCCAGATCATTTGTTTGTTTGAGCCACAATTTGTGCCGTCGGCGGTTCACTTGGACATAGACATGGGCGTAGGTTTTTTCTGTGTGCTATTTTCATGCAAATCAAAAATGGTTTACTTATTGTCAAATTTATAGGTTCGCGGAAATAGAAAGCATTTGAAGCGTTTAAATGCACCAAAGCATTGGATGCTTGATAAGTTGGGAGGCAACTTTGCCCCCCGACCAAGCACCGGTCCTCATAAGTTGAAGGAGTGCCTACCGCTTGCGATCTTCCTCCGCAATCGTCTTAAGTATGCCCTTACTTATGACGAGAGCATTAAGATCTTGGCTCAAGGCCTAGTTCTTGTCGACGGTAAGGTCCGTACCGACAAGAAATTCCCGGCGGGTTTCATGGATGTTATTTCCATTCCACGCACTAAGGAGCATTTCCGTCTCATTTATGATACCAAGAAACGTTTTACGATTCATCGCATTCATGCAGATGAAGCTACGTACAAGCTTTGCAAGATCCGAAAAATCTTGGTTGGAACCGGAAATGTGCCCTACATTGTTACTCACGATGGTCGCACCATTCGCTATGCCAACCCTGAAATTAAAGTCAACGACACCGTCCAGATCGATTTAAAAACTGGCAGCATTCTTAACTTTATCAAATTCGAACCAGGTAAAATAATAACACTTTTGTAATTGGCACCCCTTAGGCAATGTATGTATGGTCACCGGTGGACATAACTTGGGTCGTGTCGGTGTCATCACAGAGTGGGAACGGCATCCTGGTTCCGTCGAGATGGTGCATGTCCGTGACAACACTGGTAATCAGTTCGTTACCCGTCTGAACAATATTTTCATAATTGGCAAAGCCAATAAAGCCTGGATATCACTTCCCAAAGGCAAGGGCATCCGACTTTCTGTTTTGGAGGAGAGAGATCGTCGCCTTCGTGCAAGAAGAGTTGGCCATTAAGTTTATACGTAATTTTGAATAAAAAGAAGTGGAAATATATGAAACTTCTAAATTTTTATTGATATGGCTTATGTATAGTTTTTATTGCATATCGATCAAGTTTTTTGAGATTTCTAATTTTCGTATAAATAGTTGAAGTGTGGATATAGTCAGCGAATGTAATCCTGGTTAGTTTTGTTGAAAATAAATGATGTAAAACTGTTTTATCAGCATTCCATGTTAAATTCGGTCATTTTATTGTAGGGAAGTATGTTTTACTGGATATAGGATGATTGGACCTTTTTGGTAGTTGTGGTTTGGTTATAGTAAGATCGAATTTCTTATGGGCTTGTTTTATTGAGGAGAGTTGGGGTAATGCTATGAATTTGGATTCTGCTTTGCTTTACATCTTGGCGGGTAAGTTGCGCTAGGAATGTAGCGTGCTCGGTATTGGAGAGGCCGGGTTACACATGTTGGTTTTCGGTTGTTGGGTCGATCACAATGGTCCCTTTTTATCTTGGAGGGTTCCGGAGGTTTGCTCTGGAGGTGATTGGGTGACAGTTGGTTTTCAAAATCCTTAGTTTGGGCGTTATTAGTGCTGTGTCCATTAATCCATTACTTAGTCTTGTTTATACCCTGTTACTCAGCTCGAGGTCGTCTAACTCGAAAGCCCTCCTATTCTATAGGTCGTAGAAAGGCCATTTGTTCCATGGGAAATGTCGAACCCACTTTGTCTAAATGAAATGTGCAGTGACACAGCTTAACTCGGTAGAAAACATTCTGCTGCATGCGCTGGAATTACTCAGTTTTATAAAAACATCACCTAACCAGAGTACGATATCGTCCACTTTTACCAAGGCGAGTAGTCTAAATATCTTATCTGATAGTTAAAGTTCCCCTGGACAGTGGCAATATCACCCATGCCGTCTCCAAGTATGTCAAGAATACTAGACCCAATATCACTTAGAGAGTTTTTAAATAGATTAAGTTAAGATATTCAAGTGCGGCTCCCATGAGGAACTCATATTTTGCCGTCTATTTATTTATCAGTGCGGTTGGGCAGTCCCGCATCAGAGCATCAAAGGAAAAAGCAGTTTTTGATTAATGTAAACTTTCTATTTATAAAAAGCAAGTAGTGTCTGGGATTAACGAGCCTTCCTAAAATAAAAAAAGAGCTTAGAAATTGCAACTTCTATAATCAACAAACAAGGCATAGTGATGTTGACTAACCAAATAGGTTTCTTACGAGCCTTCTTCTGGCCAGGCTTCTTGCGCTCAGAGAATCGGTCGTCTTGTGTGAGGAGACCGGCTGCGCGTAATCGATTAAATCCCTGATCACCGGGTAGGAAACAAGCCAGGGCTCGAGCTACGGCCAATCGGAGAGCGTTTGCTTTCGAACTATGCCCAGTTTCGGTATCACTTGAAATCTTGGCTACCACATCCACAGATCCCAGCATGCCTAAGCAGAGTGAAAGTAAAATTCAGTTTTTTTAAGTGAGACATGCAACTAGAAACCATATACATAGATTTGTTCAGCGCGAATACCTGTATATTGAAGGGGGAACATGATCTGCTCCCGGTCACCAAGGTGAGGGAAGAACTCGAGAAGCCTCTTATCATTAACAATAAATTTTCCAGTTCCAGGTTGGGTCATTCTAAGTTCTGCAAAAGCATGTTTCTTCTGACCAAAAGTGTCGATAAACCGACAGTTGGTATGAGGATCTAAATGAGGCTAGGAGTTTTTATAGAGCGTATAAATGTTCACCATACCTCTGGATACGCTTCATCTGAGAATGTTTCTTGCACAGAAACTCGATAGGAATTGATGAAGCTTTCCGCATGCCATGCAAGAGGATGCTTCAAAAGAGCATTCATAACCCTTAACCAGTTTGCATACTAGAAAATTGACAATTAAATGAAAGCGAGGCTTACCATGGCTTCAGTCAGAGGTTCTAACAGCTTCCGACTGAGCTGGTCCTTCGTAAGCCACACACTTGAGGCAACTACACTAAAATTCATGCATAAAACGTCGAAAAAGCATACATTGCACGGGGATTTTTGAAACCAGTAAAATCTCGATCAATATAACCACGATCGAACAAAAGATTCAGCTCTTCAAACAAAGCACTGGCCTTCTATATATGCAAGGTATTTAGTTAGCTATAATACTCATACATGCATAGTTTCAAAGTAGGCAGGTTTTCCGGTGTAGTAAAGATCATGAAAGGGCCTACCAGTTCTATCGAACTGAAGTTCTAAAAACATTTTCATAAACATTTAATTGAAATTACTTTTCTTCTCAGGGTAAACCTCCTCTGGTGGCTAAAAATAAAGAAAAATAAAGTGAAAAGTGATTATACCTTAAGCCTTGGATGGGCATTCTTAGATTGAAGACCTGATGGAAAGAGATATCTGATTGCCTCATCAACTTGCTCTTGATTGATGGTGTCTGGGTCATGGCCCATGAGTCGAGCTAGAAACTTTTTCCCATTTTCATATTTAACTCTCTCCTCCTCAAGCATATTTTCTGAAAAGTTATAGAAGGTATTAAAAAGGCACTCTACCATATGCCTGGTAATTTTGTAAATAATATTCAATTGACGATGTAATTGCAACTGATTTTGACCCCCCACTCGTTAAAGGCGAGTTCGAAATCGATGACAACCACTAACATTTTGTAAAGTCAAATTTATTTAAAACTTACTTTTCCTACATTAGGATTTAATAAAAACCTAAAATTTGGGAATGCACATCTCGAGATTATTCGCAACATTTCAAGGTCGGTGTGCCAAATTACACTTGCCATAAACCAACCAGTACCCGATTTTGTCACAATTTGATTGCCCTAATATAAAGTGCTTTGATTTATGCGACAACTGACGAACTGATATAAATTTACTGGTAAAGAAAATATTGATCTAATTGGTCTTTTAAATTGAAATGTATTGCACTTACTGTCTTATTAATTATGCGATCACTTAGATCACGTTGGATTCTTTAGTTACTTCACGAGGGCTTGTACATCTTGTTTGCTGTTTTAATCAAAATTTCCATCAATGCAAGTGAATTGTAAGTTGATGTGAATATTGACTTGTTACGCTGAACAATTCAACGTAAAACCCTCCTTCATATTATTTCCTGATACTTTCTGATTAAATTTCCAAGTTCTAGCAAAGAGTCAAGTGGAAAGATTATCATAATCTTAAAGGCTGTGACTGTCGATGTCGCTAATTCCATTATTACAATGGTAGCGAACATGCAAGTGTTGAGGCATTTGATCTAGATTAATTTTTTAATGAATCTCTCAGTAAATATATTTTGATTAAATCACCTTTTATTGTATTCTTGCAATTTGATGGTGAAATATTAACTATTTTGACTTTAATGTCTCAATTAAGATTTAATAGTAATGTTTATTTTACTTAACAAATATACATAAGGTAATTAAGATCATTCTCAACGCAGTATACTAGACCTCAAAGGTTTCTTTATTTAGATATGATCTTGAAGTATTTATATGCGCAATCCCAACTTAAGTCCGATTTTTCCTTAATCATTGATAAAAGAGTCTATCTTAAATTTCCTAATGATCTTCTTAGCTGTGAGGCCACTCAGCTCTGCCAACTGATAATATAACTTGAACAGTCAGGTTTGTATTCTGCGGTTACACTCAACTAAACTACTTGGAATATCTCCACTGTTTGATATTTCAAGTTATGACCTCACATTATTTAAACAGAAATACTTACATCTCCCTTTGCTTTCTCTGTTGAATGCAGACTAATAAAGTTAAACTCAATTATATTCCTTTTTCCTCATTACTCCAGTTACCCAGACTCTCGAAACCCAGTGATTTCCATTATCCACCTTAGTTTTAAAGGCGTTAGAGAGATCCAATAGGTCTTCAAAATTAGTGCCTAATTCGACCCAGATGATTATTTTCAATCTCCAGAAATGGCAACTCTAATCATACTTATTGTTAGGCCCGAATTATATTGATGAAAATATGACCTATGTGATAGAACAGCGTATTTGGCACTCGTTATAACTAATTAAATACTTCACATATCTTGATTTTTACATTTAAGGAGATTATGAAATTAAAGTGGTAACAGATATAAAGTTTTATCTGATTAGCAAAATTAAAAAACTGATTTATCAATAAATTGCATGTTCTGGTGGTTAACGTATTAGTTTGCGAAATAAGAGATCGCCGGTTTAAGGTCTATCAGTGCACCCCTAGTAAGTGGGTAGCCATCCAAATTGGTTAAATCTTGTTGATAATAGGATTGTCAGAATTCGATTTGCTCATCATTTAGGGTCAGTTATGTCACTCATTAACCCATGCTAACCATTGGAAAGTTCATTCCAAAGTTATATTATCAGCTTTTGCAACTATTATCTCAGCTATTCCATTAACACGTCAATATGGCTATTATACATTACCAAAGTACTTACAGAATTAATGGAAAGTATCTACCTATAAAAAGCTTTAAATACTTGCGAAAATGGTTAGTTTTCGATAGAGAAAGTAGTTTGGAGGCTTTTTATTCTGGTCTAAAGGCAGTGCTAGATCATTACAGTGTGGAGCACGTAACGCCGTCACCGCTGAAAAATCTCATGCGCACTTAGACAGACTAGGAGGTGCGACGTGAAACTTCGCGTAGCGAGTAAGTGCGGTGAACACACCAACCGCCAATCAACAGTCCTCGTTTGGTTTATCAAATCCGCCATACTGATATAATGACTAAGCTCCCTGTCCACACGCACACCCAGGGTTTCCGTACTTTCCTGAATGTTTGAGCGCGGGAGATGGCTTAGTTTCATCCTGCTAGGATTGTTTTCCACAAAAATGTAGCCCAATCCTCTATTATGTTTCTATTACACTTCACTTCTAATTACATGTATTTTTTTCCTAATGGTACTGTTTAACGTATGAGCTTGTCAAATACTCAAGTTGAATAGTTTAATGAAAAGGTACGCAGTGTAACTCCGGATTATAAGTGACATATGAGCACATTTAGTCAAATGACAAGGAAATATAACAAATATCGAATTTCAATATTGAATTGCTCCTCCTTTGATTTCTTTATTAATAATAATAACAATGATAACTAAATTATCAATTGTAGCCTAGGTTTTTTTTGTTAACAACCTTAACTGAAAATTATCGCTAATGAAGTGGCTAATTTGGACATTAAATAATAATAATAATAATAGCATTCGAAAGGTTGATGAAATATCAGTCTGCTGAAGTAGTGCTCTTGTGAAATAATTGTAAATTTTTCTAAACAAACTGTTTGTTGAGTGTGCACGTTTAGTATTGAATTAATTAAGTGTGCTTGTATTTAGACAGAGTTGGTATTCCGATTTAATATCACGAGGATGTTTTCTGAGTTGTTTAAACTTTTAACTGACCTAACGTCGTGAACCCTACTTTTTCTATGACCGCGTCTGCGATATTGTCAGGTCAAACTGATATATATGCTAACTACCATTGTTGCTCACATACTGAACAAGAAGACAACTAAAACCGCAAAAATGAAACAATGTCATTTATGCACCGATAGCTAGATTCTATTCCAGTAGTTGATGAACGAGTATACGAAGAAAGAAAACCATGGACTGTACTCAAGCAGGCAGAGTATATTCGATTCACCTATCTGAAATAAATTTATAACTGAAATTAGCTATTACGGCCTATCGGTAAGTCAGCGCTCAATTAACGGTCTTTCATTGGTATGAGAGCAGATTGATAGTTTGCGTGTTAGGATAAAAAAGTACCTAAGACTTCTATTCTCAAACGCTTGGCTACGGTGTGATGTAGTTTTCGAATGGACATAGGTAATAACGTTGGATAACAAACACGGTCCGTCATGTCCTTTCGCTATATTTTGACTCGTTGGTGTATTTAACCATAAAACTATTCCAATTGACCATTATTCCATGTACCTATTATTCAGCCGTTCGATGCAGATGGGCGTGTAGCGAACGAAATACTAGAGTCAACAAGTGTAAACCAGCAAGGAGTTAGTAGAAAGGCCCAGTACTAGTAAACGACAGAGAAACAGAAAGAAAGAGGGTGACAAAATGGAGCTGATTGGAAAGAAATTGAGTATATTTGCTCTATAAACCGGAGACGTTAGTTCTAAGGGTAGTTTAGAGTGGTATATTTTTAGATAAAAATGGAGGTAGGCAGTTGAGATAGATAAAAATAACGTAGTGTTCAGCTGGAAAGGAACAAGTGCATTTTAAAGGGTAGAATTACCCTCGGAAGATCATTTTGATGTATGTATGACTATAAAGTCCGACCAATTAATAGCATTTTCACCAACCCCCAGGATATCTAAGCATAATCTTAGATAGCAGAAACCGTAATTCATGAATAAATCAGGAAATTTTAATTGGTTAATGATTATCAAATTGAGCAGTTTGGATATTTATAAACGCACATTTTGATAAGCCAGTGATTCCTACCCAAAGAGCATTTTTCTACGACTGGAAATCATTTCGGTTAGTTTTAACAGATTGTACCTATCATTCACAGATTTTCCTCTTGGTAACAAGCTATCAAAATATATGGCTAATCGTGGTACACATGGTAGTTGGCAAGCCCTAGGTGTTTATTAATGAAGGTGCATTAATATGCTTAATAATAATAAAATGTTTTGTCTGTGAGAATAGACACCTAGCAGATGTGATTTTGAGACATTGATTACGGATACACTGAACCCTTGGTCTGATCTCCTTACCTTTCACTCTGAGTGCAATACATTAAGATGTAATCTAGTGGAGTCGTGTTCCTAACAATTTATGGCATTCTCGTAATGCCAAATAGGTAATATCGACAGACAATAAACGTTTCCAAATGGGAAGAGAGCGATCGTTTTTAATGAAAGTCTAATTTTCTTTTGAATTTTGGTAAAGTGAGCCAGAGGAGCGGATGTATTGCGCATTTTGAAAGTTTTGATCCGAAATGTATTTTGACGAGAATAATTCAGTCTTTTCGTAATTGGATCAACTCAACATGGTGAAACTTGACTAGTAAAAACTGAAAGTGCATAGCAAAAGTTTATTTATGGTATTTAGAAATCACAAAAAGCAAAAAAAATCGGGTTTTGAAGTTTTCGGCATTCGTTCGATTAAAACCGCTGATTCCAATTCTACAAATATTGGCACAAAAGTTGCAACGACAGCTGTTTAGGTTCTTGTAAGATTACTTTTGAGAATGTCCGAATGTAGATTTCAATCCCTGAGATGGCAATATCGGTTGAGACCTTTAGGAATATTGTAAACGGATGAAATCAATACTAGAACCCAGTTGTCAGTCTGAGCCAATAAGTGAAAAATAGGAAATTCTTAGATCTAAAGACCAAATTTTATACATTACTATCAAATTTTCAGGCTATTTTAGAGCAATTCAGTGTAATTATAATCCAAGACAAATTAAAGACCACAATAAGCCAATCGAAAGTTGAGGTCGGAATGAAGAGTAAAATAGGGGCATTGAACATAAACTCAAGGTATAAAGTAAGTCAAATTTCATTTAAATTCCGATTTCGTATAATATTTTCTTATAAACCAGTTCATTTTTCACACTGCATAACTCAAATTCCATAATTCGTCCCCTAGATTACGGAGACCATTGTTGCCCAGTGTTCATTGACAAATTAATTTCTACTACTACTGGTTTTATCATGTCAGGTCAACTTTTTCTTACTATGACCGTACTTGAGCAATTCATAAAGTACTAATAACTAATTCATTTTACATATTCTTGAATGAAATTGTCTTAAAACATTCAGTTAGGTGAAATCCAGAAATCCTAAACGCTTAATTAAAATTAATTTGATAATGACTCTGTGCAAGGAAACAAAAATAGTAAATGAATAAATAATTCTCAGAGTTACCCTGGGTAAGCTACTTCGGACTGCATAAATTAATAAAGGAAGTTTCTTCCTCAGGAAATTATAAGAATTGCCTGTGTACAGTTACGATTGAGTTATAAATATCTTATGCTCAAATTATTGCCTGTAAGTGATTGCACATGGAGATATGCTCAGGCCGTTTCGAATGAGAGTACATTTTAGTTTCCGATATAAAAAGTGAAATTACTTAAGTTAAAGAACTGAGCTGCCAAGAAAATGACGTAACTGGAGATGCACTAGAGGAACTAGAAGAAAAGGCCACACTTTGTCTCGATCATATTGAATTTCATTTTTAATTTCGTTCTATGCGAAGATAAGTCATTTAGATAGGTATATCAAACTTTCATATCAGTTTTTAATTTCTTTATTAATACCACATAGATAAGTTGACTTTCAAACTCCTAATTGCACTTCACTAGAGAAAACGTGTTGACCCGAATCAGCTAGCAATGTTGAATGCCCACCGGTGGTAATTGATCTCATATCTTCAAAAAATAGCAGGCGTGCAAGTTGAGCCCCGAGCTGTGGACACATCAGAAGATACACCTAGTTATAAATATCTGAACGAAATAGACACTCAGGACAGCCCTTACTTTGTTTACATTGTTGGCGGAATAGACTTAACTTGGTCTTCCAATGGTAACTATAAAACAGGATAATATAAAAAACAGGAATCCATATAGAAAGGAAATTGGAATGCAAAGGTGGACATATAAGTGTTTTAAGAAAGCTAGAAAGATGGTAGAAAGAAGTTTAAATTTTGATAGAAACAATGCACAACATAGGCTTTTACTTGGCATTGGCTTTCTTCTGCAGCTTCTTGACACTTCTTGACGGACTGTACATATAATACTATTTCTGAGCAAGGCTTCTTTTATAAAGTACCGAGGTTAAATGTTGAGATACACACTTACAGTTATATTTAACCTTCTAATGAATTAAAGGATACAATAGTCATTCCCACTCGTGATGAGTACGACCTTGTGTTTATTAGACAATTAGTTATGCATTAGAGGGGAAGGTAAACATGAGGAGTGGACTGGGAGAATAGAAGAAGGCGTCGGTACTGAACTTGGGTAATACTTGTTGTCAGAAGGAGATGGGACAAATTACGCTTACGTCATGTGTGAGGCATTGTGCGATTTTTAAAACGAGTAGACAGTAGCACGTACATATGAAACATGGTTCTAGCCGATCATTCACAATTTATGCGCTCAAGCAGTTGATTCTCTAACACTTTAATGTACAAATAACTTCACCTGTTTTTCAATATTTAAGCATCTGAAGAAACTGTTCACTCACTCAGCATCTGGAAATTAGTTTATTAGGAGATAAAAATGTAGCCGAAAATGTCATCTTTTCAAATAATGTCATGTATTAAAACTTGTCCTTAGTCATTAACCGGTAAGAAACCGTAATATAATAGGAAAACTTTTTTATTAGACAAAACTAAAATATATGAGAATGAATGCGTATAAATGCGTAAAACTCTTTTCATTTAATCTATGATCTAAATCGGTGTATAATTTTGAACCCTGCAATTTTTTCAACGAGTTTAGGGAATTGTGTTCTGTTAAAAAAACACATAAGCCTGTATAATTCATCCGGCCGTATAATTAGAAGAGGTCGATTTATTGAGATGACAGGACTACTCACTGAATTTTTTACACAAAATCACCCAAGAAATTGGGAACTTATTTCAAAATTAAAATTTGGAACACGGATTTCACACAAATGGAAACATCATGCTTACAGGAGACAGATTGACAAGTTTTGTAATTTAATTAACAAAAACTCCCTTGGTGAACTGACTATACTCCTTTTCTTCTTTTGGATTCCTTCTTTACTCCCTACCGGAATATTTCATATTTTCACTTGTTCAAAAGCTCTTTCATTTATTTGAATAAGCGTGTTTTAAATCTCTTGTCGAATACGCTCTTCCAGCCGTTATTCCAGCTGCAGGTTCTTGTTATTATAGTAAAATATTATTACGGTTCGACTTAAGCTATGCGTACTATATCCTGATTTAGGAGAATACAAATGAAAACAGAATGGTACTTATTTTCCAAAAATACTTGAAAAAATGAAATAAAGTCTTACTTTTTAAGGAAACATATCTAATAATGCTTCATCATTATTATTATATTTTCTTACTGAGAATCTTAATGGTGGTCTACATGAATATTCTTATCTTGGATGTTCAGTCACGCAATCGGCAGTCTCCTGTAGCGTCAATTTTAATTCAAATAAAACGAATCTAGCAGCAAACTTTACTGTCGTGGACCAATAAAACGAGAGACCTTGACGTGAGTTTATATCAGATTAGAGTGTGCTGTCTTGCTATAAGACGAACATTTCCACTACTAATGATAAGCAGCATCACGGAAGTTATCATCTTGTCGGATAGATATGCTTGTACAATAACATTTTCCACAAAATCTAATATTCATCTATTTCTTTGAATTCACAGTGGGAGAAGTCTGTTGAGTTCTGCAATCTCAGCAAGTATTAACTAAATGTTCATGAGAAGCCTTGTCCGAGTACTCAGTTCAATCGACCGAAAAAGCAGCTTCAGACATCTCAGACATGAACCCAGAAGGCGAATGCAAAACAGAGACCTTTTAAATAGTGTACAAGAAGCAGTGAACCATACCTTTTTGGTAAAAAGTGAATTCAAATATCTCAAAAAATGCGCCTATAAAGCTCAATGATTACTCTATATTAACCCATTTTCATAATCTATTTGACCATTATGCTTTTTTCCTTGATAGAATGTTCTTTCATATTTAAAAAAGAAGTACTCTACTCTTTCATATGCATTATAATAATATTCCAATCGATTTGTCTACTTTAAGAGAGTAGTAGACAATGGGAAGTTACAAATTTCAATAGAAAGAAGAAGGTAAAATTCTTTTCAAAACTCCCTCGTTGAACCAGGGGAATACTTTGAAATCGTTTCCGTCTTCTGTTACCAAACAAAGTGATACTGTTGGGAGATTGTACAATGGACACGAAAGTGAATAGACACTTGAAGTGATAAGAATTTCTCAACCGTCCCGAAGGAATGATGGATAGAGATTTATTTTTTATAACTCCAAGAAAGAAATGTCCGAATAATAATTTACTCTCCCTTTAGCAAATGTTATGTTTCAATGTCCAACACCTTTTCGTCTAAATCTGACGAAAAGGCGACTGTTTTTACCATTTGAATTGAAAACATAATATATTGTAATGCATTGACTAGTAATAAAATTACCTATACAGTAGCAGCTGGCCTACGCCAAAACCTGCTTCATATCATCATTTTAAATTCCCCGTCGATTGATAGTCAGAAGCACTGGAATAATATAAATATTCGAATTTTATAATTCGAGATAAGATCATATCATGTACGTGCCATCTATTTGTGGTGTGAAGAGATAATGTCAACAAAACAACGTTAAATTCGTTAATCTCGGAAGAGCAAAAATTAGAATATATAGAGGACTTTGAAACTTTTAAATTACAAAGATTATAAATGAAAAGCCAAAGGGATGAATGAAAGAGATTTGACGTAAGTCGTATTGGACTAGATTTTTCAAAGAATAAGATAGGGCGTACATTTTTTCGAATTATAACTATTATAAAACTGCACATCAGTGCTGACATCGGGAATTAAATCAGTTATTTAAATTGAAATTAGCTTTCACAAAACAACGCCGTGGTATGGGCATCTTCGAAGTATGAAAATTATGACCTCCGCCTTCCTCTACAATGAGACAACTGTAATCTGACTTCTTATACGCAGTATTAGGCAAGTACCCATCAACTGAAAACATTAGCCACCAAGAACAAATGTCTGCAGATGTTAAGCTTAATCTGCATGGAACAATCCATAGTATTCAAACTGTGACGACCCATTGGAGAGTAGGCCGCAATCACAAATTGGGTTATGCGTGCATCGTAGACTTATGATCAAGATCTCCGAATTTTAATATCGTCTCTCTTTTCTTCATTAATGTTGCATCCAAGTCTATTGGGCTCACCTGAAGATTAGTAAGCCCATTTGTAATTTAACCATGTAAAGTCATCATTGATTTGAAAAAATGCGTTCGTGTAATTTGTTGCATTGCGCTATATCGATTTTATACTTGTTGAAAATTACTAATCATACCTATTAGGAAGTACATGGAGCCCTAAAAGTGTAACAATCTTACATCAAAAGTGATATTCTGTTGTAAAACTGCACCCATGATTTTCTTTAATGTAACACACTCAAGTGAGAATTTCGTTCATTGGAATTCGGTTAATCAAGTTCTACGTTTTGGGATTTTAGTTAGGCTCCTGCTGTCGTTACGGTCTCACCATTCCTAGAACTTTATTCTCTGAAACTTTTATCCACTTTTAAGTCACTACATAGAAAGACACTGAAGGCCTACAAATATCCAGAAACCTCATTTTGATAATATCTTTGTAAAATCTGAAAAAAGACAACTGTGGGGAATGGGAAATTACATACTTTGGAGAAGAAGACTAGGGAGCCGGATGTATGAACGCGTCGGCACCAAAAATTAATAATAAAGTCAAGGTTAATAAGAGGAAGCTGATATACACCGGTGAACATTTAAAATTTTATAAACGAGCACGATGACGAACTGTTCTTTAAGCGCATACAAAGAACTCCTCTTGAGTTGACCAATAGAATATTGAATTTTTTCCGATACGAAACTCCTATTCTGCTATTTCTAACTTGATTAGAGCAGATAAGGCATTTACTGGATGAGTACTGTAATTACCGCTTGAGAATGAGAAACGCTAACTACTATACTTGTTGAGAGAAGAACGAAGGTCAACGAGTAACTTCTAACGTAGACATGTATCCTTCATCCACACAAATTGTTGGAATATCCTCCCCTTTTACTCATAGTCTGACCTCAGAATAGGATAACGGGATAGCAAATTTTCATAAATGACCTCTATTTCTCTTCTTCACTTCGTGATAATTAGAACTTTTGGTTGATTTGAAAATTAATATAACTAGTTGTTTTATTTACTGATGTGCTTCGCTCTTTTTTCTCTAAAACGAAAATAATCCTTCTTCATCTATCGATATCTTTACGGAGCAGTATCTACACTTGCATTAAACCTTTTACAAGATCTCACGAGGAAAGCCCAAAATTCTGCAACAAACCATGGGAAAAAATGTCTAATCAAAACCATCGGGAAATGACACTCAAACTTGGTGAATATTATTGTGTGACTAATATGTAATTAAAGAGGAAAACAGTCTCACTGATACAAATGATACTCAGATCACTTTTATTTCCTACTGGTAATTACAATTACAGTAAGGTTAATGCGGAAATAATATACGCTGAATTCAAGTGAACACGTTAGTGTGAGGATCTTAAGAATTGCATTCTAAATGCCTCTCAATATTTTTTTTTTAACCACTTAAAAATTGTCCTTATTTTCAGTTAGAATTATTCCAATTTCAGAAAGCTTTCATTATTCAAGTACACCTTCTTTTAACTGAAGAAAATCGATAGGTTATCGTTTATCGATATTTACTCTACTCTATTTCGCATTGGCTCGGTTAATTTTCCGGCATTGCTTACTTACGCCCTCCCAAAAGGGCACTTGATGTGAATTTTCATTTTTTACGCTCACTTTGGTTCTTATTTATCCACTTCCTTTAACCCTCGATTGACCTTTGTTCTCCACTCTAATTCTCCACCAATTTCCCACTGCTATTTTATAATACATTTTATTCTAATTGCAACTTTTAAAATTTTAATTTTAGAAATGTGTTTGCCTGCTCTTTGCCTCAGTTTTAGCAACTTCATATTACAGACAACACATAATCGATAACAGTATTTGCAAGGACGAAAGCTTGCTACTTTGTTAGTTCGTTAGAAGACGGAGAGGAATTGAAAGATTTATATAAATTCCAAGCTATACCAAAACGCATGAAAGAATGGCAATATACCTACTCAAAGGGCGTATTTGTGAGACTTTAGATATGATATAGTTCCCCTAGGCATTCTGATGAGTCGAATTTGTAGGACGCTTTACAAAAATCGTGGAAGAGAAAAATATTCCTCAAAACGACTAGTTCATTTATTACTTTAGTAATTTCATTCACCGAAACACTAATAAGAAATTTGAAAGCAAAAAACAGAGTAAAGGCGCTATAAAGTCGAATAGAATTAATGTAATCATCTGCATTAATAAATGCAACTAATTAGAAGGATATAATTAATAAAGGATAAACGGAATTTTAAATTCCGCTCAAATTTTGCTACTTGGTGCATAAAAACGAGCTGGTTACCGGTATGATCGAACATTTTGGCGACAAATTTGATCATTTTTTATTGAATTCGTTGCATTTCAAAAGTTGGCTCAATTAATTAAATTTGTCCATCATCCTTTTAACGCCAAAAGAGACATTAAATATTTGTTATTAGAGGTTTTATTTGAAGAAATTTGACGAAAATATGTTCGTTACCGTGACATGCAAAACTGCAAAATATTTCCCACATCTAACCATCCTTTTCTATTTTATACAAGGTACAGTTACTAAAGGAAGAGGAATAGCAGTTGATTTGTTATCACATTTCACAGCAAGTCTTCAAAAAGTTGGATTGAAGATCGAATGCGAAGCATGAGATCATTTAATTTGGTATTAAACTGCCGTATAAATAATTCTCCAAAACTGGGAGGCAGTTGTAGATCCTAACATCGCACTGCTTAAAGATGAGTAGGGTTATATTGCAGTAATTAGTCTACACACTGGCGCCGAAACTTATTAGATCCGCTGTCACTCGTTTATTTTTTGCCTTACTGAACAGATTTTACCTAATTACTGCCCGGGTATTCAATTAAAAACACTGTTTCCCTATGAAAATAGGCAAAATATACTGATGAAAAAATAATTTTATCAACAAATTCATTTTGAAGGCCCGATAGGTCATAAAGATAATTATTTATTCACTCATTAATGTCAAATCATTGCCAAAAAGTGTTTTTGTCACAGTTGATATTGTTGGCTAGCACTCATGACAAAGAGACAGACCACTCGGAAGTATATGATGAGAATGGAAAGTGATGTTAGGCCTCGGAGTGAGTTCGAAATGTGGCTTTGAAGGTAAAATAACACAAAAACTTTTATATTTACATTTTAGAATCCTCAGGTCTGCAATAAGACATATTGGATTGGTGATACTCCAAAAGCATAAATTTTATTCATATCAAATTTTCCTATAAATATTGTAAATCATGGCATGAGATAGCTTACTTCAGTATTGATTGGATACCGGGCCCTGAAAAGGTGATAATTTTTAAGGTGATCGGAAAAAATATTTCCTGCATAATCCGCATTTCAAAGAGATGGAAATAACTAACAAATCTTGCTCAATCTATGGTGTAATTTTATCGGAAGGCCAAATGAAAATATCAAAAAATGGCAGTGACATGCACAGCTTTCGGTCTGACATTATCTAACTGGAAAAAACAGTGGAATATAAGGAGCTTATGAATTATGAATAGTTAGAATTGAAAATAGTGTTGAATCGTTTTAAACTTAATTATTTGAGATATTTGAGAAAATTCTGACTAGTTTAAGTTTTGAAGGTCATTGGGTAAGGAATTTTACAAGGAGCAGACTTATATGAACTGAAAGTGCGTATACCCCTACATTTCTATATTAGGGCATTTTATAAGGCGCTTTGAACGCTACTGATAATAGTAGAAACCTGAAGATTAAAAGATTGAGTGGGCGCAACGCGGTTTGTCTGACCTAGAAAGTTAATTGTAGTATTTTCATTAGAATGAAACTTTTGTCATCCAGTGAGAAATAGGAAACCAAATTAACCCCGATCATAACTCCTCATATTTTGACTGCTTACACTCGTATGAGTCTGTGCAACCCCTAAAACGATTAAAAAATCCGTAGTGACCAAGGAGGATTTAAAGCTGAGTTTAATTGATTTTTCTTATTACCTGAGTTAGTTAATTCTATTTACAAATAACAAGTGATAACCACACAAACTTATGTATCCTAAGAAATGGTGTTATCGACATATTCCACTCCAGTTGTAGACGATATTGAAATGATATTCACCGTTACATAGTATGCTCAACTGCCTTAGAGAAATAGTTGTGAATTAGTTATGCATGAAAGCAATTTGTTTATCCAAAACGGCATCACTATTTATGGAGGAGTATACCATCTTCCGGTGCAAAACAACTATTCATTGGTGGTGTCATCAGATCAATAAATTGGGGGAAAGTTCGGGTAATAGGACGAATTGTGGCAGTTATTTAATGGAAGTTGCTATGCGGCATGATTATTTTTAGCATGAATCTCTCTTAAAATTCGAAGAGCACACTCTAAAGTAGCTACGATTTGATGATGCAAGCGTGATCAAAACCCAATGTACCGCTGTAAAATCCACGGATGCTAAAAAATTGACCACTTGTTTACAACTCGACCTAGGCAACATAATTAAAGGACCAATCATTCAAATTAAAATTTAAATATCAGGGAAAAACGAATACACGCTCGTTCTGGCAAGTTTTTTCTTCTTTCGGTTATGGGTCAAAAGCATAATCAAGCGAATACGTAGACCTATTTTCAGAGGAATAATATTAACTCGTTATATATTAAATGGTTTTTGATATTTGAATTTCTCGACCTTACATAACACACATTTTAATGCAACTTGTTTTAACGTTGCCCAGTTGTAAGATCATTAAAGTTTCACTTATATTACTTTAAGAAATTTTCCTGTTCTAATAGTCTAGAGCAAATCGTCGATACGGAATGAGATATTTTTTTGTAACAGAGTTCAGTAAGGTTCGACCAAGATGGTATATAACGCCAACATTTCCTGGTAGATTAGATTTTCCCGCTACTCACAATCTACTATAAGTAATACAGTATTAGGGAAGCACTTACCAATAAGACGAAAATATTTGCGCAAAGTTGGTTTTTCTTGAACTAGACGCTTAATTCGTTCAATCCAGCGACGGATTATTGCAGTACTTGCTTTATTCAATTATCATTTTATTTATTTTTATCCCAAAAAGGAGAAAATGTTTTACAAATATTTTTTTAAAGTAAAAAGAAAGACGATTTGAGAAAATTAGCGAAATTTAAGCACATTTCGTCATCTAAGAGTCATATTTGCTTTGGGCAAAAAATTTTATAACTTCAAATAATTTAAATAAGAAAATTTCCAGCTAAACATAGAATAGCTAAGTGCAAAAACAAATAAATTAACTTTTCAGCCTTGGGTGGTAGAAATTAAAAAATGTCGATTATCCCCTTTGATTGACGGGCTAATTTTCCTTTTTCGCTTGAAAGGATGCCTGTCAATCTTTTTAAACAGTCGTATAAGACAAAGATTATGAGTATTTATCTACTTGCCCTGGTTTTGATAATACGCTGAAAGACATAAACCTGTTCTTGGCTTGTGCGAACGCATTTTATTTACACATCTGTGCTATCCAAGACTACAGGATCACGGTTACTTCATGCCCTTCTGATGACTGAGATATTCGAATGCATTGATTGATTCTAATCCAATGAGAAACAACAAGATGGAAAATTCTTCAAAAGACTCCAAAATACCTTCTTCTAACCAAAACTGAAAGAAAAGCTCATGTCGAACTCATCTATTTCTATGCGTTCCAAAGGAAATGCCAAAAGTCCTTGAAATGGTTGAAATGACGGCATTTAAATTATTAAAATATTATGGACGAATGCTGTTTTAAAAATGCACAGACTTTTGTTTCCAAAATCCTAAAGTGATCTGTGGTTTCATATTTTAAATTTAAAATCATACGAATGCATCTAATCACAGATATTGGGATGTCTTGGTTTTTATTCAAAACGAGATTTACAGATATTGTTCTAAAATTTTTGACGAAACTTAGGATGTTTGAGTAAATGGGAATCAAAGTTGGACCAAAGTAAATAGAGTTTTGAAACTCAAGTTCCTTCCACTTCAAATGCGGTCTTCTAATTCATATTTTTTGCTACTGAAATGTAAAGGTTTGGGAGACAAAAGTGGCCTTAGTACAGGGAGATGAATGTTACTTTTCCATAATTTTAATTAATTAATTGAAATTACTTCTTATGGCTCCGTTCCCTAAATGGAATCAGTGCTTTGCGTGACTTCTAGAGTTTACACACAATTTTCAGCCACACAGTCAATTTCAATAAGAAAATTAGGTTGGAAGGGTTGGGAGATTTGCGTAAAACTGTTTGACACTTTGGATACTTTTCTCCTATGAGATATTACCTCAAACCACTTTTAACAAATGTTTATTTCTGTTTCCTCAGTAAAATGATACCATGAATGAACTAAAAATTTCTTAAAATTTGTGATGGCTTATTACCAAAAAGTTAAAATGTCATTTAAATGGTGGATAGGAGTTGTTTTCATTAATGAAGGCATATGGTCATCGCTATTTTTCGTTCTTTCTTCAGTCAATCACTAATTGAGAGAAGATTATTGAAATCTGTTCTAAAATGTCCATGCACTATACGGAATTTTGACATTAGCTACCGTTTTTCGATCTATTTTCTCTTTCTTTCTTTCATTATTTTTCTTTTACTGGTCCACCTCCATTGTTAAAATAAATTTGAAACTTTTAGCGGCCTCTTTTAAAAATACTAGTTTGAACCAACTCCTCTCATCATCTTGGTTCTTGCTCAGAAGAAGCAATGACTAGCCAAGTCTAACCGACGTCTTCTCTTACATGGAATGCTTAAGTATTGCCTTCTTTCATTTGAGGCTTAAGCGAGTGGTACCAAAACTCTCATTTTATGGTAATGTAAAATGCATTAGAAGATGATTCAATCCTGTCCCAAAGCAAAGAATGGAGTGTAATGCAATCAGCTGTTAAACTTCGTCGCACCAATAATGGTGATCCAGAGATCTACTTGATCTACTTACCAAACTTGGACATGAGGTCTGGGTCAAACTAGTTGGCATGTTGGACGCGTAGGATGATCAGTGAGCCGGTTTGATCTAATGGGTACTTTGTAATATATAAATTAGTCTAAATAGGTTAACCCTCTATTTCTCTTCCATTCGTGATTTCGCCTTCAATTTCATTGCTCAGTTATGTAACACTGCCATTAAAATATCGATTTCCTATCTCTACTACCTTCTAATGCCTTCTCAGCTCTTCATCAACGATTATCCAGTATACCAGCTTTCCTGCTGTTCTTCTGACTTACAGAAGCACTTGTGTATCCCTTTAAACCCTGCAATAATTAAATCTGTAAGGGGTCAGCTATTATCTCAACTTAGCCGGATTGTTTGAGTAGCTTTACTAATGGAGGTAGATATATTTAACAGATGAGCATGCCGTCTGATACACAAGCCTATTTACATTTTTTTAGAATTATTAACAATGGTGCAAACATTTGGATTTGCTTCATATTTATGACTAGAAGTCAGCATTTATTCTTTAACCATACAATTTTTAATAAAAAACTGCAAAATTTACATGAATTTAGATTTGAAGATATGTTTTACAGTCTAATTAAGTGAATCCACCGATCAATACCGATATATGAGATTTTGAATAGTAAAAAGTTTACCTAATGCCTCTCTTGAGAAGTTGGGTTTGCGTCATCAGTTAAGGATATAAAGGTCCTTTGAAGTTGCCAACACCTCTCGAGGTAGCATTTAGTGAAGTTGAATTTAATTTATTATATTGTTTGAAGTGAAAAAAAATGAAATTAGGCCTTTATGTAGTGAAAATTTGAGCGAATCTCAAAGAAAATGAAATGATGCAAATAAAAATTTTGCACAAAGGCAAAAATGTAAAAGTACACATCCTCTTCCTTTCACTTACTGGCTGTTTTGTGCGTTAAGGAAAATGTATTAACTGAACAGCAGCTACATTTATTACCCTCAAAAGGGATTCATTACGCCTCTTGCCATCTTCCTGATTCAAGTATTTGGATAGGTAATTTTGCTGCTCCACGTTGGCTTTTAGTCTAATTGACTGAATATTTTGGATGATTAATTTTGCACTAATTAAATATCGCAACAATTTCATCATGGTGATATTTTGTGACAATGGTTAACTTTTTTTGAAAGGAGCGATTGGGGACGTTGTGCACCAAGAGTAATTTTTTATGAACATTAGAGTGCGGTTAGTAGCACAATGCTGTGTTAACTCATGAAAATCTAAAAATAGCAGATTCGTCAACTCCAAGATTTACCCCTCTGAGTTTAATCACTGTTTATGTCCTTGAAGATGCGATTAGTAGGAGAAGAATTTCCAACTAGTAAATGGCAGTTGATTAAGGTGTATTTAATAAGGGTTTAATCAAAGAATGATGGATAATTTGGCAAGTGCCTTGATCTGCCATGGGAATTGTGTGAAAGCCACATATAACTTCTGTTAACTTAGTCACTTAATTAGCCCACTTGAGTATTTTCTAGTACCTTCAAGATTTAGTAATCTCTCTGAAAATAGTTATATATTATTGATGTGTGATGATCCAATTTTTTCTTTTTTGATTTTAATTCCAACTTTAATATTCTGTTCCTTACCTCGAAACAACTAAATAAGTTGTTAGCGAACATTCAGAGTATGATTGCACTTTTATGTTTTGAACTCTATTAAACCTCTCGAAATTGTAGTAAATCACAGAACTCAATAGAAACACGTAAATGCCTTGCAATTAGGCACCTTTAAACGAATTTGTTAATTTTGCAAATAATAGTTAATAAATTGTTAATTTAAAATTTCTCGATTAAAAGTAATTCAGTTCCATCCGCCAGTTCATCAAAAACGGTTATCGAATTTAATCCGTTAAACACCAAGTGAGACAAAGATTGTATAACTGTAGAAACACAGATTCTGGTAAATTTCTCAGGACAGTTTACTTAGAACAAAATGCTTCATTTAAAAAATATTAAAAATGCAAATAATCAAATACAAATAGATATCTCAAGTTAAAATAAGCAAGGGTGATAAAGATTAAAACAACCATGTGTTATGATGCATTTAAACTTTTAAAATGCGCTCGGTATCGCATAACTGTAATAAAACACAAGGTGTTGGAAAAGAAGACACACATTTTGGGTCAGTGGTCAATCAACCGTTTTTTTCTCAGATCAGTGAAAGAGGACATTTTAAAATTAATTAGTTAATAGGTCATAGATAATTTTATTTAAGTCTTAAGGGGCAAATGGCACTTAGACATGAAATATACTTTTGCTTCGAATAATGGACAGCACATCAATCAAAACTGGCATTTTTTGGAGCAGATTCTGATGCTTATTTTTTGTTAAGTTAGTTTGCAAGATATATGAATTAGCGTTGATTTAAGAGGGATGCTGGAGTGACATTCTGGGAAGAAACTTCATGAAGTCTGCGTAGTCTGAACTCCCGTTATTTATTGATTCTGCATTTCCTTCATCTAATTCCACTCTGCAAAATACGATGAACTGGAATTTAAGTAATAATTGGGTTGAAATACATGATAGACCTCTTAGCTCTACGTGATATTAATGTTGCTTTAGAGGTATATACAGGCATTCTTAATGTCCATAGCTCAATTAAATATAATATGTCTTGGACTGAAAATTTTCTCAAATAGAAAACATTTGCATGATAACAAATTGGCATAAACTGCCAATGCTCTTTAAGAAAAGCCTATTTTCGCTTTCACTATGGCGTAATTCCGTTATTATGCCTTGAAATGTTCATTATTAATCATACTTCGCATTATTAAGAGAAAATAGATTTGAATATTTTAATAATTATCTTTTTATTATAGTTTCATTATCTGACAAATTTATCTCAAAAATACAGTGAGAAACAGAGGTCTACTGCATTTTTAAATGAAAAAAGTAAAAATCTAAACCACAATAATTTCAAATTTAATATTTCAGATAACATTAAATTGCTATTTGCTATGAATAAACTTTTTAGACATTAGAAGTGGACATTGAAAATTTGAAAATTTAGCCTAACTAACGGAGAAGGTAGATGAAATCTAAAAATTAGCGGGAGAATGGAGCTCTCTTATCTCAACTCTGGCTTTATTTATAAGCTGAGCTGTGTCCTTTGGGTTAAAATTTGTTCACACCAGCATTTCGTCAGCTTGTTAATGTGCTTTCAAAATGCGAACAGACGAAAGGCTTTAGCTGACGTAGATACCTCTCCTATAAAATATGCAAAGGCTCTACATATGGGGGTTAAATTCTATTTTTTTCTTGGCCAACCAATAAGGATCTTTTATTTTCCATTTTGCCTGAGTCCAATAGGCCTCTACCTACTAAGCCATGACTACAATTCATATTCTAATTATCCAACTCATAAATTGAATCTGAGTTTAATAATGATCTGCTGCTAAATTCAGTGTTGCCGTTGTAAAAAGTTCAGTCAAAACATAGATCGCTATTTTGGGTCTCTCCATAGTGGTAACAATGCCATTCAAACTTAGGCTTATTTAATGTAAGCTGCAATAACTGCTGACTTAAAATGGGTTTTATTGCCATTTTGGCATGTGTTCCGATGTACTCAGAATATGAAGGAGAACATGTTGGTTCACCAAAGGGAATCATTAATCGAATTCGGAGAAATAATTGAAAAGAAGCCATGATTGTTAGTGAAATGCAAAGAATCCTTGAGTAGAATAACAGGTTTAAATAAGTTTACTCACTATCATAAGTTCATGGTAGTATTTGCTAACAAAAAATATGAAAAAATTCGTGGTTCTAATCTTGGCAAAATGGTGCGGATCTTTCAGATATTACGCTTCGAATCTCCCATCATAATGTTTTATTACATAAGACATGGGACATTTTGCTCTAAATATTTCTTTGCTATTTCTCGCGACACATTTGCCTTTCTTTCACTCTTTATCATATTCTCCCATGTGTCAAAGAACGAAGGAGACCTACACTTCAAGACCACTCCCCCATTTTTTTCACGAAAAAAAATTCGTAAAACTTTGCTCTTACTATTCATGAAATAGTTAGTTTGTCCAATAGTATAGTGGACTTATTCACATAGAGACACGTTCCAAATGCTGCATTCAAGTTTTTCGGCGACATTTGCAGACAAGGAAAAATTTAATTTTGTATTAGGTCTACAACTTTGCTCCTGCCATTTTTCAAAAGATGACGGTAGTAGTTGAAATATATTAATCACAGATGTCGAGCACTTTGTTCTCACATTTGTAAATATAATCCTACTTTGATATAATTTAATTTGTGTTTGCATAATAATACAATTTTTAATTAAATATGTCCGAATTTAAACCAAATTCTCGTGATCTGCGGGAAGTATTGCTTTTTTATTTCAATATGAAAAATTCTGTGGACCGACTGAGGCTCACCGGATTATCTCAGATACTTATGGTAAAACAGCTATTAGTGACAGAACGTGTTGGTGGGAATGGTTCCAACGTTTAAAGTGGTGAGCGGTGATTTTGCTGTCGAAGATCGACCGGCATAGGGGAAAAAGTTACTGAGAATGCAGAATTGGAGGCGAGCGATTCTTAGTGAAGACTCGTGTGAAAGTCAAGAAGAATTATCAGAATCATTGGGTGAGTATGAGTGAGCAAGCAATTTCAAAACACCTGAAACAGATGACGATTCAGAATGATTGAGAAAGAAGGATATTGGGTACTCCACGAGTTGAAGCCCAGAGATGTCGGTCGAGCGACGTTTGTTTGCTTGTGAACAGCTGCTGAAAAGGCAAAATATAAAATAAAGATAATTTGCCACATGATATGAATTTCGCATGAAGTACCTGTCCCCACGCCACATGTTTCATATATTTTAGGAAATACGTTCAATTTTTGAACTAAAGGCTACTATGTAGCCCTAGGAGCTTTAATTATCAACTTAATAACACCTCTGGATCTTTATGCGCAAATTTCTCTACTCAAAGGTATTAGGTACAAAATAGATATGGCGGCCAAATCAGAAATCATTTTAGCATAAGAGGGTTGAATTTAGAGTCAGGTTTCAATCAGTCAATGAGATGGGTTGCGTTTTCGTTCTGTAAAAAATAAATCCTCCATTTTCTTTTGCGCTCGGGAGTTTTTTAATCAACGAACCTTTAAATTTTCTATTTTTGCCAACATTAAATTATTCAAGAACTTGTAAATTTAAAAGTATATCTGCAAATTATTCATTTAACATATTGAAGTGTAAAGCTTTTATAGTGAAGTAAATATGTGAGCAATGCAATTAACGAATAGAGCCATTTTTATTCCTAAGATAGCCTTTGAACTTTGAAGCAAGGAAAATAAAGGTAGATCAAAGAGAGAGAGAGAGAAAGATAAGGAGATATCAGATGAAAATTTAACAACAACAATACAAATTGGAATGACATATAAGATGCGCGATATCAGATTTAATACAATCACAACATCAGGAAACGCCTGAAGAGATGCAGGAGCATATATCACAGAATGAATAATAAAATGTATGAAAAATCATGGTTATATCTGAAGGGAATCTAGGGGCTCATAGCGGCAGCCAGATATAGAGTCTTATCAGAGGTAGGACCGTCAAGAGGATCCAACTGATCGGCATTCGATTTCTACCATTTCCATGGAGGAACTGACTTTTCGGTTCATACAAAAGCTTTCCAGAAGTCCCAAGTAAATCTGAAGTTCGAAATACAACAACATAGGGATTTGATTGGCCGACTGAATTCTGTCCAACTAGATCGACTTCATAGGAGGTACCAGGCTGAAGGCTCTTAATACGGTACATCCCCTCCATTCCATTGGGTGTTAACCGAACAGCATCCTGTGAACTAACATCAAAGACTGTCCAGGTACCAAGGGGCGTTACTTTGTTTTGAACTACAATATAAAATAAAAATTTATTAAAAAGGATAATTTTATTTTCAAATAAGCTTTGAAATAATTATGAATTGATATTCTTTTTCCGAGAATTATAAATTAGCTAGCAATGCTCAACATTTGCGTCTGTCAATTAAGAGATAATGAGGACGATGTTCATCAGAGGATATTCAATGAAGATAGATAACTTATTCTGGTCTACAGGAAGACTAATGGAATGTAAGTTACTCATTATTCGATTTTTCTCTAAGTTAAATATTGAATAAACCAGAATCAACAATAATCAACAGCGACCTATGAGCATCAAGAAATGAACCAGTAGGCTAGTTGAAAATTCAAAATAATAAAATTACCCCATTTATATTGACTGAACTAAAGCAATCCAACAAATTCTCCTAATTTTGAGGTGAAACAAGTGAAGCTTAGATATTAAGATTGAAACGAAAATTACCTCCCAGTCATACACTTAGCCACATGTCTAGATGGGCATAAAATAATTAGTGGATATTTAATTATTTTGTGGAGTTAAACCTAGATGTTTTTATTAAATTGGCGCGTAGTCACCTAGGCAATTTAAACTACTTTGGTAGCAAAACCCCAAAATTTTTAGGAGGGAGAAGACTTGCAGCGCAAAATTCAACCTCTTTTAACTTATTAAAAAAATATACGGATGATTAAGTATCCTTGCAATCTAGACAAACTGAATTGATTGATAATCTGGCTAGAAGCTATTATAACTAATCAGGAAGTACGGGCTTAGCAGATCAAAGGTCAGTACAGTCTAATTCGTAGATCATCTACCAAATTTTGCGAACTCACAAAGTTTATTTTAATATAAAGAAGTGGTAACATTTTGGAATATGGAACTCATGGAGGTATTCTTATATTTTTTAAACTGGCACATGTCACGCAGTGAATGTAGCGCCAAAGATCCACTCGTATTCGGCTTTACCGAATGGAGGGTGAGATTATTAATCGATGAAGGTAATGAATGGTACGAAAATTCATCGTTTTACAAAATTTTAACTAAGCTTTAAGAAATTTTGAGATTGAAAAGAATACTCAAGAAAAGTTGGAACCAACGAACGTAAACCAATTTTTGAGGATAACCTGCAATTTGACCACAGACTCTTTCCATATTCCGTACCATTAAGGCACCTATAAATTTCAGTAATTTAGTTGAAGATTGAAGGATCTGCTTAAAGGGACAATTTTTTTAAATTTTATTGTATTAGCAAAAAAATTTCATTCATATTGACAAAACGATCGACCATTAAAAGGACCATAATGAATTTATTTTGAAAAAAATTGTTATATTAAATCCACTGGCATCTATACTAACTAACAAAATATAGAATTTTATAGTTAAATTCTTGATAACCTGACTTCATTAAATACGCCCAGTCGCCACCCATCTCACCTTTATCCCTAGAGTTAGCATTTCGTCAGGTAGACCGTTCCGGTGTTGTTTCGTAATAAATTAATTAAAATTTTTACAGCATTGCTCTGGACTGGTGATAAAAATAAAATGTCATTAAAAAAAATTCAACTTGGACTGCGAAAGTAACTTAAATTAAATTGAATAGCTTTTAAGTACACACGCAGTTACAATACTTTTCTTTAAATAATAACGGCGGATTGGAAAGCTTTCCTCGAACATTTTTAAAGGGCATGATTGTAGGTCAAGGTTACTGTCAATATGAAATATTTCATCAAAGGAAAACTTAAACTTTATTGACTTTTCATTTCATTAAATTTGAGGTTAAGATTCCTAGGGGACATAAAATACTATTTGACAATGTAAAAAAAAAGTGAATAAATGAAGAACTGCGCTCATTTACAGGGAGACACTGTGTAAATTCAGAGTTTTAGCAATAATGCATCAATTTATTAATTTTACCTACGAACTCTCTAGTGACAGAAAATTCAAGGCAAACAATGACAGTGGTGAGAGAATTTTGTTATATTTAACTCAGACATCACCTACCAACGCATCTTCCTTCTATTCTGGCAGATTTAGACTAATTGTAACCTCCACTTCAAGATCATTGAATAAATATAAGCCCAAATCCTAAGAACAACTCACGAACGCGTAATTATTGTAGCAGAGCATTGAACAGAAACTCATAGGCCTGATTGGTCGCTCTATGCATCGCGCGCCAATGAAATCATACCTCCACCGCAGTTTTTATATCTTCGGCAATTGATAGGGAAAACACAACTCTCTTCATCTCTTACTCACAGTCCACAATTTGCTTCTTCAATGCTAGCAACTTCACCTTCCTCCAAATACAAAATTCCAGTCATTCTTCATTTGAACTTACTAATTTTCTAACTGTCAAATACACTTTTGACCAATCTTAATCCTGGTCTTCTCACCCAACAAAGGCTGTTAGACTTAGGAAGTTTGTCAGTTCTAAACAGAGGTATCTGGACTAATTTGGTTCGACCCATAAAATGGCTTTAGTATTGGTATTAGTACTAGGTTTTATTCCTCTCTTTCAATTTGAGACGTTCTTACTAAAGTTCGTTTGACCCACTAGGCTAATGCACAAAAGGTTATTATCACCATTAGATAATGTAAAGTTATGCAATATTTAATTACAAAAGTCAACATCTAACAATTGACATTGGTAAAATGGTCCTGATAGAGGAGAATAAGAGTTAGTTAGGAGGAATGAAGTAAGAATCTCAAACAGATCTACTGCCATCTTCCAGAACAAAGCAAACAATGCTTTGCCATGTACGAGTAGTCCGATATCAGTTTCAAGTTAACGTCAAATCATTACCACATCGTAATCTTGACAGGTCATTATATGATACATTCAACCACCTTTCATCGATTTTCCCAATGACTAAACAATAGTATTCTGCTACATCGAATTATAAAACCAGTGACTAATTCATTCGTTCCTGTTCAATCAATGTCCAAACAACACCAATTCCAAGATGACAAATGGCTTTCAAATGTAGACAGTAAATGTCTGTTTATTAAATTTGCACCGTTTGGTTAAGTCCTTTTGACGATTGTGGGTCTGAATACATATTTAATATTACATTAAGTCCTTCTGAAAAACGTAATTCGTCAATTAATGTTCGCATTACTGACTTTAAGAATGAAAGAAATTTCTTCTCAAAATTAACCACATTCCAGGAGCCTAAATTGATGTTTAGGCCCCTCTGTTCTTAATATAGTCGAGAAGCATGAGGGATACACCGTTTTTGGAAAACAGATCACGGTTGTAATGGTTTTCAAAGCAGATATTCAAATATTTACGTACCTTCTTGGTCAAATATTTCACGATCAAACTCTAACTGGCTCGCTGCTTGAATTCGACCAACAAATTGCATCAGTCTTAAGAAACTAGCTAAAATCTCTTAAGATAATTTTATAGCGCAGAAATTTAAGTACTAAATGGTCAGATGTTTCAATATACAAATTACAGGGTTCGACCCCTAGCCTCATGGTTGAGTTCACGTCGGCGATATACAAAGATTTCTAATCGGCTAATAAGCAAGCCTCTTATCAGGTTAGTTGAGATTTTAGTAAAATGAAGCTCACTAGAGTTCAGTAAAGAAGAACTAACTTTTCTATTTTTAACGTGTACATGATACTCATTGTTTCTAGTGTTATTATTAAGACTTGCAGTAGAAACAAAATTGTATAATGAGTAAGCCGTATTATGAGAGGCAATTTAGTTTTAATAAATCGATTTGATCTCGAAGGGTTAGAGAAAAGGCATTATCTGAAAATAAGGATGAGCCGGAGATTTCGTGACGTGTTAGGGATCAAGCTATAGTTGCGCATAATTACAATTCCATAACTTTGAAGGAGCCTACCGCTTGCCCAGTTCGTATTAACCGGTCGAATTTTGATTTTGTACATGATGACAGGGGATCCACCGTCGGATTCTAGAATCCATCGAGCCAGATAATCCGAGGAGGTCACGTCAGTGTCTGTAGCAATGAGCCTCAGTTTTGGAACCCCGATTTTTCTTGTCGTTACCTTTTAGCAAAAAAAAAGCGATTTTAAGCTAGATTAGTCAGAGTTCAGCACACATCCATTGAATGGACAGGATAATTTTAACGATTTCGTGAGGTAACAGAAAGTGGATTTTTTAACTTAGAGACGTTCAGGATACTAATTTCGCCTAGCCCACGTCGATTGCTGGAACCATAGAATAAACTTAAGTTTTTGTTTTTTTAAAGTATGATTAAATAGACTATTTTGCTCCGACTGCTTTATTATTTTTTATTTATATATACTGTGTCTTTCCGCATATGCTTTCAAAGTAATTACATTTTCTATTAACTATGGGAAAAGAAAATATATATATATCGATGTCACATTTAATTAAACGTCATCAATTTTATATAATTTAGTGTAATTGAATTGCAAAAAACATGATAGATAATACGTCTAAAAAAATTAATCGAGCTAAATTATAAATACAGCTTTTTAATTAATTTATATTTGTGAAAAAAGGTTAATTCACATAAAAATCAAATTAAAAATCAATAAATTGTTCTTTTAAGAATAGGTAGCACATCGGTATAATGTTGCAATAAATTCACGCGTATTTTTATTGAGTTCACTCAATCGAAGTAACAAGTGTTGAATTGATATTTGCGTGGAAATAAAGACTAGGGCGAATGCACAGCGTTAAATGACACATTTAAATGCAAGAAAAGCGCAGAGGGAAGGGTTGGTCATGAGAACCTACGAATTTGCTCTGCTATTGGTGCAGAGATGTTTAAAAAAAGAGTGTCCTCAGCTTCAGATGCTTGAGAGTATTTGGAGCGATTAGATGTCATATTTAAGATCGATTGGTCAGTCATATATGCCTCCACTGTGCCATCATGTCTGCACTATCGATTATTAACTTGTCTAAAGAGTTTTAAATGTTGGGTGTATTTTCTCTATCTTTCATTATCATTCATTAATCACATCTAATTCAATCGTGGAAAACATGATGCTAAAACGCATCCAAAATTCGCAGTTTCCACCAATTGTCAATTCAGACTTAATATTAAACATTGAGGAGGAAATATTCCTTAAAGAATTGGATCCACTAGTATGCGCAATGCGTTTGTGCTACCATTTTAGGCGTATTACTTGCTAAAGAATATCTAATAAGTTGTCCTGGTTCGAGGTTCCATAACTACCACCTTCCATGTTGTTAAATAATATTCAATTTGGCAATCCATCCTCGCTACTTGACCTTTCATCTTTGACTATTCAATTTACCAGCAAGAAATTGGTAGAGAGTTGTGTCGAAGAATACCTCATCAATAAAAAGATTTTCTTTCCATATGGATGCGTGGAGAATGCTCTCTTGCAGATCCACAATTTGAGAAAAAACTTAGTCAGACTAATCTTCGCGAAGTTTAGGATTTACTCTACTATTTTTAACAGCACTTTATTTAAAGCTTCCAGATGGCAAAGATAGCTGAAAGGAAGGTTTATGGTTATGATTTATATAGCAGGACTAGAGGAAAGTCGTCAATCTGCCCGATCCCTCACATATTTTAAAATTTAGAATTGTACCCTCAGCTGAATTCGCAGGAATTACAGGATATTATGCTGCCTATTACAAATGGACGTTCATAGAGGATAACGCAGTGTTTTAAATTTTTTGAAGAGATCAATACATTAAATTTGTCAAAAAACAATGCTTAAATGGTCATAGATAAAAAAGTATATAGATTGTAATGTATACACCATTTTGCAGGTTGCTAATGGATGAAGTCTAATGAACACTCAAGGTAAAAATAGTTTTAGTGTCTATTCAACAAACCGGGTTAGGCTTCCTGGTCATGTTCCAAAATCAACAGAACAAATTTAATTTCTGCAATATTCGGCTATTTATCCAACGAAAACGCCTATCAGTAATAATACTTACCTCAATGTAGGTGTTTGGTCCTCTTCCTGCCGATGTGACCGCCGAGAGCGCAAATCTGTAGAAGTGATTGGGCATGAGGTCGGGTAGATGAATGAATCTTCTACCAGCTAGGTAGGCAAAAGGACCATGGAATCGATCAGTAGGTCCGGGTTGAATACGCAACTCGTAGTGTGTGAGAGGCAATCCTCCAGTTTCCTCTGGCGGTGACACACACAATACTACAACCGTCGGTTCCACCTGAAAAAAGTAGAATCTTGATTCAATTACCAGGGTGCCAAAATCTCGTTAATCTGAAAGTTCTTTAACTGTTTAATAACTCCCCATTTAACAGATTTTACCCCTCCCTCCGCCACTTTTTAATTCAACCAGCCATATCATCATTTACAGCATAGCAAAGACTACAGTAAGGAATCCGGTTAACAAATTGTCTTGCCTCGTATACGCAAACTAAATTTTTTTACATAAACCAACCACTCGAACAGATTAAGATTCTTATCCGCCTCTCTATCGAATTTCATCTTCAAATTGCTGCCTTTGGCATCACTTTTTGGAACATATAATCTTTGAAAAGTTTAAATTATTTGGTTTTTGTTTTAAAAAGTGTCGAAAACATCAACATAAACAAAATAGAAAGTCATTCAGTGATATAGGAGTAATAGAACGCGATTTCTATGACCTCTGCGCATATTTTCAGAAGGCATATAATTCTGTCTTGATGTGATTAGAATTAAAAAAAAGACAGATTGATGTTCTGATAAATGCCTAGCTCAACTCAAATCTAATGAACATGGCAACACAAAACGTCACCAAAGTTTTTTAGCAACATCAAGAAACTCGGGCTAAGAATCATTGCTAGAGTAAACGGAGGATGAAAATATTGAAAAAAAACTAATTTCGTATTCTAAAAAATTCGTTCAGCACCTCTGGTTAGACTTGAGAGAGTCCGGAAAACAGACCGTAACGAAACCGTCCACTCCACATATTAAAAAAAAATAGATTAAAATAAAAACCCAATAAGTATTTCATCCTTTCTTTCCTATGTCAATTAGTTAGGTAAAATAATTGAAATCTATTTATATCATACTTATTTAAAGGTACTTTCATTTATTCTTTACGAAATGGTGTTTTTAAAATATATCTCAGATGCAAAATCATATTTCTAAAACCGCTCTATTTAATGAATTTAAAAATTATTTACTAAGCTTTTTCTTGAAAAATAATCTTATTGAAAGCAGAATGTCTTTTATTGAAATATTTTCGTGAGAAAATTTGATTAAGGAAAAGGTTTTATTAATTTTTATGCGCTTAAATTCGAATAGTCCGCAAACTCATTCGAATTTCAATAATTTCTGTTCTAACGTTTACTAAAAGGTGTTCTCAAGTGAAGCTTTCAATTTTTTACCAACGCTTGACCTACGTACATTCCGAATACTCGAAATGAGACAACCATCCACACGCGCCATATTATTTAGAATATACAAGATCACAATACCACATGTGCAATTAACTGCAATATTATAAAGCAATTATTTTTGAATAAATTAAAGGCCTTAAATCATTTAAATTGGTGAAGTGTCATCTTTTAGATGGTTGTCCTCAATTCAAACGTGGTATGACTTTTGAAGGCAATGCCTATTTCATTTAATCTAAGTAATTAAAAATGTCGAATGCCATGAAAATAAGTTCTCGATCGAGAACCCGAGAGACACAGTCTGATATTCAAAATGAAGAGCATTAAAATTTCAATCAGTAGATGGGGTTTTCTTCGGGTGAAAATTGTATTAACTGAAGGCAAAAAAATCCAATCGAATTAAGATATTGCTTAGTTATACTACACTTTTAAATGTTATTTGAGTCTTAAATGATGAATCACTATTGATAATTTCTCTTTAAAAATAAAAAAGGACTTATCTTGACTCCTTAATAACACCTGCTTTGATTTGTGGTACGAAGCCAATACTACCTTGTTGGTTTATGCTTAAATTGAACTTACAAACTTCCATTATTTTTGAACAGAAATATGGTGGATTGAATGATTTGCTCGTGTTTAAAATCAAGTAGGAACTTCATCTCCACCACACGCGTTTCTGCCTCAGTAATTATTTATCGTTGGACCTGTAGCGAGGTAAATCGTATTTACTCGAGAAAAATGAATTATGCGAGATGTAAAGTACTTTTAGTTAGAACGAAAATTGAGCAATTTATAAAAACATTTGAGTTAATTATTTTAACTACTAAAATAAAGGAACGGAAAGTTAATGCAAGAGGAAATGGACCGAGAGGAGGGCCGCGGAAGCAGATATTAAGGCCAGAACTGTGAATATTTCATCGATAAGCCTACTTTGTATCTAATGTGTCATTCGCAGTTTGCGCTTTGAGAATTTATTGCCTAGTTTCGTTGAGGGAGACTACGCGAACATTATTCAAACCCTACTGATCGGGTAGTATTATTGGCCATGTTCTTTCAAATTTACTTGTTCTTTCTAACAAACCGACTTGTTAGTTAACAAGTTTAAAGCACCAGAGCACTCTAACGTTAAATGCAATATACCTTAGCAAAATCTGGCCTCTTGAAAACAGATGTTTTCAAACATAAGCAAAACAAGTGATTTTCATTGCTATTCAGGCAACAGTCGACAGTTTGTTCGACTATGAAAAATGACAGTTTGCGATTCTGAAAGTCCCACGCATTTCATTTCTGTCCCAGGGTAAAAACCACAACATGGACAGCTCGCATTCAACCAATTTTTGCTGTGAAAATTTTTACGCGAAAAAATAAGAGTAAAATTGAATAAATGCTCAATTGAATATTCTAACGACACTCGTCTTACCTATTACGACAGTGAGACAACAGATATAATGCGAACGCGACTATTTAATACATTATACATCGACACAAGTAAACTAGGAGGTATTTTTGAAATGCCCTAATGGCATATGGGTGATACTAGTTCTAGAGAATAAAATGGATATATTATCGGCTCTTGATTTATTAACACACTGTCTACCCAAGCCGATGTGTCTCGTGAAATGGAGCTAAATGGCTTTTCAACTTTTCATCATGAGGAAACGTTCAAACATAGGAAAGTTAATTTCACAGACAGAGAGTACATTTAATTTAAGAGTGAGTTTTTATTGCAATGCAATGAAAGTCAGATAATTAAGGGAATCCAACTCCATTTGAATCCAAAAATCATAAATAAGCTGTTTTTTCCAACTTAAAGTTTGACTTCATTAGTATAGTGCTCATCGTTAGGAAAATCCAGGTAACTTAGATTCATGTGATGCCAAGCGATATCCTTCATGTTCACTTTATTTATGTAGGACCCATTTACTGGACCAAAAAAAGCCAACGTGTAGACACATTATCTCTGAATCTGCGGTAATTAATTCACCCCCTGTCATCCCATTTTTTACCTTGGTATACAAAGATTCAATTTAAAATGCTTAAGCCAGGGACCCTAAATAATGTCAATTTAACTTGAGTAATAAATCCCTTCAAACCGTTTAAATAATAATAAAATCTTATAATACATAATCATTTGAATTCCACTTCACTTTAAGTTCCTTCCTATTATTTCAATAACAGACTCTAATACAGCCTTTCATGTTTGAAGTGGTAAATAGTGGTAATGCATGATTTTACTGATTTTGCAAAGCATTATTTATATGCTAATCATTATCACCCCACACCACGCCCACCCCACTGCCAAAACTTTTGTTATAAAGATATGGAAGTATTAATAGGGCACATGGGTTTTAAATTCAAACACTTCGAATAGAGAGCTCGGATAGGCTTTTCAATTACCTCTACAATATTTCCACACTTTTGTTCCAGCTTTGACTTCTAATGCCTGGTTCTGAAAGTTAAATTCTTGCGGACATTGTCTCTTTGTTTCAATGAACAGCTTTGAATATGAAATAAATATACATGCGTGAATGCCAAATACAGAAAGTACCGTTGCGTGACTAAGTTCTTCTCAACACGCCGACTTTATTCATCCTGAAGGTTTCCAGTTCACTGGACTCATGAGTGTTCGGTCTTTTAAGTATCACAGATTTTTTATTTCTATTTAGACTTGAGAAATTTAGTATAGTCGTCACCATTTTATTTACTTATATTGTTTACTAACTTAATTATGAATCGTTTGTACCGATTTCCTAATAGCAAGCCCCACTTCATCCAACTTACTAGCAAGCAAATATGTCTCTTTATTCGATCCTAAATCTCTAACCACATTAACACTCCAATTACTTAATTCTCATATCTTGAAAGTGCTTCATCGATTAACAACCTTTTATTTTCCAATACTCTTTGTTGCCATGTTATGAAATTATTATACGCTGTATTGGTATCCTAAATAAATTTTCTATACTCTAATATTGACGGTCGTATTGCTTGGAGGAACAATGGCTTAGTGGTTCGGTTTCCTTTCTCTCCCTCCCTCCCTCCATCCCTCTCTGTCCGTGCTGTATAGAATGCACTCTTTTCTTAACTGATTTTTAATTATGATAATGACAAATAATATGCGGGAGGACGTCTGCTCTTCTTCGAATTGTCATTTGAAAGATGACTGATAACTTAGATTACAATTCATATGCTGGTCCCGGTGTTATTACTGTACTTCATTAATTTTGGCCAAGCAGTCTATAAATGCCCTATTTTGTAAACTAAACAATACTATATGTATACATTGCGCTTTAGAATTAGGGCATTTATTCCTATTTAAACATAGAAAACGTGATACTAATTTCCAGCATTCTTTAAATAATTTACAGAAATCCTGTGTGAACTGCCTCATGGAATATGCAGTTACCTTTACCGTATAAGAGTGAAATTAAAAATACAAATAATATGCAAAGAAATCTACTTTTCTAAAATCTAAATTCACAGAATATAAATTTCCAACTTTCTCCCAGAAGAATGTAGTTAAATATTAAGTAATTTTTGCCAACCCTCCTTTAAATTTTTCAATAAACTCCACAAGATCCCAGAGAGCTAAAATTTATTTTTTAATTGCTTGCTTTTAATTATTTGGAAAGGATGTTTACACCCTAATATCATTTTTTGCCTTGATTTATTTTCCACATGGATCCCCTGGGACAAGTCATACCAAGTCTACCAAAATAATTTAATTTTAATACAGCTGGTTGGACAACTGCTGATGTAAAACCAATATTTCAGCAGACAATATGGCCTTTGGAACAATCAGCGCTTGCTTGGTGAAGTGTAAACGTCATTAGATGATTTGAATATATGTATACATAGAATATGTTACATGGTTTGCTTTCAAATGAAGAAAATGGAGACAGTGACTCACAGTGCAAGCAGTGACGTTTGGTCGAAGGGGATGAGTAGCAAGCTTGAGTCGAACATAGCCAGTGGCTGAGCCAAGTCGGTTTTCGGCAGTGCAAGAGTAGCTCCCAAAAATACCAAAACTCCAGTAGGCTGCCGGTAGTATCAGCTCACTCACCGATTCTTCACCCAATTGGTATACTCGCACCGTGTACCTAAATAAGGAGAACACCTCGTAGCTAACTCATCTATTTCATCAAGATTAGATCTTCTGGGCCTATAAATAAACACGAAATAACTGAGGAGTGACTTTATGGGAAGATCTCTGTGTTTAGGAATTTGTTAAGTAATTGATACAAGATCGTAAACCGCTATTATGGTGCAAAGATTGCAAAGGCTCAGTAAAGAAGAAACTGCTCAGTGTTAAATTAATCGAACTTTTTCTTAAAGTTGGCTCAGTGATACACCTACTCAACAAAAGATGAGTGTTAGAAAAGGTGTTCCCTAAAAGAGATTAGAAGATAGGTATGATATCATTAAAATTTAAATAAAATTAATTGTTCTTTTTTCAAAAAAATTAACCTGATGCATCAAAATATAGTAGAATTCCTTGTATCGAACAGATTTGACATCAAGGATAGGAATTACAGGAGCAAAGAATTTGCCTAATTTAATAAATTACAAGAAAACCCAATGGACATTAGCAATATATATATATATTGTTAGAAACCGGCAACTATAAGTTCCAACAAAGAATACTTAATGCACTTTTATATGGTGCTTCTGTTTCAATTAGACATTTTGTTTCAAATATTAGCTTTATAAATGTGTTTTTTTCTATTTACTTGTTACAGATTAACGTAACAACTATCTGCAAACTAACCTTCAAAGCAAAATTGCTTATTTGATCCAAGCCCGTGGAACTCATTTAAATTCCAATTTACTTACAAAATACTGGAATAATCGAAAGATATAAATGAAGTGAAGTATACAATGAATACATGATATTCTTTAACAAAACAAGTGGTTACCTAGTTTTAAAGGTCATTTAATTGAGAATTGTTTAAAATATTATGGTGTAAGAAAAACAAATCATGGGAGGCTGCTGTTCACAAGATCACAATAAAGCGATAATACGTTACAAATGGAATAATAAAATTTGTTTTAAATTTTAATGAAGACTTTCGTCTTTTTGGGCTTTTGGCCACACCCTTATTTTCGTCTGTCATTGTCATCTTTTACAAGATTTTAAAAGGCGTTTATAGTAAGATATTGAATGAGTTGTGCCTTAAAGATTTGATAAATATTCCTTCAACTTGAATTAAACGGAGAATATTTCAATAGACGTCTAATGGTTTATACTAATTTAGAAAATAAATTATCAAATTATAACATTTTTGAGGCATATGATAATAATTTTTGTGGACATCAATTTTTCGTTTAAATTTTTGTTCAAAAGTTTCAGAATGTTTGATTATTATTATTCCTATTATTTTATTAATTTTTTTAAATTTTAATCACATTGCTAACGCTAATATCATTTGGAAACTAGGAGTTGAATCTTAGCATTTAAAGCTTAAAATTCAGACAAATTGTCACTTCCTTAGATGATCCTGATCATAAATTGACCTCAAGTCTCCGAGATCAGATCCTAATTAAAATAAGAAAACAAATACGTTCCAACGATCTAAATCCTTAACTCACAGTTCTATTTCCTCATGATGGATTCCATATTATTAAGCCAAGTAACGTTCCCAAATCGCATCCTTGAAATGAACATTAGCTGGTCACTTTTATTCATTAAACTGACCGGAAAAATGAAATATATATATACATATATGCAATATAAGAACTTTTTAATCGCCTCTAACAGATTATATTTGCTTATGTTGACAGAACAGGAAATGGTTCACACATTTTCGCTCACTGTTAGTTTAGCATCTGGAAAGCGGACGTCAACTATACTAATTTTAAATAATTTTACACAATGATTACAACGGAAATTAACATGTTTTTAACCTCTTTAAAAATCGTCCTTTTTGCAAAAATCCATAAAATTCATGTTTTTGATTACGAAAATTGCATTAACATATTTGCCTAAGTCGAAGAAAATACATCCGGATGAGAAACGCACTCGGGTCCCTTTCTTGCAAGCCTTTAAATGTAAAATTATTGTTCGTTTTGATTGTTGAATGGTAACTGAAGTGTATCCATAATGTATGTAGAATTCAAAGTCATGGGAATGTTTCGACAATATTTAGCTAATGTGGAGGCGAGGTATTTTGAAAAATCTATGAAAAGAAGCTCGCATTTAATGCAACTCCTACTGATTAGACTTAATAAAGTTAAACAACATATTACTTCTAGCACTATAAAGTAATTGCCTGTATCATTTATTACTGTCTGTCGAACGGCGAAATGCAATAGCTCAGAGTTCTAATAATGTCTCACTAATTTGTGTAATCATCTGAAGTGGCCAGAACGCGAGTTTCTGTGTACGATTAGCAAAACCCGCCCAAAATTTCGTAAGGTAAAAACTATGCAACACAAAAATTAGGGTAGAACGTGAGAGGGCTTGAGTGAGCAGACACAGTTGTGCGCGTCATTTTTTTCCTGGAAAACAACCCTTCCCTTTCTATATCACGCGTGTTTATATTGCACGTTTACTTTAATTAAAAATAAATGAGGTTAAATCACCGCTTCTCCTCCTCGTAACTACTTCAAAAGCAATGCCAACATTTCCATCCCTATCATCTGGATGCAATCAGAAAACCTCCCACTAATCCTTATCAGAATGCCCCATCAACTCCTTTTTTGGCCTGGTTTTTGTTTAGAAACACCCTTTCCAAATTTCTTCTTGTTACAAAATGCAGAAAAAATACTGAAATGTGTTTTAAATTAATATTTTGAGGGCATTTGGATGAATTAAACTTATAGAAAATGCATATACTAGATCAATTCTAACTAGATGCAGTTTATCTGTAAATCGTTAACATTTAAAACTTGTACGTGAATCATTGAAAAAATAATATACTATATTGACAAAGTTCATGCTGAGTTAATTGAATAAAAAAAGTAGTATTTTGCCTACGTCTTTCCGAGTAAAAAATGAACAACTTGTTGATGCGGTAAAGGGCAACATGTGTATGCCCTCAATGATAGGGACTGAATTCAGTAGGCCATTAGGAGGCTTAGTCATAAAATTAGAATTTTGTTTTATTAGATCAGGGTAGAGATAACTGCATTCACTAAATTAATAGTCAACATTTCTAATTAGAAATCAAATAATAAAAGTCACTCAAATGCTTTTCCTTTAACAATATGAGCTCAATCCCAACAGCAAACGGATTTCTTCAACAGCCCCACCTCCTCCCTACCGACACTTATCAGTCGGTGTTAAGATGCTTTCCTCTCAATTGATGTTAGCAAAATTATTTTATCTTACATATTTGTCATGGATGTTAGCAGTACTAGAATTAATGAGATGCTGGCTTGCACAAAATGTGGATGATTTATTAGCGTTTTAAGCTGAGATCCAACAGTTTTTTTCAGAAGGAATTTTGGTCAAGATACTCGATCATCTTACATATAAGGTGATAGTTGAAGGAAATTTTTACCAAGAATGAACATGTTTTGCATTTATATCATTAGTAATTATTTAGATGTCGACAAAAATTTCCACAAGATCATGAAATTAATCTGTCTTGGCAAAATACTTTAGCGTAGATTGATCCTGCCACAAGGTTGAAACTGCTTTTGGACATTCTGTTTTCCTAGTAAAGCATGCTTTGCTAAACGTGCATAGTTAAAACGCAATTTGAGAGAGGAAGCCGATGTTTATTGAATCTACAGAAAGTAAAGTGAGAAATAAGCAGTACTTAAGCAGTATGATGTTTGATCAAATCGGTAGAAATAATAGATTGATCTGAAGCTTAGTGGGGAAGAGGATGGTCCATCACGAAATGCAAATTGAATTTTTAACTATAACGATTGATGGCTTTCGTTAGAAGGCATGTCAGGGTTCTCAGAAAATGCAAAATGACTCCAAAGCATAAGTAGAATTAAAGTTTAAAACCGAATTTCTTCTCACGTGTTTGGAAGCTCACCCATGATTTGATGTTATATAGTATTAGTTATGTCACGGGGAGAAGTAACATTTCCACAAAGTTCCATTGTAAATTGGAAATTTTTTCCGCTTTATACCTTGCAGCTAACAATAAGAAGTGTTGTATACAAGATGACTATCTGGGCAGTCCGAACATTTGGTAGTGGTGCAATAAAAATTGAGACGGCTGTGAGAAAACATATGAATTCGAAAATAGTTTGGAATTCGTTTGAAAGGTATACCTTGACATATCTAAATATGTGAAGATAATCAGAAATCACTGTTATTTATTTGTAAAATAAAGGTTCACTACCATAATTTAGGCGAATTACTTACTCTTCGGCTTCCATGACCTCATCAGTCGACACAGGTTCAATAGGATTTCGGATAGCTGGCCCAGTCCACGTCCAATGTGGTGAAGGTTGACCCAGAGCTCGACACTCAAGGCGTGAAGGTTTGTGCGCCAGTCCATATCGAACTTCCCATTTACCCTCTCTATCACCATTTGGTTTTCTATGTGACGACGAGTGTGTTGAATCTTCTGGAGGCGGACCAGCTTTTGGAGGGGCGAACCACACCGAGAGACGTCCTAAAGAGTCCTCAGGAGAGGGTGCATAGGCAATCCAATTTTCACCACTTCTAGCCATGCACACATAATAGTTATTATCTTCTGGTCGAAGGTCTGAAATGGGAAGGAAAAATTCCTCAGTAGAGAAATTTAGTGCTTTAAGCTTAATCAATTTCGTTGATGATTTAACCGCTATTACTCATCACTTCGAGAATGCATGAATTTTTAGCAGAGAAAGAGTTCGACAACACAGATCATGTTCAGGAGGAATAAGGGAAAAGCACTTTGTGATCAACAATTTTCAATTTCTTGTAGTGAACTTTTGATTAATACATTTCTTATCTTAACTAGCAGGGTGTCGTTAAAAGACAGGGGATGTTCTTTCCAGTAGCTATTTCATCTAGCTCTATAAAAATAACGACTACAGCTCGAAAGCGAGGGTGCGAAGAGAGCATATTCAGTCGCTTTGCATTAATTGCCTTTTAGGCTAACAGGAAGGAAAGTGCCCACTCTACAGACCCATCATGCTTAAGTGGCGTTTAAATGGTCCTAAATTGTTTTAGTACTCAGACACCATTTCTTATACTCACGCTCAGAATTCAACTCGTTTTCTTCCAAATTTCACTGTATTTAAGCGAAAAAATATTATATAATTAGAGTGCATTAATATATACTGTTTATTTCAAACGGATTTGGTAAATTCTAAGTGGTGTCGATATATCGAGTTATTATATAATCTAATCATTGATTTTTAAAATTTTGCGCAACTATGAACACTCTTCAACCATGGAAGCCCAAATTGACCATTCAATTTTATGACAATCTTAATGGTAAATCTTACTATTAACGCTTGTCTAGACATGGAAATTTATTAACAGTTTCGATTATTTTAATTTTGCTATTCAATGAACAATGGCTAGCTAAAATACTATACATATAATAAATAATTATGGTTTTATTATTCTTTAAAAGCAGGGCAAACAGATGCCAGTGAATCTTACTAAAATTGTGCTTTTATCACATAATTTCAAATTATTACCTTTTATTGGAGTCTGGTTGCCCTAAAATTATTGCGAAGTAAAGAGTGTTCAGATGAAAACGGTCATTTTTGGTGCCACGCATTATTCGAGCGATTGATAATGGACAATTTTTAGTTGAGTTGAGTTTTTTAACTCATAAGATAAACAGTAGTAATTAGCGTTTTTCACGAGGGAACTCTAGTTGACTCTTTGATGTTAAGAGCACGTAGGCGGTTTAGGATAATACAAGATCAGCCCGCTTTCCAAGAATTTAGAAGGAAAATTTGATTGGTGTAGTGTTAATAAACACTGAAAATAAGCTCAGGAGAAAATTCATGCACGTTAATAAGAATAACGGTAAATTACTCATTGAATAAACGTTGCAAAATTCATATTCACAATTTGTTAAATGATAAAAAAACGCATTCTTATACCATGGGTTTATTCTAGGCTCTCCTCGCCTCCTCTTATAAGAATTTACTGCCACAAATTTATCTTGATAAAAATTCAAATTCTTCCATGCAGTAGGTACCGATATAATGAAGATCTAATAGAGAATTAGCAGATAACTCGCGAATAAAGGAGTACGAATAGTCCTCTTCGACGTGCGAATCTGTGCAAACACTGTCGGAGTACAAGATAGGAAGGTCACTAACTTAATACGTTTCAACACCATTAGTTTATTACTTCTGAAATTAAGAATGTTGTTCCTTGGAACTGTCCACATACCTCCTGGAAACATGATGAAACTCTCTTTTCTCAATTATTTCGATTGATTGCAGCTAATCATAATTTGTCTTAATCTATCCTATTATTTCTTCCTGTTTGAACTTTTATTGATCAAGTGAAATTCATTTGCTTTTAAATAACTAATTTTGTTGGAAACTGAGCACGTCATCACGCTCAATATCCATAAGATCAAACCGATGATTTTAATCTATAATTTCCTTAAGGTATTGTGCATTTAGCTGGTTGAAAAATCAAATCTGTGTAGGAAATTGCAAATTACACTGACAATGAGATAAAACAAAGGTATGCTTTACCGTTTGGTCGATGGTAGATGAACAATATTTTCTTTAAGAAAAATTTAATAAACTCGCAATCAAGTCAAAGTTAATATCCAAATGCACATCGATATGAAGGTCATCTCGGAGTGCAATTCTATTTAAACTCGCAGACCATTTGGTAATACTCTGACTTCTTCCTGCTCCTGTTTTATTACCTTCCTCCCCTGCCTTCCCTCTATCTCCTTCCATCCTACTAACTACTAGAGTTTGGATTAATTTATCTGATGTTGGGACAGAGGGAACTGGAAAGAAGGACGAAAACAATTACGGTTCTGGATTTCATGAGGGAGAGGTGAGGGAGGAGCAAAATGAGAGCCGCTCACTTGACAGTAGAGAGGGGAGGGGAGGAGAGAAGGATTTGGAAAGTGACTTACCAACCGGAAATTACGTCGAATACACTCACGATGGGGCAGAAGGGGAGAGGAGAGGTAAGAAACGATAAGAATAAACATTTATACAGGGAGATTTGAATTAGTAAGCAACGATTGTGGAAGGAATTTGTGGTGTATGAATAGGTCAGCTGCGAAGCCAGGTTTTAAGGTAAGAATTAATTAGACAGCCAGGTGATAATACAAAATTCCCATAATATATAACTGCAATGGTAAGAAATGGGATCACTAAATAGCCATGACTTCCAGTGTGTACCACCTTAAAAGAAATAGTAAATACTTTTGCAAAATGCCAAAAGACTGCTCAAAATTTATTGATAAATATAACATTCAAAATAAAAAAAATTTCAAAAATGAATAGTGGCGGAGGAAATTTCAGACACAAAGGAGACTGATCCCGAAATTTCAGCTTAAGAACGGAAGAAAAAGATACAAAGTGACTTGTCCACATTCATTAATTTAAACAATGTACGGCGCTTTGGATTCCCTTATTCAACTCTCAACGACTACCCGATGCCTTGCTAAACTTTTGAACTATTCGCTGTGCTCGAATGGTAATCAAAGAAAATAAAAGAAAATTATTTTTGCGCTGTCAGTTAAAAATAAAGTTACTGGTTTTTACTAAAATCAATAATATATTTTTTTCTGCCTTTTTCGTATTGTAACAATTGCGCCGGTTTAAAAGCCTTGCCTTTCTTGCAACGTTTGGAGTAGAAGTTTTGAATGTTCAAATTCCACCATTGTGGAAGCAAAATTTGGCAATTATTTTGTATTGCTTAAAAGTTGGGAAATTTTCGGAGATAACTTGAAATTTCCGGTAAAAATTTCCATTCTCTCATTTTAGGGTAAATTTAAACACAAACAAATGTTGCAGAAATTTTCTTTATAAACCCGAAAAGCCGCTTTTTTTAATTTCCGTTGTGCATAAAAGTGCTTGACACTTAAAGTATATATGGCCGAAATAATTTGGGTGAAAAAGCCTAAAACCCTCCTTCCACAGCATTCTACCCAAAATTCCATAAACTACAGTCCAACTGAATTCGATGATTCTGAATGCTTCAAGCAAACAAATTGTCGCGACTAATCTCTGCTAGATTTTAATATGTCTTAATATTGCGTTTCTCCAACCATCCACTGCCAGTACCATTCATTGTCCAGGTATTTCCATTAGTTTGAATAAATATGTCAAAGATCATTGAGCAGTTGAGTGCGACTTTGGAAATTATCATTGAAACTTTATTCACTTTATTTGCGGACAGAAGGTTTGAATTAATTCATTGGGAATTAAGTTTATAAATAAGTAGTGAAGTTTGGGAAAAGAACGACATTTACTGAAAACGGAAGGTCATTTATCAAATTGCTAGGAATGAAATTGAGCTTACAATAATGGGAATCACTTTGGGGTGTAAGTGTGGTTAGTGCAACAATGAAATTTAAAAAAATATTATTTTAGATATAATTCGAGCGTATAATTTGATATATTTAAATTACTTCGAGAAATATTGAATGAATATATGCAGAGTTTCATTGCAGTTGATTTAAATTGAAAGTACATTTAGTGGATTAATTGCAGAAAAATCGTCTATTAAATTTAAATCTAAAATTAATATACAATCATCCTACACACTTCTTGTTGAGAAATTACAGTGAATATTCATTAGGTGAATTAAAATCATTGAAATAATATAATGAACGCATTACTTTTTTGAAAAAATCCAAAGACTTTCTTTAACAAATCATCACAAATTATGTAACTTGGATGAAATAAATATGAATATTGATGTTGATTGATGGTAAAAGTCCAGTTTTACCAAACATCAAACTGTCCACTTTTAGGCGCGGATTTCTGCGTATTTCTGGCTCCCTAATCAATAACCAAAAGGGCTTGATAGCTTCCTTTCACTGCTTCCAATCTCAGGTGAAAACACGATAATTGCTGAAGAAACTGACTTATTTGTTATGGCCGTTAACATAGCCAGAGAATAATGGCATAAATTTCATCAAAGTAAATGATGAAAGTACCGTCGTAAGAATTAGCTAAAGGTTCAAACTTCTTTTATTTGTTAATCGTGTTGACTATACGCGAACATGTGGCTACAAATTAATCCAATGAAATGTATGCCTAAAGGACTGTAATTGTCAATATTTTAATCTCGCTTACATGCTGGTATATTCTACGTATATTTTTAATTCAACATTTTGTTGCTCTACTAAATAAATACACAGAACAAGTCAGAGAGAATGCACTCAAAGATTAACTGCTCTTCTATGGCAGTGACGGCTTTGTAATAGCAATTGAATAATTAATAAAATGTAAAACGGTGGAATGTATTCAGGCACAGCCGCGCTTTGATTCCAACCAATCAGGTTAATTCCTGATTTTAAATAATACCATCTAACCCAATAAAAGCTATTAAGTACTCGATTTCAATTAATCAACATGTGAAACTTCTAGTAAACTTCTAGTTTCAATTTTAGACCAATTACTGAAGTACTGGATTACATTTATCTCTCCCGTAATGAACTTCAACTACCGTACCGGACACACTTGGAATTATTAGATCAAACAAACTGGGTTGATGGCAGTCGATAACTGTTGTTTTTACTATTGTCATTAAAAGAGTTTGATTTACATCCACTATCCTACTTTACCTTCATAAAGAATGCACTGGGAATATTCGCTTCCCCAATTTGTAAATGTATATTAATTCATACAAACGCAAATGGGTTTCAAGTCGATAGAGCTTTCTTGAAAGTGATATAAGGAAGTCCAACGGTAAAATAGCTCCCTGCTTTCATTCTTTAAACGGAGATTTGTTCACCCAAAATGTAGGCAATTTGAAGGCGTAACGAGTGAATTATGCCAAACCAATAGCATTTGGTACCAAAGAAGGTATCTCAAATAAGTAGACCACATATACTTAAATTGAACATTAGAGAGAATGTAAGTAGCTGTAGAAAAGGTACTCATGAGATGGTCAAATAGATGAGAGGAGATCAGTGCTATAAAGACAATATTTCACAGTTAAAACAGTTTTTGATTGTTATAGATGCTCTTTTGGCTTTTTGAGGACAGTGTCATGCGTTAAAGTCGTGAATATATATCATTTAAAGCGCCAGACAATAATTACCAAAAATAGTGCCAACCTCTGATGATGCCTGATTCCACCACATCAAGATTACCATACCACCATAAGTTTTAAGGTAGCTGAGATCAAGACACCATCGAGGCCACCTCGTTATCATAGCTAAGTGGTTTAAATATTTGGCTAACTTGGAAGAAGATTATCACCTTTAAACGTTCTGATTGGCATCTGGACATTCAGGAAGGAATTGAATTGGTAAAGCTTAGCAATGCACAAAGTAAGAGTTAAGAATACAAACATATTTTTGCATCATGAAGCGAAGTTCTAAATCATGATGTTAGTTTATGTGATTCGTGACAACCCTTAGTCTTCGAGAGGTTTGTAGACGTGTCAACGGAATAGTCGGTTGCCGTCACGTAAGCAGCCATGGCAGTTTCGAGAGAATCTATGAGGTGGAACAATGATCAATGCGTTTCTCTGCAAAACCAGAGAGCAAAGATTTTATACTCTTCGATGTATACACAGTGAATGAAATGGTCAAACGCACTCCTCAAATCTTGTAAATACAGAGGCGACAAAATTCAAATTTCTACTTCTCTGCAAAATAAATGTTGAAAAACGCTTTTCAAAATTCTGTAGGGCAAAATTTAACCACAAAAGACTCGACCGCGCATTTTATGACATACTAGAAGTTTTACTAAGTGATGGGTCAACTCTTGGCTACCTGCCAACTATTCTAGTGTTACCGACCACAGCATTGACCAAGCAAAACAAAAATCGCCCAGACAATAGAATCTTTACAATGGGATATTTTACCACCTCGTATTTGTTTCCAGCAAAAGTTTCTCATAATTAACACAGCATTATGCCAAGCAATTACGTAGGCTCTCATTTTTCTGCGCGTGCATGTTCCATGTTGAGCCCATTTTCTAACTCTCTGCAGAAGTAGCTCTGGCATAACAAGATTTCGTCCGATTTGACCTTAAGGAACTGCACTTCTACAGGATGAGACGGAGACAAAGACAGGCCCAGGGAAAATCACGTGCATAGCTAATTGAAAGAGGCGGCAAACTTGAATAAGACCCTCCGATCATAGTAGTTTTTGGTTTAAGCATCAGCCAATGAGGTAAAGTGAAATTAAATTAATGAAGAGAATATCGATTTGATTATCTGATCCGTTGAAAAGCATTTTTGACCGAATTCGGTAATGCCCACCTGGCACGCTGTGGAGATCTTAAAATGCATACTATGTCTTATAGTTTTATAATTAAAGAAACACTGTGTCTCCAACTTGGCGTTATCGTGTCAGAGAGAATGCAGGTCCTTCTGGTTGCCAAAATACCTGTGTCAAATTAGTTAAGCGATGTAGAAGTTTATAGGTCAAAGTTACCTTCCAAGTAAAGAAAAAAAAACTGTTTTTGAAATATATTGTTTATAAGATTGAGAGTCTGTGAGATCGAAATAACTAAAATGATTTCAGATTTTTTCAACACACTTAGACCCGTATTTCCAAGAGATAAAGCGGCTTCTCGAGTAACCCAATTACCCAGATTTTGAATTTTAGAATTTAATAAATTAAGAAAATTGACTACAAAAGCTAAATCATAATCAACGCTTCAGATTTCGCTATTCCGTGAGTACGAAAAGCTTCTGAATGGAAATGGAAACTCAAGTTAAATATCAATAGGCAATAGTAACAATTTTAGGTTATCTCAAAACCAAATCCCAATAGGATGAAATGCATTTCCTCATGACACGTATCTATTTTATATTAGGGTCTTTAGAACAAAATAAAAAGCCAACTTTCCTTACCAGTAATTGTTAGGCGAACCATTGCGGCATATGGATTTCTAGGATCCGGTCCAGAAGTGAGACGATATCTGTCGTTCGTTTTGTTGTTAATCACTTCAATACTTTTACTGAAAGAAAACTCTGGTCGCTCATCCAAGTAATCCGAGGATTCACCGGCATTGCTCGATATAAATCCCGGTGATGCGATGGCTCTCTTAGCTGTGCTAGCCTGTTCGGCAAGTTCTTTGAGCCCAGAACCACGGAGTAGGGTTAAATTAAATCCACCATTCATATGGAGTCCACCAAGTGCTTCACAAGTTAGCGTCGCGTTCTCTCCAGGATAACCAGTAGCAAAGAGCTTCGTACCAGCGGCTATGAATTGAGGCATCAAGATTATTGCTGGAAGGAGACTGAAACAGCAGTAAAATAGCAATACGTAAGTGTATGCTTAAGAACAAATCAGATTAATGACTGTGTAAAAAGTTTCAAAAAATCCTAAGGGGATCAAATTCTTTTGCTTTTTTTCAGCCACCGCACTATTATATAAGCGTTTGAATACAATGAGAAGCCAAATAGTTAAGACGCTGGTACAAGTATTAAGTCATTTGAGTTTTGGTCCATGCCTCCACACTTTCCAATTAATCCATATAATTCTCGGAGTCATTTCACATCTGTAGTGTTCAGTGCTAGTTAATTCAGATGATTGATCGTTAAAGTTTAGCCAGAATGACATAATGATAATCTCAACTTCAATCTTTTGGATACAAATTGAGGTAGCATAACCAGAGACGGAATTGTTTGAACCGATCGACAGACTCTAAAGACCGTGAAGATAACCTCGTTCATTAACTCGTGAGGCAAATTACTAAATTTTAGTATTACGATATTGCAAAGTAAATGATATCTATGCGAGAATGTAGAAAACTTAATGTTTTACATACTCATATAAATTAGAATCTGAATTCAACTTCCCTTTGTCTATTCCTCATGCTTCCTAATTTATTGGTTCACCTGTAGACACGTTGTCATTGACTTGGACAATAATATTAACAGTAACACTTTAGACATTTGGTTAGTTATTTAACTTAAAAATCTATTTCCAGTAATCTAGCATCCATATTAAGTAAAATATTATAATGTAAAAAAATTATAATCACTTTCAAATCCTAAATCTGGATGCAATTAAATATCTTATTTGACCTGAAGGTCAGTTTAATTTTTATTAAAAATGTGCAAAATTAGGTGATAAGGAGATTACTGGAATTTTAGCTACATTTTTTTCCTACTTTTTACTCAAATGATATGCGCTGTTTGGATAGGAAATTTATTATTTTCCTGATGAGAACACCATTTGCTTATTTATTAACTGTGAGTTGAAAAAAGGGAAGCGTGAAAAACGTGCTGTTGACCGTCAAATATTCATTCGAGTGAAGAACAGTAATGCTACATTTACCGCCATTCAGCGAAACCGAAACGATGAAACTATTCGCTAGGAAATGAATTCCTGTGCCATCCAACACTGTAGCTATGAAACCCACCTAACCTTTCGTGAGATTTCTGGTTTTAATAAATATCACCCTTTATCAAGTGAAGTTTCGTATATTTTGTATACGTATATATTGGCAGCGTTTTCATTTAAATATAATCAGGAGATCATGAATAATGCAATATAAGTAATAATAATGTAGCATAATAATTAATAGCAATAAATAATAACGCAATATGGTCCAAACCAATGAAATAAAATTTGATTCAATTTAAATTATATTAAAGAGTTATGGTTTACTCAAAGGGAAATTAAATACAGATTGATTTTTTTTGGTTTAAAGGTGGTTGGGTGGGTTTTATTTAACTTTCAACCAGCACATAGTATTCAGTATCAATTGATTAAAGAAGGGGCCTTAAATTTCGACTTGATAAGACTGAGGTAATTGTTTATAGAATTATTTGAACGCTGGATTTAAAAAAGAGACCTATCTGACGCTTTTCAGAGCACCGAAGTGAATTAAAAGATGTGAGAAAACTTAAAGCTGTTTGCTTGAATACTCAATGTCATCAGCTCTCTGTACTTGATTGATCATCATAAATGTCTGATCTCTCGACTGAAAGAGCATACAGCAAAATCAAATGGACCTCATCATCATTCTAATGTGAACAAACTTGAAAAACAAAACAAAAATCAGCAGACAGCTCGGTTTCCAGACTTGGCAAGACCTTCGACTCTTTAACCTTCCTTCCTTCCTAAATATTTGTTTGATTTAGGTGCCATTTATGACCAGAAAATCACAAATTTATTTGCCTATCAATGGACGCTATTCAGCAACATACACACGCTGTTATAAAATATTTTGTTTAATATATAATAAATACCTCTAGCCACCCCTCCCCTCACTCCCCACCACTATTAATTTTTTTCTCTATTAGAGAGCTGGTAGTTTAGAAATAATACGTTACATCTTTATTTGAGTGCTCTAAAATTTATAGCGCTAAAACTGAAGCGCTTTATTTGCTCTCGAAACGGAGACTTACTTTTGAAGTCGACAGTAATAAAATTATATTGCGCCCAATTTTAATTGCCCTTGCAGAAAATTAATTCAGTGTGAAGGCGTTGCAAGGTAGAAATAAATAAATAAATTTGAACACAAAATGCTTTATGACGAATCAGTGAGCAAACGAGTCTCTTTTGACCAAAGTTGCGACTGAATGACCTGCAGATTTATGAAGTGCACAACGTTGTCATGACTGAACAAAGAAATCTCATTCACATCCAGACAGATATGAGGGTGCGGCCGCGCTACTTGGTGCGTAGGGAGCCAGTGCTGACGTGAGCCCAGAGACCTCTCAACCAACTGGCAATCAATAATCCCCGCATTGTTCAACGAATCATTAAATGTATTTTAAGAACATACAACCCAAATAAACGTATTCCACACCGTACGTCTGTTTCTTTTATAATTTTGTGGTAACTTAGCTAATGCTGGGAATCATTCCGAACTAGAAGATCTTTCAATGTAGCAATCCGCTTCAGATTTCATTGCTTCAAAGTATGAGATAGCTTAATAAAATGGCTTAAAGAAAAGATGAAATTTACTCAAGCAAACATTTTTTAAATATCCCAAATTAAAATTCCGAAAACCGAAGTTGTTTTATTGAGTAGCTGAAGTGCACTTTTTTCCAATCTCAGATTCACAGAGTATTTTATAACTCAAGTTATCAAGCTTTACAAATGGGATGACGAACTACGTTTGCTACGCTTCTGGCAATCTCATCTACTGACTAATGACTGTATGATTTTACAGTTGAATCAAAGTAACATGCCCCACCACGACATTTATATGAACTGGTTCATTTATTTAAAGATCGCATCAAAAATACGAATTGTATAACACTCACATTCAAGTTCGTTGATGGAAGAGCCTTGCAAGTCCCGGCAATTAAATTTAGTGGAATTCGTCATTCCATTCCATTTTACCTTGTATTGTTTGATTCAGAGGGTTATACTCCTGAAACAATGCTTCTTTCGCTTTGCTGATTAGACTTGCATTTTAGAATAATTTCATGAAAGTACCCAACCTTTATTGCAACTATTATTAAGTGCGGTTGTATAGCCACTTCCTTCTTTCAACGTCTGAGTTATTAATGCTTCCGTAGAAAGCTTTAAGAATAATTCATTTCTATGAACACAGCTATAAATGATTGAGCTATCGATTGATAAGCTTTCGTATTACGGACGGCTAGAAAATTAACCTATTCAGAGATTCAATTAGGGAAATGAAAATTTGAATATATTACTCGGTGAAAGTAGGAGAAAGTGGTCAATTTATCCAAACAAAGTAAGATTGTCGAAATCATTACTTCGTAGTTTGGTTTAACAATTTGTGTGAACAGTTGTGAATTCATGATTAGAACTCCTCATTTGATTTGCATTGCCATGAAACTAATCCTATACAATATTATGAAGACACGAACGTTAAAATCAACTTAAAACTCCACAATAAGGTCACTAATTCAAGGAGATAAATATGGGCAAAGAAGATTTGACAGGCGTCAAATCGTCCGGATGTACACTGTCTACAAACCGAGTTATGCATAAAGTAATGAACAGTAAGCATTTGACTGTTACGGTTCATGAGTTTGCAGACAGGTTACCGATAATCAGAATTGCAATCTTTTGATGAGAGCTTATCGTCATTCGATCACTGACGTGTTCGGTAATTTCTAAGGGGGTACCCATGTTGCAATAAGAAATATTTCTTTTCTTTATTACTACCTATTTGTCATGAGAAACTCCCTATTATCTCTTCCAGTTCCTTATCTATTAATACTATATTCGTAATCTTACCCGCCCCCCTTTCTAGGCCTTCATTTCCATCACAAAACAAACGAGTCTCTCTTCTCCTCTATTCAAGTAGCAATCACCCATTTATCAGCTGCTTCTCACACCGACTACAGCCTCTAGCATCTCACCTGACTTTAGGCTCTGTAATAACATCAATTTCTTCGTTTTTTATTGCCTTTCTATCTCTAAACCCGGTGACTCCAGAGTTATCCCACTAGAACTGATGATCCACTAGTCCTATGCCCCAACAACAAGATGTGGTATGCAACTCACCTAATGTGAGACCTTTTAAATGAATTATTGTTCACTACTTTGGGCTAATCTTAATATCCGCCCCAATAAACCATTTAGGCAATAAAATAACGTAAAACACAGAACAGTACTTCTTATTTCCACAGTAATAGTCTGCTAAAACGGGTGTACTCACTCTAAGTGTTTTTTCCCATTAGAATATAAGAACCGTGTAACGACCACTACTAGTAAATATCTCCAATATCCTAGATGATAGCAAGGAATGACAGTTCAAAATACCTTCCAATAGCTGTTTTATTTCCACGTCCACCCAGCAGTTCCATATTCAATTGGCCCAGACAAGTGTATCGTGTAGCGTCGGAGACTCCTAATTTGTCCACAGACAGTCTCGAAACCGCAATCAGTGGTAATCCCTTATCGTCTTTCTTTAATCCCGACACTACAGCAAATCTACCCAATTTTGTGCCTTTAAAATCCGGTTCTTTAGGCATTAGATTTGCTACATCAACTTCGGTTAGAGGCTTCACGTCGGACATGTTATAATCTGCAGAGGATTCCACTATTGCTGGAAAGAGTTGTGTGTCTTCAGCTATTTTTGTTCCTAAATACTTCATAGCTTCTGTAAGTGGTAGATACGTCAGTGCTTCTTTAATGAGTGCATCAAAGGTCACCTCGTCCTTTGGTGATAGACCTTTTGGTCGGGGTAGACTGCTTCCTCCACCACCTTTAAACCAAATTAGCTTTGGAGGTGGATTACCCCTAGCTGCGCATTCAAGAACCATCTTCTCGCCCTCTTTAGCCACGGGTTTGTAAACGTAAGCTTGGTTATCATTATTTCGTTTTTGTCGAGCTCGAGCTTTCAAGGTCCGAGACCAGGTGTCGAGTGGTGGAGGAGAAGTTGGGGGACTTATGTCAACTAATCGAGGACTTCCTGGGAGCATTTGTGGCACGGAGATGACAATAAGTCGGATTGGCTGGACTTGAATGAGGAATTCTGTATTGATACCGTTATCAGTGGAGGAGCAAATGGGATCCGGGGTAGTTCTGATACCATTCTGATTTGTTGAGCTGGTGGAATCATTGTTATGTGGAGGAAATAGGAATTCATCTGTAGAGCTGGGAGCTTGATAGACTGGATTTGGAGCCTCTGCCTTGCACATGTACATGCCGGCGTGACGAGGTGATATTTTGTTAAATTTCAAAACCTATAGATTGAAAACAAATTATATCAAAGCATTTATTTCTTAAGTCTAAATTAAAAAGATACGTCACAAAATACACGCTTACTCTTTTCTTCTTTCAAAGTGATGTGAACGAAAGAGCCCTCCACTATGGTAATTTTCCCCATTCGAGTGAATCAATTTGAGGGCGGATCGACTACCACTTACTTCAACTTTTCTTTGGTTCTGAAGTAATGTTCGATTGTGCTCTCATAACAATGCATTGTAAAGGAAGGATGATTTCTTAATCAATGTTACTAGATTAGTATCAATGCGTTTAATACATTTTCATTCACTACTTTGCCATAGGTTACCTGCTCAAACCTAGATGCTTTAATAATTACGTTATGATAGTTGAACTGAGAATGAATCTTTATATTAATTGACACAGAAAACAATTCATTACTCTAAATGGCAATATCTGAAGTTTATTGCAATGAAAACTGAAAACAACTGTGACATATGTGTTCGTAGAGAAAGAATGGAAGATTTGGATTCTGGATGCTCAAGGATCATCTACCCTTCGCCTACTAGAACACCAAATGCAATTAGCATAATTACTTTTAAGAACAATTTATCTGCATGGAAGCTCCGATTCCTCAAAGATAATGGTCTATCCACTACATATCTCCCCTCTTCCAGTTGACAACTGGCATATGTCACATGTAAGGCGAGGGTATTTGTTAAATCATACGACACAATGTCACTGTGGGTATTATTTTAGCTTAGGTTAAGAGACCTCCTGACAACTTCAGAGCGCAGACGCAGTGGAGTTCTTGATTATCTGATGCTTACCTTTTCTTAAACCCTCGACACCTAATCTGAAGTGATTCAACGGTCTCTATTTTTTTAATTCTATGCATACCAAAGTTACTTTTAATAAACCTACGAAGTCATCAGTGAATTCTTGCACTGAATTGACTCCACATATTTGTGTTTCTAGCTATTTACAGTTAGAAAGCAGCTTAATGGCAATTCTTCTTTTATCTATATAAATAAAGAAAGCAATTTGCTTAAACTTTGGTAGACCATTCAACCCTGTCCAATAAGAAGGGAACAAATTGGAGCAATTCATGATATAACCCTGTCGCATCAGGGTATTTTGGAAGCTTTACCCAAATTGAAGATCCTGTGAGTTTGAAATTTACCAAGTACAAATAAACTAGTACCCTTCACAGAAACACAAACACAGAGGATCACAGTTAATTTTGGCACGGAAATTATTACTAAATTTCTAATAACAAATGTAAAAGCACTTGTAACGGTAAAATATTAAATCAGAAAAAAAGATTACTGTTTTGGAAGAAGTAATTCTGATCCCACTTGAATCCACAGGGTAATTTATTAAATCAGGAATCTAAAGGGAGGGAGAATAGGAGAAGAGGGCAAAATTGAAGCATAAATGTGGATGAACAGCAGAGAGTAGTGATTAAACTTCGGAGATTCAAAAACCTGAAGGAGTTGATATGCCACTTAAGGACCAACGGATGATTATAAATAGAATGAAGCAAAGTCCGATATTGAGATATAGATGTGTGAAAACATTGATAAGCAATTGATTATGTGTAGGAGCAATGTCATTTCCAGATTTACTTTTATTGAACCAGTTTAATCAAACGTTAATAGCATTGCATAATCAACTTTAATTAAATCGGTCCAAAGCTAAGATTAAAGCCAAGGAGAGTTTCATTTTCTGCAAAATTTTAAAAGCACATCTTTCTTTCTCCACTCACTTTGACAGTTTGAGAGAAGAAGTGGGGAAATTTCTATATATTACTTTAAGAAAATTTAGCTTAAACTGTTCCTACCAAATTTTCTCAATTTCTAACTATATAACCCAATATTCAGTTCCTCGTTCCCGTATAACCGAGTCGCTGCTGATCCATTTTCTCGATAATGCTGGGAGGTTAAATCATTTGTTTTGGCTATGGGTGAAAATTAATGAGTTGTGGAACTACAGCTGAGCTTGTACCAACCAATTGGTGTGAGGAATTTAAATGGAAAGTTTTTCTGCAATGGCATGAATTAACAAAAGGTAAGTTCACTTGTGCATCGCTATCATGAACTATAACCAGAACACACACATTAAAGGATAAAATTGAAAATTTTAAACTTACAAGACTCTATCTTTGAAATCGGAATCAAAAATGAGTAAGAACCTATAGTTTACGTCTACCTGAATGCTCTTGCATCTCCAGAGCTTGAATGTCTTATACGTTTCTAGTTTGAACTCTTAGTTAACATAACCAGATGTCTGCGACGGCGCTTACAACATATACGCAAAAATGAATTTATCGTTCACTAAATTTAAACATATTGAATCCTATCATGGATAATCCACTTTCCAAAATTTCGATTTAATAATATGATTCATGAACTGATTGAGAAGCTTGAGTGTTAACGAATCTCGAAATTTGATCAATCCTGCCTTTAATCATGATCAGTATTTGTATACTAGATTTCATTCTCAATCAGTTCGACGATAGCAGTTTTCAGGTTTATTAAATCATTGCTTGAAATCATCCCGTTTAACGATTTAACTCGATCTCTCTGGCTTCCTCATAAAGTGGATTTTGGCAAAAAAATACTTATGATGGGCTCGAAAAAACCAGACATTTACATTAAAGATGACGATTAATTATGTCTATTTGGAGACGTGGGTTCAGGTTCTTTCGTTATCCAAAGATCCTTCTAATTGGATATGACAAACGTGTAAATTAGGTGTAGGCCATAAGGCTACTCATGTCTATATTTTACGCTGTTGGGAGCAAAATTTCAAATGATTTGTTCAAATTCGAGCCCGCTCAGTGAAACCAATAAAGAATATATCCATCAATATAGCTTACATAATAAAATATTAAAAATACGACGCATTGAAAATACAGGTTTATGAAAATCGTTCCTCTTAGGTTCTATTTCTGACAAAATTCCCACTTTCCTCCTCCTCCCACCTCCTCACTTAAACTACAATCAAACAAAACACTCTTAACTATGGCAAGAACTAAAACGCATAGGGAAAATTGAGGCGGAAATTTCAATTTGACTTTAAAAGAAGTCACAACTATCAAAAGTGGAATTTTTTAATTCCACTGTCTCTTCCCTTTAGTAGATAATTTATTGAAACCTAGACACCTAGCTCTCCAACTCATATTCTCCATGTCACAGAAGAGAGGATTTTAATTAGTCTTAATTAACACTTTATTGGAAAGAGAAGATTAAATCACACATTTTTAATGGGTGTGATTTACAACTTTTTCAGTGATTAGTTAAAGTTGAGAAGGAATGAACCACGTCCTATTTTTCTAACACCTGGACTAAGCGAAAAAGGCAGCTTTACTCCAAAAGCTCAATTTCACTTCTCGGCGTTTTGCTAGCTTCACCTTTGCGTACAAACCCGGGGTTTACATTCCCTGTCTTTGAACTCAAAATATTGAGCTCTCATCAGTTGTCAACGCCTCCACCAACAAGAAAAACTCTTCCTAAGTGGGTCATGAGTTCCAACTGATCTTAGGAATTCTTGCCCCTAAGAAGCAGATATTTTATCTGATAGGGCAACAGTTTATGCAAGAATTAATTATTGATGCATTAAGAAAGCTCCTTTAATTATGGATTCATTAAATCCGTCCACTAAATAATAGCTTAAAACAAAATAAATACCATATATAATAACCGTGGAGTTAATTTTACTAATTGTAAATGATAAATGAGGAAATTGTATTGAGTTCAGCAGGAATCCATGTTGTTAAATTGGGCTGAATCGTTATACAACAAAGACTTTAAGAGGGAGCTGGATTTCTCCGGTAGAAAATTGTTAAAGTTTTATAAAAATAATTATTGAATATACTCGATTAAGCATAAATACTAATCAAAATTTATTGGCGCAATACTCCCTATTATGCGCGCAATTTAACCTCTAAGATGAATGACGTTAGTAAATCAATGCAAGTTAGGGTAATACAAAGTGATTTTTCTCCTAACCTCAAGCTGACTAATCTAAGTTGACCGGTGTATGGTAACTGCAGATATGTGTGCCTGCAACGGGACTCAAGATAAAGGCTTTATCACTAGTGATCAGTCACCGTATTCCAAACAATATAATGATATTCAATTATAATGCCAAATCTTCCTTGATCATTTCCTCCGTGTTAATTACCTTTTCATAGACTTCAGACTGCAGGGGTTCCCGGAATCAATTCGGTCACTGGGAAAGTCAAAACTTAAAACTCACATAGATTTTGTACTTATCACTTTTGTTAAAAAATAGATTTCTGAATGATAGACTTAATTGCAAATCACCAAACATTATGATAACTTAAACTTATATGAACATAAATATATTATTTACCTGTGAATTATTCTCCAATGACACTCCAAGCTCTGCCGGATCAATCACAGCTGGTCTAAACATAGCATTTCTAAATTGTTTCATCGGGTTCAAACCATTTTCTCCCATCCTAACAGCATCTCCATTCGGTGATGTAAGTTGCTTTTGTCTAGCTCGAAGTTTGTTCTTCCCCATTTTTGCATCTGTGTTCTTGGTTGACCCCAAGTTAACTTCGTCCAACATAGAAGCTGCTGGACCAATCAACTGGCGCCCATGATAGAACCACGTCACTCGAATCGGCCCTTTGAATTTTGGATTAGTTCGACAAACTAATCGACCAACATTCCCAACTTCAAGGGGTATACTCACTCGATGGCCGGTCATGACAACCTCATTAGTCTCTGTTCGAGAAAGGGACGTGAAATCAGCAAGGAGACGAGGACGCATAATGAGTTCAACCTTGGCTGGTGTTGGGTCAGGGGTATCAGGAATGGAATTCTTCTTAGAACATGTGTAAGTGCCTGTATTGAATGCTTTAAAGTTCTGCACAACCAAACGAGAAATCTAAAAAATATGAAGAAGCGAAAATTTTCACGTTTAGGTTATCTGCAACCTTTTCGGCGAAATAATATTATTAGATTAAATTGTAACTTTAAAATATTGAATATGCTATTGAAATTAGTTGCTCAATTAGTTAAAAAAATTAAGTTGAATGAATTAATAACTTAATTTTTTAAGAAAAGAAATACTGTCGGAAATTCGGCAGACTAGCTAATCATTGGTGATGTTTTAGCAGCAAACATTTTATCCAGTTAGAGTCTTATTTAAATGTGTCTAACGATCGCAATAGTGTTGGTTTATCGAAGTCTTTTAAAAGTAATAAATTATGAACTTATTTTGTGCTCAAGAAGGGTATGCGGAGCGAAAAAATGCCAATTCTTATTCCTTCCGTGCTTGGTTCAAGAGGACCAATACAGTGGCCATTTTCCAATCAAAATTACAAGGTCAGTCATTAAAAAGGGCTAGGTTAACTGATTCAAGGGATATGAAAAGTGTAAATAAGCCACGAGATGCCAAGTGTCATGATGAAATGAAATAAAGATATTTCCGTGGTTATTTGTTCTCGAATTGGGAAAATTGCAAATAATTCATTCATTTCTCTATATCTAGAAAGCCTCATTTATGGGAAGAAACTTTTAAATGTTGCGACTCCTAAATTATAAGTCGTCTTCTGAGTCACACAGAAGCAAAATGACCGCTGATGACAACCATAATGAGTGATAGAAAGGATATCACATTATAACTCTAAAAATGTTCCTAAAACGGCATTTGACTTGACCAGAAGCTGGTCTTATGAGAAGTTTCCAATTTACCCGCTTCATTTTTAACCAGTGATAACCGGTACGGTTGTCGACTGACATCACTAGGCGTGTACAGGCGTGCATCCACCTAGTGAAATTTTTCATGGCAGACGTAAGCGCTTCCGGCACACCATCCTACTAAGGTTATACCGGACTTCTAACCCCTGCTCAAATTGAGCGTTAGTAAAAACTCACCTCGGTAGATTTAAGATTATGATTATGACGTTTTTAAAATCTTCGTTTTGTTCGATTCAAGTCGAGTGACACATTCGACCCAATGATCTTAAAAAGGAAATATTCTAATTAATCTATTTATTTAAATTCCTTTCGGAAATAGTGTACCTCAGAATTTAAAGCGAATAAAAATATTTTTATAACTTTGTTTTAATATTTCCACACAACTTTTGCGAACAAATTATGCTAAAGGAATTAATTTATTCGTAGTTTACCACATCGACTCCACTGACTGAGGGCTCAATAGGACATAAGCATGTACTAACTATATTGCAGAAACTATAAAAAATAAAACATGATTAAGTAAAATTTCAATACCTCAAATTATTCATCGAAAATCAGACGATTTTTTTATAGACTAGCATTACTATTTATACACGAAAGAATATTTTTACTTATGCTTATTTTAGTAATCAATTAATGCTGTAAATAAATTAAATTACATGGTTAAATGAGTTGAGAGGATTGTTTAAATCCCATTGGATTAACAACTAGTGACATTCGAAATAATCTTTTCTCCCCATCAAGGAGGGAAATAGTAATTTTGGCTTTCCATAACCTTGCATATCTCACCTTATATTCTTTATTGTTTCTTATTAATTTAGGTATTTAAATTCCAATCCGTTTCAATACTAGCACCATTCTTCGATAACTGAAAATGTCAACACTTTAGTTACTTTTCTTATAGATTAAGGCACGGTATAGTCAATCAATAACAAGAGTTTTAAATAAACATTTTGCTTCTCCACTCAAAGGCTACCTTTTTCCAAAATTAAAACATCAGCCGTAAAATTTTACCGCTGGAAAGGTAGCTTTATAGCGCGCTATTGTCATCCTGAGCAGTCTGAACTAAATTCGGGGGGGGGGGGAGCTGAAGGCATCAATTTCACGTGAATAAGATCATTTCTCACCAACACTAAACCTGAGTGAAGTTCCGTATTTGAACATTGCGTAGTAAGCATAAACTTAAAGCTTCAATTATTCAATCTTATCTGAGCAGAATAACGTATACTAGCACACAGTACTGTAGCTAACAGCGATGTACCTATTAAATGGAATTGGCGCCAGACATCAAATCATTTAAAAAAGGAACTTCAGAGGATACGTCTTCTCTTAATAATCGAGTCTGAACTAGTCTGCTAAATTCAAAATGGAAAAATCCATAAGATCATGCTATAGGGCATTTGAATACCACTTTCTAACCCTCCGTAAATTATTTTTTTAGCATCAATTCATGTTATCAGATTCAGAAACTTGCCTATCATTTCGAAAGTATTCTTTAAGAAGAAAATACTAGAAACCTATGAGGGCCCAAATCAAAAGTGAGTTGTTCGAGGACCATAAGAAAGAAGAAAGCTGATGCACAGAAAAAGTATTATGCAGAGGAAATTCGTAATTAAGAGAAAGCCAATACAAACCTAAACGATTGTTAAAGTACAGTGATAAAATAATTTGTCAGTTAATGACTAACTTGGTCTATTGTTGTGAGTTATAAATGGACAAGGTTGCTATTTCGTTGATGCTTGTTATGGAGGAGGACAGGATTCTCAATTTTGTGTGCCTCATTCGAAGACTAGTGGTTCAAGTAATTGCATATAAAAGTGAATCTGTACTTTATTCAGAAAATGATCTTCCGACCTTAAAACGAGATTGGTCCGTTATTAAGAAGTATTTACTAGAGACTTCTGATTTCTTTCAATACGTTAAAAAGTACTTTCACAGAAAAGAGACTTGTGAAAAGTTTTGTAAAATAGTATTTTGTAACATTTTACTATTCCTCTTGAAGGTGGTCTAGTACACTACGCTTTCCTGGGGCGTTTGGACCCGTTTTTTCATTCATAATAGTGATGGCAACGAGAATGGATGGTGACTGGAACTGACTTGAAACGTAGAAAAGAATAACTTGAATCTTACGAACTAACCAAAACAAATAGTGGAGGTAGAGTGGTTGCCTAAAGTTCAATGTTCCCTGAGCACTGTGAAAAAATCTGGCATGAAATTTGGAATTGCAATGGAGACTCGAAGGCTACAGTGGCCAGAAAAAATCAATACAATATATAATCAAATTGCACTCGAAATTTGAAATTTCAGCTTTGTCACCACATTTAACTAAATGCGTATTCACTACTATAAGACCAAAAATTGACTTAATCCACAAAAGCCTTGCGAAAAGTCTGACAAAGGCGGGGGCACATCTGAGGAAAGGGAGACATCAGGGTGAGTTACGATGAATGTGAATCTTGCAGATGAGCAAAGCTTTAATCGAGAAGAAACGCAAAACAAGCAGAACAATAGATGGCTTGGTCGGCACTTAGTTTAAAGACAAAATTTCGCCAAATTGTGTTGATTTTGGATGCATCCTTCTCAACGTGAGAGAGGACCTCTCTCCGCAATTTTTAAAAAAGTGAGCATTCCGGTTTACTTCAAATGCTTTGCTGACATTGCCGATCATTGTGATAGCTGAGCCCTGAAAAACGAATGATTGTGATCAATAATAACCCTTCCCCCCTCCCTCTGACACTTCAGAGAAGGGTTAGAAAATGATTGCTAGCCAATTGTACGACTACATTTCAGATCTTAACCCAATGGACTTGTATGTATAAGCTTGGAGCCTTGGAGAAAGACTCCAGTACTGCAAAAGTCAGCCAATTGGGTGACAGATAGAAAACGGTTTCGAGACTTTTCCCAGGGTAAATGCATAATCAGCCTACTTCAGCTTCCGGAGCGGAGCAAGGGTCAGATATATATACAGGATCAATTAGAATTTTATTATTTAAAAAGCATAAAAATATTCTATAAGTATAATATTTTGTTTTTCACTCATTGTTCTCAAACTGTATACATTTTTTGGCACACTTTTTAAACAATAAATTCTAATCGATCACCACGTTTAACGTTAATTTTAAAGTGTATATATATATATATATATATATTAAGTTAAACTATCTTCCCATAACTTGTCTGGTTTCATTTTTATCCTGAAAGTGATTCTACTATCGTTCAAAAATGTTTGCAAAAAGACGCCGAAGCATTCATGAAAAAGAGCTTCAAAAGCCAACCTCGTCTCCCGCCTTCCATCTTTGACAAATAAGAAATATTTTAACTACTGAAAAGTGAAATTTAGGTTAAATAATTACGAATAACTGAAATCTGCGTAGAATTCGTATTTTTGGCTGTGGAGGAATGTGTAGCTTGCAATTCCCAGTGCCATGCCTGAGAGCTTTACGGACTTTATTGAGCATATTTTGGTGTATTCGTTACTTACTCATCTTCTAAGACGATTTGCAATATTTCAATTCAAGGTTTCTGGTTAGTCACTACTGTATTAGTATCAGAATTCAAATCGCAGAATTTTTTTTCATTTTGATAGAATTCAACGACACATACACAAAATGATGGATTTACCTTGCTATATGATTGGCTTTCTTAGATCAAGCATTTTCTGTTAAGTCATTATCAACTTCTGATAGGTGCCATCGCAAGACAATGAAAACCATCAAAGCATGGAACTTATGAAACATTCTGACTGGCAATTAAATTTTCAAGCCTTGAGCAAGAAGTAAGTGATTATGATTTAGAAATGACAATTATTTTCTACAAAGCAACACTAGGAGACATTAATGACTTTCTCTGACACATTTCTTAATTATTTTATTTGCCAAAAATATGGTCATTGAATATTTTGTTATTGACTTTATGAAATATGGTCAATGTTTAGCCAGCTTACTATTTACGAGGTCTGTGGGACACGTCATCTAATGAGCGCACAGCATGACTTGAAGGTACAGCCGTTCAACTTCGCGTAGGGATTGAGTGCGAGGACACACAGCCAATGGCCAATCAAAAGCATCTGCTTGTTTTACTTAACCCGCCATGTTGAATGACTAAGCTTCCTTCCTTGTTACACTCCACGCCATGCATGTCTAGAATAAACGCGTTCCCCTGGGTACCTCTGTCTCTTCTTAGCTTTGCAATAGCTTAACTAATCCTGGGGCTCTTTCGAACTAGGAGAATCTGCCACTGAGGTTTCTGAGTACAGTCAGGCTTAGTTAGGTAGCTAATCCGCTACAGGTCTACCAAAATTCCTATTACTACATGATGATGCTAGCAAAATTCAACCTAAATAGGTTGCGCTTATAAATCCGAACACTCAAGTACTTGACCTTGTTTCCATCAATTATAATTGCTAACAGGATGAATACGTTATTTTGTGCCATTAGCGGTACTAGAATGGAATATTTTATCGAAACTTAACACAGGTAGCCGCTTTGCGTTATCTAAAAAGCAATGACCAACGCTTCTGATATATTTTAACAGTTATGAAAAATCAAAAAAAAATTGGTTATAAAATTGGTAAATGTGTCAAGGTGCTGCGTGAAATAATTTTCTTTTGAACAAATATATTCCATTTTACCCCAACAGTCATCTAGCACCTGAGCAATGTTCAATACAGATTGGTCGGCACAATTATTTATTCTTATTCTTAATAATTCGCATTGTAAGACTTTTTTAGTCATACAGAGCTCATTAAAAGCTACTTAAGATGATTCCAGATAATGCCACATATTCAGCATGAAACTCCAATGGCATTAAACAAAGATGTTCATAATCCAATAGTGTATAAGTTGCTTTTCCACAATTTCTATTATACATATATTTCTAAAGCTTACTTAATCAATTAAAAATATCTATGAGTAATAGTTACCACTTAAAAATTATAAAAATTATAAAGGACAATTGAATTATTCAAAAACGTGCCAAAATTCAAAATGAAGAGAAAGTTATTCAAACAGATACTATTCAAACAAGCAAATTAAATAAAAAACTTCAAACTTGATCAAGTGCTTAATTTGTTGACTAACAAATGAATGTTTTGCAAATCGATCTGCCTTATCAGGTTCTCTGAAGATTGTATGCAACTAAAGCATTTCAAATCAATATAATTTACCGCTCTTCAATGATTTCCTTTGTTAGCTTTTTTCAACTTTGACCTCACCTAAGCCGAAAGAAAATATTAGGTCTGTAACTTTGCTCCCGCCATTTTTTTAATTTGTGGCTTTAACGATTACATACATTAAGTTTCAAAGTATTGTCCATCGTTAGCTACCACTTTGGCCCATCTCTCGGGCAGCAGGCGAATCCCGTGGCAAGAAACTTTTCATCTTTAGATAGTATTCATGAGTCGATCCAATTTTTCACTTCTTCATACGAGCTGAAGTGCTGGTCAGTCAGGCTGTATGCCATTGAGCGAGATGAGCGAAGTCAGACGGAGCAACATCTGGAGAGTACGGCGGATGAGGTAAAATTAGCCGTTTCAACGTTTCCATATATTTTTTCACCACCAACTTGGCAAAGCGGGGTCTAGCATTATCATGCTGCGAAATAACCTTATCGTGTCTCTCCTTGTACTGTGGCCGTTTTTCCTTTTTCTTGAGCACGGCTCAGGTGCATCATTTGCGGTCTATAACGCTCATTTGATGGTTTCAGAAGCTCACAATAAATTACGCCAAGCTGGTCCCACCAAACTCGAAGCATGACTTTTGAACCATGGATATTTGGCCGAGGTGTTGACGTAGCAGTATGACCACTGGACAATCCCCATTATTTTCTGCTTTTGGGTTAGGGTTAGGGTTGTTGTAATTTACCCATTTCTCGTCCCCAGTAACAATACGATGAAGAAATCCCTTTCGCGATTGCCTTTTCAGCAGCTGTAGACAAGCAAACAAACGTCGCTTCACATCTCCACTTGGTTTCAACTCGTGGGGTACCTAATACATTCCTTTCTTAATCATTAACAACTGTTTCAGGCGTTTTGAAATTGCTTGCTGACTGATTCTGCCCAATGATTTTGATAATTCTTCTTCAGTTTGACACGAGTCCTCACTACGAATCGCTCGCCTCCAATTCTGCATCCTCAGAAACTTTTCCCCTCTACCACTATGCCGATCGATCTTCGACTTTAAACGTTGGAACCATTCCCACCAACACGTACTGTCACTAATAGCCAGCCGTTTTACCATAGGTATCTGAGATAATCCGGTGAGCCTCAGCCATTCCACAGATTTTTCATATTGAAATAAAAAAGCAATAGTTCCCTCAAAATGGCGAGAATTCGGTTTAAATTTGGACATATGTAATTAAAAATTCTTCTTTTATGCAAACACAAATTGAGTTATATCAAAGTAGGGTTATATTTACAAATATCGAAACACTGTGTTCGGCATCTGTGATTAATATATTTCAACTACTACCGCCATCTTCTGGAAAACGGCGTAAGCAAAGTTGTAGACCTACTAATTTAATTAAAGGTGCCTGAAAAGACAGAATGTGTAAAAATTAAAATTGCATTATTTGAATAAGAGAATTGTGTTTCAATTTCGGTGACATAATTGTAGTACCTGGACGCAATTATTTTTATTATTTCTCAACTCAGAGAAAAGTAATTTATTTAAACTTCAATGAAAAGTACATTTAAATTTTCAATAAATAACAAAATGTTATATTTCCGCTTTGAGCATTTCCGTCAAAATGCAAGCGCAAACTGCGATCGATTTGATCAGCTTTTCTTTATGGCATTGCCGAAGCATTTGCGTATTCCAGAGTGGTGCTTATAAAGACTTGCCCCGTTAACGAAACTTTCCTCCTGGTTTAATGTTAGCGGTAATTTTGGCACAATATCACGTGATGGACTTTTGTTTAATTTACAATTAATTTTTATAAGTCAAACTAATAGTGTACGTTTAGGAATATATAAATCAAATTCATATGTGAATTCAATTAAATTTCGTTTTATTGAATATTTTAATAAAACAGGTTGGCTAATCACAGCAAACATAATTAAGGCCAAACAAGATATGCAGCAGTCGCAATATTCGCACTAATTTGAAAAATGTTAGATTCAATCACCGAGGTCAATTGTAATGAAATTGATAAAACAGTAAAAATATAGTACGATTAGTAGGGTGTTAGTTTATGAGCTGCAGTTTAAAAAAATCGCCAAAATTTAGCCAAACGAGCAAGTAAAATTCTTGTCTGCGGCTTAGTGGTGTTGAAAAAATAAAGTTATATCCATACAATGATTAATGATATAAATTGAAATATTAAACAAGTGATAATTTTTGGTTAAAACACTGAAAAATGGTAGTATTACAAAATAATTGCCTTAAATAGTGTTAGTAAACATTTATTTTTTGTAAATTATCGAAAGAAATCTTACATTCTTTTAAAATAAATCAGAAACGTGCTCCTGTTGTGGCGCCATGACATCACTGAAGGCCATGTCAAAAACCCAACTTAAAAATAAATTTTAAAATTCTACATTTGCCAGTTTGAAAAATTACCATAAACAGTTAAATTATTAACAAATTGAAAGGCATTTGAATAACCAACTGACTCATATTCATTTAAGATCTCAAGAGTGAAATTCCACAATTTCGGTGGAAGATTATAACTGAAAGATTTTCAGCGTACTCCGTTAAAGTCATTAAGGAGGAATTCTTTATTGTATTAATCAGACTTGTTAATTTAATTTTGCAAATTGATACTAATATAGTATTTCTTGCGTCACTTGGTCAATTTTTTAGTATTTCGTAATGTTTAAGTTTACTGCAAGTTTCTGAATTTAAAACATCTATCTCTTTGTCCTCAAATTATTTCATAAAGTTTTCATGAGTATTTTCATTTTCACTACAAATATTCATAATATGGATTGGCTTAACCATATGTCTCAGTCAATCACTTAATTGACATCTTAATGATTTGAACATCAAGTACTGAGTCAGGGTATTTTGACTGATCGAGCGTTTGCCGTTGTCCAAACCAACCTGTGACCCTACTGAACCCAAAAAAATCATTTGAAAGCGACCCTGCATTAAGTTGGTATATCAGAAGAAATGACATGAATATAGATAAGAGAATTACCACTCATGATGTAGAGTTCGAAAGAGATACCTGTTGACAGGGTTTAGAACATCTATTTATTTATTGAATTTCGAGTTTCGAATACCCAAACAAACGAATTTGCTAAAATACACTTTTTGTTAGAATTCTGCAAAAATGACAAAATTTACCTTAAATTTTAAATAGTAAATGTAAAATAAATGTAAAATGTAAATGTAAAATAAATACTCAAAGGGTGGTTTAAAAAACTTACATAAATAATAGCCAAAATATGGAAAAAACAAATTCAATTTAAACTTACTACGTGGGTCTTGTCAGAAAAGTCCGGTATAGCGTACGTTTTGCTTTGAGCAGCTTGAACAGCATTTGAAAAATAATTTATAATAGATTTTCCCGATGGATTAGTCCATATGAGCTGCTCATGATCATGACCTGACGTATTCCCAAGAATACAGCAAAGTATTACAATACGTCCACCCTCTTGAACCATTCGGGTAGGTGAGTTACCAGCGATGGATACAATGTCCGGATTCTGACAGAAACCGTTGGCTTTTGAAATATTCCATGTGGTGCTGACAGATGCAGTGAGTAAGGTGAGGAATAATGGAAGAATAGGTGAAATGACATTCATTATTTATTTAATCTAAAATAAGGAAAGAAACTCAAGCGAAAATATTTAAAAAATTTAATCATTTATAAATGATATAAAAGATAAAGCCAATCAAATCAATCGTTATGAAAATGCTAATGACAAGTTTTCTAGGGATAATAAAGCGCAAAAATCAACTACGAAAAGAAATACCTCCTATTTTAAAGATAATTTAAAAGCTTTAAAATAAGCGCCAGTTGTCATTATTGTCTAAAGGACGATTCGCTGTTATTCATCAAAACACTCAAGACCTATAGTTAAAATTACTTTATGTTTCATATTTGCATCAAATCTTCGTCATAGTAACTTATTTTAAAATTCTGTATGACTTACTGTTAAGCATATTTATGTACTTTGTCATTGATAAGCTATTTCATCATGAATGAATATGCTTATGATAACTATTATAGAGCCTGTCATGTATGTTTTAACAAAGCTTTTGACATTTAATTTTGACCAATATAACAACATGACATTTCTTTCATTCGACGTCCTTCCATTCTTAAAATTATTAAATTTGTGCACATGTATTGGCAAGCATAGCAATATTCCATCTATTTTAATTTGCACTTAATAAAATAGAAATAGATTTAGCAGCTTAAAGTTTTTATCATTATATTAAGTTATGAGTGTATTAAAATAACATATCCCTATTTGAAAGCTGGACATTTTATTTACAAATATAATGTATAGATTCGGAGCCTGAACTAGTTATTTTTAATACAAGAATGACGGAAAGGTAAGCATTTTAAAGGGATTTACAGTTTCCCTAGGCACAAATGTTTATAAGGAAAATAATTAAATGAATTTTGACTCATGAATTTTCGTATGAATTGTAACCTCGATGATCATATTTGTTTGTGCAGAAATGGGAGTCCATAAAAGCTTCCACGGAGAAAAGTTTATAAATTGGAAGCTAAAAGTCTAAACAAACGACTGATGATTTGAAATTCTATTAAATTTGTCAACAAATTTAGGAAATTATTGGGGCACGAGTCACGACATTCAGGTTGTAGCCCTATTTAGCAAATAGAATTACTTCACACCTCATGTAGTTAGAAGTTAAAATTTATAAAAATTGGCTGTTTTTTTAAAGACGCCTTTAATGAGGAAACCAGAGGATTATAACATAGGTGATATTTGCCAGCCTCATTTTTAAAGTATAGGCTTTGATGTTACATTTTTAAATACCTAAAAGCAAAAAGACCCCAAATAAGTGATGTTGAGTTATGCTAATTTTGACTAGCTCAATAAAAATAATAATGGCACTTTTGAAAATGATCATGGGATATTCGATATATCACTACATTTCTACAATATTGGTGCAGTGGAAAAGTGAATTAAAAGATTGGATTTAATATCCTTTCGGTCAAGATAAAATCGATGAAATAACTCAATTCCAGATGAAAACTAACTTTTAAATAACTGAAAATATAAATGAATGAATCTTAAAAATTCTATTAATTAAAATGTACATTAAATTAAAATCATTTTCTTCTGTCGTGTTGTTCTTAAAGTAAGTGATAAATGACGGCCTTGAAATGTCATTAATTATCTCAGTACAAAACAGCGTATTTTAAAGTAATATTAAAGAAATAATGACGAACCCTAAGCGAAAAATGGGCAGAGCGCTCAGTAGCGGTGACCTTTTGGACTATAAACGAGCTGCAGCCTTGTCAAGAGAGAAGGCGATTGATCAACCGTTAGTTAATATAACCTTTGTTATTTAAAGTTAAATATTTTTTTTCATTAAATTATTTTCTTACGCATTCATATAGAATTCATGGGCCACAGATATCTCTTCTTACCGTGGAAAGTGGTTTTACAAATTTCCGAGGTCTTATTAACTGGGGCCTTATTATGCTCCTCGTTTTTGGTGGCAAAATGGCTTTACAAAATTTGATCACGTATATTTCTGTATCAATATTCTTTATTTGAATTGCTTATTTACTTATTTTAAACACGGTTTTTTAATTTTTTAGCAATGGCATCATCGTTGATCCATTTATATGGCGATATATTCTTGATGGCGACCATGCACATCCACTTGGACTTCTATTTATTTCATGTATTAATGCTTTATAATTATATTCCATACCTTTTCTTTATTATTTAATTACTTGATTCTCATAGGTTCGGGCGTTTTCGTTCTTTTTGCATATGGATTGGAATTAATTTTTTACAAATTCAAAGTGCCAAATATTGTCGTATTATTCCTCGTATCGCTTAATTTAACCAGCACAATTGTCTTCCCAACAATCATGATTCTCACAAATGATTGGAGTCCTTGTAAGTTCTTTAGTTATTTGATTTTATTATACTGACATCATAATATGTACTCCCCAATCAGCTCACCTAAATGCTGATTTCTCAAAACTGTCTGAATATCGTGTCAATTAATTTTAATGTAAGTGTTCTGAGGTTTGAGAGGAATGCTGATTGGGTTGTTAATTAAAATAAATAAATATTATTTTAACTTTAGTTTACTGCACATTTTGGCCAAATAGTTTTTCTTTTTAAATTTTGAAGCTATATTTCACTGCTAAAATTCAGTGTAGAATAATTTTTAAATCAACATATTTTTCAACCTTAAATCAAGTGTGAATCCGTGTATGAAATCCAAGAGTGTGAAAATATAATAAATTTAACCTTGTGTATGCACTTTTATTAAAGCTTTACTTAATTCTACTCACAGAACGTCTCATGTCTATAGACCTATAAGCCAATTGGTCTCAATAGTTTTCCTTTCTGAACCAATTAAGAAAACGTTCCATCAAACTATTGACCGCATCAATAATATACATTCGTTTAGTCCAAACTAGTCACGTTCCAAATTAATTTACTTATTGCGTTTTTATCAAATACAAACCACTTTAGTATTGTAATATACTGTAATATTTATATTTGTGGACTGATATTGGGGTTTTCCTTGTTTCTCTCCCAATTAAGTTCTATTCTTCGTTACGTTACTACGTATATACTATCTAATTTGTTTTATTAAATGAATGAAGTAATTTCATTCACTCATATGAATGATTAAAATCACTTTCATTATTGTACACACAAGGTCTGCGTCTTATTGTAAAAAGCCTCTTTAGAGTCTATAAACATACTATATTTGTCACCTAATCTGGTGCCTTTTGCAATCGATCTTGATAGATTTCGCATCACTGAAGTCAGTTCCTTTGTTTTCTTTTGCAATTTAAATGCGTTTAAAGAAAAATTAATTTTTCTATGTACCTAACATTCTGAAAAACATTTCTTGAACTCTTCCATTTCCTTTTTTATACTTTATTTCAAATCACTTTACCTACCATACCAACCATTTTAAAATACAGTATTTTTTTCAAAATGGAGGCACATGGGTGTCAAGTAGATACGCAATCTTTCATTCGGTTCATCGTATGATTTGTAACAGTAGGGTAATTGGCTGTACGATTAATGTGGCACGGTATGAAACAGGGGTATGATGCAGATGCAAGGGTATAATTCAAAGTTAACTATTCAGTCCCAATTGTGTACGTCCAAAGTTCCAATAACGAAAGTACTGATTAAGTCGCGAACTCTAGTGAGTCCTGATGGTGGAGCTGGGGCTAATTCCGTAAAATTGTTTACTCGTAAAGAAGGAATTGGCAATAAAGCTGATATACCCTGCTCTTACTTAACCTATTCGAATTCAAGTCCGCAGAAAATGATGGTAACAATGCATGCAGTTATTTTTATTAAATTTTTTACAATTTGAGAATGATTATATCTTTATCTCAACTTATAAATAGCCGGACTTATGATAAATAATAAAATAAGGAATGAGAAGGCGCTAAGCAGTTTGACTAACAAAGATACATCCCATATTCAGTTCATGATTGGGCACGGCTTGCATTTAGAGAGGGAGAAAAATTTTGAAACTGTCTAAAAGTGTAATTGGACATGACTTCCCAGTTTTCGCACTTGACTTTAACTTCACGCTTGAGAAGGCACGTTCAATAGCGACCTACTTGCCTACCAGGGCGAACATGAACGCTGTAAAGCAAAATAACGGTCTCAGACCCACTTGTTCACATGCCAACCGTCTCAAGCGCAAATGCATAAATAAAACATGCGCTTTTCTTGTTGTGTTTATCTTCATCTCGCCTCGTGCCTTCGTAGCTTCGAATTCGATGCCGAACATTAAGGTGCCAGAATAACCCAGCTTTTTGCCTACATCATGACCCACTATTTGTTATAAATGTCTGAAGTGAACCAGTTTTAAAAGAAAATTTTGAAATCCGCCATTTTCAGCAATATCTCAAGAGATGACCTGTCTACATAATGTAAACATCAGCCCAGGTGAATTGATTGTAGAAAATGCGGTCTAACACAATTGGAAGATTGTGTGGATACAGGTTAAAATTCTAAAATGTTTTGTGGTCTCTTAACCGTGAAGAGTCATCAATTATTCTCTTATATGCTAAAAAGTTTGAACTTAAAATTTGGTTTCCTAATCACTTTTTTCCTCCATAATTAAATAATCATGGAACAAATTTAAATAAATTGATTGAAAAGAGATGTTAATTATAAGTCTAAATCAGCCTTCTTGCCTCAAATTAAAGTCATTTTAGCAGGAAATTCACTCAAATAAAAGAGTCGCTAAAATTCAATTAGCCAATTATTTCGTCAATCCAGTCATTACCTTGACTGATCCTTATGCAGACTTGGCCAATTCAAGAAGATTTCGCTTATTTTTCATCTACTAAGTGTACGGTTTTATCCCGAAATTCTAAAAACAGGTTAATCGGATGTTGTAGAGGTTCATTTTAACAGAAACAGTATGTTTACATAAATTAGCATAGATGGGTGAAAACTTGGTAAAAAACAGTATTTGTAGCCTTTAGACGATGGATTTAGCAAAAAATGATACTTGACGACTTTCATAATGAAAAAGTGTCTAAATTGGGCAACAGGACTATAGTCAAATAGGAGTGGAGGAAGAGTGAAAGTGGTGCAAACGAAACCAGATCATCAAAAGTGTCTTAATTCATTTGGTTCCTGAGTTTGCCAAGTTTGCACAACCATTGAACAATTTTAATAGCTGATTATGCTACTCCGATAGAGTTGTTTTCTTCTAACGCCACACGCTAAAATTTTATCCAAAGACTAAATTTTACAAAGTTTAGTTGCAAACCAGCGGATTAGTTATTCAGAGAAGAGAAATCTAACACAGCTACTGAAATATCAATCGGCAGTTTATTGACTTATCTAAGTTGTAGACACTCTTAATCCTTTACCACCCGAAATATGTTTTGAAAAATGCACCCAACCGCACTCACGCGTGTCTCACAGCAGACTGATATCCCCAACGAGATGAGTTTTGGTGGTATCAGGGGAAGGCTATAGACATATCGAGCATGTTTCAAACGGCAATAGGGCCTTCTGGAGCTTATTTTGAAAGAGGACCTTACGATCCTAAGGGCGTTAAAGGGTTAATTAATCAAATGGTGGTACACATATTTAAGGCTGCTTATAACTTAACACCTAAATAATGATTGACACCATGCTTTCATTTCAATATTATGAGAATAAAGATGCACGAAAAGCGCCAATCACTGTGGGCTCATTTGGACTCTTGAGCATTGGTGATTTAAGTATACTTCTTTTTGTGGACATGCTTGGATTGACTTAAATGTTGACCGATACTGGGGTACTTCGGCTTTAGACTTATTAGAAGGAGACAAAAATGTCCATTAACCCTTATCGCCTTTTGGACCGCACGGTCCTCCTTCGAAATAAGCTCCGTTGGTACTAGACTCGTAACAGAAGGCACTATTGACGTTCGAAACATGTTCAATAAGTTTATATCTCTCACCTGACATCACCAAAACTCATCGCCTCGGCATCAGTCTGCTGTAAGACACGTGTTGGTGTGGTTGGGCTCATTTTGCAAAAAATAATTCGGGCATTAGAGTTAAGATGGAAGACTGGCGGATGGAGGCATTTTCAATGCAAAGCTCCATTTATGCTCTTATTTCTCCCGCCAATCCCATCATCTTATTCTTCTTGGAAATTTTGTTTTGAGCGAACAATAATGGATGCAAACAGAAGTGGAAGTGTTCGAGCATGGAGTTTTAAACAAGATGTTGATATACTCCACTTATCTAAAATATAATTTCAACGCAATTCAATTTTGATTATATCCAGATTTATTATCAAAATCATTTGCTTTAAACGTTGTACTAAAAATGCAAAGTTGAAATATCAATAATATTTTTAAATATGCATAGCCTGACCTGCTACCTATGCCTTTCTTAAATAACAGCTTATGTTTAGATATTCGAGAGCGTTCCACTAGAGTGGCGCTTTGTTTTAAGGATGATGAATATCGGTTTTCAAGGTTATGACTTGTGTGTCTTCTTGACGATGAGCTCAACACTGACAGAGTTTGTTTCGCCTGCTTGAGCGTGAATACATACACTCTCAATTCATGAGTTGTAAGGCTGAAAGTTGGCAATAGTTGGCTGTCTCTCAGTTCACCACATTCATATTTTAGTCATTTTCTTGCTTTCTACACGTTCCGTATTCCTGCAAAAGGGGTGGTTTTCTTGTGCCTTTCTCTCCTAACCTTATGACAAAAGAGTACTAACGTACTCAACTTACAGTTTCATAGAGAGCAGAAACTAAAAATGGCATATTTAGGTCAATGTAGAAAAAAATTACAAATGCAGAGAGCATTCTTCTAATTTTATTTATTTTATCACACACGTTTTGTGTGGAAATGTTAAGTCAAAGTATACCGTACCATCTGGTAATGATTACTTGAAGTTCAGTTCTCCATCATCTAGAGACAGTAGATTTCCATTAATTTGAAAATGTTAAAAATGGACATTGCCCGTCTAAATGAATGTTTCAATATATTGATGGAAGTTTGATTTTTTACTGAAGTCGAAGCATCTAAAGTTTTTTCGGCAAGATTCCGGATTCTTCATGGTAATACTAATTGGTGAAAGTGTGATGTCTTTCAAGGAAGAGAGTTAGCACTTCTATGGTATCACTTTTAAGGTCACCTTCATGTTATGATTTCCTTATAGACTATTCGTGTCCTTGCACAATTCTCTACACAATCGTCTTTCTCAAACTCTGGTCCTACGCACAAGTCAATGCTTGGTGCAGATCAGCAGCAAACAGCTCTAACCGTGATAATGCAAAGACGAAGAAACAACTTCTTAAGTCAAACCATTCCGTGCTTAAACGCAAACAAGAGAATACCGCTCTTGGAAAAGCAAGTAAGTTCACTTTTTACTTAAAGCTACAACTGCTAAATTAGTGCGTAATGGGACTTTAAGTCACAGTAAATGTGTGACTTTTGAAAAGGACTCTTTTTTAATAAACTTTATGGATCAATGACTTGAACAAACTAATAGTGTTGATAAGACATCATAGTTCATGCGCTTCGAATTCATCTGTGCGCAAGGTGAGTTCCAAAGGACAAATGACAGTAATTAATATTTGTCAACTGGAAGTCTGAAAAAATGTGAGTATATCAACGAAAATGAAACGGCGATACTTTCTATTTGCCCGAGTGAGTAGTTTCTTGAGTTTTAATCAACCTGATTGGCTTAACGAAGTTTGAGAGTATGAGATCAATACCAGGTCATTGAGGTCATTTTGAAACTACATTTTTTAAAAGCTTCAGGTTACCTTTGCTAACCTCAAGATGAGTTCTGGGAAGAACATTTCTTGAAAATGATTTGAGATTTACAGCAATAATAATTCATTTTCCTATATAATTTTATAACCCGCAAATTATAATGGTAACTGTTAGTAAAATAGATAATCAACATATGAAAATAAATAGGATCAATAATTCACCGATTCAAGGCAAATACTCCCTGTTTTCAAAATAAACTTTATTTAAGCTGTTTAAATACCTTCGACTTCAAACCAAAATAGCAAATTAAATGGAACAACTGGTGTCGGACGATTTTTGACAGCTGCTGAAACACTTCGTTCGGTTCCACTAATTTGGCAACAAGGCGGTGTTAATGGGATTAATTGAAACCAAACTGCAAACCACCTGAGTTAAGAAGTAAACCGTGGTGAAAGTTCACATTCGCGTTAAAAGGACCTTTTCAATTTGACAAATAAACATTTGTGATTCTCCACTGTACTTCAGGAAGTATTGAACGAATTTTACCTTAATGTAAAGTGTAATGTGATTGTAGAGCACGGTCCAGTGAAGGTCCCGTTTAATTACTGAGCACTTCCTTATGCACTGCTCATATAAATTAAAAATAGTTCATGCATTTTATTACAAATAAATGGAAGCAGACAATCTCTTCTTAAAAGGCAGGTTGTATACCTTTTACGTTACCCAAAACAGTTCAAAACTAGTATTTTTTTAAACTTTGTCAAAGCGCTTGTTTAGTTCGCCCTTATTTCGCAGAATTTGCATTTTATTTGTGGGAAGCTCTGGAAGCTCCTTTCAGTTAATTGAAAATCCGCACACACTCACAAACATACCCCGTGGTATGGTAGATCAAGCATGGAGAAGTTGTAACTGCCGTCACTCCAAGAAAGCTCATTAACTTTAATGTTGAAGATCAAACCATTTTTGAATAGATTGAAAATTTGCTCAATCGTCCTGTCTAGAATAACTCCTTAGTAATCATAAACAGAAAAGAATACCAGTCTAGGAATTATTAGCTTAAAAAGGTCATAGTGGAGAACATCCTAGTAGTAAGTCAAGATTGATTAAAAAAATTTAAGGAAGTGCTTAAGCTATTAAGATGAACCAAGAATCGGCGAAGAACAAGTGAGTAAGAATAAGAGACCCCTCTGTCACAATGGCTACTTTTACATCTAGAAGTACAACCACGTTAATCTGAAAGGTGGACAATTTACAAGATTAGGGTACTATCATTTCGCTGGTACTAACGCATGCTGTAGACTTCATAAAGCATGGACTTCAGACATGTACTGGGGTTCTGAGCAATGTTTCTAGTGTTCTGGTGCCACTTATAGCATTGCTTTGATCATGCTTAATTTCTCATTTATTTAACAGCTCGTTCAATGAGCACCTTCAAGGCCCCGGAGGAAATGACAACAGCGCTTTTACATCGTAACAAGTCAAATTATGGAGGAAATGCAGAGAAAGACATACCTGAAAGGCCTGAGGAGGAGCTTAAAGAGGAAGATGATGTGCTCATGGAATTAACTGAAGTGGAATTGAATAAGATCCACCTTAACTTGACCGAATATCCTGATAATTTGACCCTGAGTGATCTCTGTTACTTCATGGTCGCCCCCACTCTATGCTACGAACTGAATTTTCCGCGAACCTTTACAATTCGCAAGCGATTCCTTCTTAAGAGAATGCTTGAATTGGTAAGTCAGAAATTCTCACAGCTTCCATTTTTGAAATAAATGTGCATTAGACCTCGTAGCTTTTAAATCAATCAGCTTTTGCAATGAGAGATATTTGACGTTTTTATATGCACATTTCAATCATCTATTAGAAAATACCCGACGTCTTAGTGAGTATTAACTTTTTTCCCACTGTGATACATTGTCACGGTGGTATAGTTGCCCATGCAATATGCTACAATCAATACTGAGCTATAGAGATTAAGTGGCAGTAACTATTCTGTGACATTTTATAAATGTGTAATAAAATTTTGAAAAAAAATCGAAAGATTCTTTATGCATTTGACCTCCAAATTGAAAATAAATTTAAGGCAGCGGTATGAGGTCACTGCCTAATCAGTTAATGGGGTTGAATAAATGGTTTAATTTCACCAATTCTTTTTTTTTTTAAATAATTCTGTATTGAAGCTAAATTACAAAGTACCTCTGCCACCTTGTTTATGCATATGAAGCGGTGGTTTGCATAGGTTAAAGTAAACAAAACCGCAGTATTTAGCACAAGTGGCTGACAGAGAAATTTTACGCAATATTCAACCTAATTTTGGATGTCAACTTCGTTGAAACGAACGTGTGAATCGTGAAATGTACTTCTTGCCAATAGCTTTTTCTACGATAAACTTACACATATATTTCAAGTAAAAGCCAAGATGGTAATATTTGTTATTCTCTTCAAGAATTAGTTTATTTTTCTGAACGCTTTGTCTGCGTGAATTTTTGATGGGATTAACGATATTTTAGTGTTTGTGAATCCTCAAAGTCGTTTATTTTTTTGCAACAGGATTCTTTTGAGCTTCAATATATACAAATATCCAAGCCTGAACGTTAGTTAGAAAAAATGTTTATATCAGTGATACGCACTCTCACTCTCTCTCTATCTTGGAATTTGGTGCGTTCATTGCGTGAGTGGAAGTTTACCAAGAACTTCCACCACCCATTAATTAATATATTTATCACCTTGATTCACCATAAAGGAACTCCATTAAGCTTTTTTCCTACCAAAGCATTTTGCTGTTTTTAACGGATGGCAAATTTAACATGATGATATGATTAAATATTCACCTCAATCGATTAATCAATAAGCTTTAAAAGCCTCTCAGTAATAGATCTCTCAGAAATGCGGGGATTCGACTATTAGGTGAGGAGCCAAATTAGGATTCGATTTTCCGGTTCTTAATAAAGTGGTTTAAGCCTATTGGTTCAAAAGGGTACTATTTAGTAACAGCCAGCTTTTAAGATGTCAGTTATATTAAGGAGTTGTCAACGTTTCTGGTATTATTTAGTTTAATCTCGAGTATCTCTACCGCAACTAAATCGAGTGACTTTATGGTCTCTTCGTGGGATTACCCTGAATATATTTTGATTATTGACTGTCAATAAATTTATCTAATTTACACTGTTATCGAAAAAATTGAATTGGTTTTGTTTCCTAAATTTTGCGTTCCTAAATAGTGTAATTTATGAATGAAGTCACTAATTTATTTTTCATTTACTTCCTGTGATAAAACGCAGTAAACCGTCAGGCAAATGAGAAGGAAATCTCGTGAATCATACTTAACACAGTCTCCAAAATCACTAAATCGTTTGCTTTACAACTTTAAGTTAGCACCATCTAATCATTACCTCCTCAATCATAAAGGAAATGTTCATGATTCTTGTGGTTCCTATCTTCCGGACAGAGTGTAAAGATTGGCCTGGTAGTGCATGTGTACCTCAATTTCCTTTACAAGAAGTCGATAATCTTTATGATATTCATCGTCCTTAAGCTTGCATTGCCAGAATTTCCCATTTAAAACGTATAATAATTCCCTAACTTCTCACCTTTAATATAATACAATTTTGCACTAAACGTCCTGATGGATCCGAAGCAATATATGTGGAACTTGCAGGAAAAGGTTTTCAAGAACGTTTAAGGTTTATCCATAAAAAACAGTTCATTTGTTTTAAATTATTCCAGAAATCAAGCGGCCTCGATTCGGCAACTAATTGGAATAGGAGTATGGCAAAGGTTTTTTAGGACAATATATCCGTAAATTCATGGGGTTATTTGAACTATTCGAAAAGGTCCAATTTCGATTTATTAAATGGGCAAACATTATGCCAATGTAATTCATGCGAGAACAGTGCATAGGTTTGCTATTTAAGGCAAGTAATTTTGGTCTATTATTTTTCGACTTCGAATATGATCCTTATTCACCCCTGATCTATGCTGTGAGAAAAAATTATATAAATGATATTTAACTGAAACAAATACCAAAGTACTATTAAAATAGGGGTAGAGAACGAGAGGTTAAGCAACCATTGCCTTCCAGTCTGCTCAAAACCGTGACTTTTTGACCTCACTATTCATTTGTCCACTTAGTATACTAAATCGTGTCTTTATAACTAAATAAATGAACCTTTTTAAGCTTGTGTCGATATTTTTAAATCTTTTATCTTATTTAGCTTATGGACTAAATGAATCAGAATGGCTCCTTGAATATTAAAGTACTAGAGTATTACACCTCTCCTCAAGTTAAATGAAGCTGGAGTAAACTCAATAAGTACCAATTTGCAGCTTTTCTATTTCAGACCTGTCTCGTTCAAGTTATAATAATGCTGATCCAGCAGTGGATGGTTCCAGGTCTAAAGAGCTCCGTCACGCCTTTCATTCGATCTCGCTGGCTGTATACGCTGGAGAGATTGCTGACTATAGCAATCCCAAACCACCTCATTTGGCTACTGGGTTTCTATGCTCTCTTCCACTCATTCCTCAACTTTCAGGCCGAGCTAATGAAATTTGCTGATCGGTGCTTCTACGAAGACTGGTGGTAAGGCAAGATGAAATAATGGTACTAACCAATGGGATACTTTATAATGATAAGCGTAAAGCACGAGGAATAACCGAATGAAATAACAAAAAATTAAATTATTTGTTCTTTGTGAAGAGAAAAGAAGTATAGAGCCTTTCTCGAACAAAATTTGAGGCAATTCACGTTATTTGCCTGGTATTTTATGGACACAGACTCCACAAAAATTTTAAACTCGAGAATATGGGAAATATTTAATTGGAAAATATGTAGAAGCTGACTGAACAGTTTATTGAAAGAATGTGATTGTCAATGCAAGCTTCAGATCTCTAAACGCACCTAAATGATCGTTGCTATTGACGTAAATTTATCATTAAAATAATTGCAAATCGGTCAGGCTCCACTTCACTAAAATTTATCAAAATTCGCATATATTTTATTCAAATAAATAGTATTAAAATCAACTTACTTTTAAGTAAATATTTTCATTTTTATCCTTTTTTCAAGTAATGCATTCCATGGGCATAAAGCTGAACGATTTGGTATAAAATTCGATTAATTGCAGTCATTTACATACTGTGTGCTTATGCAGAAACATCTGAAAATAAATGCAATTACCAAATGAGTTGTGTCAAATGGGTGAAGTAGAGGAAGAAACTAATCTCAATTACTTTTATTCAATATGCTTTCACTTTTCACACAGATAAATTCAGACTTTGAACTGGTTTGACTGGCACTTCCTTGACTAAATAGAGAGGAAAGGGGGTATTCTTTGAACGAAATATACCTTAGATAATTAGTTTACTTGCAAAAGGCATCCTGTTTCTGTTATTTTGCACACATGGATGTTTATTCTCATTAACTTTCAGTCTTTAATATATCCGATAATAGCTTTTAAATCTGTGGCAAATAGCAAGAGCTTTCGGATAGGCAGGCATGAGAAATGGTGATTAACAAGCATAGGATCTACATTAATATAGATTCATAACTATGCATTAAAATGGCCCTGCTGACAACTAGAAGGGGACTTGAAAGGCAAGTTTTGTACAACATATTTGATCGCTATAAAATAGCCACATATTGTTTATATTCAAAGTGCAAAGGTACTGCAGGAGCATAACTTTGAGAGGAAAATAAGAATTTCTCAAAAGCCCTCAATTTGGATGAACAAATTGAAGAAATTCAATTGCCACACTTTCCTCTTTATCAGTATCAAATTATAGTTCTTGAACTTAAGTTAATGCAAAATGAAACTAGTTACTACATTACATTTTCCTTTCCTTCACGCTGTAGGAACGCTGATTCTGTCAGTATTTTCTGGTCAACGTGGAATATCCCAGTGCATAGGTGGTGTCGCCGGTAAGATATCTTTTCATTACTCTTCATATTAAAATTTCAATGCGGCTTCTTTTGTACAACCTTAAATGCTTCTAATTTATTTGAGGAGGAAAAAGAACTACTTCGTGATGATTAAAAGTAACCTATACCCTTCACCAGCCCTATCAGTTCTGCAAATACATTATTATTCGGTTAGACAAATATTTGTAGATGTAGATGAGCTGGTTTCCAATTAAGTTCATAGCTATCCAGATGGAGAAATGTAATTCAAGACGGCTGAAAATAGATTTCACTTTAATAACTTCAATGCAAGCGATTTTCAACTCTTATTTCATAGAAAAGCTGTGGTCTACCATGAGTCAACAGCACAATATGAAATACTGACTATTGAAGGGGACACTTAGCCATATCCAAAGTAAAAGCGAAGCATTATGGCATACAGTAGGTTGAGAATCAAATAGTAAATCTAACCTAAAAACTAGCATTCTGCCCTTTTCCTTCTGATTACCGCTGGTTTAGAATGGTTTCACTCCCTCTCTCTCTCTCTCTCGCTTTTTATTTTAGACATATTTACAAACCCTTGCTAATCCGTGGTTTCACTCGATTCATGGCCTCCTGTGTTGTCTTTTTTGTGAGCGCCTTCTTTCACGAGTTTATGGTGTCAGTTCCACTAAAGATGCCTCGAATGTGGGCCTTTTTGGGCATGTTGGGTCAGCTGCCGTACGCACTTCTGGTTCAACACTTCTGCCCAAAGGGTGGCAAGCTCGGCAACATGGCAGTGTGGCTAACCCTGATCGTCGGTCAACCCCTGGCGATCTACATGTACTTCCATGATTACTACATTCTTCGTTACCATCAGTAGTACACCTTGCCTTTTGTCAACTTGCCTCTCCTCTCTATCTCATTGGAGCGTGTACAGTATTGAGTCGATCTACTCTCGTATTTTTTTTTGATTTTGAGGCTCAATTTGGATATATTTGCACATTTACAAAATGGATCTCGCAATTTTCTTATTATCAACAATAGTATTTTTCTCCGAGAGATTTTTGGATAGTTGAAATATTCCCTTTTCTAACCTTCTATTTGATTTTCCATTGATGATGCTTTTGAAAACAGGTTACTCAAATTTAAAATCGTGTTTTCTTTTGATATTCCTGACGGATGGTGGGTAATTGACTTATGATTGGCACAGTCTATAATTCGTAATCAGGAAGAAACAATCAAAATACTTTGTCCTCGGAAAAAAAATTTGAAGTAAAAGAACAGTAAAGTGATCTAATATATAAGAGAATGCGAGTGACGTTGGGGTAATTTGAAAATAGATGTGAAGTTTGGAAAGTGCGCCCAGTTAGTAAATATTGTAGAGACCAAATTCGAATACAAATAACTTAAATTGTCCTCTTTCTTGAGGACAATTTTTTTTTCTGAAAAATTCTCTTTAAATTTTTATTGAATCTTCTATTAACCGACTCATAAATTAGTAATTTTATGTAACAGAGGAGCGCTAACGCCTTCTTTTGACTGAAATTTTCATACATAGCCGAATGCACATAGATATATTCATAACTTTCTTTTTTAAAATGCAAAACCATTGTCTAATACTTGACGTATAGTAACTTACTACTATAAAAACAACATTTCCTATCTGCGTTTTGAAGTGATGATAACAATACCAGAAAAAGGAAATGTAAGGGCCATTGGTTCCTCTTATTTGCCCTCTTGGTAATAGAAATGCTCAACATAATTATTAAACAAAGACCGAAGTAAAGATTTCGGTAGTCATAAAAAATTGTCAGTTTTTAATTGGCTAGACGAAAATGAACATGATATCCCATGTCATTTGCCCTTTCGTTCTAAATTGTATATGATCTGACTGAACAGCAGAGCTCAATTCAAGGAATAAGAATGCATACGGAGAATCACGCGTTTTAAGTCATCAATTAAAAATCTGTCTGTGTGGTCTCAAGTCTCTTTTCGCGCCTTTAATTTGCAATTAGCATTCAACTTACTTACTCTTGGATAGAAAAAAGTTGAACATAGCACTGGCTAAAGTATATGAATATCAATTCTGTTCAAACACGTTATTAACTACCATAATTTAGAAAATTTTTAAATGGCATTATTACAGTGTTCTTAAACTAATAAGCTAGTAGATATAAGTAACAGGTTTATTCATGGAAGGTTTATAATTTAAAAGCATTGTCAGTTAATAAAATATGCGTTTGTTTTATAAGATATTGTTTTTAAATTAATTTATATCACGGCCTTAAAGAGTACCATCGAACCTTAGTGAAATGAGATAATGTATCAGGATGTACTTAGTTAAAAGCAATCCATGTTGGCTTAACTTCAAAGACAAACGGAGAATTCTTAAAATCAAACAATGATGAATACTTATAACAAGTACACCAGGTGTTTAACACGTAAGCATTCATTTAAAATTAAAGTAATGAAATGGAATAGTCTCAAGATATACATATGCATATATATCAAGAGAATGGGAATCGAGCATGGAACTCCAGACTATTTGACACTAATTTCATTGAAAGGGGAAAAATTCAGAGTTCAAAAATACCCATCTCGAATACAAAGAGTCACTAGCGTTAAGTTTTAGGGAGTTAAAACACAGCACCTAAGATAAATGTCCATATTGATTGAATTTATTGATTCACATGGCGGATATGAGGAGACTCATTATTTCAGAGCTATGACTGGTGCTAAGGCTATGAAAACATTAAATATTCACAGTTTTTAGAGATCCAGATAACGGAGTCTAGAATGAGGCAGATTTTCAAAAACTACAATTAAAAACTGAGAAGGAGAAGAAGAATAAGAAGTGAGCGTGAGAATTAAACGTCTGCACGATTAGTATTATAACCGAGGGATCGTTAGATTCGCCAAGGAAAATGTGGACTATTCGAGGAAGGGGTGAGTAAAAATTGCTGCAGTATCATCTGAAGAGAGTTCAAGCAAACGCAATTTGTCACAAAACGAGTTCAATTAACATTGTATAAAGATAAATCGTCACTTATTTCGTTCGAAATTGAGGATATCAGCAAACTTAATATAAACAAACGGGTCCATGTTTCAACATTCAAAATATTAAGCAAAATTCTTTGCTATAAATCACGTGGTGATATTCTCTCTAGGTTGTCACCAGGTACGGTGTTTGCACTCAATGATATGGTTTCAGTCATTGTAAGAGAGACTAGAGGTTTAGTCAGTAACGCCTTATGCAATTCATTCTTCTAGAAATGCCATACCTATCAAGTAAACAGACATGTTTACCTCATACTTCTTCGCTAATTGTCGGCTCATTTAAGAGCAATGCATATGCTAATGTGAGCAAATGCTTTTCGTTTTGTTATAGGTTAATTAGACCCTCTTTAATTCAATTATTAAAATCCTTATTATTTTTTGGCATTGAATAAAAAGGTGGAAAATATGGCTTTTCATATTTGCGCAGAAAATGGCCCTTTACAGATTGAGATTACTTATAAAATTAGGTAGTGAAGAGACTTATCTCATTTAAATTCCTAAAACGCATTTTTAACTAATGGTTTCGATTCACTGTGCCACTTAGTAACGTTTCAAAGCTTTAATTGCTCAAGATTTCTGAATGAGACTTGGTTTCCTCAATGTTATAGAACTTAATGAGTAAATGATCGGAATAGACGAAGGGTACTTCCCCCTCAAGACACTTATCCCTTAAATTGGATCTCATTAAGGAAGAGTTCGCAGAGTCTGGAGCAATTTAGCATATTTAATTGTGTAAAAGAACTTTTTATCTAGAGAAGGACGCCTTTATTGCCAGGCAATGAATAGTCATCTATTATATTGATACAATTATATTAATTGAATGCTAACTGGCATAAACCTTCCTTCTGTATATTTCTGTGAGTTGTGCTTCCGCCAGTCTTGGGCGTTTTTTTTCAAAAATGAGTTCATAGTTCACAAAGGTTAAGAAAGTCATATCCAATCGAAGAAGCTCCTAATGATTTGAAAGTGTAATCCATCGACAAGGATTATGTCTGCCTAATAGAGGATTCCCTTTAGAAGATTCATTGTCTTTTGGAATCACTAGTATTACTCTAATTCGGTGAAAGCATTTGCTCGGTCAGCCATGGAAAACCATAGAGAACTAAAGAAACATGAGAATGGAGCAGAACACCTTATTTCAACTCGATTCATTGGCTCAATATTTGATAGCTCGGAGTTTATAGATAAAAATCTGTTGCGTCGTTGGCTACGACATTTCGGTCAGAAAATATCACCTGCCCATTACAATTCGGAAACACCTTTCACTGCCACATTTTAAGAAGAGTTTTTACAGTAAGCCCGGAATTATCACCCGTTTATTCAGTTATGGAATGATGAAACCTAGAGTTGATCAGCAGTCTGTACCTCAAGAACTATATTGAAATCAGTTACCCCCCTCCACCCAGATTTCGTGCAATACAACATCTAGAAAGACTTACGTGTGTGTGTGTGTGTGTGTTTACGTCACTTCTTACAATCTAGAAAAATTGCATTTGTTATGTAATATCAACCGATGTGGTCGTCGAAGAAGAAAATGGGGTGGAGTAGTTGATGAATGATGCGGCACTTTGGAAGCAAACATCCGGATTAAATTAGGCCTTTAAATAACCGGCTTGTCAGCACATAACTAGGTAATTACACTGTGATCTCACAAATAGATGTTCTGCAAAAAGATGGTGCCAACACTTTAGAAGTTCTATTTGCTTCTCAACTTTTTCATTAAAAGTGAATTTCAGGGGGAAATATTCTTCACTTTTAAGGTAGTATAACATTTGATTTGTGTTCAATTTCTAAAAATTAGAATTTACTGAATCAAATAATGCAATTTTTAAAAAAAGTAAAGTAACTATAAACATCTTTTCAATAGAAGCAATTTATTATCGGATCCTTTTTGTGTATAAAGCAATTTAAGTTGTCTTCTCTCAGTGTATAAAAGGTGTGAAATTAAATAATTAAAAGTCATTATTATCAATAAATACCAGAATTTTCAAATCCTGACTGCTGCACCCTGCAACTCCTTCCATCTGCCAGTGATGACAGTGTTTGCAGTTAGTAAATAAACACCGGTTTACTGTAAACCATTATTTGAAATACTTTAGTATAACGTACTTTGGTTGGGTAAGTCAAAACTGGCGGTGAGAACAAGTTTTTGCTGCATGCAGACTTTCCTTGATTACCGTTTTCTTGAGATTAGCCTGAGTGTTGTCTAAAACCTGTTAACTTGACAGGGAGGCGATCGGTTACATGCACCTATATCGCCTCAAAATGTGAACTCGAATTCTAATTGAAATTATTTAACAGTATTAAATGCATTCAAGAATTCCGTTTTATTAAATGCCTCCATTGTGGATTCAACACTCTATTTCCAACTCCAGGCACCTATCTTGGAAATTATCATTCATCAATTTGTCGCATAAGAAGTGTTCAATTTCTTTTAAAGTTGTATACTGGCTACATTCTCAAAAAATAAATTGCTTATTATTTATTTATTATTTATTAAACTAGACTTTCATTACAGCTCTTTCACTTTATCCCTTATGCTGTTGACCAGTTTACACCCTTAACATTGGTCACTAAGACTTTACTCTTACAGTTGGATCGTTCATTTATTGGTGTATCGATTTTACCATAGATGCAATAAAAGAGTGACTCTTCAAGCCCTAAAACGATTAAATAATAATAAAGAGTCAGAATTGATTTTTTATTTCAAATGTAAGCATAGAATTCTGGATGATTAAATTGGAACATAATTGGTTTATCGAAGAATGGTATCCTCGAAAGAGGAGAAATTTTGAAGGACAAATTGGATTCGATGCAGGCGTTAGAAATTATCCTTTTGAAAAGTACTAGGTTTAATCAATATTTTGGGTTCCTATTCAAGTTGGCAGCAATCTAAAATGCAAAAACAACCTCTTTACATTTATTTTAGTACTAAAGATTGATCGGTGGTATCAATTTCCCTATTTTGATCACAGCTGTTTTATAATTTGCTATTTGGTTTAAAATCAATTATTGTTATTTGTTAATTTTAACATTTTACTTAGGTTGAAATTGAGTGTACTTTAGGTTCATAAAAATACTACCAACCTTCGGTAACTTATTAGAGTCTAGGTTATAATATGGTGCAGAATTTGGCCCACCCAATCCATTCTTTCGCACAACCTAAAAAGAAACAAAATTTTTAACAAATTCAAAGTGATTGTGCTTTCATGCCAATAGATAATTTCGTTTGTTTGAAAATAATAATTTTAATTGGGAAGACCGACTACCATAATTAGGTAACAGTCGATTATAGTTAATACGAATTTGCTCACTGTTCTGAGGCCATGCAATGAAATTCACATCTTGAAATACTGGCTCCACATTAGATAAAAACCAAATTCAAAAATCAAAAGATGTAAGACAAACTAAATCTTTTGGCATTATTCTAATGATTTTATCTCTATTGGGCTTACTGCCACAAGATTTCAACTACTTTTCAGCGATGAAATCTTTTCAACATTCGCTTATCTGTGAGCTACAATTTAATGATATGCAGTATAGAAAGCAGCTTACAAAGTTAGGTGGTGTATTCCTGTGTCGTGGAGTACTTGGTTCATAGCTTTCTTGTCCGTAAAACTGCTCTCTTCCACCCCATTGGTCAGCTTCTTCGGATTCTCCTATCTCTCGTAGCCGCTCCTCCTCTGTCTCTCCGCCATTTTCACTGAAGTAGTCCCAAATGACCTCATAAGAGCCCTCGGCTTGAGAAACTCCACCATTAATTTCTCTCTCGCTCGTTTCAACATTTTGCCTATTTTTGCCAAACTCTCTAGTAGGTTTATCGGAGCCGCCTGATCGAATACGTGGAGGCCAATGAATGGTGGGTTTTGGACCGAGTTTGGGTCCGTTTTGTGGACGATTGCGAATAGGTGATGTTGGCGTATGGGACCTACGATTAGTTTGTGGTGGGGGTGGTGGAGGGGGAGGTGGTGGATTTGGACGCAAAGCATTAAAGTTGACAGATTCCGGTTCTTCTTCTGATCAAAAAAAGTTGAAAAAATAGCTTCACACTGTCAACAAGCTAACCCATATACTGAGATCTGCTTATAGAACGTATATGTTGAAAGTTCGTTTATTTTGAATGATAAGAGAATGGTGTAGGGTTATTTCATAAAAAAATGTAATGGTATTAATAAAAATTAATATTTAATAAAAGAGAGAGCTGAATTACACGTTGAAATCTTATGCGACTATCTTGAGTACTTTTTTACTGAAAATGTATTACCACATTGCATTTTTATTCAAAGTTAAGCTTAAAAGTTAAGGTAAACGACCTTGACTGCGAATTTTACTCCATAACTTTTGCTTTGAGCTTTAACCTTTGAGGAGGTTATATATATGCAAAGTATGTTCCATGGAAGTTGTGATAATAAACTTAATAATTCACTTCAAACTCTTAAAAAGATATTAATTATTCCATAGTTCCCAGTTAACAGTCAACTGAACACCGATCCAAAACTTGGAAAATGAGAGAGAGACCCTAATCTACAGTCGTTTAAATTGGTGATGTTATGAGGTTTTCTTTTGCCCACTTTCATAGAAATTTAAAAGTATCTAGTAAATGTGTTAGCATGCAGATACAAACAGAAGCATATCCCCCCATGAAAGTTGACATCAAGAAAAAAGTTTTCGATCAAGCGCTTTTAATAATTAGTTACAAATACGCTGGTTGTTCCCCAAATACCTCGAGGCATGGAAAATCAAATGAATAGGTCGGATTAAACGCATGCGAAGTATGAGGTAGCAATACGAAGGCATTACCAACGGTGTTATGAATTATTTACTCACTCTAATAAGTAGCTATTATTAATTTGCATACCATTTCGCTGTGTCCAGCTAGGATAACCTCCATTTTGCTGCGTTGGTTCTGGTATTGGAACGCCTAAAAAGGAAAGAACGTAAATTCTAAATATTAATTTTGAATAATTGTTTTAAATCACTCTGGATATACAATGAAAATTAGCTTAGTGCCAATAAAAGCACTGAAAAAAGTAACTCCCAACATTGACACTTTCGTTAATGGGATCAATCTCCTTATTTTGTGAATGTCAAAAAAAGAGTAAATAAACTCGAAAGTACCTTTTCTATTGCCGAAGAGTCCTTGTGAGTGCAGAGGCTGCTGAGGTGGTGGCGATGGCTGAATAACTGTCCTCAACGGTGAGCTTCCTCGGAAGGGGCTAGGATTATTGAAATTACGCAGTGCTGGACGTAGTTGTTGTTCGTCAATCTGAAGCAAAATCTCGAATTATCTTCTTGAACTAAATGTGTTATGATTGACAACTAAGTGATTAAGACGTTGGCGAAAAGAGTTCAAAGACTAAGAGCATAACTTTGGCATCTCTTCAAGGCATCTCGTTAGCTCCTCCGGTGTGATTTTGAACGTCATTCATTAACTTATTGATAAGATTCATAATGAGTGAGGTGAAATGAGCTTCACTGTGATTACAGTGCTTTGATGAGTTTCAAAGAGGATACAAAGTCATGTGACAAACATTCAGAAAAAAAACAGCAGGCTTTATACAACACGGATATGAACTCACCCAGGAACGTATTGAAACTTGAACAAATCTACCCCAAAACTTAGTAAAAAGTATGACTCTTGACATTCTGACTTCAATATCATTCATTCTTTGCAGGACCATCTCTATGTTTCGCTACTCCAACATTGAAACTCTAAAGTTGAACAATAAAGAACCACCTTTAAAGGGAGCATTATTTCGTAGGAAGACCTCATAACCTCATTATTCACTTTACGAGAATTTTCCGAACTGTAACTTTATGTCAGAGACCCCGGCTATCATCCACTAAGCATCACACCCTGTTTGGCTAGATAATAATGAATTTTGCTATTCATGGTTATATTCTTTTAACTGGGGCTTAAAGTAAGTTCGTGTAAATTTTATAAAAATTCTAAATAAGGTCTCCGCCTTGTACGGTGTCAAAGAGAATTGTTCTCTCTCAAATACAACCTTGGTGATTGAAAAGTCTGATTAAGGAAACTTAAGTTAAATATCTTGCGTGTCCTCCATAATCAGTGGAATTAATTGTAACGTTGTTCATTAAAGTTAAACACCTTTTAGCGTTTAACGAGGCTAATTATATGAAGATCAATCTGTAGGCTCCAAATCTCAATCCTTCAGTTAGCTCCACTGCTAGAAAATGTAAAATAGATTGGTCTATTTCCTTGACATTTTCGGAATTTTGCTAATCAAGTTCTCGGAACGGTCCATTTTAATGAAATTCTGCTAATATTCATTCATATGCATTGCCTATTGGGGACTTGGAATTATTGAAATGGCCATTTATAGCTTGTAGCGAACAAAACTTTCCCACTTATATACCTCAAAGTTAATTACAATTTCCACCGATCATGCATGAAATTGCCATGTTGGTTACCAAGGCAAAAAATATCGTTAATTTAAATTGGAAAAACGCTGGAGAAATGAGAAATGTCACAATGTATTATCTATTCGGGCAAATTTGAATGAAAATGCGGTCATGAAGTGCAAATTAGCGTAAATTTTGACTTTATAAAACTGTATTTCTTTCGCAAGTTTTCACCCATTGACAACAAAAGCTCAGCTACAGCCTAATGATCTCCACAATCTCAACAAAATAAATAATTTAGCGATTTAAAAGGTTCACAATAGCCCTTTGGTTGCGTAGAAAAGGGTTTTAAGACACAGTCTGTTTCGAATGGAGTTGCGATTCAGTTTTTATGAAGTTAGCAAGTTTGCTATTTATTAACTTTCAAGCCATACAGATAAATTTTAAAAATATATGTGAATAAGTATCATCCAGTTAAATTTAATGAATGATTTAATAGTGAATATTTTGTTAACGAAAGATCCTCTTTTAATCCATTTGCTAAAATAGCAAAATGGAACCGAAAATGCGAAATAAACTTATTTTTTGAAAGTAGGCACAGACACTATTCTCTCGCTATTAGATTTTATAAAGAAAAAAGATAAATTGTGAAACTCGCGTTATGTAATGGGATAGCAAATCTGGTGACGGGTCACTGTTTTGACAAGTGAATCGTGGCTTCATTATCAATGTCTCTGGGAAAGAAGGAAAAAATTTTCAGTTCGTCTTTTTTTTGTACAATACTCAGCTCTCGATTGAATAATATAGGTTAGCTTCGACTGTGCGTTAATCTATCCCTCCAAAAATTTCACAATTTAATATATCAAAAGCTGGGCTAATCTTAGCATTGGCGAAATTTTAATTACCCAACCAAAGATTATAGCTAGTCCTTTAGTAATTCAATTATCATCTTAGGGGTCAATAAGATTTATCGGTCTTTCTTAAAATCAGAAAAGTCGAGACGAGTCATTGAGAAATGGAGTGAAAAATAGGGGAATTCGATTGCAAGTCCATTAAGTACGTGTCGAGGGCACTGAGTCAGACAAACACTTCGGGCAAGTATGCGCACTTCACATACACACCAAATTCATATATAAGGGAATAAGTAATTCTGCTCGAAGTAATTACAAATCACACTTATTTCGTTAATATCAAACAAACACCTTGCCAGATAGGGTTTAATGAGTACATTAACATGGGAATTTTTAATAAATTAAAATATATGCAAGCATCTAAGTACGTGAGTCAAAAACTTACATTTTGACGAACTTTCACATCCTTTAAGGGAGCCGGTTTGGTCACTGATTCCTGTTGGCTCTATTTATTTAGATGAAGATTTAATTGAGAATCGGACGCCGTAATAATTAATAATAATAATAAGAATTAATCTCTACGTGTAAAAGTACAGCTGTTTTAACTCTTTTAATTTTGGCTATCTCAAGAGTGTTTTGAAAAGCTTGCAAATAGACTTCCTCTTTCGTCCATAAGTAAAAATCATAGGTGATTCTTTCATAAGATTTAAAATCAATGATAGCAAGTTCACTGATTATAAAGATTAAATCAATAATGTCGATTTGCATACTCAAACGTCATTTTACTTACCCCCTCGCATATATCGAACAGCCTTTGCATTTGCTTGCCAGGATGTGACTAAATTTTAGAAAAATGAACACAGATTTCCACCCTTCTTTTCGATGTACTTTTCATTAATATAATAAAAATGATTGTTACACACGATTAGTATAAGTTGAGACCTCCACAGTGGAAAACTTCTAAGCGTAAAAATCGGAATGGCTGAATCGTTGCTTACCCATCCTCATCACAGACTTTATATCCAAATGTAGAAATTGGAGGAAAAATGAATCGGTTTTGGGAGTTTAGTTGAGGTAAAGACATTAGTAGAGATCAAGCAATAGCAGAAGAGCACTAAGCAGTATAGGCTTATTTGCTGAGTCGAGCTATATCGCCAATCGGGTTAGAATTCAGCCTCTAATTCTGATGTCGCTGTAAGGGATTGTCTCCATAATGTTCAAAGGATGGCTGCATTATTGCCAATTGAAATACATTTAGTAATTTTCTCCGATATATACATGCGCTCATATTAAGACTTTTCTGAAGTAATATCCTAAAGCTTTAATTGCATTTAACCACTTTCAAAATTAACTTCTATTTTGGTTGTTTCAATCTCAGTTACATTATGAATAATCAATATGACCAACTTATTAAAAGAATAAGCGAACTTTATTCAGGACTAATAACTTGGTTTTCACAAATACTTATTTCTAGAATATTTGAAGAGGAATAAGACTATCACGAAATCCTTAGTAAAATTAGTGGGTTGGGAATTTAATCTTATGTCTATTAAAAGTTTTGGAAAAGAGAAACAGCTAACAACGTCATCATTGAATGCTTAGTACAAGGTGAACACCATATATACGAATTCTTTCAATGTAAGAATTACGTAAACATTATTAAGCTTAAATAATTAACCTAAATACCATCCAAGAAATTCCAACTCTTAATCTTACTTGAATAAAATACCACCAAATAAAGACTTAGAGGGCATGATGGTCCAAGTGTCTCCTAGGTATAAATTGAAATAGTTGATTTCATAACTACATTTTCAAATTTCTCAATTCTACCCTGGTTGAGATCCTTTAAATTTAATGGTCTTAATAAAAAAAATGCTTGAAATTGTAGGAAAATCGTGTTTAGATGCCATACTTGATGACGGCAAGGAAGAGGGTAGCTCGGCATGCAGTAGATCATTGGAGGCATACAATGATATGGATGGCTTCGAATTTCCGGGCTCTTGCTTCGTTCGTGATCTTTCTCACAATTCTTCTGCGGCACCATTTCGGATTCTATTTAAAAACAAATAGTAAATATTAGTTGAAGTATATTTAACATTGCTTAAACTTCAACTAGACATGACTTTTTACAGGCGGAATTTAATTTAATTTAATTAACCGACCCAATAGGTATTCAACGCAATAGGCATTAATCCCTCAGGTAGTGAAGAACTAGATTGGGGAAAACTGCAGTTTCGAATTTTAGAACGTAGTACGCAAATTAAGTAAAGTAGTGAAAAGTCAAAAATCTTGGAATTCTTGCTTTTCTTCTCCTCATCCGTAGTCTCCTTCACAAAGCATATTGCTGTCTACCATATCCTGCGTTTAGGCGCCTTCCAACAAATAGCAAACTTGGAAGCCTGCTTTGACATTGACAATGATGTATCCTATTATAGCCACAACAAAAAGTTTTCCCTTTATTTTACAGCTAACCTATTGTATGACCCACTTAGTTACCTACCTAATGAAGTGCTTTAGTTAACGACTGGAAGGAACTATATTATATTAGGTGTTTATAAATTTCCAATACTAGTTGGAAATATAGTAGTTACATTATAGTTAATTTCAACATGCGAAAAAGTTATATTAAATACATATTTTTCGTTAATAGTTACATTACTGTTATAAAACATCATTTTTGTAGATTGTTATTCGAAATTAATTTAAGAAAGTAAGTTTAGTACCAAATGAAAGAAAGCATTTTTTAAGGTATTTAGGTCAAGTATTTATTCCCAAAATAAATAGCGGTTTTAAGAAGAATTTTTCTTAAAATCAACCGTTGTATCGCTGTAGGCATAGATAGTAAATGCAATCTTAATAATATTTAAAAAAAAACATATTTGAATCCGAGCTTGCATTTTTTTACACAAGTCTCATGACAAACTAATGGTGAGATAGACAGTTTAGTAAAACAAATAACTCAATTAAATAAAAATTAAAATCGCTCTGGCAAGTTAGTGGGGGGGGGGGGGTAGTGAGGGAGGGAGGGAGGAATCAGATATTTTTCATTTAATTAAGCGTCTAGTGGCACGCTTGCACCACATCCTCGGAAATTAGCGTAGATTTACACCAAACGCAATACTATTTGACTGCATCTCTATCTTCCGTATTTTACATCATTTTCGTTAACTTTTGTGGTTAAATAACGCTATCTAACCAGTGTATTAAATCAACCACGGATTCAGACAAAGTTACGCTTTACTCATTACCTCCTTAAACCGAAGTTGGAAAATTTGGCTGCTTTAATCACTACCGTAAATACTAGGATGATTATATGTTATTTCCTAAATGCTTAGATATTGAAAACTGATGCTCCTAGATAAATCGAATAACAAACAGAGATGACGTGATCAAACACTCCCGTCGATCGTTCTGTAAGGTCTGAGAGTTGTGTATATGATATTGCTCTCGAGAAAAAGGGTCAAATTCTTTAGTTCGAACCATGAAACATTCGTCCATAAAGCTGAAAATAAAACTCATAGTGTGAAGGTAATTATGCATCAAAATTTTCTTGTTTGTCTAATTAAGATGATTCATCAAGTTTGAAATCTGAAAATCGATAAAAATAGTTTATTATTTCTCTCATAGTCAAAAACCTAAGTGTCCCGTTGTTGGAATTGTTAAATCTTGAGGATAAATAAGGCCTAAATAGAGCAATAATTTAGGAACAACTTTAATTTTTTATTATTTTATCATATATATTAATTGATTTTACCTTATTTAATTTACTAAGAGTAAGGGAAATCAATATTGAAGTAAGTCAGATAAATTACGCGGTCGCATAAATCACCCTTTATTAAACTAATTTCTTCAATTTTCATTAAATTTTCACACCCTTTGACGATTTAGATCTCTGAACCCTTCTCTAAGGTTTCACAAAAAAAGTCGACAAATTAAATTGATATTGACTTAGCGTATATCGAAAAAATGGCATTCAGAAATCTAAATTTGTGCGTGATTTCCAAAGTAAATTTTTGGCTATATTTTAAATTATTTTTTTTCATCCACTAAGTTCTTTATTGGTTTTGGCAAAGTATAAGTAATTAAAGGGGGGAAATATTGTTGACGTGCTTGGAAACAAATAGTTTGCAGTCAATTTCGATAAAATTTGAATTTCTTAATTAGACTTAATGCCAATTGGCCGTAATTAGAATCATTTGTAGCAGATAAAGTACTGACTGTAAGCGTTTAATTGGTGAAATAAAGCAGTGCAATTAGGTACTTTCGAAATCTCCGTTTAAAATATCGACACGCAACTGGCTCAAAACTGAAACGGATTATTTCAAAATGTGTAAACGGCATATTTCGATTTTATCTTTCTCATCAAATATCATATTGCAAGATATCTAAGCAACATGCTTCTATTTTAATTTTGCCAGTAATTGACCAAATAAGCGGAACTATACAATTTAAAAAAAAATTTGAGTAGATTGAAATTTATAAACTAATTGAACTAGAACCATATGCTTGTTTAAATGAATAAAACTGAGTGTTTGAAAGTTACTGACGACACGAGTTTAATTTCAAAACGCATATCGAGTTCTTTATATCAATTCTATACGAGGGTTTTGAGCTGGAGGCATAATCCGCGGGAATGAAGGCAAATTTGAAGTCATATAAAATTATGAAATGTTATTTTATTATGTCAGATACGCAACGTTCAGTGTCTAATTTCATGACAAAGTGCGCGATAAAGAGAGGACGTGTCAAATTTTAATGAAAATTTTGACTAGGCCATGAAACTCTTTTTACACACAACCTTCATTGTCAAATCTAACTATATATTGATGAGAACGTGATAAAAAGTTTTATAAGCAAATAAATACTTGAAAGAGTCGTCGTTTGAGTCGTTTCTACTGTATACAGACTCGGACGCGATTGCAGGGGTCGAAGAACAGCCGTTTGTAATTGCTCTGTAGTGGGTGCATGTGGTAAGGAAGGTTTGGTGGTTGAGGTAGATTTGATTGGAGGAGAACCAGGTTTTGCGGTTTTTGCAGGAGGTGATGAATTCGACAGTGAGATATTTGCTGAGGGAGGTAGTTTAGTCTTGTGGTTTTCTTTTTTAGAAGGTTCTAAATTTATCAAAAATGACTTTAATTGAAATAAAACACTTCAGTCTTCGCTTAAAAAGCTTATAATATCTCAGAAAAACTGGACAAGACCAAGTGAAAGAGATAATGTGATGGGTCGGGAAGATTTGATCCAGAGTCATCAGAATCTTTACCTCTTCTTTTCGTTGTCAAACAATCTTATAGCAAACTAAAGCTGGAAGTTCGGACTGATCAATGCAGTTGGCGAATGGTGATTCCAAAGATAGTAGAATTATTGCCTCGCTTTCCATGGTAATTTGTATACGTTTAAAAGCGCCTTAATTCATAGTTTCTTTTGAATTCCAATATGCTGTGGATATGCGCACTTAAGTAAGTTAATCAGCACTGATAGTCTTCTGGTTCGTGATGGCCAATTCAAGCTAAATACTCACTTGTTATTTTGATCGATCCGCTTTAGTCATGCCCTATTGTGTGCTTACTTATGAGCTACTTTTGATGCTATTCAGTTTAATAACCAAATATTCAATTAATGATTCATTTTAATCCATAAATTCATTTTGACGTATAATCATACTGATTAATTCATTTGATAATGTTTACTATAACCGAATACTTAGCAACTGCAGTTACAGTAGGGCAACTATAGCAAAAATTAATAAAACAGAATACAATTTAATTATTCAAGAGATTCGTGTGCAACAGCAACCACTAATTAAAGTAATGTTTTTTTGCTCACTTACGTTTTTCCTTTGATTTCTCCTTTTTGAGACTTTTGGAGCCTGAAAATCAATCATAGAGTTAGGATTACAAGTCCAGAAGATTATTGATAAGTTTAAAATTCGTCGCATTTCTTACGTTTTCGTGAGGCCTTTTTCTTTGATTGGGAGCTTCTTGATTTATGCGCATTAGGGGGGTCCGAGTAATAGCGATAATAGGGTTCCATCTAGAGTGTTGTTGTAAAATAAATCAGTAGTCTTGAGCGGAAATGACAAACCAAAGGTAATCATGCAATGAATGAATGATATCATGCCTGCAACAAGTGATTTAAAATTTTTATTTCACTAAATAAGTTCTCTCAAGCTAATTAAAATTGGCAAACTTACGTTTATATTTCTAATAAACTTTCTAATATTATTATTTACTTTAATATGCTTTATACACTTAAAATAATAAACATCCTCGATTGTACTCGGCTTTTAGCTGTTCCTGATGCAACTGAGACTTGCAACGTCCTATTTACGTGAACTCTTGAGAATACTGATGAGTTGATTGATTGGACTACATTTTCTTATGGTTCAATATATTTTGCTTTCAATATTTGAATTAATAATGTAACCTTGAACGCAGTAGATCCAATTGATGAATTAGTGAACTCGAATATTGAAATATTACCGCACAAAGTATTAGAGCAAGAAATATCCGTATAACCTAAATTTAAAAAAAAATCAACTAGAACCAAATATTTTAACCAGTTAAATCACAATTTTTGCCTTTATTTATTTAACTTTATATTTCTCACATTCGAAATCTCTCTCATAAATAAATATTGTAGGCAGTTAATAATAATGCTATTGAGGAATTTGGAGTGAATTTAACAGTACCAATATTTTTATTAAAATCTCTTCAATAAATTGCTTGCCATACAATTTCTAGATATGATAAAATTGTATAATATAAATTAATTTTGCAGAAAATTCACATACTTATTCATATGCTTAATTCTAAGAGATGAAAGTCGAAATTCACGTTCGATTAATCGCTCGTGAGATGAAAAGCATATATAATTCGTGTTACATTCTATTGAAAGCAAATCTTATGGTTTTCAATGTCAATTTGCATTTACTATTACAAATATAATATGATGTAATATAATTTACTATTAGAAATATAAAATTATAATCCATTTACCGTGTCGAATAGTTTGGGACAAAACATGGTTGGCTGATAGGGAATAAATTGGGACTGCGGACCTGGAGGTAGATTTTGAGGACGTGGAGTGACATCTTTAATAATAATAAAAAATGAGTAAACTGGTCATTTCAATTAAATTATCTTTATTGATTAATGAATTTTAATATACTTCTTAATTGAGTTCAGTTTAGTTTTTTCTAGGATTTCAAGCCGAGAGCTTCAGACCCTTTCCAGTAGTTAATTCGTGTTAATATTACTTTCTTTCATGCAAATTTAAAAAAAGTATTGTACTGAAAATAGTCTAAATATGGAGAACATAAATTGAGTTTAATAAGAAAAAGGAAGGAGAGGGATTTGTGAATTAGGCAATAAGTACAAAGCATTAAGCCTATGTTTAGTTGCTTCCTGAAAGCTTTCAGCTATCTATGTCCTCCTCCTCCTCTTTAGGCGAGTAATTAACCTTGCAATGCTACGTGTTTAAATTTCAAATTCAACTTCCAGTTTTGTGGCTAAAAATAATTCGTGATATTCAGAAACTGACTGCTACTTAAGTTGCCTAAATCATTTGGCATTTCATTTCATTTAAGTTTTCGTACAGGTTTAATCTTCCTCGAGAAATAAAACTATCTTTTCCGAATTAATAGCAGCACTACAAAATAATTTGCCAATAATATCAAATAACAGAAAGTCTAGGCATGGTATTTAGAGCAAAACGTCATTAAGTCAGAGATTTGGATTTTGGGCTGCACAATATTTACCAACCCCACGGTTCAGGTTTCAAAATTTACAATTCACTCTTTGATCCCCTGGATTGTATCAAACACTTGTCTGAGTGCTAGTTAATCAACATGAGTTGATCTTACCGTTTCGTGTCAAGTTTTCAATGCCTATAAAAATGACTAATTTATTTTCAGCTTGCACATAATTTTTTCGTACTCTCACATTCAATCTGCACCAAAATTCTCAAGCTCTACGCCTAATTTTCATTTTCGTTCAGTTTATTACTTAAAATTGTTTAATGAATTATTTTTTTACGACTCATATTTAGAAATTGAAAACTTTAATATCCTCGAGAGAGTGATAGAAGTATCTATCATTCTAAATTTGTCAAATTTGCGCCACAAGTAGATTCATAATATTGAAAGCTCAAAAGTTATTTATTTTAAGTAATTTTTCAGAGATAACTCCAATATATACATAGATAATATATTTTTTTAAAAAATATTTTATTAAAATTTGGAAAAAATGAATATAGGAAAAAAGACGCAAAGTTACGATAAGGTGTGAAGAACATTGTCCTCAGAGCTTAACCTAATTAAGCTCTAATATATGTGTAAATCCCAAGGTAAATTAGAAAAGAAGTTTCAAATTAACAAATTCCCAATATAAGTTCATTTATTTCGTTCTGTTAGACTATGAATAATGATCATGGTTAAGTATTGATATTGTAGTTGCTGAGAGAAAAATGACTAATTATTGAACAGATGTTAATCGATTGAGCAGCAGAAATAGAAATGGGATTCAAAGCCGGATTAGTGGCTGGGAAAATTTTGGTGAAATCAGGGCACCCTATGTCAAACTCTATTTAAATTTCCCATGCACTCTGCTAAAAGTTCGGTCGTCACGATTGTACTAGTTTCAAATGATTACATACTCTCTTACGATCAGGGTATGACAAGAAGAAAATTTGTTTTATTAACTGGCAAAAGTATATAGCAATTATTGATTTTTAAAATCTCGAACATTTGAGCTAATAACGAGGAAATGGTCTCAATATTCAGTCATGGAAACGTCAGGCTTTACTATAGAAATGCAAATGATAAATTTAACTACCCCTGTATGAATTTAGAAAACAATTGATGCAAGAAGTTTTCCTGACTTCATTATGGAAAGTGTTAAGCGTATGTATTATGAAGATCTCTCATTAATCAATGCGGAGGTCTATCCGCGTCATTGGGTGTGGACTGCTAACTTGGCAGACGTGCAATATGATCAATACGCCACTGACACTTCATTGATGTTCTTTTCTTGCTTATTTTAGGCGTCTCGGCAATCTGGTCTGGGTAAGTAATTTCGTTCAAGCAGTGATTGAGATAGATGTGAAAGACATTTGGAATTTAATTAAATACCTTTTTTAAATATCGTATGAACTATAAGGAGTTTTAATTAATAAATTTGAAAACACGTGAGAGGATTGAAAAATGAAGAGATATATCAGTCAAAATTCTGGAAAATTTTAGTTCATATTATAAGTATGAGAAATAGATGTTCAGTTTTTAAAATGATAAAAACCTGTGCATGTCACCGTAATTGGACCATCGAAATTAGAAAGGATAATTTTTGTGACAGATTCATCTGCATTCGGTTCTAAAAAAGAACAAAAAAGCCAAAATTAAAATGAAACCATTCCGTCAAGCTTTAATACCCGACATGTTTGTGATCACCCAGTTAGGCTGCCAATAGAGCATTGAGTTAGGCACCAATTTTGATCTTACTCTTTTTTACACAAATTGGAGGTTTTCTAACCGCTTTAAAACATGAATAAATTATGGATGACATTGATTTCTATTCGCTTTGGTATTTTTCATCATACTTATACCCTTATACATTATATGTCATTCTGATATTGAAAGAAAAGTTCTTTCAAACAATTTCACTATCCAGAACGCCAATTTCAAAATATTAAAATATAAGTCCGATTTTTCACACCTTAGTAAGACATTTAAGAGTATTCTCTCAAATTTTACATTTGAAAAGACACTAAGAAGTGCTTTTTCTGAGGTTTTTATCTATTTTGAAAAAATTTGGTTGGTTGGGGCTATATTTAATGCATCAAAATCAATAATATATTTTCTTTAATGAAAGCACTATTTCTTCGATTATATTCGACTCCTACTAGGAACTGAGCTATATATGTCATCATTTCCCAATACGACACAGTTTCAGAGGGCCAATAACTTATCAAGTCAATTTTTCCTGTATTATAAACTCTTGGAAAGCTAAATCGAATCGTTTCACTAAACTCAAAATGAACTCGTGAGCTTCAGATCCCGTGAAGTGGATATTCGATTACTGGTTTCCCGTACTTACACCAGGATACTTAAGATCCAATATGAGAATAACATCCATGCAGTTATAGGCGTACTAGCTGGCAAATAACTTACCCCATATTTGACTTTTTAAAAGGAAATTTTAAAGGAGTCTGTCGTTTGAGCTAAAATACTTCTTTCTACCTCTTTGAATCTGAATAATACTCAATCTTACAAAGGACAACTGAGCAGTTCAAAATCCTTAATGGCCACATTCGTTGGATATCATTTAGACTCCCATCTCGCAAGTGAGAGCTAATTTTTTATCTGTGTGATCGAATTAAAAATGGTAAAAATCATTAAAATACCATCAGAGTTGTCAAAGTCACAGGACACATATATGAATTTAATATCATTTTAAAGTTACGATTATGTATTATTGATACTTTAGCTAAAATTATCACCGTTATATTCTTAATTTTAACATGTAAATATGTTAAATTTGTTGTCGTAAAGTAATTGGAAATGTACTTAGGCATACCTGCTTGTATGGAAGCAGCATACTGAGAAAGCGGAGAAGGCTGTTGAGACTGTTGGTTTTCTTTTATATTCTTGAAGTAAAAACCTTTTCTTATTTCAAATTTGTTTGAAATGTAAACAAGTACATTCTTTTATTGATCTTACATTGAACATTGATACTGGTACGTAGGCACGAATATTCGTAGTTGAAGCGCCTTGCGGCAATCGGGCCGATTCAAGCCTAGAATATTTTAAATAAATAAGGCGTCTATGACAAAATATTGAAGGTAATATTAATTGGATTATTAAAACTTATATCTCGTGCACCTTAATTATTATATTACATATTGTTAGGAAGTTTAAGCAATCTTTTGGCTATCGTTAGTATTATACTATACCGATTTCGAGTGTTTTGTCGACGAATCACACTAAATTATAAATATTTGTCTAACATTCTACCTAGTAATTACAAAACGTTTTCATTGCACCATCAAATGTTATTCTTAATTAGGATTGTTTTTAATGCAAATACACGGTTGTCTTACCATGAATCAGGAATCATGTAGTTAGGAACGCCTGAAATTTGATCACAGATTAAAATATTTTATTAATTGCTAAGATAGTGAATAGAACAATGAAATGAACAGTGGTGAATACTGAAAAAAATGGTATTGAACATTGTCCTTACTGCTATATTGAACTGCATTTGTGAATTGGACGTTTGACATTTTGAAATTTTAATTGAATTTCTTCCTGTAAATTAAATGAATGCAAGAATAACAAAGTGTGAGACAATGCACAGACCATCTTTTGCCCTGGATAGTAAGAAAAATAACAAACCGGAAGCATTCATTTGTTATTTTTTGCTTTAATGCACCTATTATTATTAGATTATTGATTATATACTTTATTAAAAGTTTTGGAAAAAATTATCATAGCATTTAGCAATCATGTTTAACAAACATAGCTTAAAAGCATTAAAAAATCATTAAAATATTTGTCTAAAAATGTCAGAAAGAATTAAAAATTTGCTAAATATAAGGTGTTGAAAAGTGAACTCCAATTTCCGTCTTTTAGAACCAATAAAATGTGAGTTTTTTGAAATGCGACCTATAACCATCAATTCGGGATGGATCGCCTTAAAGAACTTATTAAGCAAACAGCGCAAAATTGCCTTCAAAACTGATTAGCGGTAAATTAACATTCCCAAATTCAAATTCTTTCTCCCATTTTTCGTATTGATAAGATCAAATTACCGCTTATTGTCCATTATTCATTAATCAAAGAAATCGCCATTCCTTATACCCTATATCCAAAATCAACTTCGGCGTTTAAACCGTTTTGAGGCAGAATGACACCCGCAAAACTTCAAGAGACATTTGAGAAGGTGCTAATTTTGAACGTTCTAGATAATTGAATTTACCGAATATCCAATTTAATTAAAAAGTCAGTCCATACTCCTGAGTCTAAGACAATAAGCACAAAAAGCAATATTCATATTTTCGTGGACCAAATTCCCCTATCCTTCTAAAATTTAAGATTTAAAACCCCCAGCTATTTCTAATAACACAGAATTGACACGTAAACGTAAAAAAAAACATTTATCAACTCCATAAATTAGAAATTGTTAAACTGTAATTCGAACTTTTATACTGTGATCGATAGATCAATAAGCAGTCAATGGAGGAAATTAATCGGGGAACCATATTTAGCTAAATAGCGGGTTTTGTAAGAGAAGAAAATGACACCTCTGTGCCTACCGTAGCTTAGCTTAAATTTTCACCTCCTTGTTGGCCATGGCACGTTCATTACCTCTAAACAGCTTACTAATTTTTCTCACTATCCAAAGTCTTCTGGCAAAATGGCATTCACCTTTTCAGCCAAATTTCATTTTACCGACTGCCAGGCTACTACATCCACTCTGCTCTCTCAAGAAATAAAGTTGTCTTCTCCTGCCTGTTTATAACATTATGTTATGATATTTTATTATATTTGATAATAATATGTAAAAAAAACGTGATATCATTAAATCATCGTTTTAATTTTATATGGAGCTTGAATGTTGGGCACAGTTTTATTGATTATATAAAAAATAGTTCCGGTTTCATATAACAAGCACAAATATCATAGCCATCACGAAAGCTCACCTGTATCTCCTGCTAAATAAAGTAAAAAGGCTCATACAAGGATGAAGATTGCTTTAATTAAGGAAGAACGCAACAGAGAGTTAGCAGAAGCCAGTTATTTTATTTCTTAAGTAATAAAATTTTCTTTCAATATGCATAAAATATTGAACGTTTGACATGATCATTTTACATTATGATTTACGAATTCGCTCAAACAATATATAATTACAGCTGAAGGAGCTTACTGTCTGGAAGTTGATTTATAAGTAAACTTAAAAATCAATATTTTATCGACCTATTCATTTGGTATTATTTGTAAAGGACGGAAATGTATCAAAAGGGCTTGAGCATCTACAGAGTTACCTTGTCAATAAGCCGTGGCATAAAATCGCCCACGAGCCTAGAGATGGAGTCTTTAAATTGAAAAATTAGAGTTTTCTCCCAGTTAGAATATGGATAATTCAATGCACACAAATTTTAATTAAGTAAGGCTTTTGATACCTTGACTTCAAAAACTACTTTTCGGGACTGTTTTTTTTCATTCGCACCTCTCTTTAATCATATGTTTTTTCTCATAGCTAAAGCTTATCAATGACTTCTGATTTGTAGCAGTTGCTATAAATGGTTATTATTGAAATGGCTGCATAATATTGAGCTTTATATAACATTTATTTTATGCAGTGTGCTTTATGAAGAAATAAATAGAGTTTATTCAAGTGAAACACGAATCAATCTTTAACGTGAAGTAATGCTAAATTTTGCTTGTCCGTATTAACCCTTTAACGCCCTTAGGACCGTTAGGTCCTCTTTCGAAATAATCTCCATTGATATTAGACTCATAACAGAAGGCCCTTTTGTCGTTTGAAACGTGTTCAATATGTCTATAGCCTTCGCCTGATACGTCGGTGGCATCAGCCTGCTGTAAGACACGCGTAAGTGCCGTTGGGTGCATTTTTCAAAAATAATTCGGGCGTTAAAGGGTTAACACAATCCGATTATTGGTCAGACAATGAATACAACTTATCTTAATTTCAGTAGTTAAGGAGAAGTTAAATTTTAGCATTGAATTAATAAACTTTAAAAAAATTTCTGTATTACTTTATATCCGCAGTATACCGAACTTCCACCTGTTAATGATATTTTTGTTTCATTGAGCGTGCAAACCATTTAATTTCTTGCACAAAGACATTGCCCTACCTAACTTTCTCAACATCCAATCTACCTCTTAATTTTTAAAGTACTTTGACCCCTCCTGTATTTCCGAGACAAACAGTCACCATTTTGCGGGCTTCAAAGGAATTCAAAATCTATTTCAAATCCCCTGATAAGAGGCATATTCAAAATATTTGCAAAAGATTGCTTATACATGAATGAGACAAGGCTTGAGCAGATTTTAGTTGTCCTTCCTTTTTACCATGATTTTAGCAATAATTAAAAGGAGGTTAAAAATGCGCGACATTTGATTCATTGCGAAATTTAGAGAAGTTATCCACACTTGTGTGAAATCTCAACTATAGACCCCTGATTGGAAGGTTAATTAGATTCTTACAGCGAAGCCTTGAAACTCTTATCTAAATTAGCATGAAAGATTTAATTAATGGATTAAATTTCCCTCTAATTGCATTTGCTTCCCCTCTACAATATGGAATTATTTTCTTACAGCATTCAGTATTTAATCGAAAATTAATTTACATAAACTTAACTGCCGGTGATGATATATATATATATTTCTTAAGCACAAGGATATAATTATACTTACTTAAGTTTTATTGTGAAAAAAAATATAAAACAAAGCGAATTTTACTCTCTTAGTACGGGAAGTTATGAATAAAGATATGTCAATGACTTACCAATTATTTAATAATCCACAACCAGAGAATGAAGGAGGAAAATGCCAACGGTGGTTTGGAGTCAAGTCCTCAGGCTTGTTTATATTTGTGGTTGAAAAATCTGTGGAGTAGAAAGAACGCTACAATACTAGCAGACGTATAAGTGGTTCCATGCACACCAAACAACCAACCAACCATTTAACTTAATCTTATTAATAGCGGTAATTGCATTAACAATCACTCAGTTAAGTGCTACAGCAAAAGGCACATTAAATTAACACTTATCTACGCACCATTACACTTTGCTCTTCACTACAAATGTGGCATTTGAAGTATTGAAGAATTTTGGAAGGAAAATACTACCAATTTCGTAGAGATATGAACCCTGTTTTGTGGTCGTTTTGTGAACAAAATATGAGAAGTTAGATATCCGAGACAATTTGGTATACAACTTTATTAAATGTTTAAAATGAGTCACCACAAGAGGAGACATATACATATGGGTTTAGGGATGAGAGAGGCAGTATCTAACGATAAAATTCAGATGGAAGAGCCTGATTGGTGTTTGTGGTTAGTGTTAAATTGATGATTACGAGTTACTGAAGGAACGATAATAGAGCTGAATCCTCCTTACATTCTAATGCTAACTGACAGATGGTTTTATTATATTTAATATAATAGGTATGCATACCAGGAACTTTCTTTGTGCATTAGTAAAGATCGAATGATTAATTTAAATTGCCTTTTCTATTGCAATGTACCTTAATAAGGATAACATCGAATGGATTAGCTTGGCCTTAGTCTCTGATCAACGCTGTACTGAAAAGTCAGAAGTTAATCAATGATTGATCAGCTTGACAAAAAAATTTTTTTCAATCATAAGTGCCCATAGCAGATGTGACTTCTTGTCTCTTCGATTGGTCTGCTTACTCAAAGTCCCGATCATACATTATCTTATTAAGATTGGTCATTGAGCAACTTGTCAAGAGCACATAAGCTTACGTGCCCTGACCAACCGACACACAAGTGGGTTTCCCATCAGTTGAATAAACAGTCTGTCTAACTTTGTAATGTTCTGTTTCTAACAATCATTGCCATCGACCACGGGCGATCTCACAGCCCGTCTGTATTATCACTTCATCTATTAAAGCCTCAAACTAGGCTAAATCTCACTTGCTTCTCTGAACTCTAATTGTCAGTTTCTCCTATGCCTGTAACACTTTAATGAAAATGGACATTTCAGCTTATCGTCTTTTTAAGAAGATATATATATATTAACTAATTTCTTTGATTTTAAATAAATGCATTAGCTTAAAACTAATCTTATTTTTTGCATATCTTATCCGTACTAGCTCGCTTAATTTTAGACATTTATAATGGATTTCCTTTGTGGCCTTATTAACCTCTATAAGTACCCAAAAAACCCAAAACTCATTAATTCTACTTAATTGTGTCAATGATATGTTCCATTTTACAATTTTACTGGACAACGACCATGCAGCTCAGCACGTTTTAATAAATATGCAAATTTTAGGAATTACATGCAATAAATTTGTTAGTTAATTTTTTGCTCGTTAAAAAAATTCTATGTGCTTTCCTACAGTTTGAATTCTGCATACTTTATTCCAAAATTCGGCTATTCTTTTACAGAAAGAAATAATCGGCCATTCGTGGAATTATTAACCTTTGATTGTACTGAAGACTTATAAGTAACAAAAACTCAAATATATATATATATATATATATATATGTATATATGCCTAAGTAGCTACCTCGATGCTGGTTTGAATTAATGCTTGATATGATCCGTCGGAGTGTCTAGCAAAATTTTTTCTCCCCTCCCAAGTTACATGACCACCGTTCAAGAAAATTTACTAATAGTGGACGAAGACATTGCCAACTCTATGCACCCGATAGTAGGAAACATTGTTTTGAAGAGGTAACTTCTTCACGAGCACAATGATCGGCATCGACTTTAGATGGTACATTTTCAGGTACCTTGGGCCACACAAGATGGATCAGTCGTCATGTATCAAATTATCATACTCAATTCTGTCATTGTGTTTCAAATATTTTCCCGGAAGACTCTTGAAATTGTGTATACTTCAGAAAGCAACAAATACTTACTACACATATTCCTCAGCCTGAACTATACGTAAGAAATATATAAATGCCTCTCAAAATAGCGGCCTTGAACGTAGTGTAAGCACTTTTTGAAATAATGAAATGTTGTCATATCTTGTATGATCCATCAGATTTTTACTATTTAGTATTAACTATTTTTACCCAAATTACAAATTTAATTCTCTAATGTTGATTGAATGACTTTGCATTCTGAAACTTTATTACAGGAACTAATAAATATGTCACCTTTCCAGTTAGACCACCTCATTGTAGATGATGGAAAAATAGCATTTGGGTAATTCCAATCAAACAGGATCTACAGTACAGCTTGGTCACTTCAACGCCTATGTTGATTTAAGCTATTAGCAAGCATGCTCGTTTACTTTAGTCATTCATTTAACTACTTAAACAAAATCTTGCATCTGACAAACGAGTACTTTTTAATTTTATATCAATTTGGTCCATTTTACTTCCTAGGAATTGGGAACGTACTCCAGAAAGGCTTTGTTACTCTAAGGACGTGAGTGATATCACGATCGAACCATTTAAACAGAGTCCTCGTCATCACTGTACAGGCATTTCGGCATCAGTCGTAATAAATTGGGTATATGAAAAGCAAACAATTTACCAAATCTTCTTAAGACCAATACATAGTTCAGACACCTTCAATGTTAAGTACTCACCGTGGTCTTTAAGGCAATTGAAACTTCATTTATAATTTGGGCCTTGTGGAAAGGCTTTAAAGACTTTTTGTAAATTAATAATTTGTCGCTTAAATATATTTTGTCAATATTATTTTGGCAGTCTTCTGAGTTGCCCTTAAGGTCACTGTAAAATTCCTCTGAAATTAATGACTTCAAACGTACACTCTTCTCATATCTTTGTCACTAGAAGTGTTGTTGTACTTGTTTTAACCTAATTAATATCAAGTTAGCGGGAGTTTACATCGTTTCGTTAGTGGATTCTCTACTTTTATGCACTTTCCTCAACTATAACCTAGTGATGATAAATGCGCCTTTCTACTCAAGCAATAGGTACTAATACTCTCATAATTATACAGGGCTTGATCATTCGTGTTGGCATTATGGCTGACTCGAGTTCTAAAGTGGTTGCAGGAGACGTGGCCCCCCCCCCCCTCCCCCCAGAAAAAGTTCAACTTAACACAAACCCTGCTTGGAGAGTTTAAATACCGTTTCATCAAGGTTGAAAGACCACGCAGGTAATGTTTTGCCTGGCAGTGTGCGTGTCGGAATACCAGTAAAAGTGAGGAATGACCTAGAGACCATTTGCGGGATGTAAGATGTTCATTTTAGCACTGTGTGTGTGTGTGTGCTTGATCTCAATAACCTCACATTTTATCGAATTAGGGGAAAGTTGGTCAAAACCCATGGTAGTTAAAAACACGCCCCTAAAATGTGCGCGAAAAATATATGAAATTTGATTTAATCAGTCACCAGTGCTTAAATAATACTCCAGATGGCAAAGAAACACTTTAAATTAGTAAATTTGTTTGGTTAGTTCGATCAAATCTTCCTTAAGTAAGCTAATTAAATACTATTAACTGTGCTGCACGCAAGAGTGCAGGCAAATCAACATTTTCAAAATGCATGTAAAGTAGAAATCTCAACGTTCCGACTCCAGTACCTTCTTCGTCTTGCCCTCCACTCCACTTTATTTCCTTTTGGAATCGTCTTCTGTGCCTTTTACATCCACATGCCTTACCATCAAGGAGCTGGAAAAGCTAGGCGCACTCCATGTAATTCCATGCAAATTTTCTCCTTCTCAGGACCCTACCCATCACATCTATCATATCGAGTCTTTTAAAGTGGTAATAACGTGACTTAATTACAAAAATTTAAAGAAAAAAGATATATTGATACAAAATCAAGTTACTTAATTCTACTAGTAGTACTTTAGTTCGGTTCACGCTAAAAGAAATTCACGTCATTAGGTAGAAGGGAAAGAAAGTAAACAAATATGCATAAATGTGAGAATAGATGTGTGTGTGCGTGTGTTGCACCAACAAGCAAAGAAAAACAAAACATAATGAACTCTTAAAGATATGAGGAAATGGATCTGGAAGGTTATTAAGGTTACTGGTTACAAGGCGCAAGACTTTAGGCACCAAGCCAACTATGTTGTCTATTTAGATGATTGTAGTGGAGGTGGTGGAGAAGATGTGGGTGGTTAGGGAACACCAAATTGGGGCATCTTGAAAAGTGCTCATCCACCTCCTAAAAATTCAAATCGATTCAACGGGAGTGCGCGTCTAGGGCCATCTGGTGTATATGTGCTCGATGGTTTCGGTGGCTGCTTAAATAGCTGAGAAGGCGGAGATGATATCTGATGATTATTCAGCCCTCGATTCACCGAACGAGTGCCAGTATGATCGTCTTCTGATTCGCTCGATTCTCTTGACTGATCCATCTGCATTCTTCGTCGGGCTATAGCTGCTTTCAAATTATCCTCAAAGGAAGGTGCAGGAGCGGCACGTATGAATGTCTGTTTAGGTGGTTCGGGATTGAATACTAGGTCGTCTGAGTCTTCAGAAGCGTCGAGTTTGGCCAATACTGAGGCAAGAAGTGGATTGACTGCTCCGTTTGAGGTTCGAAAGAGTGGGGGAGGCGATGGAGTCGATTCTTGTGATTCAGCCGATTTGAATTGTGATGTGGTGATTGCAGGGCGTCGAGGACCGTTCCCTTCGAGGGTAGAGAAACCGTTTCTGTCAACGCGTTTTGTTTTGGTGGTTGCGTGCCCACTGTTGCTCTGAAAAATTTAGCACATTTTAGAACATATCTGAGATAATTACTACGTTTTTAGCGTTTTTGTGGTAAAATTCGCTTTTCAGAATTGTGACATGTGATTCTATGTTAATAAATAGGTCAGTGTTTTGGGTCTTAAACATGTCATTTCAATTAAAGCTAACACGCATTTTAAATTTTGTTCTGTAGAAAAGTGAACTTCGCTCCTAGAAATGTCACATTTCTTAATGCGAAAAGAAAAATCGAGTGATCTTTTTCTCTTCAATAAAGGTTCATGAATTCTATTTTAAACTTGGAACTTTCCAGGCTCTGCTTTCAAAATGAATGTTAATTATAGTTAAATGGAAGATATTTTTACAAGTTTGCTGCGTATCATCAGTAATTGCATTATAAACCAATGGAGAGAGACACGTCATCTTTCTGTTTACAGTTGTCATTGACATGAGCTTAATCGTTTCTTTCACCCTAATTTGTGAAAGTTAGTTTGATATCATTTCTTTCATTATGAAAATATACTTCAGAGTGTTCATAGAATTAATGTAAGCTCTCAGTTCATCATCCTTGGGTATTAAGTAATTGTATTTAATAAGAAAGAGCAACTGAGTGAGCAGATATCTCGTTTAAATTATCTAAATTTTCATAAATTAATCTTGGATTCTTTAAATTCTAAAATGCAAACACTTGCCTTAAAACGCTTATCTTCAAATGGTTCAAATAGAGCAGTTCATTCGTATTTTTCTCGTCAAAAGGTTAGATTATATGCTTGTACGAATTAATAAAAGTTATCTTCACTTGAGAGTGACCTATTCGTAAGTCCAATCATCGTAAGTTGCTAATTGTTAGGACTAACGAAATTAGCCCATTTTATATTGAGGATAAAAAGTCGAGTGTCAACGAGTAGAGAGCCATCTTGAAGGGCATTGACTACTAAGAAGCTAATTTGTAAAAACAGAATAATCCCTCATGATAACAGAATGTATCGAAATTGCGAGAAATCTAGAGGGTGGAAATGGTGGTCTAGAAAATCAATATGAACACGGCTGTGCTTAATGCAAACGCATCTAGTCCCACGTACGACGATAGAAAAACGATACAAGCACATTTCACTCTTGAAATGTGCTTGTATCGTTTGTATTTCAATCTTGAAACATTCGGCGACGTAATTGATCACGAATATTCATCATCATTATCAGAAGTGTAATCACTTTACTTTGTGAAATATGAATTTCGAATTTATTTAAAAGAATATTAAAATAAGATATGGTTAGTTCATTTTTGAGGAACGAAATGTTAACTAAAGTTTTAGAAATATAAAAAATAGTTCAAGATAAAACAAGTCTTTATTCGAATAACCTGAAAGCTTAGATGAAAGTTAATCACCAATTTAAACAATGCGTGTTAATTTACCCGGATGGTGCTCGATCCGTTGCTGGAGGGTGGAGGTGGAGGGGGTGGTGGAGGAGGAGGTGGTGGGGCAGATGGTGGAACAGGTGGAGCATTTGTGGGTAGTGGAGGGAACCCATTAGTTTTTGGTGCTTTCGATCTCCTAAGTGTGCCCTGAGTGCAAAAATAATAAGATCACATTATGAAATTATCCAGTACACAATGATGGACTGTGAACGGTAGTCAATTAAAAACCATATGAACAAGTTCATCCTTGTAACCTCTCATTCACGTCGTGACCCCCTTTCATTAAAACACGTGCATATATAGTTTTTGTAATGACACCCGTAAAAGTCTCCTAGTAATTCCACGTATTCAGAAATGTAAACAAAATTCGCAATCAACTCGTCAAGAAACCCTTACATATCCATCGAGCCGTACACCGTTGTCAACAGAATTCGCTTCTAATGGTAGCTTATTACGTCACAAACGCTCAAGATTTTGTTAATTACTTAATTTGGTCTTTGAAGACTCGATTATTAAAACTGCAGTCAGCAATCCACAGCCTAAGCATTAACAAAACAGCTTTAATCTGTTTTTGAGGGTCGTTGAATATGACGCGCATAGCGAACAATGGAAAATCTTGAACCTCATAAGCCAGACATCCTTATCATTTCACAAAGTTGGGAAGATGTAAAGTCATGCGTCTGCTTGGCTGTGTAATGCTTATTAGCTAAATGAGTGAACGAATATTTATTATATAGCAAATAATCGGTGAAGTTCCGAATGAGGCATTGAATAAAGAATATTAACTTCTAAATAGCTCCGTTATAATTGCACTTGTGGACTCAGTGAGAATCGACCGTACATAAATAAGATCACTAACCGCGTTAGAATAAGTGTCTGTCGTATTGCTAGAGTAGCCGTTTTCATTAGGAATAGGTTTAGGAGACATCATGGGAGAATACTGCCTCTGCTCATAGTCCACACCGTTGGACATCTCTTTACGAAAAGAGTTCTGAATAGAAACATTCCCACGCCGAATGGTCTAAAAATATTAAAATTGAGCTATGGTTATTATGTATTAACAATTGAATTAGTCGATGTGGAAAAGAATGTATTTTATTCATCAACACCAAATAAACGCCTAAATTCTATTAATAATCAAATAGAAATGTAGTCGAAATAATGTGATACATTCTAATCTCATGCTTAATTCACTTAATTTTAGGCAAAGTCTTTTGTGTATAACTTTATCGAATGTTCTGCTAAAATAGTGTGCATTTTCATTAGATTTTATTAAATAGTGGGTATCTGATTTTATGCAGCAGCATCCTGAGAGGTTTGCATTAGCGCTTTCACATTTTGAAAATAAAATACGGACATAATTAATAAAATATTACTACAAAAATTGGTTGGAAATGCTATATTGACCTATCACAGAGATTGAACTGATTGCCTACTAAGTAAATAATCTGAAAACATCGCCTTCAAGAGTCAGACTTTTGGAAACTTTCAGTTTGCCAAAAAACAAGAAGGAAAAAAATGACATAGAGGACAGTTTCTTCCTAATTATGGCATTATCATCAATACTTGATCCGTTTATGTGGGACTCCCCAGAAGAAGAAGCACATTTAAATTCATGGAGGTTGGCAACGAAAATACCTGAAGTACTAGCTGATCCGAGTTGCAGACAAAAAAAAGCGATTCCAAACTCCAAGGAACAACTTCCTAACATTCGTTTCCTCTTCATGAATTATATATTTATATACTAAATTTATGAATAAATGAATTATTCATTTTTACTTATACAGTAAATGTTTCAAAGACTGGGCCAAATAATCATACAAGGTGGGACAAAAGCTGTGACTCTCCAGAACTTGAGAATTAAGATCTAATTTTCAGCCCCCCTCCCAACGCATAATGATTCGTACACATTTAAAGTCAAAATGACAAAAAAAGGTGTGAATAAATGCACCGTCCCCGCAAGGTTTGAAGGTTATTAACCCTAAGCTTCAATATGCTAATGATGTCGGTTTTAAATAATCGAATCAATGCGTTTTTAACACTTTACCGAAAATCCATTGATATCCTGCAAGGAGGAGATCTCATTCCCAAAATCAAATTTTCTATTCGAAAAGGAGCCGTTTTTCATTGATCTGGGGGACATCGGTAGTATTGCTTGCGAACCGAAGCCATTGTTTCCATTGGTCCTACGACCCAGAGTTGGATATTGAATATCATCACCAGGCATGTCTGTAAAATGAGTAAATATAAGCGTTCCAATCACAAAATTTACCTTATTCTTACCCATCAGCAAAGCAGAAGTGTTATTTTTAATCAGGAAAAAAAAGGAACATGCAATTACATGGAGCAGTAAATTGACCAAGTGAAGGAAGTAAATTTAAGCGATTCATTTAAATTTGTGATTGGTCAATCTTCATACTTTTACCTAATAAGTATAGTTCGTGGCGTCATATTCTGATGTCCCCTAATTTCAAACATCTAGATCCTTGGGAGGATTCATATCCTTAGGCAAAGCAATTAAATTAAATACTAATTTGTCATGCCCTCTTTTCCAATACTGAAGATATTACCTAAGACGCTTAACGTGGTCGAGTTCCTTAGAACTAACACTGTTTTATCAATTCCAATATCAATTCAAATGGTAAGATAACTGGGCATTAATAGTAAATTTAAAATATTTATTTATTCAATCGTAAAATATATTAGTACTGTCATTTTAATCCAGTTGGAGTTAAACTGTCATTCAATAAAAGCGACCGGAGTTTAAATCAAATTTTGAATACAAGAGAGAGCAGTTTATTTAAACATATTGATATAAATATATAAACAGTTAAAATGCATATTCCATATCTTTAAGCTCGGATTACCTATCTCTTTGCAAAAACGGAGCTTTTATGGAATCAGGAGAGGTCATTTTTAGCTTGTCTTCAAAATCATCAGGAAGTAAGAATTCGAATTTTAAATAATAAGGCAAGTGCTTTTCGATCATTGTGTTAGAAGCAACTCCGCACACTTATCAAACTTTTAAATAACTCACCATTTTTAAATGACTCCATATTGTTGTCTTGCGAGTCAAACTGCTGATCCTCTTCCGACGGAAGGGTTACAACTTTCAGTGATAGCATATCGCCAGAATCGCGAATCTTTTCCACAACTTCTTGATGTGACAATGTTGCCACATTAACTCCATTAACCTGAAATAAGTGGGAAATGATTGACTGAATGATTGGTTGATGGATGACCAAGGTCAGAATGAAAAATGCAATGATATGAGTCGCTAGGACGTCTGAGCAGAAATATATGGGATGATCAAACGGCATCTATCAATTGAGGCTAATGGGCACTGTAATGTAACGTTCAGACGCTCAGACTCTGAACATGGGGTACTGTTTGTTTGGTCCGCACCTTGAACCATTGTACTTGACAAATTCCCCCTCCCCAGTAGTAAATTTTCTAAGCATGCAAAGACTCTATCTAGTCAACATGTTTTCACTCTGGGCTCTTTTGTGCGTTTGAATAAATATTTAATTTTTTTCGCTTTCATTTGCCCATTCTGTAACTGGGATAACTAGGCCAATTAGGCAGTATTATCGAAGGAGGTGTCAAAATAGCAATTTAATTTATCTCAATAGGAACGAATTATTTTCCCCAACTATAATATACTTTTCAACAGAGTGCAAAAGGACTAAAATTTAATAAACAAGAGATGATCTGGCTTGTCCATTCAGCCAACAAAATTTTAAAACACTATCACAACTGTCGGAATTAATAAAACTTCCAACCGCTATGAACTAGGAAATTAAAGGCACCAATAAAGGACTATTCATGGTAAAGTTGATTGAATTTATCTTCACTGCATAGCTTATCTCTCCATCAATATAAATATGGGATAGTCAGAGAATGCATTGTATGCCAGTTGAAATATGTAAGATTTTGGAAAGGTCATACGGACGCGAACCAGAAATTGAAACTTTAGAGCATTAAATCAAAATAGATGGAGTGAAAAGGAAGCACATATTGGGAAAAATTCAATATCCGCAACATGATCAATTCAAGTTCGTATCTTCAATCTTTTTTTCATTCCTCGACTTAATGGAGTATTAGAGAGGGGAGGGGGGTACTCATCTTTTTGACCAAAATGTCTCTTAGACGACACAACCTCTCCCTGACCATTTTGACAAATTTCACCTTATTATTCCTATTGCTATTACCTCAAGAATGTAGTCATGTGGCAACAGATTAGCCCGGTGGGCAACATTGTTCTCTTCAACATGGCCCAAGTAGTGTAGTGACGGAATTTCTTCCGTTGGCACAAATATGCCCCCAGTTGCTACAAGTGGGAAAAAACGCAGTGGATAAATTAAGTCACTTTTTGTGCAATTAATTAGTTGCAAACAAAGCTTACCCTTTTTACTTTGTACCACAAAACCGAATCCTCGTTGGCCCTTCTGAAGAACAATAACTCTGGGTAGAAATTTCGTATCCACGTGTCTGAAAAATGGAATAATATATACATTTGCGGTGAGAAAAGATGAAAAGTCTGGAAGTGCATTTAAAAATGCACCAATGGGCATAATTTTCGTAGAATTATTTTAATCCACAATGGTAGCGATATGGAGATTTAAAATTCTTTTTTAAATATAAAAAATAAAAATTTCAAGAGGTCTGGATTAAATACCCACATGCGAGCTTTGATGGGTATAAAGGCTAAACTTTTCAAACAAGCCGATAAATCATTTCCGAAAAAGCAAATCTGACAAAAAGTGGGGTCCATATTTGGTCTCCAGATTAGATTTAACTAGAAAAATTATAATCAGCCACATGATGTGTATTTATGAAAAAATTTTACAGACAATGTACTTTTCTGTCTCAATTATTCCTCCCTTTTATTGATGCGCGCAACTCTTAATTTGGGAAATAAGCAGAAATCTAATTTAAAGTGAGCAATACGAGAAAACTTCATTGAATGGGAAAAAAATCAAGGAATTGAGTACCAGTTGTAATCCTTTTTTCTCAAATCGGCTACAGTATTAAGCTTGTGGAAAGTGATGCAAAAGCAAGGGGAATATTTTAATTTTTCCATCAACAATGCGTGTTAACTCACATTACAAAAAATTGCATAGAACTAGATTTCAACGTAATGTGGATGTCAGTTTGTGAATGAGGGGGGTGTCATGAGGCCGTTTCAGAAGGCATTCAAGGTGAAATGTCTAGATTTGAGTATAATTACCTCTATAGGACCACATTTCAATTTAGATACCATAAATATGGATTATAAATGTTTTCAGTTGATCCATTTATGAGACTGGCCGTCATTCTACATTTTCACTTCATCCTACTGTACAGTAGGAATTTGCTAAAATTTTTGTCAAGGTCAGTCTAGACGCAAATAGAAGCGCAATAAGTGGCCTACGCAGCCACAGGCCGGTTTACCATGACCTTAGATGCAATTGATCATCTTTTTTCTAGGTCACGGCAATGATTGGAGGACATTTTATGAGTTACAGTTTACAAACAATTACAACTCCATGAAAGTTGGTGTCTATTGTTGTTAAAGAAAGTCGATATATAATAATGTCCCTTCCAAAATGGTTTGTATAAAAGTGACTACCGTTTTTAACTCGTCAACGAGGTAAAAAAACTCAAAGCTCAAAATATACCTTGGTATCTTGGTAACTTGAAAATTAACTAACTCATTAAGAGGAGAGTTCACTGCACTCTGGGTAGAGGGAGAGTACCATGGAATTACTTATGAGAAACTCGCATTTTAAAATTCCTCCTACTGAGCAGGATTGACCAGTGTGGCAAACAACTCACTTCACAAGATGTGTGACCTCTGACTTAACAAACATGTAGGTTAGTCACTGCTTTCGTTTACTTAAATTAAAAGTTTTGCTTTATTTTAATAACTATTCCACCCATTCTTAATTTAAGTGAATTTGCGATTGGGCAAACAACGGATACATTGGCCATCTGTTTTCAGTCGCTGCAATATTACTAAAGACAACATCAATATTTATTTTAATATAAAGTAACCTTATTCCTTGTAATTAATTTTAGATTAGCCGACAGGACGTACATTATTGGAAGGTTAAACAACCAATAATATATGTCCATTTCAAGGGAAGATATTAGTTCAGTTCTCTCATACCTCATCTCCTGACCTGGATCTGTACAGGCAAGAACAGGTTTTTGAGGGGTGGCTGAATGACTAAACAGGAAACTTGTGGAAACGGGTTGTATATACTGATTTCTGGTTTTAGACTACAATAAGAACACACAACCATCAGTTAACGCCCCAAATTTTGGCGGTAAACGTATCTGAGTGTGCTAATCCGTTAACTATAAGTGGAGCTAAGTTAATTAAGTATTTACTGATTAAAAATTTAGCCATCTTATAGTAACTAACAACTTCGTAAATCCAAAAATATGGGTGGCGTCATAAGCCAAACTTGTGAAACTTGTCACCTATGGTTAGAAGTCTCTCCGGTAGCCATACTAATTTGAACCGTTTTGTTAAATGTCCTTGAAGGTCGGAAACAATTAAATCTCTCTCTCATTCGCTTCAAAAACTGATGTCCAGCTGAACAGGACATTTACAGAGACCTTCGATGCAAAAATGTCATAAATATAACCCTGAACCTTAGTAAATTCTTTGTTTTCAAGGTCAAAATTTCCTATTTTCACCTCTTCAAAATGAGTAATATTTGAAGAACTAAACACAAACCTATTCCAATAGTATCTTACAAATTTGCAACCAAATTGATAGAGGCCGCACCAAATTGGCTAATTGCAAAGAAGTATCTTGAAAAATATTATAACGACGCGGAATAACGCAATTATTTGCAATGTTGCAATAAGCACGGTGAACCAGATTTCATTTGCTGAAAGTCAATATCTGCATTTAATGACAACTCACACGAGCGCGCAAACGAATATAGAAAATCAATATAAAAGTAAATCAATGAAAACAGGTCTAGGAGAATGCAGGAAATAGATAAAAAATTTACATCACTACACCTTCTAACAGCAAAAATGATTGGACAATTAGAACAATGTGATAAGACAGTCAAATGGTAAAGTTCTAGAGATTGATGGATTTACAATCCAAAACGTGAATAACCGAAAAAATTGCTGCTACGGTTTTAATTAGAGTGTTCTAGTTAGGAAGTATTTTTTGTTCATTTTTTCTTAACCACTGATCTATTTCATTCGCTTTTGCGTCCGACTTTTATGGTAGTGAACCTTCAGTACAAGTGTTCGGATCAGAGCAACGTATTTATTTCTGTCGAAAAATCCTTTTTGGATAGCACTTATAAGAGTTTTAAGAAATGTAACTTACAGAATACTTCCTCGACTCTCTCGAAGAGTATTAAATCTTGAATTCGAAGAACTCAGGGTACCGGTCTCAGAATATCGACCTTCAAGAAGAGAAACATAACATTAATTTTAAAAAAAATATTTTAAGTCGTTTGAAACCTCTTATATCCGCCACGAAGACAACTATCTTAATGATTTTGTTTAAAGTGTAATTCGATTTATGAATAAAGGTTTTATAAAACTCAGTTGGTGTCCTTTTTATAAATGTATCCAAAACCAAATTTCCGATCGAAGGGCCCCGATTTAAGCAAAAAATTATACACACACTTTATCTAAGGGAAAAGAGTGAATTAAAAAATTATATGTAGATTTACGATCTGGTTGAAAGCAAGATCTAATATAGATTGGCAACACAGTATTACTGATAATTCTTTAACCAGAGAAAGTAGTTTGAAATGAAGGCAGATAATATGCAAAAAATCGTTGATCAAGTAGCCCATCGTTTACCCAGTAACCGACCACTTAGATGGTTGAGAACGTCCTCGTGCTCTCCAGTTTCAAAGCTAGAAATGAGCACACCTATAAGCTAAAGATCGGTCGACATAACACCCATTTTTCAGATATTTTTTCGGATAAATATTTACAGTAAAATAGGTCAACAATTACTGAAGGAATAGTAGACTCAAGAATGAGTCAAAATTGATGTTTCGAGGGAAAGAAATGCGTTCCACTTGCACTATTGTTAATTAAATACAACCAGAGGTATACATAGAGGAAGAGATCGAGTAAATTCTGATCATTTCGGTTATTAAAGTGATAATTTCTCTTGATTTATACCAGTGATCAAACAGGATTTAAAATCTTATATTTAAAAGCGTTTTTATCTGGTTGAAGCTCGCACAGTAAGTCCGTTTTCAAGATCAACAGTTTGCTTTTATACGCATTTTTTGTTCATATTTTTTTGCGAATGTGTTTTGCCCCATTTAATAAGAGAAAACTGCCTTTTGCATGAGTCTGTAACAATGACCGACTTTCCTTGAGTTAAATACCCTTCTCGAATAATTGCCAAATACGATATAATACAATCATTGGAATTATTTAAAAGAAAATTTCTTTAACAAATGATGTTCCTGAACTTAGTTCTCACCCCTCTACAATAAGTACTGAAGTGCGTGAGCAAAGTTCAAGTGTTATTGAGTTGTTTATTTACATTAGGAGTCATGACTAATTCACGAGAACTTAATCGGAGAGTATAGTTGGCACTCTAGTTTTATTCCAAAATGGCTTTCTTTAAAGTTGATTGTTATTGTTAATAGAGCACAACATTAAACAATTCTCCTCTTGGAAAACCAATTGATGATAGCTATGAGTAAAGCTTACTCAGCGATAAGGTGGGAGTAGAGAGGGTCTAAAAGCCAAAAGAATCTAACTTTAGTTTCGACATGCATAATAATTACTCAATTGGGTAGAGTTCACGTTCCAAAATTCAAGGCTTACGAGTCATCGTGCTTGAATAAAGGAAACATACGCTGAGTAATTAAGATGGTCGTTCATACCGTTCCAATACATTTTTAATGTCGAGAATTAAGGGTGATACTAGATTACATGAGTAGTTAAATAACACTGGTGAGAACATTTTAATCATATAACTCGCTTTTCTGTCATTTTCGTGCATGCTAGAAAAGATTGGCAAAGAATTAGTATTGGTTCTCACGTTTTTTTAATCTGCGAGTGTGCAAACGCATTGGGGTTTCCTTGTGAAAGAAGACCCCTGTCCATATTCAGGACAATGCCAGTAATGTAGCACGGAAAAGACTTTACTCTCGGATACGAGCATGAATAGCGTTAACTGAAATATCGATTACACAAGCTATCGAGATTGAAATAACCAATAATAGCAATTTCAGTCCCTAAAAGCGCAAATCCCCACCAGAAGATAGTTCAAACAAAGACGGTGAGGTATGAAGGTTGACAGAAATGAGAACAATCAACGGGATCACTGTAACCCATTCACAATGATTAACGAGGGCTTAAAGTGACCCATTTTCTGCTGCTCTGATCTGTACAATGAATGAAAAGCCACGTATCAAGAAGTTATACGCACCCTTGAGGCTCTTCAAAGCATTTTTGGGAAAATAAAATAATGAACATATGAGAGAAGTAAAACTCCGAGTCCCGTGGTTCAAATCCATTCCTTTCCCAGAGTTTTTCATCAAACAATGGCTATGCATCCGCTTGTTAGAACAGTGGTGTGTATTTTATTTTTATACACAGAGTATTCAATGCACGATTAACGAATTTCTCCCTATATTTTTTCATAAAATATGACTTCTTACTTCTTTTCAATCTCTTTTCACGTGACCTATGAGATAGCATAAATCAGCTCCTCTTACTTATTAAATCTTTCAAATGTTGACGTATGCGCGACAAAGTTCAGTACGCGGTTAGTCATGGTGTCTTAGGGCTGTTTGAATAAAAGAAATGTAAAACACTATGTCCCACTACATGTTACAAGTTTTTAATTTATCTAATTAGCGACGGATGTAAATGGGTGCTGTTGACAGCCATATAACACCTCAACTACGAAAGAACTCCGTCTGACTCGCCATAAAGAAATGGTATTTTAATGGGCCGCCCAATTGGTGGACGGATGAATTAACCAAAGCACCATCAAAACTAACCCAATTAAGTCATTAATTATCTAAGGAGAGTATCTGTCATTAGGCATTCAAAGAAGATGCAAGTAAACAAAGAAGACGAATAGAAATTTTGCTTAAAAACTGAGAAAATTGGGCAGATCGATAATTCAACTAACAGGTGTTAACCAAAGGCGATTTTTTTACCAATTTCCTTGCACTATAAAACCTTCATGGAGAAGAAGAATCTACAAGATTAGTACATAGTCATATATAATCTATTAAGTGTTAAATGAGTCAATGCTATTTTTTTAAATTTTACCCCAACTACCATGAGCCCATAAGGGGGAGGTGATGACAAAGGGCGTTTCCCAAGAAGGGTTGGAGGTTAACTAGGTAGGTACGCGCAGCTTAGCTAAGAGATTTGCACACAGCAGTCGCTTTCACGTCAACCCTTGATGATTCATCCATTCTCGGAGGCCACAACCAATGTTAAACGCATGTTTGGGCGTGTTGTTGGTTGCAGAAATATAGTTAAGTCGACGCCCGCATTGTGAGTTTATTCGCACACTGGTAGCGTATTGCAACGAGACAGAGTGAGTTCACCGGAGAAAAGACTGTGTGTAATACAACTGTAATTGTATAAACTAACACTTGCCAAAATAAATTAAGCAATGCCAAGGAGGATCTATCATTTTAAAGGACAGGAGAGTGCTCAGTTGATTTTCTTGCGAGTCAGCGCCAACTTATGTCAATCAAAGGTGAAAAAAGGAAATTATTTAAAGTATAAGTGATCTTAGATTTCTTCAAACACTTATCAGCACTCAATGAAGAGATAATAAACTGCCATTTTCCTTAATTGGCTTAAGTTTCACTTAAACTTTTGAATTAATTCAATTTCATTCGAAATGGCCACAAATTGATTCTTTTCGATGTTAATTTTAGGGTCTTCATCTTTTCAAAGTGTTAATTATGGATAAATTACCAACCGTAACAATGACAACAACCAAATCTGTTTTAGACCTACCCCCGATAGTTGAAGCATAGCTTCTAATCGACATTGTATCCAAGTTATCCCGATAAGATGGCAATCCATTTTGGGCATTCAGCGCAGATCGACTTTGCTGATATGGACTGATGGTTGGATTTCCATTCGGTGGAAGGGAATGGTCACCTGGCATAGAGTTCTGTCGTAGTCCTCTCAACGTTTTTCCCGCCACTGAAATTCGCCCATTGGTGACTGAAATGAATTTAAGTAGTGAGGTTATTATCGAGTTTTTGCCTGCATAAATTAACTTACGTGTCAGAGATCAATTGTGTGTCTTCCTTTTATATTTACATGGCAACCCATAATACATACACCATTTCGGAATCGTTGGTAGTGTCGCTATTTCAGGATTTGAATAAATTGTAAATGAACGTATTAGACGGACACAGCATCAATTAAGTAAGGCCTTAATTACACTTATTGCCAAAAGAGCCAACTAGTGCCTTTTTTAGCAGTTTCAGTTTAATCGAATATTTTGGGCGATGAAACCTTAGCAGATCAAACTGTATGCGGCGATATGGACTCTAACTAAACTCAATTTGCTTGCAAAATCCAAAGTTGTCTAAGGTAGTAAAAATAAAAGGAAAAGTTTGAACAGTTTCACTGGGTTAGTCTGTTTACCTCATTTCTGACTGGAGGTTTTTAACCTACAAAAAACAACTTGGTGAAACATTTGTCAAGAATTTTAATAAATATGTAACTTAGAAATTGAACTCTACTTCCTTTGAAAAATATGATTTCCAGTAACTAACGGAACTATTGGATATTATTTTGACCCACAATGGAGGAGTTCAATTTAAAACTTACTGCAGGTCTACGCGGCTACCGCTTACCTCCGAAGTAAAATTCAAATGTGGAAATATTAGACTGGAGAGATTCATTAGATAGGTCTATTAGTGAGCGCAGTTAGTAGATAGCGTGACATTTTATTTATGATTTTTAAAAGGCTCCTAATGATGGCTACCTGGTCAGACAGAACTTATTCAGGATATTCTCTGAAAAATTACATCGTTAAGAGAATAACCTGATCTAGTCAAGAGAAGTGCGATACGTGCGATGCCGTGAACACTGGTCATTCTTCACTTCCCATCTTTCACATTTCCTTCCTCTGAAGTATTACTCTCGCTCCAATCAATATTCTATGTTGGCGTTTAGTGTTCCACTTCCAAGCTTTTAAGGTTGGAGTAAGCGATTGCCTATTTGTTTGCTGCTAGGAAATTCTATATGTTGTGTGAAGATGTTTACCATTGAAGCATGCCCTCTTTTTGTAAATTAGCAAGTAGTGACCTTGTGTTATTCTAGTTTTTTGAATCGGTTATTGCATCATTAAAATTGCTGTTTTTATTATTTTGTAGCCTAACTACCACAGTGACGAAATAATTACGACTAATAACATTCATTTACTAAGACAGTAGATGCCGTACTACCGTTGGTAAGTCAATAAGGTTCTACTAACTGAATCATAATTTATGACCCTAATAGAAGAAATGGTTCTAAAAGCCATCATCAAACAAGCCATTTTGCTGAATCATCATTCATGAATTTTAGAAGAGTGATAATAAAAGATATAATGTCTGCTAACATGTTAATGAAGAAAATTATGATTATTCAAAATTAGACGTTTCCGATTGTACCTTGGAGAACTCGTAGTTCATCTAAGGGTAGAATTCTTTCTATACAAAAATATCAACGATCTTGAAGACGATAATCTGTAATTTTGTGGTCCGTTAGAAAAATTATGAAATGTCAAAGCAGATGAGAGCATATTCGAATATATGAGCGGTTAATTGAAAATTTTTGTTCAATTATTACATAATCTGCCTATCCATCTCCCCATTCAAAGATATTATGAGAGTGCTATAAGTGCGACATCATTTAATAGTCGTCATCTTCGATTGTTACCCATTCAGAAGATTAGGGTAGAGACATGCTGGGAAATAAAACAGGAAACCACGAATCACGCCTATTGTTTGAAAACATGTTCAAATATACACTAGTGGTTCCGCTCCAATAACCTACGCTTATTTAAGCTAGAAGCCTTGTTTTAGATAATACTGCAGTCTAGACATGGTAGATTCGATACCACACTTCATGTTGAACTATGCCGATTTGCATAGTGGACTGTACGCGGAGTCGTTTTACAGATCCCCATACAAAACGAGTTGAATAAAGATAGTGATCTATTTAAGACAGAATTTCAGTCTTCCACCATATTCTTCAACATCTGGTTAAATATAAATTAGGTTTCTCAAGAATATAATGCTCAGCTATTCATATTAGGCAGGGAATAATTAATCTATATAAGCCAGCTACTCACAGTTACTGCATGTAAGCTCTGCAGAACTAAAATATCCGGACTTATAATCTCCATCTCCACAGAGAGATGATCCACTAGTACTACTAGCCAGTGGTGGCCTCTCATTTCCATCGACTACGGAATCACCAATCACATTGCTGAGAGGAGGTCGTCGAGGATTTAGTGAATTGGATTTAATTGTCTCCACGCCCATGTAGCTCCCAGAGAGTCGACCGAGACTTGCGCATCTTTGAACAAGCGGACGAGATATACTGTTTTGGCGTCGCCTCTGATTGTACTTGGGACTGCCACGTAGGGGAACTGAAATTTGGGGAAAAGTGGATAAAACGGTTAATTGACTATTTCGTTAAACTATGCAAAGCTTATTTTCCACTGCTGAAAAAAGTCATTAATTTTTGCTATTTACATTGCTATAGTATTGAAATGCAAATCTCTAGCGAAATTGACTTTAATGAAACACTGGAAGGGATTCAGGCCACTTAAAGATCGTTAAATCATAGACCAAAATGCGTTTGTGCTAATATTCTAGGAATTTACGATTTTTGTTATAAAATATACTTTCTACTCCTTCTCATCAGAAATTGACTTCATTCTTATCTGTCTTAAATGTCTTCTCGAATGCAATGATCAAGTTTCCCTAATGCCTGTAGCGCTCCGAATTAAGACCGACGTTACACTCCGGTCTTTCAAACTAATTGAAATATTCAATCATTCGATATGACTACCTAAAGTGAAAGTGAAGCGATTTGAAATCATTAGGACTATGGTAATCCTTGATGAGCTAGCACAGTATGACCTTGGGTTCGCTTGCCAAGTTCAATCTAACACACCTTTTTCACTTCGAGAATAAGCCACTCTATCTAGCAACTGAACCTCTCTTTACCTCCTGTTTTATCTCTACTGATATGAATTCAGCAAACATCAAAGCCACAGCGTTGTTGTGAATAGGGAAGAGCAGTTGCCTCAGTGGTCTCTAAGTTGTTCCTAATCCTTATCATTCGAGTGCATAGAGCATAAAGGGAGAAGTGAGGAGAAGATTCCTACAGAACCTCGTCTTCTTTCCGTTGATTTTATTGAGATTCTAATAAGTTGGAACGGTGCTAAATTATCTAAAATTTCAGAGTCTAGACACTAGCTCCCACCCTCATCTTCAACATGCTTAGTCAGAATTGTCTGGGGTATGAGCTTTTAAATAATCAAACCAATTGATAACTATCAAAATTTGATGAATGACTATTTTAGAACTCCAACTAGGGCCACGTAGAGATGTATGGTCGAAATTACCTCACTTAGAACTCCCAACCTATGTTAAACAAAACACTTAAGTCTAAAAAATATTGACATGAACATTCACAATCACCACAACATATAAGGCTTAGTTCATATATGCGAGATTCTACAATTTAACAGACGTCACCAGTCCTTCTAATCGATAACAATCTCAGCAAATTAGCATCTTTTATTAAAGTAAAGGCTAGATAGATTATTACTTCTCTATAATAATACAAAATCAGCAAAGTTTAGTCCACGTGTCTAATTGTAACATCATCAAAGGTATCATGCAATGCATATTTTGTGTGATCTAGAAAACGCGAGATCGACCTTCACAGAATTATGTTACTATAGAGACAAAGACATCGACTGAGCAGTAGAGCGAGGTCAGCCTTGCAACAAGAGTTCTAACTAAATTTATTGTCAATTTTGATACTGTTGACCGCGACTGTGCACATGTGCGGTGTTTGGGTAGGTAATTTTCCTTTAAATGGAACAGACCTTAGAAGATAAAATTTATTGGACTTTTGACCCCAATAATGTGCGGAAAAACATGGAGAAAATGTAGCTTCATAATTTGAACTGACATAGAACACGGATCATTATTTCTCTCCTTCTTTGCCATATCTCTAGGTGGAAATAACCCCCCTCCACCCAATTTCAGTCGTTGATGTGACTATGGAAAACTCTCAATGGGCATTGGAATGAAATGTTTCATATTAGACAGTCAGAATACTCGAATTAGAGAGGTCAGAAGCTAGGGTTTGCTGACTTCCAGATCACTAGAAAGCGAAAAGAGATGGGTTTTGGTAGGAAAAAAAGTTCTTAGATAATTTCTCCCCAGATTTGCGCTTCCAATGAGCTATAAATTTTAATTTCTACAAAAAGCCCATGGAGTTTAAATGATTTGCTAAAGTGAAGCCTTATGGAATTGCTATTGGGTGAAGACGTTTTGGTAATAATATGCCTCATTCATAGTCGTTTTGAATTTAAAACGAAACGAAACGCGAAAATGACTGTATAAAGAGACTAGACTGTCTCCTTAACATTCGATGTCGATGACATCTTTCATTTCCATTAGGTAATAATTAAGAAAATCCATTTTCAACTAACTTATTTGATATTAAATAGAGGACCGTACGATCTATGCGTCTATAGCCTTCGCCTGATATCACCACAGCTCATCGCGTCGGCATCAATCTGCAGCAGAGTCACGCGTGAGTGCGGTTGGGTGTATTTTTCAAAAAAATAATCGTACGTTAAAGGGTCAAATCTAATAGTTATTTGCAAATTGTAAATTGTTATATCGATTTGTACGGCGCCTACTCTCTCCAGGAGATCACTTAAAGCTCTCTAGTTACCGCCAATATAACTACCTATACTCTATAAGAAATGGATAAACTTAGGTGGATGAGGTTCCTTTATTTTAGAGCGCGCACTCAACCACCCCCCCCCCCCCCACATTAGAGACCCGAATTAGCCAATACACATGACTACTCAAAACACAGGATTTGTAGCAATGAGTATCAATATCCCAACTTTTGACTTAGTAGAAAGCTGCAGCCATCGGTACACTCCTATAGTCTAAATAGACGGGCTTAAAGGTAGAGTTTTATTCAACCATGGTTAAGAAGTAAATAAATGAATAAAACTTTTCTAAACCAGGAGGTTATTACGGAAACCACTAGTTCTCCCTTGAACTCCACGAAAAAGTTATTAATTAATTTAAATGAGGGAACTTGGCTTGTTTGAATTTCGAAATCTGATTTCATTTGTTTTGAAAGAACATCCTGTTTTCCCTTCCTAAGGGAGTATAAAACGTATCCACTTGAAGTACTCCCGCACTTTCGTCACTAATAAAGTTGTTGAACAAGTTAGTAGATATAGGGCTTGTAATTCTAACACCATCATAAATAGAGGCGTAGCGTCAGAGAGGTCCTTTGGTAGGAGACTCGAATCCTATCACACATTTTATCGACCAGACTTAACTAATTCTCATGGTGCGCCTTGATGGTCGCCATACACGTGCCTTCAGACTTTGACCTAATGTACTTATATTCATAATTCAACTAAACAATAACAATTCAAGATCCAACAATACAAAAAATAGTAATTATGACGATAATATAAGGGAAATGAGTGAGTGAGTATAAAGTACCTTATGATACATTAAGAGGGGGAGGATTTACCATTGACTTGCGAACAAGTGATTTAAAGTACAAAGAATGAAAATCAATTTCTTTCTTTTATAAGTTAGGCTAATTAGGTATATTTACCATGCATTCTACGCAGAGTTAAACCAATTAAGGATATAATAGCCACTTACCAACATCCTTATCTTGGAAATTCTGAATAAGAGCGGCTGTAGAACTATGATTGGCCAGAACAGCCTCCTGTAGAGCTGTATGTCCGGCCCGATTTTTCAATGTCCGAACCGCACCTCTGAAGAGCAGTAGCCTTGCACACGAGTCTTGGCCGTTGTAGGCACAAAAGTGCAAGGGAGTATTTCCATTATAGGTTGTTTGACTGTTGATATCAGCACCATAGGCTATCAACTGCTCTAAGTGTGGTACACGACCGAATCGGCAAGCCTGGAAAGTGAAATAAGACGGGGTTTATAGGTGGTGCGTCATCTGATAGGAATTATGGGGATGTGTTTTGTACTAGATGCTTCGCATGTCACATATCCTAAAGTTGATGAAGAATATGCTACTGATATTCGTATACCACTATTTCGTTTGCTATCGACACTATCAACTGGATTTTTGCAAAACCGCGATTATGAACCAATCATCTGATTATACGAGTTTACCGAACATATTCAAGTGATGAGTCTTTCTAAGCTCAAATGGTTTTGGAAAGTAAATCGACGAGGAACGAGGACCAGCCTGGATCATAAAGTTACCAGAAGCTAGCCAATCTTTATTGAAACTGGTAAACTAAAAATAATGGAGAGGCGGAAAAAAACATTTAAAAGTAGTTGAACAATAGAAATTGCATAATAAACCAGTATATAATAGAACTAGCAAAAGGTGTAAACATTGAAAACATATTATAGTCTACTTTCAGTTAAATTCTGTAAACATTGATTTGTAATTTTTTCCTATAAAAGGAATGAACAACTTCGTGTTATGCATGTGCCCCAAACGCCCGTAGTTTCTAGATGGGTACGTACCGTGAGATTCAGGACTTGTTAACCAGTTGATTCACCTGAATCGTGAGTCTTATCGTCATGCATAATTTGTAACATCATACAATCAAAAGTAGAGATTTTCATTTTAAACACACAGTTGAACTCTTGGACCCTGCAAACACCTAGAAATTTTGTGCCCAAAAAGATATGGCCTCCCAAGAGACTGCCGTGGTAACATATGCTGACAGGATCTAAAATGCTGCGACAAATTCATAGATAACGTGGTGAAGTGACATTATTACGTAACTCCTTATTCACCCTACAATTTGGCTGGCTACCCGCTCTAGATTCCAAAACGTGGGATGTAATTGCCTAAGCTACTGCCTTTCCCAGCTTTTGAACTTTATAACCATAAGGTTGGAGTGTTTATATTCAGCAGGAATAGAGGGAAGGCGTCAGCTTCACGGCTAGTAAACTGAAAAAACGTAGCTAATTAGAGCAGAATAAGACTTAAAATATACGGACGATGAATAAATGAGGCAAAATCGATAAGCATTCCGGTGGAAGAAAAATAAGTCAGAGGGAAGGTAGTGCGAATGTCATTGTTTCAGATTGAAGATGGTGACAAATAGGTGTGAATTAGGTTATTGCAGATGTTTGGATCAATTTCCATATTGAATTTCAGCTAAAAATTTTCCCACAAGGTAATTTTGGTTTATAAACTTTGGCGCACAATATTACCTAAACATTTGAGAAAAATATGGACAGAAAGCAAAGACTCATGGGTTATTAGTGGTTTTCGAAATATAAACAAAAGAAAAAACATGCAAGATGGTTCTAATGCGATTATGTTGGCCGCTTCTGAAGTAAACTTGCCCTTAGCAGTAGGCTTTTATTTCGAAGGAAGAACCTAGGACGGGAAAAATCTATGTGCTGATAATTGTCCGTCAGACTTGTGTTCAACCCATAAAACGGCGATTTCAGAATACGTCGACTAGAAACTGAATGACCATCTTGCGACTTATAGAGACCCATAATTGGGTGAGAAATATCTTTGAACTGTGAAGCCAGTGAATTTAATAAAATTGCCGCATATGTGAGCTCGAACCAAAGGGCATTCAAATGGCTACTATTTCAAGGCCAATTTCAAAAAAATAAAGGTGATATTTCAAAAATTCACCCTTCTCTTCCCCCTACCTCTCCCTACATATGCCTTTTTTGGGCATAAATTGAGTCGAAAATGATGTTCCAATAACTTTAGTGCGTAAAATAGAGACGGCCAACAAATGATTGGCAAAATCTGATTAAATGGTAAATACCTTGAGAAAAAAGTGTTAGCGGAAAGTGAAAAATAAAAGGGTGTGAAAATAGTGTTATAAATGACACATATTAAACGCTTAAGTAAGGGATATTTGGGAACGTCAGTGATTTGACCTATTTAAAGCCCATCTGTATTTATTTTGCTTGAAGTTATGTGGAAGCGACAAACCTGATGAATCTCCTCCATTCCTGCCGAGTCGATGACCCCGAGAATTGAATGATCATAGAGAAGGCGCTCCACACACATGGCAGATGTATCATTGAGTATGCAGTGATAGAGAGGCGTTAGTCCTTTGTCATCCTTTACGTTCGGTGATTGGCCCAAATCAAGAAATACCTTAAAAAATTATGTTAATAGCATGATATTAGTAATAATCAGCTTGGGTTCCATAGTTCGAATCTCATCACTTATTCCTTGACTAACTAAAAACTTGCGCTTATTCTGATACAGCGTGTTTTAGGGGAGGATAAGCTTTGCAGAATAATTTCTGGTTGTTTTCCTGGATATATTAAGGATTTTTACACTTATTGAACTCCCTTTAAAAAAAAGTGGAACCTTTCTTTAGTCATGACAGCAAAATGAGTGCCTGCAACTCATCTGAAGCATGGAAGAGAATTATTTGCACCATCCTGATTCGAACCGGCCATTAAAGCAAAGAAATTGTAGTAGCTTCTCCGACATAAACTGAAGAATTTCAACGGAGACCAAGAAATTGCAGTGGCTAGAAGATACTGCGCTTGCACAGCTGTGTTCACCAAAAGTCTGATGCAGAAATCGTGTTGGAGCATCCTGGCATCGGAATTCGGACTTTTTCGTCATGTTTACTTGAATAAAGACTTTTCTGCTGCAACCTTGTACAAACTTCATAGAGGTCAATTTTCTCATAAAAAGTCTATGAAAATCGTCGTATAACAAAAGGGAAGAAGCTTCTGAGAAGAATAAAACACAAACAATCTGGTTCTTTTCTGATGAGAATAGCTTTTGGTCAAGTCTAAACTCACAAGAGGTAGAATAACAGATGACTTGACCTGCATACAGTCCAAAGAAGACTCCTCGACTCATGAAGACTAAATTTCCTCAAACTACCATGTCTTCCTCCGCATTTTTAAAGAGAGACTCAAGTTAAATTCAGATGCTTAGGTGAAATTGTTGCACACTATAAAAGCAAAGACCTGAATAATGAACGAGGGTAGACAAAAATAGGCCATTTGTACGGTGGTAACATACATACACCTAAGGAAAAATCAAAAATAGTTGTTACACTATTCCTACGACTGAACCAGTCTAGATTTTAATCTGATGGACTATTACATATGGGCCACTGTCGAGAAAGACACTAATTGCTCTGACAATGGTCACCCAGTTAATTGACAGAATTAAAGCAGTTTTTAGACCCTTCCAGAGGAAATTGTAAAATCAGATGGTTTCAGGTTCTACGAAATCTATTTAAATTACGCTTAACTATGAAGAACATATACACGAATTTGAATCTGTAATAAATGACTAGAATGGTTGTGAAATAAATGAAACGAACATCGAGATAATACTATGGTTTGATAAAATACACGAACGAAGTAAATAGCGAAGATCTTTAGAGACTAATATGAATTCCTAATTTAAAGTATAAATATATACACACTAAAGCTATTGGTAAAAAGTAATTCTGTTATCTGACACTAAACGTTGATGCATATAAGAGGTATTAACAATAGGACGAAAAGCGTACCTTAATGGCCTCGTAATTTCCCTTGATTGCGGCTTTGTGAAGAGGAGTACAGGTGTCTGCTGACCGAAAGTCCAAGTGAGCACCACCAGCCACTAAGGCCATGATAATTGATTTGGGCTTGGTTAAGCAGACCACGGCAGTAAGAGGTGTTTCTAAAATGCATAAAAATTGTTATTGTGTAAAAGAAATAATAAAAATAGCATTCCATAAGATAACACACCTCCATCATCTCGATTCTGGAAGTTTGGATCAACACCCTTTTCGAGTAGCTTGTTGATTTTTTCAAGATCACCACTTTGGACATAGCTCAAAAACTGGCGCAAAATCGCCTTGTAAATGAAACAGATCAATTTCAGTTAATTCAAAATAAAACAGTAGCATCATTATCTAAAGGATTAATTTTTACCTTTGAGTTGATCTTGCGCAGTTTGCTTACATTGGCAGGGAGGTTCTTATATATCCGTTGCTTATATTTAAACTAGCATAAGTAAATACAAAAAAATCGACACAAACCTCTAAATAACCAACACTACTACTGAAGGGATATTCCTTAAGTTGGCGATCCTCTTGCAAAAACTTTCCGGCTTTTCCATCTGTTGGTGGCAGAAATAATCCATAATTTAATATATCCCGAAAATCTAGACGCAAATCCTCAATGATTGAATTTTTGACATTCGATATTACGTCCGAAGGTAGAAAATTATATACTTTCTAAAATATTTAAAAAGTAAATTAGGTATTGTGGGTACGTACTTCAATATTCACAGAAGGGATGGAAACTTTAATAACTATGATATTCGTTTGAGAATTTTCATTATCTTTCTCATTCTCATTCATGCTTATTGATAATCCAGAGTCACTGTCACACATTGCTATAAACCAAGTAAAATCCACCAACAGCCGATTAAATATTATGGATATGTCGCTATTTGTAAATGCAACATCAACTAGTAAAAATACAAATAGAAGATTAAAACAATATTCAATGATATTTAAAATATTTAGATTTTAATGCTAATAATAAAAAAATCGTTAAAACATTTTTTAAACATTTAATAAGTGCACCCTTGGAGTATGCAACTGTGCTAACCTCTCTATTTAGCTTAAAGATGTCTTGTAAAATGCATTTAACTGGCATAATCGTGCTCAGTAACTTACTTACAAAGACATCAAAGCTAATCAATTTTTCTTTGCCTAAATTATCTTGTACGTTCATATGGAGCTGTTTGCGCTAATTCAAGGAGGGAAATTCAAATTATTCTTAACTAAGGCTAAGCTGATTTTCGACTAGAATCGAAGTATTTTGGCAGCTCATGTTACCTAGTATATTGACGTGTTCCATATTTACAGTTACAAAAGGAAATTGATGTGATAAATTCCTATAACAGTATTAAAAGAACAAGTACTGCTTATTTTACATGCCTAGAGTAAAAAAATTTCCTTATAATATCGTTATCATTATTAAGGCTACGAACAATTTATTTCAGATCTTTTTTAGATTTTATTTTCGTACGTCTAGGTCATTAAGTTTAATAAATTTTCATTGAAAAGCTATGAAATGTCCTTCCTTACTCAAAACTGTAAATGATATCATGGAATCTATGTCCGCTTGTAGCCTGCTTTTCATTGATCAATTTTTCTTTTCTCATCCAGTATTTTCCATGATTTCAGGACAAATTAGCGACAATCGCAGTTTAAGAAATCCTTAATTTTATGCACGAAATAGCAAAGTTCCACAGTCTGTTATTTTTTTACCAATATATATATATATATATTACCAATCAAATAATGAATAGTGGGGGACAGATTCTGTTAAATTAAACAATTTTAAAAAATTACAAATTGTAGTTTACTATTATTTAACTTAATATGCTACTCTATTTTACTGAAGTTAAACATGTTACGAATTTTACAAACCTTCACGATATTTCATTAATCGGAAAATGTGCGCGGGGTTTGGTAGTGATGTTAGTTGATTCTGAATATGCCTGAGTGTGGCCTTAAAATCCTACGGAAAGGTTTTCCATTTTTCCGTTCTCGAAAGAAAGTAATTTTGTAATTATTTATCTTGACAACTATTTAGTGGAAAAGACGGCATTGCATTCTTTTAAAGCCTTCGAATTTTTCAAGTACTTTGAACTTTAAGCAATTTTAACTTTTAGGCACACTTAAATTATTTATTAGCAAGTCTGAAAACAATCAGAGTACAAGTCCTGAATATGTACATTCTTTTGACATCGGTATACATATATATTCTCGTCCCTCAATACTTCTAATTTGTACGCATCGTGTTCTTTGTATGACATTTGAAAATTTTGATGATCTCCGTCTTTGGGCAGATACATTGCAGGAATATCTGACTTGTAATCTTTGTTTTCTTATGAAGGTAATTGTACTATTTTCCTTTAAGGTGCCAGATATTTTGCAACTGTCTGTTCAGCTCCTAAATCTAGTCGTCTCCATGCGTGTTTACCATCTCCCAGTGCGTCCACTAACACCATGGATGCTTCAACATCCGAGGTTCTTGATGCCACAGATTTTGCTAAACCTCTTTCCGTTCACTCTGTATCTTCTAATTCTTCCACCTCCACCTACTACGCTTATCTCTCCAGTTTTCTATCTCGTGTAATCCATCCTTACCAGCGTCGCCATGGAGAAAGCAAAAGTGATGGATTTCTTCACGTCACCGTAGATCGACTTCTTTTCGTTGCCTTCTCTGGTCACAAACCTGTTCTAATTTCCTCCTGGAATTTTATTAATGGAGATATCAGTGTCTATGGAACAGGTCGAATTTCAGCTAGTGCTTCAGGTGAAAGAGACAGCAAGATATTCTATCTTGTCGAACCGGCAGGTCGTTGTGTCTTCGCTTGCGAAAAAGCAACAGAATTAAGCACTTGGATTCAAAGAGTTACTCGACCTGCGTCATATCTTTATGAACGTCGATGGTTGTCCTCTGTTTCTGCACAGCTTGGTGAAGATCAGGCTATAATGCTTTTGCCTTTCTATGGAGCAGGTAAACGATTTCAAGCCAGCTTGGGAGACATATCAGAGGTAATTTTAACCTCAATTTCACAAATCACAACTGTGAATGGAATGTTATTTAGTTTTAAAATCATTATTAGTATTCTGTTTATGCGACAATTCTTTTCAATCAGCACTACTACCTGTGTTAAAGATGTAACATTCGTAGTTTGTAGTAAGAAAAGGTGAAATCTTTGTTATTTCGTCTTCAAAAATTTCAGATGCCTCACATCGCATTGTACAGTTCGTTTGTTTATCCGTCTGATAGCAATTGCTTCCAGGCTCTGGGTCTTTAAGTATAGATCTATAGAGATTACGGATACATTTCATTGAAATTTTCACATTTAAGAAATTATGACAGTGAATCAGTGTTTCCTTTAACGTCTTCTTCCTACATATTCCATTTCACAAAGGAACTCCCTACTTTAGTTCTAATAGCTGATTACGCTCTCTTTAAAGCGTTCGTATTTACCTCTTATGGACCAACATAAATCCTTTTCATGTTTAAGTGTCTTATCCAGAGGAAGTTTGATTATAATTAAGCTGGGTTTTTTAGCAGATCTCGGATATTTGGTGACTGGGAGTTACATTGAAGGTTTTGTCTTTAACTGTTCCAAATCAAATGGCAAGATTAGAGGCTATGAATTCTATACTTATTTTATTTCACATCCAGTGAAAATCAAAACCATCTCTACTGTTAAATATAAGAATCAGAGTGAATGTTAATCGATAAACTTGAATAACTTCTCAGAAAAATATTTTAGATCTGTTCCATTCAATGGTTTTGGTAATCAATTACACCACTCCAGTCTACAAATCACACTTTCGCTGTGTTGATTTGAGGAATATATCTCCGGACCATTGATTGCTTTCACTTCAATTTCAGCTAGCTCAAATTCACCCCTAACCATGGCTAATTTTAGTTTAGACTCTTGGCGTAAATCGCGTCTCTCCTACACGCTTTTTGATGATTCATGATTGAAATTCAAGAATAAGAGGATTATTACGTGGAGGGATCTTTCATTCTCATCTAAAATCTGTTTCGTGTTCTTGAATTTGTAATTCCACTTAAATCATGCAAGGTTTTGTGGTAGTTTATTAGGCACTATCAAATATTTACTTTGGTGTATTTCTCATAAAAAATTAAAGTCGTGAACTATCATCTAATGTTGTTTATTATTACGTCTAGAATCAAGCCAGTATGGAATCTCGGCAAACGTCGAACTCAACAAGGTGTGTTGGTAATGACTCCTCTCCTGTCGCGTCAATCTGTCTTCCCCACTATCGTGGAAGGTAATAATATTTTGTATTAATGCCTGTATACTACTTTTTGAAAACGCTTCTTTATTCTACCATTTTACGTGGATTTTCACACCACATCTTCCATTACTACTTCTTGTCCTATTAATTTTCTTCCAAGCCTACTACTATGTTTGACCAAAATACTTCGATATTTTTGGTCTATTCTGAAATCCAACATCATCTAATTAATTCTAAGATGATTACGAACTCACTAGAATTGATTCAAGCTAACTGGAAGACACCGAAGATATTTCGTTTTCGTTATTCATCGGCGCTTTATTCTAGCATCTGTCCCCTAAAAATATCCAAACTGTTATTACTTATGGTCAGACGCATTCAAATTACAAGTGTTGGAAGTAATTCCTCTTTTTATTCTTTGAATGTTCACTAAAGAGGTACGGCCGTCCAAAGTTCATATAATTAAAGGTTTTTGGAATGAAATTACATCGTCCTTTTTTGGCATATAAAATCGCTCCGATTCGATATTCGCAAAAGATGATGTGCGCACTCCTTTCATCTATTTTCTTTATTTCAGTAATGTACTTTTCCTACTCTGTTTATTGATTTTTTGTTGTTGTTTATAGAACAGAGTTTGCACCTAAGCTAAGAGCTCCTTTTTATGCCCTATCTAATCCCATTTTCTTATGCTCAAAATCCAATCGATTTTCTACTCTATCTGTGCAAAGTTTGGGGAAGGCTCAATTTAATTATTATAAATTTCTCTTGTTTATTTCTGAATGGATGGGTATCAATTGTTGCAATTAGTCATCAGAACCGCAAGGCAAAATTTTCAGGCGATTATCTCATCAACTTCAGAAATGCTCCACCTAAAAAAACGGATTTTTGGCATTTGTTTTGGATTTTGTTTTCCTAACTTAGCTTAGGTACCTATTCCGATTTACAGACAGGACACCTATATCAAAAAATGGCATGGCCAACTAATCAGCTTAATCAGGAGATCGATCGGTTCCTGTCATCGCGGTCAAGACCTCTTACTTTAGAAACCAGATCTTGAAATAGTGATTTCGGAATATTAAGACACAATATTGCAAATGTTGAACGACCTCGCTAGAATTGTCGCATTGTAATAAGTATCTATTTTTCGGGATCTCTTTGGCATAGTTTTAGTCCATGTTCTCCATGGCCCCTTATCTAAATTTTGTATAATCATAACCTAGGATTTTCCTGCATTTTTTTCTTGAATTGATCTGAAATACTCACCTGTTCCTTAATTATTTTACATTGACCTGTGAATAGCGCTGCTTTATGTATGAGCATGTTTAATGGTATTCAAAATGGATGCAATTATAAGAAACATTTTTTTCTTTGCGATTGTTTTTTGTTCTTGTTGACATCTGTTAACTATACATACGCTAGGGGGATGCATTATAATCGCGTTAACTTGAAAGCGGGATTTTCTTGGAGTATCCATTGAGCGACTTATTCGCAATCTTTATTGCAAATGGCTGTCGATCATTCGTCACGTTCCGCATTCCTCATCATCATATTAATGACTCTAGGCCAGCTTTAAAAAAGTTTTCTTCCACTCTCTCTGGGAGAATCTCGAAATTTGCAGTTCTCTTTTTTAGCCATGATAAAACAGTTTGGTTAGTCTGTTTGGTTGATATGTGCCAATGGACATCAAATTTGTGAACTTTCGTTGAAGGAAACGTTTTCTAATATTCATCGCTTATAATGGAGTATCATCCTGGACCTACTCTTCTCTACGCTCCTAGGTCTTTTTTTTACTTATTGTGATTCCCCTTTTCTCTCAAGGTTTTTGCTCCAATGCATATTGAACCTATGATCTCTGCCCTGGGAGGCGCTACCCACTGTACTATTTTTGTGGTATCCATTTCTCCAATGTCTGACCACAGAGCAAACCTCATTCGAGGCACAGTTAATTGTTTATAATTGACTTCTCTTGACACCAAGTGAAAGTCGTTTGTCTATCTAAATAGTCAAGACATGATCCCTCTATAGTCTTTTGTATGTAGCTCCAGTATACCTCTCCATTGATTCAAAAATAATCATAGGATAGGTGCATTGAAGGGCTCCACTCACGGTGTAGGTATGTTATTTCAAGAAGAGGCGAGATAGATATTAGTAAAGAACGAAAGAGCGATCTTTGTTGCGCTCTGCGTAGCTGGACTTGGCAAGCTCGATCATCGGCCGGCCGGTTAGCTACTGCAAGCCGTGTTACAAATATAATCGGCTGGGAGTGGGTGCGTCTGCCATTCAATTGCGCTGTACACGAGAGATAGAGCCACGGTCGCACGTGGCCTCATTCTCAGTCAACGAATGAAGTTGCTTGCAGAGAATAGGAGTGGCAGAGAGCGGTTACTTGCCTGCTTGCTTGCCTGGCTTACTCGTCTAGTTATGCTCGGCGTTGCACTTGGATGTGTGCGTGCGTTGTCTGGTCTCGTATCGCATTGAGGTCATATGACCCCCATCCTGGACACGGTGTGCGTACGATTCGGTCGCTAGCTTAGTCTAACCTCGTCCGCGTGCCTACCTGTGCTGGCTTGGCAGTGACCCCTATAAGCCGTCAGAGCTTTGTTATTCGTAGTCTTTATCCTGGGTGCTATTACTACGGCTAGTTTTCACGTACTATAGTTTGGCCCTTCAATATCAAAAGCGCAGCCTTTAACATGCACCTCTGTGAAGTTAGAAATCTCGAGTTGTATTAGCAAAATGAGAAACGACATTTGTTAGGTTTGACTAATAAAGAATTCGAGTTTCACACCATGGAAGTTCCCCTTTCAAAGATGAATGTTGGTACACAGTTGATCAAATGATCTTTGGAGAGGCGTTTAGGGTAATGATCCGGAATGGCATGGGTTTGAGTCTCATTGCTGTCATGTTCCTCTGCGCAGGCAATTAACGATTTTATATGCAGTCGGGGATCCATGGTGCTCATCAGTGCATATGCAGTGGGAGGAATCACCGTTCGCGTTTAATAAGTGCTTACAAAAAGGGGACTAAGGGAACTAGGGGGCTCTATCCAAGATTTTATTTCAGTTAATATTTTCCTAAGTATGCGTGGAAGTTATCAGTTGTTATTTACAATATCTGGCATGAAATTTTATGCGCAATATTCGCGATTTAACGGGTGCACATGTTTTCTGAATGTGTAGTTCTCATTGTTGTAGTTATCACTCTTGGTAAAGAGGAAAAGTGAAAAATTTTTTATCTTCGGAAAATATCTAGATACATGGGGAATTAAAGTGGTCCTGTAAAGGGTAGACTAGGCTTAGGAAGCCATCTGATCATAAAGTCTGGTTGTGCATTGGCAGCACAATGGTCACCGATGACAAACTACACTGGCGTGGCAGGATGTTATCTTTTCATTAGAACGACTCCAATCTACCTTCAGTCTACCTGATAGTTTACCATCTTCCTGACCCAAATAGCGATTGATGTTTCAAAAGTCCCAAAAATCAATTGCAAACAATATGTGGGAGGTGGCATATTCTTGGCTCTCAATGCGGTAATATCATGATCACAGTTTCTTAAGCATATGGAAAAAAAAATTTTAAAGGCATGTAATTCAAACGATGGCTAAGTTATTATTGATTGTACGTCTGGTTAACCTTTAAAGTAACAGTGAGGAGGCTTCATGCTGTCATTGGCATGGGAGAAAAACAATAGACCGAGGGATGAATTCTCTTCAGAGCACTGACCGAGCCTGATTTGATACCTCTGGTGCTAATTCTAGAAAGGCGTACAATAATTTCCTCCACTTTGTTTGAACTTTGAGACTTTCTTTTTAGTTAGATTCGTTTTAAAATTCTCAGCATTGCGTGTGTTAGAAATCAAGCAATTTAATAAGCACTCGGTTGTCACAAAATATGAGATTTTATTTAAAAATCGTATTGTACCCAAGCATTTATTTGCAGTTTTCAAAACTGCTTGACTGTTTCTGGTCTTCTATGCAACGATCTGACCGTCACCATATTTGCTCTCAAACGACTGATTTACGAACTTCATATTTTGATAATGTCTGATGTCTGTAAGTCTTTTAATAGGATTTACATTTCAATTATTCACCTTTGTAGTTCTTTACCGTTAATGTATTCTAAACGACTTTATTTTCTGAATTTGCCGTATAATTAATATTCCTCTACAAAGGTCTTATACTCTTTTTATGCGGCTTGATTCACTTCTATTATTGCGCTATGTTTGAGACCCTCAATGTCATCAATTTCTCACCAATGACGCTGGGAAAATCTATGACATATCACGGCGTTTAACTCACTTCCATCATTATCATTTCGATCACAGGCTCTTAATATCTTGCAGAACCGTGGGAAAGTTGGGAGCTTATTTGAGACTTGGTTTGCCCTACTATAGATCACTTACTTCTGGAACATGTTATTGATTTGCTTTCTCATCGGCCTGATTTTGAGTTACACCTAATTTTTACCCATCCCCTCCATTGATTAAAAATAATTAATAACAGTCTCATGAATTTTTATTGCAAGGGAGGGATCCAATGAGTGGACCAGAGAATAATAAACATTATTTGACCATTTGATTGATATCTATTGATGCGCACCCAGTGAGCGGAATGGTTTCACCGCACCGTCTGGCTCACAACAGGGGGGTGGGGGGTGTGACAACATTCGAGTTTCTCACTAGATCCTCTGTACTCTTTTCTCTGTTCTACTTTCTGAAGGCAATAACGATTGGTTCCTCGTTGTCTTTAAGACTTCTATTCCTAAATATATTAGCGAAAGATTTTTCAATTGAACCTTAGCTTTAAAATTGACTGGACAGCCAAAGGCTTGTACTTATTTGTATTTTCTCATTTTTTTACATTTTAATAATTGGTTCAAGTATGTCTGATAACAGAAGACAATGTACATCGGGAATTAGATAAGCTTAAAAGATTTGACAGTGTCATATTTACTATGGTAACAAAATTATTAATCTAGAACCACATCAAATGTCGTCAAATGTATCTAGTTTATCTACCTGATCAGATTTTTTTGACTTCATATTTTATATGTGATCCAGACCAGACGTCTCTGGGGTCCCCTTTTGATTTCCTTTGTATTTCCCAACATATTACAACTCCTAGCTTTAGAGCTCTGCTCGAATCAAGTTTCTAAGTTTCTTCTTCTAAGTTTTTGAAGTACAACCCCCCCCCCCATTTGCCCTTATTATTCTACTCCCAATTTGTTCATCTGAACTAGTTAATAAGTGCACTTTAAAGTGCTGTAAATTTTTACATGTCACTCTTGGCAAAATGAACATTTTAGTGCTTAGGCCCAGTATTAGTACGATTAGCCATTTGTACTTTAAAGCACTTGTAATGTGATTGAAATATTTTGTGCCACTTTGAGACTCCGTTTGCTCTGGTTTCTTTTGCCACCCATTATCAAGAATTCTAAATAAATTGAGGCTGTAAGAGAGATACTGACTAAATGGCAAGTCTTACCCTTTTTCTTGATACCGCTTATTATTCCAATTTCCCGTTTTCTTTGTTTCCGAAAGGGCAGTTTTTAAGATTTTATATTCTGCTTGTTAGCCTCCGAGATTTTTAAAAATGAATCGAGAGATAAGTCTAGTTTTGCAAAGATTAATGACATTGCTCGAATTTTGCCTTTCTTGCACTGATGCTCAATGATTACCAGACTACTCCTTTGAGCGCACTCCTCTTCTCTTTCAAAGTTTCTGCGAAGGTTCATCAGCTTTAAAATTAATGACATTATCAGAAATAACACCCTGATAGATAGCAGTTTAGTAATTCTTGCCTTTTGTAAGTCTTAAAAGCCATTTTGGAATAGTGATCTCTTTGGTAGCACAGAAGCTTTATTTTCCTTGTCGGCTAACGTTCATGCACAATTGACATCATTCTGTTTCACTATTCTTTCACAAACTCCCCTCATTTTCATTTATTATTCTAAATGAGCTAAAAGCTGGAACGTGTTTCCATACCATTGTTGTCCATTTGTTCAATCTAAAACCATGCCTCAGAGCTTTCTGCAACAATTTGATTAACAATCCTCTGTCTGTAATTGCCCAAGCCCATTTAAGAAGGCATTTTCCAACTCTCGTCTTTGATAAGAAGTTCGAATTCTACCACTTCCATTTTGTTCCGATGGGCCTCGAAAACGAGGTCTCAGACTTATCATACATACATGCTAGCCACTGCATCACCGTCCCACATTTTCAATTCATGCCTACTTTGGAAGCCAATTTGCGGTTGGGCTTAGGTTATAAGAGTTTGTGGATAGATAAATCTTAACGGTTTCTTTCTTATGTTTGAATCATTCTGAAAGAGAGCTCTCTTATGTGTGTAGCATTTTCCTTCATTTTGATTCACACTGTAGTCATGATTGATTCAAAAATGGATAGCCATTTTTACTGCCTGTCCAGTGTCCTTATCTCTCTGTTAAAAGTCAACAATATCTCACCTTCCATTCTTCGGGGCCATTTATCATCCAATTCATAGTGTCGTCTCCTTTATTGTCTCAGAACCGCCAAGTCTGTTAACATTGCCTCTTCTTGGGCGGGCAAGCTGGGAGCAGAAAAGGATCATTAATTTTCACCAGTTTATATTGACGATATAATTAAACAGGCGTGATGTTACAAGTGATGCATGCCGTTCCCCCTTCACCCTAGTATGATTCTGTCTCTTAGTGCCACCTCCTCCTATCATCCGGCCATTTGCCATCGAATTCGGTTCCTGAGTCATCCTAACGACAAATCGGTACTCAGCTCCTGTATTGGACACCTTCAACCTGGCCAACAACATGATGGATGTGTCCTTCGACACAGCTTCTGTAACGTAGGCACAATTTATGTATATGCTTTCTATAACAATAATCCCACCACAATAGTTGAAGAATTTTGATACTGAATGGATCTATCTGAATGCAGTAAACAAATTGTCAAGAACAATTAGCGAAATGAAGAAAGTGTTTCCCAACCTTATCCTTTTGGACAAAGGAGTATTTCTTTATTTTTCATTTTTAACTAGTATGTTCACTCATACAATTCATATTAAGTGTACTTTGAAGAGTGTTAAACCTACGATTTCAGATCATATAGACGTGCGTATTGATCGCTACTCCACCAGCCTACAAATAGCAAGTAAATAAGATTATGCTTGTAAATACCACTTCCTAGCGTTTCATTGTGTGGCCAAAACCGCATCTCAGATCTACATAATTGGTAGTCCCTATGCATCTCAAATGAAAAGATGGAATAAACGCGGAATAGGTCTAGTGAGTATGATGACAAGAGGATCTGTGTTTTGAAGAGTCTGTTTCACATAGTTTCTATAGGTTCTTAGCAAAAGGAAAATTTCTAGGTCATCATCTCTGTCTAAAATTTTGGTCAAGGTACAAAAAACCTGTAATTACGATGACAAATCCCATTCTTAAAAGTTGCTTTACACCTTTCTGGTACTTCAGGTATCCTGCGCTCAAAATTTACATCCGTCCGTTCAATATCCGATTGCATCGACTGGTAATGGGCCGTGCAATACTTCACTTACATCAACATTGACGGGCAGCACCGCTGATTTGTAAGTAACTTCTTGTATTGTCATTAATTTCGATGAAATAATATTATTTTAGAGCCGCCTATCGATGACAAGGAGATCTCTTAATCATACAAAAAATTTGGTGAAAATAGTTTGTTTTTAATTCTATCCGTTTTTAAAATTATTGGCTAATTAGTATCAAATGGCTACTTATTTCCCGGAATTGATATTCAATTTAATTGCAAGGTTTAGTGCCGAATTTTGCCGAAGTGTAGAAGCGACAAATGTGACTCCGGTTATTGATTAGCTATAAATATTAGGCGTAGTGATTTCAGTTTGTAAATAAATTTAATTAGTCGTCATTATGACCTCCGGGCTCTCTATATCTGGCCACATGATGAGACAAGAAGACTCAAGTAAGATTTTCAACTGTATCTCGTTTGTTTATCAAAATAGGTGTAATTGGGTCTTTTAAGTCTTTTGTAGGTAGATCTCATTCATCTAGTTTGTTTCCGTGCTTTATGTTCTGATTATTTTCAATTTATGACCAAATCTATGGAATCCATTAACACGAGACAGGTAGTAGAATCACATGACAATTTGAAACAGACAGTCCTAATTACCGTCTCCAGCACCTTTGTTGTCCACTTTCACCCCCTATTTTCCAACCTCGGACATGTACAATTGTGACACTGAACTATTTTGCCAGTATCAATCATACTTAATGGCTCTACCGTTGTCTCTGTCTTCCCACATCCTCTTAATTGCTTTCCTTCGCATGCACTTTTTTTACACCCGCTTAAGTGAGTAACCTCAATTATAACTCGGATACCCTCATTATAAAAAAACGAGAGATCTTGTGAAGTATGTCGAAAGTTCTCTGGGAAACACCCACAAAACCATGCCCGCAGAACTTTTCGCCCTGTTCTCACACTCACGAATTGTGCTAACGTGTGAACAAATTTTCCCCCTTCATTCTCCTCCTCCACCTTCATTTAATCCACATTCTTGATGGGGGTATCGTTTTTCCATTCTTGTTTGCCACTAGTTTCACTCTTTAAACATGTTTTCTCACTTTGAATTAAATTGGCATTCTTTAACGGTCTCGTGGGAAGGGGGGAGGGGGTTGGATGGAAAGATTAATTGTAATTATAATAGTTTGAGGGTTTTAAGGGTGTTTCCTATTGAAGTGAGCATTACCTTAAATGTATCAGATTTCTCCCATTAGCAAGAAGCCAGTTGTTCACAGTAAGTATCAAGAATGCAAAGTGATTTTCTTATCCGTCTGCGAAGTCAAAGGTTATGAATTCCATGCCTGTTCGTGAACACAATACTAGTGATGGAAAATGACTTCTTAAATTGGTTCAAAAGTAATTTCAAGTAGAGTCCACGGCACCGCCGGTCTGAGAGCAGCTCCCTTTCCGAATAGCCATCAAGATATCGAGGGAGGCGTACGCCAACGTTGTGCTAAGGCTAAGTGAGAAAGCCTACTTTAATTGTTCCTTCATAGGCAAAGCATGAACTCTACAGGTTTTAAATTTGTTTGAAATACATTTATCTAAAATACACGATTAAAATTCGGTGCGGAAACATGAAAAACAATTTCTATGATTTTCATTGCAGGTCTGATGATGAGAGCCCAGCAATGGTTGCTCTCTCGCCTCTCCCTCTTGATTACTTTCCAGGTTTCAACACTTTAAATACCGCAACTATCAAAAACATGGACAGGAATGGGCGATCCTCACACCACTACACAACTGAACTCGAGGTGAACGTTGAGGTTCATAATCCAGCCACCTATAATGCTGCTGACTCATCTAAGAGTAATTTACTATCTTTATACCTTATTGTGCGTATGGAGTATCGTTGGTGTTGGACGTTTTAGACAAGTTATATCCTACCACATTAAAGACTGCCTTTAGGTCTTTTGTTCTTCTTGGCAGATTAATGTTACTGCCCTGCTCTGTCTTTCGAGGATGAATTAACTTATGTAGGGGTAGACACGGAAGTTCGTAATTCACATGTCTCCTCATCCATGATAAATGTTTGTTTAACGATTTTTATCCTTTAAAATAATCTTATCTCCAGTGTTAACTAGTTGAAATTGGCTCTTGATAGAAGATTTTATTGAGACGAAGTGATTAAGCCTCAATAAAAACTGAAAGTAGTGGGCAACAACTCACTTTTGAAACTAGAGTTAATTTCCCCACTTGGAAATAGTTATAATATAACACAGGGAGTCAGGGCGATGAATCAAACTGCGAACATTCTGATGAACCCAATATTCAGGTGAGAAAAGACTTATGCTTTCTTAACGTCCTTCTCTACTGCCTCATTTTTACATTTCACTTCTTGCTGAAATACCAACTTAACTGAAAAATAAAGCTTTTATATTCTAGGCCTGGGATAACGTCTGAATATGCGAAGTAGATTGGGGGGGGAGGAGTATATAGTGACGGTAAGTTCAAGATAGTTGAAATCTGGAAATATTGATTTACTTACTTTCACATGAGGAGTATATTTCACAAATTCTCTAAAGATTCTTGAGATTATGGATGAGTTCATGTCTGTGATGGTCAGAGCTTTTTGAACTAGTACATTTGTTGAATGGTTGGCTACACCACTTTGACTCACCTTTTTCTTATAGTAATGAACATGCAATTAAGATTGCAAAAAAGTATTTCAAAAATAACGGAATTTATTAGAGTTCGCGCTTGAAGTTAACCGTGCTATTTTAAATCCAAAAAGCACTCTAAAACTACTTCCCTTTCTTATTGCTTCTGAAACAGTCTCATCAACTTCTCCCAAATCAACACTCTATTCCCCTTCGTTGTCACCGACTCTACCTACAGGTGCTGAATCTCCAACCCAACGAACATCTCCATCAAGACCTACGAACTCTTGGTCAACTTCCGTCACCAACTTTTCGCCTTTCGGTCCTTCCTCAGTTTTACCGTCTTCTTCCCAGGGTGGTAAGTTTTTTCATGTGAGTAGTTTTTAAGGCCTACTAAAAACGGTGTCCACCAAAACCCTTCGTTGACGCATTAGGTCTGAGCTTTAGTCAATCACAAATCCAATCAGAACAAATAGTAGGGCTGTGCGATAGTATTAAACGTTTATTCAGTGCAGAATTAACTGAAGAGTGACTTCATCAAAACTATAATTCCAGTAGCCATTAGGACACATAGTTGGTGTCTCCTACTAATATTTGATTTTCGTATCAGTACTTATCCGCTAACCACAAATCCAGAGGTGACTGAGCACCACATCTTAGAGCAGTTAAATTGCCAGTCCAGTGTGCCAAAATTTGAAAGACGTGAGAGTATATGAATAAGTCCATTAGAAAAGTAAAGACCGGAACCGTGTTTAAAGGTTTGTTTGCCAAGCAGACCGCCCAAATACATAAAGAATGATTATCTAAGACATTAAATATGAGAGGCTGTCGTAAATAGAATGAGGGACATTAAAGTAGCTTCCCACTTATCTATATACTAAGTAACCCTGTTGACATGCTATGCATCGAAGTAAAACTGAAATTAAATTGGGAACACTACATTTTCCCACTGTCCTTCATTGAATAATGGTAATCTTAGACACTAAAATTGTGTCCTGAGGCAACGAGATGACATGTATTACCAGTATCTGCGTACTAGTATCGCATAATTTCAGAATCTTGGAGAGCATATTGCCGTTGACCTTTAGCATGATTCTTAACTGAAACTGAAATATTACGCTAGTTTGATTTTGTAGAAGAATTCATGTAATTTTCTAAAGTGAAACTCGAGTTTTCAGGTTTGTGATTTCCAGTTTCAATTTGCAGAGATTCAACTTTGCAAACGTACTAACAAACAATGAGCGCCCCCTCCTGTTATCTGGAATATCTATGGCGTTAAGCTTCTAACAAGAAGCCTGGGACAGTTTCGATACACCCCAGAATTATTTAACAGGTAGTCCCAGATGTGCTTATAAGAAGCTGGAAAAGAGTCATGGGTACTAGAATGGACTGTGTTTTACGAGTTAGTCCTTAGATTTAACAGGGTGGCCAGAATGACTGTCTAAACAAAATAAGAATATATTGAACATAGTAGCAGTCTGATATTTAAGATAGGATAGGTAATCCGTATTCCTTGTGCTTTAACAAGCCTGGAGAAAATCAGACATGGTGATTATTTAAAATAAACATTTCGAACAGCCACATGGGAGACATCTGATATTTGAATATCTCTGGTACAATAGTTGACATTAATCTCACGGTATTTCGTAAATTACAATTCTGTGAAGACATCAGAGAGTGACCACCCAGTAAGTCGTTTTATCCTAGTCATCGGAACGAGGAAATATATATTAATCAGAGTCAATGTTCACTGAGAATTTGCGCTTTAACGGAGGGGGAGGGGGGGGGAGGGTGTCAGAGTACATTTTTTCGTCTGGGAGGGCATTTTGTACGAATAAATAATCTTGCATTGAAAGAAGAACGGTTTTGAGAGATAGAGAGAAAAAGCGGAGTAACTCGTTTTTATAAATAATTTCTCTCTTATCCCCTGCTGGCCTTCTTCTTTTTGGGACAAAATTTGGTGATCATTTATTCTTAGACGTTATTTTGGTTTTGGCAGCTGACCATTATCGCCTGACGACTCGTCCAAGTCTGGGTATTTGAGGTAGATAAATTCTGTTGGATGCTGAATTTGGAATGTGACTGTTGATGATCCCGTGTTTATTCACGAAGACGGGACTTATATATGTATTAGGAACATGAAGATTTTTACAATTCGATTGTTGATGACATTGAAATTTATTGAGAACTGAACTTGGTACCACCTTTACACTCATCAAATTGATATGGGAACGGATTGTCTACATTATGCTGTTTTGTGTTGTAATAATCTTATTTTGAAAAGTAAAGTGCTGTCTTAGCACTTCCTTAATATTTGATTTACAGTCACATTGAATGGGTTTTTAAATTCACCAACCGGGGGGGGGGGGGGGCTTAAATATTCCCCGTTATGTAGAAATAAGCCGAGTCGTTAACGCCTCTAAATGATTTCTTCTTAAATAAACAGCTAATATAGTTTGTATACTAGTATTCAGTCTCTTATTGTCGAATCATTTGATAAACTCCCTTCGAAAATATTTATTTCCAGTATATGATCTACTCGAGATGTTTCCTATCTGGGGTCTTCTGAACTTTTTACGCAGTCTCCTGGGCATTGCGTTTTAACTTGTTATTTTCTGCGTCACTGGACGTCAGTGTAACACTGATGGAATTCCTGTAGACTGTCTTAAATCTTCGCACATGTACTAGAAGAGGTGCTCACAGCACTTAACTTGGGTAGTGGGAAGGTATCCTGATGTCACTCCTATTAGAAAATCACTTTCTACCACTTCTCTTGTTAATTCGAATTGACCAGAGCGGTTGCAAGACTTCGTAAACGTGTTCGTTAATTACTTCTCCACTAGCCCACACATCGGTGCCATGTAGATTGCATTCACTTCAAATCCTGACAATACACTTCCATTTCTTTTGACTTAGGTGCAAAAAACTCAACCTCAGTAGCTTGCGCAGTATCTGAATGTCGTGACTTCACTCCCACCAATAGTATCGGTTGTGCCTATCCTCGTCAATGGTCTCGAACTCATCTGTATACCTCGTCCATTAGTGGAGTGGTGGGAGTGGCTTGTTCGGTACCTTGGGACGCTGCAGCAACAGCGCAGAAACCCCGCACGGGGCAACTCTACTCCTCCCGAGAGAAGATCAGGGAGGCCGCGTTGAAAGTAGCAGCTGCTGCAGTGGCTCCACTTTCATTTCTTCCGTCGGGTAAACCCTCCCCACTTCCCTCGATTTCTTCGGATGATGAGGGAAACAGTGAAACGGGCGCTGCAGGCAAGTTGTTCAAGAATAATATCGTTTGTTTGCATATTATGCCAAGAGTACGTGCGCCTTAAATGCCTTAATTGAGGAATGAATGAGCTAGTTCAATTTGTTTCAGAACAGAACTAAAAGCAGAGCAAAAGATTTGGAGAATATTACTTTAATGGGAAATAACATAGAAAGGAAGAAAAAAGGGTGTTCAAAAGCAAAAAGTAGGGGGAGTGCCGGCGATTAAAATTGGTAGGACTTGCAGATGAAGAAAAGCTAACTGAAGAAATTGAAGATAGTAACTATTGTATGAGACAGGCTGCTGTGTGGTTGAAACCGGGGCAAACGAACCTAACCCAGAGAAAGATTATGACTATATGTAAAGTAATGTCAAAGATTGATGAAATAATTCTAGACTTTGTGTAAAATTCTGTGGGACATTTAAGAATAAACGTATCTATTATGAAGCCGGAAAATGGGGCTATTTTCTTGAAATTTTCTTAGATATATGGATATACCGATGTATACATATATATATATATTCACCGATGGGCACCGAATTACGAGCATGTTAACCACTGCCCTAAAAATCTCACCGAAATATGTCTTTGCCTTTAAACGACCATTTTTATTTCTAAAATGAGCCGGGGTTATTTAAATCTTTGGATAAAATCCGAAACACGTTCCATATTTGCGAAATGTCACTCGAACTTCCCCCGTTTACAAAATTGATCTTATTCAAAGCTCCTTGAGGTGGATGGGTTGAAAGAAAGTGAAAGAAAGTACTGTATGAACTGCAGGCCTGCGAAAATGGTAACAGAAGGGCTGCGGACTATGGCTCCTTACATTAATTTTTTTATCGAGATTGCCTGTTCCCCTGTCTGCGCGTCTGATGTCTTTCGAAGTGAGTCACTCGTGGTGCATTTGTTGAAACAAAAGTAGTCGCTTAAAGTTGTTTCTTGTAAAAGATTTCATGTTTTAAGAAGAAGTTTCATTACCTTTTTTAATTTTGTGTTAACGTAGATGTAGAGGAACAAACCTGTATGCTATTGCACGTCCATTAGCGCAGAAAAATAAGAAGAGCTCTATGTAACCGACCAATAAATTAGTAAACTATAGTTGGAGTAATGGCTACAACAAGCCAGTCCAATTAGGTGTCAAGATGAAAGTCGTAATAGTAAGTTTTATTTGGTTGGAATTAAGAAAACATAGTCCGTATTCTCATGAAAGGTGTGTTCTATTGTTTAAACTTACTAATTTAGGTCCCGGATTTATATGTGAGCTTATGGCCAGAGCATTCAGAGCTTTTGACTCTCTGAGGTAATTCCTCAGTCGATCGTGTCACCTCGATCTATTAATATCTTTTGACAACCAAGTGTGTGTCAATGTAATCAAATTGACACGGCTCAGTACCGTTAACCTTGAGCGAAGTGTAGTAACGATAGTTATATACATTGTAAATAGCGGCTTGGCCGAGATGTTAACTCTCTGACCAAATGAGTGAGTGGAGCATTTCCATTTAGTTGACCTGGCATTCTTTACGAAAATTAATCAGAGTATATAATGCAGAGATTGAATGCAGCACATCGTATATATTCTTACGTTTTACCTTAGAAGGATATTATTTTGTTAATGTTTGTGTCAAGCATGCCACTTATCAAATATCTCTATGGTCTACTGATTGCGTTCTTTAATGCTCCCGTCCTTCCCCGCCAATACAAACATAAAATTGTCTGGCTCTGTTTATCTAAGCCGAGTGTCAAAGAATCCTCATGGTAATCAAACTCTTACCATCAAGACGATTCCTCACACGCGATTTCAAACTATACAGTCTGTCTGTCTGCTATGATAAGCAACGCCACTGCAGCCCGCACTCCCACACAATCGTCCAGACTCTTCTCAGGCTCCGTACTACGCGTTTAGCTAGCATTTCTCCCTCTTTGTATGTGTATCCAGCTTTACGCTTTCGTATGCGTTTCTTTTCTCTCTACAGCCCAGTGTAATCAAACTGTCACCGATGTTCCCCCTCTGAATTCTACCGATTCTGCACCCTCTCGCCAAACCCCAGTTTCACCTTCAGACTTGCAATGGTAAATGAATTAATTTGTTTTTCTCTTATTAACTTCAAGCTTATTTTGAGCAAAATGTAAAAAATGCACCTCTTATCGGAGCCAATAAGTTTCTCTGGTATTAGTTTGTCTGGCTGGTCATTTCAATGCGTCAGTCTTCTAACTTGTTATGGGAATAATGGGTGGAGCTAAAAGGGTAAGAGAAGGCAAACTACTTAGTGTGGAAATTACTTTGATGAGAATCCGGTTGTGGATCTGGCTATGGACGATGAAAAGGGAAACGAGTAGGGGTGTGTTGGAGATCGAGATCCAAGTTTATACTTGGATGTTTATCCATATAAAGTTAGCAAAGGATTTAGCAATTATGAACAGGCTGGAAATTTCACTGTACGCTTCAGAAGCTGGGAGGGTAGCATTGAGTTTCCTGACCGCTTAAATCTCCCTAGGAATTCGTCAAGTATTTCAATTTTGGCGTAAATTTCTTGATTAATAAGCGGTTTAAAAAATTAAATTCAGATGACCTAGTAACGCTCAGTTACTTTCTCTTCATGGTAGTTTTGTTTTAAATAAGTTCTTGAAGTATATGTCTAATGCATACACTTTAAGTCCAGCTGTTTTAAAGGTTTGGTATACTAGTCATAGTTACTAACTCATAACGAGCATATCGGTTTAAGCTTTTTTATCTCCTCTGCCTAGTTTCGTCAATCTGGACCAACTTTCACCTTTATCAGTATCTGCCACATCTCCACCTATGGCAATCACGTCGACTAGTTCATCTCATTCAACCCGTAATTACCTCAGTTATAGTCCCTATGTGCCTCTATCCCGTCAACGATCAAGCATCAGTGAACACTGGCGAAATCAAGGTCATAGTGGTGATCGGATACGAAATCTTAGCAGTGAATAGCCCTCTAATACCGGCAGGCAGGTGACTTTATCTCTTACCATTCCCTTCTGTGTCCATTATTTGATGGAATAAATCACTTAAAATCCTTTCAAAGGTTTCAGTGAGTTTGAGGTGTTTAGTGCAGATTTCTTTTCATTGGACTGAAGAGATAATTTAAGGTTCGTACCAATTGAATCCCGGCTTTTGAGCGAATATTCACCATAGGTTATTGCTTTTGTGAAAAAAATCTATTATGTTGTTAAGTTTCGATCTGTGGCCGCGACGCATAGTGATGGACAATAATTTTAATTATTAAAATCTACTTATTTATGTTTGCTAATAGTTTCTTCTTATGCAAAAGGAAAATGAGGACAGAGGATATGTGATTTCCCACATTTGTATGACTGTGTGCGGTGGCCTCCGGTCCTATGTGAGTGTAGGAGAGCGGGGGGCGTTTGTGTTTGACCAGATTTGGGTTCATCTGTCTAGCAAACAAGGTGGTTTTAATCAGGTGACAACTTGGCAATTAAGCTTTGTCTTGACGCTGATTTACGTTAACTGTTTCTTTCTTCTCTCTAAGCAGTGAATATACATTTTCAATTTTTTTACATAATTCTGTAGGCACAATCCCTTGGTGTTGGTGAAACAGGCGACTTATGATGGTTTGCAGCATCCCACTAGTCTTTCCCAAATAAACCGTAACAATGACTCCTCACCAAGTGGTCACATTGATGTTGCTAAGTTAACAACCTGAAAGGTGAGTCTGAAAGCTGATCATTTTAGAAGTGGGACTTCTAAAGTTCCTGGCTAGTTTTTAGTGAAACTTGAATTCTTATTATGAGTGGCGAACAACATTAGCATTTAAACTTGGGGCTACGTTGGAATATCCCCTCTTAATTGTTATTTAATGTAATGATTTAGTGTGTTTGATATATATTTGACGTATAAATAGCGGTGAGTCCTTTTTCAGATTACGATTTTTGGAGTAAAAACAGCACTATTGGCTGGCGGAAAGATATGTCGGAGTTTCCTTTTTTTTAAGATTCTTACTGTTAAGGATTAAGTATATTTTAATAAGCGGTTAGTGGTATCTACCTTCTATACTCCGTCAACCGGAAAAACTTGTACTTATTTACGTTTGCAATTAATCAATTCCTTGTGTACGCTTTTTTTCACCACACAGTGAAAATCGAAGACTGCGAAGACAAGACTTCCTTCCTGAAAACTGACATCTGCTGCAAATACCTCCCAATGTGAATATAACTCTCCTAAATGCCTAAGTCGTAAAGCCATAAGGCGATAGAGAGCTCACTGGCTTCCGGACCACAATGTCCTATTTTTCCCTTAGCAATGTTTGTGTTGGAGAGTACTCGAATTCTAAATTTACTTCCTTTAAGCATACCATCGATATCTTAGCACGACTAGTCGACGTGGTGCATGAAATGACATCTTATATTTTAACTGCCACTTCATTTTTGTGAATTAAATTCAATGCGTAGAAAGGCGATACTCTGTCTTCTAGGTAGGATAGGGTGCAAAAGAGATCCCTGTTGAGTCATTGTTTTAACTATTGGACTGTTATACATACCGCTACTTGTTGAAATCTACATTAAAGTGGTTTGACATGACTTTTCCTCCCTGTTTGAAGACTAGACGAATCCCACGAACCCCCTCATGAAGAAATAGTGGAGACAGCAGCTACAGCGACTATTGAACAGCAACCAGCTCAACAGTCCAACCCGCCAATCTTCTTAACTCAGTATTACATGTGGCACTTCTAGTGAGACCCAATTTCCAAACTACGTTCTTATTGATTTTAACAATACTCATCAAGATCTCTCGTAAATCGTGTGGTGTTACGAAAAACGGGGAGATTATTAGCACTTTTAACAGTGGGCATTCTAATGATATCAGTCCGGTACGATTCCAAAAGTAGCATTACTCCCGATATTAAAGCTAATTTATGTATCCCACCAAGGTGGGTTTAAAGATATCCCCCTATGCATGTGATAATCAAAAAGACTAACAGGATACAACACGTTTTAGCAAAACAGTATTGCAGAATTGTAGGAGAACAAGAGAGGGCAGGAAATAGTATATCTGGGAATAAGCGATGTGGATGCAGAACTTGGTTAGATAGAATAAATTAGGTAAAATTAAAGGAGCCAACTTCTTTTACCTACTCCGTGTTACCAGGTAACTGTAGACACGGACAGACTTGAAGGCCGTCAAGTGGCTGCTGCAAAATATCGCCTTTTATTTCCAGCAATTTAAATAAGATACTACTTACATCAAATAGAAAGTGTATGTATATGTATGCGCAACCACCTGTGAACGCTCGGTCCGCTTTCATCTTTCCAACTGCTTAGAACTCATTTTTAAATCTTGCAAGCATTTTCCTTTGATTGCAGTGCGGACTTAGGTTATAATAGCTTTAGATTTAGGAATCTGATTGATGACTACGTAAAAAAGATCCCAGAAAGAATACATTTTGACTTAATCACATCTCGATATTAAATAAAGAGTTAACAAAATGTCCGAATTCTAATATATTCCTATAGCTTATCACGTCACTGATCTGTACGTGACAATCAAAGCTGTTACTCTAACGCACTGCATCCTTCTCTACTCATGGAAAATAGGGCTCAAAGTTCGATCACTTAGGATTTTGAATGAACTCATCTAGGCATCTGTGTTCTTACGAAAGTAAATCCCAGGGAATGGTGCAACGCATTTATTGCTTCACACATTCAGTGATTACTACATCAAAACCAAAGAATTGAATACAAAGTCTACAGAACAAAATATAGAAGCGAATAAGTGGTGCTGTCCGGATGAGTTAATTAATCGAGGAGTACACATACAGGGATTCATACGTTCAAGTACTTCATATACATGGAATGGAATGCACTCCTTGAATGACGGAAGATTACTGGACGCGCAAAATGTACACAGTCATGTCAAGTTACTCAGTAGGATTGAAATCACCACATCCACGAAGAAAAGCCAAAGGTTAAATATTTAAAGCCCAAAGAAGCTGATACAAATTTAGCTCACTACAAAATGACATCTGGTAATTATTCCCTTTAACAGACGTCTGACAGTCGTCTCTTAGTTGAACGTCATCTGCACCGACTTGCAGCTTCCTTCTCTTTCATAGAATGATGCTTTCCACTACTCTTGGGACAATTAGAAGGGCGATTGAAGACGTTCGTCACCAGCAACCAGAGCAACAGACGCAGTGCTCACCAAACGCAGTTCTGATTGGTGTCAACGACAGCTTGTCTCTATCCTCCTCTCCCCTTTCGGTCCTCTTTTGATGGATTAAAAGACGTCGATCAAGCTACTCCCTACGAAACTCTATAAAAACGGACTGCCCCTCCAACCCCCGGCCAGCCGCTTTGTACAAATTATATGATTTGGTTTCATCTGTTGGTCATTATTACTATTCTTACCATAATTTTTCTATATTTTTGACCAAGAATAAGTGTCGTGGTTGTTGAGCTATTTAAATAGACGTGACCCCAAATATTATTTTAACTGAGTTCATTTAAACTACCTATTACTCCTAACCATCTACTCTACTCTTTCAGATAATCTGGAAATTAATGCATGCTTTATCACCTCAACACTTCTTAAGCATTGGGCACACTTTTCGAATTTGGTGTCATTTGCGTTATTCGAATGTATCCCAAGAAGTTTTCGTTATTAACTTCGAAGTTTGGCTTTAAATTAGTCTTAATGGAGTGCAAATAGAAAACTTTTCAGACTCATTGGGAATATTTTTCAATATGTGGCTTTAGTAGAGAGTAAATCTTGCAAGAAACTTGCTTCTGTATGTAGTATAATATGTGGAAATATAATTAAGGATAACTTGCAAATACTTTCTCTTGACAAAATTAGTATGCTTTCTCCCCATTTTTATTGAACAATTGACTAACCCTTAAAGAATTTTTGAACCATTATGAATTACCTTAAATTTTACATACTTCAAGTTGAAATGTAATAGGTTTTTCGCTATAATATGAGAAATCCCCTCTTTTTCTGGCTAGACCGTACATCTATGCCCCTCTCGCTGACAATAATTAATCAACGCCACTCGATAAACATCATTATCTTGAATTCGGACTTGGCAGGTGGGTACTATGGTACACAACACATTTTCAGGCCTATTGCTTACACTTTATAAATATTGAATTGACAAACATCGCTTACGTAGATCATGAAATCATTCACTGAATATTGCTTCAAAAGGACCTGAGGAACCGAACATTGTTCCACTTGTCAAACGATGCTTTTCTGGTACTGATTGTTCACAGCCAAATGAAGGACATGGAAAAAATCAACTTCCTCAATATAACATAATTATCGTTTTCATCAGCTTAACTCGTTCAGGACCACCACTTGTGTTCTCTTCCTTTCCAAATCTCAATTCCTTATACCACTTCTTTCTCCACATATGACCAATACATTGCGGTTAAAGTCAAACCTTGATCTTCTCATTTGAGAAGAACTAAAAGATCCAGTTGATCTTCCAAATCAATAGATTTTTGAAGGAGGTAACAACAAGCTCAACTCAGTTTGACTTTTGAAGTAGCATTGTTGTTAGATATGAAGCTACTTTAGGCTATGTATATTACAGATTCTCTTGCGACATACCTTCGCTTTTAGCATTTCTGTAAACAAACCCCTAGTACTACTTTATTTAGTACTCTTATCCGTACTTTTACTCTTAAAACTCAAGCTTGACGACAAGGAGCAATTTTCAGAAAGAAGAATGCAAAGGAAATGAGAACAACCAAACAAGCAGCAAACTAGCACTAAGGAGGAAATGCACTAATGTCTGCGTTTCGATGTAAACGAAAATACCAAAAAGAAGAAAAGAATAAAAACCTGAAGAACAACACCACAATGTCAATTCTAATTGTCTATTATCGACGCAGCCTTTGCTGACGTCTAGTTCGCAGCAGAGCTTGTGAACGAAGTCCGGATCTATAGAAAGGAGAAGGAAGTGGTGACCGATTTGATGTCATCGTTGGTGGTGATGAGGATAATGGCTTTGCTGGGGTGGATTTTCCCATCTTAGATTTGAGAGATGACCTCTTATTCAAACTTCCTGACTTTGGTTTGAGCTTCTTAAAAGAAAAATAGTGTTAAAACTAGCCATAAATTAACCATTTTCCCCCCGAATCGCAAGTGTGCTTCATGATTTATTCAGATTTGCACTGAATTTAGTGTTCAAGCATCTACTCAGTCAATAATTTCCATTTTATTCCTCGTTTTTTCCCAAAATAAACAGGTATCCTTTCCCCATTGTGCGGTGAAAATGATAATAAGATAGAGGAACAAGAGCTTAGACGTACTAAATTCCTAAGTTTCGAAATATCTAAGTTACCGTTATATCCAACATTTCAGAAAAGCAATAACGGTTATTCAATTTACATAGTAAATCATCCTTAATTGTATCTTAACTTGGTTCTGCGTAATTTAATTTCAAGGATATTGCTAAGGAGAGGCATATTCAGCCAGAACTCATAAGCCTTTAATAACTACTTATGGATTATGGAAAATGTCGACGAATACCTTGAATTTGGAGTAAATAAACCAAATTGGCAAAGTCCAGGCTCGTGGTAATTTAAAGACTACCGATTGCCTATTTGTAACTTCATATTTTGTACTGTGTAAATTGACATATTTCTGGGAAGCATATTGAATCAGTGCGATAGAAATTTTTGCTTAATTTATTTGATATCAATTGACTAACCTAGTTAACACAATGAGTTAATATTATACAGACCAAGAAAAACGAGAGTGCGATTTTGTGCCAACTGGCCAACTCAATAAACTCCAGTAGAACTAAGCTAATAAATATATCGAACTAGAATGAATGATAATATAGAGAGCAATTGCAACGCCAAGAGAAACATGATTACAAAGAAAACCTGAATCCTAATTCTTCTAAGTCAATATATAAATCGAAGTCTAGACGCCAATTCGTAAATTAACATTAGCTTCAAATGAATGGTTTAACTAAATTCCATATGTACTGAATTTAATACCTTCTTTTATAACAAGCTTCATTACCTGTTTCCTGTTCCTCTTCGCAATCTCCATGACTTTCTTGCTCTGCTTCATCATAGCAGTTCCTCGTTTCTTCGTAAGAGCTCCATTTGCAGCTGAAAATAACAAAAGCAAAGTAAATTGAAATCAATTCGAGAAAAATCTCACCACTTTGAGATTAAGATGCCCAAGCGAATTGATAATAATAACGGAATTAATAAATGTTTGAGGTGAAGGACATGATACAAGATATGTTGAAATTGCAAATAAAATTGGAGATGAAAAAAACGTATAAACTAACCCGTTAGAACCGCATTGAATGGGTGTAAAGATACAATGCAATACTAAATGATCAAAACGACTACTGATAATAATATAAGTAGAGAAGAATTTATAGATTTACAAATGCTGTTATAGTCACCATCATCATCGACGATAACGGGAGATGACTTTGATTTCCTCTGCTTTACGAATTCTGCAGCATCCTCATTGGCCGCCTAAAGAAGAAAAGAGATAAATTAAATTAAAAAAGTCAGGTGATCTAAAATAAGTATTGATGTGGTGCCAAATTAGCAATCAATAAGCAATACCGCTTGTAAAACGCTACAATGATGTCTTACAAGTTTAGTTGGCTCATCTCATTTGATCAGACCATGTAAAGCAGTTAGTGCTCGGGAGACTAGCCAGCATCCCCAATCACATTGGAAAAATCTGCATGGTGAATAGTCCACGCTTCGAAACAATTAGGTGACATTTCCATTCCAAACAATGCCTAAAATTTTTTAATTAAAAGGAGCAGTGATTGGACTCCCCATCCTCGATCAATGCCTTTATCAGTCGTCCAACCTCCTCTTCCATTCTATATCCTCAGATCTATATGGGGCATTAAAACTATGATAGTCGTGAAGAGCACTCAAATTCCTTTCCCTCCTATTTATCAGGTAATTATTTATTGATCATTTAGTGGCGAATAAATAACGTAAAATCAGCCAACACCTTCACTGCACTTAAATTCGTTTTATTTATCACAATTCGAGTTCAACCAGCTAAGAAGTGGTGATTTTCCATCACTTTCCAATACCCGATTCCTTCTCTTAAGCTATTTTAGCTCCCAGTCTTCTTATATTTAGGGAGAGACTGAGATACTGTGTTAGAGAATCATTCGATTTGTACTTAAAGCAGCTTTGCTGTTAGAATCAATGCTACTTTTGAGTCACTGAGTATAATTATTAGTGTTCTTTCTTCATCCTTATCCCTCCAGTACGCGCTTGTCTCCTAGTAATGGTAATACCACGAAAAAAATAAGTTCGTACTTCGGCAGCTTCATTCTTTACAAATCGCCTTTCAGGAGACCGATCACCATTATCCTCATGATGTTGGACAGGCCAGTTAGACACCGATTTGCGTGCAACAGGGAGTACCAGAGCCTTGTGGTTCTGCTGAGGAGCAACAACCGGCCTAGCAGAAATTTTTGGCGAGGAACAGGAAGGAAAGACACGAATAGTACCCTTACGATTAATGCTGGACGTCCTGTTTGGTGAACGTGCATTCCCACCTCCATTCAATGTTGTAGAACATCGATGACCAGGAGCATTCATGAACCAAGACAGCCTCTGATCCATACATGGGGTACCTGAAAAAGGACAAGAGTAAAAGAAATTTCGACCACATATCTATACTTAGCTAGCAACTCAAGGAATCTATAATGGTGGTTATCGAATACAAATATTGAACTTCGTTATTCTAAAATCAAATGGGACTGTACTTCACCTGTTGAAAAATGAAACCTGCACTGATTGACAATTGATTAGGTTCTATAAACTGGTCCGAAAAATTTTTCCCCAAGCGTTTGCCGATAACTTACAGCTTAAAAGGATCTCTAGTGTAAGAGAACTAAACAGAGGTTTCTTAGAAGTCAATGCATGGCATTGGGATCTGATGATAGCTGTATTAAGCAAATCTCTAGACAGCCTAACTTTAAGATAGTTTTTTTTTACTAAATTAACTTTCCCTGGGCAGTCAAGAGAGCTTGTATTTCCAAAATAAGAAAACTTCGGATCCTGATCAGAAGGTGAGCAGGTGATCCACCATCGTAATCCCCACTCATTAATGAGCTTTGCAGTTCCTGCTTTATCTCCAACAAGCCAAAATCTCTCCATAACCAATAGCATTTGAGATAGTCCTGAAAATTCCATCGAACGTACAGTTGAGATTCACATGTCAGAGTGAAATTGTTAATAGATGATAATTTTTACTAGGTTATTTATCAGGCGCTAAATAGACCATTCTACTTATGTTCCCTTCTATCCTAATCCTCTTTCCACTCTCGGATGTGGCAAGTCTCATCATCTCCTCTTCTCATCCATAAATCCTCTTCTACTATTCCTCGTTCCCTTATGGTCATTTTGAAAAATGATATTGCGTCCTGTTGGCCGTAGGGAAACCAACTTAGTCCGGTGTTTGAAGTAGTTCTAATGACGGGACTTACTGCTACTTTTTATGTTCTTCGCAAGAATCCAACTTACCGTAGGAACAGAGAAAGTCAACAAAATCTTGTACATTGACAGGCTGGCCCTGACTATCCTGCCATTTTTCGGGAAAAGTGATTGTTGACAAAGCCTGCTGTCTGGATGACGAACGAGTTGGTCTACCTACTCCACTACGATGGGGGGAGGGAGAATTTTGTGGTTGGGATTTCACCGGCGTGGTTTTGCTGTTAGAAGTCCTCGGAACAACTAGAAGAGAAAATAGAATGACATATTTAGGGAAGACTTTATGTGGTACAGGTTCGAAACCCAATACCCAGCATGGGTAGATTAGAAGTAGATTTTGTAAGTTTCGGTGTCTGCTATTATAAAAGGCGTAATTCTACAAACTGCAGACTACTGTAAGTCAGAAGCAAGTTGGTAAGGAAGAACTGGAAGCAGATGTATCAATAAACATCAAGCTAGAAAAAGAGCATGAATATTAACTTGAGCAAATAGCTTGGACGAATATAAGAACAGTGGTCACTAACTAGAACATGTAATATATTCAGCTAAAACTTTACGCGGCCTTGATTATGTAGTGTCTCAAGAAGGGCAACTTGTACAATTAGTCTATAAATCGACCATCGTCCTTATCCACATACGGATACACGCAGCTCATGACAGCTTAATAGTTATTGGGACAAAAAAATTAGTTAGGTGATGCTTCAATCTCCAAACACACAAAAATATGAAGAAAACTTGTATTTGCTGAGCGTATTAAGCGCATTAGAGTAAATATCCCTCTGCCTAATCTCTCCTAGGCTCTAAGTCAACTGTAGCCTGGGAATACCTAGTGGCAGAACCTTGACTTTCTAGCAGTGCAACAGTGTAGAAGAGTCGCGCTTTACAAAAATTACTGTACAATGGAGTATTTTACTAAACAAATATGGATACAGTTATTTAGCCCTTAATCCGGTCAACATCGAAATTCAACACTAGTTATTCCGCTGGGGACAAGACGAAATTCAAAGGAAATATTCACCCAAACAAACAAGATATTTAACTTATTAAAAGTCTTCACAACAACAATATCGCATGAATAGAGTTGAACTCACTCTGAGGCACAATTTTGCCATCATCACCCTCAACTAAGACTTCCATGAAGTCTCCATTAACTTCCGCCTTTCTCCCTCGTCGTGGAGAAGAGCCCTTCCTATTTGCCACTGACTGCTTAGTGATCTTCGGTGATCGGCCCTTTTGGGATCTAAAAAATAAGCGAATATACAAAATTAAACGTTTGATGAGGCCTTTCTACAAATCTAGAATGCAACCGTGACGTGACCATTAAAAACCAATAGCTGCAGGTGACCCTGACCCGGAGAGAGAGAAAACTAAAATGCAGTTACTCCAAGACACTTTTAACTCATAGCCATCTTCGTATTGTTCATATTTGGAAACAAAAACATCGCCAAACAACCTTCTGTTCGGAAATTGATAGCGTTGATGAACGGCTTAGAGACAAATCGTGGAAATTGCTTACCCTGAGAAAACAATAACTTTGAGCCATTGAGATTTGTTTGCTGGTTGACCAGAAAAAAAATGAAGTCGTTCTTTTGAGTTGAGCGCTTCTTAGATCTTTACCTCCATTTTATATTTAAATATATTTGTTAGATTAGTCCGTGAAAAATCAACTAGGGAAACGAAACACTTCGAATTCCAACGGAGAAAAGTGCTTTATTTGAGTCTTTAGGATGAAAATTTGCACTTAAGTATCCATCGTCAATTTCTATGAACCAAATGGTGAAGTGACAGACGGACGCATACGATGACCACTGAGAAATAGAATAGTCGCTTTTGAATCTCATTATCTTCCTGGGATTGAAAGGTCAAGAACTTCCCCATACCGGTGATAACGGGAAAAAGCCTTACTTTTATCTGGAGAGGTAAGTGATAGATTTAATAATCCAGAAGCAACCACTCTCAACGAGTAAAGAAGCAAAGACAGGTGGCAGTAAAACCCACAAAATTCGTTATTTAACAATAAGAAACAGAAGATTGCCGAGAATGGACATGCATGTGCGACAAATGGATGATGAGAAGCAAGACAGATGCAGCAGATTACTGAAAATGAGGCAAAATTAAGACTTTGTAGAAAGGTCGTCAAAAGAGAATAAGGGAAGCAGGGAGGTGGACCATGAAGCGGAAATGAGAATTTATCTCACAAATGAAAGAAAAAAATATACAGATTTTAATTACGAAACTTCGCAATTGATAGCCCTATTTCAGGCGACCTGGGCGGAGATCACCGATAGGGAAGTAGGTCATTTAGTAAAAATTCGTCTAAGCTTACTGCTGAGAATGAAGTATAGTTACTGCTATATTTGTAACTAACCAGATAGCGAATCAATAAGATGTACCTGAATAATAAGTGTAACGCTCGCTTAACCCACAATTCTTCCTTCTTGGACTGAGCAACAAATTAGTATTACCTCCGCAGACTCTTAGCAATATTACAGTGACAAAGCCAACTACATTTTCGACCTACATACCTTTATGTCAAAAAAAAAACTATAATTTAATGCTTATAACTCGCCTGACGTTGGCATAAGTACAATTATAAACAAATTGCCCTAGACATGTAGAATATTTGACATACTTAGCGGGACTGCTGCTAGACGGTGGTCGGCCACGACGACGACGTGAAGGAATAGGAGTGGATTTCTCTGGAGTGACATCGATCTCCCTCTGCGTCTCATTTACAGTGCCGTTGGCTGCAGCGGCTCGAGCCAGGGTCCTTCGAGCCACTCGGGAGGCAGCACGAGAAGAGAGTAGAGCGAAGGAGCGGGAGTAGGAGGAAGCGAAAAGGAATTGATGCGACAAGTCACCAGGCAACGGGCGAGATTGACGCGGATGTGGACTCTTTGAAATGCCAGCATCTGCGTCTTCTTCGTCAGCAACGACCACTGATTTATTGCACTTTTCAGACGCCTTAACTGCTTTTGCCTTCTATCGAGAAAGAATGTGATGGAGAGAGCAAGAGTTTTGTATGACAAGCAACTAATTGCATAAAGTCCTTTACAATGTTTAACCATTCCGAAATTATTCTTGCTTGTGCTTATCGGTAACTTGGATTAAATCCAACTCAGTCATTGTCAACGTTTCTCTCATACTTGCTCAGTACACAACAGTAAGTCTGTAGGTCCTTGTTTTGAGAAAAATGGGAAAACAGTTTAAAACTCTGCATGAATGGCAATGAAGGCATATAAACCCATTTAAAGATTGCTCATTGACGAATTCGAGAGATAATTCATCTAGAACCTCAGTTATGCTCGAAGAAATCAGAAACTAAACATAGGAATCATGAAATGGAAAAAGGCTATAACAAAATTGGACTAATTCGGGTGAATGCTCTTTAAGAGAAAACTCGAGGAACAAGGACAATCAACAGTGCTACTCCTAGTTATGAGTATCAATACAACTCAACTATAAGAAAGCCAATAAATTCGATTTTGTGAATAGTAAAGCACTATATTGAGAACAAAAATGGAAAAATCAATGCTTCTAGAATTCAAATAAAGTAGGCTCTTTAATACCCTGATTGCGCTATCAAATTCTACTCCACGTCACCTCAATTGACACTACATTGCAATGCTCTTCCATCCTCTGTGTTCAAATGATTTCCCATGATTAAAAATATAAACAGACCAATAAACCATTTTCAGAACTCCCATTCTAATTGAAATTTCAAACGATCAACGACCAATACATGAAGTAAAAACGTACATTATTAGCTTTTGCCCTCTGAGCAACCGAAGTAGTAAGCTCCTTTCTAGAGGTTGCTTTAGGATTCCTCACCGGTTTGGCTGGAGAATTAACTTTAGATAGTCTAGAACGTCGATCATGAGTTTCATGATTTTGGTGTTCACGAAGTGAATGATAGATAGCTTTGCGAATATCTCTCTCTTCTTTCCAAGGAATGCCAACCAGATCGTTCTAGAAGAGAATAAATAAATGATTATTTATAATTCCATGATTATTAAATTCAAGAAAAGAAATACTCACGTCATTACTACGAACAGGAGTAATATGGCGTCTTCTTCTCCGATGAGCTATCGACAACTCTCGTTGACTTCGCGACATAAGTCGAACTAAAAAAAGCCATTAAAATCTCGGGCGATGTGTATGCCAAAGGCGAAGAATCTTCAAAACAACTGAAAATAATAGTTTTTTATTGATAATAGTAAAAAGTAAAAATGGCGAAGAATAAGCGTCTAACAGGAAAAAGAATCAAGCTAAGGTTTCAAATCAGGAAAAAGAAATTTAGATGCGTCAAAAAGTTCCATTAGCGAGTCCCGGTCGAGGTTGTCTATCCTATCATCAAATTCACTAAAATCAATCGCTCCAGTAGCCTCCGAGCCACGAGATTTGCTCTAAAAATGAAGCAAAAATAAATATTAAATCCATAAAAGAAACAAATCGCGCTAAAAATGTGGCGATATACAAAAAATGATTAAAATTTAGACGCAAAAAATAGGAAATGAAAAATTTTTCACAAATTTGCTCATTACCTTGAAGAACTTTCGTACTTCATCCAAATGCTCCGTCGGTTTGCTTTGCATAGTGCAACCGAACACCAGATCGAAGAGCGCGTTTACTTTTTAGCGCACAAAAGAAGCGCATATAAGAATTAAATATTTTATTGCTTAATCTTACCTTTATATAGCACAATTTTGAGAATCATATATAATTGTTGATAGATATGCTCTTGAGAAAGATGATTTTTTAGGCCTAGTCGCTGAATACTGAAGGCGTTAAATAAGAACAAAATACCTTGACTTTCGAATGCAATACTCTGTGACAATAAGGAACAAGATGATATAATTTTAGGAATATAATTTATTTATACGTTTAATTAAGTCTTAGGGATAATATTATATTCGATACGTGATTTAAAATAATAAAAATAAGTTCTTCCTGGTCTCAGAGGAAAATTTAACAATGACTTAATAGTGACTTATTGATATATTGTGTTCTAAATTTTGCAGGTATATCAAATTCAAATAACTGCAGTGCGATTCCAATTAAAATTTAATGAATTTTCAAAGCTGTGCTTACGATATCTATATCATGTCCTATAAATTAATTTATTTATATCAAATGGCAGGCTTTATGACAATTATCATTAGCCCTTTAGTTGACTTCGGGCTTCACAGAGAGGAGGAACATCAAAGTTACGAAAAGTCGAGATGGGGAACAGAAGAGTGATTAACAGATGTAAAAGAGAGAGACACAAAGGTGGAGAAATAGGCAAGGTGAGTACTGTGGAAATGGTCGAATATGACATACAATGAGGTCATAGTAGTTTGAAGTCAACTGCCGGTTTGTAGGCTTTTTGCCGTATGAGTATTCGTTGCCCAGGGTGCACCACGTGGAGGTAAGTCTATTGCACACCCCATGTCTTATAAATAAATTTGCAAAAATATTTGACGCCCAATATAAATTTATTAATCTGAACATTATTGAACCCATTGTGATATTGGGTAAACGTTACTTCTATACTATTTATACTTTCAAAAGCCCTTTATCCTGATATTTATAGTTATTACATTTTTCTTGAGTTCAGACGCTCTGTTCTATAATTGAGCCTCACCTACGAAAAACAAATTATAAAAAAATAAATGAATAAATAAATATTGAAACTATCGCACAAGATGTATCGCACATAAAGTACTTAAGATAATGTGATATTTTTTAGATCTTTTTGAAATAACCCAAAATGTCATAAACTCACCTAGCCCAGTTGAAAATAGCCTTTTAAATAATGGCTCGTCGAAGGGGAGTTGGGCGAAGTTCAGTTACGCCTAGAGGAGGGGCGAACATTTCTCAAGATCATGCTCTTGAACAGGATGAGCGCAGATTTGCTCGTCCGGATAAAATTAGTCCTCATCTCTTCTGTGTTATTTGCTCTGAAGTCTTTATAAATCCTTACCGTGCTCCATGTGGTCATAGCTACTGTTATACGGTAAATACGTCAATTTATTTGTTATATATTTTTAGTGCATCACAAAGTGGATGGAGACCGCAAAAATTTGTCCAGTTGATAGAAAGAGTATCTCATTAAAACAGCTGCATCATGATTTCATCCTTGAGAGCATAATTGGTGATTACACTGTCGCATGTCCTTGGCGATCATCAGGATGTAGTTATGTGGGTCCTCTGTGTCAGTTGGACAGCCACAAAAAAATTTGTGTCATGAATCCAGACCTTTTACCCGAAGTCTTACGCGCTCGTGAGAAAGAAAATCTCAAACGTAATTCTGGCGGTTCTATGCCCTCAACTTCCTCCACTCTTCCTCCTCCCGTTTCCACTAACAGTCACAATTTATCCGAGTCGGTTATACTTGACGACACCCTCAATGAAGACGAAGAAGGTCATTTACCTCCCGCTCCACCCCCCTCCCTCGTGATGCGCCTTTTCCAAAGTGCGAATGAGTCAAGTCGTGATCTCCTTTGCAACTTTCTAGGTGGTAATATCCTACAAGGAAAACGACCCGCTGCACCCACGAGAGGTCGGGGAAAGCGCGGAAGGAACGTTTGATTCCCATTGCATCTCATTATTTGGCTAAAATGTATGTCTTGTAAATGCTCTTTTACCCCACCATAATCTTACTGTCGCTACAAACATTAAAATATTTGATTTTAGAAAAAGGCAATCAATGCTTATTTTGTTATTAAAATATGAAGCAATAATTTCAGAACCGGGAAAATAGAATGGCAATTTTTGGTAATTAAAAGGAAGTTAGGGAGGAAAGGTAAGAAGTTCATCTAAGGATTTGTGGTTAGTTCCTAGAGGGTAGTCTGAAATCGCGAAAATTCCCTCCGAAAGATTGTAAGGAATGACTCTAAAATCACGAACGAGATTCTCATTAGTAAATAGGATAACATCGGGACTTAGCTTTACGGAAAAATGGGCTTACTGATTCATAAGGAAATCTTTAGCATTTGGGTTTCTTGCGAGGAAATCTCGATAGCGATCATTCGATATCACCACGCCGTCTAATCCCATTGCCATTTGAATGATAATGCTGCAAAAAAATTGATAAGCGAAGTGGTTAAATTTCTCGCCTGCGAAGTCAGATTAGGATTTCCATGCCCATCGGTGCATAACCAATGACCGCTGGCTAAGTTTGGCTGGTAGAATTCGAGTTTCCCACATGGGAGATTCAATCACGCCACTCCCAAGACCAAGATGAGTGTAGGAAAACGCTTTCCTCGATAGGCTAGAGTATTATTATCAAAGCATAAAGTAAGTCCTACTTAAGCTGGTAAGTAGGACTATGTTTTAATGCGTAGCAATTCGATTCGGTGGCATAAAGAACCCAGAATTGGAAGTTCCAATTTTGCAATGAGCCATTTAAAGTTTCTTCGACTCAAAATGTAGACCTTTTTGTACTATTAGCTATTTAAGTACCACTAAGCAACTTATTTAGGGGTGAAGCTACAGAACGGTTAATAAATTTGGATCATCATGCGTTTAAATTTTCCGCAACACAGCAGGGAAGGATCATTTAAGAAGTATATGACAATATCAACGAAATAAACATTGAGAACTCAGAGGCCCAGGACTTATAATACAACCCCAAATGTTTCAAGAACGTGAAGGTGAACTCTAAGTAAAACGTCATGATAAAGCTAGGACTCGCTCCTAATACTCGCTATCCTTTACTAAATCGATTTTTCTGTCATTTACATTTTAGAATTGCAATCTCTTGGCTGTGCCTTTTTTACTGAAATTTCTAGGCCAATAGATATGCTCACTAAGTGTGAAGTATCTCTAAATAGGACAGTAAAGCCACTTTAAACCAAGAAAGTCAGGCGTTAAGTGGGAACACATGCACATTGAACGACTGGGAGGGGGGGAGTGGATAGGCAATAGGAAGGCGTCAATACCGAGGAGGAACTGGAGCGTAATATACAGGCACTGATGTAGCCACAATGAGAGTTGTTAGACAGTGCATCAATATCTTGCGAAAAAGCATTACACATAAAGAGACAAGAGTCAGCGTACAAAGGTACTAAAAGTGAGTTTGGTGAGCCCCACTACGTTGCATTTATGTGAATACGTGCTAATTTGGCAATCAATTAGTGCTCCTTCCTCCGTAAAAGTTCCATTTAAACATATGCACACATATGCCTAATTTTTGATTAATATGACCTTTCAATTTAATTTAACAAAAAACGATTTCTATGTTTTTTTAATTTTAGCAAATGCATTTTTTCTTATGAGATTCCTCCTCGAATTTTCGGGTTTATCACGTGATGATGCGAAAAGACTATTCACCTGGTCCTAACGTTTATTTAGTTCGTAAAATTGAACAGATTTTAATCTCAAAACAGCAGCCTAAACTAAACTTCAAATTTAGTGACCTCCACCGTATTAAAATTATCCAGACTAGTACAAACATCCTTATATCCTGGATATTAGAGCGCAAAATATTGATGTGGCTTGACCAACCAAAATAAACAAGTAGTCGGCGAGTGAAACTAGAATGTTCAAGAACGTGCTCTATGAAGTGCGAAAAGCAGTAACGAATCATTATATAAGCTTAAGTTCAGGTCGATACAAGGGCTACCAAGAGCTGGCTTACAAAATTCATAAGCACAAGTTCAATGATAAAGTAGAGAGGGGTTTGAGAAACTACACACACGAATGCTCATTTGGATGTCAAATAAAGAGCGTGTTCCCACGTTGCTTTAAAAGCATGATCAATTAAAATATTTTATATTCAAAATAAGGAGTTACTTCTTAATCCACCTGTGGTTAAAAAGATATGGCCCAGATGCATATATCTCAAAAAGAGGAACTCTAACATTTGGTGAAACCCTACCTTCCAATAGGCATGGGATAAATGACAAAACCATTTCATAAAAACAATATATCGGATGTGGTGAGTTATACCAAATTTAAAATTAGGAAAATAAATGAATGATTCTGGGACTCCGTTGAAATAAGGTTCCCTTGATCTCCTGAACCTTACTTATTTGGCTCTTTTTCCCCCTTTTAAATAGAACTACCTTTCCTATTTCTGCCCCACTTATATGTTGTCAGTTCGCTTTAGATAATGGTAGAATTACTACAAAATAAGCGTTTTAAAAATGACATCACCTGTCATCATCAGCACGTTGGGGCTTCTCCCCAGGAATGAGACGTCGAATGGGTGTAAAGATGAAGTGTTTAGTGAGTTCTTCATCGGAAAAGTATTGGAGACACTCATTCGTGGCCTCTGGAAGCACGATCTTCACCTCCGTGAAGCCGCGCTTCACAAAGTAATTGTAGGCAATTCGCAGATTGCCCAGATTGTATCGGCGTCTGCAAATAATAAGCGTTTTTAGCCTTAGGGTACAAATTTATAATTTAGTAGTGAGGAGAGGCGTGAGAATATCACTTACGTTGTTGATTCGCTATGGGCTACGTTGGCACCATCAATGACAACAACGCGTCGACGCCTATCTTTAATATCTGAGAAGCATAAAATTAGAATCACTTTAGACGCATGCACGTATATAGTCAAAAAGGCAGTTAAAAATAAAATAGATGTGCGTATTTTGTCACTACTATTACAAGAAATTTTTCTAAGCTCATTAAGCAACACGCTACGAGCAACACTTCACCAGAGCAGAACTGTTTTTACGAGAATCCCACATTCAACCATCCCTCTAGTTGGCAAGGCATAACTAGTGCACTTGCCCACTTCACTTACTGAACATGCCTCAATGGTATCGAACAGATGGGTACGCCAATCGCTGTACCATCGACAAAGAGTAGATATAAATTTCAATACTCGTTTTCGACAAAGTAACAGTATACCGATGGCTCTATTATAAAAGCATCAAATCAACAACCCCTCTCCCTCCTCTTGGTCAGTATTTACCTGTCGATTATTTTGAATAATTGATATGATTTTAATGCAAATCGGAGCCATGGTACCTGACTGAAAGTGATCTCTGATCCACCGGCCCTACAGAGCGTGACACAAATGGAGTGAAGAATGAGTTAAGTTTATATATGAATTAACGTACCTGAAGGATGTGTAAATGATCGTAGTCTCAATCTGAAGAAAATCGATGAGATTGCCCTGCAAAACACTTTACCTTGAAGGTAATATTAACTTAAAGAGAGTGAAATCCCATAAAATTATGAACATCTTGAACAAATTTGTTGCAAGCGTAATGCTTCTATACGCGATTAGAAACTACCCAAAGTCGCTCCTTACTTTACTTATTGACATATGCTACAATCAAATGAGCATAAAAACTATTTTCTGATCATCATAGCAATCGCATATCTGGAACCAGTAGTAGCAAATGCAACAATTTCAATCCTAACCAAAGCGTGACCACTATGTCAATATTGAAATATCGGAGAAATATGAAACAAAAAGTACCTAAGATACCAAAGTGACCATCATCAACAGATGGAATGCATGCAAACTAACTACTTGATCCGGACCAATGTTACAATCTTGCAGATAAACACGGAGGTGATTGTTTCATCATCACCAGTCGTCTCCATTGCTAGAGTGAAGACAATAGTAGAGGTAGCCACTATTGGGACCTTACAATGCACATTCTATCCAATTAATTAGTGCGATCAAAAAATGACTCAATTAAGTAGCACAACCTCCAAAGTAACCGCTAATAGAATAAATTTAATTTAAACCAAATTTATATTCTGGGTCAGCTTATACCAATATAAAAACTGCAGCCCTGATAACACTTCAATAAAAAATTTATTAAATATGCGTTTGAGATAAATTTTGGATTTGGAGAAAGTTGAAGCATAACACAACGTAGGTGTCCAAGGAATCTTCATAATCAGCGAATCAACTTAAGTGAAGCACGAAGGAACCAAATCTCCTTTCCATCGACAAATTTTGATCAAGTATCGTCTAAATGGACGATTTAATCAATGCATAAAAAGCAGGAGAGTTGTTTCTCTCTCACTTCCTCCCTTTTTATAGAACTTTTACTCATCTGACTCCCTTCCGTTTTTATACCCCTTAAATCTCCTCTAAATTGTGCAAAATCACTCCCACCCGAGAAGCTCATAAAAGAAAAGTTTCGATGTAACTCTCAATCAGTTTAGCTCCATCCATTTTGAGGTGTAATTAAGATGCTAGTGTACTTAACTTGATATGACTCTTGTGTTTTGTTACAAGCATGACCTAGATAGCTTTATTCATCTATTCGGCTAAATCTACGACACCTAATTTGGCTTAAGTACATATATCTAATTAATTAAAGACTAGTAGGCGTTTCGAACAGTATGATGCACATCGGCACGCACTCAGTAAAAGGAATGATAAACCAGATTGGTTCGGTTTCATCAACTATCAGCATTGTCCTCTCAATTGTGGTTTTCAATTTAATAACTTCCATCTCTATCAAGGAAAAAATTTTCCAAAACTAATCCTAAATAGAATAATAGCAGAATGGAGACTCCGTAATGAGAAATGCCCATTATGCAGCTTGCTTATAAACTAAACTTACCTCAAAGGATATCTAACATCGCAAACAAATGTGCCAACCACCACATCACCTACGCACTCGCATTTCCACAACATCCAGCGTAGGTCTGAACATAATTTTCCCTGTTCAGTATTCAAAAGCACCTTCTACTACAGAAAAATATCCACTATTTCTATGAAATTTCACTCAAATATTTACTACACTTCACAATGCGATTAATGTCTGGTTTCGTGTGATAAGCTTAACCCAATGTAGGCGTTTAAAAAATCCCGCATAACGCAGGTAAAATTGAAAAAATGCTTTTTATTTTCACAAAAGTAATCAATCGAACCGTTTAAAAAAAAACCCTTCGATACAGTGATCAAACCTTGAGCAAGTCAAAACTTAATCCAAACGAGAATGAATTTAAACAGGGATCAACTTACTTCCATTCAACATCGGGGACCCGAAGCATTTTTTCCCTCGGTGCCTTCGACGTTTTGAAGAATTTCGCTTACCATGAGCTAAATGCATAATGTGTTAAACCCCCACCCCAAAACTATGTTAGTTGATTAATTAGGCTATGACGCATTGCTATTATTCCACCTACAGATGTTAACGCGAAGAGGGTTATAGTTAGTGAAATTAGGAATTAGAACTCACTCGAAATCGCAGAAACCTGTTGGTTAGGAGTACCTGTAATAACGTATAAAATGACACTTACAATCCCAGCATCAAATAGAAATAAATTTAAAAACAATAGAAATGATATACCATTTGAAACTGGCTTGGGTGCTTCGCAGTCTAAAAAGCATACTAATGTCCTATTAGGTTCAATACAAACGAATGGGTAATGTTAGAATATATTTGTACCGTTAAGTTTGCGATAAGCATCAAAAGACCCTTGAACCAGCAATGATTTTTTATCAAGACAATCCATTTTGGATTCAACCAAAGGAAGAAAGTAGAAGAGGAAATTAATTTCCTCTACCTTAGCTTTCTTTGCGATTATTTTAGACGAAATATCATAAGATAAACAAAGCTTCTTAAAATCGCCAGTTTCCACTGGAGAATCAAGAGAAATTGAATATAATCCAACGTCAGCCAGTACCTCAGAGGCAGCTTCTACGCGTGATGCAGGTCCACACATATACAAACTGCCATTGTTCTCTGCAATGACAATCATTCTATGTCTCCTAGCAAAGTACCTTTGAATCTCCACGATTTTAAAAGCGGTCAGAATAGCTGGCGATAAGCGAAGAACAGTTTCAAATTCGGGTCCCACGAACGAAAGGGCCAAATTTTGCGAAAAATGAAGACTCTCTTGATCATCGGCGAAAATCTCTAATTGTGGTCTTGAAGCGCTCAGAACACTGGCTTGAACGTGGCAAACTTGAGATATATATTGCACTAGTTCCTTGTCCCTCGAGAAATCAAGTGGAAGCAAGACCTTCGCTTTAAACATATTTAAATTACAGATAATTTATTGGAAATATAGGCGACCAGTAATATCCTAACGATAATTTAAAGGGAAATTTCCCATCGGTTGAAGACACTTCAAGAAGAAGATACGTACAAGAGTGCCCTTGAGCGCTTATTCGAATTTGCACCAGGAGAGTTTATATAGATTCAGTTCAACGCCAAATTATCCAATTAACCTAGATAATATTGGTTTATTTTTTGTAATCTATCAAAGAGCGTTTCATTTGCCCAAAGCAGGAAACTTACAATTTAATTAGTAATTTCTCCTTCTTTGTTAACTATGGTATGACCGAGGAAAGAATTTAGTTCCAAGAATCGAATGATATTTGTTCGATTATATGATAATAATAGAGATTGCAAACTAGAACTAAGTTAACATGAAAATTAATCAACATTTTGAATGTATTTGCACTATTTGAATAGAATAAACTGCCCTACAACGTACACTATTGCAAATGAGAAGGTTGTAATTATAATGACGTTATTTCAGAGTATATAATTTGAAATTATATCGCAAGTATTGGCCTATACGGACAACCGAAAAAGAATTCAAAAATTACCATTACAGCTGCAAAATAGGACACAACGCACTCTTGTGGCGAAATAAATTTCTAATTGTCTTATTTTAAATGAAACTAACAAACATATAGTGGGATTCCTGTTTTATACGTCTAGCGACGAAAGTAAACCGATAGTGGATTCTTTTATGAAGATAAATATACGTGATCCGAATACTGATAAAATGATTCAGTGATCCTATAAAAATTTGTCTAAAGCATCCATTAAAATGCTTCCAAATTGGATGAAAACGTCTTTAGCTAATTTTCATTAGTGGAATGAATGCAAAACTAAAATTAAAATCATTTAACAAAAGTGTTTTTTGGGATTTAAAACCTGTTTCCGATTAACTGATAAAAAATTGAATAGTTTTTCTATTTTTCAATAAATAATAAATATATTACGTTTACTTGGAAAATATTGTAACAGCCATTACTTATTCATTTAAAGTAACCTTGTTTTGTTCAACCCCCTTATTCAGATCGAAGTGAAGCGCAGTCATTGGTTATAGTTTCGTTTCTTTTCCACATGTGCGCTGGTATTTCTGAGAAGAAAGTTGCGAAAGCTGGGTACTGGTATTTCGGTGGTTTGGCTAGTGCCATGGCCGCCGCCGTTACCCATCCCCTAGACCTACTTAAGGTCCATCTCCAAACTCAACAAACCAAGGAGTTTGGTATGATCGGTATGGGAGTCCGAGTTTTCAAAAACGATGGTATTTTGGGTCTGTACAACGGTCTTAGTGCCTCCCTTCTCCGTCAATTCACCTATTCAATGACCCGATTTGGTGTCTACGAGTCCTACAAGAATTCCGTTGGTCGCAAAATGACTTTCGCGGAAAGTGGTGGCGTAGCTATGTTCGCTGGCTTCGTGGGCGGCGTTGTCGGTAATCCTGGTGATATGGTCAACGTTCGGTAAGTCCCATCCATGTTTGCCAGGCTTCCATTTTCATGCATATCTGGTTTCCTCTTCCCTTTTTTAGTATGCAAAATGACGTGAAAGTCCCAGCTGCCCAACGTAGGAAGTAAGCAGTCAACCTTCACAGTTCTGTTGTCGTTTCTACTTTCTAATTTTCTTATTTTAGCTATAAGCACGCAATCGATGGTCTTGTTCGTGTTGCCCGTGAGGAAGGAGTTGGTGCACTCTTTAACGGAGTTTCTATGACAGCTACCAGGGCCATGTTTATGACCTTCGGTCAGTTGGCTTTCTACGATACCTTTAAGACCATGCTCTTGTCAACCGGACTATTCCATGACAATCCAATCACCCACTTCTCTGCCTCTATTGGCGCTGCTGGTGTTGCCACTTGCATGACCCAACCTTTTGATGTTATGAAAACTCGTCTTATGAATGCACCACCTGGAAAATACTCAGTGAGCCTATTTCTCGGCCTTTTCTCCGTTTTCCACTTTATAGATAATATTGCCTTCTAAATGTTTAGGGTCTTGCTGCATGTGGTGTAGACGTCATGCGCACCGGCCCTCTTGGTTTCTTCAAGGGTCTCGTTCCTGCTTTCATTCGTTTGGGACCACAGACCGTGCTCACATTCATCTTTCTGGAGCAGCTAAAGCAGCACTTTGGCTACATTCCCAGCGAGGCTGCTAAGCCCAAGGCATAAATTCAAGTCAATCCGCCTCAACATATCCGGTTTAACTCTCCCCATTAGCTAATAGTCATATCTCTCTTTCTCATTATCAACCCCTTAGCATCTCATCCCTTTCCCTTCTCTGCGTTCGTATGAGTATATTTGTAGTCAAAATAATCCGCATTTGAGCTTGAAATTTTTTACTTTTGTAAAGTGGAAACTGTACATAGCGGACCCGAGGGTCTTATCGTTTAGAATATTGGTTTCAAGGGCATCTGGAACAAATGTAAATCAGCTCGTCAACCGTAGCCCGCTTGTCGACTTCTCTAACAAGACTTCGTTTTAGAGACTACAATAATAGACAGGTATGGGTAATCGCAGTCGGATAATTGGAAACTTACCGTATCTAGAATCGGGTTCTCAACCGGAGGAAAGTCGATGGGAGTTGGAGAAATGATGGCTGCTATTACTGCCGTTTGATTTATACGCCCGTAGAGGGATTTCCCATGTAGTATTTCAAAGAGGATTGCTCCCAGGGCCCAAACATCAGTTCTCAACCGCATCTATATCAAATAATAAGTGGGGACAAAATTAAGGGCTTGATGGAATCTAGCAACAACAAAGCCATTATAATTGCACAGAAGACTCCGCGCGACTAGTTCAGAGTATGCATACTTGACGATTACTAATGTTGGAGAATTGGAACGAGAGCATTTGCAATTTTCAGCCTCTCAACTTAAAAGTTGTACTACTGTATCACGTCCTTTAGACAAGTTATAGTTCGTTCCTAAGGCAACCTTGGAGGGCTAGAGGGGAATAAGCTAAATTATAGACTATCGGATGAAAAAGTGCGCCGCACGCAGTCTTCTTTTCAGGAATGATATTTTAGCTTTTATATAGCTATACAAGTTCCACCTTGAAAGCATGTATTGAATAGAGTGGTAGTGTCTTTTCTACCTCCATGGGGGTTGCTATAACCCCGAAGTCCACTTAGGGAAACGTTTATAATACTCGTTTTAGAGGGAAGGTGTCATGGAGCCACCCCTTTGAGAAAATCACACTCTACTCTTAACCAGTGTACTTGACCATTCCACTCACTCATCATCAACTCATACTCCAAGCCCTTTAGAAGAAGTGTTCACTTTAAGATCTACAAGTTCAATACCCCAGTTCTTGAGGAAAGACAAATCAACACCCGGCTTATGTAGAGGGAAAGGTATTCTTGAGTCGCTCTTAAGCGAAACTCCAATTCAACCTCCTCTTTGTTTACTAGAATTAACGGAACGGATGATCATCTGTAAAAATGGGTATTCATTAACTGCTAGCTTTGCAAACGCACACGCTGACCAATGTTATTCCTAACACCTGAGAGAGTCAAAAAATTAATAACGTAAAAAAACAATTATAAAAGAACACCTTTGATTCTTGTCCAGGAACTATTTCAGGAGCTTGTCCCTTGAGCACACTGATAAGTTGTTCAGGGCTCATATAAATAAGCGAGCCCATGGGTTTTTGCAGATCCATGTGGGTACAATCCATTGGGAGTCGTTGACTAATGCCCAAGTCAATCAACTTGAGCATTCCATTTACAATCACAAAGTTCTCCGGCTTCAAGTCGAGATGAATTATTCCTAAAAAGCAGCATTAAAAGGCTTACAAATTAGTATCCTATGCCCTATTATCTGGACTTTGAGAAAAGATAGTACAAAGGAACTAATATAAGTGCGAAATAAGAGTTCTTCGGCTCTGCTAAGTCAAAAAAAAACACCAAATTACCTGAGTTAAGTTGAAAGAAGAGATAAGTACGCCAACTTCACATACTCAGCAAGTCAATTTGATGAGCAGGCTAATAAGTTCAGAAAAAAACCGAGGACAAGAACGCTTTAAAATGGGAATGGAGGGGGAGGGTGGACTTAGGTTTTTAATCCTGAAAAGTGGGGATATGACGAATTGAACTATTTTCACTAACCGAAGGTGAACGCCTGATAAATGCGCAATACAGGGAAATGCAACTCTGCGAGCAGTAATAGCAATACTTTAGCTTTTAACATCATTGACTTCTCGTGTTTGCGTTTGCCTCCGCCATCAAGCGTACTGTTAGTAAGAAAATAACTTTGTCTTGGACAAATAAAAACAAAAAGTTTTGTGCAAATAAAAAAAAATCCAATCGAAGTACTTTGATAGTCTTACTCGCAATTGCAACTCTTTCTGTGTAATAAAAAAGTAGAGAAGTAGCATACCAAGGAACCAGTGCGCTTAGCCATTCCATCAATGAGTATCGCGAATTCGAAACCACCTGATACGCAGATATGCTCGTTAGCCACTTAGTCACGGGTATTATTACCTCATCAACGAACTTATGAGTCAATTATTATCCCATTTTGAAGGATTCACAGACAAAATATAAACTGAAAGCGGCTTAAATACCAGCGCCTGTTCTTCAAAATGGGCTGAATAGTAAAGTAATGCATGCGAACTTGTTAGAACAACATTTCCTTATCAACTACCCGAAATTGTGAAATTCAAAACATGAAACCACATGTCAGACTTGGTGTAAAAAAGGACAATTATTTATCCAATTGCTAGATGTGTTTAAAGAGTCAGAGGTCAGGAATTTCGGAACCTATAATGCTTTCTGTGTATTTTTCGATAAATAACATGCCGTAAGGACCAACTTGTAATGTCAAATCGATACAATCTCCAATCTTAGAAGGTCTCATAAAGAATGAATTGCCTAGACATAATGGTGACAACGAAACAAAGCAGTAGAATGTATATGAGAACAGAATAGTTGGCATTTCAAAACAAAGATATATGACTCAGGATTAGGTCGGAATGATACAATTGCAAAACATAACCGAGGTTTTAACTTCGAATAGGCTTATGCAACTCATCCATTAAATAAACGAGGCCCAATATCTCCGAATAGGCGAAAATTTCGTGGGTTTTATAGAAAAGACATAACACCATGACACTGCGAAACAGTGTAAACAATAAAAAAGATGAAACATAAACGAATTTAAGACAGCGAGTATTCAATGAAGATGGATTTTGTGCGCAAAGAAAATGAGTAGCTTCTATTGGTCACAAGCCAGACTTGAAGTATTTTTAAGGTTAAACTCCGAAATCTGAAGTGGAATATTCAATAAAAGAAACATTGCTTGCCTGTACCACACTTCACTTTAAATAAGCATTAAAAATGTTGAATTTGCACGAGACAAAATGAAAATTAGCTTACTACGCCCTGATAAATTGAAATGCCAAATACGCCAACAAAATTGTGCAAAATATATTAGAGATAATTCAAGCTACTGATTAATTAATAATGGCGTGAAATTTAAGCAATTAGAGCTTACGTCGATCATGAATAACTTTGACACAGGCGAGCATCTCAGACCAAATGAAAACCATAAATTGATTTGATAGAGCCCCGCTTTCTCGGCGCATTTTGAGATGTGCTTTCAAATCCTGTTCGGCATACTCCAGTACCATCACCAGTTCCGATCTCGTAATTTCACTGAAGGGATAAACGAATGAAATTAGAAAAGAAATATTAACATTTGGTCGAAATAAAAATAGACATATCAGTTTACGAATTCCAGTGACCTCAAATACCCAGTTTATGAGAATTTCAAATTAGGTAAAAGGAAAGCTTCCCATGGCACGCTTCCGAATTCCGTTGAGGAATAATTCAAAATATTATGAGGAACCTTATGGTAGGGCGGTCAGAGCCTAATAATACACAAAAATTAAACATTCAACTATTCAATACTTATCCTTAAAAAGAATGGAATACGGATTTCAACTCTAGCTTTGCATAATTGTTCTCAGGTAATTTGTAAAATGGCTCAAAAAACCATTATAGTGCCTTTGACCTTGAGTTTTGTTTTGCAGTATTCCGCCTTTTCATTGGTTTCCGCGACGAACCGTCACCCTTTCCGCATACAAAGGGAAGGCATCCGACCACCGTAGTGTGAAAACAGCCTTACACGTTCTTGAAGATCCTAACGCCCAGAGGAACTTATATCTATCAATATATGCATCTGACTGCTCGAGTAAAAGATAATCAAAGACAATTTCCAGTTTTAGAATAAGTATAAATGTTCATTTTAAGTTTTCTTTGACAATTTTGGGTAAACCAATGAAAAGATTGCATAGAAACACAGTGTGGCCAAAATTAAAGAGACCCCGCGTCCTCTATCATAATGAAAATGACATTGAGCGCTTATGTAGGATCATATGCTGCCCAGAGGCCATTTTTTGTGAACGGTGTATTGTTCACCACAAAATATCACAGTCACTCCTGTAAGATTGCTCAGAAAAAAATTGCTTAGACTTAGAGGATCAGACCTTATCGCCAAACGTAACCGTCTATATATGGTTTGTTCACCGAAAAATATTCAACATGCCCACGAGAATCCCCTAAGAAGTCCATAGAAATCAACAAGGCGTCCTTCCGCCCAACTAAACATAAAACTGACGCCATGCCAGAACACATTTCAGCACCTAAATATGTGAGCGCAAAAAGGAAGCGTGATGTCAACATTAGAACTTACAGACTCAAAACAACGATGAAAAGTTGAAAACACTAAATGAATTGCAAAAATTTCCCCAAAACATGTTGAGACTTGCTGAGTTGGGTATCGAAGTTCATGGTGAATACATTCAACACTTTCTATGAACTATTGGATGTTCAATTTGTTGTTACCCGTATTATTCTGTATTCAAAAATTTTAAATAAACATTATATTAATTTCTATTTCAAAATCCACACAGACCTCTTTTACTTTGGACTGCCGGTAATGATCAAAAACTTGCGACGACGTGCTCTATGATGGATGCTAAAGTTGTGCAAGCTCTGCATCACATACAACCCTCGTAAACCTGTGCAGTTATACCGTCTATGAAGCGAGTTATGATTGGTTCGTGAAAAATAAACCAGACAGTTGTAAATCGTCATTGAAGTGCTCATAGAATTTTCAAGGTTAAACTGGAGACAGATACACACCTAATACTACCGTAGGTCAAAATAAATTTTCAAATTTCTGATAAAAAAAATCGATATTTTGCTTTTCCTTCATCCTCTGATCGATGTCAATTTGGCGGCTTTATCTCTATTATATTTACATTTTTTTAATAGGCGTGCAGTGACCTAGTTATGACAAATCTCTCTATCTCTAACAGAAATTTTATTATCAAATTTCTTAAATTATCTCATTCTAATTCTTGCTTATATTTCTTACAAAGAGTCAGCTCCACCTTACGATTCTATTAGCCACCTAAGACTCCGTGTTACTCATGGCAAACGATTAAGAAACCTGACTGATCGAATGTTTGTAGTTTCTGGATCCAAATTTTTTAGCTTCAATACTCTGAGATTTCAATAGAACTCTTCAACCCGGGACCTACCCTACCTTCATATTGCTGTGTGGTACAAATAGAAGGAAGTTAGTTTGGAAGAAAACGCCAGGGCCATATGATAATTTGTTGTCAAAAATGTCCTCCTAAATAAACAAGCGTCAGCTGATAAATTTTGATCAAATTGACGTATCAAGAAAGTGCTTGCCTTTACAGTCTTGACGAGGCACAGGTAGGGCAAGCAATTGATAATGAGCAAATCTATTTCTATCTCTCAAACTATGAAACGCAACCTAAAAGGAAGTGTTTGCAAGAAAAAACGAAATGCAAGGTTGTCAATTCTGTGCGAATGGTAAAAGGAAAAAGTAATGCCCGTACAATATCAGAGACTATAATACTCATAACGAACTTCTAGTACCGAGCTTCTTGTGTTTAAGCCATCAGGTAACTAAATGTCATCCCCAATCTGGACCTTAAGCCCACCTACGATGGAGTTTCGATGTGACGCCAGTGGTTGAAAAATTAATGATTCTGACTTATACTATTGAAAATAGCTCTTTTTTCTTAAACTATTTATGTGTTTTCTTATGAATTATGTTAGTAGAATTGTAAGAATTTTACTATATAACAACGAGAACTTGTGCTTCTCATTTTCATAGAGGGATACTGGCTTTTAGATCGTAAAAGGAAAGCATTTCCCCACGCTCATCTTGGATAAAGAGTAATACCATGGAGAGACTTGAATTCCGCCACTATTCCGACCAATCATTGAGCGGGCGCCGATAGGAGTCGGACACGTGGCCTATGACGTGGCAGGCCAATGAGCTGCATATCAAATGTCCGAAAGCAGCGAAAAACAACAACCTGAGTTGGATAGCGAAAACTAAAAACCTCAATATCCAGGGGCCATGGCATGTCGGCTATCACAATGAAAATTCAAGAAATGTTTGCCTCGAGTCCCAAAATACATACTGTAGTCACGATTTTTCATAGAATACAACAGCCAATATTATAAAATTTATAAAATAACCAAAACAGGTAAGAAAGATTCCAACTTACTATTTGAATAAATTAATCACTCGGTTAGTATCACGAAGGGATGTAAGGAGATCAATTTCATTTTGGAACAGGGGCAGAACTTCTTTGGAGTCTTGGGAGAGTTCAATTCTCTTGATAGCTCTCATCTGTCGATCGTGGTTCATGACACAATAGACACTAGAAAAACCACCTCGACCTATTTTTCGTAAGAGAAGGAACTTTTCTCCACCCACAATAGCATTCGATTGTTCAATTAAAAGAGAAATGGGATCCTTGTTGTTTACATCCCCTTTGTTGCTATTGTTAATTGTAAGTGGTGGCAGTAAGGGTTGTGGAGATTTCTTGATGTTCACTGGAGGAGGTTGTTCAATTTTGACGTTTTCTTCTACTTTGCTTACTGCCGTTGATGGTAATAAGTTTGGCACGATCGTCTTTTGGGTTAGTGGAGCGCTTTTATCTTGTCCTGATGTTCGGTTTGGTTTCGGAAGGGTTACATATGTATTCTCTTTATCGATTTCATCGTCTCTAACACCTGGAAATCAGAAAAGAGAAAAAAGTGGCAACAAATTAATTGACTAGATTAAATCTAGTATCCATCTTAGGCATTTGGGTTGCTTCTTAGAGCCTTTTGAAGATAAAATCGTAATGATACTAATTCCCAAACTAGTTGGTACTTTGACTGTTGAGAATTTCACTAATCGAATATGCACTGATTTTGCAGATGGTCTAAATTTTAAGAGGAAGACCATCAACTATCAACTTGCAAACTAAATGGGCCCAAATGATCCCAAATATAAGATAAAAACCAATAGCATGTTCTCAAAATGAAAATCTAGACCCACATGAAGGAAAGATGATAACCGCAGTAGATAATCCCAAAAATTGCAAACTCCAAAAGATGAGTAATTTATATGATCCCAAGACGATTAATGAAACATCTGCTATCCAGACCAATATATTAGCACATCTGTTAAAATAAAACAAAATATACCTCGAAATAGAAGACCAGTTTCTTTAAGACCCCAGAAGGGCCATTTGCGAGTAACTCTGGGCCGCTCTATTTCCTTGATCCGTTCCGACTCCGCTTCCTTCACTTTTTCATCCCTTCCTTCAGGAACGACCATAATCTGCCGGGGTGACATGACAACGCATGAAGGCTCATTCTCTTCTATTGCCATGACGGACTCCATTTGTACGGTGGATTCTTCTATAGGCTGAAGACGATGAGTTATAACTTGAGGCGTTTTAATAGACAATGTTAAATTCTCTTCCTCAGTTTCACTTTCCGCAATTGCTTGTAGTGAAGGAGGTGTTAAGATATCTGCTTGTCTTTTAAACATCCTCATTGAGAAATCACCTATAGTTGCAAGTAGGTTCTCGTCTTCTCTCTAAATTTGTTTTAATTAGCCGAATAAAGCGTAACCCACTCTAAAAGTATCCAAATAGGGCTCCAGAGTTTTGATATAATCCCCTGAAATAGGCTTATGAGTCTCATCATATCTTCTTATTTTTTTAATCCATTCTCCTAACCGTTCAAAAACACCTCAATATTTATTTACCTGAACACTTTGGCAAGTAATAATACAACCCAAGGAATACACGCAACGAAAATCCGTTAGATAATAACTCTTCAACTTTCACAATTGCTGCCAGCCTGAATTCATTCGGTGAACATTCTTTCGCACGTTCTATGACGTTTTTACAATCAGTTAACCGATTCATGGCATCGAAATAAAACACTAGAGAAATCATGAGCCGCGTATTTTTTGGTGCATTATGCATAAGTATGAAAAGAAAGGGCGAAGACATATCAATATCTTTATTCCTAGCGTATAAATAGAGTAAGAATAAATTAAAGATTACCCTCTTAGTATACATAAGCGAAAGAATATAATTGTAAAGAAATCGTTCTCAAAATTGTCATTCAAAACCTAAAGGAATTAAAACTAAGCTAAAAACCTACATCCAGTGCGTACTCGTATAAAGTCATAAGACAATCATCCGGGTCGGAATAATTGCCAGATTTTACGATTTCTTCAACTTTATTAAAAGCTGAAAACCATTTTGCAGGATCGTGCGAAGATAAGGGAACTAATAAAATAAAAGTTAACTAATAAAGGAAAACATACACTCCTTCCAAAAAATTTTTGGAAGCCTAAGGACGTCACTTAGGGTCATAACCCATATGATTTAGAAGACGAACTAGAAGATTAAAATATTATTGTTGGAATATTAAAACAATCACATACCTTATAATGATAAAATCGCCCATTTGTCTATTAACCAAAATTTAATGAAATTAATAATTTTTGAAATTGATCGGCTTTATTTTTCTAATATTTGTCCAAAAAGCGTTTTTAGACTTCTTGTGTCTGTACAATTAAATATATATCATATGTTTTCTCCCTTACGATTAATTTAACCCCAAATTTAAAATAATCGTCGTGTGAAGCCCAATAATTCTCTTTGGTATTTGAAAGTTAATTTTAAATAATGAAGCAGCACTAGGATATATCTGATACAATAAACTACCTTTATCGGAATCATCACTTTGTCAATGCCATTCTGAATTTTCATAGCATGGATAAGAGTAATGGTTGATGTGGACATTTTAAAAAATGAACTCTTTTAAGATCAAGATCACAGTTTCCTGAATTTCATGTTATCAAGAAATATTTATGTTTGATTGTTAGGTCTACAACTTTGCTCCCGACGTTTTCCAAAAGATGAGGGTAGTAGTCGGTAGTAGTTGAAATATATTAATCACAGATGTCAAACAATTTGCTTTCACATTTGTAACTCTAACCCCACTTTGAGATAACATAACTTGTTTTTACACAATAATAACATTTTTAATTAAATATGTCCGAATTTAAACCGAATTCTCGTGATTTGCGGGAAGTATTGCATTTTATTTCAACATGAAAAAATCTGCGGAATGGCTGAGGCTCATCGGATTATCTCAGATACTTATGGTGAAACGGCTGGCTATTAGTGACAGAACGTGTCGGCGGTGAATGCTACCAGCCTTTTAAGAGTGGTGATTTTGCTGTCAAGGACTGGCATAATGGTGGAGGGGAAAAATTTGTTGAAGATGCCGAATTGGAGGCGAGTGATTCTTAGTGAAGACTCATGTCAAACTCATTAAGAAGAATTATCAGAATCATTGGGTGGGTATGAGTGAGCAAGCAATTTCAAAACGCATGAAAGAGTTGGCGATTCAGAATGATTGAGAAAGAAGGATATTGGGTACCCCACGAGTTGAAACCCAGAAGAGATGTGGAGTGACGTTTGTTTGCTTGTGAACAGCTGGTGGAAAGGCAAACGCGAAAAGGACTTCTCCATCCATCGTATTCCTACTGGGAGTGAAAAATTGGTACATTAACTCATAATAACCCCAAGCACGAGCAGAAAATCATGGGATTGTCCGGTGGTCATACTGCTACGCCAACACCTCAGCCGAATATCCGTTACTTGGCTCAAACGTCATGCTTTGCGTTTGGTGGGGGGACCAGCTTGGCATAATTTATTATGAGCTTCTGAAACCGTCTGAAACCATCACGGGTGTGCGCTATAGAACGCAATTGATGCGCCTGAACTGTGCTCAAGAAAAAAGAAAAACGGCCACAGTACAACGAGAGACACGATAAGGTTATTTTACATCATGGTAATGTCTGACCTCGGTCCCAAGTTGGTGGTGAAAAATATCTCAAAACGTTGAAATGGGAAATTTTACTTCATCCGCCGTGCTCTCCAAATGTTGCTCCGTCTCATTTTCACTTCGCTCAATGGCACACGGCCTGGCTGACCAGCACTTCAGCTCGTATGAAGAAGCGAAAAATTGGATCGACTCATGGATCTTATCGAAAGATGAAAAACTTTTAAGCCGCGGGATTCGCGTTCTGCCCGAGAGATGAGCCAAAGTGGTAGCTAACGATACCTTAAATCTTAATGTATGTAATGGTTTTGTAGTAGTAAAACCTCAAATTAATTAAAAAACGGCAGAAGAAATGTTACTGACCTAATATAACAACAGACTTTCAGAGATGATGTAAACAGTCATATAGCTTTTTTTCTGCTACACTGCTTTTAACGCGTCTAATCTTGATTCAATCATGGGAAAAATTATTAAACATTTTAAACCCTATTATCTAATTCTCAAAAACAAAATTTCGCTCTTTAAATATCACACAATAATAAAAAATAATTATATTATTTTTAGTCTCGTAAATTATGAGCACATTTATTGCAAAGCATTTTTAAATTTCGATGCGTGTTCTGAGGAAATAAGCTAGAATTTAATATAATGAATAATTGCTACTTTTAATTGTGATCCTCGGAATGCTATAATTTTGCAATCGTCCCAGTGCAACTTCTGACAAAATTGAAGTCAACTATTTATCACCCCTCTTTTCCGTTGATCATTCTAATCTTATTAAGTGGCTTCAGACGATCCAAACATTTTTTTTTGTAAATGGTTCGTATGCTTAGGCAAAATTTCTCAATCGTCGTTTGAATAATTCCGAACTCTAAATAATAGTGTAGAGTGATTGGGCCTTTAAATCAGCGTTCGAAGTTACTTAATGGTCGATATATTTGTTTGTGAGATCTGAGAATTAAGTCTTGCAGTAAAAATTTTGAATGCACTATAAAATTATGAAAACTGCCTGATGCTTGAAACAGATAATAATCGGAAGATATAAAAATAAGGGTTAGTTAAACTGTGTAGAATATTTGTTGAAAGAAGGGTTTTTAAAATATCAACACAAGTATCTTTTCTCAATTTTTTTTAACTGAAAAGCCTAGAGTAATTGAGTCGCCATAGTCATTGGCCCTGATATCAAAATTTTAGAATTATTGATAGTTCAATTTATGAGTTTTAAATTCGACCACACATCCATATGAAAGTGAAAACTAAACTATAATCAATATTCGCGTGTTTGATCTATTTGTTAAACTTACTTAGTTTTAATCAAAGCTTAAATTAAATAATGCTTTGGAATACCCTCTTAAGTAACAATACATAGTTTGTTTAGTTGGTCTACAATCCGCATTGTAGATACCGCTTCAACAATTTCGAAAAGGGCTTCTGTCCTTTTTTTAGTACTTTGGAAATGGCTCTGCCACAAGATGTTGGTAAACCTTGTCTTGATTGTGGATCGGAGTGCCCTGGGTTTAAGTTACATCCATGGAGGTACAGATAACTTATTATTTAATTCTATGTTTCAGAGCATCGTGCAATAATTGTCTTTGCTCTTTTAACAAACATGCGATCACTGAATCGTCGGGATCTACATACTTGCACGAGCTGGAACTGCCAGATACTGCATTAATTAAGGCGTTTGACGCTGCGCAGGCCATTGCTAAAGAACACGAATTGAACTGGCTCCCAATAGGAATTCAGGCTTCCGAGGTACCCTAATTTGTAGCTTTGTGTGTATAAATATGATTCTGATTATTGATAATTGTTTACCTACAAATGAACAAGTATTCTTCATAAGTTACGTTGTATTAATTTGACATCTTTATACTTAACTAAATATGCGCCGTAGATCGAAGCATTCCTTACTTCCCTTCCTGCTAATGAAGTTCCAAGGGGAGATACTTATGCCCAAATGCGATTGAAACGCATCCGCAGCCAAATCCCTCCACAAGATCGTAAGCCGTCAGCATCACTAAGCACTGCAAAGCTCAATCTTCTGTCGTCCGATGCACCCGTTAATTTAGATGGCGAAATTCGTGAAGCAACTCGTTTCCAATTTAACCGAAATAAACGCGATTTTGGTATTGGAAGGATTGATCGTTCATCTACAAATCCTAATATCGTAAGAGACTTCTTCAAGCATTATTCCACTCCTGATCTACCCTTTGAAAATTAAAGTGTTATGCTTTATAGGCTTGTTTCGAGTGCTCAGAGCCAATTGGATTCCACGAACTTCGCGTCCACGTTCGTCAAGAACATCGATTGGCCAACTCAGCTGATGATGTCCCTTCATGGCATCCAGGATGTTTTCGCTGTGCGAATTGTTGCGAACATCTTGTTGATTTCGTATATTGTTGGCTAAATGGAAAACCCTATTGTCTTCGACACTATGGCCAATTAGTTCGTCCGCGTTGTTCTACTTGTGACCACGTAAGTAGTAATTTTATTTCATTTTATGTTTTTTTCGCTATCATCATGACTAACTGCACTCCAATTGACATGCGCGCTTTTTCAAGGCGTTGTCACTTCTGTATTATTATTGGTTGTTGTCGTTCAACGCCTCTATTGGTTTCACAATTTGTGACCAATCAGGTAAATGTCTTCATGCATACGTGTATTAAGTGCGTGCGTGTCGCATCAGGAACACAGGACGGCTACGTGTCTGTCTCTCCGTTAGTCCATTTTAACGCTGCCATTGATTTCTGCCTTGCCCACCTGGCTTTCTTAATCTCTTCGCCCATTGGTTGTAATGATTTGCCCACTAAGAAGCCGCTTCGTTCATGTCTTTGTGCGTCCGTGCCTAATCTTAGGTCCAAGGTAGTTGCTAACTCTTATTGTACTTGAACGTGTGTTGGTCTCTTATTTCTTGGATTTATTCTCTTTTTGAACTTGGATTTTATTTCTCTTCTTACCAATACTAGTCCTAGTCGTTGGATTCTCATGTAAGTTAACTACGCATGCGTGAGAGAGCATAAAATGTCTCCTAATTCATGCTCTATGGTTTACGTATCTGCACACGTATTATTTTATGCACGTATCTGATTTGCCTTTTATTCTTTGAACAAGCGAGATAGATAAATAATCTCTTGTCTTGTGATAAGTAATATTTACACACACGCATGCATTCAAGTCTGTTCCCACCACCATTTGAAAATCAGAATAATTTAACCAGCCAGGTTATTACCGTAAGAATGCTTAGTTAGTTCCGTAGTTAGGTGTCATCATCTTGATTTATATCGATTTGCTCTCGTTGTAGTTAATCTTCTCGGAGGAATATATACGTGCAATGGATCAGGAACACCACACAGGTCATTTTGCTTGCCGTAGCTGCGACGTCTCTCTAACCGGTCAACGCTACATTCTTCGTGATGAAGAGCCCCATTGTCTGGCCTGTTATGAGGCTAAATTCGCCAACACATGCGAACAGTGCAAAGAGAAAATTGGCTGCGATTCCAAGGTAAGCATAAATTTTCACTTCCTGAAGCGTCTTTTGAGGTCGTTGTATTAGCTGTTAGCATTTCATTAAGTAGGCTAATGCTTTTTCCTCTCTCTTTCTTGGTTTACATGCTCTTAATCGAAGGAGTTCCTTAATTTATATCGATGTCGCGCTGTTTGTAGCAAACATATCACTTGTATTATGAGCTCTGACGGTTTCTTGTCATGATGGGAAAAATGAGTTGCGAATAAGGGAGGTTATGTTAGAAAGTCACATCTTCATTCGTCCACCATTTTCTGCGTTTTGGCTTCCTCTCTCTTCCCCACTCTAGAATTGCCTAGCGCTGGTTCCATCCAAGCCCTGCTGTGTGAGTCAATTTCATCTGTAATCTATCTCTTCAAAAATTACGCTCATTTCTGCTCATTGTCGTCTATCTGTATGTGTGTCGTTCCCCTAGAATGTTTGCACGGATTTGAGTTGAATCTAGCTTGATTTTCTACCTATCTCACTCTTCTAACGCAAGTAATGCTTCTCTTCGAAAGCCTCATTCACATATTTTCATTCTTTTCTATCTTCTCAGGATTTATCGTTCAAAGAACGCCACTGGCACGAGAAATGCTTTAAGTGCTCAGCTTGCAATACTTCGTTGGCAGATCGTCCATTTGCAACCAAGGATGATCAACTTTTTTGCTCAGACTGTTATGATGAACGCTTCGCGGCACGTTGTGACGGTTGTCAGGGTGTCTTCAAGGCTGGGATGCGCAAATACGAGTACCGAGGTCAACAATGGCATGAGGAGTGCTTTGTCTGTGTCGAGTGCAAGCAGCCAATTGGTGCCAAGAGCTTTATTCCTCGCGAAAATCAGGTCGTTTGTGTGCCCTGTTATGAACAAAAGTATGCTCAAAGATGCAGCAAGTGCTCTGAGGTTATCAGACGCGGTGGTGTCACTTATAAGGGCAATCCTTGGCATAAAGAGTGCTTTACTTGCACTAGCTGTGGTAAACAACTAGCTGGACTTAAATTTACCTCAAAGGATGAACAGCCCTATTGTGCAGATTGTTTTGGCGACCTCTTTGCTAAGAAGTGCACCAAATGCGGAAAACCCATTACTGGTAAGTCTTAGCCCTTCTATATGTTTCTTATTTAACATTTAAAATGGTGTAAATTTTACATTTTATTTAGGTTTTGGAGGCTGCAAATTCATTTCATTTGAAGACCGTCATTGGCATTCGGAATGTTTCGCCTGCAGCAAGTGTAATGCCAATCTCGTTGGACGCGGTTTCCTGACAAATGAGGATCAAATTATGTGCTCGGATTGTGGTCGTTAAGAGTGGGGGCGTTGTTGTTTTATTCTGTTGTATCTCCGGCTGCTCTCTCCCCATTCGCTTGTGTACTGTTTTCATTTGTTTCCTTTTTCTTCGCCACTGCTTTTGTTGCAAAGTTACAGAAAAAAAAACAACAAGCAAGAGAGATTGATCTTATTGAACGCTTAACTCTTCCCCCATCCTGTAGCTGCTATGAAATTGAGTCAATAGTAACTGCTCTCTCAAGTATGAATCTACTTTCTTCATTTTACCGGCACCGTTCGGTATATATGTAAGGATGTGCTCTTTTCTCCAACAAGGCGGTTGTATTTCAGTGCATTTTTTTCGCTAACGCGTCTTTCTCCCTGGTTTTGCTTCAGGGCACTTATCCCTCCACAACACCTCGTCAACCATTCGCATCTGACATTAAATCCTCCCTCTTGCGAGCCTTTTATTTCGTGCCTAAATTTCTGCGCCTCTCCATTTTCCTTCTTAAGGTTCTCTTTCTGAAATAAATCTAACAGAACTGTGTAATCTGTCTTACATCGTATTTAATCTCGATTGTTTAGAGAAATCGAACTTGTAACCGAGTTCATGCAAGCTTTATTTGCATGTGGAAAAATGAGTTAGCAATCCATGGGAGAATCGTGCTTAATTTTAATATTATCTTAGTGGCGTGGGAGCGGGTTAGGCTATTTGTCAGTGGATTAATCGATAATCAGGTGCAGCGGCTGCAGGTTTTCGTGCGTGTCTGGGATGCTACATCCCCTACATGCGTGTTTGCCCAGAACCATCGTAAATGGTGACTCAGCTCTTGTGAAAAATGATGACATGGTCGAAACGTCTGTGATTTTTCACTAATACATCGATGAATAATTCAAAGTTCTGCAATAATAATTGATTGCTAGAAGTTTAGCTTAAGCGTGCAAAGGGATCTTTACACACATGTTAGGCAGGTAGGAAAAAATAGTCCAACTTTTCTGACATGTACCGATTAAATACGCCAGTATCTAACGGAGTTTGTGGAATAGATGCATATTCGCTTTTAATACTTCCAGTTTCCCACAAAATTTTATAGCAACCGAGGCTTAATTAGGTTTTAAGATTAGAGAAATGTCATAAAAGTGAGGGTGCTTGAGAGAAGTAACCATCTTTGGTTTTATATTAGCACGCTCTTTTACTTAAAGGCTAAATTGTTAGCTTAAAATATTTTTTGAATTCGAAGACAGTGAAAAGGATAGCTTAGCTGTCAGGGTACCAGGTTGTGATTTTCAACTTCCAGCAGACTGTAGAAATAGTTGCGTAGGTTAATACCAGTTATGTGAGGGGTAAGCGTAATGTTAATTTCGCACCATAGGCTCAAGATACTACTCCGCTAATGATTAATATTTGTAAACTGTTCCTCTAAACAGGTTCCATGAAGGATTAACTTCGGTTACTGAATAATTTGAAACAATTCCATCTTTGAATTAACCCTTGTCCATAATAATGACTGATAGAAAATGAAATAATGAAAGGACAATTGAACCTTCATTAACTTTTTCATGCTAAGGTCATATAAGCTCTTTAAATTTACTAACTAGTCAATAGGCTCAACATTACCACATAGATGACAAAGGGAGAAATTTCACTTTCCTTAAATGAATTCCGTTGAAGTGGATTGTACTATTTAAAGTGGGTAATTGACTTGTCGGAGATTTCAGACTAAGATTTCCTTCCATGATGGTTAATCTGTCTTCATAGTGCACCTCTAACTGCCAATTTCACTAATGATATTACCGCTATCTTCTCCCTGTTAATCGAAACAATGGGAGATAATGAAATAGAAAAAATGAAAGATGCTTAGAGGTCACAACGCAGATAGGAATTAATGTTTGGACGCTTTTGGAATTCTATGATTTTCCACTGGTTGTGTCGCCGCTGTCAGCGTCTGTCTCAGTCTTGCTAATAACTGAAGTTCTAAGCCTTGATCGTAAAAATCCCTTATATCAATACAACATTGTTTTATATTTCGGAATTTATGTCAATGGGCATAATTCGGTAGTTTCTTGCACGGTCTGGATATCTCGAAAGCTGCACTCATTCCGATTACGGTGGCTATAGCTGGTGCTGTCTCCACTCTACTCTTACTACGTTGAACATGGTCATTTCAAATGTCTAAGCTACCATTTCAGTCACACTGATATGAATTGGCTACTCAATTGTTGTGAAAGTGAAGAGAATTTGCACGCTATGGTGATTTGATCTACTGTGGTCTCCTGGGCATTGTCACGGTTTTGCTGCGTATTGCATAGTTCAGTGAATGTGACATCCAGAGTGTGAACAGTCGTTGGAGGGTCTATGGCTTCTGAATTATTTGTGTCAGAGAACCAGCGCGAACGTTGCACTTAAACACTATAATTCTGGCTCTTTTAAAGGGTCAAACGTAATGATTGATTGATTCTATTGATTTAGACAAAGATTTATTCACGTAGACATTAAATAATGAATTTATTTGAAAATTTTAAACTTCAGCGAGAAATCTGTTTTTCTTGACATTTAAATTAAGTGTCAGAATAAAATTCAATGGTTTAAACAAGGGCTTATAACCTTTATCGAAGGAGATGCAATTTACTGGATATCGAACTTTAAACTTCGGTCTATTTTCGTCTCATAATAAGATGGAGGAACACTTCATTTAAGTATTAATATATTCCTTATATGCCGCAATGACAAATCTTAGAAGTAATAATAGCAGAAGGAAATCAGTGAGAAGGCGTCTACCCAACTGGAAACCAATTTTAGTTATGAAAGCATAAAACCTCTCAGTGGTCTCTGGGGGTAACAGAAAGTGCAGAGAAATTGGCTGGCTGTAAAGCTAAAAACGGGCAGAGAGCATGCATGGGAGAAAACATTGATATTTTGAGATATCACAGGTACCATATGAATCCAATATTTCTCCAATACCCTCATAACATTCAGAATTTGTGTGAGATACAGAACTTCGATTTAGGTAGTTAACGAATTTCAATTATTTATAGGTATGAAACACATAACAGGCGTCTAAACAAAGCTGTTTACAATTTATATCTCTCAATGCATATTCACGAAAGGTCACAATCTTTAAACATTAACTTTAAAGTTCTATGGACTTCGATGTCAGCATATATTAGAAACATGTTAAAATATATTTATTAGGAGTATTAGATATCCCGGATCAAATTTGCACTTGAATCGCGCAAGTGTCTACCTTATGGGGTTGCCGATATTTAATTCTTTTAGTAATCCAATGAATGAACAACACACTTTTAAGAGTGTAACTCTTCTAATAGCTAGTTGCAAATGGTTTACAAAAGGCTACGTTTGTTCACATTAGGACGTAGCGAGTGATTGTGAATCTTAGAAAGAATGCTCTTGGGTGAAATTTCACAAAAAAATTAATTTAAACATAGGAAAATTAACGATAAAAATGTGTGCGGACTATAGAGATCAGCTTCTTCCTAGACTCACTGAAAAGGAAGGTTGGAGGGGTTAATAAATCCTGTACACTTGACGAACCACATAGTACAGTAGAAATGTGTGGACGAATTTCGACGGTGGTCCAATAAAACTCTTTGAGAAGCTTTTAGATATTATAAAAATTAGTTAATATGATCAAAATTTCAATTTTGGGAACAGTTCTTATTTTGCTACAGTGGTGTGGTCTTCTTCGAAATGCCTAATTTATGCCGAGGAATACTTTCATGCCTTTTCCCATCAAAAATGAGTTTTGGAAAGAATTTTAGTTACACTTGTCATAATCCCAAGAGTGTAAGAAAGTGTAAAATTTGTATTCAGTTTGTTAAAACGAACGCCCATTACTAAGAGACGACTTGAACATGGGAAATATGGCTGACAGTGCAGTATTTGTATCAAGATTTCTACGTAGCTCCAGTTGGTATTAGCGGCCATAGTTCTTAAAATTCGTTTATTGAGACATTTGAGAGTGCTCGCTTTGAGGTTGGCTTTCAAAGTGTGCGAATGAATGTTCAAGTAGCTTGTGGTTTCCAAACGCGAAAATTTGTACTTTTTGGCGTTATATTAATGCCATCCTATTTAGATTCGCCTGGCACTAGAACAAAGCTCACACCCGAATTGGTATAGTTCAAAGGATTGGGTGGTGATAGCACTCCCATGCTTGGTGTTTCGGAGCCGTTTTTTAGTGCATGTTTGTTTTTCATAGGTTGTTTTTAATTGCATCCATTTTATTTCATTTTTAACTGAGAATATCTGTTTTTTCCCATGCATTTTAACTTAATCCTTCTGGTAAGGATGATAGCCACTACAGATGAATACTTAAGCCCACCACGGGCTTAGTCATCGTAAACAATTATGATTGATGCATAAACGTAATTTTTGGCATATAAATCAGTTTGCTCCAGTTAATTAAAGCAACTATGGCATATCGTGGTATCATAACGAATGAGGAGCTTGCTCAGTGGAATTTTACGAACTGACTTATACAAAACCACCTACACCCTTGGACTTGGATAAAAAATTGCTCGATTTTATTCTTATTCCTTTAAACACCAAGAAAGTAATAAGGAGGAAAAGGCCAATCCCTCCTAACTTAAATATTCTTTTCATGAGGAGAAAAAACTACCTTCATGAGAATTCGCATAACGTGATATCACCGAAAGTAGAATATGATTCTGGCATTGTTAAGAAGATTAATGTTCCATAAATTAGATTTCAAGGAACTCAAATGTCAATTTTATTAGTTATTAAAAATAAATCTGCTGGAATGTCATTTCCGGTATTAAAGTTAAAAAAATCGGCATTACTCCATTCCTGATGGGACTTTTGAAGACAAATATTCACCTCCATAACAAGTCCTCCAATAAGGACATAGTAATGTCCTGAAGGTAATATCAAATTATATACACGACTTTAAGGGCCTGAGAGTGTTCGATTGCTGTAAAAAACCCCTAGTATTATTAAGTCTACAATTTCGCTCCAGCCGTTTTTTTAATTAATTTGAGGCTTTACTGCAACAAAACGATTGCAAACATGAAGTTTCAAAGTATTGTCCATCATTAGCTACCACCTTGGCTCATCTCTCGGGCAGAAGGCGAATCCCGCGGCTTAAAAGTTTTTCATCTTTCGATAAGATCCATGAGTCGATCCAATTTTTCGCTTCTTCATACGAGCTGAAGTGCTGGTCAGCCAGGCCGTGTGCCATTGAGCGAAGTGAAAATGAGACGGAGCAACATTTGGAGAGCACGGCGGATGAAGTAAAATTTCCCATTTCAACGTTTTGAGATATTTTTCACCACCAACTTGGGACCGAGGTCAGACATTACCATGATGTAAAATAACCTTATCGTGTCTCTCGTTGTACTGTGGCCGTTTTTCTTTTTTCTTGAGCACAGTTCAGGCGCATCAATTGCGTTCTATAGCGCACACCCGTGATGGTTTCAGACGGTTTCAGAAGCTCATAATAAATTATGCCAAGCTGGTCCCCCCACCAAACGCAAAGCATGACGTTTGAGCCAAGTAACGGATATTCGGCTGAGGTGTTGGCGTAGCAGTATGACCACCGGACAATCCCATGATTTTCTGCTCGTGCTTGGGGTTATTATGAGTTAATGTACCAATTTTTCACTCCCAGTAGGAATACGATGGATGGAGAAGTCCTTTTCGCGTTTGCCTTTCCACCAGCTGTTCACAAGCAAACAAACGTCACTCCACATCTCTTCTGGGTTTCAACTCGTGGGGTACCCAATATCCTTCTTTCTCAATCATTCTGAATCGCCAACTCTTTCATGCGTTTTGAAATTGCTTGCTCACTCATACCCACCCAATGATTCTGATAATTCTTCTTAATGAGTTTGACATGAGTCTTCACTAAGAATCACTCGCCTCCAATTCGGCATCTTCAACAAATTTTTCCCCTCCACCATTATGCCAGTCCTTGACAGCAAAATCACCACTCTTAAAAGGCTGGTAGCATTCACCGCCGACACGTTCTGTCACTAATAGCCAGCCGTTTTATCATTGGCATCTGAGATAATCCGGTGAGCCTCAGCCATTCCGCAGATTTTTTCGTATTGAAATAAAATGCAATACTTCCCGCAAATCACGAGAATTCGGTTTAAATTCGGACATATTTAATTAAAAATGTTATTATTATGTAGAAACAAGTTATGTTATCTCAAAGTGGGGTTAGAGTTACAAATGTGAAAGCAAATTGTTTGACATCTGTGATTAATATATTTCAACTACTGCAGACTACTATCGCCATCTTTTGGAAAACTGCGGAAGCAAAGTTGTAGACCTAATAAAAAAAATAATTCTCAAACATGGGAGGGACAGGACGTGGGGGTGGGGATGGGGGAGGGGGAGGGGGAGGAGGAGGGAGGTAAGCACTGTTTGTTGAGCAAGACTCGATTAACGAAGAATGAGAGTGACAAATCCTTTAGCCAAACTCCGTTTAATCAACATTTAATGAAATCAAAGATGAATTATTCTGTTAGCCTTAAAGCTTCCAGATAATTCCTTGTTTCCCAGCACAAAAAATAACGGTATGTTCTTTAGCTTGAACAATTTTTAACGAAGAATTTTAATTAACATAGGGAGAGTAAGAATATTGAACGTTCTAAATAAAAGTGTAGCCTTAGGTCATAAGTTTAAGCATTAATAGGTGATAAATTTTTCCCAAGAGGAAAATTATCCCTCTACATGTCTTGTAGCTCAAAACCAACAAACAATGATGGTAAAGTATCCCAATTCTAACATAGTGCATTACTTTTTCTTTGTTCAGTGGGGTGTGGGGATGAGAGTTGGGGTGGGGGTGAGGAGGGGGGGGGGGATGTAACATTTAATCTTTTGTACAATGCTATTGATAAATTTAGACCATTTTGCCAATAAGTGAAAGAAAGCGATATGAAGCACAAATGTGCTATCTTTTCATTAAGAGAAATATTCGAGCAATTGGTGTTTTAATATGAATATAGTTTTTTTTTTAGATTTTAACTTAGGTACTATTACCAACTGGTAGATTTTCTAGCGACTAGAAACCGGATGTAAATCACGGGCAATTTTTTGGCAGGAAAATTACTCGCTTGATTTTAAACATGCTTTTTGCATAAAAAGAATTAAATAAATAACAATTGCTAATAATTATTTCTGCCAAAACAGACTTCAACATCAGTATATCTCGATGAAAGATGAAAGGTCGTATTCTTGAGAGCTAATAACTTGAAAATACCGATGGATCCTGTAGGTTTCGAAAGGTTGTTTTTATACAGATGAACGTTACCAAAATCTTCATAAACTTTCATGGTTAATCATTCTGTCAGAATGACAATGACCACCGCTCCTAAATGCCATCAACGTCTAGTTCTGAAACGTCAAAATTTTTAGTCATTTCCATTTTAAATTGATTTAATAAAATGGGTAAAATGAAATCGCATAATGTGCCATGCGAAGCTTACATGAGAAAATTCACCAGATGTTCGATTTGAAAGCACTATTTACAAGAAAAAAGACAGCTGAATTGCGCACCTGGTACCAGTAATAGCCAACTTTCCTCATACGGAAAGGGTTAATTCGGAAGATTAAATAACTTTTTTTCAATGTGGCACATTGGTTGTGGGTTCGAATCCCATGGTAGGAGTCCAACCTTAGACAAGCATTTGAAAACGTAAAAACATATTATTAAATCGCTAATCGGGGGAGAAAGTGGGAAAAACACCCCCAATGTGAAATTGTATTTGGGATTCAAATAGCAAATACACACTCGCCGGTGACCTTAAGGTTAGCATGAGAGTTCTTGACCGTCGTTGCAACGATTTACGTACTCCATAAACCTCCACCTATTTTACACTCGAACAACGAGTTTCCAAACATCATGGAGTGTTATCCTGGCATGGGCGAACTTCCAGAGAGCTCCAAGGGAGACTACTTTTCCCTATGCAAAAGGATAATGCAGAAACAAATGCATCTATATCTGAAGGTTATATTTATGAAGTAAATAGAAAAAAACATCACTCACAGTAGACACCTTACAAGACCATAACTGCAATTTCTCATCTACCATCTCTCCTTCGTTTTGGATAAAGTGAAGTGGTTTAGTAGCTTAGTTAATTTAAAAACAGAAAAAACAAACCTTTTGAGCTTACCAATCATCATAATGATTTCAGTTACGAAACAAGCTATTGTGTGCTAAATTTTTTCTGCATCAACACTAACCGAAATGTTCATGCGTGGAGCCCTGCTAGGTTATATCAGAAATTATCGAGTCACCCTCTACTAAGGCGGAATCTTGCCTAAACTTAACCTCGTATGTTGTTTATTTTTGCTCTCAATTACTTGAAGCTGTTTTAATATTTTTGATATGCCAGTTGGTTTATTTTGATAATAAATAATTCAGCGGTGTTTTGGGGTGTGTCAAAGGATGAGACAGAAACTTATTGTATTGTATGGCCTTGAAACGGTGTTGAAGTACATCCGATTCCTAGAAAATCAACGTTTAGATGAATCAGATATTGTCTGCCTGCTTTCAAATGCTACAGAAATGACACCTCTTTTGGCCCATCCATTGTAAGTATTAATCACTACCATTCCCTACAAAATAATTGAATTGGTATGCCCATTCTAGGCAGTAGATCGCACAGAGTTCGGACTAAGTTGCGTATAAAGGGGAAACTATTTCACTAACACAAGAATAGTAAACTAAGTATCCACAAATTATCTCTGTCACGAAATATCGATTTAGCCAAAATAACCTTATTATCGGAAAGTGAGGGTAAAGCTCGTGAGGTGATCAGAATGATGCTTATTTTAGTTTAGCAATGAAATATCTAAACTGCGTTATCTGTTATGGAGATTCGCACACACCAAATTTTACACACTTTAATGCCTTCTTCCCATACCCGTGCGTATGACTCATCGCCATGGTTTTAATGAGCGACGTAGATTTCCACCACAATCTAACATACATGCGTATACATGAGGAGCATATACTTCCTCACAAAACCTGCTGGCTTGAAGTTTGCTTTAGCACTCAAGAAAAATATCATATCGTCGTCTGCGTTCCACTCCTGCGGCTGATTCTATGCAGTTAGATAGGGTATATTCTACCACACTGAATTCTAAATACCTAATACTGCAACCGATCATTTAGAGATTTCTCATCTGGTAAGTATATAAGGTAACTCTAATGAATGGAATTTGACTAGAATTCTTTGTATCCTAACTTTATCGTTAATTCTGGTCAACCACATTTTTACACATTCTTATGGTATTTATCATTTAAATGTTTTAACACAGAGGATTTAATCAATCAGTTCTCATATGCTGCTTTCCCTATGATCTCCATGCTTCATCGTCATATGAGATGTGTGTGTTGTACTCACGTGCCTATTGATCCCAAAATGAGTGGATTCCTGATTCTGAATGCATGAAGTCCTGCAAATCGATGGTTCCTGTTAATATTCATTCATTCTGGTTGTACGGTCGCCTCTTTTCTGTGTCATATTGCCCAATACATTCTTGTGAGCAATGCCATTTTTTTACAATTTTGTTTGCACTATGATATTCTTCCATTACCACTACGAATCACGTTATAAGCGGGAATACTTCCATTTCCAACTGCCATAACTCAAGACTCTATATTAACACAATGGTGTTTATATGTATTTTTTCGACCATACCCCATTCAAGCTACTTATAAACGAGTGGCCAGACAAATCAATACCTTTAATCACTCAACCCACGAACTTAAAAGATGCAATTTAGTAGCAATAAACTAGGACCACTTTAGTTAACAGTTCGATTTTATGGAAGGAGTACTTCAGATTCAATGCAATCTTGCAAAAAAATGCGAAGAGCAAAATGGGCAGTAGTAACATTCCTTATTGCAAGATTTAATCAATCTAACAAGAGGATCGTGATAGCGTTATGGTTAAGGTATTTAAGTACTTTTGCCATAATATGTAGGAAGCAGGACAGAACTGATTTCCTGGGTTTGTGCTGTCAGTAATCAAACTAGCGAAATATTGCATGCGGATCGATACCTAGTCTGAATTAACCTCACTAAATTAATTAAAATTAATGAGAATTGCGAAAGCTTTAAGTTTTAGAGTTAATTCAAAACTGTCATCTTTGGAAGTGTATACGAAATAAAACTAACGTATCAAATTTCGCTTTAGAATGCTCCACTGAGAGGAAATTAAATGCACAGAATTTGAAGCATATTTCCTGTCTTCGCAAAACAAACCACTCTGTAGCAGCCTACCTGGTAGTATTGGGACAATTCTTGTATTTTATTCAACTTAACTACGCTAATTCGCTAGCAAACACCTGCGGCCGAAAAAAACTACAATTTTATTATTAAAATAACAAAGAATATCCAAAATTGAAACCCATATACCATTAGCGATATTCCCCTATTCTAGTTGAGCAGGAAATGCTTTTTATTTGGCCTAATATTGCCATGTCAACTACGTGCCTTCATTAGTTAAGCAACGTCAGAGTTGGAGATATTTTTAAATTATTTTATCAGAGGCAGTTTGTGGACTACGCACCGCTGTTACGGCTGAACAAGGAAATCTCATGCGTACCCAGACAAATTCGAAGGTGCGGCCGTGTTACTTGTCACGTAGGGAACACGTGAATCATGAGTGCAGTGACCACTTCGTCAGCTATCAATCAATAGTTCCTGCATTGTTTAACAAACCCTTCATTGTATTTTCATGACTAAGCTCCCCGTTTGTCAACACACCGCCCAAATAAACGTATCACATCATACGTCTGGTTTCTCTTTAGCTTTGGGGTAGCTTAGCTAATCCCGGGAACCATTCCAAACTAGGAGATCTTGTCATAAGGAATAGTGAGAATAACTCAAGGCTTAGTGTTGCAACTCGCTACAAGTTAACTACAAAGATAGGTTCGTTACACCTTGATTTTACACTCCAAAGCATTTTCAGTAATTTTTGATAAATTTAACCCTTATTATCTTATTATTTTTTGTCATTATATCATGTAGAAATGCTTTTCCAAAGAACTGAATCACACGCCTTGTGGAATAATACCGAAACATATAAGACGCCATTGGAAGCATTGAAATATATACAGGCATGAGGATTGCGCGGACAAACGTGAGAAGTGAGTGTTTGTAATAAAAAATGGACAGTTATAACACGGACAAATATTTCCATTAAGGATTTCCATCATCACAGTTACTTGGCCTTCCTGACTGCACACATGCACCAGGAGGGCTTATCGATAAATAAATCAAACTGACGACCCCTAATTAAGTCAGAATAAGCGCTTCCACAGTTGCAGTATCTTCTGCAATTTAGGTTGAATTTTGTAACATTAACAATAAGAGGAATAAAGATCAAAATCCAGACAGCCTTCGTTCTAATAATGGCGAGGCATGAAGCATGCTTTTAATAGTAGGAAAATTGAACGAAAAATCGATTTGACTTTAGAAGAATAAAATACGAGGAGAGCATTGAAAGGATTTTGATCTATTTAGATTTTCGGATGCATCGAATTCCTCATTCAAACTCTATTTAAATCATTGTGATTCCTGCTTTAAAAGGTCGAGCTTTCAATATCAACACCTGACTTACTGATTTCTGTGTAAATATTTTAATTATGAGGTTTATTAATAAAAGTTTTAAGCAACTGAAATATTTCACTACATTTCCACTTTTATAGGATTATGTCAAGAAGACTATAATATTCTTTGAAACCCATCTTTTGAGGGACCGTTTCACCTCTAAGTTTATAGGATATTTTTAATAGAGATAATTACGGTAAAATTTAAAGACTTTATGTTGTAAATACTTATTACTATTTCCTTTTTGCTAAGTTATTGTCTTTGGCAACTTGAAAGTTAGTCTAATACGGTATTAGCAATTACCTCAACAATCTCTATGGAAAAATCCCCGAGTATGGAATGACTCTCGGGATTAGCCAAGTTACCTCAATAATATTGTGGACACAGAACGTATGGCGTGAAATGCATTGATTGAGGTTGTGAAGATTACGGTTATGATGTACAGAGCTTAGTCATTAAAAGACAAATTTGGGTACACTGACCCTACAATGACTATTGATTGGTTAGGAGGTCTCTGCACTCGTGACCTCATTTGCTCCCTAACGCTATTAGCAGCACGACCGCACTTTCCAGACTGTTCGAATGCGCATGAGATTCTTTAGTTCAATCATGCTAAGGTTGTGTAACCTCAAAGCTGGAAACGTATTTAAATTATGCTCCCTCTTTTACAAAATTAATCTCCAACATTCCTTAATGGGGCTAAGGATACCAAAATCTGACAAATGTGTATTATTTGATTTTCTTAAGTTGAAAATGATAAATTACTAAGTCAAAAATACAAACACATGGCAATTAAATTGTTTTTAACTCGAAAACTCAACATAATTAATCATTTCTAATTATAATTTATGCAAATAATTAGTCATCTACGAACATTGTGCACATTTGAATCTCTGCCAGGACACATTGATAATTAATTAATTTCCCAAAGCCAATCAATGTAGTCAAGGTAAACAGCATTTTCGGGTATTGGTTTTTAAATTTGACATCATGCAACTACTTGTCATCAATTGAAAGTTTCTTTAAATTTGCTGCCTATTATGGTGAATAAGAACAAAATTTCAAGTGTTAATAGCGTAGAATAAGATGGGATGGAATGGCAATTAATAGTGGATATACAGAAATATAATGAAAATAAAGTATAAGGTAACCAGCAGATTGGATATTGAGGCGAACTTTAAGTCAAGTATAATTCAAAGTGCCGTTGAATGTTCGTATTTCACTACATTTTTTTGGCTAAATTTTCTGTCCTGTAGTTAGCTTTTGCAGTCCACTGCCATATCCCACAGCCACATTCGCCAATTTCAGCAAATGAAGCCTTCGAATACCTCTCCTTTGCGGTGAGTGGACTAACTTCTTATAGCTACTTACACTGTCTTCATATTGCTCACCACCGTCTTCTATTCATTGACTCTAGCCTTTAATTCCTCAAAGTAAACAAATATCCAAGCGGTTCAACCACTCAACATCTTTTGATTAAAATACGCATTTTGATTCTTTAATCGAAGACAAAAAGGAAAGCGTTGAAGGAAAATGAATTAAAATACAAGAACACTGATAAATTAAATTATAATTGGTAGAAATGGCAATAAATAGGAGCTAATTTTGCATGATAAAACTTTTAAAATTGAAATTCGAATATTTAAACCCAAGCGAATTTAATAGGTCATAATAAATAGCTTTGAAAATCTCATTAATCTTTGGCTCAAATATGTCATGTAAATTTTTAAATAATAGTTAATAACAATTGGAGGAGATAGGGTGTTAATTAAGAGAGAACTAATTGAATTTGGGCTACTTCCATCAATTCAACCGAATTTTTTTTCGCTACAAAATTTATAATATTCCAAATACCTTACCTCATATCCGTGGAATAGCTGCTTAAATAAGTCTTCCACTGTGAATAAACAACCTTAGCTACGCAATACAGTTGTAATAAAAATTATCTTATACAAGTTGGAAATAAAATATTAATTAGCAGTAAACGCTTAGCAACGAGATAACGAGATGAAATTACGAAAAGTCAACCTTGAATAATTTTTTTAGTAAATCTACACTAGTTAATAAAAGTCAATATTTTCAAACATTTTTTTTGTTTCGAATAGTCGAAAGGAACTAATGGAGAAAACTAATATCGTAAAATTGCATCACCTATTTCTTTAGAAGAGTAATTTTCAATAAAAATTTTTTTACCTTTAAAGTCCTCTAAAATAGCTCCGTCTATCCGACAATTAAAAGAAAAATGACGTTTTTTAAATATAAATATCCATTCTTTTACAATCCTCTGTCTGACTTAGGTAAGAGTTCATTTAGAGTGAATACACATTCTTTTCTAACCTCTGTTACGCTTAAACTGTAAGCTAGGGAGTAGCTAGGAGAATAAATTTGTTTCTAAACCAGGGGAAAATGTAGCGAAGCAGCGAAATCAATTCCCCTGGATTAAATAAAACCGATCGATAAGCAATGAATATCGGGACCAAAAATTTGGTGCAATCCAAGAGGCGTACCGGGAAATATGAATTTTAGAACGTGAGCGACCCACCAAAATTCGAATGACTTAAGGCGCCTTGGTGTCCTGATGTCGGAACCTAAAACATTTAGTATGCGTCCTCTTAAATTTACCGTAAATTAGAACCGAGAATGACATGATTAATAGTAGTGCGGTTTTGTAAAAAAATTACAAACGGACATATTATAAGAATGTACCCTAAGTGAAATTCACTTTGGGATGTCATGACGTTGAGATTTCATGGGCCGGTTTTCAGAATATGTCGACCATCTGATTCCAGTCTCTGGTTCTTGCAGTCTCACGGACATAGGCACTTGGATGAGACTGGCCATGACACTTCAAGCATAACAGAAAGAATGATTAGTCTAAGTTATAAAATATAAAAGAGACAAACGTAGGCATAGGTTTTATGAATATTTATCCGCCTCTTGTTGGTACATTAATAATAAATAAATCCGCATATTATCTCCTATGTAAATAAATGCCCACGTCGACTAAGTGCATTAGAAAATATGACAATCAACAAAATATGCGCAGGATCGCCACCCCGCCCCTCCCCTTCCACTTCATTGGGTTCTGAATTCCCAAATGTAAAAGTATTTGCTCCCATGGATCTCTTTTCCTCTTCTAAACAAAGTATAAAGATAAACAAGCTTTAAAGTACTTAATCAAAAGGAGAAGAGAACTTCTACATTCTAAAAGTTTCAAGAAAAATTCTTGAAGCTAGAGTGCATATTTGTCCAAAGTAATTGATCGCTTTTACGAGATATAGGTAATAAAATTTACTCATCTATTATTTATTTATTCTTTTTAATGAAAAAAGTAGTTTAAAATGCTCGTTTTCTACTTTTTAATAAATTGTTGGCCGTTGGCCACTTCGAAATGGATACTATTGGAGCTTAGGCTCGCTTGCCAGGAAAGTTCCAATAACGCCTAAATTTAGAACCTCAGGCAATAATTTTGAGTGCTATCGACTTAGACTCTAAACGTTAAGAGTTAAAGCTATTGTAACTGTTCATTAAAATAAATCTTCAGCCAAGTGCAACTGAGAAACGTTTTAGTCAAATTAATAATATTAATTACCCAAGCGCCAAGTATATAGGTAGCATTTTAACGACACGAAAGTGTCTCCCTAAGAGATTCACTGAAGTAAATAAAACCATCTAGAAGATGCAGTTGGAGTGCCTAAAGAATCCTTCCTAAGTTGAAACTTGGATTCATCAGATTGTCCACAGATTGGTAATTGATATAGGTAGTTCACTGCTCCCCTTCAACACCACTAAAGGTTCATACGTTAAAATTCCTGATTAAATGCCGTTTATCCATCCACCCCCCCTCCCCCCTCCCTCCCCAATTATTTTGATATCACTGAGTTTCATTCATTTACGCACCGGTGTAAATTAATTTCCCTGCTTAATTCCGAACTTCAAACTTTCGCATAATTATCCAATAATTGCCTTTTGTCATTATATTTGGTGCTCGAAAACCAATACGAAATAAGCATAAGTTAATAGGCCAATGGGGGAATTATGAGTGCGTTAGCTCAGGAGGAAGTTAGTTTATAATCTAATAGCCGAAATAATTCTCTCGGACGGATGATAAAACTTTATGATGGCTGTCGATGATAACGAGATCAAAAGTTAGAGGCAGAAAATAATGAAATGCTAATATCTGAGTTCAGTATTTATTTTAGGTTCAACATCAAGTCATGTTTTGCCAAAATGTCAAAGATTATATTTTGCTATACTATTAGTAGACTTGGTGTGGATTTCCACACGAATAAGCCTTGACTTATCCCCAGTAATCTCCTAGTATAGAAAGGCTCCGAAATGAGTTGAGCTCTCTCAATGCTATAGAAGCAGCAGACGTATGGCGAATATAGCGAATATTGAAAATATGCTCCCAGCAAACACGAATTGTACATATACGCACGACTCTACTCTTCAGAATGTTTTGATTCGGAGTTTAATTGTGCTAGAATTGCGTACTCCACAGGCTTAATAGAATAGGAGTCCATATGAGAAGGTATGTGCTATAACTGAACTGAGCAGAAGAGTGATAAACTAGGGTGCCGTTACACTTTCAATATAATGGCGGGCCTTGAAAGTCGAATTGGCTCTTTCTAGCAAGGAAAAGGTTCGCATGAAAGGGTGAACATGATTATGTGGTGATAATGTGGCCAGTTTGGTTGACTAGTGACCATCAACAAACACAACTCAAAGCCACTGAGTACATTCTTTGTCTTAGAGTGGAAAATTCGCATCGTTTAAAGAACTGAATGTTTGGTGAAATAAAGGGAGAATGAATCTTGGAATGTCGAAATTCAATAACCCTTCTGGAATTCATTTGAGGCGATTCTAACACGATTTTCCTCCAAATGAACTGTATATATATATATGCCGCAAGAATACAAAGCCAATTATTTAACAAGCTGGTACCAACTGGCTCCTCTCAGGTATTTAAAGTGAAAAATTCGGGGACATTGTAAGGTAATAAATAGTTTTGGATAATCAGACCGGACCAATAAGTTGGAGCTTCGAAACATTAAAAGAGACTATACAGTGAAGCATACCGATCAAGTGAAGAAGGCAGGGCTCTTTGACGTTTCGAAGCCATATTCCACCCATCCTTGCTTCTTCTCAAAACAATATATAATATTCACCTTTAGATGTTTTAAAAATAATAAAATGCTTGTTTTGTTATAATTAGAAATAATTAAGTCACAAAATAAGCCTCTTGCATTTTCTCTCCTGTTGTAAAATCGCAAGGCATATTTCAGCAATTATAAAATTAAATCATCCTTAATTAAAATGTGATTCAGTAAGCCATTACGCACCACATAAGCACTTACACTCATTTTATCTAATTAATCGACGTTTATTCCCTCTTACCTCGTCGAGGCGACGAAAACATTTTGCACCACTTTCGACTTTTAGGTTTCATCCCAGGACAGGTTACAGTTACACCAATTTAGGAAAAAGTGCCAGTGGGGTCAAAAATACCCCCCCCCCCCCCCCAGGTCCATGAAAGAACGTGGGCGAATCAGGAAAATGGCAGCGTGTCTATTCTTCCAAGCAAAATAAACAAACAACTTCAGCGTTTGGTATTTCTTAGATCAAATTAGTGGAAAGCAGGTGTTAAAGAAGCTGTTCCAGTAGCGATTTTCATTGAAAAAAAATTTCAGCCCCGTTAAGACGATTTACAACCGGTCAAGTGAACTGACGGGTAGTAAAATTAAACAAGTCAATCAATTAAGGTCAGAATCACTTCAATTTTATCGACCCAAATTTGGAGTCAAACAGATGATGACAATATGAACTCAATCATTTTCAGTGCTTAAAGTAAAATTTCCATTGCATAGTTAACTATGAAAAATTTTACCAAATATGCTTATCTAAAGCACAATTTATGAGTTTTATATTGTAAATTTGGTGGCCTCATTTGCAAAATTATCATGGTCTGCGTTCTATATAATAAAAAAAGTGTATAACAAACAAAAAATTACTTAAAATTACAAGTTTGCCTAATTGAAACGATCAGAAGTATCCCTGAAATAATTTGCGTTAACTTTAAAAGCCCCTCACTGCTTGTGATAAATCAGTAAACATGACAACCGCATTATATTTATTACGGTAGGCTGGTCTCATTAAGCATTTATGCAATACCATCAGAATTTCCATATCCGAATAATCGTTCAAATTAACATCACTTTAAACAAAGTAATTTTTCCCCAGTTTGGTCTTAAAATACAATAACAAAAAGAACTCTGATACCAATGCACAAGTGTCGCTGATTAGTACGCACCTCAAAATGTCAAAATAGTATTCCAGAATTCTATAATTGAATTGACATAACTTTCATATTTAACATTTCCAAATCGATTTGTACTAGTTTTTGTTCTGTTGCTCAAATACTCATCAAACCGCTGTAGCCAAATAGCTCAGGTTAACTCCCAAAAGTCTACATTTCCGTTTTCAGTTTACCCACCCATCTTAATCAAATTGGCCCAGCCAGTTAGTCAATTAAATTAAATTTTCTGAAACTATATTATATTCGAATATTGGAATTCTGACTTTAATAAGTGTTTCATGTTCCCTTGAAACTGAATTACTTCCAACTTTTGGCAAGTACGTTTGTGTTAATGTAAATAAATATGAATTTCACTATGTTTTAAGTAGTTCAACTGAATGGGAATAACAACGAGATCAGTAAAAAAATCGTGGCTAATGAAAGGGATTTCCTAAGTAATAGTGACAATTTTACCAACATCGCGGAATGTAATTTTAAACGGAGAAACGGTCATTACCTTTCAACTTCAGGCGTAAAATTGCAGAAATTAATCAAGGAGATTTTTATCGTTCACCAATCGTATGGCCAAATATGATGAGCTAATGAAACGAAATTGCAGCTCCTGCAGAATATCGAACTAGCAAAATGGAGTGCAGTTCTGCAAATAAATTTTCGTTTTGTATTTAACTTAGTTTCTCCAATCCGAAAAAATAGTTTCTATAAAACATTTTTGTTTTTAAGTTGGGAGTTTAGGAGGATACTTGTAATGTGCAAATTCCTGATCTGCTTGCCAAGTTAAGAAATTCGCTTCCTCTAAGGCCATTGAAAATATTCCCATTTCTTTTTCTCCCATGAAGCGCTGTGATTTTTACCCCACGGTAGGTTTTTATCGAGAAAAGCAGATTATACGTAAGGAAAACTAAAAAAACTATTCTTCTATTAAATATTTAAACGGTTTTATTGCACATTTAAAACAAGGTTAGTGTGTAAATCAATTTATTTAAGGAAACAAGCTCGAATACCTAAAGAAATCCAATTTCCAACAGCAAGAAACATGAGTTTTAAAGAACTAAAAATTTTAAATTCTCCTTGTTGATTAAATAAAATAAAATCGTACATCCTAAAGTAAAATCTTAAAAAACCTCTAAATTACAGCTCATTGGGTCGCATTTTAATGCCCAAAAATTCGATTTCAGCACATGAGTTTCTGATAAGGCTAATGTATAGGGTATCAATATCTTTCTGGCAATTTGATTTTATCTATCAATTATGTATTCCGGTAGATGAATGATTAATGTGCTCACTTGTAAAGTCATAAGTCAAAAGGTCATTGACTATGAATGAAAATCTGGTGAACGGAATGGCCAATTAGGCTAAGAAACGGGTGGCAGAATTCTCGTTTCTTACCACGAAGCTCAACAATCCAAAAGATTACTGAGAATGGGTCAAGGCTTATTAGTGCAATAAACAATACTTTAAGAAGATGAGAGAGTTAAGTAGTGGCAGAAGGGGTTAGATTTCATTGTGTATTGTTTTTAAAATTACTTCTTAACTTGGCGCATTAAAATTTTGGGGTGACATGTTTTCAAAGGAAATTCTACCAATTTTAGATATGTCTGCAGGTTGATGGTAGTCTACTCGTCAATGTCTTCTCATCTCAAACGCGTTTGCGAAGAGTCGATGACACAAACGCCCGTGTTGACTATTTCTCTTTTAGCATACAACTTTCATTTGTGGTTTGGGTTCTAGTTTGCAAGGAAACGAATTCGTACCAGGATTCTCATCGAATACTGGCTTTACATCATCATTTGGTGTCACATTTGTATGAGAGGCTTTAGATTTTACCAATTTCGGTGGTTGAGAATTAAGTAAAAAGTTAACTGTTATATTTCCTTTCTGCGCAGACTTGCTCGGAAATCAAGTCAACACTTCTGTGATGGAGTGGCGAGTATTTCAGGATAGCCTTTCTCCCAGCGCCTTGACACTTTGACGCGCAGGACCGTCATCACCTCTTCAGCTGTGTTCTAGCCAGCTTTTACTGTGTAATCGTCCACCTTGCCACAGGTAATAGTACACATGCCGGGAAAAAAGTTGGGTTGACGAAAGTTTCAAGCAGTTTTGCTCCAGTTGAAGTCGAAAGTACTTTCGATCTTAAAGCGGACTTGAGCATTATCTACCGCCTTTTAATCGTCATGATATTAATTTTGCTGTGTCTTCAGTTATGTCATCATTACTCACAGACCAGCAAATGGCAACATTTTCATTTGCCATTTTCTTGGTATATAAAGCTAATATTTAATTGTACCTCCTCACTAAAGTTTTCCATCAAGCCTAATCGAGTTATTAATAAGACATGAGTAGTCTGCATATTTTAAATACCCAGCAGAACTCAAAAGTTTGCTTTCGAATCTTCACAGGTTGTATAGATTTTTCGGCGAAGTGATGGTATAGCATGACTTAAAATTAACCAGAATCTCAGACTTAGAGAACGGTACACCTTTTACCGATAACATTCAATTTTGTTAGAGTTTCGCTTTAGCGAAATTCAATGGGTTTAGCTTAGTCACTCAACTTAAAAAGTAATCGATTGTAACAAACAAGCAAGCAATCTTAACGAGATAATCTTTGAAGTGGTCGTCCTAAGTACACAAAGCAAATCACTTAAATCTCATATACTTTTTTTTCAAAACTAAGAGCAAGTCTCTCTCTTGAGCGAGAGGGAATGATCATGACTGAAATAAAATTGGATAGTCAAATTCAACCAGAAAATGGCGCTTCCAACTCACCTCATAATTTTCAGTCCAATTCGCTTCTGAGGCTAAGATTCAAAGAAAAGTGTGATCCAATATTCATTACAAGTATTTATTTGTTAATTCTATGTTAGCTCTTCCTGAGTGTAGAAATCCTATCAACAATATTGGGAAAATTCATTAACGCAATTTATTATAAAGATTGAAATTTTGAAATTTTGTTCAATCAAGTTCTTCTGTAATAAGATCAGAAAATTCGAAATAAGTTTTCGTTCAGTATTTAATTAAGTTAGTTTAAATAATTGAATAATGATATTAATTTATATAACATTATAGACCAAAAAATAAAATAAGAGCACAATAATATTATTTTTGGTAATAAAATTAATTTCAATTAGTAGAAAAAGCGCACATTTAATTCATATTTTAATGAAAATAAATGCATTTGACAGGTAGGAAGTATTTCTAGATCAAAGTGCTCTTTTTGCAAAATACTACTTGGTAGATGCGAAAGATAAGTTTGGTAGCCATGGTTACAAACAATGCATTATCACTTCTGTTTCAAATTTGTTCGAAACATAATGGCTTTTATTAATTTTCGCTTAGTAAGTAGAAAGTCTTTCTTGTAAAAAGCAGGTATTGAGTTAATCAAGTCATTTTAGTTCTGTTTGGAGGTTAATTTAGATCAATTTTACTCCACAATGAAGTAAAATGAAGTAAAAAAATGTCTCATTTAAAGTTCTTAATCCAAAAGTTCATAAATTCATTCGATGTTTCAGAAAAATAATCTGCTAGTAACTCCCAAGCCTATTTAGAAGAGCGTTTTTTTCTTTGCCTAACATGAGTAGAAGACTAGTATCACAACACAGCTCTAGTAACAAGTCAGAACTTTTCCTCACTCAACATTAAGTAGATTTAGGTAGTGTGTTCGGCCAATCCACCCCTTGAGCATCATCTTCGTCGTATTCAAATTGGAGTTGGAGCACTGAAGCACTGTGCAACATATATATATATATATATATATATTTATTTCCTTGGCAACTTGTAGTATGCCATTTTGCGTACTTTAGCCCTTCTTGTGGTAGAAACAAACTTCCATTTCTTTTTTGGGAAAATATTTCGAAAGGAATGCTAATTTATTGTCAATCTTTCGGGTACTAAGCGATTGTTAAAAATAGAAAATCCAAAATTTGATTTTTTGAAGAATGACGACAAAAAATAATATTTGGAAAATAGTGACTAAAAATTATCAACTTCTATGAATGAACATCTCTTTGTATTGTTAAGAAAATGAATCCTCGGCGACTGCGCAAATCTACGACATTATTCATTCCGGTTAAACTTTAGGAACAGATAAAAGAATATTAATATAAATAATGCTTTCATTCTCATTAATTTATGTATAAAATATTTTTATTGTGAGCTCAATTCAGTAAGAACAGTCCATCCGAAGACCCAGAGAGACAATAGATCTTTCACTCTTGTTTGGGGACGAAATGATGAAATTCTCTCAATATTTTATCCCAATTCTATTTGGCAAGAAGGGGCTAGTGTCAAAAATAGCCAAATTTTCAGGAGCACACTCGATTTTCGTAGCCAAATTTACTTGAGCCGTAGGAGATTCAAACAAAATTCAGGTCGTGGATTAGTGAAGCTCAAGAACTTAGGTACTTCCAAAGGACATAAACAGATGACTAAATTATAAAGAACTTTTTTTAAATTTCAATAGAGTTTTCATGAAAAGACTAAAAACTTCTCCCTTCTTTTACACAATTCACAATTGTTGTCAGAAAATAAATTTAAGATTTAATTTAATGTCCTTTCTAAAATTACAAGCACACGTTTTGTTGTGTTAAAAAGAATTTTTTGACTTTGATATTGTAAATCACAGCTCATACCAAGTAAATGCCGTGCCGAAATGATAATGTCAAGAGCATTGATTCTGTACGGTTATGAAATAAACAATTTAGCGGTGAATTAGAACAAATTTGACAATGAAATTAGATGATGATTCAAATCGTTCATCAAGAAAATCAGTGGAATTGTTTTCAAAACTGGTCGCCAATAGAAGTGAGGTCCTTAAGTATTCAAAGTGAGAAAAATGGCAACACCAGATCTCCTAGATTGCTATAATTTTCACATAAACAAACTACAGATTTTAAATTTCTCCACATCTGGCAAAATTACTTTACTTCAAGCTATATATCATTATATTCTGATCGTATTTCTTATACAAACTTTCATAGTTTTTGTTTGTTTGGATAAAATAAAAATCATTTCAAGACCGTTGTTGTGAGTACTAACAGAGTTCAACCACCTCGATACAAATCCAGCGTTGGAATGCACTTAAAACAGCTGTTAAAAGAGTCTGAATACAAGCTATCTTAATGCATGAGGTCAATTAAACATATTCATCGTTGCTGAAACTGTGACATTACCTTGATTTGCTTCCACACAAATGCTGGAGCAATCTTAGGCAAGGTGATTGGTCAAATGGCCTCACAAATGCCTGGCCAACTTCACGATTACATTTAGCTGCTCCCAGAGCCAAGACTCTTTAAACTATCCGAAATATTGCAACAAAAGTGATCTTTTCAAACACTTCTGGATTCTCTTAGTGGCGAAATTATTAATGATTTACCCCAAAAGTGGCGGTTAGAATGAGTGTATAACTATTATAAGCATGGATACAGTAATACCTTTATTGGTGAATAGTTTACTTATTCAAACAATAACAAATCAGGATGAAGTGGATATGACTGAGGCCACACTTGGTACAGTTTTACAGTTATAAAAACTAAGATTAACAATCAGTGATGCCATAATGTGGTTGTCAGTAGGTATAAAAAGGGCGTTTTCCTGGTATTTCACGTTTCTATTCAAGTTACAAAAATAAATCAATTGCGTGAATTTAAATAGCACAAAGGAATGCTGAAGACCTTTGTTTTTTTGCAAACTTTTATCGCCTCCCACTTGTGCTCCCTATACACATTCAGTTAACAGTTCGTTGAAGGAAATTAATTCATGCTTAAAAATAGAGAAATGTAATGCAATTAAACTTTCAATATCACTATTAACAGTTGTTTATTTACCTTACCTATAGGGGTGATGCTAATATTGGCACCGAAAATTAATTCAAAGTGCTTGATTTTGCAATAATTGGATGGGTTAGAGGTGAGAATCGTTTAACAAAAGTTGATGCATTGGAAAAGTTCTAGACAGGCTTCATTTTGAACTCTCCATTTTGTTCAGCTTTTTAATTAACTGGGTCCAATACAATGTGCCATATTATAATGCCTCCAATTTCACACTTGGAGAATTTTATGCCTGAAGCTTGTCTACTGAATCGGTATTTATATTCAGCAAAAGGCCATGACATTCTGATTTGTCATTGACTTCTTATGGCTTGAAGCAAGTAGGCGTTTAGTCTCCACTATATTTCAGAGATTACTGGTAAATTTGTTTGGTGACAAAAAATGAGGCTTGAACAAACCCATATGAATCGGAATGACAAAATGTAAGGCACTTCTTCCGGGACAAGTCAAGTTTCAGTCAGCGTAATCAAACTTAGATAAAACTGCGTCTTCGTGTTTCATTTTAGGACAGATCTAATATAAGTGAACCTGCTAATAATCACATTTTAAATTAGAATTCAATCAGATCGAATCCATTGTCTGCAGGATTTAAAGTCATTTGATGATTGCGATTCTTGTGCTAAATTCGCGAACTGAAATGTAGCAGACCTTAAAATTCTTGAATTCGAAAAGATGTCAGAGAGTGCACTTTTACGGCACAGATACTGAACTTTACACCTTGATTTTTTTAAAGGTTCAAATTAGAAAGCAATAAAAACGAAATTTAAATTAATAAATTTGAAATTCTAATAGGACATTTTAAATAAACACGAAAATGAAAATTGTAAATAATCAAATAAATAGTAAATATGCGTATTTGCTGTCTTAATTTTTGATCAAAATACTAAAATGCATCAAATACCTAAGTATTTAGAAGAATTTTGCATTTAATACAAATAAGAAAGAAAGGCCATTCAATCATAAGTCAGATTAACTTAAAAGCAAAATTCCTTCAGTTGAGGCGTGAAAAATTGTCATGGAGTTACTGTTTATGTTAACGAGCTACGTATTATATATAATTTAATTTAATATTATTATTATTATTAATATTAATTTGAATTATCAATGGCAACTATTTCTAAGAGCTGGAAATGGAAGGAAACAGCTATTAGGTATTTAAAAAATTTTCTTATCCTATTAGATTAATTTGAATGGGTTTGTGGGACGCTCACGGAGGTAAAAACGAATGCAGATGTGCACTTTTGCAAGCCAGCATGGATGCAATTTTTCCTCATTGGACCTCAAAGTTAAAGTTTGAACAAAATAGAAGGATCTGAAGAAAAAGGTAACGTACTATCAGACAAAGACGTGCCAAACACAATTAGAGCAATATAGAAAATCCAAATCTCAAGTCTAAGGTGGTCTATATTTTGTTGGATAAGGTGGCATTGAAAGCTGTGTCACATACTGAGCAGGCTGAATTGTTCGATCAAATGAATTTAAATTATATTCAAGTACAACGGTTAAAGTTCATTTCACACAATAGTATTAAAACAATATTTGAGTTTACACAAGTTTTTTCAAACTTTTGAGGTTTTTTTGTAAAATAATAAATTAGTATAGAATAGTGCAATTCTTACATATCCTCATCAAATTTTTAAGCAAATAGTGAAGTTAGAATGAATGATCCGGCTTTTGGATATCTGCTGGATGTAAATTACTTTATCACAAAAGATTTAATTACCAACACTCCGATTATATATATGGAAACTTTTGCCCATCGCTTCCCCTACAAGCAATATCGCCACTACCAGCCCCCATTAAGCATTCACCAATCATGGCCAACCAGAAGTTCCCGTGTCCAGAAATGACTTTTGTAGTGGTCTAAATATTTTCCCTTTACATCCCCTGCCAAATCTCCACGATCTGATGGAGCAAAATTTGGAAAAGCCAACTTCTAATTCAAAAGGAAGAAGGCAGCGGAAGGGATCATTAAAGCTGTACACTTTAGGTGTCGATGACCTCTTGTGCTGGTATCCAAATCTGGATGAATCATTAGTACGCAGTGTTAACTTTTAAACCGAAAAACGAACCCAATGGCAAATTATCTGGTTATCTCCAAGCTCCCTCCACCTTGGAATTCAAAAATTCCACAGTCCAAAACACAGTCATCAGCCAAGCCGTTAATTTGAACTCTTTATAAGGACTTGAAAGATATTCAATGAGGATCCAACGATTAAAAACCTGTGGATAGCTAACTTACATGGAAAGTGTTGAAAAAATATAATTTTACCCGACAAAAAAATTTAATTAACAATTTTATAGCTAGTTATTTTTTAGATTTGCATAGTCGTTAAAATTAGCTATATCGCAGAATTTTGAAGTAAAAACTCTCATTGTTGTTATTGTCAGTTATTCTTGAATTCGGACTCTTCTTGACTATTTTAGAAGAATAAGTAGTCTATTGGAATACTAATAGCGCAAAATAGATGAAGTTTTTCATCTCATATAATATTAATAAAAAATAAGTTTGGTGCCCTGATTGTCGTCAGCCGAAATAACAAGGTCTTTTCAATAACAGAACGACCAGAAAATTACATTGGTACAAAGTACCGCTCTTCGTCATTTAGGCTCCAAAATTTGAAAATTGATCAGTAGAAACTTAACGTTTAAATGTTATGCATACCCACTAGTAAGGAAGCAAATTACTTGAAATTTCTTCTAGAACTTAACATTTCATTGAATTTGAAAACTTCGTTTCGGGTCACAAATTTCATAGGCGATTGTTGGTAATATAACTTGTTTTCATTATCAAAAGATTTAATTTACTTTTAATGTCATTAATGAATACTTAATAACAGATCTCTTTTTTTAAACGGAAAAATGTGACAAACCAAATTCAGATGGTCGTGCACATATAAGTAATGCTTTAACTAAATTTCGACATTGTAATATACGACTCATAAATACAATAAATTACTTGTTTTAAACGTTTTGAGCTATTGAAATGAATTAAACTATTTCAGTTAGTTAAATCAAGTTGTTTCACTATTATATCAAAGTGAGAATAATGTCAGTAATGTTTAAAAAAAGCAAAAAATAATGTTAATAAAAAGCAAATTGTCTATTTGTTCCACCTAAATCAATTTATCTTAACGCCTCAGATAGTATGGTCAACTTAAGATTCGTCTGCAAAATAGGAAAATTAAGGCGTCACTGTTTAGATGTACACATATACGTCTTTCCTGTCTTTTGTAGTCAAGGCCACAGAAAGCTCTTTCACTTCCTGCTAAAGGCCTCAGAGCATTGCTTATTTGAGTAGAATGAGAACAAGGCCTTAATTAGTGACTGTGATGAGACTCGACTATTCTACCATGCCTAGAAAAGTGACACAAACGAAATCGAGGGCAAAGTGAATTAAATTCTGATTTCTGTATTGAATATCTCACCTTACTTGATAGCAGGAGACATATTTTGTAAATTTTGAAGCGTCTCATATTTCAATTTGCCCATATTTTGCATAAATGTAATTAAATTTTGTTTTTCGTTTGATTTACTCATCTTAAACAACTGTTAGTCCGTAGCGTCAAGACAACGCTTAATCGTAGGTGTCAAATGCTCTGGAAAAATGTTGCTAAGATGGTGTGTGAAGGAAGTTGCTATCGACAAAACATTAGCAGTCATCTAATCATGTTGGAGATAAACCATTACCTTCTTAATAATTTATGAGGGCAGAAAGCCTGGTAGAGGGTTTGCTTGTCAACCCGAGAAGTCACGGAAAATTTGATAAATGACAGAGTCATTAATGCGAGTTTATTTATTAAACATGAGTTATTTATACCAAAAGATGCCTTATTACATAACTGACAATAAGAAAGAATATCAATTACGAATCGATGGTAGTTAACTATTAAGTAATGTCATGAGTAAAACAAGCCGACTAATCACTTTTACCAAAAACGATGATACATGATATCTGAGGATGCAACTGAATGGAAGGCAAAACAATGCCAAGGCATGACGACGACAACTGAAATTACCCATCGATTATTCGACTGCCCGGCCAATTGCATTCTACTGCATCAGACATGAGATCATGTATCTTCTAATGATTGGATCAGGCTTCTCCGACCAATTGCAATGTAGCGATATCTTAATTCCAAGAGTATAAATGAAATATAAATTTGGCCAGTAATCAATAAATCAATAAAAGTCTAACCCAGTTAGTGGACAAATCTAGTCCGATTTAACCTTTGCATTCCCTCTCTCAAGTTTTAGCAACTTTAGCGTGAATTAGAGCGACATTTATCCCACAGCATTTAGTCAAAATGCTCAGTATTCTAGAAGAATATCTGTTTAACATGTTATAGAATATGTCGATTAATGCACAAAAAACATTTTGGAATTTTAAATAATTTTATGAAATTTAATTGAACACTATTGCATTCCCATTATTTTTCCCTTAAATTAAAATAGCTAAAAACGTTAAATCAGAATTGGAACGTCAGATTTTATTGAAATATTTACAGGCGTTGAATTTATAATAATTCGTAATGCGAAGAGGAGGAGTTATTTCTAGCATAAAATTGAAGTACTGGTTAGTGAGTAACTGCTAAAAATCGGCTATTGGGATTAAAATTTATTTGCCACTGGTTAGAATGGTTGAACTCACATAAATATATCACCTTTGACCAAAAAATAACATAATGTAAAAAATGACCTCAAATATCGATTTAAGTTATTGCCACCAATGAAATCCATTCCTTTTCTTCATTAATTACAGAAAATATTCGCTACATGTTAACATAAAGTGGCTCGAAAAAAATCGTATCTCACTTCTTTTTAATAGGCGACAATGTTGTCAAAGCTAATGAGCAAGGCAGTAAGTCAATTTGATCACTGTTTGCACTCGAGTTGATATTGAATACAAAATATTATTTGTTTTTTTTGTTTAACTCGAATTGTCCTAGAAACAAACCAGAAAATTCAATTCATTTCACACTATATTTACTAATTTACATTTACATTTTAGCCATTATGAAAATGCAGCTTTTCGCAGCTTAGTCGATATAAACAATCAAATAACCTTTTAATCTATTCATTCGTTTTAATTACTTAAATTAAATATAAAAAAATAATGAAGGAATTTTAAATTGTTAGCGCAAACTTTTCTCTTTAGATGGAAGTACAAAAGCCTTGGATTTGTATTGGTTACAAGTGTTGGAATTTTGTGATGAATCTAATTTTTGCTCTGAGTAATGCTCAAAGTCAAATTCCTTTTTAACTGTATGAAACTTGCGTTCGATTAGCCGTAAATACGAACAATTGAATGCATGGAATGAAGCTCAATTGATACAATATAATCGATTTATTGAACAATTTTATTCAAAGTGAAATAAACGTAACTTTTTGCAACTGACTTTTATAGAGGTCCATGCCATTCTGAGGCTGCGTTTCCTTATGTGCCTTAGAAGATCCATATCTTAAAGTCCAGTTAGTCGTAATGACCTTTTTATTGCACAAAACCTTCATGATGTGGATTCTTGACATTACTCGATTAGATTATTACGGTTTACTTTTGTTTATGGCTTTAGTGTAAGCATAAGTCAACTTATTCCATTCGGAGTAATATTCCCTACATTGTAAAATGTAGAATATTAAAAAAGCCATCGTGTTGGAGCAACAAGAAGCCTTCAAATTGCAGGGTCACCAACTAATGATCAGAAACTAGATCGCAGGAGCTGAGAATCTGACTAGTGGCTAACAACAGTTTCAAAAAGTGGAGAAGTAAATAAACCAGGATGGAAATTCGAGAGTGCAAGAGAGGGAGTGAGAGAAATTCACTAGCAGATGAGTGACAGCAAGTGAAGATATGGGGACAGTCTTTATATGAGCCACAGTTGACAGCAGATGTACTTTTAAACGAAACGAGACAGCTATAGATAAATAAAATCGGTGAACCAGCTTAGATATGATCTGTAGACATTAGAGTCCCCATGACAAATGCGAAAAATCGACATATTTTCATAAAGAAAGTGACTAGAGTAATTTTAGAAAATGTATGAATTCATTCTTGATCATAATAGTCAGAAAACATATGAAGTGGATCAGTAGGGTTATAGTCCTTTGGGATCCATAGGGAATTGACAGATCTGTTTTTATTGACATACGAGTCCGTATTTCTTCATTGGCTAGTTTGAATTAGCTGTATCGATCCTGTGCAGTTCTCATAAGCATTCCACCACGCCCTTAGCCATCTTGGATCCTTAGATGAACTAATGTAATGTCGAAGTATTCCAAATAATACGAACCTGAGATTTCTAAGCTACACCTACCAGCTTACCGGCATTTCCATCTTCTTTATAGACCGGGTAGACAAGAGCCTTGGCTCGACCCCGTACCAAAGCTTCACTTTCAGCAATGAACACAAAGTTTTGTTTGAAGCCCAGGCAAAGAGTAGTGAGTGAATGATGATGAGGATTAGGTAAAGTGAGGAGTAGATGATGGAGAGAGGAAAGAGAGAAGTGTATGTGCAGTAAAAAGCAATCTTGTGCTTGCGTGTGTTGATGAATTCAGATATGCCGTGCATAGAGATGTGAGGCATGAATGAAAATGCGCTTTTCAATGAAATTGACTAGTTATAGGAACAAAAATTGAATCAGTAAACTCGTCTAGACACGAAGAATAGGAGTTACAGTCGACAAGTCGACGTATTCTTATAAGGAAGGTGACTAAAGAAAATAGTTTCTGTTTTCCTGCCAATGAACAAGACCTGACATTCTTCCATCATTGCCAGCACTGTCTTATCTATAATTTTCAGCATTTCCTCTCAGTTCCCCCTCCCTCTCCCCAAGAACGTTGTTCTGATTGACACCTTACCTGTTGATAAGTAAATCCCACAGGCGTTGTTAATTTCAAATATACTGAAATAATATAAAATTTGAAAACTGCCGGATTATTTTAAAACATTATTATTGAAATATTTTTATTCGAATACAAAATCTCATTTTTCATTAACTCCACTTTCAATAATTGTGAAAATGGGAGTCGCGCCAACACCCACAAATCTGTTCGGTTCTCATCTTTTCAACGCCCTCCTGCTTTTAGGTCATCTTTCTGTATCTCCTCAAAACCCCCTGCTTTTGTTGGTCCCTTTTCTCATACTCATTTCTTAAATCTCGTTGAATCAATTCCATTACAGAATCTTCCACGTTTATTCTTACAATTTTAAAGATTGCATTTAGTACTGAGTCCCCAGCAGGGGCAAAAATCATGGCTAAATCAAGTTAGACATTGGGCCTTAGATGTCAAAATTACACGTTTGCTTCCTTTAAGTGAATGCTGGGTCTTAAAACTCGAGGATCGGATCGTATCTTTGGTTGGGCCACTGATAAAATAAGCAGATAGCAGTCTTCATGAGGGAATGATTAACGCATAGTTTCAACAGGTTACAAATTTGCTACATAATTGTATCAAAATGGGATTCATATATATGTTTATAGTATGCCGATGAATTCAAAATTTACGCCCAAAGCAGAACGTGCAGACATTTCTTTTGAACAAGCTATGCTGTCAGGCTAACAACTGCTCGTGGTAGAATTTGCGCTTGGTTCGTACTTATCAATGACAGGCAAAACAGTGAACAAGGATGGTCATTTATTTATTTGTTTGTTAAAAAAGCCATAAAATTGCATGGAATCAATTGATTTTTTAATGATATTTTTCGTTTTCAGTGTATTTTATGTGATTTAATACGAGTTAGATTCTTCATTTCATAAGCTAAGAATTTCTTCAACGCAATGGCAATTAGATGATCGTAGATGAGTTCAAGTCACCAGGTACGTAGAAATTTTTAAAATGATTTCAGTTAAGCGGATTAATATCATAAAAAAACTCAAGAAAAAATTAACGTGGGCAGCAAGACTTTTATAATTAAACAACCAATCAGTAAAACGAAATGTCAAGGTCAAAAATTGGCTTAGTATTCCAAATGGCGAGCCGTGAAATTTGAATTTAGGATTGAAAACTTTATGAATCCTTTGAATCCTTCATTTTATGCTTAATTTTATTTACTCTATTTGCTTTTATTTAAAATTTATAAAAAGAGTTTCTTACTTGCTGGGTGGCGCAATAAAATACAACACAAATAAACGCTAATTTTTCAATTAATGAAACTGTAAAAGTAACATGGGAAAAATATTTACCAAGCTTTTGTAATCAAATTATGAAAAACTTTAAAAGGGCCCGCAAGTTGAGTTATAAAATGCCACTTTTAGCTACTTATTTTCCAAACAGGGTAAATGGTAAATCTTATTGGGTCTTAGATTCAAAATGTAAATGAGTACACTTCATTAAAGTAGCAAGCTTTTGATTGGACTATTAAAGTTGATCAACCTCACTTGCAATCAGTAAAAGTTATCATATCTGCCTAAAGTTAGGTAAGGGATAAATAGCTTTGCTTATCGAGATATTCAACAGGCCCTTTTGGGGGAAAATATGGTGCGTATCGAAGATGACAGTCCGGAGGGGAAGGCAACCTCTACCTCAGATAAAGTACCCGACAATGACAGAAACAAACAAACAGTAGGTTTGTTTCGAACCGTAATACTTAGTAATGAGTCATTGTGCTTAAATTTTATTTCATTATCTGAAAGTGGCGATGAATTTTCGTTTACTTTTTTCAGGCGAATAATGGGGGAAAAATTCCAATGTCAAATGCCACAAAATTGGCCGAAGCGATCTCAAGAAACAGTCACTCAGACATTGCAAGATTATTGAAAGAAGATTTATTCGACGAGACTACCCTAGATCGTGCTATTCCCTTATTGAATTACGTTGCCTCACATGGTAATCTCTTCTGCGTCCAGCTCCTTGTTGAAAAAGGCTGTCCATTCATGACCAGGGATAGGGGCGGGTATCTGGCTCTATCTTTAGCAGCCAAAAATGGGCACTTGAATGTGGTGGCGTACTTGATGAAATGTATTGAAAAAACGGGAGAACCCTATGAGAAGGAGTATAGAGAAGCTATTTGCTTTGCGTCATACATGGTAGGTTTCTAGTTTTAAATGACTATCTCAAGGGACATCTGTCTATTGTCGAACTACTCCTGGATCATTATGGAGACATCTGTTACGGATTGAGAAATCCTCATAGAAAAAGAAATGCACTTATAGCAGCCGTAATAAAAGGCGATATAGAAGAGATGGATCACCTTCTTTCTGCAATCTACGGAAGCTATCATCTGATGAAATACAAGAGTGGCTTGAAGCTAAATACGTTGGAAGGCATTCGAGTGCTTATTGCTCTGGCGGTTGCTAAGCGAAACAGTGATGTTGTCAGAAGGTTACTGGAATGGGTTGATGAGTACGAGCCTTCAGAGTATAGAAATGACGAAGACATGTATGAGCAGGCTCTCGGTATTGATAGATTTACTATAGCGTTTGATATGTACACTCGTATTAAACAATGCCAATAAATTTTCCTTACTGATTATGCTGAAATATGGTATTTGTAATTTGTATCTAAATTAAATTCAAAGTTCGGTTGGGAAACCGTTTTTAGAACTCGTTTTAAGCTATGGGAAGACGTCATAGATTCACCCCTTTAAGAAAATTTCAATCAGTCCTACATTTATTGTTCTGATCTAACCATGGATGGATGGAAAACACACTCTTAGCTTTCAAACAAGCTCAGGTCTTTCATAACTTAGGAGGCCAAATTAATGAACTTTTTACGCAGTACTAAATTTTATTCGATTTATTTAAGGATATTATCGTAAATTTTAATATTATCTACAGAAATCTATCGAATATTCAACTGGATTCAACAAATCCTTTAGACGAACTTTTTTCAAATGATCAGACTCATTAAGTTTTCAGATTTATAACGCAAATGCAGGAGCTTGACTTAAAAATCGATAAAACGTTCGTTAGGTAAGCGAGGTGAGTGTAAAATCGGCCTACTTATATAAATCTCCCATTAGAAGTGAACGTGAGTCACGTATTGATTGTACCGATAGAACAAATGGCGTTATGCTTATCTGTCGAGTTTGAGATGCGAGTGTTGGTTAGGATGGAAAATATTCTAATTGAAATGACTAACCAAACGGATTAAGTGCTTTCCATTTCAAATACCTACCGGCTTTCTCTATTCAATCATCATTCAACACAGTCATCGGTCTTATTTTCTACGTTCCTGTATCGGTTTTTCTGATTGCCTAAAGAGCAATCATTTTAGTTGCTTATTAAAAGTGTCTGATTTTTCTGCTGTCGTTTCTGGCTTATCTCAATCTCGACGAAGCAAATTAGTTAAAATCTAAAGTGAGCAAGGAGCTAACAATTTTTCAAAATCCTACGTTAGTGGTTTACCCCATCTCGTAAGACAAGTGTGCCCAAAAGAGTCTTTATTAAAGAGGATCAGACTTTTGAATCAATTTGGTGTATTGAGAATGGGAATGAATTAAACAAATGCAGTCAGATAACTGCTACAATAACGAATATCAGACGAAGAATAGCTGCTGTCCTACCAGCGAGCAAGAAGATAGATAATAAAAGTATTTATTTAAAAAATCTCGTAGGACAACAAGAGTTCCTTAACTTTATGCTCGTTTATACTTGCTAATATCTTTAAATGAGTCTATTGATAATCATGCTTTAATTTGAACTCACGCTTTTACTCGGTATTCAGTTAAACAGCCCGCCGACGAATCATTCAATGTGCATTTAAAAATCTTCACTCTCTATTTTGTGTATATTTTACGACTCAAGTCCCAAAACCTAATAAAGTAATCTCGTTACCTTGGCGTTGCTCTCATTATCCGTCAGAGGATGTCAGTTGCTCCCTACTCTCCCCTCACCCCACCCCCATCTACCTTTTGGAGCACTGACGGCAATAATAATTTACATGCCCATAACATAAAAATCAATTGTATTTTGCCCAATTATTTCCCATAAAACGATTAGACAAAAGTGTTCATTATCTTGAAATCTTAATATAGAATGGGCAGAATTTTTGCATTATCAAGAGGAAAATATTGTTGAATTAGATATTCGCAGGAAAAGTTCGATTTTCCAGCTGCCTGGCTGAGGTGCCACAAAGCGGAAAAATCCTTCCATGAAAGGGTCAGATGAACATGCGAAGTGAATTGTGGACACAGTTAGTACCTTTTCATTTGGTTTATAGGAGCTAATTTTGAAGGGCGCAGGCTATTTTACAATAATGAAAGCAGGAAAAGTAGACATCTGATTAAAGTAACACAGTTTTTGCTAACCCGAAACAGCGAAGCGATTTACATGATTGCAACTGTCGGAAAAAAATTTATTAACCAACTCAATTAGCTAAAATAAGACCTTCTGCGTTAAACATAAAGAATGACCTCTTGAGGGTCGGAATTAATTAATAACCGACCACTAATTTATGTTTATACGTCGAAAAAAATGTGCGATAATTTATATTGCACATGGGAGGGTTGAAAACTTGTTCCAGAAAACCTCATGGACTCGTTTTGGTACGCGTTCAAAACAGGATGTCGCTTTGCTTATGCCTATGGCCGATCGTACTAGTTGAATTCATATTGTAGCCAATCTAAAAAGAACAAATTCTTAGAAAAAAGGCTCACTTAAATTCTTCATAAATTGGAATGGTTGGCCAGCAAGCGTATTGACCTCGCAGTACCTTGTCAGCCAATTTGGTGAGGATTACCCCCCCCCCCCCTACCCGTCATGTTAATTAATGACATGACTTGCATAATTCCAACATGAATCTGAAATATTCAGCCAACTTTTATTAAATTAAAAGCAGTCAAAACTACCTCAGTTAGAAGAGGAGTGAATGAAATTTTTTGTATTCTACTGAAATTGTCATAATATTCCACTTTCAACGCTCCCAATTTCACCTTCTTTTCCATTGCAGCCTTCTATGATTTTAGAACAAATTTACAACTTGCTTGGCTCTAGAAAAGTTTCCAAACTTTGCAAAAATCCCTAAAAATAGAAAATCTAATATTATTCACTTTGGTTTACATGTTATAGCAATACATTTGATCAATTTTTAAGGGGCGGAATTTAGAAACGTGAAATCTATTTCAACAGCTTTCATTTCTGATTTATTGCGTTGATTTAATCATCAAGTTAAAATTGAAATCCATCAAACTCCAAATCTATTTGAATTTCTTGAATATTATTTCTTTTCTTAAAATTGCATATTTTTTATAATTTTTCATTTATTCTTGTTTAAATGTACCGAATTAGGTAATAAAGTTATTCTCCATATCCAAATTGGTATCCAGAATGTGTTTCATTTTGCCTCAGTCCTAATTAACTAATTTTTATCTAAGCATAATTATTTTTTTTCAGAACCGTGAAAAGTTTCCTTGCACACCAGCCTAATTAGTCGAAAAAATTAGTTTCAATGAATTTGGAGTCCGAACATGAATGTCCTTGAAAATGCATAAAGATGAAGGTGAATTGAGACGAATTTTCTGTTGATCTAATACACTGATATTCGAGTGGAGCAGTTACTTGGACTCCTAAGGATCAAGGCCAACGCATATGTTTACTAAATCAGATATATTGAGTTCAGTACTCTCGAAACGAATTGAACAAGCGTACTAATTCCAAATGGCATTTAATTAGATGGTAAAAGGTGTTCTTTAGTCAAAGACTTCGAAGTTTAATTCCTGTGTCTGTGCTGAAGCTTTAGAGCTATCATTCAACAGGTCTGGAAATTATCCACGAGGATCGCTCATTTATAGCCTATGCGAGATAATCAGCACACTAACTTATGATTAAGTCTCATAGAAACATATAAGTACGTGCTAGAGTACAGGTCATGTGAATTGAAATCCTTGCTTCATCAATCAAAATAGTTATGATTCAATTTTTGCTGTTGGCGCGTTACAGGTGAAGAATTCGTGGTTCTAAAAGCTAAATAAAATGTGGAGAACCAAAGAATCCATTGCGCGCTCGAACATTCTGGAACGTACGAATTTTATACAACCGCACTAGGGAGAAAAGGAGGTCATGAGGGCCAGAGACCTCTCGAAAAATCAATAGCCAAGAATCATTATAGGGTTATAGCATCCTCACAGTATTTAATGATTAAGCTCCATGCCATTTAGTAAGCAACCCAACACACACAGCTCAAACGAACGTGCTTCACGTCGCAGGTTTGCCTTCTCTATATCGGCAATATAGGTTAGCTAATCACGGCAGCCATTCCAAACTAGAAGATCTTGCCATAGATATTACTGAACATAAGTCAAGACACTTCTATTTGACCCCAGTGTCACCGCCTTTTGGATTATTTCCCATTTTTACCAATTTTGATAATACTGCATTACGGATTCTTGTAGAATCCTTTCAGCTTTACCCAGGGAAGGTTTTATAATAATAATTTACTAACTGGTTCCTCCTGAAGCACCCAGTACTTTTCTTTGATCTCTAGTCTTTCATGACCGTAGCATATTTCTAGACGGCTCATCAGTTGCGAGTAGCTATCTTGTTTCCGTTCAAGGATATTGGTGTGCTATAAAATATTGAAACACTTAATTATGTCTGCCTATTCCAAATGCACGATAAAAAGTCGCGTTTGCTTTTCACGTAAGTAGAAGTTGCACGGATAAAACCCCCGTTTGTAGGCACTCAAATCTTAGCTTAATTTAGCCAATGTTCATTTATCTGAACTCAATTTGCAGATACTTGTTTTGGTGGTAAAACGAAGCAAGAAGACGGACAAATGCGATAGAGTGAACAGAAAATATTCTACTCTTAAAAGTACTAGTAGTATTATCAGGTCCTGAAAGAAGAATTGGAATTGACATTCAATCACGGTAGTTGGGTCATACTTGAACTGTGTTCATATTTTTAATAAATTGGTGAAATAAATCACAAAACCATCTGAAATTGACCCCTTTAAGAACAATGATTGAATGTCCTATTTCATTCAATCCAACATTTGCCATTTTTTATTTGAATTATTCAATAAAGAAACATTAACTTCTATTCAATTAAACCATCTCAAAATTCTATTTCATTTGCCCACTCTCTGCAGAGGAATCAAATACCCCTTTCTTTGTATAATTCATTCTTTTCAGATGATAATTTTTCCCCACTTATAATTCTTTCAACAAGTATTTGCTTTGAACTACCACTGCCCTCTTATTTAAACAAATTATTTCATTTCAAACTAAACACCCACTTAGCATTAGGGCCCATTTAGTTTTATTTAAAGAAATTATTTTTTATATGCCTTTTTTTCATAAAAGTTCGACTTGGGAAATTAGGTTTTCATTAATGCCTCTATTTATATTAAATTATAAATCAAGTACCCTCTTGGTTGATTGCCACTAAACAGGAGAGATTTTTATGCTTTGTTGCTAAGGTTTATTTTTTAAATTTTTAATTTGTGGATGCATATACAAACTTCAGTTACAAACATTTCGAACGCTAGAGCTGAATAAAAATTTTTGCAAATTTAAATCTTGAGGCAATATATCTAAATCAAACAAATATTAAAAAATCAATAAGAAGTACAAGGAATGAGTAAAATTAGGAAATAAGGAAATGGCACCTTTCGAATCTTATCCACTTTGAGTCATGAATTCAATATAATAGCCATTTTTGAAATAAAGGAATTTTTGAAGAAAATATTTACAATACTTCAGTTGTTAATTTTAACACCTACGACATTTGTTATTCCATTATCATTTTTTTGTGATGGCTTGCTTGTTCTTTTTAAATAATGGCATTGGAATTTCCATTCAATATCAACTGACAAAATATGAGGACTCTGTGTTTGTATTTGATGAAGAAATTAAATAAATATACTTTTGGGTCAAAATTTCAACCATGTCTATTCCTTATACAATTATATTTGATTCGTTTTTCTAGAAAAAATTAAAGCGAATCCTGTATAAACATATGCCTTTAGCTCGAAAGCCTACTTAAACTAATACAATAATATCATTAGCAATTAAAGATTTTATTGACTAATGTAAATAACTAATAAAAATAGAAGAGGCCCAGAGACGAGCTAAATGCCTCAAAAACCAAGTAAGAGCTAGGCGTTCATGTAATTTTGTAGTCTGGTTTTTCTACGTCTCATATTAACACCCTGAAGATATTTATTTCAGGTTGATTTTGATAATCTCTCATAATAATTTGGCGAAACCGCAAACAGATATTGTTTCGGGGAATTTTTCACTTCCCCTCTTACTTTGGTTAATTGTAAATGGAGGTAGCTTTGGTGCCTGAAAAATATGTCAAAGTAGAACGGAATGAAGTGAATGGATAATTGGTAATTGTTCAAAATACAAGCGTTTGTTTGTCCATACGATCTACTTCTCCATGATTTCAAGTCACGCAATACCAACATTATTTCATAATTCTTAAAAATGCATGATCGTAACCAAATTTATATAATGTAATAAATTCTGAACTCACAATCAAAGTTTTGTTTACTTGGTTTGTTTAAGGCAAATTGAGCATTCGAAGGTGCAGTATAAAGCCGTTAAAGTTGAAATCATAATGGCTGATTCTTCTGAATGTAATGACAGTGGCACCTGTAATCAATTGATTTTTAACCTAATCAATAATATCTATCATGAATGGGTGTTAGTTTAACTAAATTTAGTACAAAAATCAATTGATCTTTTGTATTCAGAATCATTTTTTATTTGTACAATTTGATTCTATTACTTTACTATTCAATTGCTTTATTGATCAAAATGATCTAAGCTTTTAACTTTCGATTCAAATCGTCTTAAATACTCATTTTATTTTGTTTTTTTGATTGAATTAGCTAATTACATTATTTTACATTTAACCAGCATCTAATTGAACTAGTTTAACTCAAATAAACCTTCCTTTAATATTTAAATATAATGACTTGTGTCCGAAATAATTTTTATTTGGTAGTGTAGCGGATTAGCTACCTAACTGAGCCTGAATGTACTCAGAAACCTTAGTGGCAGAGTCCTCCTAGTTCGTAAGACCCCCCAGAATTAGCTAAGCTATCGCAAAGCTAAGAAGAGACAGAGGTATCCAGGGTACGCGTTTATTCTAGACATGCATGGCGTGGAGTGTAATGTGTGTATGACGTGGAACTTAGTCATTATGTACACTTTATGATATGATGACCACATATAACTTGGATCATTGATTTTTCGAGTAATCGGATACTGGAATTGACCAATGAATGATCGTATTGACATAAGTCATTGATTGGTCGCGAGGCTTCTGCATTTGTCATGCTAAAGTTGTGTCCCCACAGTATTCATACGCACCTGCAGAGATACTATGAATAATTATTACAGATTATTTGGACAAATATAGTCGGTGGAGTCTCAGAAATTGAGATAACACCAAGTAAAAATAGTTGTATATTAAGCTGTAAATTTAAATAAATTAATGAAATTTGATCAATGTTTACCCACTCTATTCACAGTAAAGTAAAATGAAAAGAAAATAGTGATTCGAGATCACTTTTGCTTCAATCCATAAAAGAGTACTTCATACTTATTTCGGTACATCCCTATCATGCAGGTCGTCGAGGAGAAGCTTAACCATTTTGACAATTCACATTTTTTTTCGACGTAAAGAAAAAATTGACCATTAATGCACATTGGTATGAGGGGAATGCAAAATAGGTTCACTTCGAGAACTAACCTAATTAAAAATGTGAGCTGAAAAGTATTGACATAATGTGAAATAAATAATAACAAATGAATAATGTTATAATAATTATTGTTTGAAGTATAACGCCCTTCTATTGTTGAGGCAGAAACGGGAGGAGAAACATCTCCTCGAATCGGCATACAATTTGTAATATTTTTGCCCTAGATATACCTCCTCATCTTTTCGACGGATTAATTTCCGATTCACATTTATACCAAAGGCAAAAGTTGTTTAATTAATTTAAAATATTTATTCATCTGTCATAAATCAAATCAAAACTGTCTCAATATCTACATTTCCCCTATTCCTAGTACATATCAAGAGGCCAAAATATTTCATATATTTACAAATTACATACTAATGCGTTTGTTCGCGGAAGGAAAGGTAGTATCACTGTCTTCGATACCCAAAGGAGCGATAAATGTTAAACCCTCTAAAGTAAATGCAACCAGTTAAATAGGCAAATAGGAAAATGGGAAGTATAAATTGGATTAACGAAGTCTTTAAATAAGGCATTTTTAAGGGATTTTGATCCCATTGGTTGTTGATATGTGTGGGTACACATAGTCGATAGTAAAAGCTAACCAAGGATAAAACCATTTGTTCCCTATTTTCTTAATTTAATAATTTTGCAATTTAGAATGCCTAAAATACATATGAAATTTTATCAATGTGCGCATGAATAATATCAGAAAATGGTTAATAAAAACGAAACCAATTTTCTTTACCTCCGTGAAGTGTGTGGGACACGTCATCGCATGAGTGCACAGCGTGCCACTGAGGGTGCGGCCGTTTAACTTCGCGTACAGATTGAGTGTGAGGACACACAGTCAATGGCCAATCAAAAGCCTCCGCTCATTTTACTTAATCCGCCATTTTGAATGACTAAGCTTACTCCCTTGTCACTCTCCACGCCATGCATGTCTAGAATAAACGCGTTCTCTGGATATCTCTGTCTCTTCTCAGCTTTGCAATAGCCTAGCTAATTCTGGGGGTCTTACGGACTAGGAGAAATTGCCACTGAGGTTTCTGAGTACAGTCGGCTTAGTTAGGTAGCTAATCCGCTACAAGTGCATATACTTACAGCTTTTACTCGTAATAGGCTTTTAAAACACAAAATGATTAAACAATTCAATTAGAGTAATAGAGGTAGGGATCAAATGTAAGTTTCAGGTAAATTAAACGGTTTCATCATTATTAAATATTCCTCTAGATTCCTGCGTGTATATACATTCACTCGTATCCTTTCAATACGTCTGTGTCTTCTGATTTCGACGAAGACTAAATAATAAAGCCTCGAAAAGCCGACCGTTTATCTATGTGTGGTTTCTGCATTGGAAAGTAATTAATATTTCATGGGAATTTTATGAGGAAACAATGGGGAAAGAGTAAGAAGGCAGCATTACATGGTAATGTTAAATAGGTAACGGTAGTGTTAGAATTACTTTTAGTGAGTCTAATTGGTCAGTTCAGTTTCTGATGTTCGAGCTGTCTGAATTCAAGTTTTATTAGTAGTTTAAAATGAGTAAATTTGCGAAAAAAATGCAAGACTTTAGATGTGATATACGGAAATTGATAATTTTATTCAGTCAAGGCATTTTTAAGCGATTTTTTGATATTGAAGGATTTGAAGTTGGTTTGTTGGTTTTTTTTCATTTTTTGGGACACTCCCATATACTCAGTTATTTTACAGGATTTTGATTGGATTTTGGGAAAGCAAAATGTTTACCAGGGTTAAAATCAGACATAATCTATCAAATTTGTTGTCGAAGTTTAAATTTGTGACTTTCAGAAACGTATGTCTCACTCAATGTATTTAAGGATACTGTGAGGTTTGAAGTTATTAAACATTGGTTGAATTATGAATTAAGGAAATCACACCTTTTTGTCACGAATATAAGACGTGTTTTAGACAGCCATTTCATTTAATCCAGAAGACAATTAAGTGAGTATAAACTTTGAAAAGTGAATTATTTCAAGACCATTAAGTCCCTGCCATTTATGATGTATTAATCTTTCTCTTAGTTTATCCAAGTTACTTCCACATAATTCAAGTAGAATGTTTACAATATCACTGATGGTGCAAATTCATATTCTTAAATATAACTCGAGGTTTCATATTCCTAGCGCACTTTATTTATTTATAACTGATTGGTAAACTGTTTACCAATTGTTTACTTTAATTTAACTTGGTATTGTTAAATTCTGTACTTCTTTGGTATCGATTTTGCATTTATTTTGATTGACTGCCCAATAAGTTGAACCCATTTTAATGCTTTTCAATATAATTGACTTCAAGTTTAGATATTTGGAATTAATTTCAAGTATTCTTTTTAATGTGTACGTAACTTTTGACTGGAGTAATTCACAAGTCTCGCACTAAACAGACCAAATAATAGTTACTGATGGATATACCAGCTCACCCATGAAAATTCACTTAATATTATATACGATTCCTAATTGTTCACAACCATAGGAGAAAATAAGGTCTTCTAGTAATAAAACTAAGTGCCATACTTTAGAAATTTGGCCGATAAAATTCGGATGTCATGGACAAAATCGGCTAAGAAAACTCAACTTTATATTATTGATCGAGAACGGCTCTTAAGTAAATAATGTGCTTCCCGAATCCTAAAAGTAAATGAAACAAATCACTTTGGTATCCTAACAGCTTTCCGTACTTTAAAAGTGTAAAAACTGGCTGCCTTGCGGCGAATTATGATAAATGATTATTGACTGTTAATAAATTGTTCCATCGACTACATCCTCGGTGTTCATTCACATTTACTTCAAATTCAGTAAAATTGTTTGAATAACCATTTACGACTCAGAAGTCCCTTCAATTTAATTAGACCACTTTGCTAATTAATGCTATCTGTTATTATCTATAAATCAATGCAAGATATCGTACGATTCATTTATTTTTAATGGATTAATGCCTCTTTTATTGGGACTCACTCTAGCTGAAAATGTTCTATTTTTCTATATATATATATATATATATATATATGTATGATTTAGGTTTCTCCTCAATTGGCCAAAATCAAAGCTTCGGATTCCCTCTGCTCCTACGCGAAATTGAACATTTTTGCGAGGAGAAAAATTTCTGCGCACTCTATAAATAGTAGCCTACTTCAAACACACGGCCCAACCGGTCCGTAACTAACAACAATTATTCATCTTTTCCTCTTCATTTTACCTACTAAATGTTTAGACGGAATATGTGAAGTACTTCAAAATTATGAAATACTAGTGAAACTTTCCATTTCAGTCTTTCAATGAAATGTTAATTCCGTATCAAATTGTCGTTTGTGTGATGTGATTTCCTTCCGTTTTGAAATAAAACGAGATGCGTACTTTATTTTTGACTAAAAAGTATTGTTTGCTGAAGTAATTTATGACCATGAGAGCTTCCAATTGAGTGAAGAACAACCATTATTTAGGGAAATAACACAAAATTGCCAATTTTAAATAGATGTGATAATTAAATCGATAAATGATAGATTAAATCCGAGGTTTGGGAATTTTGCAAATGCTGATTGACTTTAACAACAATATGTGAGTTTGCAAGTATGTTGAAACACGCTTCTTGATGCGCTTAACTCAAGATAAAATAGAGTGACGTACTGTTCCAGTATATTATAATAATAGTGCAGTGTGGTGAAATAATAGATTTTAACCTTTAAATTAAGATTTATATGCCACTCAAGTCTTTTGGTTGTCGCTTTATCCTGAACACCTACATGGTTTGAAGACTTTAGCTTTAAGGAGGCTTAGATTACAATTGAAGCAAGTATTGATAGATGTTGTTTTCCAATAATTGTTTTAAAGTTATTGAAAGGAAATGACGGTGTCTATCTAAAGTGTACTAAATATGCCAGGTTAGACGGTGGCGCGGCTTCCGTCTGCCCACTTACGCGGCTGTTGCCTTTTACAAGATTTGCCATATTTGGAACGATTAGCACAGTTCAAATCAACAATTTATTACTGAATTACTGAGGGATTTTACCTACATCTCGCTGTCAAAGCAAACCATCTTTAAATACAGAAAATTAACCAAACGCTCGTATTGTTAAAATTGTGCTAGTAAAGGGAGAGTGGGAAGACCGGTTTTAGAGAATAGAAGTGGACTATTGTATGACCTATATTTCATTTAAATGACCTGTCTTTCAGCAAGTACGCTTTTTGAAAATGAACATAGTTCACGGTCTTAATCTCAAATTTTTACCTCTACTTCTGCTGCTCACAATATATATTTCATTTTTGTGATCAAATAATTTGAGTGAGCGACGCGATCTTCGCACTGCATTTATATCTTATACTAGCAAATGCTGGCTAGATGCCGAGTACTTTGGTGTTTCGACTCTCTAGAAGCAAAATAAAGGCTTTCAACAATTGTTGATCAAAATTTTATACACAGTTTTAATAATGGTAAAATAAGTGTGTTACCAGCAAAACGCGGATAATCAACATTATTTACAAATTTTACTTCATATTTTGACATGGTATGTCAACTGTTATTTGCTGTTACATGGAAAAGTCTGAGTTGAAATTTAATTGTAGACCTTTCGCATAAAAAATACCTTTTGTCTAACATACTGTGAACCACTCTAATCCTTTTATCTTTGCAATTCTTTGGTGCCTTAAAATAGTCTGAACGTAGAACTTGTGACTCGTATCGTATATCGAAGTGTGAAGGCTAATTTCATAGAGAAAAATTTGGATCTGGCTAAATCTGTCAAAATGCTTTCTTAGAGTTTAACTTAATCATCAATAAATATAAATAGTTTAAATATGAATTTTAACTTTTTCAAAACTTTTTTTATCTCGTACGTCTTGTAATATTCCTTGTTATTACTAAAGCACTTCATAATATGTATTGAAAGAAAGAATTGAAACTTGGAGAATGTCTATTGATTGTAAAAAGAGAACAGGTTTGGAGAAAAAAGCAGAACATCTCAAGAGCCTCAATTCGTTTGGTTCAGTCAGGATGAAGCGTATAATTTAATTGATTTTATGGCTTATTGTTCCACTGTTCCAATTTCAGAATTTAATCTCAGTTTCTTGAGTGAGTTCGTGGTAGCTATGATCATTGATTAACAAATAGGTAATTTACTTGAATAGTTGGCAGAATGTCACCCCAACATTCATAGCCAAGAGCAGCTATTTGGTATTGGCAACGATGTATGTGGCATTGATAACTTAGATTGTCTGCTTTAGAGTGTGGACAATGTTTTCCACTGAATTCTAAAATGTGAGTGTTATGGGCTTAAATGTCAGTTAAAATTTTACTGGGATCTTGAAAGCAAAACCGCTTTTGAAGTCGATTTATTGCAGGTTCTTTGACCTACTAATATTGGTCTAGATGTAAAAATTAAATGAGAATAAAAATAATTGGAAAATATATTAAAATAGGTGCTTAAGTCAAAGCTAAAATGAAAATCAAATGTACATACTTCCACCCAACACGTAGATATCCCTAAATCTTTAACACTTTGTACGCGTTTTCCACCTAAATGACATAAAATGTTGCTGTAGGGAAGGTTTTGGCAAGAACATTGATATGCAAACGTGAAGGTGTAGCAGACAACGCTGTGCTCAAAGTAATTCCACTGGGTGGTCATGCCATGCTTCACAGCAACTATAATTAAATTGGATCTCCCACTACTCGTGTTGTAGAGATTGGTGCGTTATTATTATTGTTATAATTACTATCATCCAATTTAACTATAAACATGTTCGTGGGGCTTCATCTGCCCATTCCGCATAGCATTTAGCCGAGTTGTTGTCAATTTTTTATTTTGCTCTAATAGAGAAAGAGTAGAGAGCAATTGAGAGGCAAAATTGGAGCACAGTATATATAAGTACCACACAAAGAGAAACTAATTTATATGTAATTAAGTAACACAGAAAACCCAGTGCATGATATAAGGCGCAACTACCACAAATGTATGGGGACTTACTCCGTGAATAAATCGTCTCAGTTGTCCAAGAAACTGCTCCAAACTACCGCATTTTGATCCTAACATTGTTCAGTTGTCCGATTTCAGATGTCTTTTATTTCTATTTTGTTCGTGATGTGTTTTAAAGAAGATGGATTGACGAGCGTCAGCAAGTTTCGACTTTCTGTTATCCTCTGTTTCAACAATAGTACAAACGAGATCCTCACTAACTAATATTTTATACTCATTTCGGGTGTAGGCCTCTCTCTGCCTTCAGACAATTGTTAACTGCATTAGATTATGAAAAGATCAATTACTATCCAACTTCGCTCTATTACAATTCTCCGGCCGAGGAACTCGGCAAGTGTAGAGAAATAGAGATTTAAAGGATTTAGAGGCCATCAGGGTAATGAAACTGGGAAAAAATCTTAATTTCATGACACAGATATTTCAGTTTATCGTTCTCTCTCCGTGAGTAAACGTCCCATTCAAAGTTGTGTTGGATCTGTCGTAATTATATCTTCAATTAACCTAGATTAAATAAATTTGCTCATTAAGAGTTGTAGCAACTATAATTTTGGTTAATAAAACAAAATCTAGGTGAGGAATTTACATATTAATATATTGTAATTTTCGCCTTGATAGACCCACTAATAGCAGCAATAATGCAATCAACTTCTATTAAATGAGTACTATTGTCAAAATCTCCATGCTAAAATGTCGATTGTTGAGATGTTACCTGTCAAACATGCAACCATCTCGATAATCATTTAAATGGACGTCTTTTTCCGGAAGATGAAAAAATTCTTTGCCATTTTTTGGGCAAAATTTCCTTTTCAGAATCAATAATAATTAATTGATAATAAATTTACGTCTTCTGTTTGTCATGGTTACAAAGCTTCTTTTAATGAAAATTTCCTGAAAAATTGTAAAATTAATCGATTCAGGACAAATTGAGTTACTACGCTAATGCTCTACGCCGTATTATGAGATTAATTTCAACAGAATATTTAATTAAAAGAAAAATAAGCTTTTAAGCAAGAAATATGATGTATGGCAGCAGGCAAATTGTAAGGTGGAAAGTACTTTCAATTGGTATTCGAGTGGTTGACGTAATACATTTTTCCTTCCATTTCTTTCCTATGTGTCTATCTTTATGTGAATGGTATTCTGCGTGGACGATGTTTGGAATAGACAGAAGGAGAAAATCTAGGCTAAAAATCTCCTTCAAAATCCAAGCCACAAAATTACGTCGCAATAAACTAAGCAACCTTGGACATCTTCACTCTGTATAAAATATTTCATGACCAGGCAGAAGTTGTAAGCTTCAAACATCGTTAAACTCTAAAGAAATATTGTAAGTTGAAAGTAAACTGTTACTGGCATTCCATTTATTCAAAGGACTTTTGTGGTCTCAAAAGTGTAAGTTGCGTTGCAACCTACTTCAAATTGCTATACTGATTGAAGAAGCTATTTTTAGTTGATCTGATCTGTTGCTTTCCCGTTTTTAGGCAATAAAGAAAGTAATTTCATCACGCTTTGAACCATAGTTTCTTTCGAAATTTTAAATAATTGACGAATTTGAATCACTAATCTACGATTGTCCCATTAAGACCTTTGCACGTTCTGACATGGTTAATAAAGAGCCCAATTTAAAGTCCTTCTGTCATAATTTGCTCCACTTTTAAAAGTAAAATGAAAATATAATTTGAAATATTTAGTCAAATATTCTGACGTTTGCCTTTGATTGTGACTAGAAAGGGCCCTGATCCCCGTTTTCAAGTTAAAATTGTTTTCTATTGAACATTTTTTTTGCCATCTGAATTTACGCTTTAATAACTGTGTAGTACATTAATGAATTTCATCAAAAAAGTATAATAATTTAGTTTTAGTTATAAAAGCATTCATTAAATTTATTAAGTCTTTCAGAATTAATTTTTTTTTACTAGTTATATACATTCTCAAATAAGAACTATCGAGATTTGCTTTTACTTTTTGTTAATAAAGTATAGAGAGCAATTTTAGCAAATCGAAGCGCATCTTTGGCAAATGTAAGTTGTTTAAAGTGCAAATTTTATCACTTTTCATTCATAGATCATTAAATTTAATGAAAAATCATAAAACGTTACAAATGAACTAAGTTATAATTTACTTCCAAAAAGTAGCAGATAGAAGTCTGCACTGTCTACGTGTTTAAAAGTTTTATTAAATATTATTTCTAGGCTGTAAGAAAAATACAAGCGCTTGTGAATGATGCAACCAATGGTTAAGTATTCTTTTAACCCATGACAAGAATAAAATACATTTTTCTGCGAGAAAACAGCTGAGATGGAGTAACAGTATTATTTACTAGGGAAAAGCAAAGGGAGAATTGAGAAGGAATTTGAGAAGTCAGGGTATTGGAAGGGTCTTACTACATTTGATTTTTGATTTCTTTAACAAAAATCGATCTTAACATACCAATCGTTTCCCCCCCCCCAAGATTTAAGAGAGTAGGATGATCTTATATGATTAAATCGACTCAATATGATCAAGTGGTTCAAGTGGTCTAACTCCTTCTCTTAGTTATTTTAATAAAATTTTATAATCTTAAATTTTATCGTTTAACCATGAATATAAGAAATATTTAGTAAATTGACAAAAATACATATGAGAAGGTGCATGTCTACAGAATATTTTTTTGATTAATTGGCAACAAAATATTTTGAGCTTAACAGATATTTTTTTTAAAAAAAAACAAGTTTTGTGTAGAACTGCACTTTACTACAATAACGTAATTTGTGGGTTTTTATATAAATTTAAAATTATTAATATCTACAGAAATCTGCATCTGGGGCAATTAAGGAAAATGTACTTTATTTCATAAGTGATCCTTTAAGGTCACCCAGAAGGCCTTTGAACCCATTAGTGCAATGGGATTATGTGTTTCCTTTTGAGGTCATATGTCATTTGTATCCTGACTGGGGGAAAACACATGTGGTTACGTTAAATTTAGTTCTTTTAAACCTCTCTGACATTTATCTTTGAATTTTCAGTATTTTAATTTTTATTGCGAATATGCTGGAAATAAATTCTCAAACACCTATAAGCAAAGTGTCTTTCAATTCATGATTGCATCGAGTAAGTGGAGGAATCTAAAAATATATGTATTAAATATGGAACCGAATACTATTTTGAAGGGGCTTTTAGTGAAAGTTTTCGTTTAATTTGTATTCTGGGCAGACGTGGGTAAATCTAGTTTTTTTGCAGTTCACTTCATCAAGTGTACCCAGAAAAATTTAATCATTGAAGAAAAGGGATTATAGGAAGAATATATGGAAATGCTTTATTATCATAACTCTATAGTTTTGCATCGAGGAGCCTGATTGCAAATAACATGTAAATATTTTCAAAAGACTTGAGGAGTGGAAGCAGAATGTTCATTGGTGGAGAATAGAAGCCAAGAATTCATCAACGTTTTATTTTATGCGTAGTGTGAATTTATTGTGTCGTTCAAATTTATTCAAGGCATTCGAATTATCCCGCCATATTGAGAGCTTACTAGAGGGCTAACGCAACAATATGATTGGTCACTCCGTCACCTGACTGATAAATTTATTAAATTTGTGTTTGATTATTGTCTAGGCAAATGCTATAAACGGGAGCTTTTGAAACTCAAACATCCAAGTCTTAACGAAATATTTGACCACAGCATTCTTGGGCTATGAAGATACTAAGCTATTACAAAAGAAGAACCTACCTTTTAAAAGTTTTCGTAAACTATTGTATGATAAGTGCTGAAATTCGCAATTCTGTATTTTTTATCCGGTGAATTAGAATGCATACGAAGTTAAAAATGTACTAATAGAGTATTGTGTTGGCTTTCCGTCTCACAACTTCTTTTGAAAAAATACCTGTATGTCAGCATTCTTCTTTGAAGCTGTATTTAAATGCATATGAACTTTCAATCTAAATCGATTTCAAGCCTATATGGTTTATAGCAAGGAGAATAAGAAATTTCATCGAAATGTTCTAACCAATCATACAGTTTGAGCACCAAGTTAATGAAGTGGGAACATTTTTGAGAGGATGTAATGCATACCTAGTAGGGTGTCAAGGCGTTTTACTAGTAAAACTAACTTTACTCATTTATTTCCTGCATTTTTTCATTTTAATATAATTGATCTAATATACTGCTTCTGTAGTTGTGGAAATTGCAAATAGCCATGGAAAGGTGCATGGAGAAATCCTTCCTGTGCCCAGTTTGGTTTAGGAGATAGCTTTGTGACGACGCAAGAAACAATGTGTTAATGTGACGGGCACAGCCTGATTAATTTAACATGAAAATAGCTGATGAATCGGCAATTTCAGTGGTGTGCAAAACCGTTTAAGACAATAAAATCCTAAATCTGGAAGGCGAAATGACTGTATCTGCTAAATAGGCTGCACATAGTCAAACGGTGTCATAGACCATTGACATTTAAAATGTTTAACAGCTGAATACCCTATGTCCCTCCCGCTTTTTTGCAGACTATACTTTCTAGCCTAAATCATCACAACACAATAAAATGAGAGGTTATGGTTACCAACAGTAGAAGTATTTGAAAAAAGGAGAGCAGATCGGAGGGATGGAGCGGTCTGAGAGCAGTGGGGGGAGGGGGTGGGGGTGGGAGTGCCGATGCAGCAGAAAGAAGATGCGGTGGCCGCCGTGGATTATGTGCGGTTTTATGAAGAGGTTTTTCGAAGTGAAATAAATTGGATTACCGTCTTTTCACTGAAGTGTTTACAACGCCCACTTTTCAAATGAATTGAAGTGACGTTAATCAAATGAAAAATTTTCAAACCCGTCAGAAAAATCAATCATGGGCCCAAAATGATTTGATCTCCAAGCCCATTCACAATTCGATTATAAGTCAAAGAATATTTCGCATAACGGGCACGATCACTCCACTCTCAACATGCTATAAGCCTTCTTTTTATGACCTCACCATATTGGCTTTCACGCTTGCCAAACTAGGTTAGATAACAATCAACTGATATGGCCGCAATATCGTGCTTGCACATTCTTATTTCTTCGCTTGTTTATGACTACAAACAAAACGCAAAAATGTCACAATTTCAGCCATGGGATACTTCTAAAAATTGCCCAATAATGCGGAAAGGGGGGAGGGGTGGTTGTTGGGCGAGTACAATTTGTGAATATCAAAAGGATCTAAGTTTATTTGAATTTTAAGCTCATCGGGTTATTTACGTGTCACCTAAAAGATCTGTTTACGTTATTATCCCAACTTCAGCCAGTCCAGAGCTTATTTTTTAGTTGATGAAAGTGATCGATTGGTTGTGGGATCTCGATTCGTTTGTCTTCTCTGTTTGTAATCCAGTTGGTGCAAAAGTTTTTTAACATAGCAGATTTGGTTTTCTATCATAAATTCCATTTACATCAACCTCGAAAATGTTATTTCACTCAGACTTATGCAATTTTGCCACTTAGAATAACCAAAAGGCGGAGGAAAATTAGTAAATGAAAATGATCCTAAATGAAATTAAACTGCGAAAAAGTTTTTTCCCCCAAAATTACAGCGGTGTTAACAGAAAGTAAATTATATTTTAGTAAAATAAAACAAATTCTATTAACTATCTATCATTCAAAAATTTATATTCAAGACATAAGATTTAACTTTTCTTCAGAGACGCTCAAGTTGTAGCTTCAAGGTAAGTCATTTCGAATTCACGCTGTCCTCATTGAACTCTTTCGAGCAAAACGCTTCCAATTCGCAAATAGCAAACACAGCCAAGAATGGGATAAATGAAATGTTCGGAAGTAGATAAAAGTCAGCAAATCAAAGGAACCTTTTTAATCTGAACAGAAGGCCCTTCAAGCCTGAAGAGGAGGGGGAGGGGAGGAGGAGGGCTGGAGTGATGGGAGGGTGGGAGGAGGTTCGTTCACTTTAATGAAACACTCAATAAACTTACCATTTGGAGACTTAGGTTTCCGACTGATTGTCCATGTCTCTAGAAAAACGAGCATTTTTAGTTCCTTCAATATTTTCTTCACCTTCAGCAGCTGGTAGAGTTAAATTAAAAATAATAAATCAAACTGCATGTCTTCGTGAATGATCAGGAGAAGTTAATCACTAATGAAAATTTATTCATGTGGGTTACATAGAGGCTGAATTATCACACTTACTTAATATTTTATTTCACATTAATTAAAATGCCCACACTTTTATTTTGTTATACAATAAGCTCTATTTAACTCACAATTATTCAAGTATTTATAAGGAGACACATAAACTAACAATGAACAATAATTCTTATGTTATTTTAATTTCATTATCTTCTTTTTTAAAATTATTATGTTTCACAAATTTTAAATAATAGGATATAATTTAATATTGAGAAAATTCAAGGAATTAAAAGAGAGCGCAGGATGCAAGAGATTGGTAGATTGTTACCAGAATGGTTTGGCTTGTTGCAAAAATTTGGGCAACTTTCATCTATCGAATAATTTTGTATTTCAGCAAAGCCAATGGATTGCTTTGAGTGGTTGGACATCCAAACCTCGATGCACATAAGTTAGGTAAGTGAATATCCCATTTTGGTATAGTAAAAGCCTATCCTCCTATTTTCCTTCCTGGGCAATTAGTTAACTGAATTTTTCTTACTGCAGGAGGGTAGGAACTCTTCTGGGCCTACTGAAGTGTGAATAGCCAATCAAGTTCATAAGTGGGTAATAATGTTTGGTCAACAAATTCTTGACTCATTCGCTTTTTCCCCTTATTGCGTTACGTCTTGATATCCAAAATTACATTTCCGGATTTGGCACTCAGGTTCCTGAACGAGAGTTCTTATTCAGATTTGACGACACCATTCGAAGTTTCTCAGACTAAGCCAAATGCGTGTAGATGACAATGATTACATTGGTTTTTATTTAAAACAATTCTATTTTGATTTGAGAAGTAATATCCTTTAAAATGCATATCAACTTATAACTTAATTCCTGAAATAAACTTTGCTTTTCCCAATGCTATCTGGTCTTATATTAACAGCCGGTATTTATATGAGAATAACAGCGAAGCAGTAGGTAAAAGCATATGACAAAAGAAATTTTGTGTTCTAAAAATAAATGTCGGAAGGCTGAAATTACGGCCCATTGTTATTTTGGGAATTGATAAGTTCCTACTTAAAAATAAACCATACGACAATAAAAGTGCATTTTTTTCAGTGGAATTAAAAAATAGTCCTAAGTAAACTCAAACAATCTTTTTCATAACTACTGTATGTAACTAGTCTAACTTCCAACGTACTTATCCACAAATGCAGAGTTCAAACATTTCATTTCCATTGTCGCACATTCATTAATGTCAATGGCCACTTGCGTTGGTCAACTCTGTTCAAAGTTGGGATTGGTAGAAAAGGAGATCACTATAGAGGCCAAATCTAGAATACCTTCCAACTACCATAAAAATTCGCAACAAATTACCACTCACGAATTGGGTTCAAGCCGTGCATTATTTCGCTTCATGTAAATTAATAATTTAAGTGGGGAAGGGAAAATCACACCCTCTTAAACTTCATAATAACGAACGAATATGGTAATTTTGCTAATAAGTTACTTTGACTAAGAGCATGGCTAGGAGAAATCGTCTGTTTTTTTCCAACTTCTAAGACAATGGCGGTTAGGATTTCTGCTTACCGCAATCAGATACCATCATTTGACACTAGTTAATGCTTCAGTGACATAGGCACTTACAATTAATGCTTTATTACACAAGCGAACCACTCTCTTCGTCATTTTAGTTATTCAACGTTCGGCAAAGTAACTTTGGCTCTTGATGTTAACTGTTTTTACTTAAAGTGAGCACATTAAAAGAAAGAATGAAGGAGATTCTACTGTTTTCTACTACCGCTGTGATCAATGTTCATGAATACCAAGTCAGGGGTAAAGAGATCACGCCTACTGAATCATATCGAGTGACGTGAATGGGTAACTTTTGGGTTATTTCTGGTAAACAAGGAGGGGTTCATATAAGACTGGCTCCTGGCGCCTTAAATCAAATTTTGTTAGTTGTTAAGACCACTTTACCTAGTGAACTTCGAATTTAAGTTCCATTCAGCAGTATTATTTAATTTCAAGTTGCGTATCAGTTCAGAATAAAAACGAAGATGAAATGACGTCAAGTGTAGAGGGCAAAGTTAAGAGGAAGTTAGGTCCTCACATTTGCCGTGCTAGCGATTCTTTTCTTAACAGATTAAGATGATAAAATCTTTTTTCTCAAATCAAAATCAAGAGATTTTTGTCTACTCTAGCAAACGACAGCATTCTCAATGCAAAATAGTTTCGATTTTTCAATTAAATTTTCAAAAACATAATATGCACATTCAGAGAAAAATTGTGCTAGTGTGTGCGTATTCTTACTACCTTCTTCATTGAATAGAGCAAGCGACTTTACTTACATCAATATGGAAGCTGAGTTTATTGCAAAAATGTTAGCTTTATACCCTTTATACGGATTTTGTACAATCGGCGGCAATAACTATCTTTCTACTTAATTTCAGTAAGTAGCAATTAGTTAGATAAAAATTGTTAAAGTTAGTATTTTACCTATTAAATTATTCGAACACGCTTGCTGCATGAATTATATATGAAAGATTTAAAATGCGTGGATCTACGTGTCTTTAATTCTCGTTACCACCTAATTATCGAATTCACATTGACCTTTAATTTGAAAATGTATGTTGTGTTCTAGCTATTGGTATTTATTCATCCTCGGGTTCCATGCATTAGATACGCATTTCTTAAAATCACAACATTACTCGTTAGGCCAAAGAATTAGCAGTGATCTGGGTATGTGGTCGATTTTGGGTAAGAGACGATTTCTTAAATTCACTTTCAATGTGCGTGTAAAGATTCAGAAATTACTGGCGGAATCTTCGGAAATCAAGAGGTATTGTCTGCTTCTTTATATAGTATTTCATTTGAAAAGGTTTTTAAACTATACATTTACGTATAAATAGTAAATAATACAAACACTTTATTTATTAACCATGGTCAGTGTTTAAATGCATCAGGGAGGCAAGAAAACGAGATAATATAAAGTGGTAAATAGTAAAAGGCGTTTAAATGAGGGTTATTTCTGGTGTGAAGAATGGCCAGTGGATTGAAATTTTTGAAAAGTGCCCATGAAATGCCCAAGAAGAAGCTGAGCAAACAGAAAGCAAAACATTGAGGAAGAAATTGGAGATAAAGAATTGAAGGAATTATGTTGACGAAGAACTTGAAGAAATAGAAGAATAAGGATAAAAATTGTTGTGGAAACGTAAGAAGGAAAACATAGAGAGGATGGTGAAGTAGAAGAACACGAGCTTGAGTTAGAAGAGGATGTCGAAGAAGAATATTAATGATTAGGAGTGAGGAGAATGAAGTTGTTTTTGACAGAGGCGAATAAGATGAAGTCTTATATCATCCCGGGGAAGTAGAAGTTACCTCTGACTTGACTAAGGAGCATGTTATTTTGTATCTTAGTTGTTGAAAAGTTGTAAATCTTGGCAAACTCATTTGAAGTATTGATTTTGCTTTCATTCACTAATCATTCATCCTTTTCATTTGAGCTTAAGAGCTCAATAAAAAGATGTGCCCTGTCAAATGGGATTATACTCCAAAATTTTAATGAGAAAATGTCTTTGGCAGTCCTCGTTGCATCTAAACTCAAAGGAACTATTTATGATCGATCCGCATAAATGATACTTGCGAAACTTGCCATTTGCAAGAAAGCAACGGATTTCAAATTCCGAATGAAGAATTCCAAACATATTTTGATTGGGAAAATATGTAGGCTGTGACTACTGCTACTACTCCGGAAAAGGCGATTCTGTTTAATGATTTATTGGACACACATTGAATGGAGACCTGAGGAGAGGAGAGGGGAGCACGAGGGAACAGATTTCCTGAAAAATAAATATTTTGGGCATATATATTTGTGTTGACCTGTCTACTGTTATAGACAAGTATCCGGCCTTATCTTAATTTACACAACCATTTAGTTTAATTTTATATTTAAATTTACATATAATGATCTCTGCAGATTGTGTTCAATTGAGAATCAAAACTAGCGCAATTATCTTCGCAATCCTAACGATATAATATTACTGACTATGTAAATAAAGGTCATTTTGTGACTATTGCCCCTTAAAAAAATTTATTTAAATCAACTAAAGGAGTGAATTTCTGACTGTTTCATTTTTACATGCAGACATTTATCACTACACTTTTAGTTGCATGCCATGTTCAAATGATTTGAAAGTTAATCTTGAATTAATGATCGTTAATAATGGCATTACGAAATTACTTTTAAACTTATGACTTACCTAACAAATTAACTTTTATTGTTCTCTGAGTTAATAAATATTTAATAAAAGCGAAGTCTCGTATTTGGACCATCAATTCAAGACTTTTCAAATTGTGATGAACAACAACCAGAGATAGTTTGAATAAAGTGCGTTCTACTTCAATGAACGCGCTCTTATCTCTTGTTCTCACAATTTGAATAAATAAAATCTTGACCAAATTTTCAAATCTTTTAGTAATCCATTTGTGTGTATATATACATTTTTAAATTTACTCGTTTCTAGTGTATTTATGTGGGTCAAATATGCACACGAGTAAATTCTAGTCTAAAAAGATTTGTGTCTCAATAACCAAGGAACTGTAGTAGAAGGGTCAAAGTTCACGAGCATTGACCCACCTAAAAATCCGTGAACTGCATTATGAAAATTAAACGAAGAAATCCCCACTCCCCCTCCCTCCCTAAAGAGAGCGCGGAGAACAGAAAAATTTTTATGAATCCAAGTTGTGCGCGGTATTCTGACTTCCATTTGTGTCCACTACTTGACTACCATGCTACTCCTTGATTAAAACTTTACAACTGCTTTATCATTAGCATAGGTGAAGACATTAATTGATCGAACTTTTTCCCAAATAATAAGTAGACAATAACTTGAAATTCGCCAAGCTATTGCGTAGCCAAATTTGGATCAACAACTAGCCGTCTGCCCTGCCTATTCTACTGTTACTTGGATCTAAGTCAGTCACGGAAATAACGCCACGTTATGGTCGATAAGCAAAATTTCAGCAATTTTACCGAATTAATTCGGTTACGGGATGCTCTTCTTTAAAACAACGGATGAATCTAAAGTCTGAGTATTGCGTAAATCTAGCACAATCGTTACATTTCATTCAAATGTACATAAAGCGCAGTTGTATGATATTGTGATGACTCCGTTAATTTAATGTTGTGTTGGGAGGAAATGCCTGTTTCGCATGCTCGCACTCTCTCTCTCTCTCCTACGTTTTTATAATTCCCTGCCTCACTCGAGTTGCTGCAGTTTAATAACATACTTTGCGTCACTCACAATTCTCCAAATTTTTATTTCGCATACCTTTGGCAGCTATTGAATTGCAAGATGATATCAAGGTTGACCATGACCACTAAACTTTATAACTCAGTGATCCTGACTCTGCCTTAAGAACCTAATATGTCTCCGCCTTCCCCATTCATACTTTCCGTTGTAAAATTTACGATTTTCTATTTCTAGGTTTTGATAACTTGTTATTGGCACAAGCAGAGCTTGTTGCTGCTTCATTGAGAGCTAAAAGTACCGTCGGAGATGGATAGTACTCAAGAGCCGTTCTTGTGAGAATTTCACATTGTTCCACCACTCTTGATAATTATAAATAACAAGCGTGATCGACCGTCCAGAGTATTTGATTCGCATCGAAGAGGATTGAACTTGCGACCCCTGATTTGGCAGACAGAGCCAAACGTCTGCCACTAACGCATTCGGTAGGATTTCCGTTCTATTGCCCTTATTTAGAGGAACTTTGGATAGTAACTATACTGACATTTATGCCCGGTTTTAATATCGCAACCGCGAATTATGTAGCGGAAAAGTGATGCTCTCATGAACTTAAGTGAAATTCACGTAATTTTCATCTGATTCTAGCTCAGCCACCTTTTTTTCCTTGAGTATAACTGTTTTAATTGGCATTGACGTCGACAGTAAACTCACTTTAGCAGTCCAAATTAGAATTTTCCCCTAAAAGTCCAGTGATCATCAATAGGGCTAAAAGTACCGTGCAGCTTACATTGAGTTGTGCCAGTGTGTAATGTTGAGAGAGGTGTTGACAATTAGGGGCGAAAGAAAAATAGCCTGAGCACTGAGTTAGTGGTTGGCAGAGCGAATTGTGATTCAATGAGAGGGGTTCGCTGATTCTATTTTCTCTATGTGACTTTTAGGACTAGCGGATTCCTACGCCAGTGCTATCGAATGGTAGAGTTAACGTTTTTATTTTTTAATCATCTTTTGGGACTCTTGCAAATTCAGCTCCATATTTATATATGTCGTTCTGCAAAAAAATATTTGTGTGTAAAAAGCAGAATTCAAATCGCTTTTGTTTTGCTGAACGTTAGGTTTTGGTTAAATGATTACTTGCACTACAAAGCTATTTGTAGTCTTCTTACTTATACTCAATTAAGATTGATCAATAGTACTTGAGTAAATAAGATACGAAAAGTCTAGCGGAGGTTCACATGGTCTAAGCAACGGTGCATATATGATTGGGTGAATGGATTATGAACCAAAAATGATCAAGGAAGGAAAGTGAACATATGATTGCGTGAATTGAATTTAGGCCAATAAAAAAATAATAAGAAGGTGGTCGCACACGATTGGATGTTTGAACTCTAAACCGAGAGGAAATCGGAAAGAAAGTATGGCGTACACATTTATGTGGAATTGCTGATGTAGGAATGAAGCTCAAGCACTCCGTAGTTAGTAATGGGGTGAATGCGCCAATACATTAATCTGACGGAGTTTGGTATGAAATTCAAATAAATCAATTTGAAGTAAGAGGGCTTAAGTATTCACTAAATCGCATGCTTTAAATCAATTTGTATTCTATTAAGGAAATAAACGGGTGCTCTTCTATAAGTGTATTAAAAAGACAAAGGCATTATTGGAAATACTCGTATTCTTAATAAAATAATTGCATTTAGAATGAGAAAGTAAATAATTAATTTTTATTATAAAAAATGGGAAGCTAATTTGCACTTTTATTGTATATGTTCACTAGATGTCAGTTCCTAGTGAAGAGAAAAACGTATATATCATGGAAATTAAAATTAGTGGTGTTATAATTTGTTTCATCGGATCTGATTAAAAGATATATATAATTTAAATTATGAATTAATGGAGAAAGTGTTAAAAAGCTGCTTTTGATTTCGTTAAAGGCACTGGCTTTATTCCAAATGTTCAACAAGTGCGCGCATTTATTTTATAAATCTAATTGGACCTCTTTATACATGAGCACCGTTTGTTTACCAGTGGTGTGGGAAAACGCATCTAACTATCAGGCTAAGATCAAGTAAATCAAAATTTTAACAAAATTAGTAATGAAGGCTTGATTGATACATGTTTTTGATCGTTGAAATAAGTAATTGAATTAGGTTAAATAATTGTGTTTCTATTCGGAAAGGCGGATTTTTGAACTTGCGAAAACTTATGAGGGAAAACATTTGTAGGTAAACATTTTAATTGAAAATAACAGTATTTAACTATTATCAATTATTTTAAAAGAAATAAAAAACAAATAAATTGTGCTTTGCAGGATTTATCGAATCATTATTGATGGGAAATCAGAAATTCTCAGTTGATGAGGATATTGCACCTGGAATTGAAGGAAGCTAGTCTCCGAACTAACGATATATCTGAAAATGAATCTAGGAGTGAGTTGATGAAAAATGATATTGAAAGTTGACGCTATCCTTGAATTTTCAATCGTTATTTCATTTCCTCGCACCTCTTCAATTCATATTTAAACTATCTATTCTTCCTCATGTCCAGATACCTCTATTAATTAAAATTAGTTAGTTAGGCTTTGTAATATTTAATATTAATATGCACTTTGGAATTTTCTAGGTTTTGTATTTCAAATTTAAATAATATGGAAAGAATCCTAATCGTATTGAAATTATATGCTGTTTCAGCACCCATTACGGGCATAATTTCTAGGCGTGGAAAAAATCGCAGACGTTTAATTTACAGACGTCCACATTTACCGCTAAACCAGCTGCTCTTGATTAGTTCTTTGACGTTTGTCACTGTCTTCACGCAGTTGTAATTTGCACAGCATAATATCACTCTAAACAAGACGTGTTTGCGTTTGCATCTGCTCAATCTTTTATACGAAGTACTCAGTACTTTGCACTTGACGCAAATATTTTACAATAAGTTGGTTGCCTGAAACAACGCAAAAAAGCTACTACGAATTTAACTTCGTGAAAGCCGTCTGGATAAGAGGAAGGAAAGAAGCAAACAAATGGAGTATGGATATCTCAAGGAGTTGGTATTGATGGGAGGGCACAAAGAGCCCAAATTTCTTTGAACTAGCGAATCATTGACTTGTTTATATTCTCACAAGGCGTATAATGCCCTTATGGTTAATATTGAAAGATTTAAAGACAACATTCTGTTCATCATTTTGTCAACTGGTTGACTTGATTCTGTGATCTGTCTTCAACTCGAGGAGACCAGTGACTATTTTTGAATAAGCCAAGGCTCACTAGAGTTCAAAAAAGGTGTTCGCAAATGTAAAATTCTACTATTTGTATTACCTTCTTGTTGATTTTGCACTGGTTTTATAAATAATAATTAGTAATATTAAATTTCATCGAATTAAAAGCGTCCAAGCAGTTATCAGGTAGACACGTCTGCTCAGTTTAGCATAATTAAAACAAGGAATATTCCTTACTTTCTTCCTCTCTCCCACTCTTTCTCCATCTGAGAAAATGCAAATGCGTTACATATGAGTTGAGAAAACAGCAATAAATTATCCATGTAAGGTTTCTTATTGGTTTAGGCGTACATCCAATAACTGTTAGCCAGAAGGACACTAATGTGACGTTATTCTCAACTTGCTACACTCTCTTTTTCTTGCCTTAACAATTTCTTAACTTTAATGAATTTCACTGTTAATGAAATATTAATTTGAACTGAGGAGCGGTGTTTGCATTTTGAGTCGATTTCGCAATTTTACCAGCAAAATTCCTCAAGGAAGAAGAAGCAAGGAAGAGAAGCATGTTCTCCAATGAGAGGCAGTGTGGAAAATGATATAAATGAATGATCTCATGGCTTTCATTTTTGGGTTCTCGAGGTTGCTTACTAAATTTCTAGTTCTTAGTAGTTCAATTGTGTGCGTTTATAACAACCATTTTCGAATGGTGGAATTAAGTAGTTAATCATGTCATCTTGATGAGACGACATTTTCGCAAGCCTTGAGAAACTGCTTACCATGAAGTCGAAGTTTTCAACAATTCGGAGTTAACCAGATTTATTTGAAAACAGATAGCTTATATTTCGCTGTTTCCTTTATCTCAGACAAGATTATTCAGCTTTCAGTTAAATTATTTAACTAAACCGGTATTAACAAAGATTATGACATGAAGTGCAATGCTTTTACTACTGGAGGTGGATTAATTTCAACGTTCTCTGCCTTGAGGATAGCAATTTCTGCAGAACCACTTTGTTCAATTTGAAGACTATTAGGTATCGGTTTGCAAGAGCCAGAAAAATGCACCCAAAGTACACCAAGAAATCTGCAACGCTTCGTACTCTTTCTGGCCTAAAGAATCTAAAGACAAATGCCTATCGAATTTATTAATTAAGTCAGGAAATAGTGAATCAGTGGAAGTTTTCAGACAGGGCGTGTCATGGACGCATTAACTGATTTGATTCCCTCCCCCTCCTCCCTTGCCTGACCAGTAAATTAGGAGACTGAAAAAAGTGAGTGAGTGATTAATTCAGTCACACTCTGGGACTCAACCAGGCAATTGGTGACTTCAATTCACCATTTGCTTTATTTCCTGAAATAGTAGTTTTATCCTGTTTTAGAACCTTAAGTCGAAATGAGATCACTTGTCAAATAAGAATTTAATTTGAATTACTCTGACTAATACGAATTTGAAACATCATTGAAATGACCATATCTAATTACTAATGCAATTATAGGGGTTGAAATAAAGATTGTTCGATAGATAATTCAGCGAATTCTGTACAGCTCTATTATTTTTATGAATATCACAGATAGTATTGCCTTGACTGGAAGATGGCATGACAAACCTCTCAGTTTATTCAACAAGCTCTGTAAGCCACAGATGTGAACCAACTGGATTTCAAATCTTTTTATTATTTTCATTCCGAAATAGTAGGACGTGACGCAGTGAATCGTATGCATCCAGAATTCGAATCATGTAAGCCTCTTCTGCTCCCAATTCCCTCGACAAAATAAGGAGCAGTTGAAGAATCCGAAAGCCATAGATGCTATCACACAAAGAACAGTTTAGGTACGCTAGCATTTAATAACCACGTCAATTCATCTAACTCAGAACTTTACCAAATCTCCCTACAAACTCAAAACATAAACAGAGACAGTAGCAACATCACCCATAAGGTTTATTCAGGACAAGGAGATTAAACCTCACACACGCATAGGAAAAGATACACAATTTCCAATCTCTCTCTCCCTCTCATTCACAAATACCTCAAAGTCATGGTGGAGAAATTTAGAAACAATATGAGGACAAAGAAAAGAGAGAGGTATGTAATGAGCGAAGAGGAACAATGATAGCCGTGGTTGACGGAGAAAATGAGATATGAGTTGCTTTCGAGAGAAGGTAGATGCGATTTCTCGGTTAGATTGACAGATAAACTTTTTTTTCATTTATATACTAAGAGAGAGAGTCAAAATATAATAAGACATAAATACACATCAGTTCACATTGTGCAGGGAGTGCCACTATTTTTCGGCTCATTCTTTTAGGTTCCTTGTTGTCAAGTCATAGGTTGCGCTGAGATAAATATATATATATATACGTATATATACGTGTGTGTGTGTGTGTGTATTAGAGCCTTGCATACAAACAAAGCAGAGTTAGGGGGCACGCACAATCAGACCTTGAGGAGTTAGCAGGTAGATAGCTCCAGAGAAAGAGAACTTGAGAGATAAATAGACAGGGTGACTTGGTGTTTGATCAACCTTCGGGCGAGGTCAGATATGGAATGCACGCTCGGAAAAATGGGGGAAGAACAAAGAAGAGATAAAGATAAGCGGCGAGGGGAGGATAGAGTTGAAAGCACCAATAATAACACTAACAGAGGGGAAGGAGAGGGGATGGATAAACAGCTATTTCAACGGCGGTGTGGATTCGTCGATAGGCTCGTAGAGCGTGTAATCTCAATCTCATTCAATTATAGGGGATAAGCTATGCTTGCCGCAGTACTGAGTGACCCACTGGGGTTGTTTGATTGACCAGGAGTATTCAGACAGGATCGATGGACATGGACATTCTGCCAGACGCCGTGACGACGTGCCCAGACGCGTGTCTCCTCCGTCTGCTGAGTGTACAGCACGTCCGTTCTACAATCGGAACCAAATTAATAAGAGTATGTTAATTGCAATTTCGTGCAATATGAACTGGCCCTGTGTTATGATCTGTATGGATAGCTGGTGAACCTCCCACATTCGAATCAGAAACCTTCAAGCTAATGAGAACAGACGCCTTCTTATTCCAGACACCTCATTCTTCGTCTCATTTTCTTTTCGTTAACGGTAATTTGGTAAGTTTTACCCATTCTACCCTAAAGTCTTCTTATGGAGTATTAAGCGCCACCATTTAAGCATTTGGCTGTCTCCCTGTCTTAAATTTAGCACTCAAAGTCTGTTCAAAGGAAATTTTGTTAATGAGCTGTCTAACAAGACCAAATAAATCACAACTCCACATTTGTATCTAGAGTGAGCATATTTAACCCCTCCTGGTGACTAATAATTATGCACTAAGTTGGGGCTCTTCATTTAAAAGGAGTTATTAGGTAAAAGAGAAGGTATCAATTGTGTGACGAAACGATTCTATTGGTTGTTCACCAGTGGTGTAGCAACGGCCGTGCAAATGGAAGCACATTCACTGAACGACACGAGTGGTCAAGATAAATGCAGATGAGTACCACTCCTCTATCGAAGGTGAGTGCTGAAAAGACTTTTTTTCAAGAGAATGGTTTAGCAAGACAAGGCTAGGCAAATTGTCCCTTTCGTAAATGAATTATCGAAACGAAGTACATATCAGAATTTAGTGTGAATAATGAAGCTGAATGCGAAAATGTATGTATAGCTGATGGTGTACTGAAATGAATGCGTGCTAATACCTCTGACTCATGAGCTCAACTCTGGTTCTGTCATTTTCGAATTTTCGCCATGAAACTACGTAGTGGTTTTAATACTACTGAGTGACACCGTACATTACGTAATTGTCTCTGCTCTACATCCTGTCGCTCAATTTTGCTCATAAATGTGAGCTTCTCTAAGGAATTACATATCCACGTGACTCCTAGTGTCCATGAAACCTCGCTACTTCCATACATTCTAACAGTACCATCGATTCGTTCCTGTGTGTTATACTGGAATTCAATAAATTTCCCAAGCTATTCAATTCTCTAAAATTCTATACTATTGGCTCGTTACTGTGCGATTCCAATATTACTGCCACTCGTCTCGGATATATCTCTGCAAAGAGGTCGAACAAAAGAACTCACTTGTCCGTAAATTGAGTCAATCGGATGTAGGCTATACACGCGGCATCATCAGAGAGAATATGGACAATTGGGTTTTGAATGGTGGTTCGAACAGATTTGAACAACGCCTTCGGAATGACTGCAAGGGAAGAGGAGGAAAAGACATCGTTACTAGAATTGGTTAGTTAAACAGTAGAAAAGAGAATGAAGAAAAGAATCAGGAATAACCCAACTATCTACACACTCCTCACACTAAGGCACACAAATCTAATACAAACAGTGCTCTAATGATGGATGAATGGCTGTGTGATGAGAGTGAGTGAGGATTATTAGCAAGCTGAGGAAAAGACGGACATATTAGGAAGGAGACTCGAACTATGTAACTCTAAGCAAGTTAGAACCATCTCAAGAGGGAGAGAGAGAGTATTTACCGTCAAAGTCCTCTGGAATTCGCGAGGAAGAGGCGTCCGATTCGTCTAAAATACGACATATACAGACAGACTCGACTATGAATCGACAGTTACAGTTTTGACTTGTTGAGGTATCAAGCTTTAGCTAATGGGGTTGTGAAACCGGTTTGAAATGAGATATTAGAGTTAGGCAGGCTATTAGAAGAAACTGAAATACGGAGAAATAACATTTTGGAGGGATTACCTGAATCACCCTGGCGTCCCAGATCGTCTATATTGTTGAAATAATAATATTGACATTTGAAAAAGAGAAATCACCAAGTTCAAAACACGATCTTAATGGTGCTCATTCCGGATTCACTAAATGACTGGAAAATTTCAAGTTGGGATCAAATTAAAACCTTAAAATTTTATCATCCTAAGGCGCCTTATTTAATGACAAAGTCGCAAATCTCAACTTAAACCAGCTAAGGAGACAGAAAGGTCTAAACCACTAAAACCTGGCCAATTTCAGATTTGCCCTTTCTTCCGCTACTAAAATATAGCTCTTTTTCGAGGTATGTGATAATGAAAGTAAATGTGAAGCTCACTATAATCGTACCGCTCCCCGGGTCTTGACAACTAACCTCCGGTCCAAATTGACATTTCAAACAGCTTACATCCTGAAGGTTTAAATGGAAGATCACAATACGAATGGTCGCACCTTATTCAATACTCGGGAGACAAAACCAAGACCACTTTTTAGAAGTAGATTTGGTGGTCCATATTATAAGAATATGCTAGTACGTTATGTAACCTAAATTAAGCAATAGATCCGAAAATCCAGATTCACAACAGACAAATTAAGTACTCATTTGGCAGACTGGTATAATGTACATTACATTAATAAAAAGGCTATTTCTTATCAAAAATACCGAAATGAACAAGAGAAGAAACACAACGAGCGGATAAAGACGGAGCTCATCTTAAGTGAATTCGGCTTGCGAACGCCCTCCGTCAACTTCAAACCTTCAGCTATCCCATTTCCGTTATAGTAAATCTTGAAGCTGTGAAATATCGTGTAAAATCATTTTCCTCCTCAACCACTAGAAGAACAAGCAATTGACAAATTCATATTCAACTATCTAGATCAATATCAGCTGCTTATACATTGTAACTATTGAGAATCAATAAGCGTTGAATCTGAGTGACGCCAGGGTTAGCAAAAAGATGTAACTATCAAATCAAATGGAATGAGGAGAAAATTTAAAAATAAACAAATCAGGCATTAGAGCAGTAAAATCACTCCAAAGAAGCGTGTGTGAGAGAACTAGTCTAGAAACACGAACAAAACAATGGGATTTAATCGGATTTGAATGTGTATAAGGAGTGCAGATGATCAGAAAATTGTTGGGATTGTTAGATCTAAGTAGGTAGCGCGCTCTGTGGAGATGGTCATCATACCAGGAGTATCATCGCTGGTAACGCAGCCCATTAGAATTTTGCCAAAAGATGATGACGCCCAACGACGTCTTCCCTTGGTCTTCTTCCTGATAGCTTTACCATCTATATAGTTGACACAAAATCATCAAAGAGAGTAGAAGCAATCCGGGGATTATCCAAGTTAAGAATAATCTTTTTGTAAGACTTCCGGTTCCGAAATGGCCAAATAGGATTAGATAACTATCCTATAGCAAAATGAGTAACACCTACATTCTACGAACTGAAGAAATATGACGATCATTAGAGGTAACTATGCTAGATAGCATCTATCCATAAAGTGTAAATGCTCTCTCAGATCATTACCCCTATCGAATGAAGAGCATTAATACAATAGGATTTAGAGAATGAAGTGTTGAGTTGAGGCTCACCTTGGTCAAAGTAAAATTTGTGAAAATCACAGCCCTCAACGAGCGTTCCACGCACGTCGGGCCCGAAATAGGTGAATTTCGGACACATTAAACGCCTATAAAGGAGAAAAAATCCTAAGCATCCAAGCAAACTTTCCATTTTTTTAACGCCAATCTTAAATAAACACCAATTTATTTACATATATTTTACCAATACAATAAATTCAGCTATTCTTTAGAAAGCATGTCCTACGAGTCGAATCAAAGTTAGTTTGACCAAATGTATACAATCTGTTCCGAAGTATTACTTCTACAACTACAATTATGCAATCTATTCAATAGAATCCTTATTTCCAAACGTCCAAGCAACCACTGACCATGCAATTTGCTTAAATATTTAAAAGGGAGCAAATACCAACCCTCTAAACTCCCACCATGGTTCGCACTAAAGGCTACACTCCCATTGCACCTTAAGACTAATTAATGAGGCCTTATTTATTGTCATCATATTCATTCATTTTATTTATGAATACTTTGCTAGAAATAAAAATAAAAAAATAATACTACTTAAGAAGATGATGAAGCAATTTTCAAAGGTTGCCTTTTATTAGGAAAAAGGCTGTCTTGAGTAAAATTTATTTAGGGGCTTCAATAAGTTAAATAATTCCCAACCATTTTCTAGAAGATTTCTTGAATACAGGTAGCATCGTTTAATAGCCAAACTTCCCCAATACGACTAACAATCTCGGTCCCTGGACGTGAGCTGAAAGGCACGAGCCTGTGACCTCTGAGTTTGGAAGAACACATTAACCGCCTCAATAACGATGCACATTTCACACTTAGCAATCAATTTAGGTGCGATAATTCCCTCCTTCACAAAGCGGGAGATAATGAGGATACACTAGTCGTTGTGGAATGAATTGATTTTGCAGCAAGTAAAATCGTTATTTCAATCAGAATTGATAAACGGAAACTGGTTGCTGAACTACTACTTAAGCTTAGTAATAAAAAAATATGCGCACTTCAATGGGCACTTTTATTTTAGTATTAAACCATTGTAGAGATTTAGATTACTTTTTCATTTATTTAGTGAGTTTCTTATCACTACGATGTATCACTTACGTGTATCCTTCGTAGTCGCAAGCAGTGGCTGTCGCTAGAAGCTGTTCTGTCAGACGAATAATCTCGTCCTTCTTATCTATAAAATAAGACAGAGGCAAGTGTTCAGGGGGGAGGGGCGGAAGTACTTCAACTAGAGAAGGACAGCGAAATTTCCTAAGATAATCCATATAACTTGAATTTCATGCAGCTACTGCACATGCGAGCACATGGAGAACTGTTCCTTACCTTTATCCGTGGGGTCAGATATGATCTCTACTTGAATAATGAAATAAGACTTAATTATTATGTTAGCATGGATTTATACTCTACTTCAATCTACCAGCTGTCACCTACTCTCATTCACTATTTCCTCAAAGCCATGCTGCAGAATTGAGCACATAGAAAGTCAAGCTATTGCCCTAAATATTCAGGCAGAATCCTGAATGTGTCAAGGACTAAACAAACCATGCAGTTATCCGGCTTGAGCAGTTCTAGGGTCAAGTACTTAAAGTGTGTTAATCCAAATAAAGTCACCTTTGGTTGGCTCTTCAGGTGAATCATCAGCTTTATAGAGAGAATGGAGATTCTATTAAAGTATTCGCAAATTCGAGAACTTACAAATCATGAAATAAAGATAGCGAAGCCATTTCACGAAAACAAATAAAATGAATGAAGATTAAAACTCCGCTAATTATTTGGGTCTACCCGAAGATTTGATTGATGATAAGTGGCAAATATTCGCATATATTTCAGTAAAATCGTGCTTTTAAAGAACTGAAATTAAGATACAAATTTCCTTTATTTCACCTAATAAGTTCTGGCAACTACCTTGAACATCTGAGCATTGTCTCACAACGATATGACAACGGCAGCCTAGATAGCATCTCTATCTACCTACCGTAAACGTACAACTATTAATCTCTCCATTACAAGTAATTCTGATCAATATAAGGACAATGGCATACCAGCTCTATTTTCTCGAAAACTAACAAAAGTCAATATTCATTTGGATGAGGTGGATATTGATTTTTTAGAAGAGACTAATCTGATTAACAATCAATACTGATTATATGTTAGTCACCTACAAATTAGAGATTTGAAATTGGAAAACAGGCAAACTTAATCTATAGTTGTTATGTCCTCAATACTGATCATTTCTTCAAGTAAGTTATGGGCCCTTCCAGCTGACCATTAAAATTCCTAATGACTAAAAGGTCTGATAGCAAATATTTTGCTGTAGACAAATTTTCTATGAACTTCACATAAGATTTCAGTCAACAAACCCAAATTTTGTAAATAGCATGTACATTTTACATATTTTAATAGGATAATCCCGCTTTTTAGGAAAGCAAAACAGCGAAACCCCAATAAGGTGATTTATAGCATTTATACATTCGAAATACAAACAAAATGGGACTTGAATAATAGTTCTGCACCTAAGTGAAAACTTTACTAAAAAAGTAATCCCAAATGAAGCAGGAGCTACAGCAAATCGAATAAACTAGAGCAGTTTATGGTACCTTACAGTCCAATGCTTTGTAAATATAAATACAGATATTTAATTAACAAGATGGCGATAAGAACGTTCCATATACCACTTAAACAGTTTGCCAGAGGCCTTGAAATGCCAAGATTCTAAAAATAAACATGTATCGCGAGCAAATCACTCTTTAGATTATCAAATATCACAGTATCGAAGTATAAACAGATTTTCCAAACCGATGTAAGACTACTTAAATAGGATTTCAGTAGCTAATATCAATTGGATATAACCATTGCCAAAAAAGAGGGCATGCTGAAGAAATTGATAAAGCATAAAGGCAGCAAAGAAATAGTAAGGAGCTTGTGCGCATTTTAGCGACTTCAATTTAGCAGACAAATATAAATCAACCAGCCATGCGAGATAACCGGTGACATAATAACGCGAGAAGAGATGCGAGGCGTGGCTTACTAGCGGTATTACGGAAACTGTCATTCTGATTTGATGTAATAGTGTCATCGCGTATTGTCGATTCTAGCACAATATGACGCAATTATATCTCTATATCTTCTTTAGTGTATGTTAAGTTGCCTCTAGTTTAAAATATCGATTATTTTGACGGCGCAAATGAGTACCGATCTTCAGTTAAAGGCATTCGTCTTACAACTCACAAATTAATAATGATTTTTTCCTCAGATTTTTCTAAGTTAAATTAAGTCCGCATAATTAGCTCATTTGATTATACTATTTTTAATTAAGATGAGTAGAAACAAAAAAATTCAAATTACTTCGTTATTAAATAACCATTTGAATAGTTGATTTAGTATTATAAAATGAAATGATTTAAGTACTTACTTTTGATTTCTTTGGAGTCTTCTACGGCGTTTGAAGGTCCATCTCTGGATCCTTTTAATCCACCGTTGGTCTTTTTTGCTGAAGCCGCAGATGTCGCGGAACTGAGCGTGCTTCTACCGGCTGAAACGAAAATTCCTCATCAAAAATTTGCCCAAATTTGAAGCGAAAAGTCAGTTAGACCGAACTCAAATACAAAGCGCAAGCGCTTCATTAAACCATGGTTAGAAGAAGTATTCAAAGAAGTCGTCAATTACATAGATAGGAGTCGGCTTTAATTGCCAAATTCTGGTACAGTAAAGCTGCCTGTGACAAGGTTCCTAAATAATATGATGGGAATAATTATTATTTGCAGAATTAGAGATTAGTCTTGACAATGATGAGAATAAGCTACCATCAGAGAGACTGCATTCACATGTTGCAGTATTTAAATTGGGATAATGCGTTAGAAGAGCGAAAGATTGCAGCAATAGATGAATGAAATATTGATAGCATGGCACAAATAAGTTAAAAAAGCTTAATAATAATAGTCGTTAGTCAATAAATTGAACTCCCAATTACAATTTCCTTGTCAGTTATAGTAACAAATAAAATTATACCTTTTGCTCCGTTTTTTATAATTGTTTACTGATGGCGTACCCAAATTCTGCCACTTACAAATCGACGTATGAACTAACAACCCGATTAGCCAAGTGATAGATTTTAATAGATTAAATGTCGAATTGTGAATTAAGTCAATGAAAAATACTTGAGTTTCCTGCACACTCCCTAAATTTACCACTGCAATAGACGCCGGATCTGTCTTATAATAAACAATTTTGCCCACAAATTGGTGTAGTCCCACCACAACAAGAGCTCCACATCAACAACCCCCGTAAAATGTCGTCAAATGGACTATTAATGTTATTTATTTGGGTAGACAATTAGGAGAGTGTACGATAAGGTGAAGTGAGCAGTCAGAGTGCAAAGTGAGAGCTGAATACTTTTTTTGTGAAGATTAGAGCAGTGGGGGCGGAATATTTATTAGCATCAATTTTATTAATTATTCTTTAAGCGACGTGATGGTAGTTATTAGGGCGTTCTCACCACGAGGAGTGGATGTGAGTGCATCTTGGGAGACAGTGGTGTCGCCACTGGGTTCTGTTGCAGCTGAAGTAGAAGAGATTGATGAATATTTTGACAAATAGAGCGAAGGCAAATTTTACACTTCAAACAATTTAGGTCGCAGGGATGTTTCGGCGGATGAGCAAAGTACACCATGGTAAATTTCTTTGGAAGGATTAATACATTTACTGGGTGACATAAGGGGTGGATGCATAAGGGGTGGTTCATTTGATAGATACTGAAATAATATTATTAATAAAAAATTGATGAGTTGTAGAAATGCCTTTCCTACTTGACTCATGTATTATAAATACTGAATCAATGAAGTGAACCAGTCCGTACGTGAAGGAACGAATTGCTATAAATCTTAGCTCCCACTAGACATGGGATTAAATATATTGGAAAAGGAAAGCGAGCATTACTTTCGAAAATGAACACTGAACATAAGTGCCACGAGACAAAGAGAAAATCAAAAGTGGAGTATCATGACTTACATCATCGGATCTTACTGTTCCCCTGTTAAACAAGCAACTTTTGGGATCATGTTTGATTAACGCATTCAACAAGACAAGAAGGTAGGCTTAAGAGCAAAATATATTCGGTTGAAATATTGCCATTATTTTTATGAATTAAACAACTGAATGAATGCTCACCCAAAACTCATTGATGAATTGAGGGCAAATAAATGGAAACACTGAGCTAGGCAATCTACCAACGTATTTCAACCCCTCCCCCCTCCCAGTATTTAAGTGTACTCTTTCAGCACAAGCTCAACCAACGCAACTGCTGCTGCTTTGATTGCACACTTCAGTTACAATTTTCCGCCATGTTCCCGCGATATAATTCAAAGAAAGTTGCTACAACGAAAAATATCGGTCCACGTAAATTATAATAAATGGGAATCGATTCATGGGTCTATGGTTCATTATAATGGTCCGAGACAATTCGAAGGTTTGATCCCTGATGATATAAGTACAGGGTTCCATGGTGAATTCTAGAATTTTTATAATAAAAACAAACATAAAGAGATCAGTCACTCTTTTAATAATGGATCCCGACTTTGACAACAAGGTGGCAAAAAAAATCATCAGACACCACTAATCGCAAGATATCAAACCTCATTTGAAAACATCGCTGATAAGATATCAGTAAGAGCACTCAAAGTATACGTCGAACATTGAAGTTTCTCTAAGTGACCAGCCTTTTCGTCTTTATGGAGTTTTGTTACACATAATATTTCCTCGATAATCACTTTTAAGCGAATGAGCCGTATGTTCAAATGGATATTCCGTTCTCTCAAGTTCTAACTTTGGGTACATTGAGGCACTTCTGTGATTACTATTTATGGTCAACCATAAATGGATAGCATAAAAAACCAAGTAGGCAGTAGGAAGCGGTAATTAGTGGTCGTGACAATATATTCCTGTAAATTGGATGATTTCTCATCCACGTCTATACAACCTCAAGTATTCAAATTAATCAACTTACTCCTCTTGAGTGGTAAATCGATCTTCATTATACGATACGGAAACGTAAAATTGCTAACGCGCTAATAGGGGCTTATTAGGTTCAAGAGGGCTATGACAGTGAAAACTTTTCAGACAACTCATAACGTAATCAGATACTAATACTATGGACTCGTATTACTTCCGAAAAGGAATTGTTTTTAATTAGTAAGTGCAAGTATTAAGACTCAGCATGTATAAAAAATGCGCGAGATGAAAGTTTGACAATTGTTTGACAATATATTATTTTTTTGTCTGGCTTCAATTTGTGTTAAGGAGCTGTGTGAAGGAACGAAATACTTACCCGAGGAGTTGAGACGTATCGAATCGACTACGGTGAGAACGTCAGAGTCAAGATAAGTGGGTGGGTAAATAGAAAGGGGAGAGGGGAATTGGAGGAGGTGGAACTTACGACTCCATGAAATTTGTTTAGGATAATGGTTTCCAAAAGTACATGACAGTAAGGCGTGATTTAGTAGCTTATCTGATCGATGACTTCAAGGATAGTTCCCAGCAAATTGAGATTATAAAAATGCGAGGATGGCTGAGGTGGAAAAACATTTTAGATTCGAATGGCCTCTTTTTACTGAAAGATAAACTAATGAATCGAGATGGGATGACCGACCGCTCAATTTAAACAAATGGTCAATAAGCTCTGAACATGGTGAACTAAAAAAGTTGGCCTTTAATAAGTACACAGTGGACAACCGGATTAATCCTGGTTCTCCCGAATTGTATCCACGCTCATTCACACACTCCTTGGACTACAGCACTAATAAGTGTGCTTCGATGCATTCTCAGGATGGGAAATTATAAACAGACAATGCTAGTGAAAGCATGCATATATATATATATTATTTTAATTGATGACCCGTAATATTAACTGCAGGTTAAGTTTATACTGACTGCTCGATCGATTAAGGATTAATTAGAGATCTCTCAAGGTAGAATATTACAGGTGTTTTTTTTTTCTTTTAAAAACAAAACAAGCAATTCATATAAAAGATGTCTCAATCACAGTGGATTGGGGCTTCAAGAATCTCCTTATACAGCTGATGCAAAGCCCAGGGATTAGTAGCATCATGTGCTTCATAATTCGATGAAATCAACTGTTAACTTCGCAAAAAATTCAAAATTACATCGAAGAATCGAGTGAATGTTTTTACTAGTTTTAAAGTAAACGATTTTGAATGCTGAACAGATACTTTTCAATAAACTTGGGTTAAAGTTTGCAGTAAATTTCGGATAAGTAATTTCTAGAAGAAAGGACAGGTCCATAATTGGGTAAGTCTATACAGAAATGAGTATGCCATGCAACAGCCCGTCTTTATCACTAAGGCGATTGAAGCAAAACTTACAGAAAATGTTGCGAGTAGCGATCATAGTTGTCAAGATAGCACCCTGAAAAGAAAATAAAGGAAATTAATCAACCACTGAGGCTAATTTTAAACAGGATTTCATAAAATAGGAAATGAGACTCATACGCACATGGGTGTGAAATAGCAGTAAGTGATTGACAAAAAACATCCCATGAACCAACGCTTGGATGTTTCAAAGTATGTGTGCACTAAACTCATGTGAAATTCACTCATAAGAAATTATAAAGGGAAGTGTAAGTTTCAAGCCATAATTAAGGAAAAGCGCTTAATAAAATTCCGCATTTTCTATTATTAAAATACGACTATTTTAGCTGTAACCCAGTCTAGGAAGCTGGATGGTCAATGATTAGGATCTGAACTCGCATCCCTAGATGGAACACCACACAATAAATTGTTTAAATAAAAATTATAATTAATGTTTTCGCTTTGGTATCCTTCAGTAGTCTACTCTAATCTTTAACTGAATGCTACTTAGTTCTCAATTGTTACCATCTTTGCTCCCTTGTCATCGTTCGCATCTTATCTACACTCCGATTCTTAAAGAAAGTCAAACGTTCAAATTGAATTTGGTTTTTAAATTAGCAAGAATAAAATTCGAGCAACGTTCCCTGCCTCCTGAATTCAGAGAAATCCGAATTTGAATGCCTGATAATTAATATAGATGCCTCTACTTTATTGCCTCTGAATAGTATAGGTTCAAAATTCAGCGGTGACTACCCATAATCGAAAATTTTAGACCACTAAGATCTTTGCATCATGTCTTCCTCAACCCATCCTTCATTCAAGAAACTACCTCCGAATGGGCCATTCAATCGATGTCTTATTAGTTTAGGTATATAAATTTTCGTGTCGCTTTCAATATTAATCCAAAACCAAATTGAACTGATTCTCAGCACACGCTTATATACAACGGTGAGCTTCAATCAACAATACAATGGGCAGCAGAGGAATGAGTAGGCGGCAAACATTGTGTTTGTATGAGTGAGATAGAGGATGGTTAGATGGCCGAACCGCCATAAAACTCTCATCACATTGCACGCACTCAACCTCTCGCACATACCGCCACACACATTTGAGAGAACGCACGCATACCATTGGCCATTGCGCGCAATCAAATTAGTCCAATCAGTAACACATACACAGGGAGAGAAAATCGATTGCCTACAGATTGCCCGAGCGCACGTGGTGCGTGTGTACTTGATCCGGTGTGACAGTCGTAAGCGCACTGTTTTGTGAGCACACGAGGCGCGGAATTAGCTTCAGCTCAATTTGTACATACGCATAGAAGAAAATACCCCAAATTAACTCAGCTAAACAACCAGCGCTCAGCTTAAAACTACTAAATGCGAAGGAATTTTAGAGGCGAGGGAATTGTCCGGGAATAGCCAAAACCTGCTTTCTTGTAAACCTGGAAATACTGGATCACTGAATATCTAGAGTGAGCAAGTGACGGCGAAAATTGCCCGTCTATTGAAAGGGATATCCCCTTATGGGAAATTCGGCATAACTTCTTATTCGCTAGGCCAAAATAAAGACATAGACGCGAAAGAAAAATCACTCCTTAAAACGGGTGAAAATAAGCGAGAAAAAACTCAGCAGCTATATTTATTAAAGTAAATGGGAGCAAATTAGTTTACTCATAAATATGAAAGTGAATTTATGCAGGGATAAAACGTGATTGTAAGATAATGCCTTACTTGTATAACTGATTAAGACCTGCATTTCATCGAATGAAAAAAAAAGAGATATCAAGAATGTTGAGAATTGGAAAGTTGAATTGGCTCTTAAATAACCTATTATTGCATTAAAATCACGTTAATTCTTATCAGCTGGTATTTAGTCTGATAGAAATGATTGACCAACCTGACTACTAGACTCGGGATGCCACGAACATTAATTCAGCCCGGAAAATGAGGATTAATCCAGAAATGTGGATATTTGAACATCAGGACATTTAGTAGATGACTATATTCCAATGATAAAAGCAACAGTAGATTGAATTTTGTGAAGCTCTACAAAACTACTAATCTCATTCCCCTTCATGCTTTCATGCACCCTGTGTTCAATGGTTTTTCTATGATTAAAAAAAATTTATTTTTTTCTTGGCTTGGATGATAATGATAACAATAGCTTATCCACATCAGTATTCGCACAGATCCGTAAAATGCAATGATCAATTGAAGCAGAGTATTTACTGGAGGGTTTAATACGCGAACTAACTGAAGAACTACTGGGTTATCGATGGACCTGCTGTGACTTTGTAAGCCACCATTTGAAGTTCCACATGGATTGGTTCCAGCTACTAAACCACACTTCAACCATCCTTTCTACTCTCTCTCTCTCTTAAGTTCTTCAGCGCACTAGCAACGCAACCGGGTGTCGCCATGTTTCCTCTTAACAAAACTGTTAGGCTCACTTAAGAGATCCTCTCCAACCCAATAAGCCTCTTCATATGCGGCTCCTATTTTATAACCTCCTCATAATGGTTACAACTTGGATAGGGTGTTAGAAATGAGAACGACTAGACCGAATACGTCGCTATAGTTTTGAAAAATAGGCCTACACTCTCTTGAGCTCCAATAACTTGAGCGTTTGTAAGTTACCATAAACTGATGACAGAAGTTCGAAATACATCATTGATTGATTTGAATGAACTACTCAACCACAGTAACCCGTCCACAAACTATGTGCAATAAGCACAATCATGGAAGTTATTAAAATAAGGTAGCCATTCCACCATGAGCAATAATTTATCAGCATTGCGCGTGGCTAAATTCTGCAAACTGAGGTAAGGCGTCGTTTTATCAAAATGTCACTATCTCCCTCCCTCTCTCTCTCTCTCTGCATTGATCTAGTTGAAATAAGAAGAGAGCAAACAAAAGGGGGATTAACAACACCGCACATAAGTAAGACATTATTCCACTTGACCAAACAGGAATTGGTAGAAATACCTCAACTTCAGCAACCAAAGCAATGTAGTGAACTGGATAATCTCTCTGCAAAAGACAAGTTTGATGATCTTGGAACCTAAATAAAGTATGATTCTCCTGATTCATAAACTGTTTGCCCCCTTAAAATTGAAATTGCCTTTTCCCTCTCCTACGAAAAGTGAACGTCCGTTTGTGATTGAATGTTGCGTAACTTTTTGTTCTACATCACCATGGAAAATAAATGACCATCCGATTCAAGTAAAAAAAGTCATACAGTTATAATTTGTCAATCACTTCAACCCAAACAAGCCTTAGTTGGTTTAAATAGCCTTCAAATGTTGATTTCAATATCACCTCATATAATAGAATGCCTATGAAGAAGAAAACCATCTAATGGGTGAATTCGTTCTTCACCATATAACGATGAAGAGTTGCAAATATTAGATGGTTACAATGAGAAAAATTTCCACCTCTTTTTCGATCTTACTTCGACATTTATTTAAGCAGGAAGGGGAAATGTCAAATTTTCCTGAAAATGATACAAATGGGCAAGTGCTATTGGAGATACAAAAGGGAGCGATAAGGCTGTAATAACCACGCCGCTATTGATGTCGATTGCTCATTTTTCTACCCCAATCTACCTATCAGACTCCCCCATTCTTCCTCACTACTTCTCACCTTCCTTTTGTGCCCTCCCTTTCTTCCCCATTTCCACCTTCCCCCTCCCCTCACTCCCCCACTCTTAATTCAACCAACAATTTATGAAGGGATTACGAGCACAAGGGTTGGGTTTTTAGACTTTGATTCGGCAGAAGGTCACATGGGCGTGTGTTTTATTTTGCAAAAAAGTCTGCCGCCTATTCTCCTCCTAACCCATTCGATATTATATGAGAGAACAAAAGATGTCGATTTAAGATTTGGTCTCTTTTTCCTCAAATTGTAAATAAAGGAATGTCTAATATGCACTTCCAATGCCCTCCTCATTAACTACATGAATTCGAGATGCGTGAGCAATAAACGACCACAGCCATTGGTTGTCAATTCTTCGAGTTCGCTTCTGTCACTTATGCGGGACTTAAAACGTGTCCTAGACATTTCCCCTATATCCCGCTATTTGTAAAAGCAGGGATCTAAAAGTTCCGCCGATGCGTCCACCAGATAGGTGTATTCAGTGACTTATGCAGTTTGAAACTGATAGTCAGGTGATCCTAGGACACGTGACAACCCACTATAATGTAAACGAAGAGGATTAAAACGCCCCTTATCTAGTAATATACCAGAGGAAAGTTATTAAATAATAGGTTGGGATCTATGCTATCTGGTTCAGAGCATTTGCGCTTTAAATGTTCGATTTCGAGCATCAAAATCATCTTTTCGATTAAATACAGTCATTGAAGTGAATAGAGTAAGAGAACAGAGAAGATATTACCTTAAGTTTTCTCTTTGCGTTGAACTTCTTCAAGCATTCCACTGTCTCCTGTCTGTGCATACTAGAAGCCACGCGTTCAGGTTGCTAAAATTTTGGGGGAAAGGAAAGTCACAAATCATTGAATTGCAGCATCAATTTTATAAAAAGGGTTAAAGTAAATTTGATACCTATGCAAAAGGGATCTGTGGGGGAAAAACTGTGTAATACACGCAAGTCATAGGATACAGAGGAAAGAACAGCAAAAAGCTATACGATCCCGCACTTTAGATCAAAGTCATTGGTTCAAAAAGGGAATATTGACAGATTTATACATAGCAAAACAAGTGGATTTGTCAATGAATATGATAGTGGACAACTGCTTATTTAACTCGTTGACGAGCTGTGAATGGATCAAGTTTATGCAAGAAGTACGTACTTACCACAGCCAATATTATATAAATTTGGATACGTTTAAAGTGAATCGAGAAAAGATACAACACACGAATTAATGTTCATTAAAATTTCAATGCTGTGATAAGAATAGCACAACCGAGATCGGGAAGCAAATTAAATGTAACCCGATCATGGTCAACAAGGTCAAGATGGATCAGATTTTGTCATTGGGTGCATTGTTTTTCCTTATAGAATCACAGGCACCACATATAGGATATTATGCAATAATCCCAATGTAATTAATGCAGTTAACATGAAAAATGGTTGTCTTCAATGAGCGCAGTTTACGAAGCTCTGTTAACTTAGCTTTGTCTTTAGCTATCTCAATTTTGTGCCACGTTAAGATAGAATAACCCACTTATTACCACGTAATATCGCAAATCGATAGGACGAAACCGACCATCAGGATAACAAAACCGGTCAATAAGAGACGGATATTGTTAACACTTTTGATATCGAATTCGGGATCCCCTTCTTCGAGTTGTATGACTTCAGATTCCATACATGAATTACATCACCGATTGCTATTCACGATGAAGAAATCTTGCGCTACTACTAATAAATGTAAGACTTAACTAGGTAATTATCAAAGAGAACGAGCAAGGAGGCGGAGCACAGATAATGATTTGAAGGAGGAAAGAAGGGAGGCTGATGGGTGCATGTATGCGTAATTAACGGCCATCCACGTTATTCAATTTTACGGGAGGGAGAGAGAGCGGGAGGGCGAAGTGGGTGCCACGTGAACACACAGAGGGATGAATTTGGCGTCCATTTCAATAAACGCGCTCAAACACGACTCTCTTTACAGTCCCGACACACTTCTCATCTTAATCTTTCATCGTCTTACTCTTCCTCCCTCACTCTATAATATCTATCTTACCTGCGCAATTTTGTTTTAGTGCGGGAAATTATGTGCATGAAGCTTAGATTCGAATGGGATCGTTTCATATGTTAGCTCCATGGACAGTTGAAACAAAGAAAACGCTGTATTATTATTAGCAATAGGAGATTAATTTTCATTAATTACTTCCAGATTACAGTCTGTCAATGTTTTTAGACAGTTTGGCAATTTTTAAAAAGCTATCAATTAGTTAAATCTCGTCATGCGTACATCGATCCGTTTATCAAATTCTGCCGAGACCCAACTGATCATCCAACGGCACTTGAACCAACTTTTCAATCTATTAATCGCCATGTCTTCACTCCTTCTTTCTAAGTTTCATTTCAAGGGTTTCTTAACCACCTCAACTGCCTTGCTATTTCTATTGGTATATACCTAGGTGCAACATTCTTCTAAGCCAGACTCAGACATTTTTTCTTCCTAGACTAACATCAAGTCAGTTCCCTCTTCTACAACTGCTGCTGCTTAACTCCTAAGATCAGGTCTACCAAGTTCCTATCGACATAGAACTTCTTATTCTTTCTGCTCTTTTTAATTAATAAAAGATAGAATCCATCTAAATCGGGTTATCCTTAGTACTTTCTATCTGGCAGCACGTTAAATATTCTGAAAATTTTCCCAAAAGCCATTTTAAGATCTTTCCTACCAATATGTATATTTCTCGCAATCGAGACAGCTTCAATAAAATTACAAGCTTGGTATATTCTCTAACAAAATGAACTTTTCAGTTCCAATAGTACTACTTAATAATAAATTTGGGGTATTTTGTGTGCGACACTGTCAGACTGAAGCGCAATCAATCGGCATTTGATTAGAAACCAAGTCAGCCTATAACCACACGCTGTGGCTGGTTTGTCTACAAACGACAGTACACTTGCCTGCCCCTGTGTTCTACATATGGAGGTCAGAAGTTCTCTGTTACTGCGGAACGAAAAGGAAAGATCGACGCGCTTTTTACAAACCCGATTAAAAGTGGAGACTAAAACAATGTGGATGCTAAAATTGACAACAATTCACCTTTCTGGTTAATAAATATCAAATCTTTCTCTTCACGTTCTGTTTCTTTAGACACAGCTGTTGATTTGTTATCGACGTAAGACCTGTCAAAATGCAACTGCACCTAAGGTGTCACGTAATGTAAAGAAAGCAATATTGAGAGAAATAGAGCTGAAAACATATTATGCTGTCATTTTCTTCGTCTTATCGGTGACAGCTAGATTTCAGCTCCATTAGTATATGAAAACTACTTTCCACAGCCCCCCTTGCATTGCCGTTCAATAGTAGCCTCCAAACATACGTTCTTAGATTGTGCTCCATCTTTTAATGGTGACTTAGGAGTGATGGGTAAGAGGAATTCAAGGGTTTCGGTTAGTAGCTAACTGTTAGGAGTACGAAGCACCAACTGAAGACACCACACATCTATAAGACCTTTAAATGAGCAGAAAACTTAACAGATGCGAAAATTGAAGAAGAGGAGGAGACTTACGAAGATCCATTGATGTTTAAGGGCCTCGGCGGCGGTGATGCGTTTCGTAGGATTCATTGTGAGCATTGAGTTGATCAAATTCTTCGCCTCGGCAGTCACTGTATCCCATTCAGGAGGAGGATACTAACCAAAAGATACGGGATAAAATTAGTTTAACAAGAATATGATGTTAAGCAAAAGGCAGATATTAGAGGAGTGAGAATACATTGGTGATACAGTTATCAAAGTGAATATCTACCAAGATATCGCCACTCATCCAGTGATTCTAACATCCAATCGAACAGATTAATTCTGGCCAGAATACGTACTCTCCACACAAGTCTAATGCTGACAACACTCTGCTTGAAATGTTCAAGATTATAAGATCCCATTTTCGAAACTCATGGACGGGGAGGTATTTACTTGGCGTAAAACAATAAGTGCAATGGTTGAAGAGAGACTTAAGTATCTATTACTGTTGACGTTGCTCAATTTACTATCAAACAATCTCCTATTTTTACGGAAAAGAAAGCACCGACAAAACACCGTCGTAGTATTTAACATAATAATTCGAGGTAATAAAAATTACACTTGGGAGTAAAAATTATGAATTTATAAGTATCGAATGCAGTCAGAAAACAGGAAAAATTATCACCAGCTGTCAGTGGCATCTATCCTCAATAAAAAAAAACAGAAAAATTGTAAGAAGAAACAATGTGACAAATTTTTCTCAGGAAAACCTGCCGAATTTCAGAAATTAATTAATAATTTTTGTATTCTCTAGACAAGAGTTCATAGAATTAAGCAGTCTTGAGATAGCATTATTGAGGAGATCGAAATAAACATCACTGCTGAATACGTATACCATTTTCATTATGACTCATGCCAGGACAGAACAATTTTGTAATGCATCGTTGCGGGAAGACAACAGAAGCCCGGTCAGCATCAAGTAATATAAATGGTCTCGAAATTTATACCGAGAGCAAAGTTCAGATACCAATTGGCATTGCTACTTCATATCATTTTTCAATTCCTGTTGTGCAGTATATAATTATATAAATATATATATATATATATATATATTGATTAAAGATCCTTTCAACGTAGTACAAGGTTATAGGTAAAGGTTAATAAGGTATCAGCTGTGGCAAATATGAGATTCAAGAGTTCAATTTGAACCTGAACTCGTGATATCAAACGCTTTCAAATAGCAAAATTGAGCTACTGAGTGGGAAGAATTTTTTGCCGTTCACAGCAAGCGCAATATCAATTCCACCTCATCGACACGCAGGTCATTCATCGATTGGTCCATTGGATAACCAATCAACGGATTGAACATGAAACCCCTGTGATTAGTTAAATCTTATCCCTCAACCACAATATAAAAAAACCTAATTCTAATGACACAAATAGTTACTCGATTTCGTCACTAAATATTTGGATACCAGGTTGATCTTGTCTGCTTAAAGCTCTCACCTTTTCCCCTTTGGGGTCTGAGCTGCTATAACAAAGTTTAAAATCACTTGAAAAGTGTTAAAACTAGAAATGCATTAAACAAGAACTGTAAGTATTATTGCTTTTATATATTATAGGCTATTTCACTTTGTTACAACAGCTTTTGATTTCGTTTACTACCTCACTAAAGCGAAGGAGAAAACAGGAAAGTTCAGACAAATGAAAGGAAATCTGATGACCTTGAAATTGTCATCAACAGAAGAAAAGAAAACAAGATTGAAAAGAAAGAAGCAAGGAAAGGGAGGCAGTCATGAAATTCTTTACAAAGCAACTATGGGTTAATAATGAAAGAAAAGTTTAACAAGCATTATTTTATTGAAATATGAGTGGGTGATTGATAATCGTCAATTTCAAATCTCAGATAATCACCTTGCAATTCGGTCTCTTATAAAACCTGGAGCATGAAAATAATTCACAAAAAGAGAGGCTTAGTTAGAAGTTCGAGTTCCCAACAGATAACTGCTTTATCGATGTCTGTATGTAAGGATTTGTAACCATCTTTAGACTCTCAAAATCAGCAAATTTATAAATGAAGCAAATAGTCAATTAGACCCAAAACAAACGAAAGTAAATCACCCTTGACCAATCAGTGCAAAATAGACGTAAATGAAACGTCTAACGTCTGTGAAACAACATTGTGATTGCATCAAGTGTTTGACAATAAATCTAAGTCTTATATTCTTCGAAATCTTCCCTAATTATGTGATAATTATTGCAATTAACCAGAACACACACACTTTTAACCCTCACTTTCAACGTGTGCCGGAAATATTGCAGAAGCTGGCAACTCGTGACCCAAAACCTCGTAAATCTTGAAGCGGTAGAAAGAGGAGGGTGGTTGGGAGGGAGGGGGTTAAGAGAGGGTTTAACCTTAATCAGCATGGCCAAGCGCACGTATTGGTGGGGTGACTTAAGGTGAGCACCTCCAACGATAGTAATTTTGCGGCCCTCCACGTAGACGCTGAGTTAAATTCATTTTATAGATACTAATTAAGCGGTTGCAGCACTAAGGAATGAGATCAGTCTCTCCAGATTTTAAAACTCAGAATGAGGCAGTAATCACATACGCAAGCGTAAATACGCCAGGTGGTATCGATAAAAAGAGTGAACACATATTATAATAGTGATGGCTGGCAAATTACTCCCTTAAGTGGGACACTATCTCCCTTGGGAAGAGCAGATCCCAGCGGCTATCATAGTGCACCCCTCCTTCTGGTCCTTCAATAATGCAGTTGTCTAAATAGAATGCTATTTTAGACCGAAATGAGTCTGGACAAGAAACATGCCCTGTCTGAAATTTAAAAAAAATAGGGCAAATCCAATTCAATATGAATAAATAAATGAAGAGGGGGTTTTGTGGAGGAAAGTTAGCAGAAAAAAAAGAGGAGAATGGTGATGGGAAGAACAAAAATTGCAGACTAAAAATAGGTAATAGTCACCAAAAGCTAGCAATTACTTAATTCAAAAAGGTATCAAATTGGAATGTCAGTAAACAGTCGCGAACTCATCCCACTTGCAGGATCACTTTGCATAATTTATTCCCTACTCTAAATAGGACGCAAAAACGACACTAAAGTCACCAGATTCTGTAGGGATTCTATTTCTGCTAATAGAAATAAAGGAAGTCGAAATCGAAGCAGTTAGAAGAAAAAGACCACGATGGGATTAAGTATATTTTTCATTTAGGAGAAAAAAAATTTACTAAGGCTTTGTGCATTTAAATGCATTCATGCAAAATATTAGCAATATGGTAAACATTTAGAATAAGCATAACACTTTTTGGAGAAAGCAAGACTCGAAAGACTGCAACCCGGCCCCTTGAAATATTTGAAATACCTCACAACACTCGATTTCCAACCTTTCTAGACTATTTTTGGTCGATCCGATTTCTTTGGGGGTATCCTCATTATTAATATGCATAACAAAGCAAATGGGTTAGAATTTAGATTCTTGAAAAGGTACTAATCGTTTCAATAATCCGTAAAGTTGTCGGGTACACTATCAAAACCAAAAATAGTTCATTTGAGTGCACAAAATGGCGATGGAGCCATAGGTTCAAGGGTAGAATCTGTAACACTTTAGAAATTGAAGACGAAAATCAACTAAAACTGTCCGTCGTGAGATCTCAGACTCCATGTCTATAACGAAATTTTTAAATAGGAAAAAGCTAAATACTAACATGGGCTAGAATTTAGACACATTAGCTACACACCGTAGTGCTTATTATTTCTAAGTTATTGATTTCTCATTCAAAATCCAATTAAAGGAGCTATAGTTGGACAAATAGTGGGAGGGAAGGACGTGGTTAAATAAGCCTACATTTTACGACCGTCAGCCACTTTAAAGACAGACAGGAAGATGGAGAAATGGAAGAAAAGGGTGAGGGATGTTGTGCTGTCAATCCCCTAGTGAATCGCCAGACGATATAAATTCTCTTTTACATAGTGGAAACTGTGGATGAATGAAATTTCAGACTGGTAATTTAATGCTGTATTGCCACGTATTAGATACTCTGAGGCTTTCATCATTGCACGAAACTTGACTCGCTTTGCATTTCGATTCAGTCTATAGCGTTCAATTTACTTAATACAAACTGACATGTCACAACAGGACTTTTCAGACCTTTGAGTCCACGGGCAGTTAACCCAGCAAACTACAAGCCCAGAAAAGCGTTTTCTGAAACTCATCTTAAGTAGAGAGGTAGCATAATGGAACTACAGCAGTAAGTTGAATTATGCCACTACCATGATAGCTACTGCTTTTGAACCTGGGTGGGTACATTGGCCTTGGACTCAAAATGGTTTTGATCAGAAGTCTATTAAAACAGTATAAAATGACCTCCTCCAACAATGTCCCTCTATAGATACCTATCTACAACTTGGACGAAATAGCAAAGTTGTCAGTATGTGAGTAGCAATAAGAAGAACGAAGACCGATTTTTAATAACATCCTGAAATTTGTTACATTTGAAAATGTTCGCCAAGCAAAAGTATCGAAACGCTTCAAAAATTAAGGCCCGTTGTATGCGAATGCTTTTGTATCAGCATTTTTAGAAAACAAAAGGTTCAAAAAGAATAGGCCTCAATTTTAGCAAATATGCAATTAAGCAATATAAATCGACTAAAAATAACTAAACTAATGCATCCCCGTCAAGTGTTTGTGGGATTTATGATTAAATAAATAACTTCATATGACTCTACAACAATAGTGATTAATGACTTAGGGGTTACAAACCTCGTAAGATCCTGACTTGATTTGGTTGTAGAGACGGTTTTGGTCATCGTCCCAAAAAGGTGGATAACCGACCAGGAGAATGTAGAGAATCACACCTACGGGGAAAAAAATACAAATGGTTCTATTTGTCTAATTTATTATAAATAATGAGAGAAATTAAGGTTTTTATATCTTGAGGAGAGGAAAAGTTGGCATTTGAAGCCTCTTTGTTTAGTTTTAAAAAGCTTCCAACAATCACTAGATGTGATTTGATTTCAGCAGGTAGGTTTCGAGGAGTGACTCTTAGGAGATACTTCCATTCCGTCATCTCTCCTGTTGACCATACTAAATCAGGCGCAATTGGTCTGCTACATCACCTAGGGCGAACCAATTAGCACTGAACAAATTGAAGAGAAAACGAGTTCAACGTAGTGTAGATGGTCTCTAAGCGCGTTTTTGCCGATTAGAAGGATGTGCTCTTTCACTATCGACAGAATTACCGTTTCGCGGACGTAGTGATCAACAAAGAACTTCAATGGCTAATATGTGGCCGTTCTAAATTTTATAAACAAAACATCCCAGATTCCAGGCCTCGGTGTTCATATTGAATTCAATGAAAGCCTCTCAAAAAGACCATTTATACAAGCAGCAGCATATCTTCACTGTGACGAACAAAGATCAAGATTCCAATGGAGTAAATCTCTCCTTCCTTTTCCGAAACCATTTCCCTTTGGCCGTACCATGTATCTAGTTATCCTCTCTCTCTCTCTCTCTCTCTCTCTCTCTCTCTCTCTAGCAAATGATCCTTTAATTTACTGAATGTATACAGAGAGCTTTCACAGTTGCGTCAGTCTTGTACGAAATCACTAAGCTTAGAGGGACTTTTAATAACGCCTAAACTCCAGACTAATGGCGTCTTTAATTAAGTGAAAGAAAGATATTTTGAAGTCCATTTATATTGACCATTTCTCCTTCAACTGCCATTAATAAAACTGTCACTTTTTTCAATTTTCATACATTAGGTTTGTATGTTTGCCTAGCAGTAACGTAACAAAATACTCATTTCAATCGTAATAGATTAATGAGCTCACAAACCACCACCATTTACCATCACAATTTTACATTCCATTCACGTAAAACTGATCTACCTTGTAGCAGTCGAAGGGTCAACTTTAGCCGAGATGATCTTATCTCCACATCAATGACCCAAGCTTCCGCAGCTAAACCCACTAAGACAGAATGAAAAAACGTCTCCCAATCTTTTGGTTTGGAGTTGAAATCAGAGAGGTTTCGTGTGATTGTAAGATTTGCTAGGCTAATAATAAATGCGAGGCAGGAAATTTCAAACAGGATAAATACAAATCTCACTTCAAAACATAATTCGAAACCAAATTTAACAACAGGTCGTAACAATTTTGTCCATGGTAGTATGGAACATTCTAGAAGTTGCTAAGCTCGAAGTGACAAGCGGTCATACTCTTCTGTTTATAATCTTTACGTGCAAAGGAAAATTACTACCCAAATCGTAAACTTAAAACGTTTAACAAGACGTCCAGTCATTGCTTTTTTTTTCTTGATGTTTCTTGTCAGCCCACTCTTTCTGAAGGCTCCCACACTCAATTAATAATTGGATTGAAGGTGTATTTTTGGTGATTACTTGTTAACCTTCCATTGATATTCGTCCCCGTTGGAGCCCCTTCCGGCATTCAGCATTGTCAAATCGTGTCTCCCTTTATAATAACCTTTGGGCCAGATGAACTATTAACAGTAATAACAGCCAATGGTAGGGGCAAAATCCCTCTAGGATATGCCCTCACCAGTAGTAGTTAGGCTCTAATCATATTAGACTAGCAATACCATACTAATAAACATACCACAAGCCCAAATGTCTACAGGCTTTCCATAAGGTTCTTTTCGGAGAACTTCAGGTGAGAGATATCCCGGTGTTCCAGCGAAACCTGAAAGAAATTAAAAAGCACACACAGTCAACTTAGGATATGAAAGCAGGCTTGTTCAATCATACTTTTTTTCGTATTCCGTCACATTGGAAATGCAAATAACTTTACAAATTCACAACTTGCGAGACAGTGAATACCAAAATTGACTTTTTTAAGAGGACGTTGCTAAGATTTCCAACCAGAAAAACAACGAATGGCAGAAAGCTAAAGTGGTGTAGAATAGGTTATTGATAGTAACGTGTTTATCATCTACGAAGTCCTAGTTTACGGGCTCGGTTGCACACCCATTGGATAAAAATGACCGACCGTACTGTTCAAGTCTAGTTAATAAAGAAGCAGAATTCGAGGTTCCCACGGGGGGTCTTAATAATACAGTATGTATATATATATATGTGTGTGTGTGTGTGTGTTTGTGTGTATATGTGTATGTGTGCGTGTGTGAGTATTAATGTTCGTTATTTGATATCACGATGATAAGTTAAAAAATATGGTTGACACTACTCAATCCACCTACTTTTCGCTAATTTCGTTGTGAATGAGCATGAAAGTTCCTTCAGAACTGACAACTTTTTCTGAGAAGCGAAAAGAATACCATCCAAAAAGGTGTAGAATATGAGCAGCAAAAGCTATAAGATAAAGCAAAAGTCAACTACATTTCCTAACTGTTCGACAGAGTGCACCGTATGACATAGAAAAGTTCAACCTTCAGTCTACCTTTTGTACCAAACGCCAAGCCTCGTAATCACTCGACACCCACAAAACTTCATAGGCTTTTCTGCCGGGTTAACGAGAAAGAACAGATTGTTGGAACCCAACCAGATAGAATAACGAGAAACAAGATTGAAAAATAAATCGCCTACAGAAAAAAAAGCCAATCAATTAAATTGGGCAGAAGAGCACTAAATCACGCGCAATTAGATTATCTGAATTAAGAGGAAACGGAGTATAATTTCTACTAATTAGGTGGCAATGAGAAAAGTGGGCAGTTTTTCAGTTCGACTTAGTCACAAGCAGTCAGGAAATAGACACCAATTATTACACTAAACCGGGGGTTCTCGAAACTGACATATTGTACTGTCAAGGTAATAGAAGAAACTTTCAAAAGGAATACGTTGAAAATCCGATTTTTTGTCAAGTTAAATTTAGCCGAAGATGTTAACACTTTATGACCTATATAATTGTTACATATGCAGGAAGTTATGGATACACAGGTTATAGTGCCGATAAAAGGGAAATAAAACAAGAACGTTTGTCTTTAGGCCAAAGTTGTACTATTAAACAGCTCCAATTCTATTTTCATTATTCTCAAAAGACGCATTGACGACGACTTGGCCTACAACCAAGCGGATTATCCGTCAGCATTTCGCTTATCGATTTAAGCCACTTTTCTCCCAACAACACTTGAAATTCGTCTCTCAACCTTTCATACTGAATTTTAGCTACCTCAAGTAAGTATGATCTTAGAATTTTCCATAAGCTACCTTTCGTGTGGAAGTTATAAATGTAATTGTAAACCAACGTATAAAGGATATAGAAGACTCCAGGGAACAACTTTAGGTGTCACGTTTTATTGAAAATATGAAGATGTACAAATGAGATAAGCTTGGAGACAGGAAGAAGTTGATTAGACTCAAGTATCTCGAAGAAAATGTATCACGTGGTCAGACACCGATATCTTGGATAAAACAATAATTCACTATTCACTTTTTTACTCAAAAAAAGAAAGAAAGCTTAAATTTGCCATTCTGCTCTTATTAAACCAAGTGCACAGTACGACGTCGCTTTAACTTAGGGGTAGGACTTGAAGATGGGTAACACCCCTTTCAGGTCAACATCTTAAATAAACCAAAACCTTAAAATCTGCAAGAAATGAATCAGGAGTATCAATAAATATTGGCTCATCTCCCTTAACAAGGGGGGGGGGGGTAGAAAATGACAAGAAGGTAAGCGGTGCCCCCTCCCCCCTCCCTCCCCCAAAGAAGTAAAATAGAGGTAGTGAAATAGCGCCCCCTAGAAGTCAGATACTAGCCGGTTTAATTTCATGCATCGACCCAAGTTATCTTGAAAGTGCACACAGGGCCAAGTAGCGTGGCCATATGCACTGGGGAAAATGGAATAGGTCCCTCGGCGAGGGGATTAAGCTTGACCTAAGTGGCAAACTTGTTATGGATAATTTATAAATGCAATCCATATATTTAATAGTGCACACCTGGTTAAATCTGATACAACCAAGTAATGTAATAGCGATTACCCGGAGGTACATTCGAAAATCTTTCGCTTTACCTCTGTCATCCCTCCTCCACTTATACGTGGGAACATAATTTATAACCTAGTTGATAAAAATAGTCCCTAAAAGCCTTTCTGAGAGCGCATAGAGTGGAGGAATTAAGTTAAGTGAGGCCCTTTAAGGGAAGCGCTGGTAACTTTCGGAGTGGATATGGGAAATAAATTTTAGAACCCTGCATTCTGCCACCAATCTTATTGACTACAATTAAATTCTACCGATGAACATCAACCATTTTAAATCGGATTCAGCAGACATGCATGAGTTGAACTTTAAAATGATGATACTTGTTACTTTTCAATCAAGATTAGCACTTACAAAAAAAAACTCACATAGCGGATTGGTAATCAGGTAGGACTGAACAACGACTAGCCATAGTCACCAACAAACACAACTCAATGTCACATACCTCTGTTTTTATAACGAGACGGACAATAAACATCTCGGGCATTGACCTCATTCACGCATACCAGTTTCATCACTGGAAAGATTTAAGCAGACACCCTTTGCTCTTGAAATTGTGACAGAACCGATTTAAAAATTGCTTTGAACTTCAAAAGTTTTTCGTAGGAAATGAATTTAAATACTACTAAATCAGTAATCGACTTTGAGTTACGGCACTTATGACGCATCTAGCACATGTCCATTGGCTCTACATATATGATATCGTATTAGAAGCAATCATAACAAAAAATGTACTCTTTCATTTCAAGTAAAGATGTTGAATGAAAACGTGATAAACTATTACTCAATCGATTTTCCCCTCGGACCATGAGCTAGAAAATACTCTTCGGCGTTTTTCAGAAATGAAACAATGCATACCATTGAGAAGGCCCAGAATTAATAAACACATTTAACAATGAAACTATGGATACCGGTGGAACAAGTGGCCTAGAGCCGTAGATTAAAGAAATCAAGTCGCGCATTTGTAGAATATTTGAGAAACAGTTGGAAACTACTTCCTCAAGTATATTTGAGGAATATGCTTGAGTGTGTTCTTTCATCTAGCATTGAAACCTATGTTTATCTTCACGCAGATTGATCACTGAAGAGCGGCTCTTTACTACTCGAGGTTGACGATTGCCCCAGACCTGCCGTCTATACTAGTAGTAGTCTATTTATATTAGGCAATATTGGAAATTGAATCCCACTCATGAGCCAGACAGACACGCAATTGACACATTATCACAAATAGACACGTTTATAGCGTGATTCACCATTTCAAAAGAGAGCACCTCGTTTTTTCAATAACTTATTTTAATGCTGTGGTGTTGATCCCATTGATCAAAGTGAGAAAAAGCAGACGAGAAAGCTATTTTTAATTCCGACAGGCAACAGGAAGTGACGTGAGTGAGCCACTGATGTCGGGTAAAAATGAATTTGTGATTAGACAGTCAGCGGATTTTCAACACTATGCCACAGGTCACAAGTCGAACAGTAATGAAAGTCATGATCTCCATTATAATCTGATAGCCCTTTATACATTTGATCTTCATAGCTAGAAAATCGACTGGAACTTGGCTTTGACTATTTTCGAGAGAAAATAATTTTGGAGACCCACTTTCGTGCTCATGCTACGCTTTGTTTATTGATCATACGATCCATCTGATAGTAGAAGTATACCATTTTCTAAGATTATAGGTACTATTGATATATTCACGCGTAAATAGCAGTTAATTGATAGTTGCCTTTAACTTTTGGATTTTCGCGATAACAAACACTGAACTTACTGAAATACCTTTAGCTGATAAAAACTATGCCAGTCAATATGCGTTCCATATAGGTGATCTTTCACTTGAACAAACTTAAGTAAAACTTGACCAAGTTAAAACTACCTCAGCGTGCATCAACTTGTCACTTTGACTATTGGAAGAGACAAATGCAGCGACATGATATGAACAAGCAATTAATTAAATTAAATAATAATACCTGAACATACTCAGGAATATAGAGCTTAAATTCTGAAAGTGGAACGTTAGTATAAGAGACAGTGTGAATAATAAAAATTAAAAAGTGGGCGAAGTAATGGATTTAAAATTTTAACTACGCAGGATTCCTTAAATTCTCCAAGCCATACTCTACTTCTCAGCGATACACCCGCAACTTCATCCATAAATGCCAACTTTACTGTTCCCCTGGCTGGGATACTTCCCAATATTATAAATTTAGTTTTATTGCACTGTAAAAAGTAGTAGCAGTGAATAATCAATGATGCATGGGCCGAAGGATATACGCAGGGAACAAATTGTTTTGTGATATCAATAGAAGTAGGACTCAAATTGCATCAGCAGTGGAAGCTCCAGTAAAAGAACACAGGTTGAAAGACAGCCAAATAGGCAATAATAAGACAGCAAACTTGGTGCAGAAAAAAACAAAACGCAAAAGCCATTCAAATATTTGGGGAAAAGAGAGGTTTGATTGGACCATAGCAAGGTCATTGAGAAGACAGTAAGAATGGAGGCTCCCACACACAAACAGTTGGGAATTGATAAATAGCAACTGCGTATGGGGAACTCTACTACATCTCGCAAACATTCTATACTGTGGTAATATATTTTGATGTCTGGCAAACAGTTGCAAGTTCACATCAAATATGTTCAATGAAAATTCACTCCATTCACCGGTTAATACTAAAATTTAGTATTCTACGGAATGATCCGCATTCACTGCAATTGGAAATTGAGTTCATTTCAGTTGAGAACCGGTGAGAGAAGTAAACATTCTAGTAGCAAGCGGCTACCCATAAAGATCTCCAGACGTTTCCATGTTCAAGGTTATTAACATGTAAACGTAACTAAATGTAAATGTCATAGTGGCTTAAGAAACTGCAGGCCACTATAATTAAGTATAAATCAAACTTGGAAAGGAAACTCCATGTGATCTCCTCATGTTCACTTTACACACAAATGTTTAACAGCAAAAATAATTGCATTTTTAAAAATATAAAACGATTTTCCTCGTCTTAAATCGGAGAAAGTGACCAAGGAAATATTGTGAAATACTTCCCTCTAAAGATTTCCCATTTACCAAAAAAGATTTAAAAGTTCATAATACTTGAACTTTGTGCTTATAGTTCACTGAGTGTCTATAAGTCTGTGACCATGATGTCAAAAAATTACATTGTAGATATCCATTAGAGTACATTTGACCTCAGATAAAATCAATCATCTGGGAGTGTTTGACGAATTTGAGGAAAGGCGTCAATAATACCATTTAAATTTGAATCGAAAACAAATAAAAGAATTGTGATGCAAACTTGGGACTATACTGTATGAAATAGCATGTATGGAAATGATGTGGTATATAGCGAGAATAAAAATACTCGGTTGCTAATAACCCCTCCACAGATCAGCATTCGACTAGCGATGAAGGTTAATTCAATAGATCAACGGATAGGTTCTACAGTGTGGTCAAGATAAAAGAAGCATCGTGCCTTATATCAAACTAAAAGTGACATTGAGTGTTTGTGGAGGATCATGTGATGTCCAGTGGCCAATTTGTGTTAACTGGGTATTGTTCTGTGCTGTGCTGTCCCTTGAAAATAACGATTGTGAATACGGTCCCCCAGAATTCCGTTTTCAATCGAACAAAGGGTGTTTATCGTTGAAACCTATTGGGGGCGTAAATCGTTTGTTATGTTAAATGAAAGCTTCACCACAAAATATCACACAGTTACTACTGCAAAATTGCCCAGAAAATAATTGCTAAATTTAGGCCTAGAGGATCAGTCCTTAACCCCAAATGTAACCGTGTATATATGGTTTATTCACCGAAACATACTCAACATGTTCACGAGATTCCTCTAAGAAGTCCATAGAAATCAACAAGACGTCTTTGCTCCCAGCTACAACCTACAGACTATTCAAAATAACAACGAATAGTTGGGTATCGAAGTCCATGGTTAATACATTTAACACTTGCTGAGAACTATTGGATATTCGTTTTGTTGTCATTCGTATTATTCCCTATTTACTACTTTTAAATAAACATATGATATTAATTTACAGTTGCTCTATTCACACAGGTCTCTTTTATTTTGGCCACCCAGTATTAAAAACGACATTTCGACATTCTAAGACAATTAATCGAGTAATCAATGTCAGATTCTAATAGTATCTGATCAATTTGAATCCTGCAGACCGTCAAGACCCGAAAGAATGAGACAGATGACTTGTAGCTCAATTACAGCTACATTACTTTTTGAGCCCAACATAGCTTCAGACGGATGCAATTGCCTTGCAAGGCAATAAGGCAGCCTTGCTGAGATTTCATTCTTAAACCTGAGTATGGAAGAACAGTAACCAAAATACACAATACACGAGAAGAGAATTCCACTAACAGAGGTTTCAGGATTCTAAATCACATTCTGGCTTCTATCACAAACGTTGCTAGTCAATCAATCAATTTCAGTGGAAGAATATCTACCTGAGAACCTCGTAACCAGAAAGACTCCAGTATATGGCTTAAGAGAATAATAAAATCAATGTTGTGTGATGTGGTTTGAAATACTAGCAGTTTAACACACAATCGAGTATTGTTGATAGGCTGGGATGCTCATCTAAACGATTCAGAAGTATTTTGTACAAGTGTTTTTAAATACATCCAAAATTTTCAAATTTTAGCATACGCCTCCTACCACTTCCAGAATTCCCTATTTCCATACCATCAGATACCTAAAGGGACGCAATTCGAAATCCAGCCTTACCACCACCACCCGAAGAGAAACAGCAAACACCGATGTAGCCCCACACAACTTACCGACAAGTCCTTCATGCAACAGTATCACCTCCACGATCCAGTATAATCACCCCCAAGGGATTAACATCCGATCCCATTTAATACTACTGTAGGAGCGAAGCGTAGCAAAGAAGGGCAACTGAAATTTCAAAAACACTTACTGCTACACTCAGTGGTTCTGAAAAATATCCACCCCTAGGAATGGCTTCAGACCCTAACGCTACTTTAATCTTAGCGTTATCGACTACTAAAAGCAACCCCACTTATGATACTCGAAACAAACCGAAGAGACATTGTCATGAGAGGAGAATTAGCTAGATTTTTTGGCGATAAAGTTAAGACTACTATAAATCAACTTCGCCTTGTACATTTTTGATGCACCATTGTATCAAAAATGAGGTAATTTGAGATGAAGATACAACTTGCAATGCCAAAGCTTAAAATACTCAGAGAAGAACTGGAAATTTCAACAACTAATAGCTCAATTTTAGACATTGACGTTAAGTAATCTGAATGCGAATAAAATGATTCAGTCTAATTTTCATTGGCTTAAAATTTAAATGGCACCTTTGAAGAAATCGTCAACCATAGCCAGTAGATCCTGTGAAAGAGACAAACTAATAAAATCGATAATTCTGTACAAAAACCATATCGTGGGAAACCAGAGACCAGTTTAGGATAGCCGATAGCACTGGTTGTTTCTGTTCAAGGTAAGCTGGATGAAATGTGCCTGAGTGCTTGATCTCTTCTCAATTAAAAAGCTGTTACGGCAGCTCCCTTAATGAATTTTACTTGTCGTTTTTACGAACGCAACTCTCGATTGGTTAAAAGTAAGAATTCGAGTTGGGCTTCTAGAGAATTCACACATTTCAGTTGTCACGGAAAAAGAAATGTTGATGAGAACAGGAAAGACATATGCTTAATAGAATTGGAAATAGCCAGACTCTCAACATATACCAAACTGTAGATTCGGATGATTCGAATGAGCAATAACCATCAAAGCATATTGCAATGGATTAATTCATGCTGTTTGTTATTTAGGCAGATCGATATTCTAAATGATACCATATTCTAATTTATGTCCTTAATGCCATCGAAAGGAAAACGGCAACTACTAAGTATGGACTGTAATTTCTGCATGTGACCTAAAGATGACCTCAATCCGAGAGGTAATGCAAGTGGCAAAGGGGAAAAACAAGGTAAGTGGAAATGGGGACTTACCGAACCAGGCGAATTGGTCACCCTGTACTTCGATTGCCAGACCAAAATCCGCCAATTTGACTGCAGCTCCCCGAGTTTTGCTAGCCAGAAGCAAGTTCTCTGGCTAACGAATAAAAGAAGCACGCAAATATTCATCAAGTTTTATTTCAGACCTGAATGCATAGTCGGTAAGAGCAAGGTGCAAACTTTGTTGTGTCATGCATCTCGTGAATGGATTGTCGGGTTAGACAAGTATCGATTAGAGCAGGTATCTTGAGTGGGGAATTGTTTGTGAAAGCTTCCAGAAAGCCACCTCCAGCAGGACTAAGTTATGTATTATAAAATCTATTCTAAACCTTAGATGGCTTGCAAAAGTTCAAAACAGAATAATCTTCACAATTCTAAACTAAAAGACTGATATGAACGAGAAATTAAATCGCCCATCCTGAATATTAAGAGATCTCAAACTAAGCAGTCAATTACCAGGTAGAGCTATCGCATGTTGGTATAAACATGAGTGGCAGCTCTCGACGAAGGAATATCAGGTCATATCTTTTATTTACTGAATCAATATGTTGATCTGGTCACATCCTTATCCCTACCATGAAAGTATTTTGATTTCTTTTATGAACCTCGAAAATACGCAATGGGAAAATAGGACTGAATCAAGCATCGATTTAATTTAATACGAAATAATTGTGGAATAATTACAGAAAGAATAATGAGCTTAAGAGTTCTTAAAACTTGGGAGATATGTGCAAAGAGGCTGTTTCTAATTATAAATGCTTTGCTAATTGGTTACCGGAGAGAGAAATTTGCCCTGGAAAACGTATTCGACAAAGCAAATGACCTGTCATAAGAGTTTTGACCGCAACCCTTTCGCTGCCTGAGCAGGGAAAACTGCCCCCTCAACACCAAACCAGACTAACTTCTACAGAGATTGGAAGCCTAAAAATGCCATAAATCCAGTGGAAAGGGGAGTCCAGGAGCCCATTTCACTCATATAACTCGAGATAAGCTTATAAGATTGGAAAAAGATATCGGAAATCATTGAAGATAAAGAACTTACATTGGGAAATTAGGGTTTTATAAAAAAATATGCTTTTGAATAGAAATTTTATCCGTTAATTCTCTTTCGTCTCATACACATTGCAAATAGAGAAGTAATTGCCTTCTTACACGAATCAGTGTTTTCAAAGAGAACTTATGGATATTAATAATAAGTAATGGGCAATCAAACGAAGATCTGTAGAGCTCAACAGATCAGTTAGAAATATTTTTGAATAAAAACGAAGACCAATTTTCAGAAATCGATCGAAAGTGATTTATTGAACTTCAGCAAATAAAGTCGCGAACAAAAGAAAACACAATTTCAAAATTTTATCTACTCAACGGTTATTGAAATTTTAGTGGAAACGGGAAATTGTAACTCAATAAATTCGAGAATACTTATGGGGTTGAAACAATCAATTCACACTAAGAAAGCACCTGAAACATGCCAAACAGAAGCTTAATCAGGCTATTCAGTTGATAAGTTATAAGATTGCTTCAAAATAATTACAATGAGCTGCAAGATCAAGGAAACAACTCATTATATCTGGCTATAAATTTTCGCATAAAGTATTTGAAAAATTACAATCTCAATATGCCCATAATCAGCACTTTTAGTAGACTGTTTTTAAAACCGAAATATGCTTCTCTAACTAAACAAATATGTATGGAGGGAATTATCATTATATATAATGATCATTTCAATTCACTAAAAGGGTATTTGCTGGTAGTCAAGACAACGTTAACAAAGCTTCTACACTCAACCAACTGAAATAAACGTCCAAATTAATTAATTCAAGTCTATTAGTAAATGAAGAATACGCCCACTCATCAGGAAACTAGATAATCAAATGTATAAAAATTAACGTAACTAATATGAACAATCAATAAAATGGGTGATTATCAAGAAGGGAATAATTAAACCAGGAAGTCCAATTATCTATATTTTAATTGGCTAATAAAATAAGGTTAAAAGAAAGTTCCCGAAGAATTGCAAGTAAAGAATATTGAGTGAAAAAAAGTTAAGAAGTTATAGTGTTTTTGTCTAATAGTATACATGGTGGAAAATAAATTTATTTCTATAGCACAAAGGTCAATTTCTAAATAAGATCTGGATACACTAATTAAGATCATAAGTGGTCTCACATGATGAAATTAGCACATCTCAGCCCTGGTAAATAATTTTAAAAAAGTAATGAGATATCACAGTGAAACAGCTAAGAGAAAAACTGCGCATTTAGAGTTGGCACAACACCAAATGATTATCATGCAGTTATAGGGGTTGTGAAATGGCTAAATGCTGGTTAGATAAAGTTGAAGCATGCACATTTAGGTGTGCAGGGACTTCATGAATCTCGTAACCAACCTTCAAATCGCGATGAACAATATTATTTTGATGACAATAGTTGACGCTTTCAAGAATCTGCTTCATACAATTGCTAAAGAAGGAGAGAATATAAAAGCGACAGCATGAAGATATAAAATTTGATGAATTATAATATTTCAAGAAAAATGTCAAATAGAAATAAATTCAAGAGGACATGAAATTGGTCTTTACCTTGCATCTGCCTCACTATAATATTCCCTAGCGACGATATCCTCAAAGAGTTCACCTCCAGTGACTCTGCAGAAATAAAAAAAATGAAAACAGAGTTTAAGCTAAATAAAAATTGTTCTTAAAAACACTTACAAATCAAAGACGAGATAATGGTGATTTTCATCCTGAATTGAGTCATGCAATCGAACTAAAATAATTAACAATATAAGTCACAAGAGCAAAAATAAATGCGGACAGAAAAAAAAGTAATCGTACCGATATTTGAATGCTTGAGACGACGACAGATACGAGCCTCTCGTTCAAGCTTTTGCATATCTACCAAAAATTTTAAGTAAATAGGAAATATTATTGTTTAGAAAAAAAAACAATAAAACGCTTTTAAGAAAAAGTAAACAACTATAGACAGAAATGTGCAAGCAAGATTCTATTATATCAAAATATTTAGACGAAAAATTGAATGAACAATAAAAGAGAAGCAATATGCTAAAGTAAATAGGTATTAAAATATTACCGCGAGTGGCTAGTCTTTTAGTACTAATAATTTTGGCAGCAAATTCGAGGTTTGTTGATATCTGAATGCATCTTCTAACTACAGAAAAAGCTCCACTAAAATAATTTAATATTTTGTAATTAGATAAATTACCGTCCAAGTTCTTCTTTTAGTTCATAAAGACTAGCAAAATCGGGAGAACCCTGAGCAGCCATCTTTTCACAATGATTATGAAAATCCCACTGTTACGCGAGTCCATTAAATCTTAATCTCAAGGACAAAATTAGCATCAATTATGAAATGCCTCCTATATAAGTCTCCAAAAAATAAAAAGAAAATTAAAATATTTTATAAAATATACTTTTTCAACCATTTCTTATTCATTTTAGTTGATTTGTGTTATCTATTTTTCTTTTATTTCAACTTATACCGTCAAATGAAATAGATCAACCAGACATTGAACTTGGCCAATGTTTCCAAAAGATTTGTATTTTGTCAAAACGCATATATTAATTTCTTATTGATAGTACTCATTTGAAATTTTAAGAATTTATTTTGTAATGCTACGTATTAACTGTGTATGGTTTTTATTGGATATCCGTCTGATACCACTAAACCTTTCCAGTATTTTTTCTAAAATATTTAGTTTAAATCTAACATTCTCTTAAATGGATTTAGAAACATGACTCATAATAAAACATAGATACGTTATGGTTTTTATTTAAAGGTGCTCAAAATTTTAAATTTCAATAAACCTGTAATGAAAGGTTAAACTACGTCATGGAAACTCGACTGTTTATTTAAGCTATTAATTATATATATAGAATAACGTAAATAGCCAGGTTTCCAAGAAACTTATTATCAATTTATATTGGGAATGTGAATTTCGATGTTGTCAAGGTTCTTTTTCTCACCAAATTCATCTTGCTTATTCATATTTTAGGCTAAATGTAATTAAAATTCCTTATTTGGTTGAGCATGAATTACACGCTACTCGAGATCTCTTTATCTGCTCGTAAGTTTCTGAAAAGAAAGTTGTCATAAACCGTGCAGGTTTAAAATACCTGCAAAAAATATGCATAAATGTTTTAAATGTTGACTTTTTTCCAAAATTATGCAGGTTTACAATCTTGTTATATAGCATACATCAACAAGCATGGAAATTTAGGTAATAATATACAATAAATTAGTAATTTCATTTCAGTTGAATAAAAATGATTCAATTTTATTCAGTCAGAATGAAGTAAAAGAACCACTTTAAATAGACACTCTCATAGAGTATAAAGTTTACTCTTTTTATTATGAAAAGAAAATGCCTGTACTTCCAAGATTCGTGATACACCTGGGACCAAGACATAAGATTTTAATTGCAACTGGATAAGAGAGTTTATTCATAAAGCAGTGTAAATTCAAGAGTAATCAAGAAAGAATGTCCGTTTTCGGATGCACAAGATATTCATTTCAAGAACCATTAACATAAAAAGGAAGGAGATTGGGCTATCAATAATCTAGTGTATGCTGATAGTTGAGGGCTGATGAGCATATATCGTATTTAACTACTTAGTTAAGAATAAACTTCAAAATTTTCCTAAGGGGCATCGTTTGTAATCATCTATTTAACTTCTTTATTTATCCTTTCAAAATACTTAGGGGTATAGAAAATTTTTATTCTTCGAAGTAAATGATCAGAGCATAGTGATGTATTCTAATTCAATGAAAATTCACATTTTTGAAATAACAGAATATTTCATGCTATCATCTATATACCAAATTACCATAACTCCGGTCTTAATCGGCTATACTTGACAATCTTATTTTAAAGTAGATTTCACACCTTTTATGCACCTATTTTAAATGTTTTTAAAGGCTTGTATTAGTCACCTATAATTAATCGCCCATTTATTAGAGCTTTCTGAGAATGTAAGGCCTTTCTATAAAATTAAGAATAAATCTTCTTAATTTTATAAACTGGTAAACAAAACCACCCGTCACTTTTAATAGACTCTGTGAAGTTGCATGCATCAACAACAATGTGATAAATTAGCTTGAAGATTAAAGTTGTTCAATGAAAACATGCTTTAGCGAAAAATTTTCCAAACGTATTGTGCAATGTTATAACGACGATGCCGGCACACATGTAAGCTTATAACGTTCTCAGAAAATTATGCATATATATACATATATATTGCTTACTTAAGCAAGGAACTACCGATTACAAGAGTAGATCAGTGAAATCATGATTCAACATGGAAAGAGGAATTGAGAATAACAATAAACACTGCTCAAAATTTATCCGCTATTACTTTAATCAGTATGATGGAAATCCAATTTTATTTCAAAATGTACCGGTCTAAATATAGCAGTTCCGATCGAGTTAAAGAGAGTAGAATACAATAAAATTTAAAATTGTAATTGCGATTAAATATTTCAAATAATATTTAAAATGCAAATGAAACATCGTGGCAACGGTTTTTAAGTTCAAACGTGCTGAATACTAGAAAGAAGAATGAGTAAACAAAGGTCAAACAGAACTAATATTTCTAAGTTGAGAAGTGCTTATTCTACCAACTCTTAGCAAATTTAGCACAATTTCAAATGGAGATATATAGAACCACCCAGGTGAAAATCACAGCTCTGTAAATGTACTTCTGAAACTTCCTGTTGTGAACTTCATTTAAAGATCTATTACGCGGTTGAGCTCATGTCTATACCTGTAAAATAAATGATTCTTGAATGTATAAGGCGCTAAGGTGATGTAACTACTTTTAAGTGATATAAACTTTGTGAATTGATTAAGTTGAGAGGCAATCTATTCAAATATTTTCGTCTAATTCTGTTCTATCTTTGGAAGTATGCACTGTTTTAAATAAAGTATAAATAAGAAGTTTATTCAGTAATAAAATGATTTTAAAATTTTATTTTCTCTAGACCTGGCAACACAAAATATTTTAAAAAATTTAATCAAAGGAAAGCGTCAACGATTCGAGAAGTAATAGGAAGGTGTAATAGAAAGTGAAAAGATGCAGATACGCCGAAGCAAAATGAATAAATTAAGACCAACGATAAGTCTACTTCACTTGGGCTAAGCGATTCTAGGCTAAGAATCACCGCCCTGGAGATTCTATAAGCTTGCTTCTATCATATTTCATCCTACCTGTATTCCATGCGTGGTTTAGCCTTTTTGATTCATGTTAGCAATTTTAACTTCAAGTCGCTGGGGCTACCGAATTATGAAAACTATATCATCTATATTTATTCTAGTTCTATTTGACATCTAGAGTTCCTTTCGATTGTCAAGTTTCGTCAAAGTTAACTATCGTAAACTTTTCGTCTTTTCATTAACGGTTCACGAATACATAATTAATCACCCTTAGTTTAAAAAGACCTCTCATTAATTAACATGCAAGCGTTTACGGCTATTCTGATTTTTCAATGAGGTTTAAAATAAAGTGGTGATTTTAAAAGTATCGAGAAGTTGGAATTCTTAGCAATCGAAGTACCCACTTCACACGTATTTTAAAATTTATTCACCATAATAGTGTTAATCAGCGCATGGAATAATTAAGCATTGAAGGATTGTCCCTAAATGCTTCTCGAAAATATTTCTTGAGGAACATTAATTGAAATCGATTTGCCGATAAATCATAGTAAAATTTGTGAATTTGCCGGAACTATCCCTAATTATCACATTTGGCAACTGTCGATTTGCCCTTTTGAACCCACCTTTTTCGCAATAACTGGATGCTTGCCTGTAAAATCCAACAGAGCGATTGGAAGGCTTGTTGCGCAGACGACTGGTTCTTTCCCATCTTATTCCTTCACCATTTTTTCATCTTTTTTTATTTTACTCACTCCTGCTCTCTCACTCTCTCTAACCATCTCGATTTCTAATTACTGATGTTCAGTTCTCTGGGACTACAGGTGTCTGCTATTGAGTAAAACACACCTGCAATAACTCAGCAAATTTCTATTTTATCATGACAAGTAATTGAAATTCTCCCCACTCCAGGTAGTTTCAAATCCCTTTTGGCACCGATTCACACTTACTAAATAACCCACCATCTAATAGCATTTTCTTACCTCACCGATACCCTATGATGCCTTCAAGGTAATAAAGAGCTGGAACCTTCCATAATGTACGTCAATGTTTTAACTCTTACAACAATCACTCTATATGAGAAATTTAATAAATAGCAGTTCCAAAATTATAATCATTAACAAAGGACTTCCGCTCATCACTGATGATTCCAACTCTGATTGAAGAGAGGAGCAACACTGCCAATTAGGCAGAGCTGGACCAGGCAGAATAGGAACACGGAAAAATAAATTGACAAAATCTCGGTTTCTACAAACTCACACAGGCTCGACACAAAGTCTAAAAAACTACTGTAGATAGATGGCATTCACTAATCCTCAAGATTCTTTGCTTCATCTCAGGTGGTGTCGCCCCATGGTGTTAGTCTTAGTTTTAGCACAATGCTAATCAATTATAGCTAATATTAATTGGTCAAAGGGTGACAGAATCCTTTGATAGTAGCTGAAAGCGCTCCCATAAAATTAAATTATCATAAAAATTGGACGAGCAATGAAGTTTTAACATTACACAACTTTCTACATTTGACTTCACCTATAACGGCAAAGCAAAATTTGGTTTACATTTTTAACTATGAACTACATTTCAACCAGACAAGGAAAACATCACAGTCATCCAACTGAAAAGGAACCCACTTTTCTTCCAATGTGCCTGCACTGACCCAGTTCGGGACCACTCGGCCATCACAATATGTTTAGTTTAATCAGCGTGGTTAGTCATCCTGGTGCACCTGTCAGTGGTCTCGTAATTGCAAGACCCCATATTTTCTAATGAAAATGTGAAAAAATGGTTTGTGGAATACCAGAAGTATTCATGGGATGGGAGGGAGGACCACAACGGTCGAGCTTACAACGATGAGGGGATGGAAAATTAAGCTGATAAAGAGTAGACAAGTTCCACTGAATGAGTGGGGTTGGAACCAATTCTACTTAACTGCTATCGACTTAAAATGAATTTATAAATCAGCAGTATTCTAGTGGCATATTCGCCAATATACAAATCTGCTAATTCAAAGGTAACGGATATGGATATTAGGACTATGACCCAAGCACTGTTGTTCATCAAGCTTGGGAATTTTATGATTGAAATCAAAATGTCCGGATTCAAGATCTTCACTTTTGGACAAAGTTTCTTTTCGTATGTCATCCGCTATAAAAAAATTAGATGAAATCTTTCTAGATATCAAATACCGACTTGCTTAAAGCATAATTTCTGCACTATTTGTCTACCATTTTTTTTATATACTGTTGTGATGGTTCTTGATGCATTTTGGTTTTAGTGCTCAGAATTTTGTTCATAAAAAAACTGGTAGACCCCAATATAGTGGACTCAATTTTTTAATTTCCCTTCCCATTGAACAGCTTGATGAGAGATATTTGTTCGTTGCAATAAAAATATTAATAGTTGGAAGCGATAATCATGAGAAAGATTATGGCAAGTTTTCTGAAACAATGATGGGGAAATTTGTTAATATCCTAGTTGAATCCAGCCAAGGAAATCTTTGTAGCACTGACTTATCGATACGATATTCTCGTGTGTTCCGCTTATCTCCTTCATATTCGAATTCGAAAGCATCTACTAATTCATTAAAACCCACCGGTCAGCTAAATTATTGTTCTCTACCGGCATGTGTGATGTGTTAAATATCGATTTTGCACAAATTAGTCAAGATATGCGCAGTGAAACTAGTTCGAACCCCTAAAATCAATGTTTCTTACACGTACACACTCGTACTTCAAGTTAAGAATGCAACTTTTAAAAATTGTCAATATGAGTTAAGAGCTCGTGGTCAGTATTTTTTCTTATTTATTTATTTATTCGTATCATTATTGTTATTTTATTCACACCAAAATTCAAAAAGTTATGCGAAATGCTTGCGCTTTAATTTGTAGAGTGTAGTGTACACAATTAGGCCTTGACAAAACCTCAACAATAATCTCTGCCAAAATCCTCAGTATAACACAGCTCCCGATATTGGCTCGGAAGCACAGAACGTATAAAGTGAAGAGCGTTTATTAACTCTTGGCTTACTGGGACAAATGCAATTAGCGCTACACTACGCTTCAGCGGCTATTGATTATCAGTTGGCTGAGAGATCTTTGCACTCTTGGCTGCACCTCCTTGCTACGCGATCAGAAGCACGGCCGCGCACATGAGATACCTTTGATCAGCCTTGGCAGTGTTGTGCGCTCCACGAAATGTGGCATTTAAAATAAGGTAATACGGATCAACGGCAAATTTAAATAATTTTTCATTTTACATTGTGAGATTATTTTATTATTTGAATCATACCAACTATATAACATTACAATTCGTTGGTTTAACTTGATAGAGTATGCTGCTCCAGCTCTAGTCAAAAGAAAATTTAACCCGTAATTTCTCTTATGAGAGTAGCGGATTGCTACTTTAATAAACTTTGACTTATGCTCACTAAACTCTATGGCAAGTTCTCCCAGTTTGGAAAGGCTCCCAGGATTAGGTAAGCTATCAAGGAAACAGATATATTGCATGGAAAACGTTTATTTGGGCTATCTGTCACAGAGCCTAGTCATTAAAAGACAACGAAGGGTTTGTTACACAATCCAGAAGTTATTGATTACCGGCTGGCGGAGAGGTCGCTGCACTCACGACCGCACTTGCTCAGTACGCGATAAGTAACATGACGCACCTTCGAGTCTATCTGAGTGCGCATGAGATTTCTTTGTTCAGCCATGACAGTGTTGTGCACTCTACATGAGTTAACTATAATTTTAACTATAAGTATATTTATACTTTTGCTAACTAAGTGAGAAGTAAGCTGCTATTTTAAAGATTATTAAGTTTTGTAATAAACAAGTAATCTTTTTAAAAATAGGAGTAAAAATCACGGGAACTACTTATTCCTGATCTTGAAACATACTAAAGGACCAATATTGGAAATGTTTGGGAAAATAGCAGAAAAAAAATAAAAATGTCATTTCCTCAAAGGCGAATAGTTAATGAAATAAATTTCTAAAATTAGAGCAAAACTTAGGCCTTGACACCTACTAAAGGCCCAGTAGTCCTGAGAGGGAGAACTTCGGATCTCGATCACATTTTAATAATTTGAATCAGTTATAACTGCTTAGACAGCCAAACGAGATACCGACAACGACAAAAAAATCAGTCATACTCAAGTCACAAGTCTCAAAGTGAGTTTATCTCGCTGTCTGATACAGAGAGCTCCGATTTCTGTTTAGTAACCAGCTGCCCTTGTCAGCAGCTGTAATCTATCCTCTTGACGCTCGGTTTCCATCATTACATACGTTTCTGTTCCTACTATCAGGTAGTTGGCCACGGATATTACGCTAATCAATACACTCCTGTCTGTCACTTCACATTAAAAGACTCTATTTTCAAATCTTTTAGTTTCTTTCTGTAGATCAACAACTGGTGATCTTCACTTGATCTGCAATAACTTTAACTACATTTTATTTTACATGAATTATAAAGCACAAATTTATAAAAGAAAGATGTCCCTTTGATGATTTACAATGGTTTGAGTGCTTGCAGGGGTGCTCGGGTCAAATTTAGCAGAATAATATTTTATGACTTTTTCATGCCCACTACGCTTTCATTAAAAGTTTAAGTCACTCTACAGTCATGTATATGATGAAAACAAGAATGGTTGACAGGGAGTCAATTGAATCATGGAGGAGAATAATTTGTAAAATGATGATTCGCACCGATTAAGGACATTATGGTTACTAAAGGATCCGACGTGAATACCAGAAATACAATGGAGACTATGAGGCTGCTGTGGTTAGAAAAAAAATTAAATTAAAAGACGCAGATTTCCACAAAGATTTTCTGCAGAAAAAAGTGTTGGTGCACTCAAGTATTGCAACTCCGGTTTTGTCGCCCCAGTTAATTGACTGTTTCTGTCTCTAACGTGTAGCTTGCACTCAATAAAGACCTTGCACAGACAGGCGTCTGAGATGTCAACTTCTTACACAAAAGACCCTCTCAAAATCGTCACCTGATGGAACCCAAGCGATCTGCTTCTTTCCAGATGAGAAAAAGTTTTGTCAAGGAGAAAAGCAGAATAAGAAATAGTTTGGTTTACATAGACTGCAGACTAAATTTGTTCCAACTGTCATGGTTTTTGGATGTGTGCCCTTCCCCCTCTGACGGCAATGAGTTTAATAAGGGGCTTCGGATGAATTCGGACGCCTATAGGGGAGTTGCTGACCACTGTAGTAGTTAAATAGGTCACATGCATGCCAGAGCTGGATTCGGCCCCGTCACACCTCAGAACAGATTCAAAATGTTTTTCAGCCAATTTTTACTACTACACCAGTACCATTGTATTCCTGACCTCCAAACTCCATCCACCCCAGATCTTAACCTGATGCACTATTGTGCGTACGTTGGGTGCCATCGAGAGACACTATTTGTAGTGCCTATACTATTAAAGTCCAGTTAATCGAGACAGAATTAAGTCGGTTTTTGAGATGGAAAGTTTAAAAACAGCATGCCCCAGGTTCCGCTGCTGGTGCCGGGGCCGGACTGAGACTGTGATAGGCGTTACTGGGGTTTAGCTTAAATATAACTATTTCACAATAGTAAAATTTCCTTGTCTGTCTTATAAATTTATAAAATTTTGTTGTTACCACCCCGTTTTTTACCCTAATGTGGCTGACAAATTTATCTAAAATATCCTGTACATTAACCCAACTTCAACATCTCGAAAACTCCTAACACCCGCGTTTGCATACGTAATTCACTCGAAGCTATGACGAAATAAATTAGCATTAAAAGGGAACAAGTGGCCGTGTTTTAAATTCCATGAAATGATCACAATTTCAACCATATTTCCTAAAAACACCTTAGGAATTTTTTTTTTAAACGTTTAAAAATTAGACTACAATTTCATCTTTTCTTGAAATTTCATCACTTTTAAAACTTGATTAGTTTAAAAAATATATATAACCTTCACTGTAAAACCGTGTACCTGAACTTGTTTTGATTGTCATCGAGACATGGCCTTATCTTGATCATTTTAATAATTGCTCAATTGAATTATCTAGTCTGTAAGTTTACAATGGAGTAATTGAGTGAGGGCTAGAGTGCATTTGTACCTTACTGCATTGCTTATTTGATGCTTAGAGTTGAGTACAGATTTTCAGATACAAGATTTGGGATGGCACCAATTTTGAGACCGAGTGGCTATTTATTAATGAGTAGTCTTGTAAATTCCGTGTTAATTTATATTTCTCCACGTATTTAGGTTCCCAATGTGAGGTGGTTTAAAAGCAGGAGAAAAGTTTTAAGAAGACAATATTCTTCTAGAATCAAGATAATCATAACCACACAAAAACACACTTTTCTTTAGTTCTCTAAGCTAAATAAAGTCTTTTAACTTGTGCTAAAATTTTCCGTTCATCGGTTAAAAGGTCTCAAGAAAATTCTGAAGAAGTATGCAATTTCTCTTACTATTATTAGTAGGCATACTTTCAACTTATGTGGATACCTGATCTCAGTTTTTTAAACTTTTGATCTTTCATCTGCAAGGTAGACTAAGCTTTCTCAATTTTAGTACGTATTAGCAATATTTAGGCACGTTTCTCAAATTTTGCATTTGTCATGCGTGAGTAGCCACCTCCCTAGTTCACACGGAGAAAATTTATCACTTACGAAGGAGAAAGAGAGAGAGAGAAACATATAGAAGAAACAGTTCGATTTCTTAACCAGAACAAAACAGAATATTAAGAGATATATTTTTAAAGTTTTAATTTTTATCAGGTATGTAGGCAAAATGCCAAGCAATGACCAGTCAAAAATCATAACCAGTTGTCCGAAAATACAACGACTGCATATGAAGACTATGCATGCTACCAAGTAACTGAGCGACTCCTAAGATCTAAGTAGTCTCTAAGATGTGCCATCTTTGTCTAAAGAGGTGTTATTATTACTACCTCTGCCAGAGCAAAAGTATGCAGATGCGAAGAAAAGTATGATAGTTCAGTGAGAAGGAGAGTTCTAAATAGGCATCGTTTACTGTATCAGGTCCTAATTTTCTTTGTTCAAATTTGCAATCATAAATAAAAGCTGTACAGTGATGAGGAGACAAATTGCAACAGCTGTATTATAGACGTTTAAGACGGTACATACTTTAAATACTAATTTTCATCATTTTCCCATTTTATAATTTTTTTTTACTTTAAGCAGTATGCAAAAAAATTCTAATAACAAGCGTTTCTTTACCTAACCTAGCATAATTACGGTTAAAAGGTATACGTCGAGGTTCCCCCTTCCTCTCCTCCCCCCCTCCCTCCCTCTTCCCCCTCCCCCCAATGTTTATTTATATCAAATGGCAGGCTTTATGATAGTTATCATTTGTCCTTTATTTGATTTCGGGCTTTACAGGGGAGGGGAGAGGGGGGGGGGAGAGGAACATCAAAGTCACAAAAGTCGAGAGGGAGGGGGAACAGAAGAGCGATTCACAGATATATAAGAGAGACAGACACAAAGGTAGAGGGAAAGGTAAGGTGAATATTGTGAAAGTGGTCGAATATGACATACAGTGAGGCTATGGTAGTTGAAGGTCAACTGCCGGTTAATAGACTTTTTGCCGTATGAGTATACGTTGCCCAGGTTGCACCAGGTGGAGGTAACCTCATATCTATTAATATAGGTTCATATAATTTCACAATTTTACAATCGAAACAATACTATGATCGTAAGCGACTCGGAATCAGTAGAATATGCAGGCATTGAACATAAATGCCCCATCTTCAAGTCATCTTTAGCAACGTAGTGAAAAGGCCACCAATCAATGTGGATGTCTGTATGCTCGTGCATACGAAGAGCGCTGTTTGACTGTAGCAAATATGCAAACATCCAATCTTTCTACGACCACAATCTTTCCTCACACAATCATTTTTAAGTATGCGTCATCAGAATGCCTTTATGCAAAGCAGTAGCGCCTAACTAATGTCACTTTCTCCAATTCACTTGACTCAATGGACTGAGTCACGTTCTCTACATTGTACATTTCTCATGCGTAGATTATAAACACATGTTATTATTGCCTGAGCTGCTGAAATAGAGGACAGCCACAAGAACGTGTTTGGAATGCTCTAGAATCGTTGATGAGCAATGCTCTGTTTGATTTTGACAACAAATCCCGACAAATTCTACGCCATCTGATATTTTGGTTAATTAAATATGCATATCTATTCTCTTTTTTATTATCTTTGGTGGAAGGAAGGCGACAAACTTTGAAGCTAATTTCATGCTCATTCAGCCCTCGAACAGGGTAAAAATTTAATCGATTGTTTTCGACCCTGTTTTGACATTTATGCATTTATCTTACAGTATTCGGAAGGAGGAGGGACGTACTAATTTGTGGTCAAAACTGCTAAACAAGTTACTGGCAGATCCAAAAGATGTTCGCAAAATGGCACATAATATAAAGCCAATTTAAGGCATACATCTGGTCACTTGCCAAGATAGAACACCATGGAGGTGGCAAGAAAGCCAATCCAATTTATTGACTGTGAGTTTAAAGATGAAATATCATTAGGGCTGATTACTGGTGGGTGCTTTTCGGTCGCCTCATTATAATATACCTTCCACATCAAAAATTTATGAAGAGGACTCTATTCGGAAATAAGGAGGGAGAGGGTTAAGTGATTCAAATTGGTAGAAATGTTCTAATACGATTAAAAACCATGTCAGAAGTGCAATGATCTTTCATTTTCTTAGAGAGTTATGTTGCTCACGTGGGGCCTCTGCATACCTATTAGTAACTGCATGGGTTAATGTGCACACCTCACATTTTATTTACTTAATGGAGGTTTCAGCTAAGCGAGCCTTTCCAGATCGCTATTGATTAAACGTGTAGCAATCTTAAGCAGTCCTGAGCATTAGTGAGCAGCTCATTGGGATCACTAAGTTACTTCAAAACTTTATGTTCAACGAAATACCCTATCATTACCATCATTTTTCATGCCAACTTCTCTGAATTTAACCGGGAAAAACTGATTTTACATTATTTGATTTAAATTTTTGAGAAAGTCTTAATGATTCAGTTAAGCAGTGATTGGTTGGTTCATTGGCCAATAGCAGAGTAGAGATGGCTTGCAAAATGTACTTTAATTTCAGTCACCATCATTGAAAGTCAATAATCAATCGAAAATTACACCTTGAATAAGTGGGGCGAAATTTGGTGTTTGTACTTCAAAGGAGTATTTTCAGCAACATATATGGAATAGACCGTAAAGTCAATTTACTCGTGGATAGGGATACTAACGAACTTAGCATAGTTTAAATCTATTACTTTTGAACAAGAGCAAAGATGGTAGAGTGAAATTGGCTTAATGCAAGTTACATTAGATACAAGTGCTGAGACCAAGAGGGAACAAAGGCGGCGAATTAAAGGAATGAACTATCGTAAGCGCTTGAGGGTAGAGAATGACTAGTAATAGTCGAACAGTAGAGAGTAAAAAAACTAAAATAGCAAAGACTAACGATAAGCGGATAGGGGATTTTAATAAAGAGAACTAGAAAATGGAGGCTTTCGATGAGCTTAACATGAGAGAAAGGTAGGTTCATTTATTTAACAATTTTATAGGAAATGGCTTTGGCGATAGAATGAACGACTTTCACAATCCAGAGTTCTGAATAGTGACTCTTGAAATCCGCATACTTTGGTCTACTTTCTACTGTAGCTTTGACCTGTAATGTTTAGCTCTAATGATCACATTCGTGAACGTTTTTTTCTCTTTAATTTGCCGAAAGGCCTTGAACTCGGAATAACCATAAGTCCGCCTACACCGGTGGTAACGTTACCTTGTTCTTTACTGACTTGGCGCATCCGGTATAAAGTCTCCTTAATCTACGAGGACATCTAAATGGTTGATTAGTTGGAATCAAAATGAGATGCAAACGTGAATACCTTCCCAATTTTTAGGTTGGTCAAAATCAAGGAACTAATGGGCTATCTAGGTGGTAGGCTTTGAGGGGCTAAAAGGCAAACACATTTGAGTCAACAATGCATGTGCTACATTTTGTTTACATTTAGGCCCGAAGTAATGACGATTGTTTTAATTTGGCAAATCACGTACATCACGCAGGTCCACAAACACCATCAGTGAATACACCTTCTGCCGCACACACAAATTAAACCCAACATTAACAACGTAAGGAGGAAAATGATAATTCAGTTTCAATTTCTAATCCACATCATTTGTGCACAAGCAACTTAAGTTAAGCGCCTTCTCTCTTAGAGAGACGTGAATGACGCATCAATTCAATGAATGTGGGAGGAAGAGGCAAGGCATTAGCCAAGGCTGCGCGAGTTGAGTGGATGGGTTGGCGTCACAAAGACAAGCTCGCTAATAAACACGTCAAAAGCAGTTCGACTTCTCTTTGCTTTGTTGGCAAAATTTTGGTTGATTCGTCCTTCAATGCGAATCTCAAAGGGAATCTTGGCTTGAAATTCCCAAACTCCTATTTAAAAGAGGTCTAAGTGCAGTACAAACGAATGGTTCATCAAAGAAGTTGGGTCAGTAAACCACATTTCGTGCGGCATTATATTCCCCACAAAGTGAAGGGATCAGGCGAAATAGAAACAAGAGAATTTCCTGCAAAACTTAAATGGAGACATGAGTGCCCATGGGAAGAAACCTGCCGTCTAAGTTGTGAGACAAATTGGAAATACGACGGGAAATCAACACAGAAAACCGGCAGTAGGATCAACTTCTGAGAAAGGACGTGTTACTTCTAACTAATTTAAGTTGTTCAAACTATTCTTGTCACGGCTGAGTCAGGCCTCATGGACAAGAAACATTCAGTCAAAAAATTCTACGCAACTTATCGTTTCAGCGTGTGAGGTCAGTAGCTCTTGTTATCGATCGATTAGGATACCGGTGCACGCAGTGAGACTAATTCAAGGACTAGAGTTTACCTATATTTAAAAGCCACTCATAGCGCTACCTGATATCATTAACCTAACCCACTAGAAACCGTATTCACACAAGAGTTAGCTATTTGGAAATCGATACATTTTTCCAGGTAGTACTCTTCCGACGAATAAAAGCAAGTAACACATTTAATTCTGTACCCGCACTCGAAGCCGCTCTAAAAGGGGAGCTGATAAAATCCTTTCACCTACCCAAGCAAAACCTCCTCAACGAACTGGAGCCGGGTACCTAACGAGGGGATTGAAACAGTTTCACATGAACGTTCACCAGTTACACGCCAGTTCAAGATCACATGCTCATGAGCGATAGAGTATAGCTAATAACTGCAACCCACAAAACAAAAAAAATAAAAACAACATTTTCAAACGCAATATAATAATAATGCACATATTACATGATATTGTATTTAATTTGCTTCAGACGGATCTCACTTCCAATAGCGCCAACTTTGTAAAAGAAGAGATGGATAGAGGGTTAGAACATGTCAGTAACTTTTCTTTGAGACCCAAAAACAATACCCGATTGGTTAGCACCCCCTGTATAGCCCATTTGTAGTCCGATTACAGATTCCCCAGCCTTCAACTGTTCTTCAGTGAAAGCTCTGGGATTTTCTTTGTGACGTTGCATCCAGTAACCCTGTGGGCCGGTGTAACCGGGCTTAGCCTGGGCTTCAATACCCAGTTGTGAAAGACAGATCACAACTTGGGGAATATTAGTCTGTTCATGGAGTTGTTCTGTCTGGAAAGCGGATGCTGATCCTACACCCATTTCCTGGCAGAAGTTAATGAAAGCCCCAATCCTTTCACGTTGACGACTCGTTTCGAAGATTGCTTTATCAGAAACCTTCCACATTGACTTTCCAAGGTTTTTTGATACATCATCCGGCTTGAGACAGCCGATAAGATAGCCCAGAACAAGTCCATCTTTAAGGTACTTGTAAAAATCATCTGCCGATACGGTTGAAATATCCTGAGGAATCTTTTCAACTGCCATAGTCAAATGCTCTGGAAGAGGACTAGATGGTTTTAGAAGACGGATCCATTTGAGGGCTTTTGCTGCCTCTTCAGCATTGTATTTCTCCATAATCCTAATTTGGACCTCACGAGCAAAGCCAGATTTATCAGCACGATAATCGGAACCCATGACGCCACAGGTATGATATCTGAAAATACGTAAAGTGAGGCCTTTAAGATACATATTGCTTTCATTTGAGATGATAATTCCGATTCGTTTTCCATTTGTCCAATCAACTCCTGGCATGTGATGTGAGAACCAATTGAAGACTTCCTAGCTTGGCCGTGTTGTCGTGTGTGTGCGCATAGCAGTTAGACGCACTTAATAATAGCGTGTCTGCGCGATATGTCCTTACAAGATCGTCGGATTACCATACAAATTGAGCACCTTCTAATAAAACTAAGTTGTATTGATGGCTAATTGCGAAGTTTATGCTAAGCAGAAAAGTAAAAACCTAGTTATTAAATCTGAAATTAAGAATAAGAGGTAATTTGACCGCTACATTCCGAAATATTACAAAATTTGCTTGAGGAACATAATTTGCTGGTTTTCGCCCACTTTCGAACTCTTATTGACTAACATTTGTAGAGGGTAAATTCAGTTTCTCATTCGAGTTGATTTAGATTTTTATTCGCCTAAAAGTGTTTTAAACCCTTGTTTGGAATTTATTTCAAGTTCAATCTTAGTACTGAACTTTCCCCTCTGGTTATTATAGTTGCCAGAACTTGTGGTCTTAGTAATGGTATATTTTAAAATAGTTTTGACCTAATTATTTCGCTGTTTTCTAAGGTGACTCATAAGAGCATGAAAGTGAGGGAGGGTATATTTCTCTCAAAAGTTTTACCCACATAATATCCACGTGACTTCAACTTAGGCATGAGATTGGTTAAGCAGCCATCAATTCAGCCAATCAGAGGACACAACCATGCATATTTAAGTACCTAAATGCCGTTTTTCTGCTTCAAACTTCATTCATGGAATATCGAGCTGCAAAAGCTGGTTTCTCTCGCGAAGTCCAGAATCGAATTAATGAGAAGTATGATGCGGCTGAGGCTGCCAAGGTCCTGAAATGGATTACTCTTCTTACACCTCCATCTGGTATTTCTGAAGTCCTAGCAAATGCTGCAAATGCCATACCCAAGGAAATAAGCTCCGCCTCAACCGATGAGTTCTACAATTACCTCAAGAATGGTTTGGTTTTGGGCTATATTATTGGGTGTCTAAAACCTGATGAAGCGCCTACTCGACTTAAAGCCAATATGTGGAACGTAGCATCAAGCGCAATTTTTGAAACAAACCGCCAAAGAGAGAGAATCGGTGCCTTCATTAACTTCTGCCAAGAAATGGGAGTAGATTCCGCTTCAGCTTTCCAAACTGATCAACTCTATGAACAAACTAATCTCCCGCAGGTTGTGATCTGTCTTTCCCAACTGGGTGTTGAGGCACAGTCCAAACCTGGATACACTGGCCCTCAGGATTACTGGATGCATCGCCACACTGAGAACAAGCGCAACTTCACCGAAGAACAACTTAAACAAGGAGAGTCCGTCATGCGTCTTCAAATGGGATACAGCGGTGGAGCAACAGCTTCGGGAGTCAGTTTTGGGTCTCGCAGACATATCACAGATAGCTACTGATTAAATTTCATTAATTAACTTTGACCAAATGTGCATTTTAATTATTCTCCATCTATTTAAAATGTCATTTCAAAATAAACATGATTGAAGCATATACAAAATTTGTTTATCTATTGCGATTAATCAATGCTAATCCTAATTTGCTTTTAAAAATTGGAATTGACTGGAATTCAGCTGTTTCTTTTGCATGAGATCTTAGTCAATAAAAGGCATCAAATTGTTAATTGAGTGTAATTAATACCCTTGTTTGCACATGAATTTATTTGATTAAGGGCTCTCGATTTATTTACGAAAATGTGAGCTATGCACCAAGTTACGATCGTGGCCAATTTTCTTCATTTGCTATTTGAGGTATCAATAATGCCCTGAAAAAGTTTGATCGATTTTTTTCTCTCCTTTAAACGCGATCACGTGATTAGAAATTGGAATGGATGGAGGGGGGGTGGGGTGGGGTAACATAGTGTTTAAATTGGGTTTTATTATAAAGACAATTTAATTAAACCAAAAAGGCTAGGTTTTTTGACTATAGGGGAGTTTACTTGAATGATGTGTTTGTTTTTCGAGGGATCCATTAGTTTGCTGGTTAGAAAGTCAGAAGGTAAGGGGGATGGCTAATGAAGTTCATTGATGATTGCCGGCGGAACTTGGTTTGCGGTAGTATAAAAGAGCCAGAATTAAAGTAGCGTTTTCGGGATCACTTAAAGCGGTTTAAGGCCTCGAACTTTTGAAAATAAAACAAAAATAGGAACCACTGACTCCTCCCCACCCTCCACCCTTCACTCTTTCCCCCATAAGAAAAGCAGGAGGACGGGTTTTAGCCAGGTCAATACCTGTAATTTAACTACTTGTATGGTAAAATATTAGAAGAAACGGAAAGTGGGATTTTAACAATTTCACCAGAACTGAATACCTAGTAGGTAGAAATACTCATTTTAATGTGGTATTGGTTGAGTCAGTGAAATATCAGCTTTTTGCGCAATGTTTGGGGAAGTTAGACAAATAGTAGCATAGACACATTAGGAAATAAAATTGGGAGGAATCAGACTCCAATATTTTCATTTATCGTCTATCTTCTATTATGCTCTTGATCATTGCTTTATCTGATTTCTTTCCTAGAGATGAATCCTCTTTATTGATATGTGATTTTAGAGACATATAGCCAAAGTTATATAATCAAATGTATTTCTTGATAAATTTGAGTTCCAGAATTTTTTCTTCATTCTTATTAGGCCCACAGTAGTCTAGATTATATCAATAGCTACTAACTAAATTATCAGGGAAATCAAAGAACAGCTTTAGTCATATTAATATAGAAGTTATAAGAAAAGAAAGAAAGTTAGAAAAAACCTTTCCAGGGAGAAAGGGTTTTATTTTTCAATTATGCATCACAAGTCATTTTGATTCAGAGTGCAAAAATTTATCCTTTTCACACATAAAATATTCACAGTCTCACGGATTGATTGTGATTACGCACGGTTATTATGATCTGTTCTTTTCTATGGGATACCGTAACCAACTCAGATTCCCTACGAGATTGCGCTAGTTAGAAATATCACCCGAGAGCACAAAGCGACCCAAACAGCCATGCCAAAATCTATAGCTAGATTTATAATACAACTCATTTACATCCATAATGATAATAAATTCACTTGAATACAAAGTAATTAAAAGGCGGGAAATGAGGACTTTTACATATAAGAGCTATTTTTGGAAAATATCATTTGCTTTATGTGGCAATAGTATATGCTGTAGAATGTTCCCGAAAAAATAGGATAATAAATTAGATTTAATCATCCATGTAGAGGAAATTCATTGAGCTTCGCTCACTGTGGAGTATATTGCTTACATGTAAACTTAAATGGAATTCATCTAAGCTTATACAAGTAAAACGCTCTGTTGAAATGAAGGTGGGGAAGTAGTGGAACAGCTTATTCTTTAAAATCGCCCAATGGCAGATATTAGCTTTCTTTTGGCAATAGAAAACTTGAGACGGAATGGTGAAATAAATGACCCGAAATTCAAAAGTGACTTAAAATCTTCTATCATAAAAACCAGTCAAATCAACCAAAATTGCCTCGAAAACTATTCTTTTAAAGAAATAAGCATCTCATATCCTGAGGACGATAGGGATAAAGAGGCCCAAATGGAGCCCAGAAACCAGAGACATCCATGCTTCTCAGAAGTAAGATATTCCTGCTTGGCAGTTATAACGGTCTGGAAAACATGTCCAGATATAAAAAAGAATGTTCATTAAGGGAGGCGTATTTTTCATCCCGAGACAGAACATACATTTTGCATTGTATCCTTTGTTTAAATAATGTCTCACAAATGGCAACTTTCGGAACCTTAACATGAACGATCCAAATGAAAACGAACGACATGATTGGAGTAGAAGCTTGAAACCGGGCACATTTTTCGGAATTCAAAATTGAAAAAAAAAATAGTGAACGAGAGTTCGCCCTTCAACATTGCGATTTTAGATGCATTTTCGTACACCGAGAATAAGGGAAAAGTAAACAATGAATAACCCTTAAATGGTGTTCAGTTAAAAATAACTGCCATCGATTTTTAAGTGCTGACTAAGGCATGCAATAATAGAGGGTTGATTAAGGACTCGTTCAATAGAAAACTGCGTAATTGACTGTGTGGGTATTAAAATTTAGGTGATGAACTGATAAACAATTGCTTATTTTACAGCCTGTTTGACACACCATTGACCAATAATCTTAACAAAGTTTGCTAATTTGGAGAAAAATGTTTTTGGGGTAGCGCAAGAACCAGAAAAAAAGGAAAACCGCAGTCTTGATAAAAAAGGTGGCATGGATTATTGTCCCTTTTACCTCACACTGTCTAAAATTATTTTATACTGCATGGATGTGCTTCATCTAGAACTTCAGATTTCAATGCTTCAAGCGTTACTTAGAATATAGAAAATTTATAAGTAGCAGAGTGTAATCGAAAATAAAATGCATGGCTGAAATAAAATCGAATAAAAAATAAAATTACAGCAATAAAAATATTCGAAGAATTTTCATCTGGTTTATAATAGAGCAATATGCTAATATTTCACTTATGCAACTATCCATTCGAATAGCACATTTGAGAAAAAATGTGAATCTCTTTCCCTCTGAAAATTAAGCAGAATATATTCTGGTATTTGCATGAATACATTTGGTTATATCACTACTACAATTTACAGTTCAAAATAAAAAACTAAAGGTTCGAATCTACTATTACATCAAAGCTGTAATTAAAAGTGCAACATCGCTGCATCGGTTAACTTAAATGATGATCTTGAGGTGAACCCTTGAATAAGACGGCTTTAAATGGAATTTCTGGTGTGTTACAATCCGATAATTGTTATGGAATTCTTGTGACGATGGCGTTCAATAAATGAATCCACTCTATAACTCCCTTTCTTCCTCCGTTACTGGGTAATTTGAACTTGTAATTATGAGGAGTTGAAAGCTTAAATTGTAGAATAATGATTTTGCGTAAATAATTTCACGTCTCTCGCATGTTATTCACAGAAAGTTCATTGTGAGTAGTGAATTAAAACAATATAAGTCATTATTCTGGTTTACAATGTACGTTACTATACGCTTAATTCCCGGTAATCCAATTTTTAATATAGGGGTTAATTTGTTTTAAGTTCATATTTCACATCCACGAAAGGGTGTATTTGTGCAAAATGGATGCATGAATGCAGAGTAGAAATAAAAGAACTAAATAATCAATGATAATTAACAAAGAAAGCAGTGGTAGGTAAAGAATTTCAGTAAGAGTGAATAAAATTAATAAAGTACATTATCCATTTGAAACAAGGATGCCATAATATTTGACATTGACTCAAGAACAAAAAATTATAGAACTCAGTGACTTTACATGCGTAACCTTACTGAAGTGGGGAATCGAATTGAAACTAGTAAAAACTACTTACATTTACTATCGTATATTAAAATATACCACGGTATTAAAACGCCTAGAACTTGAGTGATAAAGAAGCGGGAGTTGAAAAAAGAAACATGTGACATTACTTCATTAGCCGCTGGTAGATATTTAATTTTAAATGCCATCCAGTAATAATTTAGCATATACCACAAGTTTGTGATGTTGAAAAATCAAAGAATGTTATAAAATAGCATACTTTTCGTAAATTGCTGCGAATAGTTAAATGTCAAACCGTGCAAGTAGATATCGTGAAATTCATAATTTCATGAAGAAAAAATTAAAAATTTTCATCAATAGAACTTCATAATTAATAGAAAGAGACTTTAAATTGACTAAAAATCAATCATAAATCAATTTCAAAATACTTAAAATATTAACTCTTTTTCCAAAATCCTTTTATGACAAAATGTAATAAATAAAATGTGTTTGAGATAATTTGCTTGTAGTCTTAATTAGCCTCATTTTAAGTATTTATTCTTAATATAAATCAAATCTTAGCCCCTAAATTCGAAGGTACTGCGACTGGGCTGACTGGTAGAGTTTTGGTGATTGCATTACATTTTGCCTCTATAATGACTTTGGAAATTCTTATGCATAATTTTAAGTATTTTTTTACATTACAATTGCTGTCTTTTGCCTTTAATGATTAGATAATTAGCTTGTTTCCATTTAGACCCCACAAAATGAGCGAAGAAATTGTCGACCCTATTGTAAGTTCCCTATTTTTATACTCATAAGATCTTAGCATGCTATTCGGCAAGAATGTCGGGAAACTAAAGATTGCCAGAAGTTTATTAAACTCTTCGAATCCTGTTCGGCTCGCCAGCCAAAAACAAAAGAAAGCTGTGAAGAAGAATTCATTGACTTGGTTCAGTGTGTTGACAAATGCGCCGGACCAAAACTCTTTAAAGTTCTGAAATAAACTTTCCAGCTCGCTTTTATCTAGTTGTAGTAAAATTCAGGGTCTCGACATTTTTTAATGCACCATTTTAGTGAATTTATCGATTGTTCATAGTGAAGTGATTTATAATGTCTTGCTATCCTTGTTGCTTTCTTCTTTTAGTCGTGTTTTGTTTGATTACTGCTTTAGTATGCTTTAAGTATGCTGTATGGTGGTGGAAGTACGGGCGACCGCTTCACTGGCTAGTTGTTTTAAAGGTTTTACTACCTGTTGTAGATTTTTAGTGTTAGAATAACACTTAATAAATATTTAGAAGGGATTTCTGTTGAGTGACAGTGTGGATGATTTGGGGCCGGGTTGTTCTTCCGATTCTGAATTTGGAGTGATTGACCTCAATGCTTATATCTATTGATAACATTGTCACTGGATCGGTTTTCGTCCTAGGATACCTGCGTTAAAATTTGTATGTGGACTTCTCTATTACTTAAGAGTTTTGGAACAACTAGTAAACGCTACAGGAGTGATCCTATGTATTTTCCTGAAACACTGAGTGTTTGGAACTTGTGTGGGAAGTACAGTGGGATTTTCCAACCGAATTGGTAATGCTGCGGGATTCTTGATCATGGTAACGGCCTTCTCGGTGGAATCCAAGGTTAAACATCAAGGGTTGCGCTCTTTATCAACTGCCAAGTTTTTACCACGCAAGAACTTATTTCGAGCAAACAGGAAGGTATAAGAAATGCGTGCACATAGGGTAACGTCTAAGCTATTTGTGAAAACAAAAATATGATGACGTGGTGAATTTTTCGCCTCATAAGAAATCAATGAAATTGAATCCAAAGTTTTTGCCTACTGACTCCAATCTCGGAGGAATTCGGTAAAACCAATGGGAATGACTATTGCCTGCTGAGCGTGATTGAATACAGAAAGGAAGATAGCGTTTCAGTTTACACAAAGGGGCATCGTTTCTTCAGACAGCATACAATATTGATGTTTTCTTAGTGCCCAGATTACTCAAATAGATGACTTCCTCAATACTTTGAGAAGATATGTCATTTCTGCAGTTTATAGAAAAGTAAATAAGAAAAAATTTGAGTAACAAAAGCACCAATATGTGCTATTTTATTTAAATAGAGCAGGGTGCCTCCACGTGGTGCATCCTGAGCAGCGTATACTCATAAGCAAAAAGTCTTTGAACCGGCAGTTGGCTTCCAACTATTACGAGCCCACTGTACACCGTATTCCACCACAATACTCACCTTACCTTTCTCTTTACCTTCTGTTCTCTCTCCCTAGACTTTTTGTGACTTTGATTTCCCTCCTCTCTGTGAAGCCCGAAGCCAACTAAAGGGCTTATGATAACTATCATAAAGCCTGCCATTTGATGTAAATAAATAAATTTAAGTAGAGCATTAGTAAAAGAAAATATGAAACTTAACAACCAAAATTCTTCCAGTCTTTTCTCAATATGAATACCTTAAAGTCATATATCCACTTGTCAGACCTGTTTAACAAATACTTCTATGTAAATTAAAAGATGAATTTATATTATAATACTCCTTAATAAGGAAGTGACAGAAATGAATCCTCGCTCGATGTCTTCCTGCAGGAATGAAATTAAAAAGTTCTTTGTTTCTAGTAACAATGTTATAATGATGAATAGGTTGGTTACATCCAATTATAAAGAATTCGAAGTTATTTGACAAAATTAGTAAATGGCTTTAAAATGTAAATATAATTGCTTTTTCTAATTTGAATAGTAGTTACTGATAACCTTGAAAAGCTGCGTATATCCGAAATATGTATTAAGCCCTGTACGATGAAAATGTATTTTGATATGAAACAATATAAGTTCATAGTAAATAAAATAATGAAAAGATTTTAAAGTAATCACTAGTTTATCTTGTGCTCTCCTCGTGATTAGACTAGCAAAGTTATATATTTCATGCTAATATTTATAAATGTCAGCTCTTTAAGGATGGTCATTCCTGTATAATTTTATATTAATTGCAATCTAATTCCCAATATTTCACATTGTAGATAATGAAGGAGACAGTCTCGTTAAATGAGTTTGAAAGCGTAGTAAAGGTGAGACATAATAATATTCTCAAATATTCTACAGCGTCTACCTGAGCCTCATTATAGCAGTAGCTTTTCGAAATACTTACCATCACTACCCCTGCCCGCAAAACCTGAGGTTCCTTCTTCCTTATTTGCGGTAGATTCTAATTTAAACTTTTACAGTTTATAAATTGAGCAAATGCGAGTACTAATGCATTTGTTATAATAAAGGTTGTCAATAAGAATGCTGAACATCCTCCACTGATTTCTCAATTCACACTGACCCAAACGGCGCCATTTAAAAATCAAAAGTTTCACCGACCACCAAGTCAAAACATTGGTAGCAATTTCTCACCGGCTGCTGCAAAACTTAGGCTAAATTGTTTGTCGTCACAAAGCATTCGCCTAAAAGATGTTAAGGCTCCCAAAAGCAAGCGATTTAAAAATGGCGATAATTCCTACATGTAAGTCATAAATAAGTAAAAATAGAAACCTGACTTTGTTCTTGTGTTCTGGCTTTGAATTTATGACAACAATATATTTTCATCGATTTAGGAAGTTAACTAGAGCATTTCATATGATATTATTACTTCATTCTAAAATAATTTTTAATTCATAGGAAGTATATATCGTGTCAATTACACCACAGTTAATGTAGGCATTAGATCTAATTTTGTTTGAGTAATGTAAAATTAAGTATTCTATTTTTCCACTAAAAGTCGAGCATTTTGAAAGATTTATTTGGCACTAAATAAACTAAATCAAATTTAATGAACAGAATTTTGAAGCCTTTCAATTGATTCAAAGTATCTGAATCAAAATCCAAAGCAGACCGAATCATCTATGGTCTTGAAAGCAATATTTATTTCAAACTCGGCTTCACTTTTTCTATATCACAATAACCATAGGGACTGTCTTAAAACCACAAAATTCCTAAAAATTGACATTTTCTTTACAAATTTCCTTACATATCCAATTTGCTTACCCACAAGAGTGGAAACGTTGTCTTTTTATCATGACTAATATCGCCTTCTTGAAATATGTCTCTCATATTTCCTTATTATTTGTGCACATTATTAAGCGTCTCATGTTAGATCCTGCATGTCATTATTTTTTATTGAGTGAAATTGAACAAAAGCCTGATCATCCACGATCTCCAGACTCTCAACTGAAGGAAATGAAAAAAAATGAAATCAACTTTCGTTGGTTGAACGGAGAACCTTCAGAACGTGACAAAGAGGTACTGTTTATAAACTAGTCACTATTGCTTACGTATTCTAACTTTATTTAATAACTGTTAAATTACAACCTTATAGCGATACGCATATTATGTCGCAAACGGTGTGCCTGATAAAATGATCGCCGATCCACCAGAAAGTCTTTGGCTTGCACTAAAGGAAAGTGCTCCCAGAAATCTAATGAATAACTGGAGTAAGATTACAGCAGATCTACTTAAAGAAATTCATAACGATTATCGAGTTGCGGTAAAGAAGTCAATTGGTTAGTTTATCCATTCCTTTTTTTCATTACCGTGTGAATTTGGGACAGAACTAAGTGATTTTTTTTGAGCAGACAAAAGTTCTATTTAGTTCTAGCCATTTCCTAAACGTCAAACTAATTGCATTGAATAGTCGTAATTATCCATTGAGTTAAAATTTTAAAGGCCGTCATTAGTATCTTTCAAGTGAATTCAATTTGCAAAGTTTAACAGAAAAAAGTATTAAGCATAGATTGAATAGACTTGAACCTGAGAAGAGTGCTTAATAATGAAATTTTCCGGAGAAAAGTTCTGCGCAATATCAAGGTTAATCAGCCACTACTGGGTAGAACGGAAATAACTGCGTTTTGAAAAAACAACAGCTTTTATTTTAAATTTTCATAAAATAAAAGGGGGAGCTTCAACCTTACTTTTCTATTCCCTCATTAGTTGATTACATTCTTCTTGATCCGGAGGAGCGTAAACGCCTTTTTATCAACTGTGTGCAAATTCCTCATTCAATCTATGTGATTCGATCACCCGTCCCTTGGCATGATGAAATGGAGAAACGAGTTAAAATATGCTCCTATGGTCTGTTTGTGCCATCAGCTATGAGTCTAGCCCTAAACGGCCTTTGGCACGACAAGTTAGTAAATGTAACTTTACTGTTCGCCTCTACTAGTTTGCTGGATTACATCACGTTGCCTTTTTGCAGATACGCACAGTTGCGGTTTGTGGATATCGAAGCGATCAATAAATTAGAAAAGCCGATGACACCGCAGAATTTCGAGGGGTTGATTTCAAAACAGTGCCTTACTACACGAGATATTCTTATTAGGAAGTTAGTCATACTTATATTAAAATCTCCACATTCTCTATCAGGACCTGATTAAAATGAAACTACCCTTTAAGATGGATTCCTGAATGTGCTGAGTTATTCATAAAAATGCGGAATCAATGGACTTTTCTTCTACCTGATCATCGAAGTTTACCAACGAAACAGGCAGAAGTGTTCTTTGCAAGTATTGAAGCTCTCATGTCCAATCAACTGAGAAGTATTGTAGAGGCTTCTATTGCTGAACTAACCCTCCTCTTTGAAGAATACAGAGTAAACAACTGAAATCACCATAATTAGAATAGACATTTTAATCTGATCCATTATCCAATCTGTTTACATATTGCAGGCACTGAACTCTTTCAAGGACGAATATGATGAAACAGAATTCATAAAGAAGTCTGTGCTGTTAATAAAGCTAAAAATCGCAGACTCAAAAGTCACGTACTCGCCAAGAATGAGTGAGATAAGAGAACGTCTACTTAAATGCTTTCAGTCAATTACTAATGCTGCTACAAACTTACCTCGAGTTAGTTTAGTAATATTCAAACGCTAGTAAGTGGAAAGCACGGTCTTATTAGTCGTTTTCTCGACTAGGTTGAAACTCATCTATTTCCTGCGATGGCAGACCAGCCTCTCTATATCAGAAGCGTAAAATATGAGGAAGGTTTCGTTACAGAGAGCACGGAGCGCTCTCTACATGTCTTCCGATTGAATTCGTCGGGCCCAAAGCAGTATCTAGAGTACTATCGTCCGTACCGTAACCTCCTTAATAATAAGGCTGAAATGGAACTCCGAAATTTCATGAAGGAACGACACGTTCTAATAGTGCAGAAGAAGGTTAGGTTTGCCTTATTGAATACCTGATTGAGTAAAAAGGGATGAATGTTTGATTTACCCAGTTACATGGCTTTTAAATCTATTGCACTGATTTTCACAGTTACTCATGATTTGGTTTGGTGTTAAGATAAATATTCCCATTTATGACGAGGCATGGGGGGTAGATCTTGAATATTCTCATAGTCTACTATTGTGTTCGATGAGCTTAATAGAGAATTTCACCAACGCTCTTTGAAAACGAACGTTTTCTTATGCTCTTTCGGCATATGAAGCAGTACTATTATTAGAGGTTAAGTTCTAACCTGTTGCTTGTTCGTTTTATTGAAGATAGAGTTTGACCTTGAGTTTGGAGGGCGATAAAAAAGACAAGGGCAAATTTCTGTTGCCAATTTTTGAAAAATCAACAAATGATTTCACTGTTAAAATGATCAAAACTAGCCATTATTCTCTCTTGGAAGAAAAGAATTTAAGAATAATTTATAAAATCTAAACAGTTTGTTTGGCAGTAACTCAGAAAAAAAACGTTTTTTACCTATTCAGAACAAAGGCCTCATTCCAACAGGAGATCCACTAGAGGACCATTTGGACGAAAGTCTGAAGCAGGTTAAAAAGGTTGGCGAGTACTATAACGCTTATATAACTTCGAATTTCTATAGGTATTATAATCATTTGGTGATTGAATAGTTTGCAAGAAATATACATTTATATTTGAGGAACAAACACAGGATAGTATTTTAAAGTTTGTCAGCAAATATTTTTGTTTAAATTAGCAACTGGACGCCTTTCGAAATTCAAAAATGGAGATCTTGGGATTGCGATACAAGGTGCCACTGCAGCTCTTCTGCCTGGATTGTGAAGAAGTGAATATGACTTTAGCTGCGAAGGTGCAGAAATTGCGTGATATTCTTGCTAACTACGAACTGGACGAGGCAAGAGATATCAACAGAAGGTAACTCCCTACGGTCAATAGTGAAATTCCATTTGACTCTTAACTGTGCAACAGAATAGGACTAGCCAGCCATCAGTTGTAATAGGGATTAAAAATTACTCCATTTTAGTATTTGTCGCCAATATGAAAATATCACCAACAAGCTTAGTGAAGAACCAGCAAATACGCAGGAGTTAGTGAATCTCCAAGAGTTTCTAAAAGAAACTCAAAACACAACTGCCTTCAAACTACTGACCCAAGTTGCCGATTCTCTCGAACATTTGAAGTTCATTCTTGATTTTACTTTCATGTCAGGTGAGCTAATATATGCTTTGAAGCTTAGCTGATTGAGGATTCTGCTCAAGCTAAGTCGGTTGCTTTGATCCTTACCTAGCTGATGACATTCGAATGAACAGCAATGTTTTCCACTGGCCCGAATACATTAAGGAGATCTTTGATATGGCGATTACACGTTTGGCATCCTTGCAAGAGGCTGCAGAAGAAGCATTAAAAAATCGAATTGCTGCGCTGAATAAGCGTATCAGCAGTTCTGTTGAGTTTGTTAAGATTATTCAAAAGATGGAGGTATTTTCACGGGATGAAATACAACGAGCTATCAGAATATTGGACGACTTCCAGTTGTTAATTAAGGAGTTCAATGATGAGGCTGAAGCAATCGCTACGTAAGTGTAAAATCAATAGACTGATTTGAAATAAGTAGTGTGCCTTATTGTTTGTTTCTTGGTTATCAGAGAAGAGAAATTGCTCAATTTTGAAGAGAGTAGTTCCTTTCAAATCAGTGATATGCGAAAAGCTATGGAACCGTATGATAAATTATGGCGAACAGGTAATGAATTTGAAGAGAAGAGCAGAATGTGGTTGGATTCGCCATATTGGAAGGTTGATGCGTCCCAGGTTGAGACTGAGATTGGAGAGATGTATAAGACAATTCATCGGCTGAATAAAACATTTATCGATCAACCAGCATCATTGAAGATCGCTCAAAAGATAAAAGTGAGTGATTAACTTTTTATACCGGATTTAGCGTGACCCATTTAAGAATTGACTAATTTAAATAAAAAATTTTTAACCAATGAATGTAGTCAAGAGGATAAGGCAACCTATTTGAAGCCAGGCCGAACTATTTCATACTGAATTAGAGGATTTACTGTAGTTGCTCAGTCTTTTCATTTTTTTTTAAATTTTAGGCAAAGATCGAGAAATTCAAGGAGTACCTTCCCACCATGCAAATTGTCTGCAATCCCGGTCTCCAACGTCGTCACTGGGAGAGTATATCAGAGATAACTGGCTTCGAAGTCATTCCAACGAAGAAAACACCACTTCATAATCTACTTAGCATGGGCTTGAGCGAATTCCTTCCAAAATTGGAAGAAATCGCTGCAGCCGCAGCAAAAGAGCACAAATTAGAAATAGCGCTGCAAAAGATGAAGTCTGATTGGTCAAGTATGAACTTTGAATTGCTGCCTCACCGTGATACTGTAAGTTCACCCAATATTTTTCTTGACTCAACGAAAATGCAGAAAAGGGGTTGATCAAAAGGATTTTATTGACATGGCGGCCAGAGAAATATTGAGAAATGAGTAATTCAGTAGATATGAACCTACATTCTTGTTTTGTTTAACTTCAATCGAATAGAACTATACGGCTATATTTATTGAAACCTTTCCTTAGCTTACATTTGCTAGAGGAAAATTTATTTTTTTGCGAACTAACCAAACCAAACGAATAAAATGCTGGTTCTTATTACTCTTGTTGCAATTTATTGCTCACTAAGTACAAAAGATTCTGAAGATTCCTATGAGAACAAAATTGATTAGACTACGCTTTAGTATATTGTGTCAGTTACATCTGGTACGATTTCAAGTACCGAGGGAGAACATACCTTTAGCTTCCAGTTGACTGGACATCTCAACAAAGAGTGTCATTTCGAATGAAAGCCATAGACCTGGCGACTCGCCTAAAATGGAAGATAAAATAGGCTTCTCTGATTGGTGATGAATGCAAAAGGGGATGAGAAGTCTGTCCATTATAAATCTTGTGAATGGTTGTAATGATGGAAACAATTTATTAAGTGGAATCATCTATATACTCAGGGATTATATCCAATGTTTTGAACTCGAGTTGCACCCGCCGAATTCTCATTAACTTTGTTGGTGAGGTGACGAGAGGGAGAGAAAATAAATACTTAAAATTTTAACATTTAATTTCAGGGTGTATGCATCTTGACAGGAGTGGATGACATTCAAGTTTTGCTGGATGATCATATTATTAAGGCTCAGACAATGCGAAATTCGCCTTTCATCAAACCCTTCGAGGAAGAAATGAGTGCATGGGAGAACAAGCTTGTCAACATGAATGAGAGCATTGACGTTTGGCTCAAGGTTATTTTATTCTAAAAGTCTTATCTCTCATGGAATCCCCTTTCTCCTGCCTGAAATCTGGCCTCGTTTTATACTTAGGTCCAGGCCACTTGGCTCTACCTTGAACCAATATTCTCCTCAGAGGATATTCTGGCCCAAATGCCTGAAGAAGGTCGTAAATTCGGAGTCGTTGATGTTCTCTGGAGAGAGATTATGGGCGAAACGGCAAAGAACCCCAACTGTTTAGTAGCTACCGATCAAAGAGATATGCTCCGAAGACTGACTGATGGTAATGTCCTTCTCGAAGATATTCAGAAAGGTCTCAATGACTACTTGGAGAAGAAACGTCTTTTCTTTTCACGGTAGGCATAATTGGGTATCAAAGTGGATATCTTAGGTGTTTTCGTCAAGAAAAATCTTTCATAGATGCAGAGCAATCAGAATTTTCTAGCTAATATCCATAAGCTCGGGGATCACTATCTTAATGCTGATGGATTTTATATTATCATTCCTTTATTTCTAGGTTCTTCTTTCTATCCAACGACGAACTTCTGGAGATTCTGTCAGAGACTAAAGACCCTCTTCGTGTTCAGCCTCATTTAAAGAAATGCTTTGAGGGTATCATTCAGCTGAATTTCACAGAACAACAGGAGATCCTTGGCATGATATCTGCAGAGGGAGAAGTAGTTCCTTTTGTGGCTAAAATCTACCCGGCAAAGGCTAAGGGAATGGTCGAAAAATGGCTTCTACAAGTGGAGGAAATGATGAAACAAAGCATTCGGAAAGTGATTTCTGACAGCATTGGCGCATACGGAAATACAGCTCGCGAGAAGTGGGTTTTGGATTGGCCAGGCCAAGTAAGTCGGTCACCGAATTAGATTTAAATTGATTTCCTCAGAATCAATAAGGGTTTTACTTAATGCTTATAGGCTGTTCTCTGTGGATCAATGGTTTACTGGACCAGTGAAGTTCAGACAGCAATTTCAGAGGCGAAATTGCTGCCTGAGAAGCTGAAATGTGATAAACAAATTGAAGATATTGTGGAATTGGTGAGAGGACCGCTAACAAGTGGTGAACGTCTCACACTCGGAGCACTAATTGTTCTTGATGTTCATGGTAAGGATAATACTCGAATAAATTATGAGTAATTTTCATTTGATTCATTTCAGCCCGGGATGTCGTGGCAGAACTTATACAAGCAAAAACGAGCTCTATTACAGCTTTTGAGTGGTTGAGCCAATTGCGATATTACTATTTACCGAAGGAAAACAATGCTATTTACGTCCGACTTATCACCGCTCAGATAACATATGCGTGAGTCATTTTGCACCAATAGGATATTTATATTAGCAATGGGTTTAGAAGGAAGAGTAAAGGATATATTTGTTGACACTTTTACATGGCATGACGTTACTTCAAAACGATAATAATTTCCTGCGAGAGATGTTAGATGCTATGGAAATGAATAATATTCGCATAGTAAAATCCTTATTGAAAACACAGAAAACCAGCACAAATCGAGATTGGAACGCGAAAGCTAATTGAATTTAGATTTCAAAATTCACTAATTCTGAATGAGGAAAGAAAAAGATTTCAGGGAATCCTGTTGAATCGTTCATAGAACGAAGGCATCAGTCACGAAACTCGAATACTGAAAAAGTGATTAAGTAGTGCAAGCTCAATGTGGGACAGTTTAATGATGAGGAGGAAATCGAATAACAGATTAAAGGTCGTGGGATGAGCCCATACTCACACACAACATTACAATAGTAGAACAGACTACCGAATTCTGATTGGGATACTAAAATAAGTGTAGGATATTCTGAAATACTGTTCTCTATTGTCAAAATTTATTTAAAATTTAACTCAATCCCCTAGATTTGAATATCTGGGAAATTCCTCACGTCTTGTAATAACGCCTCTGACGGACCGATGTTATCGAACTCTGATGGGTGCTATTCAATTGAATCTGGGGGGCGCTCCCGAGGGCCCAGCCGGAACTGGTAAAACTGAAACTTCGAAAGTAATACTCCTGTTTCCTTGAAAATTAATCAACTCTTTGTTTCAATTAAGCATAACAGATAATAAACTTACACTTTCTAATAAACCTTAGTTGTGATACACCTAGTTTAGTTATTTAGATTCATTAAAACTTTAAAGTGAAAAGCTATTTCCTCTAATCAAACTAATTCGAAGTAAGCTATAGGGACAATTACCTGTCAATTTACGCCTAAATGGGGAAGCGCTTAAAATGATACCAATAGGAAGTCATACGTTTTAAACAATATTCAAATGTTGTTTACTTTTAAGCAATGTGTATGAAGCTATATTGTATAATTCTCTCCAATAGTTGCAACGCTTCCGCACTGTCTTTTGCAATTTTCAACCCCTTTTTCGGAAAATGCTGTTTTTTTTTAATCAACTGAAATACTCTTTCACATACTTTTCGACTGCAGTAGCATTTCAATACCAGAGAGAATGCTCACGAATCAGAAAAGGTGGTAATCGGATAGGATGAAATCTAGTGAATATGGGGGAAGTAGTAGAACTGTCCAATTTAATTTTTGCTTTTTATGGGTCGGGCATTGTCATGTTGAAGAATTATGTTTTTTTCAATTTAATAGACTTGGATGTCTACTGTTTAATTTCTGATTTAGTTTCCACCATTGTTAACGAAAAAATAGGCTGAAACCGTTACACCCAATTTAGTCATTCATACTCTATTATTCCATGTAAATCTCAGTAAATGCATAGAAGACATTTCCGAAAGGTCAACCTTACCTTAGAATGAATGTTTTATTTGAAGTCAACTATAGTATTTTCCACGAACGCTGTCACAAGTAATTCACTTCTCGTCGCCAATGCCAATTTGGTGTAAAAAAGGACGAATTCTTTGTCTTGGCAACAAAGTAATGCCTCCGCTTCTCTATTCGCCTTTGTTATATTGAGAGAGTTGACGGAAAGCCATTCAAATTCCCATTCTCTTCAATGCGCTTTAAGTGTTATTGCCCATTTGACCATGGACATGCGAGTTTCTGCGAAAAATCTTGCATATTTAACCGATGATTTGATGCATTTGTATGTTTTAATACACCGTCATCAAAATTTGTACCTCGCCTTGATTTTGGATTCCGATTGCCTTATATAGATCTTTTGAAACCGAAATTAACACCAGTGAACTGTAAGCACTTGACCATAAACTTTAGTAAAGCTTTAGTAGACTTACAGGCATTCAGGCCCTGATCAAAGGATGGTGGCACGTCATATCTCACGTTTTCTCTGTCCACTTTGGGGTTTGAAATTTTCAGCTTTGACAAGAGAATAAACTTTATTGCTCACAATTAAAGTCGAACAACTTGTCTGCTAAACGCGTAGAGCCCTGCTTCATTTACTGTGTTTGAACCCAAACTGAACTCAAATACCTGTTTGAAAAGTGTGCCACCTCTTACTGCCATCGTAATATTACCGCTAAAAAAAATATATAATTAAGAACAATTTCTTAAGTTACATTTATGATGGAAGTTTATTTATATCAAATGGCAGGCTTTATGATAGTTATCATTTGTCCTTTATTTGATTTCGGGCTTCACAGGGAAGGGGAGGGGGGGGGGGAGGGGAGAGGAACATCAAGGTCACAAAAAGTCAAGAGGGTGGGGGAACAGAAGAGCGATTCACAGATGTAAAAGAGAGACAGACACAAAGGTAGAGGGAAAGGTAAGGTGAATATTGTGAAAGTGGTCGAATATGACATACAGTGAGGCTATGGTAGTTGAAAGTCAACTGCCGTATGAGTATACGTTGCCCAGGTTGCACCAGGTGGAGGTACGTCTATGCGCATCCCATGATGGAAGTAAATCCTAGAATAAATGCAATCTTGTGATGTAGAGGAATCCCAATTGACTAATTGAATTTCTGAAATAGGACTTGGCCAAAGCTGTTGCAAAACAATGCGTTGTATTCAATTGCTCTGACGGCTTAGACTACAAGGCAATGGGCAAATTCTTCAAAGGTCTAGCTCAGTCTGGTGCATGGGCCTGTTTCGACGAATTCAATCGAATCGACTTGGAGGTACTCTCGGTGGTTGCTCAACAGATTCATACAATCCAAATGGCGATTGCTCAGGGTCTTAAACAATTTGTCTTCGAAGGTACTGAACTGCAACTTGATCCGACGTGTACTATATTTATCACCATGAATCCTGGATACGCAGGTCGTCAGGAATTGCCTGATAACTTGAAGGTGAAGTTTTATTAACAGATGAAGTTGAAAACAGGATTTTTAGTAGTTAATTTTACCTGAAATTCGTCCTTTTCCCAATAGGTTCTCTTCAGATCTGTGGCAATGATGGTTCCTGATTATGCGTTAATTGGTGAAATTTCTCTTTATTCGATGGGTTTCGTTGAAGCTAAATCGTAAGATCTGTTATTATTTTATAAAGATGATTTTTCAAATTAATATTTCACCTATCTTAATTAAAATTAATAATGATATATTTACCTATATATACTGAAAGTTTACCTAGCTTGAAAATGGTTAATTGTATAATTATTATGGGATGATGTTTTGGGTAAAGATCAAAATTTTATTTGCTTTAAAATAAGTGCAATAATGCAAGAGCATAAATCAGAATTCATTCCAGGTATAGAGTTTTAGCGGATTCATACACCAATAAGCCTTGACCTATCCTCGGTAGTCTCTATGACAAGATCCGCTAGTATGGAAAGGCTCACAAAATTAGCTAAGCTACCTCACAGTTGTAGGTGAAACAGACGTATGACCTAGAATACGTTTATTTGGACGGTGTATTTTTCACTGACATGGAGCTTCATCATTAACTGCTGTTTTAGGTACGCCGTTTCTGTAATGACTATTGGTTATTGATTGGTCGAGAGGTCTCTGCACTCGTGACCTCATTTACTCCCCAACGCGATTAGCGTCAACGCGCACGTTTCAGAATGTTTGAGCGTGCATGAGATGGCTTAGTTTGATCGTATTAGTAAAATAAGTAATTGGAGCATCACAACTTGAACATGGTTAGGGAATATTATGCGACCTGAATTTTTTTTAGATCTCAACTGAATGATTACAAGATTTTCTGAATGCTACTTTCTAATTCTCCTTAGACTTTCGAGTAAGATTGTAGCCACTTACAAGTTATGCAGTGAACAGTTGTCTTCCCAGCATCACTACGACTATGGAATGCGAGCAGTGAAGTCAGTTCTAACTGCAGCCGGAAACCTTCGCCAGAACTATCCAGAAGAAAGTGATGAATCTAGACTCATTCTGAAGGCCATTATCGACGTAAATCTTCCAAAGTTTCTTGCTCAAGACATCCCTCTATTTGAGGGTATAATTTCAGATCTCTTCCCAGGCGTACAATTGGCTACAACTGACAATTCTGTATTTATGGCAGCTGTGAATACTGCCTTAGCAAATAGACAACTCCAATCTGTTCCTTGGTTTACCGACAAAATCCGTCAGATTTACGAAATGATCCTGGTTCGACATGGCCTGATGATTGTCGGAGAACCTTTGGGTGGGAAGACCCAGGCCTATCAAACTCTTGCAGATGCTCTAACAAGCCTAGGAGATTCTGAAGCAATGCCGGATGAAAGTGAAGTTCACTATGGTATAATCAATCCGAAATCAATAACTATGGGGCAACTCTATGGACAATTTGATGCCGTTTCTCACGAATGGTCTGATGGAGTCTTAGCAGTTCTCTTTAGAAAGTATGCTCTGGCTCAAGATGTTTATCGAAGATGGGTGATATTTGATGGGCCTGTGGACGCAGTATGGATAGAGAATATGAACACAGTTTTGGACGATAACAAGAAACTCTGTCTCATGTCCGGAGAGATTATAGCTATGTCAAAGAGAATGAACATGATCTTTGAACCTGCTAATTTGGATCAAGCTAGCCCTGCTACGGTGTCAAGATGTGGAATGATCTTTATGGAGCCATCACAACTAGGTTGGAGACCAATGATGAATTCATATTTGCAGCATAAGTGCCCCCCCGCATTAAGTGATGGACATCGAGAGCTACTGATGGCTCTTTCTGAATGGCTAATTGACCCTTGTTTGGAGTTTGTGACAAACCAATGCACCCAACTTCTTGAGATCTCGGAATTACATGCAGTAAAACAACTTATTACCTTGTTTGATGCCCATTTGGATCCAATGCGTGAGCTCCATTCATTGAAAGGTGGTAGTGAGGAGGAATCAGAACTGGCTGGTCAAGGTAACTTCGGTCTAACCGAACAGACGATCACTCTGTGGCTACAAGGTCTTTTCATCTTTGGGATAATCTGGAGTATTGGTGGTGCCCTAAACCACGACGAACGGGTACGTTTCGACACTTTCTTCCGTGAACTCTTATCAAATTCTGAGAAACGACCCGCCTCGGTCAAATTGGGAAAGAACACCACTCTCCCCGATCGTCTAACAGTCTATGACTTTATGTTTGAGCGCAAGTCAACAGGAGCCTGGGTTGAATGGGCTTCCAGATTGAATTCTTCTGAAATTAGTCGTGATGAACGTCCGCAGGATATGATCGTACCCACAACAGAAACTGTCAAAATGTCATATTTCCTAGATCTCTATTTGTCGCATAGAATACCTATGCTGATTGTTGGTCCTACTGGTAAATTTGATAGTTTACCCAAATTTCATTCAAGTGGTGTGAGTTCATTAAAAGCTATTATTCTTTAAGGTACTGGTAAATCCGTGATTGCGAACCAGCACCTAGTCAACCTATCGAGAGACATCTATATTCCAAACGCGTTAAGTTTTTCTGCTAGGACATCGGCGAATCTAACTCAGGAGATTATTATGTCACGTCTAGATCGACGCAGACGCGGTGTCTATGGTCCACCTCCGGGGAAACAGTGTATTGTGTTTGTGGATGACCTTAATATGCCAGCGAAAGAGGTCTATGGAGCCCAGCCACCCATTGAACTGCTGCGCATGTGGATTGATCATGGCCACTGGTATAATCTCAAGGACAATACTAAACAGTTCCTTATCGATGTGGTAAGTTATTGCAAGCTCTTTCTTGTTCTTGCAAAGACTAGTGTGCTTTTTGATTTCGTCGCTGTTTTTCTAAACGTTCCGTTTTTCTCTTCTTTGGATTTTGCCATCTAATTAATAAGACCGTAATTTGCAGATAATCACGTCAGATTTTTACCAATTGTTATCACGTACCTCTCTCTATAGCAACTGGTGGTCTCTCTTATATTAAGTGGTTTATCTTGCCTGTCACTGATGAGAACTAGATTAGGGAACTAGGATCTCTAAAATAGCTTCTCTCGAAGCCATCACCCTTTATTTCCATTCAACAAAATGGAGGTAAGAATGTGGCGAACTAGGTTTAATAAAAAAATCAGAAATGCGGTCTGAAGATCGGAGAGGTAGGTAGGTGAATTACCTGATGAAAATCTAGACAAAATTTGGACGTTACGCAGTCCTTTGAGTATGGTAATGGACTTAAATTATTCAAAAACGGGTTTAATTAAGAGTATGTATGTATCTGAGGGATTCCATACTCTGCAGTATCACTAGTCATTCCATGTTCATGCTAGGGAGTTCATATGACCGAAAACATCCTAAGCATATCCTTCACCTTGATAGAATTTGAAATGAGCTAAAACAGATCTTGACATTCTTTTAATTTTGACCTAACAGTTTGGCTCTCCTAAACAGCAAAGGAAAAGAGGGAAGTGGAATTACTATAGACTTTCAGACAGCTATTTAATTGAGAAGAATATGCGCTTCCAACGCCTTTCCATTCCTTTAGCGAAACCTTAGTTAGGAATAAAACGAGGGCTATCCTGCTACTCTAGTCCATGCAAAGTTCTGAGAAGCATACAGAATTAAACTCGATAGTCTTCTGTCTGTCCGAAAAATTGACGATTTTTTGATAAACTAAAATTGGGGTGTTTAGTGAAAGATTACTGCAAGCTTCTCCCTCAAAACTTCCTAATTACAAAGTTGCATAGAGAGCCAAATAATGTAGATAAAATGTAATTAAAACGGAAAAGAAATGGATACATGTCTGAATATAAAAAACTTAAGTAGTCTTTCATGCCTCTTCAGCTATTTCTTGCATCAATGGGTCCACCTGGAGGAGGTCGCAATGAGATAAGTTCGCGTTTCACTCGCCACATGAACGTTCTCGGACTGAACGAATTCAGTGACGGCATAATGAATCGAATTTTCACTGTAATCGTGGACAAGCACTTCTCTCAAGGCTATGATGCCCAATTCAGTCGGTTGTCTAAGGTTATTCCTAAGAATAATGCTTCCCAAATCTCTGCTACTGTCTAAATGCTACTGATTTTGTTATAGATTATGGTCCAAGCCACTCTGGAAACATACAAGAATGCAATCGAATCATTTTTGCCTACTCCAGCAAAGTCTCATTATATCTTCAATTTGAGAGACTTCTCAAGAGTTATTCGAGGTGTTCTTCTTGTTCCACCGTCTGCTATGAAGGAAGAACAGAAGTTTATTCGTCTCTGGGTCCACGAAGTAAGGGCACTAGCATTAGTCTTTCTATTTTAATATTCGCTTTTATTTCAGGTCTACCGTGTATTTTATGATCGTCTCACTCTGGACTCTGATCGTGAAATGTGGTTTGAAATTGTCTCGAATACTCTCAACTCCGTATTTAAAGTTAACATTAACAGTCTTCTTGGTAATCTTCGACCTGATGGTGGGAAAATTGAAGATGAGGATGTTCGTTTACTGATGTTCGGCGATTACATGACGGATGAGCCGATCTATGATGAAGTGGTGAATGCGGATGAGTTGAAAGACCGGATACAATACTTTTTGGATGACTACAACTCGGTGAGCAAGACTCCGATGAATCTGGTACTCTTCAAATATATATTAGAACACGTGAGTCGGGTCGCAAGAGTGCTCAAGCAAGATGCGGGTCACTGTCTTCTTGTCGGTATGTAATCTAATTTTGTTTCTTTCGTTTTATATTTTTTCTTTCAAGTTTTTTTGACTACAAACTAGATTCCTTAAAACCTTGAATCTAATCTGACCTAAACAACTTGATCCAAAAATTTAAATATTCAAATAAAAATCTAGTTAGACGTGCCATCTCAATAATTGCCTAATAACTACGAGCAGTAATCTGATACCATATATTTCACCTCACCAAGAAAGAACTAGCTTTTAATTACTCTTTTTTTTAAATAAGGTATGGTAATTTAGAGCCAGTCCTACTTTTGGTATACCACTTTTAATACGGAATCGCCAAGATTAATAAAATTTTAATTTTTAATAATTATTTACCTTGGTGTGCTCATACTCTAACTACCATTGAGTGTTGAGGAGTCTTTGATAAATTACTAGCTTTCAAAAGTTTGAATGATCAGCAAGAGCTAATTATGTGTAAATTTATTCTTGGAATTCACAAATAGGCGATACCTCGTATAAATTCTTGCATGCTCTTACTGAATTCACCAACACTGAAAGCGTCTGATTCTGATTTTCATTTTATCTCAGTTTTTTTTATCAAAATATCTTTCCGGGGGGGGGGGGGGGGGGGGGAGAGCGGGGGGAGGGGGGTGGAATGTTGAACTTTCATTAAGTCAGTAACTAAGGTGCTAAGAAAAAGGCAAATATTTGGTACCTTAAAGTCAGATTTCGCTTATAATGTTCAAGAGCGCTCGCTCAACTGGAAGCTGGCTTTGGAGGCGGCTTGTCGAACATTGTATTAGATGTTAGATTTCGGGAGGAAAGAATTGCTTTCTGGCGTAGTTTCCTAAACGCACACATCACAGATTAATCCAGATCAACCTGCTTGCAACTCGACTAACATATATGCATTTATTAATTTTTAAAATATTTACTGGTCATAATTTGAGAATAGTTTATCTCATTGATGTAACTCGTTGAGTCTAAGCGAATCACTCAAAGTACCCTGAGCATTTCCTCATAAATCATGATTTCATTTGTTTAAAGCGTTTTTGGAAAAAGTAGTATTATAGTATCGATTAAGTATGTTTTTAATCGTATTTCTGCATGCAAATTCGCAATACAGCATATATTGTTTCGATTTTTCATATTTTCAGGCGTTGGTGGTAGTGGTCGACATAGTGCGGCTCGACTGGCTACCTATATGGCCGATTACGAGCTCTTCACTATCGAAATTTCCAGAAACTACAGTGCCACCGACTGGCGGGATGACATGAAGCGTCTGCTCCTGAAAACTGGTCTAAATGGAAAGCCCACAGTCTTCCTTTTCTCTGACAGTCAGATTAAGATGGAGTCCTTCATGGAGGACATCTCAATGCTTCTCAATTCTGGCGACCTTCCAAATATCTTCCCACCTGAAGAAAAGGTGGAAATTCTGGACAAGTTACAGACGATTGTCAGGGAGGCCGTAAGTTAAAAAAGATTGATATCTGAGTTCATAACTTGTAAATGAAGCCTTCGGCTTTAGTTACAACCTTAAGGTGGTTACAAATAAGCCTAAAAGACTCAGGGAGCATGGTAAGAATGAATGAGTGAAACAAATCAATGTGTTGTGAAAGATCACAAACTTTTGCTATTTTTAACTACCATTTCCACGAGATTAAATAGCAGAGAACACGTATGCGATGGCTATATTCACTGAATTGCATACCAGGTAGAGAGAGGTAGTCTAAAATTTGAACACAGACAAAGAGATAAGAAAATGTTGGAGCTAGGCCTCTTGACAAAGGTGTAAATGAGAACACTTCTTCGTCAAGGGCAATTGCGGGAGTAAATGAGCGAAATAATAAAGGATTGAGCTTTCTTTGTTCGTCCGAGAGTTGAGTTGGGAACTTTGCGAATATTGAACATGAAATGCTCCACTGCTGCTCTGTTTCTATTTCCTTGAATGATTAACTGTGCACTTGTTCCAAATCGTATTCAGTAACTCACTAGTTATTTGTAATTAATTGTACAGTCAAGTTACTTCTCGTTTGATTAAAATCCAATTCTATAGGCTAAAGTAGAGGAAGAAGAGATTGTAAGTTTGGAGGCATGCAACTGAATACCATGAACACCCAAATCACTTCACATTCAAGCACATGGCACTTGCACCTTTTTTTCCTGAAAATGCACCAATTAAAAGGCGAAGTTTTCTGACGATTGATTCCATTTCAGGGCGCTAAAATTGATAATTCGCCACTAGCAGCGTATAACGTATTTATCGAACGTGTTAGGAAGAATTTGCACATTGTGCTAACAATGAGTCCCATTGGTGATGCCTTCAGAAATCGTTTGAGAATGTTCCCTTCCCTCATCAACTGTTGTACCATCGACTGGTTCCAAGTAAGAATTTTGGTTATGGTTTTCATCTAAATGATTCGTAGGTTTGGCCAGAAGATGCACTTGAAATGGTTGCTACTACGTCCCTAGTTGATATTGAACTAGAAGATGAAGTACGGAAATCTATTGTTCGCACATGTAAACACTTTCACAAGAGCGTCAGACTACTTTCCGAACGATTCTTGACCGAACTTCGGCGTCATAACTATGTTACACCAGCCTCTTACCTTGAGCTAATTCGTACGTTCAAGCAATTACTTCAAGGCAAACGTGACGAACTCACAAAACTTCGAAATCGTTATCTGGGTGGTCTGGGAAAACTAGATTTCGCAGCTCAAGAAATTAGTAAAATGAAAACGGAATTAGTTAGTCTACAGCCGAAATTGGTCTCCGCGGGAGCTGAGGCAGATGCGCTTTTGGAACGCGTCGCCAAGGATGCAGTAGAGGTTGATGCACAGAGAACTGTCGTAGCAACGGATCAAATGATAGCTAATCAACGGCAAGCCGCTGCTCAGTCGATAAAAGATGAATGTGAGGCGGATTTAGCCGAAGCCATGCCGATTTTAAATGACGCTCTAGCATCACTTGATACATTGAAACAGAATGTAAGTGCTTATTTTTCTTGGACCAGGATTATAGAGCTAAATCCCTGAAATAATATTTACTTTTTTTCAGGATATTACTCTAGTGAAGTCAATGAAGAACCCACCTTCTGTTGTAAAACTTGTAATGGAAGCTGTCTGTATCATGTTGCAAGAAAAGCCGGAACGAAGACCAGATCCCTCAACGGGTAAAATGATGGACGACTACTGGGGTGTGTCCTTGAAGATCTTGGGAGATATAAAATTTCTGGAGAAGTTGAAAAACTACGATATTGACAACATCCCTCCTCCAGTGATTAAGCGTATTCGAGATGTCTACATTCCAAATAAGGACTTCGATCCGAAGATTGTGAGGAATGCGAGCACGGCTTGTGAAGGTCTTTGCAAGTGGATTATTGCATTGGATAAGTATGATACGGTGTCAAAAATCGTGGCTCCGAAGAAGGCGAAATTGGTTGTTGCTGAGAGTGAATTGGAATCTCAGGTAAATGATCAACTTCTATTTTATTAGCTTTTAATCTTTGTCACAAATTTGCATCCATATTTGAGTTGATTTCTGTGCTTTATCTGTTTTGATCTAAATAGCTTTAACTGTAAAACTGTTCTAGTTATTTGACAAAATATGTATGATACTATTGTCAGACCGTGTCGTTCATATGACGCTAAATACGTGATATCAGGGTAATTCGTTCCGATTGAATGAAAGGCACTCACAAGTTTAATGATAGACAAAGATTGAGTCGATATTGCTGTGCCAAATCAACGAGACTGTAAAGGATGACTTCACTGACACATTTACAGACGGATATGTCCCTGCCACTCACGAATACTCGGATTTCAAGTTTCAGAGACTTCTTTAGCGCTGCCGATTCTATGTAAACTACTACAGTTCGCAGTTGGTGAAAATATGATTATACCAAATCCAATTAGTTATGTACAGTAAAGTATCTTATAGATAACGCAATATAAAATGAAGGAGCGTAAAGGCCTATCAGATTAAGAAAGGCATAATAGTAGACCCAAGAGCATAAAAGAGAATCGAGGAGAGATGCCGCAAATATGTTGTCGCAATGCCAACTAAGTCTCATGCTCTGGCACCTCCACACTGTCTGGCGAGGTTGTGAACTTAATCTACTTTTCATTCATCAGTACCAATGCATTTGGTGGCCTACAATGGGCTAATGCAGTTGTCACAAACGTTAAACAATGCGGATCTGTGTGTAGGTCCTGATATGAGCATTCTTTTTACACTCTGACGTGCTAAGTACATTGAAATCCGTAGGTGATATTAACTCTAAAATACTGAAGCCATAATAGTTGAATCTAACTCATCGTTTGGTTATGATTAGATGGGAAACGTTTGAATGCGCTGTATCCAAGTAATTCCATGGTTAAGAATTTTAGCTAAAGCAATCGGTCCTAATCTGTTCATTTAGTGAAATGAAGATCACTCTAATCGATACTCTTGGAGTTTGCCAAGTTATATCAAATCGATCCAACTCTATCGTTGATAATACTCTCCTTTACATCTTAGAATAAGAAATTAGCCGAGAAAGTAGCAATTCTTCAGGCAGTAGAGGACAAAATGGCGAAGTTAAAAGAGGAATTAGAGACAACGCAGAATAAGAAGCAAGATCTCATCGACCAGATTGATCTTTGTGGGAAGAAACTCGAGCGAGCCTCTCAACTAATCAGTGGTCTAGGTGGCGAAAGAACGCGGTGGACAGAGGCTGCTCAGGAACTCAAAGTCAGTTTAACACCTACTTAATGAAGTCTTTAATATTTAAACTGGCAATAAATGATTGCTATCTTGTTCAGGATCGATATTACAACATTACTGGAGACGTTTTATTGGGGGCTGGTGTCGTTGCTTATCTAGGGGCGTTTACAGTAGAATACAGAACAGACGTGCTAGAAGGTTGGCATAGACTGGTAAAGGAGTTGAAAATCCCTTGTTCAGAGTCATTCAAAGTTTCTGAAACTCTGGGCGATCCAGTGACTATTCGAGAGTGGAATATCTCGGGACTTCCCGTTGATGGCTTCTCCACAGACAATGGAATAATCGTCTCAAATTCCAATCGATGGTCCCTCTGTATTGATCCACAAGGTCAGGCGAATAAGTGGATAAGGAATATGGAAAAAGGTCGAAATCTTCATGTTATCCGAATGACCGATGGAAATTATGTTCGAACTCTGGAAAATGCAATCCAATTTGGATGGCCTGTTCTACTTGAAGATGTAGGAGAAACGCTTGATCCGGTGCTTGAACCCATTCTTCAGAAGGTCGTCTTCAAACAAAGTGGGAGTAATTACATACGTCTGGGTGAAGATGTGCTGGAGTATAGTGATGACTTTAAGTTCTATATCACTACTCGGCTTCGAAATCCACATTACCTTCCCGAAATTTCCGTCAAAGTTTGTCTGATCAACTTCATGATTACACCCATTGGTCTCACTGATCAGCTGCTGAGTATCGTTGCCGCTAAAGAGAAACCAGAATTGGAGGCCACTAAAAATCAAATCATTATAGAATCTGCAGAGAATAAACGAAAGTTAAAGGAGCTCGAAGATAAGATTCTAGAGGTTCTCAGTTCGACTGAGGGAAATATTCTGGAAGATGAAACAGCTATCAATATTCTTTCCTCTTCAAGGACTATCTCACAGGAGATTCAAGAGAAACAGCAGGTGGCAGAAAGGACACAAATAGAGATTGATGAGACAAGAAGCGGATATATTCCGGTGGCGAATCATGGTGCTATTCTATTCTTCTGTATTGCAGATTTAGGAAATGTCGACCCGATGTACCAGTACTCTCTCACTTGGTTTGTCAACCTCTTCATAATGGTAAGTATCCATCATCTTTTAGTCAATCGATAATTATTCACTCTTTCTGCCTATTCAATTTCGTATTTAGTCCATTGATACGAGCGAAGCGTCAGATGATTTGGATACAAGAATTAAGAATCTGAATAATAACTTTGCAAAAGTAATCTATCGTAATGTCTGTCGATCTCTGTTTGAGAAAACAAAACTCCTGTTTTCGTTAATAATGTGCGTTGCATTGCTGAAATCCAAGTAAGTAACAGTCAAAGTGTAAACTCAATAGGAATTAGTCATCTGATGGTCCGATTTTATGCTTTTACAGAGGCGAAGTGAACAGCGAGCATTGGCGTTTCTTTTTAACTGGCGGAGTTGCTTTAGAGAATCCCCACAAAAATCCTGCTCCTGAATGGTTGAGTGAAAAGTCGTGGTCTGAAATTGTACGAGCCAGTGATCTTCCTGGCTTGAATGGCTTCATGGAAAGTAAGAAAAATCTATCTTTTATCCCTAAGCTGCTGACCATCCTCTGGTAAACAAAGGACCATCGCATTTAGTACATCTGTTTATAGTAAGCCAATCAACCCACTGATTGCTATATGACACTCCTGAGTAGACTCAATTGGAAACACTTAGATTACAACAATTTGATAACAATTTTACAGAAATTTCCGTTTATTTTAAGACGAATTGATCAGAATGAGCTTCTGCTATTCGTTAAAAGGCATCATTTACTAAATATGGTTGATCAGTTCGCCTCAACTAAGAATGTTAAAACGGTTTTCAAGAGCAAGGAAAAGGCACCATTCAGTCAAATGATGCACAAGTGACAGAAACTAAATGATGACATTTGTTCTTTGATCGTGTAGTGGTCTAAAGTGCATAAGAAGTGTGTGTAAGTTCACACCCAACAGTTGTATATAATTTTGAACAAAAATATATGTCCATCCCATGGATTTAGTGCACGACATGATTGCGTCTGGAAATGGGCCTCATTTCATGCAGGCCTGCGACCTAAACTTCTAATCTTGGGTAATACCACCTAAACAACTGGTATAAACATACAGTTCTAGTGAAATACGAGGCAATCTCGTAATCTTTCATTAAAACTTATTATAGCAACAAGCAAACGAATAAATCAGAATTAAAGCATCCATCTCGATGGTTTTTTGAGGAACTGTTGAGGTGTAAATTTGTGTTGAAAGAATAAATAAGATACGTATTTTCCTATTCATATTTCTATTCAAGGCATAAGGAAAGATCTAAAGAAATGGAAAGTGGTCTATGAAAGCCAAAATCCTCACACAGAGATTTTGCCATCTCCATTTGAAAATACCACCGATATGATTCGTCTCATAATTGTACGATGTCTACGTCTGGACAGAGTTATTCCTGCCGTCCAAGTAAGCAAGCTTTCTCCCATTAGCGTTTTACTTTGTCTGATATTTGTTACATGTGTGTACATTCCCTTTAGAATTTCATCGTGAGCCACATAGGTCGACACTTTTTGGAGCCTCCAGCCTTTGATTTAGCCGATAGTTACAATGATTCCAACTGCTGCACCCCCCTGATCTTCATTCTTTCATCAGGATCTGATCCGTTGAACGCTCTTATGCGTTTTGGGGCGGATAAGGGTATTAAACCAACTGAAATTCAGACCATCTCCCTTGGCCAAGGCCAAGGACCTCTTGCTGAACGATTGATCAATGCAGGAATTGTGGATGGTTCTTGGGTGATATTGCAGAACTGCCATCTAGCTGCGAGCTGGATGCCGTATTTAGAGAAGATTTGCAATGAGATGATTGTACCAGAAAAGACGCATGCTAATTTCAGACTCTGGCTAACCTCTTATCCGTCTTCAGACTTTCCAGTGTCCATATTACAGAATGGTAAAATTGCCCTAGTGCATTTAAATATTCCTTTTGCTTTTAATATTGGCAGAGGGAGAAAGTACAGGGAGTCTTGTGTGTTGGTGGCGCACTGGTTAAGGTGGATATCTGTCGTATCAGAGTTCATGGGTTTGATCTCAATCGCGTTTGCGATAATAGTCTACTGCATCGTTAAGTCTGTCTAATATATATTGTTGCATAATTTGAATTCCTTACTGCGGAGACCCGAGAATGCCCCTCTCGATCCAAGATGAGTTTTAGAAAGTGTTGCTATAAAATGGGCTTAAAATTCAAGTTAGAGAGCTTTTACGTAAGCACTGAATGATCTATAATCTATTCTGTCCATCTAAGTGTAATGTTAATTAAGAAATGACGGATAACCTAGAGATCCAAGTCTAAGTCTGCAGAGTCTAGTCGAGTTAACATCATCCTACCTTTTCAGGATCCTTACTACACAACAAGGTAGAGATTTTTGGTATCGATCAGAATGAATACAGTAATAGTGAATAGCACTAAATCAATTGACACAATTCCTTTTCGACTTCAGGAATTAAAATGACTAATGAACCTCCAAAAGGTCTTCGATCAAATTTGCTTCGGTCATATTCAACTGATCCAATCTCTGATAGGAATTTCTGGGAGGGGTGCAATAAGGTAAACTTTTAATTTTGAATGAGGTATGGCATGCGTCCAAATAGGTAACCTTCGCTTTAATCAAATCCTTTATAGCCGCGGACTTGGCACAAAATGATCTATGGCCTCTGTTTCTTCCACGCACTTGTTCAAGAACGCATCAAGTACGGTGCTTTAGGCTGGAACATAGCATATCAGTTCAACGACTCGGATCTGCGCATTAGTGTTAGGCAACTTCAGGTGGGTCAAAAGAATTTGAAATATTTTCAACCTAAAACGATTTATGATGGGATATATGTTCTCTGTCTACTAGATGTTCTTAAACGACTACGACGATCTTCCCCTGGATGCTCTGAAATATCTCACAGGTGAATGTAACTATGGTGGGCGTGTCACAGATGCAAATGATCGTAGATGTCTTGTCTCTCTTCTGAACAATTTCTATAATCGCGATCTTGTATCTCAAGAAAATTACAAGTAAGTTAAAATAATCAAGCGAATATGATCGAGTCAAAATCAACGCCTCCCATTTTAGATGTTTTTAATCTTTTAGCTTATCGCCATCAGGAATATACCGAATTCCACCAGAAGGAAGCTATACAAACTACTTAGAATTTATAAAAGCGCTTCCAAGTCTTCCGAGTCCGGAAGTCTATGGACTTCACGAGAACGCTGATATTACCAAAGACAATCAAGAAACAACGCAGGTAATCTCTTCAATAAGTGGAAACTTTTGTGTAGTCTTAGAATTATCTATGACCATTGGACAGCTTAAGTTGTTTTTGATGGCTAAGTTGGCACCCTAAACCTGGTTAATCATGATTAAATGCTAGACGAAGTATGTATATTCACAATGCATTGTCTACTTAAAAAACTTTTGTATTACGAAGAGGGAATAAGGACTCTGGGGTGGGGTGGGGTGGGGGGGGGGGGGAGGACTACAGTATGCAAGTCACTGGTTGGATTAAAATTAGTACACCTTATTATATGCATTAAGATTCATTCATATATTTAACACGATTCTTCATTTTGATTGCCATTTTGCGCATTTGGAATTGACCGTTGCTGGTATGTTCTAGTATCTGACAGCTCTTAACTAGGTTATGCCAGCTACAGACAATTGCAAAATGCAAAATTTTAATCAAAAGTTTAAAAGGTTATACAGCGCTCGTTCACTGTGATATGTTTTAACAGCTTACAGTTACTCAATTGTATTTTCCTATAGTTATTCGATGCCATTCTACTCACTCTACCGCGTGAAGCAGGAACTCGTGGCGAAGGAAAATCAGACGAAACAACAGTCAGCGAACTAGCAATGGATATTCTAACCAAACTCCCTAAAGAAGACTTCGACATCCACTCTGTAATGAAACACTATCCCTTAACATATGAGGAATCAATGAACACAGTTCTTCGACAAGAATTAATTCGCTTCAATTCACTGACTTCCGTTATTCGAAGTAGTCTTCAGAACCTCTTGAAAGCTATCAAGGGTTTCGTAGTTATGTCTGCAGAGTTAGAAGAACTATATGGTTCGATGTTAGTAGCAAAAATTCCCGCATTATGGGCAGTCAAGTCGTACCCATCTTTAAAACCTCTTGGAAGTTACGTCGTGGATTTTCTTGCAAGATTGAGCTTCTTCAGTGAATGGATACTCTTGGATTCTCCGCCGGTATTCTGGATATCTGGCTTCTATTTCACCCAGTCCTTCCTCACAGGAGTATTACAGAACTTTGCCCGAAAACACACCATTCCAATTGATATGGTCGGATTCGATTTTGAACTGAAGAAGGTTTACGTATCTAGCGTGCTAGAACCCCCTTCCTCATCTGATTCATCAATTGTACAGAGGCGGAAGAATACTTTTAACGGTCTTAAACGCCCAGATAGTGGAGCCTTAATTACAGGTCTCTATATGGATGGAGCGAGGTGGGATTCGGAGATGGGTGTTATCACTGAATCAAAACCTAAAATTCTTTTCGATGCCATGCCGGTGGTGAGTCTACTTATTATTTCTTAGCAGCATATACTCAGATAAGTTTTAGATATTCTCTTAGATCTGGTTGGTGCCGAAAGAACTGGAGAAAATAGAGAGGGAGTCCAAGTATGTTTGCCCCGTCTATAAGACTTCGATTAGACGTGGAACTCTATCAACTACTGGACATTCCACAAACTTTGTTTTGTCGATCCTCCTGCCGACTCACGAACCAGAGTCCCACTGGATCAATCGTGGAGTTGCTGCTCTATGTCAACTCGACGACTAGATTAATTCATTTCAGATGATTGGTCTATGTTGTGGTTATACTCTCTCTCTCTCCCTCTACAGTACTTATTCTTCCTGTCCTTTGACTGAACCATAAATAGAATGAATCAGATTATGCATTTGAATTTTCATTTTGAGAAGTGAAATTTAAGGGGTCGAGGAGAAAAAATATAAGAATTTTGCTTCACAAGGATACGTTGATAGTGTTTTGTGTCCGTCGAATCTGTCGACAATTTTACTGAAAAACGTCATTCCTTTCTCAAGTTCCACAAACTTCATCACAAACAAAATGGGATAGAAATTGTGGTGAGAATACTTTATTCGAAAAGTACAAAAAATCAAACCGTTATACGACTACTAAAACAAGTACAGCATTGTAGAAGAGCTCAACTAGTCCAAGTTAGTACGATTTGGCAAATGAAAAGATTTTAAATGAATTCTAGATACATATAAATTAGAAGCAATTAAAGCTTCAATTTACTTCGACAACATGTTATACGTTAACGTTAATAGCCTAAATCTTAGGAGAACCTCTTGATGTAGCGACTAATATTTAAAGTAAGCCGTTGCATGAGTTGACCACACTCTATAAAGAGTTGAGTGCATTCAAATCTGATTTATAGATACTAGGTGAGCATGAAACTCACTCGGGGACTGTGCATTGTCCATCCTGAGATGACGCGAATACCTGCTGCAGGTAGTGTGGTCTAATTAGATGTTTATTAGGCACGTCATATATATATATAGGGGAAACAAATATGAAGGGGCATACAGTCCAGTAGATGTGCGCAACCTGGAAATAAAGATAAGGATGGCAAGTAGTGCAAGCAGACGGCCATTTGCTTCATGTCTGCCTAGCTCCACAAATGACCCCATAACTCGAACTGATCTTCCAGTTCGCTTGCCCCACTTGTCTATTCTGCATTAAAATGTGAAATTCAATTAAGTCTTGAAAAGTTGCGAGCCTATTTCAAACAAACTTAAAGATTGTAACACGTTGAGTTAAGTTTGTCGGCGCCATAGCAATTAGATGGCAAAAGACTGGCAGACTATGATCTTACATATTGTGCCTACATTCATGATATATTGAGGAAAAGAGAGCTGTATTTCCGAGTGATTGCAATGAATGAGTTCAACGAGAAGATGGGAATTTTAGAACTCTCTCTAATGAAGCACAAGCATACTTCTCATCGACCGAAAATTCCCTATGATGATTGGATCCAAAAAGTGGAATTCCTGATGTGGCCGATTAGATCATTTAGTAAAAACATCTGGTCCACAGATTGACCAATGCCTTTTAATAGTGGTAAGAATTATGGCAGACCGATAAGCTGGACTCTGATGATGACCTAATCTCTTTTTATCCATGTATTAATGGTTCAGTAAGGCTTGGTTACATATTCACAGGAGTGAAATAAGTATTGCTCGTCAGTTCCCAAGTTCACTTTGCAGTGTATTAGAGAATACGTACAAAATAGTCAAGGAGGAAACATCTTCACCAGATCATGTCTTAGTATATCTTCCCATCCACGACTGCTTAGATAGACAATCAATATGCACTTGGCGATAGGGGAAGTCTATCATACTCACTCGCCATGGTTTTAAGATAGTTTTCCATTGGCTTTGATACCACAGATCGCATTATCTGACACACGCCAACTGATATTAATGCTATCACATACCTCAAATCAAGGTTATATAGGTAAACGAGATGTCAGCCACAATTTGAACCCTAGTGGGAGTTTTAATTTTATGGACTATCACCTCCAATCGTCATGCTTCTGTGTAGACGGAAAATTTATCAGAACTGCTCTTTGAAGAAACTCGCATTCTGTCATTCCTATTATTAAACAGGAGTAGCCAGTGCCATTGGAATTCACATCACTGAGTGTGTGCCAATGAGAGTGAAAAGATCAAATGTGTAAAATTTTTCTTGATGTATACTTTGTGGGCAAAGACTTTGTTAACACACTCGTTATGATAATCCGTCAAGACCCCTAGTTTGGTCACTGATCATCTGTCGAGGACAGGCAAACGAATTTAGGTAGCCCATTGAGTCCAGACAGAATCATCTACACGCATTTTCCGCTATCCACACACCTACAGCCACACACCACCTTCCTCCCTTCTCCCCTCCCCCAATGATTCCTAACCTTGCTCCAATAAACTCTGTTCACACCACCGTAGAAATATGACTTGACTAATAGCTGAGGAAAAATAAAATACCTCACCTGCCAGACCACTCTTCTGCAAACTCTGTTTGTGTGACCACTGACTCGAAATATGCGTAAGTTAGCCGCTGCGCCACCGACACGCAGCTTATCTCTTTCAACTATTACAAGTTAGTAATCAGACACATACTGTTGGTTATAAGCTTAAGCCCTCTCGGCTAATATATGTGATTCTATTAAAATGCGGAAATGACCGCTCGATATTTCTATTTTGGCTAAAATTGAGCGAATATATTCTTTATACGATAAACAAAAAGCGTGTATTACTTGACTAGTAATTACCTGAAATATTTGAAGTGAGTTTAAGCAAAGATTATAATTCATTTTGGTGAAAATTTTTCAATTACATTCAGTTTAATAAGTTCACACTGAAACCCAAACTTTGACGATTTTAAAATTTAATCAAAAAGTTGGATTCATTAAAAGAGGTGAAATAAAGCCATTTTGCTAATAAACATTTCGTCCTGGAGACCATTATTTCCATCCAAATTTGTAAAAAATCTTTGTATCAGATAATAGCCCAAAGCTAAATATATAAGCGACACAATTTAATCAATTTCAGATCAGATTAGATTTTTTTAAAGTAGAAGAAACAGCCCCAATAGAAGTTTCAATTAAAATTATACAAATATTAAAGTCAAAAAAAGAAATAATTGAGATTAGAAGACAGGAATTGTGATGACGAAATAATAGTTGGAAAAAGCAAAAAACGATCACAGCTCATCTACATAGCCGCCTTCCAACCTCTATGCATTCTCGCCAGCAATTCAGGACAAGTGCTCAAGCAGACCAGACGTCTTGTCTGTTCATTTGGCGGAAGTGCTCCTTTCAAATTGGTGACATCATCTACAACTGAAGACCTGACTATCATCTCAAATCGATTAAACCATTCCTGAGAACCAAAACGTCCTCGCAAATCATCAATGAGGACCTCAGCTGGGCAATGACCAATCAACTTGCGACGGATCAGTGATAGGCGAGAACGTTGATATTCCTCTTGCGATTGGTTGTAGCGTTCGCTAAATACCGACCAATCAGTAGTAGATTTATCTTTCATGAAAGTCTGCAAGCAAAAGATATATGATAAGTCTTAATCTCATTATTTTAATCAATGACAACTAATACCAACCTGTATAGAAGACAGAAAGAGACCAGAATTATATCGAAGAGATGCAAGGGTTCGACTAAGAATGGAACCGAAGAGCCCTGCTGGTCCGGAAGGTTCAAGGAGTTCTCGAAGACTGGAGGTTAGTCGAATAGGAACATATTCAGGTAATGGGAGGCTGAGGCTAACTCCAAACACATATCCAAAATCAATGCCAATCAAAGAACCTGATAATTTTTCAAGAAGGAAGTTTCCAAGATGACGATCACCTACTCCTGAAAATTTAGCATATTGTTAAAAGTGATTCGTACCGACATTAATCAAATTTTAAAAACACTATGAACAGATATAGAGGAACTAACAAACAACTTAGGAGTTAACATTAGTTAAAACTGCGTTTATGGAAGCATCTTGAGCCCAAAAGTCAATCTTCAAGCCAACAACCCACCGACTGAACATAATTGATGGTACACAACGAATATTACGCAGTGTAGCAATAAACATTTACATTTCCTCTCTTAGCGAGTCAATAGTTTGTTCATACCACCGCATTTACTTTGAACTTTTGAGATTATGGCAGTGACGAAAATGAGAACCTTAAACCTATCCAACTGCCTCCCGTTTATGGAATTACGAGCGGCACCCTCTGACGCATCATATAAACGGTCCCTCATACATCCGATATGACCAATTCTAGAAGTAAATCTGAAGTGACTTCAATTGGTGTAAATTCCAAAATTCTTCAATCCCCTCCCCTCTCCAGATGCTAAATGGCTGCCATGTTTCCAAAGGTCCGACCGATCGCCTCGATTATTGATTTCTACTTAACCTCAACTTCATTTGCGTATGTATTCGGGTTTTTCAGTGAAACCTTGCCTCCTTTCGAGCATGTTATTTAACGAAGATGCATGCACTCCTTAAAAGCTTCCTTTTCCAATACCAATTTATTAAGAAGGCAATAATCTCCAGTGGGACTGAGTAGTTTTAACAATCTCAAGTAATAGCATAAGACGTTAAAGAAGAAACCTTAAGATTAATGTGAAGAAAAATATCTTAATTCTTCTACTCTCTAACACCAATTTTGCTACTATTTCAGCGCAGTAACCAAAATCAACTTACCCAAAATAAAACACAGAGCTGACAGTGCTGCATAACTACTGATTAAGCGATATCGAAGACAGGTGAAATGTTCCGCCGAAGTGGCAATTGATTTAAACAATGCACGTCTAATGAGTCGAAGGGAAAAAACAAAGCTTTCCAGCTCAGTAAAACGAGAGACCACTAAAGCTGCAGTTGATTCCATTTCACTTCTCCAAAGTAAATCACCTTGATGACGAGAGATTTCGGCATCTAGAGATCTGATTGCACCGGTAAAAGGAAGGAATGAAAAACACTCTCCTTTGGTTTCAGGTGATGTTAATTAGCGCCTGAACTCATAAAGAAACTCACTTAAATCTTTCCACTTCCTTTGTGGTCATTGCATTCTCACAGAAGGAGGATAAAGTAGCTGTTCCATCTAACCATTGAATGATTCCACGTTGAGAACTAACAGGAACTACAACATAGGTTCGTAAGGGAGTGACAGAGGTATTTGGCTCCGCTCCGACTAAACCAGAAGAGATAGCATGATTCGCGAAACCGAAGAGACGTTGAACATTCGAGTCTTGTCGAAGATCTTCACCACCTTTGACCAACCAACCACGCCAACGGCCATCACTTCCCAGAAGTCTGATGAGTTTTGGACGACGAAGGCTTGGAAGTACCTGAGGGCAAAAGATACCTTTGAAATGTTATGCCGTAGAAGTATAAATTACTTACTAAGAAGCCTATTTATTAATGTGCGGACAAATTTGATGAATTTATTGTACTGTTTGGGTAGTTAGGACTTTGCATATTCAAAAACTTTGATTTCATTACCGATATTTTCCAATTAACCTTCCGCGATCATAGAATTGCAATTAATGCCATTTAATTGTAAGCAAAGGGACTGCATATTTCCGGTGTACCAAAACAAAGCTCATAGTCGTTTCCCATTCGTTGGAGTATCGATAATGAGGTTTCCGCACTCTAACCCGAGAATAGAAAAGCACGGAACCTAGAGTAAGTTGATTTTACAATTTCCACGAGAAGCGTTCCAAAAACTGTCTCGAATAATTGGACTGACCCAGTGATTAGTGGCTCCCACGATGGCACCCAAAATATGCGTAATAGTGCATCGAGCTAGGACCTGGGGGAGGGGGGAGGGGGGAGGGGGGGGGTAGTCTGAGGGTCAAATATACATTGGGACTGGTGTAGTAAAAATTAGTTGAAAATCATTTTCGCTTTTGGGCACGGAATGGAGGCGACTTCCTTCTGTCAACAAGTGTGACCTTTTGATTAAGATGAAAACTTGTAATGGCAACGAAATACTATAATGATCACTCTGAAATTTTGTATGTAATTCCCAGTACGTTATAACTCTTTTCCAGTGCATTCCGTGTCGTCTTAAGGAAAAACTCGGAGATTCTTTCGTAAGTTTAGAGTTGAGTACAGTAAGATGAACTCTTACCTTGACATTTGGATCTATGCGTTCGATAGTTATTAGGCGCTTCGTTGTTGAAGAAGAAAATTCCAGTCGCTGACCTGGCATTTCAATATAGTCTCTTCCATCGGAAGAATAGTTCGCCAACCAATGAGAGTAATTAAGTAACTTCGAGTAATCTGGGTTTGAATTTTCGTAGGGGCTGAGGATTCTTTTAACTCCTATGTCGAATTCAGTGGGGGTTATTGTTGATAGGCCTTTGCAATCTTCTCCAAAGTTGGCGTGAATCAGATTTGAAAGCTGTAGGGTAAGGAATAATATCATTAGCACAAATATGTTGTCAGTTGGAAATGATTTTTAAAGACTAGAAATAGTTTACAGTTTCAACTGATTTTTGCCGTTCAGTTTGAGGATTACCACCTTCAGACGCAGTTTCTTTAAAAGCAAAAGTAATTAGGTAAGAAATAATTTGGTTAAAATCGATTAATTTCACTTTGCCGATTTTGAGCTCACCTGGTGCTATTCGCAAAAAACCTCCCTTAAGAAGAGCGTTGCAGGCATTCGCGAGGTCGGCTGGATTGAAGGTGCTAGAATGAATAACCTTCTCTGCGTGGTTAAATACCCAATCCTGAAATAAAACAAAGATTTCGTGTCGTTTCTCATAATGGCACGGCTTGGACAACATTTGTGTCGCCAATTCCTCGTGACCTTAGTTTTGACGACTTATCGAGAAGTGGTGACGTGAAAGTGACGACAAAGTCAATAATCGATGAAGGAGGTGGCACAGTCACCCGCTTCCATTTTACATAGAGATTGGAATGAATGTCAACGAATGGCTGGGGGTGATTGGCCTATTTACCCCGAACTCACCAATCCAAAAGTTCAATAGCTTAGGTACTACCTATCTTCATCATGTACTTACCAACTTCGACACATCTGCAGATTGGAAAAAATGTATACATACATACTGGTTTTTGTGTCCTAAAGCAATTCGGTTAGACCGTAATGGCAACTACTATAGACGCCACAAATCGTTAAAACAAAAGGTACTTCCACCGTGCTACTTGACATTCAAAACTTAATTGAAGAAGTGTCCCTACTGATTTGTTCTTTGCTTTATGAGACGGAATGGACATTCCAATTATGTCTATCACCTGACAGACAGCTTATGGGTTTATGAAATCACTAATCAAGACAAAATCTTGGTTTGTGGTGCAAAGATTTTGTTGATAAAAGAATTTCAAATTTTAATTAAAATTATTTTACTTTTTACTAGATCCAACGCCTTCTCTACGCGACAAAAGCTTAGTTGCCGAGTGCCGCTCAACCGGCCTCACGAGGCTTTATCATTATTTGGCTGTGCTATCTACGCACTAGTTTAAAGACAATTAATGCAAAACCTTTGTTCAAGCGCTCTCCTACCTCCCTCCCTCCCCCCCCCCCACTTTCCTTCCCCTCCAAGAGATCTTCGCTGCTCTCTCTTTCTCTCTTTCACTTCCGCAAACTTGACCGCCAAAGGAGAGTTAACATTTTAGGAAGATCATTCAGTTTCACTTTGAATTAGCAACATAATTGATTGACTAGTGAAAGGATTATTCACATGTAGCAAAAAGATTAAATAGCACTTCTATCCTAAGAAAACCGAGAGAGGGTGCATATTTTGTCAAAGTTTACCTTGAAGACGAGGTAGGGCTCATCGAAATATTCCAGTTGATCAATGAAGTTATTCAAATTGACAAGCTTGGAGAACACGCTGCGAATTCTTTAAATGAAAGAAATTTGTCATTATTTTTGCTTTGCTAAATGAATCATTGACTAAAATAATAGCAAACAAACTCACGAGGAATAGAAAGAAGCTGCATCGCCTTTGCCTTCTTTCATTAACTTCGCCATGAAGTGTTCGAAGGAAGACTGCCCGACAAGATTCCAGTCACAGAATGAAGTCAACAGAACTCGGAATGGAAGAGACAGACCTTGAGGAAACTCAGCCGCAATCCGACGGATAATATCATCAACAAGACAAAGCCCTCCTTCAAGTGGAGCCGTCATGAGTCGGTCAAACCACTGAGAGAACAGACAAGGAGAAAGGTCCTTCGTCTAGGGAGAAGACAAAGAAAGAATCAATTACTATCTTCTATAATTAGATGCATTCAACACAATAGTGGAATGTAGCTTACTAAATCACGGAACAAATTTGAATCATACGTGGAAGGCGATGCAGAACAACGAGCCACTTCCAATTGAAGAACTCGACCAAATCGAATTCGTCCACCTTCAGATCCCAGTCTCATGGCAGTCAGTACGGAACGAGTGAAAATTTCCGTGTATGAAGCCCGAATAGCAGCTTCTAAAGCCAGAAGTGTGTAATAAATTGGCCAAGTAATGCTTTAAAATTATGTTCCATCAGATAAAGAGGGAGAAAAACAAAAGTTTTTTGACCGCGTGTCAAAAAGTGGCACGTGTGTATTAGGAGCGAAGGTGAGTAATCTAACTCAAAGCGGTGACTGGTAAAACTCGACGACCATTGGAGTGAACTGCAGTGAGTGCACTAAATTTAGTCCAGCGCTTGCAAATAGAAAATTACTTCGCCTAACAATAGTTTACGCCCGAATTAGTTTTTGAAAAGTGCACCTAACCGCACTCAGGCGTGTCTCACAGCCGACTGATGCCGCCGAAGTCATGAGTTTTGGTGGTATCAGACGAAGGCTTTAGACGTATTGAACATATTTCAAACGGCAATAGCGTCTTCTGTTACGAGTCTAGTACCAACGGAGCTTATTTTGAAGGAGGACCGTGCGGTCCTGCAGGACGTTAAAGGGTTAAATTATTGTGGTTTGAAAAACGGTCGAGAGAAACGGTTTGAGAGTCACTCTTCAAACCTCAATACCAATTGCTACTATCGCCAGTGACCACAGTAGTTCCACTGATTCCTACAGATTGAGATTTACAAAAGAGGAGATAAATAGAACAGTTAGTACCGAGCTATGAACTATTCCATCTGGGTTGTTTTAAACACAGAATGCCGAGTGATTCAAAAAGGCGAATCAAGATTACAAGAAAAACGAAACCGGATAATTTGAAATGTGCAGTAACTTACCTTCGTCAATTCGACTATTACAAAAGTTCGCCACTTCTAAAAGAGCCTCCTCAGGTTTGTAGACCATAAGATTTCGTCTACAAAGCAAATTTTCCGCTGAAACCGGCACTCTGCACTCCTTATCTTCTGCCCACTGAACACCCATCGCCAAATCAACACATCGCTTGAAGAATGCAAATGCACTGGCTTGAATGAAGTCAGTGGCTTTATCAAGTTCCTCCAATCCATGAATCTTGACGAATCTTGCTTTTAAAGTAGACTGAAATGAAGATACCAGATGCTTGGAAGCAGCGCCACTTAATCTTCCAGACAACGAAAGGTCATGAAACACTGAGAGAACTTGAGCAGTGGAGATGGCATGAGAGAATAAAACGATACCGAGATCAAGGCTTTTAATTGAAGAGGGCTCCTTCAAAAGGTCATAAACATCAATGCATTGAGCTGAAAGGATTGAATGTAGAAAGATTAACCTTTATTAGGTAATTTTCCAACTTTTCAAGTCTAAAAAGTGTTAATGGTTGCTTACACAGTGAAGATAAGCATTGTTCCAAACCATTTTCAAGATCAACTGACGACTTTTCGTCATCAAAACAGTAAACCACATTTTTCAAGTACTCTGCCTTCCAAGCTCGTGAAAAAGCACTACACCATGCTACTCGACGATATTTACAATCATTGCCAGTTTCTCCTATTAACTGATGCAACTGTGGAAGGATATTTAAAGCTCTTTTAGCATTTCCACTGCTGGAGAAATCATTACAACACTTAATACGAAAATCGATACATGCTGGAAGGAATTGCTCCTCCAAAGAGAGGCTCCCAGATTCCACCAATCTTGATAAGTAAAAGAGCCTACAACATTTGGAAGATCAGATGAAATTGAAATTCAGCAAATACCGAGAATTAATTACTTCCTCGCTGCATTTTATCTTAGAGCATCGTTCTTGCCATGAAAATAGAATTTTCAAAGTTGCATCTGAATCTGGTCCACTAGTTGAAGCTTCTAGATACTCCTTCAGCTCTGTGGCAAGCTGGACTCTTTCCAGGCATTTCTCTTTGCCTTCTGTCGATGACCAAGTCTACACAATGAAGAACCATTAATTCAATCTGTGCTCCCTACCTGAGCCAAATATTTGAAGGCTTCTTTGCAGTAAAATTGGGCTTTACTCAAGTCATTACGAAGGATACTCAGAATGGCCAATTCACAGGCGTATTTAGGCTAGAACGCGAAAACACTTATTAGTCAGCAAACGATTCATAATACCTCGGCGTCTTGTGAAGTGGAACGAAGATAGGAGTCCATTATGCGGGCAAATTTGGAAAAATTTTCAGTTGTGTCTTGAAGTTGATTGGAAAGTATCTTGTTGATCTCAGACGAGAGGCATATTTGAAGACGTGAATGGATGATATGCGGAAGAATACTGTTATCGAGATAGGGGTCCTTCCATAATGATGCTGAAACAAATAGGGTAAATAAATGAAGCTTAGTAATACGGACAAATCTATGCTACTTTGGAATAAGATAACATTTCAATAAAGCTGTGCGAATTTTCATATATATTCTTTTTTCTTAATAGGGAATGACCCAATCTTTAACTGAAATAAATTAAATGTAAAATATCTTGTCCCACATAAGCACTTACAGACGATGTAATAGAGTCAGGCCTTCACCTCTTATTCTCTGCTTCTATTGTACCGACAAAACAAAGATCATAGCTGCTGTGTTTGAGATTATCTGTTCGGGGATTATCAATTCCGCAGATTGCTTGTAAGTCGTCTATCATTCAAATCGAAATGAGGGTACATATCGTTGCTGACAGCTTGATAGTCATTTTGACATAAAAGTGCTATCAGTCAATATAAGAAGACGACTGGTATCCCATACACTGTCGTTGTTTGCTCAACAAAGTACCTTATTCTCAGACATAGGCGTAGTATTACAACTTTATGTCTGAGAAAGTGATGGAAAATATTTAATCCACCTTCCTGACAAAATGCAAATTCATAAACACAATGATTGCGAAATATAAACTTCAAACGGAATTCTCCGTAGTCTAAATCAACAGATCTGGATGAGACCACCTGGGATTCCTCCATGTCAGAAGTAACGAGTTATTGTCTAAAAGAATCCATTTACTATTGACACCAGATGAACAAACGGTCTAGAACAACTTCAAGCAAGGCTGTAATCAATTTGGAAGACACTGGAGAGATTGGGTCCTTACTAGATCGGGTCTTGGTATATGGTGCAAGTTATAGCAAGTTATGGTGTATACTAGAGAACTATAATAAATTAGATATGTAGGCTTGTATTTCGGCTTTGAATATATATGTAAAACATAAGCTCACCAAGTTCATCAGCAGGTACGCTTGAAGTTGAGGCTTTATCCAAAATAGACGAAAATTCGGTTCCAAGGTACTCTGCGGAGTCCATTGCATAGACATCCAAGTCCTCCCAAGAACCCAAACGGCTTAGGCAATGCAGCAGCTCCTCTCTGCAAACCAGTCGTAGTTCCGTGTTCAACTCATAAGAGTTCGGCGTCCATAAATCACTTACATCTGTTTCCTCAATGTCCATTCTACTTGATGCATCGAGCTCTGATTCATTTTCATCAGTGGGTGTTCGTAGAATCTAGAATAAGTAACATAATTTCGATATATGCTAAATTCTTACCTCCCTCAACTGTGAAGTAGCTTCCTCGAAATTGCCAAACCCTTTTGCTAATATCGCTTTGCCAAGGCTTTCAAGCAGATGGGTTGATTCTGATCTTGACGTCCAGCGATCACAGAGCCATCCGAGAATTTCCTCACTTCTCCCAATGGATGAATAGAGACGGGTTAGTTGCCACCAGAAAGTTGCGGCTGTTGGTTTGCCTGAGGAATTGTCAGATTCAGTGGTAACTATCTCGATTTCTTCTTGAGGCAGAATGAAAATTGGCACCGAAGAGGCATAGAATCGACGTCTTTTGGAAGTCCAGGGGGAAAGACTTGAACTCTCATGTGGGATACTGTGGATAAGAAATTAATCACTCCAGTTATTATCGGGAGAAATGAATAAAAGAAAGAACTAAATTAGCGAGGATAGGATAGCCTAAAATCAATAGTTGCATCCAATAAAACGTCAAACTAGTAGTAAGTTCGTTTAGCATTGACTAAAGTGAATTTTCACTTAAATTATAAAACGCATTAATAAATTCCAAACCCATCAAGGAAAGCGCTCACAACACCGACAAACTGTGTTCACTGACAAAATCAATGTCCTTGAAAACGCCAATCGAGCTATTCAAAATGCAGTAGTTGATTATCATCAAGCACTTGGGAGAAACTAGATCTGTACCCTACTTACTTACAAGGAACCCTCAAACACCTTAAAATTATAAGATATTAGATCGAAAGGTGATATAAGTAATAATGATCAGTGACAGAAAGTTCCGATACCAGAAAATCAGAATCTACTCACCTAAAACACATCTCAGTTGCATTAAGTCATTAGACTGCTCTATATCAGGCTAGAAGAGAGAAATTTAATTTCCCACAGTAATTTGAAAATAAAAATACTGTAGAAGTCCTAATAGTTAGTTATGATATTCGGTGTTTATTCGAGTTTTTAAACAAGAATAGCAGGTATCGCTACTTTAATTAATTTTGCGTCCAAAAGATGAGAAGACAAAATAATCTTGGAGGTATTTAGTGGCAGATAGTTTTGAACTAGCCGAAGTAAGATCGATAAGCTCCAATTATGCGGATATGACCAGCAAACGCTCCCCTCCCCAGGGACCGAAACTTGGAGTTTAGACCGTGAAAAGTCAGATCTGACTGAATAACTTCAATATAAAAAAGATCAGGGAATGAGATATTGATAAGACTCTTTAAATTTTCCAATTTCCCTTCCTGACTCAAGTTCAATCTGAATTCTTGCTGATCCGTGTGTTTCACAGGCTTTTATAATAACAACAATTTGCCCTACCACGAATGTATTACTAACACATAATTGGCGATTTGGACCGTACAAATATACACTGAAAACGAAAACTGCACTTACCATCTCATTGCGAGATTGCAAAACACTTCTTCTATTATCGATACGCCAATCACTGCCTTTTCAGAAAATATCGCACACGTCGACAATATTGTCGGTTCTGGAATCATCGAAAGAATAATTCCTTCTCTCTCTAAATCCATTCCTAACTCCCAAATCAGCGACAAACAGGCAATACTCTGGTCAACCCCACCTCGAGTTAACAATCTAGCAAGAGAAGCTCCCAGCCCCTTCACAAAGTCGTCATCTGCACTTTTTCCAGAGGAAACAACAATTGACTCCAACACAAGTCGAAGAAGAGCAGGTCCACAAACGGACGAGTCCAATTTCGCAAGTTGAAAAAGCGGTTGCAGCAGAGCCTTCGGAGTAAGTTTTTCAACATCTGGTAGTTCACCAATTCTGTGTCGACGACATAGACGAGCTGTTGTCTCATCCTCGGCTAAAGACAAAGAGGAATTCACGGATGATATCTCTGCATGTTGGCGTTGAACTGTGCGATTCTTGAAGATTTCTCGAATCGGATTCTCACTTCGAAGCACTAAATCCGGATTTTGTGCTGCAAGAGTAGTAGCAAATGAGAATTTCCTGCGAAGTTGTTCGACTGGCGATAGCTGAAATAAAAAATCACCAAAATACAAACTCTCTTAAACCCGATTGTTTAATCTTCGTATTTATGCGAGATTACGTTTTTAAAGTCGATCTTCTTCACTTTTTTATAGGGTTTCAAGGGAAAGAATACATGTCTCGGTGCAGATTGATCCGATAGGGTTTCATCGAATTGTGTGGAAGTCGAATTTGATGGTATCTGTTGCGTTGTAAGAAGTTGTGTTTGAGTGCTATCACCTCCTTGTAAATCGAGGGTTGTAGACGCCGATGCAGTTTCTAGAAGTTGGGTTTGACTTCTTCTTAGTTGTTGAGTTCCGCTAAAAACAACTGGATCAAGAAGAGACTGGGAAATCGAGATGGACGTTCGGGAGAAACTGAAATAAAGGAAAATTAGGTAGATGAGCTTAAAAGATTTTGACTTCCATCAAACCGAATACCTTCGATGGCTATCAAACCTCTCACTTACCTAGCGTCTGCAAACGAATAGTGAGGATCCAGTGGGGTTAGTCGGAAAGGATGCCGAAACTCAGCGGACTTAATCGCAGGTTCAAGAACAATCTGCAGACTAGTCGATATTAGGTGCCGTCCAATACTATTCACTAACGTTGGATTATCAGTGTAGCTGCAGTGAGAAGCGCTAAGCAATTGAAAAGTTTGCAGGCATCTTGAAAGAGATGAAGATAATCCTGGAATAGGAGATGAGTTGAAATAGTGCTCTGAAACGTATTTTCGTAGTTGGCGACGCAGTTGGTTGTCGTCTTCTGCACAGAGACCGTAAGACAAACCCAGCTGACAGATCTCCTGAAAAGACAGAAATGAGCTTTTTCATAGCCTATCAGCTTTTCTAAGCCGTTAACTAACCAGAACAAAAGCATAAGGAATAAGGCCACAAAGCTCAGACCAGTATGTAATGAACAGAACAGAACATAACAGAATTTGACCTTATTTCACTTCTATTTTGTCGGGTCATTCTCACCTTGCTTAGAGAACACACTTCACTGTATCATATTCAGGTGATAGGCGAGTTGAACTTTGGCTTTTCTCTTGATTATCGAGCAACGTCACATCGGGGGATGTTAAAAATGTAGTAACTATATTACCATTGATACCTCGATAAATTTGCAACATCTATTTTCTTAACATATGAGAGCTCGGTAGAGCTTATTTAAAATGAGTCTTAATATTATTAAGATAATTAACTTCTCTTACCATAATTTCACGATTTTCTGTGCTTTTCTCGTTTGTTTTAGCTACAATAAAGATTCTGTAGGCGATTCTACGGGAACTTGGTGTGGAATTTGGTCTTGTCAGCGACGAAAGAAGAAATTGCATTAAACGTAAAACCATCCCATTCCGAGTTTCAGTATTAAGGTCAAGATTATTTTGCGGAATATTCTTCAAAAGCTGGACCATTCGAAGTATTAACATAGTACCGTGAAAGAGAACTACTGCGTTTCTAACATGAAATAATAATAATAAATTTGCATCTTACTCCGATTTAATAATCTCAAATGCATTAGAGTTGACTATGTTCTGCAAAACTTCAATCTTCGTTCTTTGATCCAAAGAAAATTCCAGTTTATTTTCATTAAAATCCTCAAGCAATGTCGTAAACACTCTTAAGCAATGTACCAACGAGTTTGGTTCAATACTTTCTGGAATGCCCGTTCCCAAAAGGCTATTTGTTAGATGCAGAGCCAACACTGACCAATGAGAGGCGGAAGCACAGGCGGCTTCAATCACACTCATGATTGGTGTATCTGAAGGCCGTTTACAACGATGAACCGTGTTGAATTCGGTCACCATCGACCAAAGTTCATTAATAAGAGGATGGAGATCTTTCGGAAATGCGGAAAGTGGAAGGATATCCGATCCTCGACTTCTTAGAAATTCGCCTACAGAAGTGGTAAAAGGCGGAGTGAAACATTTTGAAGCTAGAAGAGCTGAACATTCCCAAGCAGCCGTTAGAAGGGTTTTGGGGGTTTGACGAATGTACGGAAGAAGAGCAAACACAAATCTAGATCAGAATATCAGTTATTAGAAGAAACTAACTGTGAGAGCGGAAGATTTTCGCTTTCGGGAGCGAATCGTTGACATGAAATTAAAATGGTCTTGAACAAATGGAGAGTAAAGATTGCTCGTTTGTTATCGGCCCGAAGTTGAAGTTCCGCGAGAAGATCTCTGGAAAAGGACAAGTAAGTAAATAATGCTTGGGTTATTCTTAAATTTACACTAATTAAAATGTACGTTGACTAGGTCAGTGCTTTATCGAGATAGAGTGAGAGGGTGCCTTTGTTACATCTAGCAATGCAGAAAAAAACTTAGAGTTTCTAATTGTGGAAATCAAAAGAATTTTAATATGCTTGATTTGTGCAATCGGATTTTACAATATTTACTAAGCGAGTAGCTCACTTTCAGAAATTTATGCTTCAAGATTCATTACTAGTAAATGATTGTCCACTATGTTCAGGGCATATTTACCAATCTTTAATCATGACGAGCCAGTCTTGTTGCCTCAATTCGTTTTATCTTCCAATAACTAAGAAGGCTCCATTTTCATATGCAATATTATCAGTGTACAGTTTTAATATACCAGAGAAGGATCAATAAGCATTATAGAGTGGAAGAGTGGGAGACAGCAATGACCACTTCTGCTTGTTAGCAAGTGCCTCCGTACTGGCTGGTGAGGTATTTACCTTACCCTCCTTGCAATGTCTCAGTAACCACCTGCTTAGAGGCCAACATATGCATATGTTTGCGTACTATTAAAGTTCTCGTACGTTTCTATTCTGAATACAATACATATCTATAATTGTAAAAACATCTAGTTTTTTGCAATATGAACTAATTTTTATAAACAATCGGCTTACCTATAGGGGATTTGCACGCCAGCAGGTAACCAAGACTCAGCCAATAATTGAATTAATTCCAAATTGTGCTTTAATGCCGGAGCTACTTCTTCAGGTACATCAGGTTCTCCTTCTTCGGACGCTCTAATCCACGCATACTTCACTAAGAAGACGAGTACCCCCTGAGCTGCCATCTTTTCCATTTCAGTAGTCGGCAGGATGTTAGAACGACTCCAATCAGCAAGAAGAAGACAAAGTTCAATAGCCAGTGAAGAGAGACCTGACGAATCCAAAAGAGCTTCGGTACTGGAGGATGCGTATGTGAGGAGGAGAGGCAACCAGCGTCTGTAGAAGGGCTTGAATACCTTTAAATCAAAGTGATCAATTAAATTAAATAGAGGCTCATGAATCAGATATAATGGTAAAGAGGATCATGTGGGACAATTAAACATATTGAGGATGTCAGTATAAACAGTGCTCAAAAAGGTTCACTAGGTTAGGGGACAAATGACAAGCAGTGATGCCCTCAAATGAGCGTTATAATTCTATTCGATATATTTTAGGATAATCCTTGAAATCAAGGCGTACAACACATAACCATTCTTGGGTTAAGACAATGAGGGAAATTGCCGATTCAATAAAATCATCATATCAAACAGTTGAATTACAAAGTCACGAAACTTTCCTTATTGACAAAACTGATAGTCAATCCGATTGCCTGCAATGTTAGGCTACAGATGAGTGCAAAGCGACGAGATATGTCTCGAGACTAGTGAGGCGGCGAATACTGCTCATGTTCAAAAAAATCTCATCTCCGTCTTTCAGGATATAAATCCCCTCCCCATTCCTCCCCCCCCCCCCCTCCCACCACCACCACCCCTATTCCACGTTCTCCTTCCTTAGTTAAATCTAGTATATCAAGCGGGTTTAAGTGATAAGAAAGAAGATCATCACTTTTGTATCAAATTCTTTTTTTCTAACTGCAGGAAGGGACTAGCATGACTGACTGTACTCACTTTAAATATAGCTGGTCAATAAACCCCAAAAACACTGTTGACATGAACTCGCTTGAAAATCTAGAGGACTTTGAAATTGGAAAAAAATTGAATTCAATAAGTAACACAGATTGAGATGAATTCAAAGCGGAAGTAAAGTGTATTCGTTAAATACGAAAGAAATTAAGTAATGCCTTACCTCGGGACAGTTGATAACCAATCTAACCACGAAGACTTGCACATTGCAATTTTCTTGATTCGTGTTGAATTGATCATAGAGGAATTTAATTATCTGAGGCATTTCATTGGGCTAGATAAAAACATAGAATTTAAAGAAAGAAAATGTAAAATATTCAAAAAAGGATGCCAAGAGAACCAGTATACCTTTAATAAACCCAATTGTGACATGCGTTTGAGTAGTCCAACAAACGCAATCATTAGTGAAGTCATATTTAGAGGATCGACTTCGAGATTAACATAGTTGGGTTCTGCTTCCACTTTCTCGAGTTGACGAAAATCCGGAGAAGTTTGAGATAATGGAGGAGATACTCCTGGACTTAGAGGCTTCTTAAAATCTGTCGAGGAGGTTGAGCCGCGAATTATCTAAAATATTTTTAGTGGAACTAACAATAGTGTGCTAGAAGACCAATGTTTCGAATACGCACGTGGGATACGTCCCCAAATCAACCTAAATACCATTATTATGCCATAGCAACCAAAATACATGCTCTAGTTAAAGACATATTTAATCTTCCTATTTCTTGCGAGGACATTTGATTAAAAGCGATTATTCAAAACTGAAAATGTACCTGCGTTCCAGAAGCCCTCATAAAACGATTGATCTCTAGAGAGAGACTGCTTCCAAGCAGAAGTCCTCCGCTTTTATTTTTTTGCTGCAAAGATGAATCCATGTCCTGAGATTTCACATCTATTTTACCGAAATACGGTTCCCGTTCTGATGGCAACCAGAACTGCTCTCTCAACTCAATAAAAGCGGATCGGTATTTCCTTGATCTCTAAAATAAATAAATAAATAAAATGCCAGCATATTATTTGAAACGTTGACTGGATATGTGATATTTCATACACGTCTAGGAAAGATGAAGCTCGTGTTTGGAAGAAAGCGGGTCAGGGAATCGCCGAGAAGTATATGACTGTACGCCCTTTCCTGGGTTTGAGTTGCATTAATAGCCGCAATCAGGCAGGCCAAACTAGCGGACCAAACGGTTTGCTTCAGTGATTTTGCAATGGATTCAAGTTCATCAGTTAGCGGAGCATTAAATCGGGGATTTAACTGGTCCTGAAGAGTACTGCATGCTTTTCTACGACAAAAGAAAGATAATATTTAAAAGGATTTGTGAGAGTTCTACGAGAAGTATAAAATCTTAGTTGAGGCGTATTACTTGATGATGGCAGCAGTTAACTCAGTCCCCTTTATCTTGCCACTTTGAATAAGATCGAGTTTCGATGGTCCTAGAAAAGCTCTAAGTACTGAACCTACTCCTCCTGCGGTCAGTCCATGAAGAACGGCCTTTGGTAAGCGATTATAGATTGTCACAAGGAGATAGAATGTCAAGGCACGATTCAATAATCTCCACAACCACTGTGTTATTACATGCGATGCATCCTCTGAAGCGTTGTCTTCAAGAGTTTGCATCCATTTGGTTATACTTTGCGCAGCGAGACGTTCAAGAGCTGAAGGTGAAACCGAAAGAAGAAGAGGCTTCAGGAATTTATGAACATAACGAAGCCAGAGACTGATAAAACCTGGAGAAGGATTCGATTTAGGGCAAGCTTGCTCAAAATAATTTATTGATGAGGCTAAAAGTTGTTCTTGGGCAAGAGGACTCGTCCAGATCCTGCGGGAAAGAAAAATATGACAATCTATTGAATGTTATATATATGCTTAAATGAAATAAAGGCATCAGACCGTTTCATTGCGATCCGTAACGATTCCTCCAGCTCTTCATCCATGAAATAATCATCTTGTCGACAGAATGTCATCGTCAACATAAGAATTGCTTCTGGACAACTTAGGGTTTTCAGCAGGGATAATACCTATAAAATAATTAAAAAAGTACTGAGCGCTATAGCTACTAAAATGATTAAAGTAGCCGTAATTTCAACAAACCGATTTCAAGAGAGTTGAACACTGCGCTAATTTAACTGGACTTGAGGCGATTTCATGTTGGTCCAGTGGAAGATTAGAGGCAAATAGGTATTTGACGGCTTCAACAATTTCATACCGTCTTTCATTTGATAGATTAAAGTTCGTTGGGGTTATATCAGATCGAAGGAAGAAGGCCAGCATATCCAGATTCTTCACCTGAGATAGAGGGTTGCAAAAAATAGAGGTTTAAGAAATAAATTCCATTTGCTCATCTCATTGAGTAACAGAGATAGCGGTTTAAGTATTTTGTAGGATAATGATTTCTAACCACACATCAAGTTTATTCTTAGAAATTGATGGGCACCATATAGTGATCAAATTTATTCCTTTGTCAAAAATTAAAATCGTCCCGTGAGTCCACCTGACCTTAATATCCGATTCTACTATTCACCTGAGGCCTCACTACCTGCAAGTAAGTAGCAGGAACTGCACTAAAAGGGAGTAAATTCAATGTCTACTCGCTGAGTTATGCTGAGATGACTTGACGACCATCTACAATCACCCCTGATCTAACAAGTTTGTTCTTATTCCAAGACTATATAAGCCCATACATCATCCTCTTCACTCCTTAAGAAGACTACTACTAGCAAACATTGCTGGTTCCAACTACCTTTTCTCTCTTTTCTATTTTGGTATTAACGATTGCTGAAGCTGGAAGTAGAGCTTGTAGAATAGGTAGGGGTAGAAATCGGATACCCCTTCCTTCAGAAGTGACTTAAATCTCACCTTTGTGGGCACATTAAGCGTTTCGTCTTTAAGGAGATGCAAGAAGGAAGAGATGAATATATTTCTGTCCAGTTCCTACAAAAGTCCAATGTCGGGTTCAGTTCGCTAACAAGGTAATGTGCATACCAAAAATTGATTTTAGCAACTCACTACTTGAGATAATGAAATAATAGCCTCCAAGAGGTCAACAAAGAGACAAGTATCAAAGTCTTTAAATCGGAGAAGGGGTTCTATGTGTCTTTTCCACACTTTGACGATCCCTTCACACAATTGGTTCGTCCTAAACCTACAAACGGACAATAATTTGAATGGTTATTGGTTAAGTACTCGCATATCGACTATACTTACTTATTAGACGCTCTTGAATAAATTGAGAAAAGCTTGAGCAAAGTTGCAATGACAGTATTCGGCGATTCAAGTGGTGTATCACTTTCTTGTTTCAAACCCAAGATTAGCAAAAGTGCTATTGGGTGAATATCACATTTATTTATTTGGCTTATGGTCTTAAAAATTAATTCCTTGTCGAATGAAACCTACAATTAAAGTCGCAATAGAATTTCAATACCAATTATTCACCTGATATTGGAAGAGTGTAGAAATCGTGAAGACAGAATGAATAAGTTTAGACATTGCATCAGGTGGGATTGTTAATTCCTAGAAATTTCTATGTTGTTAAAAAAGTATACAAACAAACTTGCCTTTTTCAACATATTGAGAATATCTTGACACATTTTCTTGTCAATGTAATGCGAAAAAAGATTCTGAAGACCTCTATCTTCTTTGACACTATCAATCAATAAGGATATGTTAAAAAGAACAGTGGTATTATCTTCATTAATCGAACTTGATCCGATATCAAACAAATCGCTTGAAAATCTAAATGAATTTATGGTGATATTTCAGCAAACAAAACAAACAAACCCTTCTGATTCAAGGAATTTGGAAATTGATCCCTTAACAAAGGTTATATCATCTTTTGAAAACAATTTGAGCATATCGCCAGCCTAAAAGATGCCTACTTTACTTAAAAATTCACTTACTGTACTTTCATCCGTTTGAAAACCAGCCTTAACGGGATTCAAAAGACACAAGACCAAAAAGCTCCATACTGAGTGACTTTCCGTGAAAATACTACTTAATTCAGTCCTTGGCTTAGAACGGAGTAAGGAGAGGAGAAATTTTAAAATAGTGGCTGCTCCTCCGGAAGTTCGTCTAAATTCAACCAATAAAATAGCACTAAACAGTCACCTTTCTGGAGATGCACAATACGCCTCTAACTTGGCAATGACCGAACAGTTCGCTGAATGAATGGTTTCAAGGAATTTTGAAACACTCAAAAGATTGGAGCTTATCAACCAAGAGCAGTTATCCAGAAAATCGATAAATCCTGTTGGGTTCTCAGTATTACCTCCAAGCCTACACGTGTTGCTTAAAAAATATGTATTTACGTTGAAATAAGTGATTCAGAATCAGATACAATTTGTGGAATGAGCTGCAAATTCGCGTCAAAAAGAACTTGTTCTATAAGTTCTTGGAATAGCTTTCTACTTGGAGAGTTTTTACACTCCCGAAGAAAAGATTTTACGCAAGAAGAAATTGAAGCAGATTCCCATGTTACGGGTTTCAGCGAATCGATATTTGACTTAATTTGACGCGTTCGCGTTAAACGAGGTCGCTTTAAAGCAGGTGAATAATCTTCAAATGTCAAATCATCGGGAGAGTGTTTTATTAAAGCAATGAGTAGATCAAATGCCAATTTCAAAACAGTTGGAGAAAAACATTGTCCTGGTCTCGTGAAGGCATCAGTCAGAACGTAGATGTATTTCCTTGTAAGTTCTGGTCGTCCACTAGGAAAATTAGAAAGTTGCCAATGTGAAGTCGACTTACGTTAATAAAGGCGCGACTACGTCCTTGAAAACAACAGAAGCGGAGCCTTGTCTACAAAGACCATCCAAAATCTGTCGCAAAAGATCATCCAAACTTTCATCACCCAGGGATGATCGACGCCTCTTTGTACCAGGAGCTTCAAAATTCATCCAATACAAAAAATCTCGGAGACAAACTGATGCTAGCTTTGTTCTCAGCGTGTCAATCGATTCTAATTGGAAAGTAGCCAAAACATTTCATAAAATTACCAGGTAGTGGCCAAGTGGATTCAATAATGCCAAAAATATCATCTTCGGGTTCTATTAGCTTTAGTAGTCGCAGAAGGGTCTTCAAAAGAAGTTTAGCTTCAGAGAGACCAGCTGTTAGATACCCCGCATACCAATGAACCAATTGGAATGCTAGACTGCGAAATAATCGACGAATCAACTAGAAGAAAGTTATCATGCAAACGATTTCCTTACTGGATCATCATCAGCTCCTAATATAAACACTAGTTGAAAGAGAAGTTGCCAATATGAGGCATCGCTGTTTTCGACCAGATCGTTTGAAGCTGATAGTTGAGTGCTTAGCGCAAACACGATGTATTCATGAATATATTCGGCTGCACATACTCGCGTTTGCCTTGAAAAACCTTTAAAAACTGTAAGCAGTATAGATGAAATTATATATCCTGAATTACCCTCTTCATTTGCGTTTATAGAGGACTTAGGTCGCCATAAGAGAATATGCAGAATTCTTGTGAAAAGACGTAAATCCGAGAGACGAATGCTGGGTCTTAGATCGGGAAAAGGTAAACACAAACAAAGATCATTAAAAACTCCTTTCCCAATGGGTATTTCATTGAATCTGTCATCCGATTCTTTCGATGTCTCTCCCTATAAAGATTAGCTTATTCAAACAGCATACCGTATTGAGGAGATTCCAATGCGCTACATTTTGACCAATCAGTTCGATCGCTTTTATCTGAGCCTCTCTAATTAGGGAATCAGAGCTTAATGTGGTTGGTTGTTTAGAGATAGTTTTTAAAGCGCGAGGCAATGCCGTCCTGCGGTATGAGCGTGAGGAACGCCGACCAATAGGAGGAAGAGCGCTCTTGATAGCTATTTGTTTATCAGGATTTGCATTCAATAAGTTAACTAATGCCGGGACGAGGGCAGAAAATACAGCTGGATAGAAGGACAAATTGGCCTCGTTTTCTAAATAGGGAAACATATGGGTTTTTGAAAATCACATACCTTTTAGACACGCCTCAATGGCGGATGCAATTTCAATTGCTAATGAAGCACAGCGGCCCTGGAAGTTGACCAATTGCGAGATGGAAGTAATAACATGCCCAATCTGGGTGGTATTTGAGTGAAAGAGCACTGATGGCAAAAGACTAAGAAGACATGAACTTCGCGCAATACTGAGGTCATCCGCAGACAAGGCTCCCGTAGGTGGAAATGAATTAATAAGAAAATGGGCAAATGGTAGAAGTTGAGTTTCAACCGCGAGTTCATTGGACCGGAAGAAACCTGACCGTTTTGCTAATAGAACAGACAGTTTAAGCAGGCGGTAGAGACCACTTAGTAACGGATACCTGCAAATGGTGATAGAAGCAATGTGAATGCGTTTCGACATGCATTGCACTCTATGTGTCAGCCCGAAGACTTATCATCTGATAGCATGAGAGTGGCTTCAAAGGGCAAACTGCACAATTAGAATCTCGATGAGATGAAAGAGTAGGGGAAAATATTCTTATTCAGTACCTGATGCCTGGTTTTCCAAGCCAACCTCCAAGTTTCAATGGAGTCCACTTTAATAATAGTGAGCATGCACTAATACTTTGAGAAGCATAATTGGTGATTTTGCTTAATAAACTGCACAAAGTATTGTTTTTGGATTCAAAGTCAACCATTGCGCATTGACTATTGCTATTTACGAATCAGTTTCACCGCAATGGAAATAAATTCGATGCCATAAACAGAATTCGTCATATTCAATGAATACAATTCATAATTACAAAGTAACGATACCTACAAGAGTTATAAGACTATATATTACACTCTTCGTGTTCTTTATCGAATGGCTTCGCAAATAGAGGTGCCTTAGAATGATACCTCCATGTTCCAAATGAGCATTTTAAAATCTTGCGTTCCAATCGAAGTGAGAACTAGTTCCAGTGATTTATGAATCAAAATATACATATTTTTTCATATTTGACTTCGTTAACTGGAAAGAAACCCCCAAACCTCATTAACAGTGCACAGGGATATTTGATTCTCAATCACACCTGGGTAAGAAAGACCATTTGCGAAGAAAATGTCGCTGCTATTATTGACCAACTAATTCGCCAATCATTTACTTCAAATCAGATTCTATGAAAGTGAATTTACTTCTTTAATGAAGCGAAAGTCATTTGAGCTAAAAGTCTTCTCCCTTCTTCTCTCTTAGTATATCGTTTAAGAAAGAGCAAACGAACGATTAAAGACTTACTTTACAATAAGTTCTAAACACATTTGGAGAAAAAAGAGCAGTGACTCTTTGAAATTTTCAATTGTACAATCCGGTAGAATATGTCTGGAAAAAAAACATTCCTCAGCACTGTGTATTCAATTTATTTCAATTATGTACCAAATGCAAAATTACTCTAAAAACGCCGCAATATTTGAGAGTATCAGTACGTCGTGAGGAATTTTGACGTCGACTTGAGTCTCCAAATCGGTAGTATTTGCACCCACTTCATCGTAAGAGTAATCCAGACGTTTCACAATCACCAGGGTGGAGTCTAGGAGGAACTTCAGAACTAAGGCCGAACAGCGTTTAGGAATGAGTGCGTGATTCTTCTAAAAAAAGTTGAAGTTTATTAACAGTTTATAAGTGTGGAGTGAATCTCAGTAACTAGGGAATGGTACAAAGTGCCAGCCATCTCACCACCAATTGGCTAAAACCCGTTTCTTAACGTGCTTAAATTGATGGGAGTTTTTTGCAAACTTCTCAATTTTCAATATTACGGTGATGCCTCAAGTCTATGTCAATGAAAGAAGATGGGAAGAGAAATAGGATGTAACTAACACCACCACCACCTCAATTAATCCAAGCTTGAGATTCTTCAGAATGGTTGTCTGTTACTTGAAAGGTATAATTCGCAATATGCAATAGCTAATTAAAAATGAGAAAAGTGGCATGGTATCAGAGCATATCCGTCCGTCTCTTCAAGTGGTGATCAGTGAGCAGCAATATAAATTTTTTTTGCAATTTCTGTATTTTTCGTAAATTGGGACAAATAAATCCATGAAAAACAAATATGAACAACAGTAGCTAGACACTTGGAGAATGTAGCATCCAGAACTAATTTCATATAGACCTCGAAATATCGAAATAACCGGACCCCGCATCCTCACGATCACTGCACCCACCAATTCCATCTTCCCTTTCATTAGCCTAGAGCCCAGACCAGCAGTTTGAAAAAAAAATGTAATTACAGAATATTTCAATCAGTCAAATTACGTGAAACACGAAAGGTATGGTGCTAATAGATGTGAGAAATTGACGAAAGTTATTTCAATCGAATTGACTGAACCAAAAAAATTCGAAATTAATTTGAGCAATTAGAACTACCTCTTTTCTAATACCCGTGGGGAGACCCAAGAGATACTTCCAAAGTGGAAGATATTGCCTGAAGGAAGGCAGAGGAATTGACACCTCTGACTGGGAAGGAACATTGGGCTGTCGAATCTTTTCAAGACTGTCATCCTCCGTGTCCATTTCAGCTTCATTGGAATCCTCGTCATCATCCGATTCACTGACATCGAGGTTGAATGGCGAGTGAGAACACGTCAGAAGGACAATGTGGTAAACTAAAAAAGTCCATAAAAAAACATTAATAGAATAACTTAAATGCAGAAAAGTGACTGTTTGCAAAGACAGCAAATTCTACTGTGAAGAAACTCAGAGTAAGTCAATTTACCCTTTTATTTCAGTACGTTTGACTTACACGAAAATCTAAGATGCAAAGTGGCAATTCTTACAAAAGGCAATCGTCTTCAATGCCAATGTCTTGCAAATTGGGGTAATAAAAATTGCAGAGGAATTTTAGGAGATACTTACTTAAGTTTAGAAGAAGTGGAATAATGTAAATAAGAGTCTTAATATAGTTTAAAATTGTCAACGCATCCACAAATTGAGCCGAATAGTGAAAAGGAAGGATTCTCAATTTCATATACCAAATCCAACTGCCGTCTCTTGACTACTATGCATAGACACGCACGTCTTTCAAGTCAGATTTCACGGGTTCGATTTCTATCGACGCAAGTACAGCGAGTTGAATGAAAAATCTCGCACTAGTTATGTTCAATTAATACAGAGGTTGATAGGTTTCCAGTCTCTTTTAAGAGAGACCCCATGATGCCACTCGCTACCCAAGATGAGCATTGGAAAATGTATTTTTTCCTGGAATTTTATTGATTAATATACAGTATGGAAGAGAGGGTAAGACAATGTGCTATAGACTTAGAAGTTCTCTCAAATCCATTGCTTAGTCTAAATTGAAGAACGTACACTTCTATTTTTCCTACTTTCGATAGACTTATCTCCACGTGGTACACTCTGGGCAACGTACACCCATACGACAAAAAAGTCTATAAACCAGCAGTTGACTTCAAACTACCGTGACCAGACCGTGTGGAATATTCGACCACTTCCACAGTACTCCTTCCTCCACCTTTGTGTCTCTCTCTCTTACATCTGTGAATCACTCTTCTCTTCTCCCTCTCCCTCGACTTTTTGCGACTTTGATGTTCCTCCCCTCAGTGAAGCCCGAAGTCAATTAAAGGGCTAATGATAACTATCATAAAGCCTGCCATTTGATGTAAATTCATTTCAAGACCGGAAACGAAATTTGCTCTTTTTGGTAAAATATAAGGCCAAATTTCGTTTATAAAATAGCGATTCGCCCTTAGCATTACAAAACTATAATGATTTTAAGACTCTAAATTAGGAATTGAAAGACATATCACCTGCAGCGCTTGGAAGAATTCTAAATATGCATAACCGATAAAGCATTTACAACTCAGCATGACTTTCTTCTCGTCAAAGCGAGGAGTAAACCATGTGAAAATTTTAATTATGAAGTACTCACAAGCTTCGTCAAGAATTAAAAGCACATCCTTATCATTCTCCATCTTCTCGATAATCTTGACAATTGCCACAGCGATAGATTCTGTAGAAGTCTGGGAGAGTCGAGGATAGGCCTGAAAACAAGAGATTATCCCCAATTTCAGTGAATATAATAAAGACTCCCGCATCTGCGACGATAGCATCTCAGGCAACTTCGTCAAGAGATTTAACAAGGCACCCAACAGGTCTATGAGAGAGTAGGCAATTGGAGGTACGGGATTATTTGAAATTTCACCAGACAACCGAGTTAGTTCTTGCACTGACAAAGCTAGAATCTGGGTCGAATCATGATTGGATGAGTGCTTCGCGTACAACTAGAACAACAATTATTAAAATATTGAATATATGATCTTACATGCAGTAGAATACTCAAACATTTCAAGCGAAATGAATGTATTCTCGTGGGTAAAGTCTCCATAGCAGATTTATCCGTAAGAAATGGAATAACTTTACTAAGTATTAACTTTATCTCATCATCAGATATGGAATCGGATTTACTGACAAGTTTCAAGAGAGCAATATATGTACACCTCGCAGTACTGGCTAACGATGAATTTTTGTGATTGGTTAAATTTTGCAGATATGTAATAACTAGCTATAAAGAAAAAAGGGATTAACAAAGAAACAGCGGGATAAACCTGTGTTCTCGACCAATCACACGTGGAGATTTGTTTACAGGAAGCTGACAAGAGTTTGCAAGCACTTTTGATTGGTTTGTACCGGCTAATATTATCCAAATCAGCAAGAAGAATTTGAAGAGCGTACTCAAAGAACCTGTTTGCATCTTAAAAGAAGTTAGAAGTTGATGAACAGTACCACTTTCATATTTCGATTCTGTTTCGGCACTTCGCAGTAACTTAGCTATGCTAGAAGACACTGCAGATATTATGACAAATTCAGCCCTCTTTGTACTGGAAGAGAGCTTTTCTGCTAGTATTTTGGTGAGAAAAGTAAGAAATCGATCACGTAAATCAGTTGTTGGAGTGAGAGCAACAATAGTAGCCAAAGTGGAACATAAAACACTAGTTACAGATTGAGGATGTTTAGTAGCCAACTGATCAAATAGCTGTTTTGCATATATTTCCGGAACCGTTAAGTTCAACGGATCATTCGTTGAATTAGTGATAACCTAAAAATAATTTGAAATGCATTCAGTATACCTTTTTAAAAAGACGCAGCCAAGCCTCTTTTAGTTTTGCAGATTTGGAGCAAACGAATCCCGAATAAGACGTTTCCTGGAGTCGGAATAAAAAGATAGAGAGAACATACCAAAAGATCAAAATAATATTCCTTAAGATAATTCCCACTATAGTATAAAATTTTTGTAAGAAAATTACAAAAACAGAATTTGAAGCTCTCCGCCTAAAAATAAATTATGCCAAAGATAAAATACTTCAGGGGCTTGATCAAAAGCTGTAAAAGACTTAAAAACGCGCAACGACTTAAAACCATCTAGCAAAAATGTTTCTTAAAAAACCGTTGCGCTGAAACTAGCAGAGTTACCAATAACACCGTCAGTAGCAAATGCTTTCTCTTCTAAGTTGTGCAAAGAATTAGTAGCTTCTTTGAAGTTTCGATTCTTAGCTTGCTTAAAAATTTCCTGTATCTCCTGATGAATATGCATCGACCGACCTTGAAACAGGCTATTTAAAAATAAACGCGTTTACTTAATTAATTTAAACTAATAATTGCTACTTTTAGGTAGTCCATTAATGAAATGTTTGACTTATTGATTTTGTTAGTAACAATATAGTGTAGAATTATTAGTGTTATTTTTGAATTTGATTATTAGTTTCATTTTTTATTACAAATTTAATTTTCCTTCTTTGCTCTTTAAGAGATGCATTCTCAACACTTGGTTTTATTTGATGGTAGACATACGCAAAATCATTATATGAAGGCTTCTATGCCACTGTAATTTCAGTTATGTGGTCCAATTTTTTGACTTCTAATTTGACAAACCTACTCTTTGTCTAGTGACTTACAACCCAACAAACAACTCGAATAGTCATGTGTTTACCTGGCATTTCATACATGATTATTATTTTCATTAAATGGCTACAAGTAGAACATGCAATTATTCTTTTCTCCCTAAAAATTGTTTCTTGTGTTAATTATTATGTGCGTCCATACATAGGTGACTGGTTTCGTTTCTTACATCTATATTTGCATACATTAAATTAAGCAAACTAAATTATTTAAATTACATAATATGAATCTGGACACATTGAATTACTTAGTCTTGACACCCATGTGGCTTGATTAGTTGGCAGTAGCTAGCAGGAGACTTTTCATAAAAGATTGGTCCTTTTGAGTCGTTGATACACCGGCGTAATGAATGAAATTTACACAAATGTATATGTTCACGCACATAAATCAACTATATTTGGCCAGCGTATTAGAAATCTCACAGCTAGCCAATCATTGTGATGGCCAGGTTTGAGTTAGCATATATTGGACAAAGCAATCATTTGACTATTAATATCAATCAAAGTTAATTTGTAAAATTAGAGCATAATTCGAAGAATTATATTGCAAAATTAAAAAAGATTTTATTAAATGGGGCTTTAAGTATCCCAAGGGAAATACGCTTACAAAATAATGATAATAGAAACATTAAAAAAAGTGAGTGGTTTCAATAATGAAATTTAGCGAAATTTTTTATTAATACATTAAAAGCAAAGCTATATCTATGACTTTGACATTATTGTTTAAAGTAACCAACCAGCTTGTGTGAACATTGACTTTGCTGCGCATATTTTCGCTTACTTTTATCATGGAGGACATTGTTCTCAATCTAATTGTTGAGGATTTAGAATCTGATCCTACGGACCTTTTAAAATCCATCGAAAAAGATTTGGAGCAACAGACACAAACCATTCCCATTGAAGAATACGAAAATATTAAAAAAGTCGGGCAAGGAACTTTTGGTGAGGTCTTTAAAGTTAGAGAGAAGCGTACTAATAAGATATATGCTGTCAAGCGCTTGCGAACAGAAAAAGAAGTCGAAGGAGTACGTTTTCTTTGCGATTCTCTATCTTTAGTTTCCGTTGACTTCTCTTCGGGAAGTAATTATACTTCAACAATTGAATCATGAAAATATAGTGCGTCTTCATGGAATCTGCCACAAACGCAGTATGTTTACAATATTAATTATTAACTAAATTTAGATAATAATCCCAACTCATCTCGTTACGACTTTTTCCTACTTTTTGAATTTTGTGACCATGATCTCTCTGGTCTTCTTACTCAAAAAGCTGACCTAACTTTACCGGTTAGGAAAAGCATCGCTAAACAACTTTTAACTGGAATCCAATATTTGCATTCGTAAGTTATAATCCTGTATTTTATGATGACAATTCTGTAGTAACGACATTCTGCATCGTGATTTGAAGGCTTCAAATATATTGATTGATGGTGGTGGACGCTTAAAAATTGCCGATTTCGGCCTAGCTCGGTTTGCAGCAAAATCATTGAGGAAGGATAAACGTCCACAATATACTGCAACAGTAGTTACTTTGTGGTATCGGCCTCCCGAAGTCCTCCTCACAGATCGATCTTATGGAAAACCCGTTGACGTATGGGGTGCCGGTTGTATAATCGCTGAACTCTGGACCCGTTGTCCCATTTTGCAAGGTGAAAATGAACTTGCTCAAATCAAACTCATTCTTGCTCTATGTGGATCTATAACACCAAAATTATGGCCGGGTGTTGATCACTTAGACTTCTATAAAAAAACTGCCAACGTCCAATGGGAATGTAGACGTACTCTTCGTGAACGCCTCGGACCATCAATAACGACTCCTTCTGCGCTTGATTTAGTCGATCGGTTGCTCGTCTGTAACCCGACACAACGTCTAACCGCAAACCAAGCTCTCGCTCACGAATTCTTCCAGGAAGACCCTCCTCCGGGCGATTTGTCTTACCTTTCTCACAATGGCGCTTCCTACCTCGAATTCATTTCTAGACAACAACAAAGGCAACAACAGGAGCATCGAATGAGAAATCAACCTCGTGGACCCGGTGTACCACCAGGATACCGCGGTGGTGCCCGTGGTGGCCTACCTGTCACTGCTGGAGCGATCAATAATCAAGTTGAAAGCAGTATGAGTTTTGATCGAGTCTATTAAAAGTAAGACTCTTGTGATATTCTCTTCCCTCCTCCCCCCTTTCCTCCTCACATAATGAATGTACATAGACCAGTGCCCCCTTCCCCAATATATTTATGTATATTTACTTGTATCTAATTTGAATTAAATCTTCTCACGCTATATGCTTGCGTTCATTGTAGTAGGTTTCACTAGTGACTGTTTACCAGGTCACTAGTCACGGGCTCGATGCCCATCTCTACAAAGGTTATATCTGGCTATAGAGGTATGTATCTTTGAATGTCGTCGTAATACTCCGGAAGAGGCCGTGACTTTAAATCTTTGAAACTCAGGTTTTCCTTCTTAATGATTCAACACACTTTGAAGTCATTTTCCCCTATTTGTTAATTTATAAATTAGGAATTTTAATAAATTAACTACACTCCGCAATACTTGTATATTTGGCAGGTGCCTACCAAAGTGATGGTTTGAAATTTAGCGTCATATAGACAGCCATGATCGTGAAAAAAATGATATTTAGTTCTTAGATGACACTATGTGTCTGACCTTGAAATTGCACTTCAAGTGTCTCGTTTGTGGAGATTTGAACTTTAATCCATCATTAAATAGAATACAAATCGTAATCGACCTGAGAGTTGTTAGTTTTATGCTAACCTTAACATTAAGGATCATGCTATTCTTCGTAGTACTTCCTAAACAATTCTTAATAAATTTAAAAAATGAAAGATAGATAAAATTATTTTCTTTGTATTATTCCGTTCCATTTTTCACAATAAGATATGCCAGGTATCGTGGAATAATAAATATGGCGATATTAATCCCTGAACTGAGAGAGTTTTATGAGGCTACAAATACTCCGATCACAGGAAGAAGACCTCTAGTTCAAACTACGCTCTTATTGACAAGAGAGAATCTCTTAAAAGATAGAATTGGGTGCGTGATGAATGGGTTAGCCGCCTTGTTAGTCAGTAATAGTAGCAAAAATTGCTTCACTGGTGGCCATATATTTCTAGGTGTGAACGTTGAAATTCAGTAATCAACAATTCAGAGCTTAAGAGTTTCACTTGAATGCATCGAAAGTATTTGTTTGATTTCCCAATAATCTTCAGTTTGGTCGGATAGTTGGTAGTTTCGAAGGCTTTTGAATTCTCAATAGCAGTGAATAATGGATTTACTAGAATTAATATCTGCATTCATGTACTTTTAAAATGCCTTACTAACCAGCGCCAATTCGTCTTGTTACCAAGCTACACGAGTTTTAGCGAGATCGACGTAAATCTTGTTGAAAGCATCAGAAGTATGCATTTTTATGGGTGTTAGTTTGACCTTAAAAAGTGGTACAGTAGGCATTGATATATCCAAGCAAAATTAAAGAAAATACAAGGCCACTTTAACTTTGTTATCATAAGATTGATTCATAAACACATATGTCCACTCCAACTCTTGGTTCTCCTATCGTGGAAAGGCTCTCTTACCTTATTAGTCTTGAGGGGGAGTCTTAGTTCTACGAGGAGATATCAAGTCTAATAGGGTGGAGTGTCTCTGATATGTCAACACGCAAAAAAAACGAAAGAGGATGAAACAGGTGTTGAACATGAGTGCATAAAAGTAATCAATGCACCTGAATCATAACTTTATCAAACTCTCTCTCAAATGAGTGTTCCACGTTCCAATGGGAGGATGTAACGTGCACATTTTCCTGAATCTCAGGCATCATGATTTAACTTTTGATGTTTGGGCTGAGTTCATTCACGTGGTATTATAGGACAAGGTGACTATTGTAATTAACTGAGTGATTGGTCATAGCGCTTCTAATAGTCAAGAGCAGGTAGATGAGACTATAATTTGAAACTCAATGAAAACCGTAAGAGCTCGTTCAATGTTTGCTTTTTAATCTTAAATTTCCTAATGGCCCGGAGCATTTTGTGAGGAGAGACTTATAGGTGCATAAGAAAAGATGAAGAACGTATCCACTAGTACTGTAGACTATGTCTATCTTTTGTCAGAACTTCCAGTTATATTGCTGAACAGGTTAATATTTGGTACTCCGAGAAGAGTAAAAAAGATTAGATAAAGATTAATTGGATAGGTCCAGAACTGAAATCAATGTGAGACCAAGAGAATTTAGTTTGAGAGAATATAGGATCTGGACTCATGAGCTCTGGAGGAAACAGGAGTATAGACTCCTTCGTATGTCCTTTTAGGCGTTATATTCGATTTGCCTATCAGACGGGATTTCAGTAGTGGTTGTCGATTGAACAGGATTGGTAACGCTTAAAACCCCTTCGAACACGGAAGATTCCATAATGAGCGTGTGGTTCATTTATTTTACAATATTGCCAATTGATAAGTGCAACCTCATGTCATCATTGACAATATGAACTAGAGACCATCATAGGAGAGACCGTTAAAGTTTGGAATCGACTAGAATTTTTTGAAAAATTCGAGAAGCAGGTGTAGTAGTTGAGTTGAAAACATTGGGAGACATTATGATCCCAACATTTTGAAAAGGACCCTTAATTTTGCGGATAAGATCTCAATCATTTTTTATGCAATGACTAATTCATGCTTTGTTGAGAAACAGAAGACTTTCTGCTTCTGCATTTGAAACATTTTCAGATATAGTAAATGATATTATAATCTACTTAGCCTCCAAAATAATCTCAATTCCCTACGAATTTAATTATAACATAGGATTAAGCAAACTTTCATAATTTACTCAAAATTACCCCAGCAAAGACCAAAAATTAGCACATTTTAATGAATATGCAAATCCAGTGAATAATTGTTAATAAATTGTTGACCCGATGTTTGTTTGATATAATTTACCAAGTTCATCAAAACAAACACCTCTAATAAAGGTAAAGTAAACTTTCTAATGAGGTCACTCCAATGATTGAGTTTATTACAGCTGTTACGCTTTAGCTTATCAACTAGACGAAATAAAGAACTCACGTAAACATTGACAGATGATCCTGTAGGTCAACTCAAGGTTACAAAAGCGAATCAGGCGCTCAAAATTCAAAGTGAGGCCACTGGATGCCGTACCTGTGACGCCACACACCCTTCACAGAACAAAAAAATTTGAGGACAAAAACCGCAGCTTCAGAGAATCATTGTAAATTTATTATCACAACGCACTACAACTAAGCAGTAGTGGTAACGCTATCACTACGAGGTGCTTTTTCTCCAGTACCCTTTTTTTGCCTATTTACCACCCGTTTTTGCCATCGTATTTAGCAAAGGTTGAGATAAAAATGACCTCAAGAGAAGGGATATATAAGTGAGTCATTTCAACACCCTGTTTTGATCGAGTGTATTACACACATTAGTGATATTGATTGGCCATCATTAATTAATTGCAATAAACATTTATAATTATTAAGATCGCATTTACTTGGTACTGAAATCGCAGAAATTTGCTTAGTAAGAACCATGCTGAATTTAGTAACAATAGTTAAATAGCGAATTCTTAGGATCCAAATTCAGTAAAGAAATGGTTTCCAAGACTCAGCCTTGGCTGGAGAGAAGACATTATGAAGCCTGTCTTATGAGCAATGGAATACTGAATCAGCGTCTTGATCGGTGATCAAAACACTGGATTGAATTTATGGTTCACCAAATCCTTTACGGGGAAAGATTTAATGCGAATTAAAATGTAGTCCATGTAGAGAACTCTAACCGTTTTATGCCCAATTTATTGGTCTGTTAGAAAGTTCAGAAACCAGTTAGCTAAGTCTTAAAATGGGGATAAACCGTTTGGGTTTGACCGTCAAATATCATCATTGAAACATCTAGCCAGCACTTAATTACATGGGAAGTTGCGAACAAAATCTCATACAATGCAAATTTTTAACTAACCTGTCTATGACTGATTACTGAAGTTAGTGGAAAACTTGAGTTATCTCTCAAAATAACAAAAGAAAGTGAACACTCTATGGCTTAAGTCGTAGAACTTTATACTCACAGGGCATAGTATAATTGTCTCCTCATTCTCTATCACTCTGAACCTTTCCATTGCTCGTTTCACACCTGCCTATTGTTGGTGAAGCTATTTGACAAAGTCATCATGCAAATGTATCCCCTTTAACCACGGGTATAAGTGTATTCGGTAGCTGTTAGGGATCCTCGAGTCTTCTATATTGGTTGGCTCTAATAGGTTTTAGACAAAGACCGTTCATTGAACTTTAAAGAAACCTGATTGGTGGCGGTAATAAGGAGACAAAAAGTATGAAAATGTCAAATACGCCCTTAATACAATATTACGAATGCAATGGAGGTTCGAAGAAAAATAGCAAAATCCAAAGAATAAGAACGAATACATTATTATATTCTATTATTCTACCCGCTCACTCCGACCCTGCGTTTACTCTCTAATGCGTTGGATATATCATATAATCGAAATCTTGTGATATGAAATATCCATTGTGCAAACACCGTAATATCAAAAGATAGAAATCAAATGTAATTAAACTATCTCAGAACTCTGAGTATAGGATCATCATATGTACGATAACCAACATGCCATCTCTTTTTGAGCTCTACTCTTACTTGGTTTCGGCCGCTTTCCCAGGAGGAAAAATTTTAAAATCCCATTGTTCCATAATAATAAATTTAATTTGAAAGTCACGGTACTCGCGCACTCTGACCGAGAGCTCTGCTCACCCTCTCTACTCACCGAGCACCAACCGACTCACACCATTGCCTCTAATGGACAAGTGGACGATAAATTTGTCAACCGCCTGATAGTATCAATTTTCCTTTGTTTCTTACAACCCAGGTCGACCGCGCTAAGTCCTTATACGTTCGTCTTTCCTTTACTTATCTTTTGTCTACTCCTTCTTCAGCTCCAATCTCAGTCATTTGCTGACGTTCAGTGCACACTTGCTCCTACTTAACTCCTGTTCTTCTCCCTTGGGAAAGTCTTTTGTAGCCTGTGAGCCCTAGGAGGATTAAAAAACTTATAGGAGATATTTAACCTAGTTTGATTAAATTCTCCAAATGAATTTATGTAAATTAGCGCTAATTAATTGTTCAATAACGTCATCTTCCTGTCTGACTCTTCTACTTTATGATAGCTCCGAATCATCCTTTCTTCCACATGCCTCCTATCCTTATTAATTGTTAATTAAAAGAAAAATCAGCATTTAAATATTTTCTAAAAGAAAATCAGTAAATCCTTCATAAATCATTCATGTTGTGTCAATTTGATAGGATAAAGGAATACCAATATGTTTTGGTTCGACCTAGAAATGCTGTAACTCTTTCGATTTTCAGGTCTAGGGTCCTTTTGAATTATTTTATTGGAAGCTTAATTTAGCCAACGGCGTTTTATGGTCTCAAAGATTCTTCAATTTTAACCTTGAGTTGTGGTGTATGATGATAAGTATTCATAGTCGCTAACTTTAAAGTAGTTGTCTAATATCAGTATGAAATATCGAAGGATCACACCATACGTTTGTAGCAGTCTCTGTCTTGAATTTGTAGCACTAATTAAACCCTAGAAAAGCACTCTCTACTTCTGAGATGTGTGGTAAAAACAGTCCCTTTCTCTATTAACATATTAAGATGTATCCAATTACTTGCCAGTCTTTTAAAATTTGGTAAATTTGGGTTGAAACTTAAGCGCCGTAGAGTGATTGGGTGCTTTCCTTCCCAGAACACTCCATCTCTTACTGCGAGACACAATAAGTCTATGATTGATAGCTCTGAGGGATTATTTTTCTTTTTCTTCACAACATCGTGATCTCTTGAGTATGCACAATTCCATGCAATTGAATTTACCCGAGAAATTATTGTTAGCATTTTACTTATAGATTTTAACTATATTGCTTATTTAAACAATTTAATTCTAATTAGGGGGGTGTGCGATAGACTTACCTCCACGTGCTGCACCCTGGGCAACGTATACTCATACGGCAAAAAGTCTATAAATCGACAATTGACTTCAAACTACCATGACCCCACTGTTCGTCATATTCCACCACTTCCACAGTACTCACCTTTGTGTCTGTCTCTCTTATGCATCTGTGAATCGCTCTTCTGTTCCCCCTCCCTCTCGACTTTTGTGACCTTGATGTTCCTCTCCCCTCCCCTCCCCTGTGAAGCCCGAAGTCAACTAAAGGACAAATGATAACTATCATAAAGCCTGCCATTTGATATAAATAAATAAACTCTAATTAGGACAAGTAATCATGAGGCTTAATAGCATATGGTAATAAACCAATATTTGAATAAAATGTACTATAAAAGTACTATAAATTAACTCTGTTTTTCACAGAATAGCCATTACCAATGAAGTGACTTTTAAGGTGTGTCGCTTATAACCCAGTTATTGATTCCAAGGAAAGGGAAGTTGCTAAATTGTCTTTCCCGTGGCATTTACTTCTAATGGTAAAATTTACCAAATATGCTGACGAGACATTAAGAAAAAGTACTTCTCTCCTTTTGCCTTTAAAACAAAAATTAACCAAATAATGCATGAGAAAAAATGAGATGCAAATGATAAATGAATCGAAGTGGAAAGAATTCCTCGATTATTACTGACTACCACTTGAAGGTTCGTGATTCCCACTGATTTAAAATTTTTCCCATGATGAAATTGGACACGCAACAATTTTTTTTGCACTACCAGATGTACACTCTCATACAAATTGTACAAGTCTGCTCTCAATAAAATGAGAAGATGGTGTTCCGTCAACAATTCATTGGAGCATAGACTATTACTAGCGACTAAAAGCGAACTACACAGTCCAAATATGCAGAAGGACAAGAGGTGGATGTAGGCCAAAGTCTAGCGTATAACGACAGTTCAAACGAGAGTGTTAAGGAGATGTGAGAGTGGAGGGGGGGAGGGGGGGGAAGGGGGAGGAAGAGGGGCCGGGGGATGAGAAAGTGTCCCTGCAGATAAATGGTAAGCGCGCTTGTGTGGAAATGCGAAGACAGTCCACATGCATCACTCGGGCAAATGGACTCATTGTCGATAAGATACAGAATAGAGAGCAGGTGTGCCCTTAAATTAATGATATACTTTTCAGTCACACTAACGCAAAGGCAACTCTTAAGGGTAGGGAGTTATCATTCAACAGCCTTCAAAACTAAATTAAAATGTGCAAAGATGTCAACATGGCAAAAGGGCAACTTTGAAGCCTCATTCATTATTCGATATGCTAGAGCTGGAAATTTATGCACCATATCTTCCAATTCATATACTGCCTTGTAGTCACTGTCATTATTGCCCAGAACAAATCATCTCAACTCGGTAAACAGTACACATTGGCTGAGGAGGGCTTGGAGGAGGGGAGCGAAGGGAATGGAGTCAAGGAAGTAAATCACTTCTGGAGTTTTTCACAGTTTGTCAACGTTTATAGCTCGTTCTGTAGTATTTCAGGGTCCTAAATTGAAAAGTTGAGGATTTGACCAAAGGTTTCTAAATATGTTAATGTCGACAATTTTCAGAAATTTCTTGCTGGCTGACATGGCCATAGACCAATGATAGGTTTGTTTTCTCCTCCTTAGAGGATGGGTGAAAAAGGAAGCAAACTTTACTGGCAAATAAATCTTTGAATTGTTTCATTAAATTAAAATCGCGTTAGGAAAATCTTGTTACGTTAACAAAATAAACTGCAGACCTAGAATTCCATTAAATATGCTTTTCCTAATGATAATTTCTGAGAAATCTCGGGAGCAAATCAGTAAAAATGATCGCATCCTTATGAACATCAGTAAGTATGCTTATATTTAAATAATTTAAAATTTCATACATCTTCAAGAACTCCGAATTGGAGAGACAAAGGATGTTCTTTCATGTACTTTTCAGAAACCTTGTAATATTAATTTAATTAAAATGAAATAGTTCCTGTATCTAGCATATTCCTTCCTTCATAACTTGTTAAAGGATGTGGGCACTTCATTTAAGGCATTCAGGTCAAATGATTTTTGTATAAATAAGAAGACTGTGACTGGAAAAAAAGTACTATTCAAAGAAATTGAAATACTTTAACAAAATTTAATGAATCGTGTTCTCGTGCTTCTTTCAACATTGAAACTACTTATTTTTAAATAGTAGGGTGATGCAAAGTTAGATTAGCTTTGCTCTTAGGGTTGGAATGTGGAAAGACTTCTGTCTGATGTTAGTTTTTCCACTCTTGTCTATAATCTGATTTGAAGAATCCAGAATCAAGGCTTATAAATTGTGCAGAAACCCTTTGCATGCAGATCAATAATTTCCCCCCCCCCCCCCAATGCAAAAGCAATTCTTCCTCCCCGTCGTCGATAAGAGAATTCACTTTGTTGTCAGGGGCTTCAGACCTGATTTTACGGAATGCCTATCTTGGGTAATCAATTTAAACAATTTAACACCTCTTTCCGGGTTGCAGTAATGATATATATAGACATAATTTTGGAATATCTTCCAAATGCAATTAATAAGAGTAGGCTTTAACGTCAACCCCAGTATTTTTCAATCACTTTTATCATTATCAAGGATATTCTTAAATATTTATACCATGATATGCAAATATTTATAAGAAAAACGTTTGGAAGAGCAACTCTTGATGGCTTTCATTTAAAAAGTGGCCCATATATTGGATTTTTTCAAAAAAACAATGCCGAAAACGAGTTCAAATTTTTGCACCTTTGATTGGCCTACATGACATCCAATGAGAAAACGCCCTTATTCGACTTATAACAGGTACGCAACTATGCAGCAGTCTATTTAAAATTCGCAACCGTTTGGCGTAGTTACCGTCCAAACCTACCTTCTTCATGATGGCTATCTCAAACCTTGGACTTCTATTAGTCATTACTGGTTTGCTGAGTAGTTCTGAAGCCTATCACTACAGCACCAGCTTCATTAGCCAAGTCACAACTTATCCAAATATTGTTACTCAAAAAAGTCGATGTATGCCCGGTAGAAGCGGTAGCAGTGGAACTTCTTCACAGAATGTTCTTATTTGTGATCCCAACGAAGTTCTCAGTGCTGATCAATGTAAGTGCCTGAAGGTTTTTGGTTCTCTGAACAATCAATTACATTAGTTACTAGTGGACTCTGATTTGTTCTAAAATATTTAATTTGGCTTCAGAATTTAACTTTCAAATTAATTAAAATGGATCAAATTTTGTGCAAGATAAAAGTATTTTCTTGTAAAGGTCAAAGACCACGAAGAGATTGTTGTTTCCCAGTAAGATTTTTTACTCATATATTATTTTTTATAAATAAAGCCATCAAAATACAAATTTAATACAGGGAGAACACGAAAACACTTATTAAAATTTTAATTCAGTTAGAAAATTACCTCCAATCTCCTATAAAGCATTGGTTTGGCTGGATTCGAAATCTAACCTCGATTCAAGCGTTAAAATCGAACGGTTACATAGAGTACAAGTTCATGTGATTTTGGCAAAAGTTGGCAAATGACACACCAACCACCACCTTTAGGATATCGCAATTCTGGAAATTGAAGCACCTTCAAAGTTTCATTTTAACGGAAATCCTCTTGTCTGTTTTGGCAAACTTGTGAGAAAATTCAGGCCCTGAATGTAAATTTTTGGAACGAATTCTCACTTGTTAATGGTGATGGCCAAAACCGGCTATAAACAAATGGAATGACTTATCGTCGTCTAATTTTTTTGCATTGACGACTAAGTTCTGATAAACATATCTAAGCAAGCTAGGTCTGGGAGATGTTAGCGTTTAGGTAATAGTCTCATGTAAATGTAAGATAAAAATTGCGTTGTAGATTTTGATGAAGTTGTAGAAAAGCGTAATTCTAGAAGTGCGCTTAAGTGACCTCAGCTTTTGTACCACAAAAACTGACCATTCCATTAGCACCTATAAACAATTCCGTAGTAAACAGTTACTTTTGTTCCAAAGCCTCAGCTTGAGAGTTAAAATCAATTTTGCATTTGAGATGTTTGCTTATTTAAAGTAACTCTACCTTTCTGATCCCCTTTGGCTGGCATAATGACAAGTGAAATCGATTTTGGTGTAAATATTGTCCATGACAAAGTAAAGTGACTTTCAAATTAAATTCATAGGAACGCATATAAAGACAACGAATCAAAACACGAATAGCCAAAATCAAAGTTGAATTTTTTAACAGACAGAAGAACACGGTCAACGTACACATCCACAAGGTTAGAGACATGGAAAATAAGTGACTCTGCTCAAAAGAGGGTTGGTGGAATCACTATATCGCTATATCACTAGGGGGCAAAAGAGTTCATCTTCACCTGAACTATTGATTGGTTAGGTTATTCAAACTTTAGTTCCTCTATGACATCTTGACTTTATGTCTTAAAGCTAATCTTTCAGAGCTAATTGACCTATAAGTTCAGGTGGAACGCTGATCATGGCTTGTAGTTTGCCTTTAATGCACTCCAGTGAGCACGGATGTGTTTGAAAAGTTAGTCTACTGCCCAAGGTTGTAAGGAGAAAGAATTAAATTTAATTTGCATGACTGAACCTGAAATTAACTCCGATCAGATCAAAAAGTTCCAAATATCGTCCATGCACTTTGAAGGAAAAATGTTAAACTGTGTTGATTTAACTTTACCCAGTGAACTTTCCTACTTATGGATTATGGAAAATTTGGTGCCTCCAAAATTCAATCAACGAAAACTCTTGATGGCTTGTCTCCAATGCTTATCCCCAACTGACCTCCTTCCTCCGTTTCATACCTTATTGAATCCGTTTGGTCTTCTCCTTATTTTAGATGCAACCAATAATTAAAATTTGTGAATGTTCCTCGTGTTGCTGTTCGCTTTAGGCGGCTAAAGAGCATTTAGAAGATTTTAATTAAAATTGCATGTTCCTCTAAACAAAATTAATTAAAAATGTCATTGAAAAACATTCATTTTATTCATTCCATTGGTGATTACTTCTATTATCTCAATTCATCTCAGGATCAGATCTAATTTATTCATCAATTTGTGAATAACATAAACAAAAGCACAGTAATTTTGTAAACGTAGCCAGTAAATGACGTAAATGTGCATCAGTAAAGTGAAATATTACTTCTTAACCTTAAATTGGGCGCCACGTATAAACTTGGTTCACAATATTTTAACGAAATTTACCCCAGATTATGCACGTGAGTTGGGTATTAATGCGACAGCACACGGAATACGAAGATGTGACAATGGGGAGAATGGGTCATTATTTGACCTGGTTGGACATAGCAAGCCAAAAAATATGACCTTGATCCCGCAATAAATTTAGACTGGAAATCACCTGACATTTGTTCTAAAAGAAAAAGAATGTTACATTGAATAACAATGTTTATTTCGGCATGGTAGTGGGTTCTCTCAACCGCCTGTTGCTAAAGATGCAGGAATCAATCAATAGTGATCGAGCAAAATGTGATCGCAGCTATCCTCGTCCAACTATTGCCGTTGCCCTGGTGGATAGTATTCGCTTTGGGTAAGTGTATACTACTTATATTCCCATTTGGGAACGCAGCATTGATTTTTGTTTAAAATTGTACCATTACTCGAAGCGTAACAATAAATGGAAGACTTTAGTCGCACACACATGGAATTGGAATAGGCAAAAAGGACCAATATACAACTGGTCAGATGTATCGGTTAAGAAAACTCTTTATTCACCCTACCGTCAAATTATTACTTGATGGATACAATGAGATCCTCACAGACACATCACTAAAAATTCCAAGCTAATTAAGTGAAATTTCATAGGTGATTAAAGTGAGTGTCTGATTACTCAATTTCGGTAGATACGTCTTTGCAAAATATTATAAAATTTCTGACATTACCCAGCTTTTATTCTTGTCTTCTTTTGTATGTTCTGTTTTGGTGAACGGATTTAAGGCATTTAACCGTTGGGAGTCATGAAGGCTTGTTTTCAGTTTTAAACGGTCTGTAAGTACATTCTATTTTGTCTCATACAATTACGTAAATTGTGTTTAATTAATGATGGGGTCAAAATATTATCCTCTAAAGGTGCCTTCTAAGCACAATAAACATTGTCAAAATCCACTAAATTATAGGAATCACTGTTAAGCATTTGAGTGTTGCCATTTAAATCAATATTAATTTATATCTCATGCTAATTTTCTTATTTAATGCATTTATTCAAAAGGATCAATTACAAGTGATTAAATTACATAGCTCTCAGTAGAAGTTTATGCATGCTTAAATAAATATTTCCAAATATTAACGTGATCCTTTGAATATAATGTTTATATTAAAAGAGCAAACTGATAGTGAGGTGTTTAGATTGCAATGGTACTTTTAAAAAATCAGTACGAATGTGGAAGTTAAAAAAATGGGCTTGAAAAAAACGGTTTCCTATTTCTTTATGTCAAAGTTGTTGTTTATCTGTATTGAAGATCTACAAAGTTTGAAGTATTTGAGAGATGATCGGGTGACCGCCACACCATATGTCGATTTAGTTTCGTTCATATTCTGCTTCTCTTAACTCTCACAAACCTAAAGAAGAATGTTTAAAGAATTGAATTATTTCTGTGCACCCATTTTTAAAGTTAGGATTTGCCTGTTAGTATGATAGCTGAAATAGCCAGTTCCTAGATATGCGCTTAGCATTATGAAAATCCCTATTTTAAGCACTCTTAATTATTCAAAATTGTAATTAGGTTTGCTCTAAAGTGCAGGGAATTTTCAAATGCGCAGTAGACCACCTGACAGCAGCTTAAATCTCCGGTAACTTTGTTTGAGGGTAGTGATTCTGAGTTTAAATAAATATTTGCCATAATACAGCCTTTACCTCGAATATAATTTTCATTGATAGCGAAGTTAAGAAAACCTCAAGCGAATTTCGCGTCTTGTTTATATTTATGAAAATTCGTTTGAATTCACATTGGTTTCATTTTTGAAAGAAGAACTACATTCTTGCGTTTTAGATGCTTTGAATATATTTCTCCAACTCTAACGATTCTAAATACAATTAATTTATGAATTATTCTGTTACCTTTTACTTATAGAATCAGTTTTAATTTTGCAATTAATTAATCGATTTAAATCTACTAGAATTTGAACTCTACATTACTGCCCATTTCGAATAAAATACGTATACGTCTGAATTTTATTCGAAAATTGTGTATTTATCCAAACTTTTTCGAATATGCTGTTTTGTTTGACTTTTATTCCACAAGAACATTGTATCCACCAGGATTTTTTTGTGAAAAAAGTATCTACGCTAAGTTCATTCGCACATTTCCTCGAAAAAGTTTCGTTCCTACAAAGTTACAAAACATGTTTCTATTTATACTAAAAGCATTTGTCATCTATTTTGGACATATAGACGTTAACGCTGTCTCTTTATAATCGAAAATATAGCCATTTACCACAATTAATAAGGAATGTGACTGGTCTGTAGAAAATATAGAGCTTATTTTAACGACCAGAAAACAGCTATTGTGTATTACTTTCAGTATTGCAATTAACGAGGGCTGACTGAAACACTGGGAGTCTATTTGTCTTTGGAGTTCGCTTGATGCGAGGGATTAGAGGGCATTTAAGTCTGTTCAAGTTTCAATTTAAAGGCACCAAGATGATCAATGCTCATGATGACGCATCGTTACATCTTTCCGTTCGCGCCATCCAAAACCAAGCTCTGATTTATTCGAATGCTAGAGAATCGTCCAAGTATAAGATTTCTGATATGTTGGATGTGCAAATTTCCTCCGAAACTCGTAAGGTGTTATGAAACGTCAGTCGACAAATTTAGATCTTTTATAAAACGTGTGCCAAGAAGTGGCGTAGATTACTTGGCACCAAACGAGATAGGCAGTCTTCATATGAAGCAGTAATCATAAAAACATCATCGCTAGGCTGTTAAATTGTTTAAGTTTTTTTTTCAGTCAGCTGTCAATTTCATTTGTCTCGTGGAGACTTACACTGTTGCCTTTTTTTAGGCGAGCTGATGAACAAACAGATAAAAACGTTATCGACTATGCTGCTATTTTTACCTATTATCTGTTTGAATCCTGGAGGCTTCCAACCACATGCGAATCAGAATCCGACAAAATTGTTATTTTCTACTCAAAGAACGATGGCGTCGTAAGTATAACTCCATTTTTTCTCAACTAATGCAAATGCTTTGGTAAGATTAACTAAGATATTCGTATTGCACTACAGCTTTATATATACGCTGGAGAAAATTTGCGGGAAAAACTGCCAAAGGATGTGATTCGAAGAACTTCTGTTGAATCCAAGGCCGCTTTCGGATCCGGAGTTTACGAGGGACTGAAGTATATACTGAAACGATTTGAGTAAGAACGGTTATTTAACTTTAATATCCAATTAATTGTTTCTAACTCAGGTAATTTACTTCTCTTTGTTAGGGACCTTGTGACCACCAACCGAAGTGGGATGTTCGGTACAAGATAAAACGGATTTTCGCCAGCGCAAATGTAAACTTTGTTATTGAAGTGATTCACTGTTGGTCGTATAATCAATTATTAACCTGAACGACATCTCATAGCTTTTTTCCATTCATGATTATTACTATTGCTGTTACTATTATAGGAATATAAAATAAATTCTTTTATTATAGCTGCTATTAATTGAGGTCATTTACTCATTTATCTCCTTCTTCTGTGCGCGTCTTCGAGAAACGCTTGTTTAGGATCTGTAATTTCCACGAACTGTTTCCTGAGGCAGGAGAATTGATAATCTTCTATCTTCATCTCAGGGCTCTCAGCCTAGATCATTTTCCAGTTGAACCAAAGCCGGCGGAGGAGAGGGAATTTAGACGACAGTAAAAATATGAATTAAAGTCCTGCACCTCCCAATAGATTCAAATTTCTGATCCTGAGAAATAGCCAAATATCGTAATAGGGGTGAAGAATGGAGAGTCCAGTTAGCCCTTTAACGCCCAAATAATTTTTTGAAAAATGTACTCAACCGCACTCACGCGCGTCTTACAGCAGGCTGATGCCACCGACGTGATGAGTTTTGATGGTATCAGGCGAAGGCTATAAATGTATTGAACATGTTTCAAACGGCAATAGCGTCTTCTATTACGAGTCTAGTACCAATGGATTTTATTTTGAAAGAGGACTGCACGGTCCTAACGGCATTAAAGGGTTAAAGGAAAAGGAAGCAGCAAAGTTGTTAATGCTCTTCATCGTGCCTTGATTTGTTTTAGCACAGAGAGTTGCATATCGTGGACAAAATCCGAGCTTATGGTGCGTGGTCAGTTAGTTAAATTAGGTAGTGGGTCATGTTGATTCGATGTACTTAGTACAAACTTATATAACACAGATAATTTAAAAGGCCGGATGTATCGACGGTTATATTCATTGGAGAGAAGAAAATGTGTTGGTCGGGAAATTCGATTTCTAGGATTCAAAGCAATAGTGTGTTTGAGCAATAATTTACTCATCATTGGAATTGAGATATTTCGAGTACAAAGCTTATTCTGACGATTTTTGAATAAAAATAACAGTTTCCTAATATACTTACAATCATTTTAGTTTTTGAAAGAACTTTTCACAAGCAGTTACATGCATTTATATGTATTTGCATTATAGACCAGAAATCGTGTCAAAATAACTTGATAATATTTTTACAGCTGTGAAAAGTTTTACAAATGTTAATTGAATTTGTTACCAACTGGAGAAATTTGTCTAAGTTGAATCTCTTCACTTCATTCACTGGTGTTTGGCGACGGCTATTTACCTCGTTAATTGTAGTACATGCAAATTTTATGTGCAATTATTAAAGCCTAATATGAATGACATCCGAACAATCCAAAAATGGAAGGCAATTTCGTGATTTTATCAATTTAGGTAAAATTGTGTCTATCATATTTCTTAAATGTATGTGCCAAAATTTACAAAAATGCTGACAAACAGAACTTGATAAAATATAGTAATTGACAATGAATGTGCTTGATAATTCTCCTTCCCATCACCAGTCCAATTACCTTATGATCCAAGATGCACATAACGCAACCTCTCATTTACCGCTTATTCTCATGATCGATAAAACGTGACCGACAAATTCGGGGAAATTGTTTAAAGAAATGCTATAATTAACTATTATTGCTAATATATTTGGTCCACTTTCTCCAATAACCTACTAGCCATTTGACCCTTATGACCTTAGACCTTAATTAATGCCAACTGATGAATTAATGCTATTTGACCTTCGCCTTAGAACTTTTATTATCGATCTGCAATAAATTGACCTTTTAATAGATAAAAGCAATCCATATCAATTTTTTAAAACCCATCGAAATGAGGTCGATGCGCGCGAAAGAAAATTTAATCAATATCTATGTGCATGCATCGATTTGGGGAGAGAATTAAACGAAGTCTGTCGAAGGAATTTCATCAAATTTTGCAAGAAATGCGTACATTTGAAATGAGTTCCATCGAATATGAACCAACCTATATTTCTCCCTTCTAAATCCCAAAAATATTGGTTGAATGTGTTTAGAGATCATGCCAAAATGCAAATTTCCAAAATTGGGAGTTTGTCAACGACTTCCATTTACTCCATATAAACCCCCTTAAAAGTCGAGTATTTGGCTCTGAGAGTTTCTCAGCTGGGAAGATCCAGTTTGAAAAATCTCCCTGAAACCAAGAAAATTCATCTACACATTCAATATTAACGTCTCTAAGTAAGGTGACTTTGTTGGAAAGTCCATGAGTCCTCAGCTTCTTGAAATTAATGAAAGTAAAATTTAGTTCCTATCTGGCAATAAAACAAATTTAAAAAAATGAATTGTTAAGTGGATTAAATGGTGTCTTCAAAAACCTCGTGTAATTGATATTTAGACATCATTGGCACCATTCACTGGTTGATAAATTCACATTTCTACAGTCATTCCATCCGTTAATTAATGCAAGTTTCTGACTTGGCAAGCAAACACTTTAATGTCTACTAATTATTGGAGATACTTCAGGAAATATTTTTTTTCACGATATTATTTTATCCACCATTTATCTACTATATACTGAAACAGGACAGCAATCCTAAGTGATTTCGTTAGTTAAAGATTGAACTAATTAGTTTCGGTTAGCTTCTCTTGTGCATTAATTACTGGAGACAAGCGAGTCAAAATGACCTAACCTACTATCAATAGCAGATGTCATTGAATATCTGCCTATTGAGTACGAAAAAATTAGAGTGACTTTGCTGGGCACCTCTGATTTGTTCAACTGACATGAATGTGATGTTGTATTCTTTCAATGTGGTCTTGAATCACATAATTATTGAGTGGTTAGCCAGTTGCAACGAACTCACAGGCAATATTCAGTCGTCAAAGGAGGAAAATGACACATATTACTATAAACTATGCAAAAATGAGATGGTATTTCAATTCGTACAGTGGTAAGGTGATGACTGACCGACGATTTCGAAGCAGAAGACATTGTCCTACAATGCCGAACAAGAGCACGATCATGTAACGCTAGTGCATCAGATGGATCATTAATGAATGGCCTTCTCAATGGCATATTTCTTGATCCTCACCTTCGCGAATATCATTTCGGAGTGAAGGAAATTTTGAACCGCTTATTCCAACTCACATAGTGACGTCCACTCTTCATTAAGTATTATCTGTTCACAAGTTCTGAACTATGTTACCGATAGAGTTTACAGTCACCAGCAATTCCAATATGTATACGAAATTAGATGACACCAAGACAGATGAAAATTCGAACAACGCCTGTACTTCGAACGACTTTACTGCCATAATAATAGCCAGATCTCATTACTTTATACGCCGATAAACGGCATCTACTTGATTATATTAAAATTTCGGTGAGGTTAATTGCCGGAGAATTTATAGCAAATCATGTTTACAGATGCTCGAATTCAACCTCCCCGTTTCCCCCCCCCAATCCACAACAGCTGAATAAACTTAATGTACACCAACTGATATGACCTCGGAGTTCATTGGTTAAAAAGTTAAACCCCCATTTACTGCCTCATTCGATTGGATAGCAATTTAACAGCAAACTATATATTTAGAAATCTGGAAAAATCTGCTGAAATATAGGTGATAGAAGGTGGAGTGTGCACTTCACAAAATATGACTTTCCCAAAGCGCGAATTTGCTCTCAATCCCACTTTGCGTGCCCGCATTAATTTGGAAATACAATTACATGAAATTTGTGAGAGAAGCTTCAGTCAATTTTGCAAGAAATATGCTGACTTGAAATGGGAGCCTATTGATATAGAAACAAATCATGTTCCTTCTTTCTACCTACCTAAGTATGGATTGGATAAGAAAAGAGATAAGGTGAAGAAAGAGGTTAGATCCAAAGCTTTTCAAAGACTCAATTTCATCAGAAGTGAATCTCTATTCGACCAACCAATTGCCCACCCTAATGCACTGGTAAGTAGCTCATGTATCTTAAAAGTCCATTGAATGTGCTTTTAGAATTCTTTACCTGAATTCTTTACTCAAACTGATATTCCTGTTGAATGTGAGGAGAACTCGTCTCCATGCGCATCTGTATCAATGCCTCTGGAAGTGGAAACTGAACTGACTACGAATTCTCAAACTTTAGAAAACAGTGAAAATAAAATCGAATTCATTGAGACATTTGAAAAGAAACTTCACTCTGTCGAGCAACTCATTCGACCGCAACCTCTTGAGGAAAAAAACACTGAGGACCTCTAAAGTGGTGCTGTCTATCATGCTATTTTGTGCGATTACTTTAATTACTTCTCAATAAAACAGAAGAAATTTTATTTCTTGGGCGTAAATTTATGCCAAGTTCTAAGACTTGGAAATTAACGTATTTTATGTCGTTTAATAAGTTTCAATGCCATTCACAATTTGAATTATTTGCTTACTGAATTCTCATTGACATCTCTTAGCACTAAAGACCATATTAAAACAAAATACTGGAAGTGGTTCAATCTGCTTGGAGTCAACTTCCGTCTATAGAAGCAGACACATGAGTAAAACTTTTGCAGCAATTCAGGCAATCCAATTGACCCGATCCCATTATCTCGATGACCTCAGACGCATTTCATGTTATCCCTATTTTCACATTCATTCTCTCAACCGTTTTGGCGAAACCAGCAATAAATCAATCATTAAATGCCTATAAGGTCAATATAGACTACATTATTTAAGGTGAATCACGAGATCGCCGTTAATCAATTGCGATTTTAGATAATGTAGTTCCGAATCCGTAAAAGGAAAATGAGGTTAGTGACCTTTTATCGTTTGACCTCAGGGTTTAATCAGATAATTAATGTGATACCGTCTTCTATTTCTCCTCTTCCAATCTAATATATGAATATACTTTGGCAATTAGGATAATTTTGTTTAAACCAAAATTCCCGAAAGGGGAGCCGTTGCTTTAGAAAAAAAGTGCAATTCAGACAGGGTGAATCAAAATCCCAATTTCTATCAACTGACTCGTTTACATTCAGTCATGGAATTAATAGAAGTTGGAAAGTGATTCATTCTTCAGATTTCGCATGGAATAGGCCAATTTGAAATGGTTGACAATTGATAAGGAAATAATCTCATTCTTCTTATGCAGACCCAAAAACGGGTTTGAATTGAACATTAAATCAAACCAAATGAAATGCACAATGCGAACATTTGTTGCACACTTCCAGGTACCAAAAAACCACCCCTTTTCTGACAAATTAATTAGTTGACTCTCTGTTTACAGTTACATAAGAATTAATAGTTTTAGAACCCTGTAATGTATAACACTACATTACCCTAGTTTTGTTAACACCAAGTCTAATAAGAGACAAGGACTCTTGAAATGCCAAAAATCCGAATGCCATCATAGACCTGGATGCTCGAATAAATTAGAGTGTTCTTAAATGAACTTTTAACAAGCAACAGTGCAAATTCCTCTCAGCTGGATAGTGAAGACTTAGTAGGTTTCAATGTCAATGTATTCCCAAAATCCCCATCTCAGTTAGCACTAATCCATGAGGCCTAATTAGCTCTACTTCACAATGGTGTTCAATCCTGTGCTGACCTCAAGTTCACCGTAGAGATCCATATTGTGTCCTCAAGGGTTTATTTTGATCATCGGGATAAGCTTGGGGCACTCAGTTTCCCCCACCAGCGATGTCCTCAATCATTCCATCTCTTTCTTCTACTTCCCTTTTATGAAACCATATAATAACCGCATAATAGAATAATGCATGATTTTCACAAATCCAAAACCTTGGCCATCATTCGTTAATGACATTACTGCAAATCAGATTTAAACGAATCAAGCAAGTGGGATTTTGCAGTTATGATTTTAGGAATGGTTACGTGAGGAAAGGCAGTGTGTTGGGAAGCAATTGGTAGATGATATAACGCAGGCGACGATCATGGTTGGCAAGACAGTTGGAAAAATAGGGTCTTAGACAATATAGCCCATGCTAGTCCATTTTGACAACCTTGATCTTGCTACAAGGTAACATTGAGCTTCTCTGACTATGCTTAGCTAATTTACATCCGGAGTGGTGGAGACTGTGGTGTCCAGACGAACTAAAGATCTTGGTGAATGAATAGGGCCCATGCGTGCGTCTGAAGTGTCCTCGTTATTCTGTGCATTCCTAACATCATTTGTCAGACCACACAATTTCAACTTCGACATAATATAGAATTAGTTCTGTCTTCTAATCCTCTCATTAAACTACCTCACCATCAACCCTTTAAGCAGAGAAACAAAAGCCACGGGTATTCAGATGCCTAGGTCTCTAATCAGTCTTATATTAGATAAAGTATGAGTAAGCCAAATCTATAACTGCATTACAGGAGAAGTTGGTTATGGATTGAGGGGGAGAATTTACATGTATATGCGGTAGGTAGGGAGGGGGAAGGGTGAAGATTGGGATCCTCTTTGTACAAACACTAGGGAGTGGGGAGCAATGCAAGGAACTACAAATGATGAGCATTTGAAGACAATCAGGAATAGACTCAGGACTGAGGGGTATGTCAGGCACAAGAGAGACTGTCGATGTCTTTGTAGATCGCGCAGAGGAAGCTCATAACACTAACCCATAGGAGTGAAAACGAGCACAAATTTCAGCAAAACACAACAGAGAGCAGCAAACAGGAATACACCCAATCCATCATTGGGTTCCGTCGTCCTCTTTGTAGCCAAATCCACCTTGAAATGTGGCATCGACCTATGCAAAAGGTACGTCAGTGTCATTTTGTTGAACGACGATTTATTATTCATTAAGAAACTATGAAGACAGAGCAGTTCTACACGAATGACCTACACTGGTATCAGCAAAAATAGCAATGCTTCAAGTCGAAAGCGGGTACACACTCCTCAATGAACTACTATCTAGTGTTGTTGCTCGAGAAAATTAAAGTGGACTGGAATAGTGGCTCAGTGAGTAGTATCATACCTCGTGTGAGGCTGGTCAATGTTTATAGACTGGTTGGAAGAAGCGACAAGATGTTGGAGAGATGAAGTTGTAGTAATGGCAGATTGAGCACCTGCTGTTCGATGACGAAAACCGGTGGTTTCCGTTGGACCCGACCCCATCTAGAATATAAATCAAAAGGAAACTCTATTTTCTTTCCATAATAAAGCAGCGTTGATTTTTAAAACAATTATTCTTTATTTCACCTTTAATAAACCCTAATCACTCCCAAAGAACTAGACGTTTGAAGAACTCTAATAGACTTGATTCGATCCCTAATCCTTCTCTTGAATCTATTCTTCCACTTTCAAAGGTATAGAGGCAGAAAAAGGCACATGTGATTAACTTATTCAACTCTTGAGGCACAAAGCTCTGTAAAATTTATTCGTTAAACATTTTCGACCATTTTAAGCTAATATTCACCACTTTTCTCGTCTGCTTAAATGTACCGTTTGTGGTAATCACAAGTCATGACGTAGACATGTTAATAGACCCATGTCTGATCTCAATTTTTTCTGAACTGTGCTTTGTCATTTTAAATCATTTGATCTGTTGTCATTTGCCCAACATATAAGGATAAATAGGACTCAGAATCGTAAACTTCGACATTTTATTTTTCGAACGTGAAAAGCCAAACTTTGCCTATTAGATCATCGGCGTATTGCTTATATGAACCTATATGTGTATATGTTCTGAAGATCATGCCATTCACAAGGATATGAGAAGGTAAACGGTATTTACCACTTGAAATAAAAGGAAATTATGGGATATTGAAATTTGAAGATCAGTTACATGATTGGTCGGAAACGCCATAAAAATAACTGTTTGTTTTTAGATTACCTACAATCTCATCAGTCTCATCGAAACTACTTATAAAAGTAGTATGATAAGCTAGGAAATTCTAATTCTTATTATTATATGCAGACCCATCGATGAACGAACATTCCTTCAGAGCTATTGTCTTCTGTCATTGTAAAGTTCTTAGGTAATTAACTTTAATTCAACCGTTGATGGAATACTTAAAAAGTGTAAAGAAAGCGTAGTCCGGGAATAGAATTATTTTGCATAATAGTTGCCAGGATAGCTAGGACCAATAGTAAACTGATTTTGACATTTTGTTCGTTATGTCCGTCTCACTTAATTACAGCACATTTATCCTATTGGGAAATTTTTCCATTCCAGTCTCTGATATAGTATAACTTGCTTTATTCCTACACATAGATTCCGTTTTCTGGCTGTTATTCAGTACTTAAAAGATCTTTAGTTTTCTCATCATGGCTTTGTGTTTTTTATTCACTGAATAGTGCTTCTAGCATAGTTAAGCAACAACCTTCAATGATATCTCTTAATTGAGGTTTTGATATTCACTTTTAAGACGATCAGTGAATTCATAATTCTGTTAAATTCAGGAAAGTTTCTATTACAATTGCGTCATTTTGTTTCGAAATTAGGTTCAAGACTGCGGACTGTTTTAACAAGGCAGATCGTAAATACCCTTTTCCACGAGAGATTAATGTGAATCCTCCTAAACCTGCAATAACTACTCTTAGAAACAGATCAAAGGTGGCAGTTAAAGTAATACAAGATGTTGCCAATGATAGTATTGCAATTATTCCTTGTGTTTCTTTCTTTAAGAATTAGAATGTAAAGGTGTTTGGCACGTGACAGCCGATAACAAATGAAGCCTATTGCTAACATTAATTATGGTTAACTTTAAACTGTCTAATAATTGTTTGAATCCTTGGACTTGTAGTTGTAATTCTTTAATGGCAAAGACAGCGTCAACAACCAATTTGATCTAGTTATTTGCATAGAGTTAACCATAGCAAAGCTAGAAGTAACTGCCGGCTGAAGTGTCAAGTAATTTGATTTCAGTTTTAGATTAGTTAATAGACTCAATTCAAGATCAGGCGTTGGGTCCTAGATTCCTGATCTGGACAGCGTTTGACTTGTTGGTGAACTTGTTGTTTATATTCATAGTAATGTGTTCAGAGTTGATTAGCTAGAACAAATGAAAGTCACTCTTAGTTATAACTCATCTACAACAAATTTCCCTCAACCGGGCCTCCAAATAGTCGATTTAAATCGTACGCTACAAAGCTCAAGTAAAAAATGTGATGACTAAAGCTAGAGTTCTCAAAAATTTACTTTCTATTTAATGAAAATGCTCCATATAACTAATAAATGCAACCAAATTACGAAAGCGTTTGTAAATCATTTTTTGTTAGATTAAGATTCTTAATATGAATATTTATTTAAGGGATTTCACTCCGACTCTTTCTTATATTAACACTGATTTGAAGCTAATCATAAAAGGTGTCATATTTTTAGTGCCCTTATTAATGTTGTTGATGTTTACTTCTTTCGATCGTTTATAAGATATTTAGTAATAATTATTCGGACGCCCGGTTTAAATAATGGCTATTGATATAATTAATTATTTCGTTTCCACTATTCATTACATTTACATCAAGTTGCAACCTGCTCCTTATTATTAATTTTCATAATGTAAAGATAAAATAATTTATTTGAAGGATTATTGCCATTTGAAATAATTCATATTATTAAAAATTATAAATTCGAGCACGAATTCAAATGGTTTATGTCAAAAGATGAATAATTATTTACCTAGATGTTCCTAAGCATGTCTGTCAAGAAGTTCAAATTTATTGCACAAATATTACTTAACATCAAGTTATGTCTAAGATTAAGCTGATTATCCTAAACTTACAATGAATTTATTTCCGTAATGCTTAGTAAAATTTAACCATAAATCCGGTATTCCTGGGTAAAGTTTTGAAGGTCAATTGTTTTTGCGCATCACTTAGTAGTGGTGCTATAACTTCGGTAACATTAAATGTTTCAATACCATATTATATAATATTTATATTCAAAACAACATGACATCACGTGATGTAAACGTAAGAATTGACGCCACCAAGAAAAACGAAAAGCGCTTGCTTTTCAATGTTCCCATAAAGAGACGGAAAAATAACGAAAGTGTCAATAAGTCCTTCGTTGAGCCATTGGTAAAATTTATGCTAAATAGTTAGAATCCCGATTTAGACTAATTTAAAGGAATATATACAAAATAATGCTCTCGAAGAGATTCATAGAAGGGAAGCAGAGAAGTGGACAGCAAAATTAGGTTATAATGTATTGGAAAATAAGCGCAAGCATTTTGACGCTGATGAGGACAGGTCGGAACAAGGGGACTCTAAAATTCAGAAAGTTTGTTTTTTATTAAAATTCATATTTTAAAAGATTGGAACCAGTGTTTCTGCGGAAAGGTCCCAAGGATTTTTGTCCAGCAGTATAATATCTCACAACTATGTATTTGGTAAGATTACTGATAAATGTTCTATTTAAAATATATTGAAAATGTCCACCTTTAACTTCTTGTCTATTTCAGGTGTTTGTCTTGAAAATGATCTAAGAGATGGTAGACAATAATTATGCACCTTATATTTCTTGTATATATTTTGAATTTCAATAATATTGGTCCTATTTTAGATATTGCTTTGTTCTATGGCGAGACCGACATTATAAAAATAATAAGTATTTTACGAAATAGACCAGAAATACCTTTCTTCTATTTAACTCACACACTCCCGAAGAAGCATATAGACTATCACTATTACAACCTAAAGTAAAATTACTTTTATTGAAAAATATTTAACACTTTTGTAGAGTGTGTCCTTATAAGGATATTAATAAAAGGGACTACTATACACTTAGTACCACTGGCTGTTCTCATATTGAGGGTGATCATGTTTCTTTGATTTCTCTTAATAAGTTTGAACGCGAATATGAACTTTTTACGAATATACGAAAAGTGAGTTCCGTTGCTACTTACGAAATAATTAGTATGATTCACAATTTTGTATAAACTTTGCATTATTTCCTTCTAGCTGCCGTTATTTTCCCAATTTCGTATGTGGAAAGTATTCCTTCGATGGAAAAAGGTAGTCAGATATACTCATGTGTATCGTTGTCAACGTTACCTGGAAGCAAATTTATTTATTGCTAATTCCACCCTGCGTCCGGCTTTACTTAACCTTCGAGATATGTGCTATAGGTTGACCACTTTAATCATGAGTTATGAGCCACCCGTTTTAGCTGGATTTTTAAATTTTTCGATTCCATTTTATTAGTTTATCTGGCGCAATACTTTGTCATATTGAACGCAATCGTACAACAACTCTGTTAGAGTTCCTTGCACTACAGTCTTCACAGATTGCAGAAGTAAGCAGTCGGCTGAAGCAATTCCACAGTTTGACAAAAGATATCGTCTCGACTGCATGTCGAATCGCTCTTTTAGACTACGGATTTATGCCTGACGACAGTGTCCGAGATGAATCTGAGCAAATGGGTAATGATAATTTAAATTATAAATACTTTACTCAAATAATTTCAGTAGAACTATTATCCTATATACTGTGATTTGGTTTAGGCAAGAACATGTATGATGTGGATGAATTGGTAGATGCATGCAAGCTATCAGCAAAGCATAATCGGCAGGAACCGGTTCCGTATGATGTGAATCACCCCCTTGTGGGACATGCAGCGTTAGCTCCTCTTTATGATTCACTCAAACAAGTTCGCTATAATCGCTTCAAATTACAAAATCGCTTTCAAAAAATTAAATCTCGTAATAGGCCCACACAGTTCTCGTTTTTCCCTGTTTCTGTTGTGTTTATGCCTAATCAACCTACCGTTTCCTTCATATTTGAGTTTTTTAGGTGTGATGTAAATTTTATATGTAATTTGTTTCGGTGTCTTTTAGAGGCGTCAAGTGGGAAGAGCTCATATGCCTTTCAGTGCGGTGAGAAGGATTGGTTTACAAGTTCAGGTGATAAAATGAGCTATACCCAACAAGCCCGTAAGCGAAAAATGTGTAGACGTCTTGTTCGGTAAGTACGAAATTATGATATTTCATTTATCTGCCAACAGTACCTCCTTACCACCTCTTTTCTTATACCCCTTAGCTTCATTAGATTGGTGGATTACCTAACTATGAGCACCCTTCATTTCCTGACGAAGAAATCCGTCTACACACTTTGTAAAATCTTTCAGGAAGAAACAGCCAACGCTCCTACTGAACTCGAAATCGCCGAACTTGCCATTGATGCGCCTTTGATTCTGCATCCTGAAGATATTGGTGCAGCGAACTCATTAAAAGTCACTGAATCCAGAGAGTCTAAAACAGTGTCTATCCGACAAAAGAGTGGGGTAATCGAACGCTTGAAGTCCGGTTTGAAAATAGTGACTGGAATAGTTGATAATTCGCCAAATCCACATTTGACAGAAGCTGTAGGATCAATCTCTACCCTTTTTAAACTGATGATTGATGAAACCTTAGTAATCTTCCATAATTCTTATTTTATTAGGGTGTCAGGGACTCTACGGTAGCTTCATCAGAGAGTGCTATTCGACCTCCATCATTTGTAGCTGAACTGGTTCTTCAAAATGGGAAGCTGGTTACCATTCCGACTGAAGATCAGTTTGTCGATGGATTGTCTCATCTAATGTCAAAGTACCAGGTAGTTTTAGCCTGCATGCTTTTGTTTAAGGAGTATAACGATTTTAGAGTTGCTAATACCGGTCAGATAATGCTGTTAAAGCATTACATTTTATTCTAAATTGTCCTAGTGAATAGACTACCAACGGAGAGGCGGAGAGAGATTGAGACAATCACAGGGAAAAAACTGGGTCCTGTTTATGGGGCGACGGCGGCCGGTGATGTAAATGCGATCGATAGCTTTAGAGTAGAGGGTGAGAGAGGAATTAGTCATAGTGTCCTCGAAAGAAGGATAGAATCCAAAGTATATAGAATGTCAATAATATTGGGTTTGTAATTCATTCAAAATACTCTATGTTGTTTCACCGAATTTCGTGGATTTCACCACCTAAAGATAAGAGGGTGACAAAGACGATGATAGACTACTCAAATTAGAAGTGAGCAGAAGACATCAGCCTCAACACCGGCGAATAAAATGTAATCGGGATATTAAATAAAACTCCAAGAATCCACAGTTAGCTACGAGACAGGTTTATTGTATTTGAGTTAACTACATATGGCAATGTATTCCACAATAGTTCAAATGAGGTAAACTGTGCCAAACTGGAAAAGACTTCAACTGAGACAATTTATTAGTTATATTGGTTGATAACCTTCATATCAAATACAAGTTGATATGGCTTTGTAGGATTAACCTATAACATCCACTACTCCCTTCATTCATAAACATGTGATTTTGAGTATAGTTTTAGACAAAATTTCAGGTGTCTAGTCATATTTGTTTGAAAAATGGCACCAATGGAAAGTGGCTCTTGTTTGAACTTTGGTTTTCGTTTTAGGAAACGATGCTATCAATAGACAATCTGGTTAATGACAGTTATTTTGACGCATTTTCACGCCCTCTTATCAATGGAAAACGTGAAGAAAAGATTCCTGAGACAGGACCTCAATTGGATTTAGTGTTTTCCGAGGACAAAGAATTACAGGAGTTGATTCAAGGCATTGGTCATAGCATCCGACAGTCATTTGAGACTATAGAAAAATACATTGAAATCTTCAGAGAAATCAACCATTTCTATGTGGATAATGGAACTGTTACGGTGGACTCACTCAGAAAAGAGAGAGAAGGTAATTCTAACATTATTGCCCATTACAAAACAAAATATTTGAACTAAAAATTTGGGGACACATGCCATTACGAGTTAAAGTTAAATACGTCAAAATGTTTGTTAAAAAAGGAGGGTCTGGACAGAAAATGAAATCAAGGCCTCCAAGAACTTCCAACCTTCTCTGATTTCTGGGTACTTGAAGTTGACAATGAGTATGGTTAACCTATGTCCGCAGTGGTCAGAGCATGCTGTCCATTTGGTTTTGTTTGAGTGGTTGGTTGTGCCATTTCGGGAGCTTTTCCCTTCATGACCAGTTTAGCCCGTATGGATTAAAAATGATTCTTCTGTGAAATATATCCAATGTAATATTAATCAAGCTGAATTCTAACTTGGGAAATATTTGCTTATGCTATTTTATATTGCGATATTCTAATTTTACGTATTAGACCAAATACTTGAATACGATTGCAATAACTTGACTATTTTTTAATTGGACAGATCAAATAACAGAACTAAGTTCCCTTACAAGACACTGTCTATTATATTTATTTTCCATTAAGTACCTATGCTTTTATTTTCTGGCTCGCAACCTGGTATTGATCCTCTAATAAAGAAGCCTTGTCTGTTGGCATTAGTAACCGGGACTCTTCTTTGCCCATTTAAGAGGGTTTCTCAAAACGAACTCATACTAAAGTTATGTGGAACGAGGCCAAATGAAAGGAACAAGTCAAGGCACTCATGTCGCTAGATCAATTGATAAATTAATTGTGTTTGTACGCAAAACACACACATACACATATCTGCATTAAGATGTCACTACAAATTTTGATGAACCTCTGCTGTCCATAGCAGCTACAAATTGGGACAGGCAAATATATACCTATTATCCCATATGCAATTTGTAGATCGACTGAAAGATCTGGAAGGCTTTGAGAGGATGGCACAAGGTAACTTTCCGTTTATATCCTAATAACCTGCACTTGTAAAACATTAGAAATATCTAATCATCTCTGTTTCTCATGTGTACTTCTAGACGTAGAGTTCTTCCGGGAGAAGTTGGCTATCTACACTCGCCAGTCAAGCATAACTAAGCTAATTCCCATTGCCCGAGCTCTGGGTCTTATCAATCTGGATTCAAGTGTATTTAAGGGCACAGTACTTCCTTCACCTCTGCTTTGTCTTGACTGCGTCTACGAGGTTCTGCCAACTGTTGCTCGTCAGGAGGTTGATCGATTAACCAAAGAGGCACAAGACGGGGAATATACTCTCACGCAGACATTGACAACCACACTGGACTATGTCAACCACCTTACCTTTTTGAGGCAGATACAGTTGAGAGTATGTTGACCTAGAGCAATGGTATATGCTTAATTCGCCACTTTAAGCTTGTTACCAATTTGATAAAAAAATCAAATAAATATTAGTACTGGTTAAAATTAGAGCGGAATCCATGGTAAGTGGACTTATCTTCCTCACTTTGTGTCCTTTTACTTACTACATTGCTGTTGTTTGAGCTACCTCGTGAATGAATAGGGTGTGAATCTAGTGCTTAGAGAAATTCCTCTACTAAAACAAGGCCAATAGGAAACGCTAGCCTTTCCGAAATCAGAAAACCCTGCAACGAATGAAGAACGATGGCTTATTGGACTGCCGCATGAAATGAAAGGTAACGACAGAATTGAAATTTTAAAATGTGGGAGACATGCAATTACACACCATCAACACTGCGTTTAGTTGTCTCGTTTGGCGTCTTTTGTTAAGCATAAAACATCAACTAAGGAACTTCACTTGAAACTGCATCAAAATTTGCACCTTTCGAGAGTGAACCAAACTCATAGATGTAATACTTGCTCTCCATTTGCTCAAACTTGGTACTGAGAAAGCAAGTAACGTGGAAGTTAAAATGTTTCTTAATCAGTAAAAGGCACGAATAGGTAAATGGAATGGCATGATCTGCCAAGAATGTAGCATTGATATGATCGGAAAACAACTTCATAGCCAACTATGTCCTATGTAGGGCTTCAAAAGCATTGGTTCCTTCTTTCTAGTTGATGTCTTCTTAATCTGTCATTATAACAACAAGACCTCTAACTTTACAACATTAATCGTAACCACCTACCACCCTTCCTTAAGATTGAATCACTGGAGAGGGAGTCGGATGTCGTTCGATCCATGTACGATCTTATCGACACATTCAAAGTTCCTGTACCGCCTGAGGATTTGGCAATTTACCAGGTAAGCCTACTGAATGTTATTATTTATCGGTTAGTTTCGAATTGCAATAAGGCGAATTCTTCTTTGCATTCAAGACACTACCTCCGGCTATAGAAAGAACTGCCACTACTATAGACAAAGCAATCGCCGAACGTGACGCGAAAGTCGATACCTTTTTTAGCTGCTTGAATAAAGATATTGGTGACCTTATTAACGAAGTTAAAGAAACCAAACAGAGTGTTGAAGTAACAATGATAATTCATTTAAAAGATTAAAAACCACTTTTTATGACAAAAAAACACTGATTTGGTTAATTTCATTTGATTTCACTAGAACCCTCTGCTTTTGGACAGCACGAAAGATAGAGCGGAGCTGATCGTTGAATTGGACCGATTAGAAAGAATTGTCAATACGGAAAAAGAAAAATATCAGACGTACAAGGGATATGAAAAGAGTTTTAAGGTAGTCATCCCAAGTTTGATATCTTACTTTGGGGGGATTTTTAGGATTTAACGTTGCAAATCAGTGGAAGTCAACTTGAGGACCAGATTTTAAGCCGGCCGGGTTTAAGAGCAAGCAACTTTTTGGTAAGAATGATTCAGGGTTCTTAGTTATTTTCCCATCTTTTATATTAACCCATTTTACTCGCCTTTAATAGGAGTGGCTCGGGAAACTATTCCCCAATGTTGTGAAGGTATGTTAATGAACACTGTGTACACTTTATTGACTATAAGCTACATGCATAATAATTAATGATTCCTTGGCCAATGGAACCATCCATTTTAATCAAAGAATTACCAACCCACAGTCTCTTTGATTATTTTTTTCACACTGTAAAAGTAATAATCTATAAGGCAACTAAATAAATCCTGGCTCATATGTGTCATGGAAAGTGAGAAATGTCATTCTATTTTTAAAACATGCAATAAAATTATCCATTTTTTAAATGAAACACGAGAATATCACATAGCACAGTGTTTTAGCTGAAATTCAAAGTCTGCTTGATTATTTTCCTTCAATTTTTTTACACTATGGGTTCTGGATTGTTGCAAGAAGGATATTTAAATCTCTTTGAACATACATTTCGATCCTGATCCAGACTTACAAATACCTTACTACGCTAATGACTTGACCCGCGATTAAACATTTTAACATTTAGGCACTTTTCATACGCCCTGTAAATAGCTTAAATAGTATTTTTTGACAAACAACAATTGGCCTAAGTAGAAGCTAGAAGATTTCGCCAACCAATCCACCCACCCAGCCCCCTCCACCCCCCACCATCACAGAGTTCTCAATATTTATCGCCACTTTTTATTCAACTAATATAAATGTATGCTTCATTTGACTAAGTGTTAGTTCAATTCTCATGCACAAGTCAGAGTTGATAAAAAGCGGCATTCAGCGTACATTAAAATAAATCAATTAATAAAACCTTTCTGGCTCTAAAATTACAATTTTACCGGACTGCGAATTGGTCCCATTTAAATTCAGCTTAACCACGAAGGTATTTTGTGATTCCTGTTTTCTAGACCGGGAGGGGGGGGAGGGAGGAGGTCATCTAGTGAACAGTCTCGTGACCGCAATAGGACCATTTGAAATGTATATGCCGATTTCACGCTTTAACTGAGCGTCATTTTGTTATAAACAGGAACACTATGCCATTATTCTGGCTATAATTGGGCTTTATAACCAATGACCACCTAGGTTCATAACTTCGGTAGTGAGGTAAATACAACTTGGCTTCTGAAAGAACATAGCATAAGAACCACGAAAATACTTGCAATTCGTTTAGTGCGCATCACTATTCCCTCGTCAACTTTGAGAATTTCTACAGATTAGTTAGGTTATGTGTTAATGTATTTCCTCAAGATGGTGAACATTTTCGGAATGTTCAAGTATATTCAAAGTCTTTATCGGCGGGATTATTAAAAGTGAAGTATATCTCAAAATCATATCAGAATAGAATGTTCGATTCTAGGCTGTCATCCCATTCCATACACTAATTTGGCTTATGACGAATACCTTCCTCTTGCAATTGTTAATATATGTCGTTGATAGGACACTATAAACGTCTCAACGTCGTTGAATCTTGGCTTTCTCACATCACTCAGATGGCCTCCAAATAAACTATTTTTTACGTGCATGTAGACACACAATGCACTGAGTATTTTAACAGTTAGTCCGAAAATAAAGCTTATAAAGGCAAACTCTTAACCGTCCATTATTCCTTACTGTTAATTTAATGAATTTTGCTAGAGATAAGCGCTACGCCATTCTTTCTACATATTCTACACACATTTGTATACGTATGGCTATATTTGAGTAGTGCATTAGCTTTAAATAAATTATGTAGATATTGTTGACGGATATCTGCAACTAACTGCTTTTCTAACCACAAATTTAATGCAAAGATTTTATTCTTTTCCAGGTTGAACAGCCCCACTTCGTCGAACTTGACGGAATCATCGCCGAGTTAAATCTCAAGCGTCTACTCTGGAACTGCCTAGCTGAATGGGAGGTAATTTCTAAGAGTTGGGATGAGGCAGAGTTCTCTACTCTCGACCCAGAAAAAATCACAAACACCACTATGAAATATCTCAAATCGGTCGCTCAGTTAGAGAGGGGTTTAGTACCCAATAACATTGTTCCTATTCTTCGTCAAAAAGTCGATGAAGTGCGATTAATCGTAAGTTAGTTTCTCTTCCATAAATTTACTTCCGTTTATAGCTTCCTACTTTGAACGATTTGAGAAATCCCGCTCTAAAAGACAGGCACTGGATTTTGCTGGAAGATATCATTGGTTTCAAGAAGAATGAGCTAGAAGCTCCTCTAACTCTTGGAAAGCTAAGGGAGTTGAAGGCATTTAGCAAGGTGACAGAAATTCAAGAAATTGCGGCTATGGCAAGCTCTGAAGCGAGTCTGGAAGCGCTGCTTAAAAAGGTCGGTCTCTATGTTATCTACTTCCATATCCATAAGTAGTACTGGAGCTAAAGTTTGGTTTGTAGGTTGAAAATGCGTGGAAATCAACCGAATTTATTGTTGTTCCTTATAAATCCTTCAAAGACGTATATGTATTGGGAGGAACAGATGAGATTCAACAACTCTGGGATGATTCAAATATCAATATTTCAACAATTGCGTCTTCTAGACATGTAGGACCCATTAAACCACAAGTTGACGAATGGGTTACAAAATTGGCCCTATTTGGAGAGACTTTGGTGAGTGTATTTGTATTTTAATTAGAATTGCATATTTTTATAAGGAAATACATTAAAGTGGATCCAAATTTATTGGGGTAAACACGAGGGGCACTGATGGTATTAGGTAGGGTCTTATTGTCACTTGTATTTTAGGTAAATTTGTTTTTTCTTCACGTGCGTAAAGGAAAGTTCAAACTATTTTTTTCAAGATTTCACAATTATCGCCATATCTATAGTTTCGTAGCACCCAAGAGACTATTTTAAGAATACTTGCTCAGAGCAGCGCAAGTTGTCAGATGTTTAGCCTTCCCAACATTTTAAAGCTACAATATTACAAAAATAGGAAGCGCATGAAGAGGGCTAAATTATCTGCAGACGAAAAAAGGAGTGAAGGCGGCATTACTGTAATCAATAAGACGAAAAATCGTTAAATTGGAGATGTTAATGTGAGAGAAAATCAATAAACGGCTTGCAAGTAATTTGCGCGTAACGATGAAAAGAAGGAGAAAAGTGAACTAAAGCAATGAGCAAATTAAGTTTACACATTTTGGCTAGTAGGATTTTTGGATTGAAGGCAGTTTCCTAGCTAAGAACAAGTTAAATATGGGAAGTATATTCAAGAACTACTCACATGTTACCACTGCTCTTAGTGAATATAATAAATCAGTGTGGAGATCATGTACATCCACAGTGCATTTGCATTGATAGTCGTCGATCTTGTATTCACTGACTTGTCAGACATCCGCGTTGACTACTACACTACCGGTGTACATCGCGATGCAATATCTAAGTTCTGTAACCTTCTTTCCAATCTGTTATTCCAGTCAAGTTTTCGTTAGCCTGAATTTGGAAGATGAAAGTTCAGCTACTACAAGAACTCTCTTTCGGATGGTGTCTTAGCGGTCATTTTCCCTTGATCCTAACGCTTGATCTAATTTGAGTAACAGTAATGGAACCGTTTTAATTAACTGTCATATGATATATAAAAGTAAATAAAGCTATGTTATTCAATTATTTCATAGGAACAATGGTTAATCTGTCAAAAAGGTTGGATTTATCTTGAGAGTATCTTCTCAGCACCTGATATTCAACGGCAACTTCCAACCGAGGCGAAAAGCTTCGCAGCTCTGGACAAGTCTTTCAAAGAAGTAATGCGAAATGTACAGAAGGTACCACTTGCCATCCGAGCTGCAACTACCCCTGGAATACTCAATACCTTCAGAAATAATAACATTCTATTGGAACAAATCCAGAGATGTCTGGAAGCCTATTTAGAATCGAAGAGAGTAATATTCTCTCGATTCTACTTCTTGTCAAATGACGAACTATTGGAGATTCTGGCTCAAACAAGAAATCCCTTCGCTGTACAACCACATTTGAGAAAGTGTTTTGATGCCATTATAAAGCTGGAATTTGCAAAGAATCCAGAATATGATGAAAAATCTTCCGGTAAGGCAAAATTCCATCACTGCTATCTTTTCATTCTAGAACCAAAGTTTACCAATGACATATTAGCTATGCTTTCTCCTGAGGGCGAAAGTGTTTCTCTTACGAGGGTACTTTTAATGAAATAATCAATTATTACTTCATTCTTTGCTTTCTAGGGTTTGAAAGCTCGAGGTAATGTAGAAGAATGGTTAGGCAAGGTGGAAGAAGCTATGGTGGTTAGTCTTCGCCGGAGTATGAAGCAGGCTTTACTGGATTTTGATAAAATGCCACGTACTGATTGGCTAGACTCACATCCCAATCAGATTACACTAACTGTCGAACAATTAGTATGGGCACGAAAAGTCCATGAAATCCTTGACAACCCGGATTTGGAATTGCAAAATCGACTTGAAGCTTTGAAGGAATATGAGAGGGAATTGTTTGAAGTAAGATTTACCTTGTTTTTTGTAATAAAATCTTTTGTAATGCTATATGGTTCATCGGATTTCCCTCTGGTAGAACCTCAATGAACTTGCCAAATTGGTTCGTGGCAACCTGGCCAAATTGGTTCGAATGATGCTTTGCTCTCTTATTACAATCGATGTCCATTCGCGGGATATTGTTACTGGTCTGATTGAGGCAAATGTAACTTCATCAGAAAACTTTGAGTGGCAGAAACAACTTCGTTACTACTGGGATAATGAAATTGACAATTGTGTTGTGCGAATGTCAATGTCGCAATATGTTTATGGTTATGAGTACCTCGGAGCATCACCCCGACTTGTCATCACCCCACTTACTGATAGGTTTGCCTCACCGTCTTCCTTTTTTTCTATTTCTATATTTGCCTATGTCAGACCAAACATTAGTGACTAAACATAAGATTGGATATTGGGCATTTTCAAGCTAATACCGAAAAATACTTGTTAGCCAAAGTTAATAATTATTATTAAGCCAATTTGATACTCCTAAATACCTCAAAATAAAACAAAATTGAAACATCTGACATAGCATTATTAGTGGTAATTGATATGACAACAGATGAAGACGGATGGAAAGTGCTTAATCATTGAAGATTAAATCAGCGATACAAGTCTATTGGTTGATGTCCAGCCTAGGAGTAAATAAATTTATGAACACTACTCATGTACTCAGAAAGTCATTATCTAGACTAGGGTATGCGTTCAATTTCACTAACACTAGTCAGTAAAGCCGTTCATCATGTTAAATCATCTCACAAATTTAGAATTTTCGCAATAGTGATAAGATTGTTTAGTACATCGGTATCTTTTTTTATCGGACACTGCGACAAAATCAATATTAGTATGATGATTATCTGCTCAGATGGATGTCAATTTAAATAGCTCTCACAATAAATAGATATTGTTATACGGTTAGTCGCTAGTGTATCTTAGCTGTTAAAAGTGTAAATATTAAAGGGAATATTTTGTACTTTTCTCTTAAAAATCAATTGTTTTAAGCATCGCAAGCTGTTTTTTTCAGATTTGAGAATTCCAGACGTCTATTCTTGTATTGATTTACTCTGAGCTTAAGTCTTTGACATATAGTAACTTTTGTCAATACGTTCCATAATCTATGAATTTAATCCCTTTGTTCTCCAAGGTGTTACCTCTGTCTGATGGGTGCTCTTCAACTTAACCTTGGAGGAGCTCCAGCAGGTCCTGCAGGTACGGGAAAGACTGAATCTACGAAAGATCTGGCAAAGAGTCTAGCTAAACAGTGTGTAGTTTTCAATTGTTCCGATGGTCTGGACTACAAAATGATGGGCAGATTCTTTGCCGGTCTGGCTCAGTCTGGTGCATGGTGTTGCTTCGATGAATTCAATCGTATTGACATTGAAGTTCTCTCTGTTATTGCCCAGCAATTAATCACAATCAAAGATGCTAAAATTGCTAAAGTCAATCGATTTGTATTCGAGGGTCGAGAGATCAAACTGAATCCATCTTGTGCTGCTTTCATCACCATGAATCCCGGATACGCAGGAAGAACAGAACTGCCCGACAATTTGAAAGCACTTTTCAGACCTATTTCCATGATGGTTCCAGATTACAGTAAGTTATTTGACTTCCTGCAAATCCAGAAAAAAGACACATTTGAAATACCAATTTATTTCCCTTCGAAGAATTAATTGCCGAAGTCATTCTCTACTCAGAAGGCTTTGAATCATCAAAAGATCTAGCTCAAAAGATGACTCAAATGTACAAACTTTGCAGTGAGCAACTCTCCAAACAAGATCATTATGATTTCGGTATGAGAGCCCTGAAGTCTGTCCTGGTTATGGCTGGTTCATTAAAACGCGAAAATGCGGATAAACCGGAGGATGCGGTGCTTATTCGAGCTCTAAGGGATAGCAATTTGCCTAAATTTCTGGCTCAAGATGCCGTCCTCTTTACAGCTATTCTTCAGGATCTATTTCCTGGGGTTGATGTACCAGAATATGATTATGGCCAGTTCCAGAGGGTGATTGAACAGGTCACTCTCGACTTCGGCCTGCAAGTGGTTCCAGTTCAAACTTCTAAAGTTATCCAGTTCTATGAGACACTTGAAGTCAGACATGGAGTTATGTTAGTTGGTCCTACAGGTGGTGGCAAAACAACTGTCTACAGAATCCTGGCAAAGACTCTTGAAACGCTTTCTCAAATGCCAGAATTGGCTGAAACTAACCCGAGTTACCAGCCAGTAAAGACCTATGTACTTAATCCGAAATCCATTACAATGGGAGAGATTTATGGCGAGATTAATGAGAAGACAATGGAATGGCATGATGGTCTGATGGGGTCAATCGTTCGACAAACGTGCAATGTAAGATCCGATTCCTTACTTTCTTCTATTTGTACTTTTATAAAAGGCATAGAAATCTTGAAGAGTTTCATCTGGGCTGACTTTAATTAATGAAATTTACTCTCATTCAAGCTATCTCCATTGAGTTCACTTTCATGACTTCTTGTCACTGGTTAAGACAACCCAAGTTTTCTTCGAATTGGATTGAATCCATTTACTAAAACTCTGTTTTTTTAAACTACATTTTATAAATTCTTTTCTTCGAAATCTCAATCGAAGTGATCTATCGGTGGGTTTAAACCTTTACTGAGATTATTTTTGGTATTATTACTAACAATGGTACTAAGTATACGCTCATAAACAATTGGGCATATTTTAAAGTTTTTTGTTAACGCTAAAGTTAGGTAAATATTTTATGAAAATAATTGCAATTCGCTTAATACAATTTAAGTCCGACTGCCTTTTAAATAAATATGAACAGTGGGTATGATTTTGTAAATTCTTATTGTGCACTTGGAAATTTAGAATAAAAAAATAATCTGACTAGTAATTGAAAATAACGCAGTTTTAATTAAAGTTACTGGGTATATAAATTGAAAGATTATCTTTAATTTATTCAGATTACCTCACTAATAAGCCTTAACTTATGCTCAGTTATCCCATAGTTTGGAAAGACTTTCGAAATTATCTAAGCTACCTCAAAGATATAGAGGAAGCAGATGAATGCCGAGGAACATGCTTATTTTGAGCTGCATTGACCAAACTATGACAATTGGTTGCTGATCGGCTGAGAGGTCTCTGCTTCAGCCATGAATCTTTTTTTTATTTATGATACAAAATATTACGTACACTTTCAAACAGTTTTCTGTTGGAGAATAGCAGTTGATAAATAGATGGATGCTCTTTACTTATCACTGGAAGTTGCCACGTTAAGTTCAGTTGCCTTCCATCAGTGGATTCCATATGGAAACTGAGAGGTCCTGAGGTGACAGAATTAACAAATATATGTATATATTTATATTTTCATACGCCATGCCAATTTTTTAGCTTCTATAGATAAGTTTTGTAGTAGAAATTAATGACCACTTTCTATAAGTTTACTCTGTTGTACTTTTATTAATCAAATCAAAATGAACATTATTTTCTTTTCAGCGTTAGAGCACCTGGCATAGAGAGTAAAGGTGCAAGTGCTCAACTAAATCATTATTTGTCTAAATCTGTTGTGATGAGGCTGGAATGTCGTATTTAGAATGACTATTAACGAATACTGAGCAGTGAGATTAAGAATCTCCCGATGAGCGTAGGTCACCGTTAACTGTCAAAATATCATGAAAAACACCCTCCTAAACTATTCAAACAGATTGGCGAATTGCAAAACACCAGTAGAGTTTGAATTGCTGTTTATCAGGTCAAAAATTATTTATTTCGATTGAAGATATATATGTATATATATCGCTCTCTCTCTCTAGGTACCACGTACGATACACTTTGACTAAAACATTTTTAAAGTCGCATTATGTTAGTCTGGTTAGATTATGACATTTATTTGTTCAGTTATCACATGAGGTCAGCCAGTGTTTTAGATTTCGTTCGTAGCTTAGTCGTGAAAATTCACAAATGACTTCGGCAAAATTCCTTCACCTGCATAATCTAACTGCAAGATCGTGCTGAGAATTTACTTCACGTGCTCCATCCTAACATTCATCACTAAGCCGCATAATCGTCCCCTTATTTTACATGGATAAAATTCCACTGATGAGGTGTAAACACTTCATGCATTACAGTTTAAAGTATATGTATGCCCTCCACTTAACAACCTCCTTGTTAGACCAATTGTTATATTCACGTAGGACACAACCTCTGATCATCAATGGATCATCTGTGATGGTCCTGTAGACGCCCTTTGGATCGAAAACATGAATACGGTTCTGGATGACAACAAGATGCTTTGTCTAGCCAATTCAGAACGAATAAAACTCACACCCTATGTCCACATGCTTTTCGAAGTTGCTGATTTAGCTGTCGCGTCTCCAGCAACAGTCTCTCGATGTGGAATGGTATATGTTGATTCCGATGAACTTGGATGGCTTCCGTATGTGAAGGTAAGTAAATCATGTCAAGAAGTTCTTTAATTTTCACTCGGTATGGTGATATCTTCTCCTTTTAACTCATAGACTTGGTTGAACAATCTTGAAAGCAAGTTGAATAGTCCGGTTAGGGAATACTTGTTGAGACTCTTCGAAAAATACGTTGATCCAGCTCTTGCAGGAATCTTAAAGATGCCAACAGTTATTCCACAGGTTAGTTATTCAATGACAAGTTCATTCTATTGGTCTTTTGTTCTAGGTTCCAATAGCCAGGGTCAAGACCATGTGCACTCTCATTGAAGTGGCTTTAACCTATCCTGGTGCTCTAGATCTAAGTCAAGGTGAAATTCAGAAACATCAGCCAATAATTGCCATGGTATTTGCCTTCTCACTTCTATGGGGTCTAGCAGGAAATGTCGTAGGTTCTAAAGCTAATGAAGTAGATACCCACATCAGGAATGTCATGGATGAATGTGGAGAGGCTAGAGTATGTTACTTTTCTTCCACGTTACCCTTTTCGTCTTAGCTTCCTCCCAGCCAAGATCTGTGGTCATATTTCGTTGATTGCAAGTTACGAAAATGGGAACTTTGGGAGCGTCAAATGCCATTGTTCAGGTACAACAAGAGTGAACCCTTTTTTAATTGCTTGGTTCCTACTGTTGATACTGCTCGTTATGGAAAACTGATGGAACAACTCCTGGATGCCAGCCAATCAGTTCTTTTTACTGGAGATACTGGCGTCGGAAAGGTTAGTGAAATCTGCTTTTATTATTCTGGTATATCAATTTATTTGCCGAAATAGCATTCACAGCCCTGGTTACGCTAACACCAATAGTCTTACCACGTTTGGGAATTGCTAGTATGGAGATAAGAGTCGGCGGTGCAGTGATCAAAGTGCGTATCTATTATATTAGAGATTAAGAGATGGTTGGTCATCAAGTGATGTGGATGGCCAACCACATTGACTAAGTCTAGTCGAAAAAAAGGTGTAGTAGAAGGCAATTTTCAATTCAGAATGCCTTCAGATGATCTGTACTCAATGTCAGTAAAGTGCTGCCAATGCTTCATTTATTGGATTGAGACGTCCGAGGTTCAGACGCAACTTATCTTTGTTGAGGTTACTTTATACTATGGTTCGAAGTTCGCTCCTTCTTTCAGAGCCACCTTAATTAACTCAATTTCTTTCTCAATTTCTGTCTATTTTGCAGACTGCAATAGCTCGGAGCACTCTCGAACGTCTTCAGACGACTAACAACAGCCTCCCGATATTCATTAACTTCTCTGCTCAAACAAGCAGCCAACGAACTCAAGAAATGATTGAGGATAAACTGGGTAAACGTCGGAAGGGGATCATTGGTCCACCTAAAGGTCAGAGAGCAATTCTCTTTGTGGATGATCTCAATATGCCGAAAGTTGATACTTTTGGTAGTCAGCCGCCAATTGAACTGTTGCGTCAGTTCCAGGATTTCGGTGGTTTCTATGATAGGGATAAATTGACGTGGATTAAAGTAGAAGATGTAACCCTGTCAGCTGCTTGTGGCCCGCCTGGTGGTGGGAGAAATCCCACAACAGCTAGGCTTATTCGACACTTCTCCGTATTGGCCATTCCATCGCCATCTGATATTACACTGAAGCATATATTTGGTGCTATTTTAAATGTTAGTATATTACTTACTTATATATTTATATGAGTAATGGGCCCTTAATAAGTCTCTTGGATACAACGAAGTTATAAAGTTACTGGACCTGCATGGAAAACTATCAGGACGGCGATATTCATAAATCACGGTCACATTGCCTACCTGACCTTTTCTTGAGATGAGTAATTCATATCCCTCACTTTTAACAGTTAGAGGATAGATAGTAACATGAAGAGCATTGGATTTGACGGCATTCTCTTTTTGAAATTATATTGAGTTTGAGCTAATTACAGCTGGAGTTGATATTACGGTAGTGGATTAGCTTTAAATGAGAACGCACAGCACTAAGCAAAAAACTGTTTAGAGTATTTTATGGTTTTGTTTCGTTAGACGATAAGAATTTCTCATTTCATTTTCCACCTGTTGTAAAATATCGATTCTGATCCCTTTGACTTCAATTAGATCAATAGTTTTTATTCGTTTTGCATTTACTCAAAATACTGATATCACCTGAATGATTGCAATCTGAGAATTGTAATTCCTGGGTCACTTTTCTTAAGTTGTTGGAAATTTTTCTTTCAAAATGTTAAATCATCTATTTGTTTTCCGTCCTAGGGTTTCATTTCGGACTTTCCCCAGGCTATAAAGCTCCTGAGCGAACCGATCGTCAGTGGAGCAGTTGAAATGTACGGTCGACTTGCAACCGAATTGCTTCCCACTCCAGCCAAGTCGCACTACGTTTTCAACCTCCGAGATCTTTCGAAAACCATTCAGGGCGTGTTACAGACAAGCCCACCGGCTATCAGAGATAAAACGTCTTTTTATCGTCTCTTCTACCACGAATGTTCCAGAGTATTTCATGATCGATTGGTGGATGACAATGACAGACTCTTTTTCAATACGATTCTATCAGAAATTGCTAGTAAATACCTCGGTGAAGTACGTGAATTTCAGAAAAGTTTGAACAGTATGTGACATATTGAGCATTACTTAATGGTCTTTCTAATAAACTCAATTGTAGACACTTGAACCGGAAGTCTTTTCCAAGAATCCGTTATTCTTTGGAGATTTCATGTCTTTAGGAGCAAAGAGAGACGAGAGGGTCTATGAAGAAATAGCAGATATGAATAAACTAAAAAATACCATGGAAGAAGTGAGAAATTTCAGTATTTGTAGCTAAATAATTAATTCATTTAATATCAGAGTCGATCACTTCTAACTTGTAACTATAAATAGTGATCACCAATGGCTGTAATCATTCTTTGAATAAATTTGCGTTAAATATTAACTTTTTAGTATCTTGATGACTACAACATTGTGAACTCAAAGGATACCTCGATGGTATTCTTCACGGATGCAATTCAGCATATCTGTCGAATTGCAAGAATCCTCCGTCAGGATCGTGGAAATGCTCTGCTTGTGGGTGTTGGTGGTACTGGCAAGAGAACATTAACACAGTGAGTTAACCTCTAAGGAATTGAGAGAAATTTGATCATTACTAAACATTTTCATAGACTTGCAGCACATATCAACGGTTGTCAGTGTTTCTCAATTGAACTCTGCCGCGGTTACAATTATGAGAGTTTTCACGAAGACCTCCAAAAGCTCTATTTTTGGGCGGGGGTAGAAGATAAGCCGACAGTTTTTCTCTTCTCTGATAATCAAATCCTAATGGAAGAATTTGTTGAAGACCTCAATAACATTCTCAATTCTGGTGAAGTTCCAGGTCTGTTCAACTCGGAGATGTTTGAGAAACTCATTATCGGAACACGTCCGGCTGCCAAGAAAGCAGGAATCCCCGAAGGTGATCGGGACGCAATTTATCGATTTTGTATCGATCGTGTGAGAAACAATCTTCACTTGGTTATTACCATGTCCCCTATGGGTTCAGGATTTAGAAATCGGTTGAGAATGTTCCCTTCATTGGTGAACTGCTGTACGATCGATTGGTTTACGGAATGGCCTGAAGAGGCGCTCTTAGGTGTTGCGAAGTCGAAATTCTCTTCTATGAATATCGATCCAGATGAGCTTAAAGTGGGATAGCATTAATTCTACTCAACTTTAAATAATTTTAGAATAAGATGGCCGAAATATGCACTTTCACTCATTTGACGGTTTCTTCAGCTTCAATTCGCTTCTATGAAGAATTGAAGCGTTATTTCTACACAACTCCCACGAGCTATCTCGAGCTCTTATCTACTTATAGAGTTATGCTCGATGATCGACGAAGGTTAGTCGTTGTATTTTAGATTTGATTTGCTGTGTTAGTAATCTGAAAGCAATTCAAGATAAGTTTAAGAGTGGGTTGAACAAGATCTTGGAGACAAATGAAACCGTCGGCCGTATGGAAGAGGAGCTTAAGGCACTTCGACCTAAACTAGAACAGAAACAAAAGGATACTGAGAACTTGATGAATAAGCTAAGTGAAGATCAGGGAAAGGTGAGTGCAATATAGTTGAAAACTAGCTTTATTAAATTTTTTCGCTATCAATTATTGAACACTGACCACCACATGCACGTTGACTAATAACTCCTTCACTTTTAACCCTCATATCCTATTCACATACCATTGAATGGCTTTTATTTGTTCCTAATTTCATCTTCTAGTTCTTTCTGGCTTTGAAAACAAAGTAGCCTCCATGTTATGCATAGTTCCTGAGACTAAGTGGAAATAGGTAAAAAAGTAGAAGGTACAGAAAGCTGCAGGCAGTGAGAAGGTGAGTAGGGGGGTGGGAGGGAGGTGTGTGTTGGAAACAAGTGAGCTTTGATAGCCAGTCCAGACGAAGATTACACACGAAACTAGACAATTAAAGTAATAAAAGAACTATATGGAAAACCTGCTGTGAAGTTAGGGATTAACACATGGCCATCAAGAAGTGGAAAAGCGTTTGAGGGTGATTTTGTTAGATGATCCTATGGAATTCGATCACTCCAATTAACACAGTATTTGATAATCGGTACGATATCTAATAAATAACCGTCATTTTAATTAGAAAGTAATTATTGAATTGAGAGTTTCAAATGAATACGTATTAACATAGTCTAAACAAATACAATTTACAGAAAGCCTCACTGAGGCTTATATCTGAACAAAAGTCATTATTTTAAATGTAGTAGTCGGATAAGATCTATTCTTCAGTGTTTTGTTCCAGGCCGATGTGGTTCGTCATCATGTTAAGGATGACGAGGCCGAAGCCAAAAGAAAGGCCATAGAGACACAAGCAATTGCTGACGACGCTCAGCGGGATTTGGATGCAGCTCTGCCAGTATTAGAAGCAGCCAATAGAGCCCTTGACTCTCTTGACAAAAATGACATTGCCGAAGTGCGTGTTTTCACAAAACCTCCTCAACTTGTTCAAACAGTTATGGAAGCAGTCTGTCTTATGCTGGGACAAAAGTGAGCGCTATAGTGCCGAAATGCTAGAAGTAGCTTACTCAATTTAATGACTTCCAGTTTTCAATTTCTAGAACTGACTGGGCTACGGCCAAGACAGTCTTGGGTGACAGTAACTTCCTGAAGAAATTAGTTGAATATCCGAAGGATGAAATCTCCGACTCTCTTCTGAAACGACTACAAAAATATGTCGAAAATCCTGATTTTGAACCCTCGGTGATTGAAAAAGTGAGCAAGGCATGCAAGTCCTTGTGCATGTGGGTGCGTGCGCTGGAAATGTATGCAACTGGTTACCGCACGGTGGAGCCAAAGAGAAAGAGGTGAGCTAGTCCCATTCGATCAATAGGGCAATCTGTGTATCTTTTTTATGGTTGATCATGTTTGCCATAGAAGTCATTTTTAATGCTTATGTTTTATCTTCTAGTTTTATTATTTTATTCGGTATAGGTGGTTTCTTAATCGTCGTATACCTCTTTAACTGGTAATTGTTTAAGGCGAAGATATCTGTGTTTCAAGTATTCCATTTTGGTGATCTTTTTCCCTAAAAACCGTAAGCGTTTTACCTTCCTAGGCATCAATTTGATTACTACTTACATTATTTACGGCTTTTAATACCTCAAGGTGTCCATCGGATTTTTAATTCGGATTGTGAAATATTTACAGAGTGGGTAACTTATGTTCCAAAATTCAAATTTCATGATTCATCCACGGATGGCAGCAAATGCTTGTTTTCGGGATTTACTGCATACTGACTGTTTTTTAATCTTGCCTCCTCAATCCACTTATTCATACAATATTTGAGAAGGCAGGATAATCTTGCGTAAGTTTGGCTTTTTCAGATTGGAGAGATGAGGTAACTAAAAACTTCAAGTTAACCGAGCTTCTAGCCAGTGGTTACTCTTTTTCTTTGTGAGTAGATTTTGGATTTATTTAAACGCATGCTAATGCTTAACATGAATTGAAGAAATGCCTATTAGAGCCGTTCAATGCTTGTATTGGCTTTATTATATTCCTGCTTTTATTTTTAATTGCTTGATGTCACTCAGTTATTGGAGAGAGTGGGATTTGGTGTGGTGCATCACAATTTAAGTTATACCGTTATAATACGCTGACAATTTTCTGTTGCATCCATAGACTTGCAGCAGCTAATAAAGAAATGGATATAATGGTAGCCAACCTCCGAAATAAACAAGCCGCGTTAAAAACCATTGAAGACAAAATCGCAGAATTACAGGCAACTTATGATAAATCAGTAGCTGAAAAGAAAGCCCTAGAACATAATCTTGCTCTCACTGCAGCTCGACTCAAACGAGCTGGCAAGTTGGCAACGGCGTTGTCAAGTGAGCAGGAACACTGGCGTGAGTCTATCGAAAAATACGAGGTTCGGTTGGGAAACGTTGTCGGAGATGTCTTTATTTCTGCAGCATGTGTTGCCTATTATGGAGCTTTCACGATGGAGTTCCGAGATTCTCTTCTCAACACATGGACTGCCAAGTGTCATGAACTCGGTATTCCAATCAGTGAAAACGTTCGACTCTTCAGCGTCCTCGGTGATGCTTTCGAACTACGACAGTGGAATTCTGAAGGCCTTCCTAGAGATCAAGTCAGCACGGATAATGGAATCATAGTGACAAGAACTAGAAGATGGCCTCTTATGATTGATCCCCAAGAACAAGCAAATCGATGGATTAGAAGTATGGAAGAAAAAAATAGTATTAAAGTTGTGAAATCATCGGATTCTTCGATGCTCCGTATTTTGGAATCTTGTATTCGAGCTGGTTGTCCGATGTTATTGGAAGATGTCGGTGAATCATTAGATCCAGCTCTTGAACCTATATTGATGAGACAAACTTTCACGAAAAGTGGAAGATTGCTTATTCGTTTGGGAGACAACGATATTGATTACGATAACAACTTTAGGTTTTATATGACCACCAAATTACCAAATCCGCATTATGTACCCGAGATAATTATCAAGGTCACTCTAATTAATTTCACGGTGACACCGCAAGGACTTGAAGATCAGCTATTGAGCGCAGTAACAGGACTCGAAAGACCTGAGTTAGAAGAACAACGAGTGCAGCTCATTATTCATATAAACCAGGATAAGATTTCAATGCAGGTATATTCTACTTGTTTACCATAAGTAGTACCCAATTATTTGAATATATCTATTTTAAGTACACGATTTCCTCTAAAGCAAATCGAGGATAAGATTCTCAAGTTGCTGTATGAGTCGGAGGGCAATATTTTGGATAATGAAACTCTAATTAACACTTTGGATGATTCGAAGAAAACATCGAATGAAATCGCGAAAAGGCTGGTGGAAGCAGAATTGACGGAGGCTAGAATATCGAAAGCTCGATCGAACTTCTTGCCAATAGCCTCCAGAGGCTCTGTGCTATACTTTGTGATTATACTCCTTGCAGATATTGACCCTATGTACCAATTTTCACTTAAGTATTTCATATCAGTAAGTTTAGTTACTCCAACTTTACCAACCGTCAAGCGGTATGAATTTTCTGATTATGAAATTTGTTTTAGCTATTTACTCAAACCATCGAGAAAACTCCAATGATCAGGGAGGAAAACCGAACTCAAGATCTTCTTGATGCAATAACGTTGGCCACTTATAATAACGTTGCTCGGGGTTTGTTCGCCCGAGATAAGCTTGTCTTTTCTTACATGCTATGTGCACGAATTCTCCTACATGAGGGGAAGATCAATCAAGCAGAATGGGATTATTTGATATCCACAGCTACACAGTCCGATCGTGTAGTTCTGCCTCAACCTGAATCTACTATTGCATGGCTGAGTCCCCGCCAATGGAAGTCGAGCTGTGACCTAGCCGACGCGCTTCCAGATATATTCAATTCACTTCCAGCTGATATTTCCAGTGGAAAGTCAATCTTTGTTAGTCTTCACAATACTGATAGCTCACAAAGAGATGTAGTGACTGTTGTACTATCCCCACCTAACACCTTTGATAAAAATAGTAGTTGGAATGATCGACTCAACTTATTCCAAAAGACAATTCTTATAAGAGCTATTCGTGATGAAGAGTTTGTTTCTGCGGTGACACAGTTTGTGAAGATTCAACTAGGGAAAGAGTTTGTGGAATCACCGGCTATTGATTTACCTCTTCTTTACGCAGATATGGATGCTGTGACGCCATTGGTTTTCGTCCTTTCACCGGGATCCGATCCAATGTCTCAATTTCAGAGGTTTGCTAGACAAATGGGCTATGGAGATAGAATCTATTCAGTGTCTCTGGGACAAGGACAAGGTCCAACTGCTGAGAGATTAATTGAGCAAGCTGCAGAGGGTGGAGATTGGGTCTTCCTTCAAGTATTGATTTATCCATTTATCTCATCCTCTCATAATTTATCAATTTAATATTGAATTTTGATATAGAATTGTCATCTAGCTGCATCCTGGATGGTTCGAATGGAAGAGATTATAAAAGAGCTTTCTGAATCAAAGAAAAAAGCTCACAAAGACTTCCGTCTCTTTCTCAGTTCCATGCCTGCTAAGTCGTTCCCCATTACTGTCCTTCAGAACTCTGTTAAGGTCACAAATGAGCCTCCAAAGGGAATTCGAGCAAACCTTCGTAGAGCCCTAAACGATATTTCAAAGGAATCCTTCGAAGACAATGGTAAGAATACTGCTCTTTCAATAATGCTTATCAGGACATATAATAACTTGCGTGTTATTCACTCTCTTGAATAGTTCTTGGATTGAATTGGCGTCGAGTTGTATACGGTATGTGTCTATTTCATGCCGTAATTTTGGAGAGAAAGAAATTTGGTCCTCTGGGATGGAATATACCCTACGAATTTAACGATTCGGACAGAGAATGCGCCATCATGAATCTGGAACTTTTCTCAGATGAAAACGATTTCGCATGGGATGCTCTCAAATACATAACTGCTGAGGTTAGTAATAATCATACAACTTATAAAAATTAAGTATTCCGATTCACCCTCCATTAAGTGCTATAGGTTCTAGTGCTTTCAAAAATCATTTAGTATTTTTCTTTTCATTTCAAATAAAGTTAATCTAATGTCTGCCCGCAATATGAATTAAAATTGATAATAACTGCATAATTGATAGAATCATCCCCCCCCCCCCCCCCCCCTCCCAAAAAAACTGGTACCCTTTCAGTTTATGATGATAAAGTGAAAAATTCGCAGGTAATACTCGTCGAATTAGAAGAATTTCAAGATAAATGTGTTCAATTTACATACTCTAGATCACTTACGGTGGACGTGTTACCGATTCTTGGGATCAACGCTGTCTGAGTGTGATTCTTTCGAGGTTCTTTGGTGAAAAAACACTGGCGGATGACTATCAGTTCTGTGTCAATTCTGATCTCTACCATCCACCACCACTAGAGCACTTGTCGGAGTACCTTGATTACGTTGATGAATTGCCCTTATTGGATCCTACAGACATTTTCAACATGCATCCAAATGCCAATTTAATATATCTAGCAAGTTTAAAATGATGATTTCAATTTGTTTGCCATCCTGTTCCATAATATTTTTCATTACTTTACTTCTTATCACTTTAAGTGGTTGATATCTCCTTTTATCTTTTTTCAATCTATGTGCGCAGTAGTCATTATTTTCCGATTTCTCCTTTGACATGGTGAAATCCAAGTTGCTTTTTTTTAGGCAAAAGCTCAGTTGGCATTGTCTAATTGTAGTGAAACGTAAGACGTGGTCGTTTAACATCTCCGATTCTCCGGCGTAGTGTCACATAAAAAATTGTTAATATTGCATTAAAATGTACTTTTATTTTATCTTACGGATATGTGACTTAACAAAGGTTGAAATGCCTAGTATTTGTTTCGTTATAGAGTACCACGCTGCCTCTTGGAGTATTTTTTGAATCAGCGTTCCTTATTTTTAGGCCTGCTCCAGGAATATTTTTCTCTATGTAATGCAAGATCAAAAATTTTGCATGATGCTTTTCCAAAATTATTAGTCAAATATTTAAGAGTGAAACAACTCAAAAGCGATCTAATTTAGACATACTAAGTACTAATTTGGACAAAACGGCGATTTCAAAATCTTGCTAAAAAAACTCGTATTTGGAAAACAGCGTATGTTCGCGGAAACTTGCCAAATTGTGGCTTCTTTAAGCTTTTAGAATTTCACTTCCACAAGAGAATTCAGCATCACAACGCCGTACAGATAAATATGTAGCAGACACTGCACAGATAAACCTTGACTAAATCTCAACAGACATTTTTAATGCAATGCCCACTTTTGAAATTTCTCTCGAAAATAACTAACCTATCTCAACAGTCTCGAGGAGGCAAGGCATTTATTACTGCTTAAGGGTCACTGACACAGCTTAGTCATTAAAATACAATTAGGGTCGTGATACGTTGCGGTAGGAATTAATTGCCAGTTGGCTGAGAGGTCACTGCACTCATGGCCGCACCGTCCAGACTGTTCGAGTGTACATATAATTCTTTTTATCAGCCTTGGTAGCGCTGTACGTTCCAAAAGAATGTTGGTGCTATCAAATCAATAACCAATTTTAAGGCTTAAAAATTTTTTAAAGTGTAAATGCACTGAAAGATTCAGGAAATTTGGTTAAATTGATATTCAAAATTATGATAAATAAACACTCCTAAAGTGCTCGTAATGGATATGTCATGGATGCACCTTTGTGTTTTTTTAGCAAAAAGAGACCTCCAAGCTTCTCTCAACCATATTGGAAGTGCAACCAAGAACAAGTGGAGACAAAAAGGGTCGAACCCATGATGACATTGTTTTCGACCTTGCTGGAAATCTGCTTACAAATCTCTCCCCTCTGATTCCAAAGGAGAAAGCAAAAGCCGATCTCTTCAACACAGATCGTAAAGGTCGAGTTAACTCGCTCACCACGGTGCTTGTACAGGAAGTTGATCGATATAATAACTTGCTCAATATCATTAAAGTAAAATTTTAGAAAATGAACTACTTAAATAAATGCTTAGGACTGTGAATATACCAAGCGTGTGCTCTGTCTCTGCAGATTTCGTTGACCCAACTGCAAAAAGCGGTCAAAGGCTTCCTGGTGATGTCTGAGAAGTTAGAGAAGATTTATAACTCCTTTTTGCTGAATATAGTCCCAGAAGTCTGGGAAAATGCTGCTTATCCCAGCTTGAAACCCCTTGGCTCGTGGATGAAGGACTTAGCTTTGAGAGTGCAGTTCATCACCCTTTGGTTGAAAAATGGTGCACCAACCTCTTTCTGGGTATCGGGTTTCTTCTTCCCACAAGGTATACTGACATATAATACTTCCTAATTTCACTCAAATAAGTTACTGTTACCTTTGAATTCTGTTTTCGTTTCAGGATTTCTGACGGGCGTCTTGCAGAACTATGCAAGGAAATACGACTTCCCAATTGATCATCTGTCGTTTGATTTCACTGTTCTTCCAAACTTTCGTGATCAAGAGACTTATACTAGGCTTATTGATACCCTCAAGTACGAAGAAATTCATCCGGAAGATCGGAATATTATAATACCAGAAGATGGTGTTTTAATCCATGGGCTCTTCACGGATGGATTTAGGTAAGGAGTTTATTCTAATATTTGAAGGGAGTAAGGGCCATGTAGAAGTCTAGAATAGACCACGATAAGCAAAGAATTTCACCTCGGTTGAAGTTTAAATTTGTTATTGAGTAACAAAGTTCATATTTTCATCCTGAGATTTCTTGGGAGGGGATGCAAATTTGCGATGTTCAGAGTTTGCTGGTCAATTATATCACCTCTGTACATTTATTTCACCAACATTTTCTGAAACAGCCTTTAATAAATACATTCAATCTTTCCCGCATTTAGATGGGATATAGACACTATGATGATTGCCGATTCATTATCTGGAGTGACCATGGAAGCCATGCCAATGATCCATATGAAACCGGAAATGGACTTTAAACCAGATACTGATCGTTATGTCGCGCCACTCTACAAGACATCTACAAGAGCTGGTGTGCTATCAACTACGGGTTAGCGGATCGATTTATGAGCTTTTGGTGATGGGTTTGCGTTCTATCAAGTTTTAACGCACAATTTTATCGACTTTTGTAGGCATTTCAACGAACTTCATCACTGCTATTCCACTGCCAAGCTCTGAACCACAAGAGAGATGGATCAGCTATGGAGCTGCCTTGCTCTGTGAGAACGTCTAACCACCAATCCAAGAAAAGCGCAAAATGAGTCACCTCAATTTAATATGCATTAAAAGGACCAACTGTAAAATGACTTCTAAATAAAGTTTTAATAGATGTTATCTCATATCCAAAAACACTTAAGCTTTGTATTTTACTCTAGTTTTTATTGATAGATCATATCAAAGGCAAGAAGAGAGCAAAAGGATGCTGAGTTCGAGAGGTCCACTAAACCCAATGATGATTGTCTTTGTGCATCTTAGCAGTCATATCTTTAGATTTGATTGCTCTTTCGGCTTTTAATTGTTCTGTTTCATTGTGAATGCCATATTCATGCAAGCATTTAAGGGACGTCTATTGTCTATTTATGTTCCACCTGTATAGTCCTGATTTCGGATGAAACACAAGAAAGCTGCCATCAGGTGGTAAAAAAATAAGGAGTTAGGTTGTTTGGCTAATTTCTTCCTTAAAAGTCAACAATTTTCCTAAGACTAGTAGAGTTCACAAGCATTCGTGTATTAGTTAATACTGTTTGAGTATCATACTAAATTAGGGTGTTGAGTGTAGATGACTTAATTATCTCACCGCATTGGCAACCAATGAATGTCTTTGTTCTAGCGACTTTCCAGACTCGGACTTGAGTTCGACACAAAAGGTCATTGGAAATTATGAGCCTTCCTATTGGTTAATAGCGACAATGAGAAATACATGCGTTGTTGAAAGAATGTTTGGATTGCGTAGTGGTAATTTAATGTGCTAGAATAAATGTTGTCACACACGAATGGCGCTCGTGACAATGAAGTGAATTAACAAACTCAGAATATAATGTAATGAAATCTGTAATAAATCAATTACTTAACTCACTAGAGGAAGAACAAGTAAGTTGAATAAAGCACAGAGCGGGAAGAGACTAAATGTTTGTCGAAATCTACATAAATGAGTTAATCATATTTTCAAAAGGGAAGACGAAGAATGCGCACTGCGACGCCACTGTATTCAATCTCCAACATTTCCCTTCCAGATTCATATGTGAATTACGAGCCCCTTATTCAGAGCTCGTTAACGGATCTACTTGTTTCCATGATTGGTTGTGGCACTCGATTTATTTGAATCATCTTACAGCTAATAGCAAGTGGATTAACAGAATTTCGTTCAATATAGAACAATGCACTACGCCTCGTGTTAGGTTAGCTCTCCCTCTCATAAAAATAGTTTGTTTAAGGTTGACTGTGCATTTTCCCGAAAGATTCTAAGGGAACTTTAATCCGAGATAAAGCTACTTTTAGAGGCTCCATCAAACTGGACTAGGTATTCTCCCATAGAACTGGCTATCTTTAAGGAAATAACAGGCTCTCCAGAGTGAGAACACCAAGAGCTAAGACTGACCTCATTGAAAAATTAATGAGAATGGAAAGAGGGAGACAGTAGGGTGAGGAATTAGGGGAAAAAGCGGGAGTGTCAGTTCGTTGTGTGAGAACAATTCAGACTGTGACAGGGGGCAGAGTCAATTGGGCTTTCGCCGCTGATTGGTTGTGTCCCGTATGAGTCATTGCATGGCCGCAGAATTAGCGACCAATCAGAAATCACTCAGTAGTAGTTGGTTATAGGAGCGGAAGAGCGACCGCGCAGACCTATGAATTAGCCCGCACATGTACTAAAAATCCTCTGAGCTAACTCTTTATCGTTCATTGCTTTGAGGGGGCCGTTGAGGGATATTAAGGTGAGCCTTTAGCCTGTCTCATATCAGAGGCCCTTAGCATTATTGCGAACTGGCTCTGCGAAGACCTCGGTGAATATAGATTTTACTTAACTGACAATGGTGGTATTTTTTAACTGATTGCTGCTTGGCTCAAGAAACGTTGTCGATTACAGCTTCTGTTACCGCCTCATTTGCATTAATTTATGACTCTAGATATGCGAGTGTGTTTACTTTCTGAATTCCGCTCTTTCCAGTAGGTATTAATATTAATATAATAATAGTACCCAGGCTGTTAGCATGAGAGTGACATAGAGCACCGGTCCTGGCAATAATAAAATAAATACATAGTAAGTTATGTTTATTTGTTAGATTAGTTCGACCTATATATGCGCATTGTGGAATTCTTTTAGCTGTATAATACTTGGTTTTTTCAACTTCACGATTCATAAAGAATTTTAAATCTTCTAGGTTATTTTGCCAGAATTTTTCCAGTAAAAGTCGCATTTTATTCGGCAAATGTTCTGATAAATTTTTTTTGGGAACAGAGTTCATAGTTTATTTCCTTTGTTGCCTCTTTGAAATATCTAAACAATGCAAGAGGAAGTACACAACTCTTTATTTTCACTTGTTGATTTTAAATCTAGTGCTTTCCAAGGAGGTGAAAATCCTGTTGGAGTAAGCTCTGCTTTTAAGTCTAACGCATGGATCAAATCTGAAATAGGAAATGGAAGCTGTTCTACCAGAGTACAAAAAACACGCAGAAGATCAGTAGGTCAAAAGAGATAACAAATGCCTAGTGAAACAATGCAAGCTGGAGGGGGGTAGATTGGAGAGCCAGTAGGTGCATTTGGCCAATTTAAATTTCATTAAGATCACTCACACACACACACACACGCACACTTGGTTAGACACTACGTTTGACGCACAATATGGAGAAGACATTGAGGGCAGAATGTTATTACTTGTAGTTCTGAATGCCTCTAGAACTAAAAGAAGACAAAATAATGGAAGGGAATTTGCTAAGACCTTTAGAGAAGGTGAGAAACGGAAGTATCTGAATGAAGAGCAGTCTGGTGATATTAAGGTCACAGATATGGCTAGGTGTCAGCAACTGTAGAGCATCTCCTCTTTGGTTTGCAGTTAATCTCAATTAATATTTTATTTCAAAAATCTGGGTTTTGCCTCATGTTTTACAGGAATATCGATTATTCGTCTGTCCTCATTTCGTCGTTCAGTGACTCCTCTTTTGGTTCAGACACTAATTTCCTCTCCAGCTTGTTCAGGATTATGCCAAACTTCTATCAATTCAAACCAGACGACTTCCAGCCTATTATAAAGACAATGGGACAGAATTCATTGGTTTTGACTCCGAGCTAGTGCTTAGTCGATTCACCTCTATTCGGTGTGCATAGCTGCCTTTATTTTCCCTCCAAAATTTTATTCCCCCTCTTTCCAACTATTTGCTTGTGCTTAACTTATAAATTGACCTACTTTTTTCCCTCTGTCCATGTCTCTCCCTTCTCAACCACTTGTTCTCCATTTTGATAAGCTGAATGTATGCAGCAAGGAGAGATTTAGCTCTTGCACCTCGGTTGAGGGAGTTTTTTGCGGGTGAGAGGGAGGAGAGAGTGATTTGTGAATATGGAGCTTCAGAGGTGGGCCTCATGGTGATCAGACTACATCGATGCCCCGGGGTAGTATTGATCCAAGATTTATTCGGAAGGGTACTAGTAGATGATCTTAGAGAATATTTGGATTTACCTTAACAGCTCTAAGGAATGAGATTCCCATTAATGCCCAAGAAAATCGGTTTGTATAAAATTTATTTGAATACAGGAGTTATTTGGGGGTATACTAAAGGAATTTTTTTTTAACAAATATAGGGGTTAGGTTTTGATCATGGCCATGGGTGGCCGATTATCGGTTGAATTTCCAAGAATTTATTTCAGCTTGTGTTGTCACTCACATTCATTGAGCTATTGAAGGTAGAACAATTTTTTCATCAGATGTGCACCAGGATATTGCAAATTCAATTTAGCTGTAAATGCTAAGCAATAGACCGCTATTCTAACTGATCGAACATGAGGAACCAACCACCATTAACGTGCACAAACAACACGTTGTTGGAAGAATCTGGAATCAGTACCCTGAATCGTTATCTTTCTCCCTAAATTTTTCGTTTATGTATATATTCACTTATCTTGTTTACAATTTCAAAATTGGTTTTTAGTATTTAAACATTCTTCGTCTAAGATAGGCTCGAAATCAAAGAGACTATATAGTAGCATAGGATGATAAATTCCCTTAGATTATTTCTAAATTGCCCATACTTTGTACCAACAGGTGGTCGTTCACTGTCCCCCAACATCTTGGCAGGTATTTTAGAGGAAAGTCATCAGTCATCGGTTGTGGGCCAATCTTCAAAAGTCAAACGTATATGAGGAAGGCAAGTCTTTTTATGGTGTGTTATTGTTGCATTGAATACATCCAACTGTAACTTGGCAATATCAAGAGGAGACCTTGATAATAGTGTCAGAAACACAAAACACGTTAATTTAATTTCCTAATTAAAATGAGTTATTGAAGACTCTACATTGCCGATTTGTTAAGCATTACAGGACCAAATATTTATTTTCGAATTGCTTGAGCTAAAAAAAAACACTTTTAATGACAAATCAAAGCTTAACGAATTAAAGTCGTTTCTACATCTCGATGGGAACATTGCTCCATTATCGCATGCTCAAAGGAAAGCACAAAAGCTGTCTCCCTCTCTATACAATGAGTATGACTACTTAGATACGGTTTCGAGTATATGGTATTAATTGGTAATCTAGTTAGCAAGAAATATTGACGAAATACATGCATAAAATAGTTATCGCAAAAATTAATGCCCGTAAGGCTAACTTTATTAGTCTATGAGCAGGTAATTTGCGATCTTATAAGGCTTTATCTTTTAGTGCGCATTTAAGTTGAGAGTAAACTTGTAGGTAATAAAAAGGCTTCAAACAACGAATTAATAACCAAGCGATTTGCATAGTTGCCATTCATGAATACTTATTTACTTAAAATGGCAAAAAGATAAATAGAATGTGGGTAAATGTTGAACGGAGGTAGGAATGGGTCATCTAGGTCAAATGATTTTTCAATTCAAAGTTAGCTCAGTCTTGTCAACTCATAACGCCGCCGTCCTCTTAACCATGTAAATATGAATGATATTTGCTTATGCCTACACCGGATGGCAAATGTAAATGAAGTCCTGGGTGAAAACAGAAAGGCTAATCAACATCATGTTTTTAGTTGAAAGTAGTAAATAGAGAATATTGCACAAAATAATCATGCTGAACATTAGATAATTCACGGCAAGTGTTGAAAGTGTTCACCATGGACTGCGATGCACAACTCAGCACATATTTGTTGATCTTGGCCGCACTAGAGTAGCAATCCTCTTTGCACTCGACAAAGAAATTTGCCGGTTAGTTATAAGTGTTCTCAAACCATCAGTGCCTTCTAATCTCACCTTCATTTGCAAGTAGACGGTGTCAATTTCGGCAAAATTTCAGGCAAGCACATTGTTCTTGTAAACATTCGTTTCCGGCGGATACTCAATTTCATATTGAAGGCCTAGAAGGCGAAGTTGCCGTAATTCAAAAAATATTAACAGGGTAGGACGAATTATTAATTCACACATTGTGAGTTGCGTGAGATGCTCAATGTTTTGAACATGAGTGAGAGAGATGTAAACACATTATCCAACAACTATTTACAAATCCTTGTCAGTGATAAGGGGTGTGCGACAGACTTGCTCTCACGTGGGCAACGTATAGTCATACGGCAAAAAAAGTCTATAAATCGCAGTTGACTTCAAACTACCATGACCCCACTGTGTGTCATATTCGACCACTTCCACAGTACTCACCTTAACTATTTTTCTCCACCTTTGTGTGTCTGTCTCTTTTACATCTGTGAACCACTCTTCTCTTCCCCCTCTCTACTTTTTGTGACTTTGACGTTTCTCCCTCTGTGAAGTCCGAAGTCAACTAAAGGGCTAATAATAACTATCATAAAGCCTGCCATTTGATATAAATTGTCAGTGAATATTGCCCTGATTAACTTCCGGCTATACACATTCTTAAATCAGCTAAAAACCAAAGCTTCAGTTACTCAAGATTTGGCACCTGGTGGCATTGTATTTGTTCAAAAGATTCCTCTGTCAAGTATGATGAAAAAGAACGAAAATTGAGGCTATGTACGCTTCCGAGGATCACGTAGAAAAGAAAATGATCTGGTACGTGCAACAGGTCACGCAAAGCTTCAGCTGAAAACGAACTCAGGTGTTCTTCACGAAAAATTCCCATTCTCCTTATAGATCTAGCAATAGCACTTCTAATAGGTTCGGCCAAAATACATCCTTCTGTCTTTGGAAACCGCTAAAATACGTTCACTTCCCTCATTCTCTGGGCGTTCAACAAGTAAACCATTTTCAATGGATTTACAATCAAGTGCCTTTAAAGACGGAACTTTAACTAATAAAATGGTGTACAAAATCTTGAGATTGCTGATGAAGGCTTGAATACTGCTGATATAGCATTAGAGAACTAATAACAGCAACGTGCCGCCCATTCTTCTACCGCACGGAAAAAAATGTGTTAATGTTAGTAAATTTTTCCTTATTTTCAAAATTTCCGTTAAAATGTTATTTCATTTCAATTAATGTGCATAGACTGTAAAGGATTTTCAATACGTATTAAAACAATTATTCACTTATAATTATAGTTATGAATATACCGAACAATGCACTTTTTAGTCCATATACAGCCTTTTATCGTTTTCTTCGTTTTATAACTCCAAAAACGAGCTATGCACGCTTCATGGCCCCGGGTTAGAACCTTTAAGCTTTCTTATACATTAAAGTCACAAAGGCATCTTTGAACAGTATGATAACCACCCTAGCCCAGTTAATAACTCATGATTTGCAAGTACTTTGGTCTGTTATCCCATATCCATGATGAGCATACTGACATTAGTAATTTGAAAACCCAATTCGGAAAGTATTTCTCAAAGCGCATCTTGGATAAGTAATAGCATTACTGAGTATCCCTGATGAGAAACCCAAATTCTGCCAGTACGTTAATTAACTAAACTCACCCATCGCTGTTGCCCATGCTGCTTACTGGGCGCTCGACCACTGACTCCGCAGCCTAACGTTCTTTATCTATATTCTTGTCTTTATGACACAGTTGGCTGTGACTCATACTCTAGAACTTTGTGCAATTCATAGAATTCCTTCGTTATCTATCAGCTGTTTTATTAGCTATCCTCTCCACTGCATTACCATTTTATCTTGCTGATTTAATGATTGCAGCCTAATCTCTGTACTTTCATCAATTCCATTTCATATCATGAGGTAGCTTTGTTCCTGCAGTTAGAAATGGCACTAACAACCAGTTGATGTCTCCCTTGCCCTAGGTAATGAAAAATAAAATCGAGTCTGTTACAATCCATATTAATTTTGTTGCTTGTTGTACATTAATTTAAAGTTTTGCGCTAGTGGCGGGGAATTAACGCGCTTGTCTGTAAGGTCAGAAGTCGTCAGTTCAAAGGTCATTGGTTCACGTCCATTGAGAGGAAAGTCCAATCATACAGGCTATTACTGATCTGCCGGAATTGGAACTTCTAATCAGATAGGCTCAATGCGTCGACATTTATTGCAGCCCTATTGGCCTCTAAATAATGATAAATTCCAAGTAAATAACAGCACGGAATTGTGTAAACTTCCGTAAATTATTCAAAATGATGCAAAGCAACAGTCGCTTAACTTAGAACATTTTAACAAATAGGTCATTCTTACGAATAATATTCTAAATTCTTCAAATATGAAATAATTTATCTCTATCTTCTGCCCCTAACTCAAAAACAGAGTTAGAAATCCCTTCAAAACCAGGCTTGGAGTTTTTAGTAATATTTCTTTAAACTGCAGTTAGCAGTGAACATCGGTGCCAAACCCACATTCAATCATTACCATGAAATGGAACCAAAATTGGCGTATTTAAATTTTAACAAATTCATATGTGTTGATCATTGTGCACGCTCACCATGTTAGAGATCACGAGTTCGATTTCTATCGACAGCCTATGATCGGAATGGACAAACCCATTGGGTAGGTCTGTCTATTAGAGTTTCTGACCAGGAAGATTCCGTGGTGTCACTGCCAAGGAGAGCGTTGGAACGCATTTTCTCAAGGGATATTTAGAATTATTGTTAACGAAGCCCTATCAAAATAAAATTATAATTCATATTTCCCCTCAAGGCAAAATTCTTTGGATGTGTTTTTACCTGCTGCAAAATGAAAAAAAAACAAGAAAGAGTATGTAACCAGACAAATTGCTATCGATGAAGGCTAAGGTTGCATTGTCACAAGCCAACATCCGACAGTCTTCTTGCTGCCATTGTGGCAATCCGTCTTTTATATGACCGTTTTTCATTGAGTGGTTACGTATCACCTCCGTGGAGCGAACTTTACTCACTGTGAGTGTTTTGCTTAAAGGCGTTTAACTCAAAGTAGATTTGAGAATGAATGAGTGTAAGCCAATAAATACTTTGCTACCAAGGGATTGGAGGTGGTCTAGACAAGTAAGTTCAACAGCTTGTGAGCAAGTGCAGTGGTACAATGAGAGGGTTAAACTTAAGATATACTCCATTGAAATCTCATCCTGCTTTAGCCTTTAAGTACTCTTCATATCAAGACAAAGGTATCAGGTTTTATTTAGTGTGTGGGGATATGGGACGAGCACCGTGCGTGTGTTTGCCACCACCGTGACGCTGACGCTTATTAGAACTTTCTCTTGTTAGTCAGACGTGCTAACTACTCCATCACAGAATCACGCCTTCTCTTCCCACGTCAACTGCATTCGACACTCTTCGTCCACTTTTCACATATTAACTAATAATGCCGTCTAAGCTTTTGCCATACAGACGCCCTCTTTCCCCCACCTCTTGTGTATGTCTCAGCCAAATCTTATCTTTGTAGAGTAGGGAAACGTGAGAAAGGATTCAACAAGTCCCCAGCCTAATCAGTTATCTGACTTTTAAGAACAATCTAAAGAGCACAAGTAAATCCCTCTCAAATCACTGAGCTTGGGGCAGAGTGTAAGACTAACCCTTTATAGAATTAATGCTTAAGTAGTAAGAGTAAATCTAACTAGATCAACAGAAAGTTCAAACGGTAGGAGTTCATCTAGTGTGAATTTGTGTGATTAATCTCATGATCTAATCAGCCGGTTAATGAGCCCACTTAGAAACCTAGAGTTTCAATTCTGGCAATTTAAGTGTTGAACATTTGTACAGGGTTTATTGAATTATATCTGTTGGGCAAAATGTGGACAGATTAAAAAAAACCAAAGCCCCAATGAGGTGAGAATCTTTGGTTCTCTGATCCTTTTCAGTGATAAATACATTTTGTTTGCAAAGAATGCACGCGTCCTAGAGTAATAGAATATTCGAACTACTAGAAGGCATACCAAAAAAGTTGGTAGAGAGATGATATTTTAACGATTGCTTCTCATCAACAACAAAAAAGATGAAACATCCTGATAAGTCCAACGCTTTTTCCCTTCTCTTCCAATTTCCATTACCTCTTCTTTCATTCTTCACCATTCCTTTTCCATTCCTCAACATTTGGGTAGGCCAACTCTTACTCTCCCCAGCTTAGAAAAGGTTGCTGCATCCTGCTTTCTATGTGAATATCACTATATTTGTACGGAGGCGTTCCCAGCCCAAACTTTTCTAATTCTCAGAGTGCCTTTTTCTTTATTGGTGAGCACATCACGTTCCAGAAATAACCTGCTACATTAAGTAGCCAACTTAAGGATTTGTGAACTTTTTTATTTCCATATCAATCCACAACCAAATGGCTCTGCTCGAATAGCATCTGCATCAGTTTCTGCTTATTTTCTAAAACGTGTACTTAAATTTGCATCGCCATGTCGTAAAGAAAATCGCCCATACAACATTATTAAAAGTCGCAATAAACATTTGAAGTAGTCATATAGTTTGCCTACAGATTATCGATCAACGGTAATCTTCGCTAGTAAATGCCCAGCTGCTTAAAAATAAGGGCTGAGATAAGTAACTCATATCACTCACTGGATGCCTTACATTACTGAGCTCATCGATAGCATAAAAATTTAAAGAAATCTAAAACAGGCTTTCGAGATCAAGATCGAGAGGCCACAAAGACCGTGAAAATGTGGAAGTCTAATCGAGATGTACTCACAAACTGGCCCAATTAAGCATCACAGTAATCGAATGACTTAGTAGTTTCATCCCAAATCCAGCAATATTCGCCTCTTAATGTAATATAGTAAGAAGTGCCTTAGAGATTTCAACATACTACTTATGAAACTAAGTAGGAGCCACTTAACTACAGCCGTTTCGTGTATGTTTATGAACCATCGGAGAAGGCGGGTAAGCACACATCTTTTCATTAAGACAGTCCCGCATTCGTCTTATCCTGAACAAAACAAGTTCACTATAAATGTAAATGTTGATTGCCCCTAAGGCTTGTAAACAGGTAAAAACTAAAACATAAAGTAATAGTTTTAACACGGGAAGAACCACTATTAGTGGCCCAACTCAAAGAATAATTAGAGTTTAACTGAATCGAAGCATGTTTTAGTTCTAACCTCAAACGACATGATTTGTTAAAAAATAATATAGCGAAAACCCCTCAACCCACCGCACAAGCAACGGATACCGGCATAAAAGTGAGTTTAGGTTCAAGGTCAGTGGTAAAAATGCCATCCCAAGTTTAATAATATTAACATTTAAAGAATCTTTATAGAAATTTTGGAAGGCACTATTATTGTATAATTAAAGAATCGATCTTCCTAGCAAAGACTTGGTATAACAAGCGAAAATAAGAATATATTGTAAAATGGCACGCGAAACGATGCTTTTGCATTATCGTTGCATGGTTGTAGCTTGTTGCTAAAATACTGGTGAAATTCAATATATTCTGTCAAAATTAATAAATTAAGTAATCTTGATGCAAGTGTGAGGAGATTTCTAACATGTTTTGTTGTTTTACTTCCAAATTTATTAGTTATTGACTAAAACAAAGATGACAGACGCAGTCGTAATGGATGTTTTCGATCCTTCCTCAGTGTGATCATTTCCTTTTAGAAATCGGTATATATTCTGTCAATATTTCATGAATTATGTATTTCTTAGATGGATGTGGGCATTTGTGTCACCATTTGGAACCCATTACATGGTGAGAAATTGACGATTCCTCACGCTAGCAGATCGTGCGAACTGTCTTGGTTTGCTATATCCTTCTCAATGTGGATTATAAGCCAATAATGGACTTAAGTATCACTCTTCTATGTAAAACAACAACCATACGTTCTGTTCTTATTGGTGTGGTAAGCCATTTGTTCCCCATTTTCAAAACTGTTGACTTACTTCCGTTTCTGAATTCATGGCTGTTTTCTAAGATATTCCTTTAAATGACCCAGCATATAGTGAGCAAGTGAGTTAAATTGCTTTGCCTCACTTGTACTATATTTTCTTAAAGTTTACCCCTATTTGAAGCAAAACTATCGTTATATTTGTTATAGCTATAGATTTTGAATCCGGTCCGGTTACTAGAATGAGTACTTGGTTATTTAATTTAAGGTGTTTTTATTTAGTAATTTTTGAAGTCTTTTGATGGAGTACCTTCAATTATGGCCGAGTTAACTGAAGTCCATTAGTTTCCCATAACTTAATCTACTTATTAGACTTAATGGTCTTAAAACTTAGGATGATGCAGCAGTTCATTTTATGTAATTCGTGCTGTCAGAAATCACTGCAGTGGGAAATACTCAGCTTCGCCCTGTACTTTGTGTTAAGTTTTTGGATTTATATCTTCTAAGTCGTCAGAAAAGCATGGAATTTCTTTAATTTTCTTTTTTACAAATCATTCCTATTATTTATTGATCTGTTTATTCCCCACCATGTTAATTAATTTGATATTTTCCTAACAGATTGGCCTATCGATATCGATTATTGCCAAGCCGAACCTCTTGTCATTTTCTCCTTTCATCTCTGATCTTTTATTTGTACTTTTGTGCAGCAATATCTCTCCTATTTGTTGTCAGACTTTGGCTTAAAACTGTTTATGGCTTGTGTTTAGGGATAGTCAACTGATTTTTAGGTCACTTTAGCATAGAATGTTGTGGTTAAGTCTGTTTTTGCTGTCATTAGCAAAGCGTCGACCATGTAAATGTATCATAGCTGTTTCCATCTATCTACTCTACGGCCTTTTCGTTTTTTCGCCTTACTATTTGCCTGTACAACTTGTTTTCTTTGCTGAATACATGAATATATTCTTTTAACTTCATTGATCTTGTATTTGACGTGGGTTGCAGTCTCAGTTGGGATGTTAGATTATTTGTAATATGTAGTGTCCGTTCGTTGATTTTTAGTGATGTTTGGAAACTGGTATAAAAGTAGTACAGCTTACACCAACTGTGGTAGCATTCAGATTTACTAAATCTATTTTGAGTTCTGTTTGATTGTGAAGGAACTAATGGCAAGTTGTGAAAATTGCTTCATTTTGTTTGTTGAAGTTTTACCTTTTGAAGTCGTGGTAATTGCGCAAAACCAGACCACTGATTTTAAACCTCCGAACAGTCACTTAACCAGTTGAATAGTGATTGGAGAAGTCCAGGTTTTCGCCTATCACGATTCAAACATCATTGCACTAAGTGTAGTATGATTACGATCAGCTTATTGAAAACTAAGAGTTCTTAGTGGTTATTACCTACTTTATTTCTGTACTACTTTTTCGCAAGTTTACCGGTTTAGGCTTTTTGAAAGACGAAATGTTAGTAGAGTTAGTTCCACATTTGAGTGAGTCCTTGATAATTACCTTTTAGTAGTATCTAAGTCATTTTAGTGAGAGTGTGAATAATTGCATTCAATTTGGTAATTTTGTAATAAGCCTTTGAAATCCACTCTCAGTATTAACCATTGCAAGGTCATCGACTTCGAAAAATTCCAATCAAAAAGTTTCATCTGAAAGGCGATGTATTCCAGTGTGGGTATGAAACAGGGAAAGTATGACTATAATTAAGCCATGATGTCAAGTGTACTACTCTGTTTGAGTTAGAATTTACTTTTTAATGTTCTGACACTAAATATTTCTATTTGACTCTTAGGCATCTAGGTGGGCTCCTATCCATTATGTTCAAATTACTTCAACCAGTTAGATCCAATCGGACAGTTTGTTATGCCATTTTTTAATTTGTTCGTTCTTGAAGTCATGAATAAGTCGATGAGCATAGTAATGTCATTTTAAAGAAAATGTACTCAAAACAGTAATTAGTCTGCTATTAATTGTATTATCAGCTTAATAAGAACTGTTTTTCATTGCGTATACTCGCAATTGATCACTGTCTAAATCATAAACACCAACGTCAATCTGTGGATTATATCTATATTTGGGATGAGCACCAAACTGATTAAACATAAATATTGAGTAGAAGTAGCATTTTGGAGCCTCTCGGATTGAAAACCGCTTTCTTCTACTCTTTTAAACATCTATGATCTTATGTAGTCACGCAACACTTTCGAGCAGATCTTAGGGTCAATGAAGTCCCTTAGTCTTATAAGCTTTCAAAGAAAATTTCCCAACTTACGATCTTGGATAACCCTTACACATACATTCAAATAAACCCTACTTCGATGCCAGATCTTTATAAAAACTTGTTCAAGAAGTTTTCTCCAACTCGTCTCTCGGACAGCAGAATAGCCCCAGAAAGCCACAATGTTTCTCGCCCCAGGGACCAAATATTTGAAATCCAACACTTATACGTTATAAACAGAGACTGTCCTCGGTGCATATTGTAATGACTATTAAAAATAAGAACAAGGGGGGAGCCAAAGGAGGATAATAGCAAGAGGTGCAGGTTAACATACACGCATGCACATAAAAATACCCTTCTAAATAGTATAGATTCAACACACAGATACAGTACAGTTGGAGCAAGAACAGAAAGTCTACTAGAAAAGGGAGATTGCGGAGTGGAAATAGTTGGTTACATATGTACAATAGAAACACAGAAGGGAGTTTAGATAACTATGAAGTGGCCCCAGGAAGTTCTTGCTGCTGAATTTCTACAACAACCTGTTGTGGCTCGGTGGTGATCGGTTCCTCGTCGTCATAGACAACCACATTCCACTCTTCCGTTGGAATAGTGACCTGCTGTTCCGCAGGTGCATCTCCAGCAGCATTAGTAATAAGAGCAGTTGGTGGCACCTCAAGAGCAGTAGTAAGTTGTTCAATTTCATTAGCGCGAGGAACAGCTGGAGTGTACCGCCTGGTGGAGTAATCAGGAACATGTGGCGGAGATTCATCAGCACCACCAATGAATTCTGTATCGTAGTCCTTGTACCAAGCTGGGAGACGTCTAGCTCGGGTTGCCCGACGGCTAGCAGGTGCTGAAGCTGCCTGGTGAGCCAAATGGTGTCTTGATACAGATGGTGTGTGCATTGAGCGGCGAGATGTGGATGGTTCTCCCTTCTTTTCAACATATGGTCTCAAAGCCTCTTCATCTTCCATTGGCTCCTCGGCCAGTTCACTTCGATTTGCTGATTTTACTGCTGTTCCTGTCAAAAAAAGAAGGACAAAACCCAGGTTACTAAATAAAAATGTAAGGCAGGCTAAAATGAGCAGGATTCCCTACCATCAGAAACGCCAGTCATTTCTCCATCACCGACTTCATATTCTTCACCCTCGATGAATTCTTGTTCTTCATCTTCTCCGTAAATAGTGTCAAACTTGCTTCCCCTATATCGCCTCCTTTTCGTACTTGGTGCATAACGAGCCGGTGGCAATGACATACCATCTTCACCATCTTCCTCCTGTCGCCTGTGCTGATCATGGTGCCTATCCAAGAGCATAATCGAGTTTGTCGTGAATTCGCAAGGTTCATATCGACACTTGAGTCGACCAACAGCGCCTCTAGACTGTCTAGCATTCCTCTCTTCAGCATGCATGCTGCGAATATGGACATCTAGATCCTTTTTTTGTTCGAAGGTGCTTTCACAGTAACGGCATACATGTCTACGATTAACTTTAAGAGCATGGGCACGAGTGATGTGATGGTTAAGCTGGTTGAAACCCGGAAAACCACGCTCACCACAAACTGGGCATGAGATAATTTGACTTCCCTCATGTGCTTTCACGTGGGCTTTAAGGGCAGAAACGTCACTAACATAGGCGTTGCAAGGTAGGCAACGGAATTTAGTTTGCAGTGATCGAACAATCCTGCAACCACGAGTATGCTTATTGAGGTTATAGATACTATCAAATGATAATGAACAGCCCAAACACTCAAGATGGAGCTGAGAAGAAGCCATCATTGCAAAATGTTCACGTAACTCGTGCTCACGAGTTCTCAAATGAGCCAGGTAGATATCGTATGAAGAAAAAGCTTTGTTACAAGTTTCACATCGGAAAATCTTATCTCGATAAATGTGACGATTCCGATGAGTTTTCATGTTAGCTTTTTGAGCGAAGCGCTTATTGCAGACATCACAAACAAAGGGTTTCTCACCAGTGTGAGCTCGTTTATGATGTTCCATTGTACCACCGTTGTTAGTCATGTAGCTACACTGGTCACAATGGAATTTGTAATTGGCAGGATTGCGTTTTGGTTTCTTGGGATCGACATGACTACGACGGGCATGTAAAAAGAGTTGACTTAGGGTTTCGAAAAACTCATCGCATTGACGGCAGGTGTAGACTTTTACGAAGTGCTTCTCTCTCATGTGTTTAGTGAATGCATTGGCGTTAGAGTACAGAGCAGGACAAGATGGACACTTATAAGTTATTCCACCAGGCTGAGCATTAGACAGATTTACAAAAGGTCCAGCTGCACCAGAAACCACGTTAGGAACACCATAGTAGGTCTTAGTGGTAGGATCATAGAACTGCATTTGGTCTGAGGCAACTTCAAATAACTGAGTACCATCAATAAGGCCTTGATCGCCAATCTGAACGTATTCTGCACCATTTTCACCAGTGACTGTTGTTACCGCACCAGAAGCAATCAAATTCTCCAACGTTGCGACATCTATGTTATCATCTGCAGCTATCACCATGATCTCATCACCATCGTTTTGTATTCCTAGGTCATTGAGAGACAGATAAACCTGTCCATTGTCCGCAGTGGCACCATAAGGAATAGCGGTATAGGTACCGTCTGGGTTCATGATAACTGAAGTTGTTTCCTCATTCATAGTTTGGTCATTCATTGCATAACAGTCTAGGGAGGAGATTGAGACGTTTTAGTAATCAAGGGCGAGATAGGGGAAGAAAAACTTCACATTAGATAAATAACAAATAAAACGCCCTTATAATATGTTGATACAAACAAAATTGTATGCAATTAAAACAACAAACCCCAGATGCACTCAAGGACAATATGGCTTCCTCAAAGTGGAACCAAGCTTTAATTGCGCTGACTTAAACAAACATATGCAAAAAATAATGCAAAGAATCGATATCATTTAATAAGTAAAAATATTTTATTTTAAATTTTATTTATTTCGTTACGCCATTTTTTTTTAAATATATATTCATTTCGAACTTTTCACTATTTAGGATTACTGGTTTTCGGTTGCTGCAATAAGCGCAGAATATTCCTTAAGTTACCATACAAATAAGTTTGCTATTAGTTAAGCTTATGTATTTTACTATGTAACTACGGACCTGTTATTTTTTCCATTTACACGGTTAGAGTAGTTAAAATTATTTGATGATGCAACTTGGTTTCCATAACGTTAGACAGTATTGATCTTCGTGTATCTTATCTTCATTTTTTTCTGATATTCTGCAAATAGTATTCCCTTCCTCCTATATACCTAATGAACACCATATGTATATGCATCTATTTGTACACACAAATATTTACCCGATGTAACGTTTCCTTCGATTTAATATGCAACATTTATTGACTAAATGATATTAAATTATGTTTTCATTACTAATAGCCTTTTTGCGCAAATAAAAGTTAAATATTTTTATGTCGATTTTTGAGAATGCTAAATATTGACTTGTAGTAAAATAACCTTAATATATGCTTCAACTCCATTTTTTCAATCACTAATAATTGTATGTCATTATATAAATTACCTAAAGAGTTATAAGAAATAGTAGTAGTTTGTTATATCTTTTGCCAACCCTAAACATAAATGCCGTCGTTGGTACTGCGAATACCTACAACTTTATGATGCTTTTCAAATAATGCATAATCCCGTCATATTAATTTTAACATGAAGAACAAGATTATAAAGTTTGAAGACGCGCAAAGAAAAAATTGATCGATTTTCTAAACATAACCGTAGATCACATAATTCCACAGCTCAAAGTAAATACGGCTGTCCCAATTTCCCGAAACGTATTTGGGTATATCCCATTGTGAATATTCTCATATAACTAAAAATATATTATAGTATACATCTGAGGCTCCTTCTAAATCTATTGACCACTCCCTAATAAAATAGAATGTCAATGCGAGATTGCTGGTGAAGTGGATCCTTTCGAACTTAAAGATTTGCACGTATCGATTGAAAAATTGATTTTTGATATAGAAAGGTCAACAAATCAGAATAATGCTTAATGCAGCGGAATCTACATCGAGGTGTCGATTAATAAAACACGTTTTAATTTAACTATTGGAAATGCAAAACGGGAATAATTACAGTTTTATATTCAAAAGATGGGATCATTGAGCAATCTATAAAATTAGCTTGAATGTTTAGTTCTCCTCAATTTAGCAAAACTAATTTACAACACAGTACCGTTTTAGTTGTAGCATTTCGAAATGTTTTCGCTTTTTTAACATCTGTTCAGTGACCTTATAAATAAGTAACTTTACGCTTGACAAATATAATATAATATAATGTATACAAGGCATGTATGAAAAGTGCCACTAATCAAATCGTAACTCGCCGAATACTTTTAATAGCGTACTCTAGAATGGGAAATGTGATGATAATTAAGTTGTATATGTGAGCATGAAATATTTTAATGCAAAATACTGGTATACAGCCACATCTAGACGCAACGAGAAAGAGGTAAATTTAATTTATTTATTGAATTATGCGCAGGTGTAAGTTAAAAATCTGAAAATATATTAATTTTCCATTAAATTTATGAAATTTACTGTTGCTTTTCCTTTTATACTATTGATCTAACAGATCTTTTGATTATTTCTCTATTCTTCGTGAGTGTAAGTTAGCAGCTATCAGACTTTTCTAGTCCATATCAACATATATAGACTCGTATGAATTCAGGGTATGTTTATGACAGAATAACTCAATTTTCTACGGAGTTAGCAGAAGCTAAGGTTATGCCAACAATGCTTTCCTGTGGGTAATTATTTCAAAATTAACTTATTGACTTCTGTGTTAATTTTAAAAAGTGTTTTTTTCAATCAAATATTAGCTTTTGACATGAATTGGTTGCAAAGTAGAAACCATTGTGTTGAGTTCAAAACAATTGGTTTGCATTCTACTTTGAACTAGCTATTTTAAATATTATTAAAATATATCAGACTAAATAAATGCACATAAATCCAATAATTTTCGTTATGTATGCTTATTTAAAATTGGCAAGATATAATCCATGCAACCTATTACATTTTCGACGATAATGCCATTCTTAGAAATTTCTTGGGTATTTAGAACAGTAGATGATTTATCCATTTATAAATTAAACCCAAAACCTTTTAACCTAGGATAGCTCCGGATTTTAACAAATTCAGTATAATTTAATTTTTGCAGGTGTGCACCGCAATCACGCTTATAAAATTCTCCAATGCGTCAAAGGACCTAATTTCGAACTCGCTCCATTTATCTGTGTGATAAAATGGCTGTTCATGTGACGATTTTGGTTCTAATTCTTTTTGCCGTATACTTTGCGTATCCCTTTAAAACTTTATTTGTTTGGCATCCCCTGCTTATGCTAGTTGGTCTCTATGGATTTTCCTTGCAAGGAATCGTTGTTTACAATAAATTCAGTTCTCTTGTTCCCACAGCTAGCGCCACTAAAAAGGTTTGGAATTTTAATAGATTATAGCTTTCAATTTTTAGTACAATTTGCATGCCTTATTGCAGACGTTGGGCATTATTGTGATTATTGCCGGTGGCGCAGTTATTGACAAAGTGAAGAGAGATAACAATCGTCCACGTTTGAAGTCTTGGCACGGTCTCCTGGGTATTCTTTTCGTTCTCCACGGACTACTGCAAGTCATTTTTGGTTTTCTCAAATCTTGTGCTTTAATGAAACGTTGGATGAAGCCTAGGATTTCGCGGAAAATTCACGCAGTTTCTGGAACACTTTTCTTTTCCCTTGGTTGCCTGGTAACTGGCCTTGGTTTTCGTAGTGAGTGGTTTCAACAAAGAGCTCTGGTGGATTCCATACAAGATCAAGGTGTTCGAATGCTTGTTGATTACGTTCTTATCCTCCTCCTCTGCCTTCTTGGCATCATTGTCTCGACACAGATCTACGATAGGTACTTTGCTGGACATTATGTCTCCGTGACCAACAGTGCTCCTCAAGTTAAAAGCGCCGAAAAAACAAGATAGGTTAAGGTATATCCAGGCAAATGTATCCATTCATTCGCCAAATTCTTCTCTGTTAGTATTTTATGACATATGTATAGTTTCTTTGCTTTTGGTGTAGCCATTATCTGCATTTTCCTTAGTATCACCTTATGATAGGAACCTTATCATTTCTAACCTTCTGACAACTGAAACATAATCTGTTTGTACTTGAGCTCTTTTTTAGTAAAATTGTTAATATTTCTGTTATCATCTTCGCTGTGCACTTCTATCATAATATTACTAGGTCCTCACTGATGTGACCGTATAGCTGTAATTGTTCGGACTCGTTGGAAAAGGGTTCTTGCAGTGTTGTGAAAATAAATTTACTTGTCATAAGTGGGGGTTTAATGGCTTCCTACTTAGCCTCTTGTGTAATAATTAGGTATTGCCGCCACTAATTTTCTTCATTACTGGTCATCGTCTTTTAAATAGAGGAAACGAATAGCTCAGTATCCATGCTAAGAATTCTGCTCTGTCTTGCAGAAAACATGCATAAACATATGGATTATTTGGGGCATATTGTTTTGTAAATTTTCTAATCAGACCAAGTCTGAAGTCTGAGTTGTGGACATTCGGCTTGAAAGCGAAACCAATTTTCAAAATTTGTAATTAGGTAATTGAATTTCTATCGATGTGATAAATTATATATTTTACCATTATTGCGAGTGACTCGACAAAAAGTTGATAACTGTAACATTGTCAAGTAACGAGTGGAGAAAAGGTAGCGAATAAAGTTCAGGAATTAAAATAATATTTGGGTTCCTCAGATTACTTAGACTCAGTGGGTCATTTCACTGTCAGTACAACTATTTCAATTTATGTGTGTATCCTTAATATACTTGAGTCTGATTCTGTGGAGTTAAGAGTTTGTTGACCGGTTAGTTTAGTGGGGTGAGTAATCATGCCACCAAGATGTGTCTATTTTGATGATATGATAGTGACCTATTAATTGGTATATCTTATTCAATTCGATATTCCACATGGCGTGAGTTTGGCTGATATTCCATTGCCTTAAACGCCTCGTTGGCTTATTTTGCAGATGACGTAAAAAATAAATCTTGCTGATAAAAAAGATTTCATATCTATCTGTGATTGTGAACAGAAACTAGCGCTACCTACCTCATCAGATGGGAGTTGTGCACTTGTAGACGACGTTTATCTTCTTGTATCAGCCTACTTAGAGCTGGATCGCGAAATGTGATCATGAAGCTACAAGAGAATTCAAATCTCTGTTCATAAAAATTGGTGCAATTACCCCCAATTACATTCTAAACCATTCTTCCATAGAAATAGGCTTTCAGGCATTCCGAAGTTGTTAAGTTCAAAGCGGCGCAAATTGCAACCAGAGCTACACAGGTTACTTCTCAAAAAGGAAATATTCCTATTCTACTTTCCTTCCCATCTAGTAATTGTAATATATTAAGGGCAATTAATCGTAATGTATACTTCGTATCTATGACACGAACATTAACATCACCTTTGTTGATCAGATGGACTAGGTAATGGCTAGCGAATTGGTCAGGCCATCTTACCTCTAACCACAACCCTCCTCCTCGGACGATTGGCATGCTGGTGTCTATATGGTCTAATCTAGCATATGGTCAAGTTCCAACTATTCTAGATTGATTGGTCCACTCTGGGTGCAGAGAGGCGTGCTCCTCCGGTTCGGAAAAGTTGCGAGCTACATCTAGCATGCTTGGGACTTAGAGTGTCGATGAGCTACAGATATGGTTCCTGTGTACAACACTGTTTATATATGGGAACAAATGCACGTTTTTTTGCAAAATAATGCCAGTCTTTAGACGTGAAGTAATTATGGCTAGGTCAAATCCGTAGAAAAAACGAAATTCGCAACCCATTTTGAGGAAACCGAAGTCTTACTCGATCAATATAGCTATCTGGATCCTGTTGAATTAGTTGCCACTCTGTAGATCATTTGTCACTATGAGGTGGGTGCGTTTTAATTGAAAAATTAATTTAAGTTACTACTACTACTATTTTAAAAAATATACGAGGTTCTCAAATTCATTTAAGTAACTTTATCGCCATTTTCTCGTTTGCCAAGTATTTCGTTACCTCAAAATTGGGAGGGCAGACATTTTGCTTGAATTCACTAGTCCTGATCATGCACTGATGAGGATAAATGAAACGAACTTTACAGTTTCGTCGATGCAACATTCTGGCATGTTGACTCAACTCTATGACGTTTTGATTGGCAGATGATCCTTTTTAGTCACTGACGTACAAAGATCACAAAATCGATCAATTCTAAGCCTCAAGGCACATTAGAAGTTGGCCGCCAACCTAGTTAGCCAATTGGAATCACACATGGTTGCACAGTGTGGCCCAATCATGGGAGGTGCCTGGTCATTGGTTAAATTATGCCACGCAATCAGCTTCATACCACTCGATCCTGGTGGGAAGCTCGTGGCCAAGGCAAGGTTGTCGCTTCCTCTTACTATGTATATTCTTCATTTCTCGGTGTCTGTTATATCTTCTGGATGTTGGAAAGCATATTTTACGGTTATAGCTGGCAGAGTTCGGATATGTCTCCCCAGTTAGTTGGTAATTTTAATTATCAGAATTATTATCTTAAAGGGGATGTGTATTCAGTATTGTTATGATGGTGTGAGCTTACATCTATTGAGATCATTGCACAATTAGAATAAGCATGCGAATGGGGTGAGGTATCTCATCAAGACATGAAGAAGATTTCATTCAATCGGCGAAATTACCACACACATAGCAGAAGGCCTTGTTTTCAGTTTTAATATATAAAATAGGCTTTAATTTTTTCCATTATAGCTTGCTTCATCTATATGATGTACCTTAATAAAACTATTTTGATCACGCTTCCATCACACTTTTCTCAAAGTACCTAATTTCTCCCTCTTTATCACAACCTCGGTTTCATTCTTTCAGTGCTTATTTACTTAAATCTTTCAGTATCTCTTCCTATTCTCTTCCATTTCCCTTGCTCGTTTCTTTACGGTTGTTTCATCTACCTTTGCTGTGGGAAGATAACTTCGTCTCCATGCTTTCATATTGCATTCATTTTAACTGCATCCTCCATATAATTACTTTTCTCCACCTGAACACGCTTCCATCGGTCAGAGTAATTCCTCCACGCTTCTCACTCGCACTACACCATGTGTCATCTCTATAGCTCATTCGAATTTCTTTTGACCCCTCGATGATTCTTCTTATGCCATAAAGAGCTGTCATATTCTGATAATCAAGTACAATAATTACAAGTAGTGCGTGGAGCTTTACATGCTAGTGCCCGTATAAAGCATATTTCCTTCTTGCAAATTATTCTACAACTCAATGCGTTCCACATGTTATTCAATCAATGTTTTATTAATGCCAACACTAAGCTAGTGTGGTTAGTAACATAGATAATTTTAAGTTAGTTTCTAACGGAATTAATGCTACTTTAAGTACGTTGAATTGCACTGTTTGGTAGCTGAATAGATCAACTTAATACGAAGAGCAAAACGCTATCTGATTGTTTATCATAGGGTTAAAGAGGAATTTGTTTTGGAAGGCGTTCTGTGTGAGCGAAACAGCAAAACAGCTTCTTATCTCGGTGCAGAACTTACTCATGGTGGAACAAAGTGATCGATTGGAATGTAAAGAGCTTTAAGGATGTTGTAAGAGGCGTTGTCTCGGGAAGTGTGAATTGTAGAACACCTCATAGAAAAGAGAGAATGAGATGACAAGGTTGCATAAGCCTTAGAAAATGCCTTACTTTATACTAGCATTATTGTTTCAAATGATGATCAGGCTAAATCCAAGCTATTTCTGTCCATCTTGAAGACTTTTGAGATTGGAAAATGAATTAGGGCTGAGTTAAAAGAGTAACGAATTTGAAAGCAAAACTGGGGTGCCGAAAGTGTCCTAGTTTATAAAATACCTGGTTTCAAATTGTACGCCTCTCAATCAATGAACATGGTCGTCATTTTTAGCGAACAAATGTCAAGGTTTTTACTCCTGGTTCTGAAGCTGATTTTTGTCTGTATGGCCATAGTATTTCGATATTTTCTTTCATCATGCCTGAGACACCAGTGACATGAGTTAAAAATGACAGGGCTCAACCTGGCAGATACCATAATCTAGCAGATATTTGTTATAACTTAGTACCCCTAAATTAACCAAAAATAGCTTAATACTCAGTAAAATACTAGATCCGATATGGAAATTGTCGTTGATACAAGCCGTTGTTTCCAATAAACTTCGCAAATACTTGCAGTCAACATTAGTAATCCACCTAAACAAGCATGAAAAATTTTGTAAATATTAATTATAACAAATACAACCGTTTAATTTATTAATCCTAGATATTTGTGGGGTCTATGAAAATCTCATTTCAAGGTAGACTAAAGACTCCGTCCTAAGTGTAACCGCCCTCATGGGTCCGTGCGAATAAATATTAAAATTATTTTGTAAGGCAATAGAAAGTAATTAAAACTGACACCCTTTGAACGAAAAAGTACCACAAAGTCGTGTATAGCACGCGCGGTTTTGATGCAAGTTGTGTGCAGTTCTTGGGAGAGTTCTTGAGGTTACTTCATCCTTTAATAGTTTATGCCCATCGTCATTCCCATTGGTGATTGCAATGAGAATGGATTAGTAGACAAAAATAAATTGCTCCATGTTATTTCGTATCAGGCATGAAATTAGCGTGATTTTGGTTGCTTCTTAATGCAACACGGCGGAAAAGATTCGCCATGAAAAGGGGTGAATAAAAGGTAGTGATGCAACAGACTACCTGACCTGATTGAACTCACATTGCAGTGTTAGAGCACTTAGGCGCCGCAATTCGGGATTTGTCGCCACAGTTTAGTAAACGTTTCGGCTTCTACCATGTCGCTTGCACTCAGTGAAGACCCTCTCTACAACAAACACGAGTACGCGCCACAGAGGCCAATCTTTTACACGAAACGCCAGTGACAATCGTGTGGCAAAGACGGAGAAAATGCTGAGCAAAGTGACACATCCTGCCGAAGCACGAATAAAGAGTTTCTATGCATGTGAGAAAAATTTGTGCCAAGATGAAAAGCACAAAACGCCGAACGAGATTGTTCGGCTTCCATATAGTCTAAAGGATAGTCCCCGAGAATTGGAGACTACATTTGCTTAAAATGTCGTGATTTTCGAACGTGATGCCTCCCTCTTCATTTTTCAAAGGAGGGTTTAGGCTAAATTTAGATGCCCGTGCCGAATTTCTAACCACTGTAGTAATTAAGTCTAGAATAACGAACGAGGGCAGTCAATAGTAGGCCTTATGTATGGTGACTCTAAGATTCGGCCTCCTGTCAGATCTCAGTGAAAAAGCCAAAATGGTCTTCAGTCAAATTTTAGAACTATTCCAGTCACAGCGTATGCTTGGCCTCAAACCTCCTCTCCCTCCCACTCCAGATCTTAACCTGCTGCACATTGTGCTTAAGTCGGGAACCGTGGCGAAAATCACTAATCATTGTGGAGGTGCTACAAAGCCCAACCAGTTAATGGACAGAATGAGAGCAATTATTGAGACTCATCTCAGTGATTTTGTAAAATCAGTCTGCCCTTGTTCCAAGACTTCGGTGAGGTAGGGCGTAGAAATGAGGCTCTAATAGACGTTAATGACGTTTATTTGGACTAAATCTCATTATCTATTGAATTCCTTTCAAATCCACTAAATGTTGTAGATACCAACCATGATGACACTGTCAAATCTATCCCAAGCACCTTGAATGATCTCCAAAACTGTAGAAAATAAGGTTCTGGCCAACATCACAAAACACGACAGTTTAATTCTTACGCCAGTCCTTAAATTCACTAAATTTTATGCTAATAATTTGCTGAGGTTGAAAAATTAACTAAACTTGGCTCCTTTATAAAGTATTTTCCCTAAATTTTTGTTTCTTTGCTTCACCATTTCTCTTTTGACCAAAAAGTATTAAGTTGGAACATTGAGAAGCGGAATAGAGCGCTTAGTACGATGCCGCACAATTCACTCCATGTTCATTTTAGAAGTGTAAATGCCTACCAATAAATAAATCTGAAAATCAAATCTTCGGAATGTCTAGATTCTGCCTAAAGTTGCTGAATGATGTTGCCTTATGTTGAAACTTCATTTTTTTTTCATTTTCAATCATATTTTGTTTCTATTTCTCTTTCCTACGGACAAAAATATGCTTAAACTTTCAATTTTAGTCTGTCATATGACGATTTGCAGTCGCAAACTTAATTAGCTATAAGATTATCGATTTTGTATTCTTGGCAAAAATTGGATCAACACGAAATCTTCGAGCACTCGGTGAGTTGTTCATTTACTGTTTCGACGCATAATGCAACGTAATGGTGATTTTGATGAATTTTTTATTCTTTTTAGAAATGAAGGACAGAAAATGTTCTTCGAGAACGAGCCTATAACAGACGCTGAACTCACCTACTTGTTTGGAGATGTTCGGAGGATTAAGGCGGCTGAAAAGCGAGCTGAATCGGCTTCGTCTAAGGTATGAAAGTCACTTCCATAAACTTATAATAAGATCTTGACAAATTACTGCTAATTCAGCTTCAACTTAGTTCCAGGTATTAGTACACTTGATCTCCACTGTCCATTTTTATGACTTCGAGATGTAATATTCAGATTATAGAGCTGAATAAATACATTTAGCACATTGATGGATGTCAGATTTGGAGTGAGAGAGTTGTAATTGGTTTACTATAGCAGGTTTTCTCATCACCGTTCGCTTCTCTCGTCTTTTCAAAGTGCTGGTTGATTATTCAGACAGGCAATCGGATCTCTCCTTGTTCGAGCTCAGAGTCTCAAATCTTCTCTTGTAGAACCTCGAAAGAGTTTCCATTTATCAGCTTGGAACAGCTCAGTATCGAATTTTATCATGTGAATGTTTAGGTCTTGGTGTATAAGAGATCAGACATCTGGAAGAAATGTTTATTGACATTGGGAAAACGGCGGTTAAGACTGAGTAATTGGTTAGTTTAGTTTCCTTCAGATCCTCTGTAGCTGAGTTGACAGACAGATACATATCGGTTGGCTTTTGTCAGAATGCCTATTGAATTTATCCTTTAGTTGATGTGCATGGACGTGCGCTCTTTCGGTAATTTATGTACGGAACTTTTTGAAAGGCTGATCTTTTGGAGGGTATATGATCAATTTGGACAGTGCATTGTCAGCAGTTCTAGGTATCCCCTCCACGACAGCAGTTCTGATGTATTTCTACTGAAATAAGGTACAACGTAGGCTAATAATTCTTATTTGCCGATAGCCGAGAAATCTGTTAGGTGAATGAAAATGGTATTAAATTCCGTAGATTGCTAAATGCATTTATTCATATCATTTTTTGGTTTGTGTCCAGATGAAAACATTGCTCCTCATTTGAATAGTACTAATCCCAAGTAAGGCTACTTTATTAATCTTTGGCTTGGAGCACTCTTGGTGATATCCCCTGTGAATGGGGAAATCTTCCCTACTCAGACGAATGACCATTGCATTTGACCAGTTATGCATTGGCCAATCAGAGAGAAATAATAAATGAAGGGGAGAGGGTTGTAGGAAAAAGAGCTGAATTGAATTCCTAAACTGCGCTCGTGGAAGTGGTACCGTGAGTAAACGCTTACTAAGGTACGCTTAACGGGGCTGTCGTATGTTTTCTCCTTTGAATCACATTGTGGCTGTTTTAGCTGAGTAGTCTTAGAGTCATTAAGGTGCATTGGGAACGATTATAAATCTAAAGTTATCCCTGCAGTCCTTTACTTTTTAATTTTAATAAAAACACCTAACCAGTATACTTTACTATTTTACAGGGGAAGGTCGCTGCATTAATCGAATTCTTCGAAAGTCTCGAGAAGCCATGTGCGACCAGTAAGCCTACTCTGTGCACTTTGAATTCAAACACCACTCCTGACCAACAGGACCTGGAGATGAAAGTTGACAAGCTAAAGAATCAGGTAAATAAATCCACATATTTACATTCGTATATCTAACTTTTGGAGTTGACTATAGATGCTTAGGTTATATAATGGCATACATTTATATCGAAACTGCAGTTTTGGAGCCTTCTTTGGGGGTCAAAGTTAAAACTTTCACTTCTCACTTGTTTAGTTAATATAAATGGAGAGTTGACCTAAGCTATATAAGCTCTGAGCTTGGTCTTAAGCTATTGCACTGTCAGGGCACTTGAATAGTCCCAAAATGGAATCAAGCCTTTAAAATAGCGAACTCGTAAAGCCAGGTCATTGTGAGATCACTGGTTAATTGCTTAGACAGATAACTCACATGTATTAGCTCAAAGTAGCTGACATCAATTAGCGGGTAAAATGTTTCAGAGTTTCTTCTTGAGAGTGAAAGAGTAGATTTACCAGAAATATAAGAGGTGCGAACCCAATAAACTTGATTATCTATTGAAGTTCCTAAACGTCAAACATCTAGTTCTTTTTGGAAGCTTCAACTTTACAGAAAGTGATATGAAGCTTTCGGTCTGTATTTTAGGCGGAGACGAGTTCAACAGAAACCACCGGTTTTCGTCATCGAACAGCAGATGCTCAATCTGCCATTACTACAACTTCATCTCTCCAACATCTTGTCGCTTCTTCCAACCAGTCTATAAACATTGACCAGCCTCACACGAGGTATGATACTACTCACTGAGCCACTATTCCAGTCCACTTTAATTTTCTCGAGCAACAACACTAGATAGTAGTTCATTGAGGAGTGTGTACCCGCTTTCGACTTGAAGCATTGCTATTTTTGCTGATACCAGTGTAGGTCATTCGTGTAGAACTGCTCTGTCTTCATAGTTTCTTAATGAATAATAAATCGTCGTTCAACAAAATGACACTGACGTACCTTTTGCATAGGTCGATGCCACATTTCAAGGTGGATTTGGCTACAAAGAGGACGACGGAACCCAATGATGGATTGGGTGTATTCCTGTTTGCTGCTCTCTGTTGTGTTTTGCTGAAATTTGTGCTCGTTTTCACTCCTATGGGTTAGTGTTATGAGCTTCCTCTGCGCGATCTACAAAGACATCGACAGTCTCTCTTGTGCCTGACATACCCCTCAGTCCTGAGTCTATTCCTGATTGTCTTCAAATGCTCATCATTTGTAGTTCCTTGCATTGCTCCCCACTCCCTAGTGTTTGTACAAAGAGGATCCCAATCTTCACCCTTCCCCCTCCCTACCTACCGCATATACATGTAAATTCTCCCCCTCAATCCATAACCAACTTCTCCTGTAATGCAGTTATAGATTTGGCTTACTCATACTTTATCTAATATAAGACTGATTAGAGACCTAGGCATCTGAATACCCGTGGCTTTTGTTTCTCTGCTTAAAGGGTTGATGGTGAGGTAGTTTAATGAGAGGATTAGAAGACAGAACTAATTCTATATTATGTCGAAGCTGAAATTGTGTGGTCTGACAAATGATGTTAGGAATGCACAGAATAACGAGGACACTTCAGACGCACGCATGGGCCCTATTCATTCACCAAGATCTTTGGTTCGTCAGGACACCACAGTCTCCACCACTCCGGATGTAAATTAGCTAAGCATAGTCAGAGAAGCTCAATGTTACCTTGTAGCAAGATCAAGGTTGTCAAAATGGACTAGCATGGGCTAGATTGTCTAAGACCCTATTTTTCCAACTGTCTTGCCAACCATGATCGTCGCCTGCGTTATATCATCTACCAATTGCTTCCCAACACACTGCCTTTCCTCACGTAACCATTCCTAAAATCATAACTGCAAAATCCCACTTGCTTGATTCGTTTAAATCTGATTTGCAGTAATGTCATTAACGAATGATGGCCAAGGTTTTGGATTTGTGAAAATCATGCATTATTCTATTATGCGGTTATTATATGGTTTCATAAAAGGGAAGTAGAAGAAAGAGATGGAATGATTGAGGACATCGCTGGTGGGGGAAACTGAGTGCCCCAAGCTTATCCCGATGATCAAAATAAACCCTTGAGGACACAATATGGATCTCTACGGTGAACTTGAGGTCAGCACAGGATTGAACACCATTGTGAAGTAGAGCTAATTAGGCCTCATGGATTAGTGCTAACTGAGATGGGGATTTTGGGAATACATTGACATTGAAACCTACTAAGTCTTCACTATCCAGCTGAGAGGAATTTGCACTGTTGCTTGTTAAAAGTTCATTTAAGAACACTCTAATTTATTCGAGCATCCAGGTCTATGATGGCATTCGGATTTTTGGCATTTCAAGAGTCCTTGTCTCTTATTAGACTTGGTGTTAACAAAACTAGGGTAATGTAGTGTTATATATTACAGGGTTCTAAAACTATTAATTCTTATGTAACTGTAAACAGAGAGTCAACTAATTAATTTGTCAGAAAAGCCGTGGTTTTTTGGTACCTGGAAGTGCGCAACAAATGTTCGCATTGTGCATTTCATTTGGTCTGATTTAATGTTCAATTCAAACCCGTTTTTGGGTCTGCATAAGAAGAATGAGATTATTTCCTTATCAATTGTCAACCATTTCAATTTGGCCTATTCCATGCGAAATCTGGAGAGTGAATCACTTTCCAACTTCTATTAATTCCATGACTGAATGTAAACGAGTCAGTTGATAGAAATTGGGATTTTGATTCTCACAGTCTGAATTGCACTTTTTTTAAAGCAACGGTTCCCCTTCCTAATTGCCAAAGTATATTTATATAATAGATTAGAAGAGGGGAAAGGGAAGACGGTATCACATTGATTATCTTATTAAACCCTGAGGTCAAACGGTAAAAGGTCATTTTCCTTTTACGGATTCGGAACTACATTATCTAAAATCGCAATTTATTAACGACGTTCTCGTGATTCACCTTAAATAATGTAGTCTACACTGACCTTATAGGCATCTAGTTACTGATCTAGTGCTGGTTTCGCCAAAACGGTCGAGAGAATGAATGTGAAAATAGGGATAACATGAAATGCGTCTGAGGTCATTGAGGTAATGGGATCGAGTCAATTGGATTGCCTGAATTGCTGCAAAAGTTTTACTCATGTGTCTGCTTCTATAGACGGAAGTTGACTCCAAGCAGATTGAACCACTTCCAATATTTTAGATTAATATGGTCTTCAGAGCTAAGAGATGTCAATAGGAATTCAGTAAGCAAATAATTCAAATTGTGAATGGCATTGAAACTTATTAAACGACATAAAATACGTTAATTTCCAAGTCTTAGAACTTGGCATAAATTTACGCCCAAAGTAACATCAGCACTCGGATTCTCAAGAAATAAAATTTCTTCTATTAGATTGAGAAGTAATTAAAGTAATCGCACAAATAGCATGATAGACAGCACCACTTTAGAGGTACTCGGTGTTTTTTTCCTCAAGAGGTTGTGGTCGGGTGAGTTGCTCGACAGGGTGAAGTTTCTTTTCAAATGTCTCATTGAATTCGATTTTATTTTCACTGTTTTCTAAAGTTCGAGAAGTCGTAATCAGTTCAGTTTCTACTTCCAGAGGCATTGATACAGATGAGCATGGAGACGAGTTTTCCTCGCATTCAACAGGAATATCAGTTTGAGTAAAGAATTCAGGTAAAGAATTCTAAAAGCACATTCAATGGACTTTTAAGATACATGAGCTACTTACCAGTGCATTAGGGTGGGCAATTGGTTGGTCGAATAGAGGTTCACTTCTGATGAATGTGATTCTATGAAAAGGTTTGGATCTAACCTCTACCTTCACCTTATCTCCTTCCTTATCCAATCCATACTTAGGTATGTAGAAAGAAGAAGCATGAGTTGTTTCTGTATCGATAGGCTCCCATTTCAAATCAGCATATTTCTTGCAAAATTGACTGTAGCTTCTCATGCAAATTTTATACAATTGTCTTTTTAATTTAATGTTGGCACGCAGATCAAATTCGCGATTTGGAAAAGTCATATTCTGTGAACTGCACACTCCACCTTCCAGCACCTATATTTCAGCAGATTTGTCCAGATTTATAAATATATTGCTTGCTGTTTAATTGCTATCCAATCGAATGGGGCAGTAAAGTGGGGTTTGAATTATTAACCAATGAGATCCGAGGTCATGTGAGTTGGTGGACATTAAATTTAGTCAGCTGTTGGGGCATTGGGGGGAGGGGGTGAACTCGAGCATCTGTAAACATAATTTGCTATGAATTTTCCCGCAATTTTATTACAACCATGCAGATGCTGTTTATCGGCGCATAAACTTAAGAGATATGATTATTATTACGGCAGCAAAGTTGTTCGAAGTACAGACATTGTCCGAATTTTCATCTGTCTTGATGTTATCTAATTTAGTGTGCACATTGTTAGTAACTACAAATTATATCGGTAACACAATTCAGTACTTGTGGACAGATAAGACTAAACGAAGAGTAGTCGTCATTATGAGCCGAAATCAGCGGTTCGAAATTTCCTCTACTCAGAAATGATATTCGCGAAGGTGTGGACCAAGAAATATGCCATCGAGAATGCGATTCATCAATGATCCACCTGATGCGCTAGATATTCTGTGGTCATAGCAACTCATTTTTGCTTTATGTTATGATAATGTGTCCTCCACCCTGAGATGCTATTCGCGAAGGTGGGGACCCAGGAATAACTTTTTGAAAATAGCATTTCTAGTTTCACCTAGCTGGAATTAGGACGAATGATCTGCCTGATTTCATGAGTAACCTGTAATTAGCAAGTTAAAATTCAAATTCAGCCTCCTGGTCTTTTCGCTTACCGAAGGGACTTGCGAACGTATTTAAAGAAATTAACTACGCAACTTCATGCCCAATCAACTGTGTAAATGTTGAAAAAATGGCGCTTTATCCTCTGAGAATTTCCAAAAATTCTCAATTTTTTAACTGCATCGGTTCAAATCGCTTTGAAAAAAGTAGCTTTTGTGCCTGTTAGAACTACTTTCAATGGTTTCAGTTAGAAGATATTGGTAATAGGCCTGTAATCGCTTTTTATGCAAAACATTCAGTTTTCCAACGAAATGTCATTTCCACTTCATTCTCTCGCCACCTCCTCTTCCAATCTTTAACTGCTGCCGTTTAATCAATTATACCCAATCATCTGCATCACCACCAACGTGGTCGTTAATCGTAGCTACAGCGTACGTATCCCCCATATTTCATATTTTAGAAATTCTCGTTAATAGCTATTACATGCATGTATAAAACTCAGATTCAATTAAATGCCCAACTATTCTCCACCAGTGTGAATTTAAGAGGGGGTCTACAAAACAACACTAAGTATTATTTGAATATCAAAATTCTCATTTGCCATAAATTCAAAAGTTCCACTTCAAGCCCCACCACCCAGATCTTTTACACTAATGCTGATAATACTGATGTCGTCCAATGGTTTGTCATTCTTCGCATTCGTCTTCACATTCGATATCTTTTGCACCACATCCATTCCCTTGATCACGCGTCCGAATACTGTGTGTTTGTTATCCAACCAAGGCTGAAAGGAAGGAGAGAGATCAAATTCTGGTAATGTATAAGACATCTATATAAGGGCATTTGGGGTATACCGTAGGGGCAACAGTGATGAAAAACTGTGATCCGTTGGTATTTGGACCTGCATTAGCCATACTGACAGTGTAGGGACGATCATGTCTCAAACTGGGATGGAATTCATCTTCGAATTCACCTCCCCATATCGACTTTCCGCCGGTACCAGTACCTACAATGTTGTGAATTTGTCGTTAAACTTGCACAATTTGAGATGTACACCTTCGACTGGCGACAAGCATAACTATGCCGACGAGAATGTAGGTGGAACTCAATCGCCAACAAATACTAATCCCTTTTCAACCAAGATGCTTTAACTCCTTGAACCTCCTGAACGTGGCAAAGGCAAGGAAATACCAACCTCAAGCAAAAAACATTGCTGTATACTTGGAGGAAATGAATGAAAATTATATTTAAAATATACTGCTAATATAATAAGTGAATTTGAAGTGGGAACGTTGAAAATGTTAAAGACAAGGTGACAGCAAGTGAAATTATATCCAATACAAGATCTAAATAATCATTACGATATTCAAAAGAAAGTGATTCCAGTTTTAACTCCTACGATGGAAGGGAAAAGGCCATTGGCTAGACTTCTCCACTCACGTCTCTATTCATTCATATTCTACCCAGATGATTACAACTGGTAATAAGACATTATGAGAAAGTCAGATTAGAATTAGCCCGTGCATCCATAAGTATTGATCTTACGACCTCTGACCGAATAGACTCACACACACCGACTATAGCGCTACGAAGCACAAACAAACTTAAAGTGAAGTCACATACCAAGAGGACAACCAGTCTGAATCATGAATCCTTTGATCACCCGATGGAAGATGTGACCATTGTAGTAACCAGCTCGAGCATGTCCGACAAAATTTTCGACAGTCCTTGGACACTCACGTGGCCAGAGACGAATGTGAATGTCTCCAAGAGAAGTGTGAAGAATAGCAGAGCCAGCCAGTCGAAGAGATGCCGAAGTTGCAGCTGCAGCGGCTGAATCACGTGAAGCAGCAAGGACCTCCTCCTTTGTGGGTTTCTCATTGAAGACATCGCGTTCGCTTGTCGATCCAGCTGCAACCGTGTCACCACTAGACAAAAAATGTTTGAAACAGTTTTGGCTAATGTGCTCTCCATTTGTCTCTTGGTTTTCTGATTTGGTCAAGACTATTTTATATTTTTAAAAATCAAGAAGGGAAAAGCTCCTAAAGTAACTCAACTTACAGAATTTATTGCTAAACTTATCTTATATAATAAGAAGATACCGGCGTATTGAGAATATATAAGTAATTCATTGATAATAGATTTCGTTTCTTAACCCATGGGACTTGAAACATTTGCTAAAACATAAGTGGTATTTGAAACCAGCAATTTCTGGATGAAGCTCAACTTACTCAGATTTGATTTCATGCGGTTCCCGATTAGTGAACAGATAGACACGATTCTTCTTAAATGCCGTACACACAATAACAGGGTCCCCCGAGGGCTGTTGATTAGCCGATCTTTCTCCACCATTTGACCCTGACTGACCAGTCGAAGCAGCACTATCGGGAGCACCCGCTAAAGCGGCATGCATTTCAAGGGAAGCGGTGGCAGAATCAAGCCCTAACAGGGCCATGGAGGTAGAACTTTGAAGCACAGCAGCACGGGCTGGAAGAAGTGCAACTTGAAGGAAACGCAAATTTTCGGGACCACCCAGACAGCGGACTAGACGATTGGTTACGAGATTAACTACTCGAATACCCAGGAGGGTGGTGTATATGAGAAAATTGCCGGAGGAATCAAATTCTACAAAAAAGAGGAGATATTGCCATTAGTGAGAACTACTACAAATAGATTGATACATTTTAAATACACATCAACTAATCGCATAGCCTATTTATGAGAATACCAAATATCAGTAACTAAGATGATGAGGATACCAGCAAATATAATAAGGATATACCACACTAATTCTGTGACCATTTAAGACAGGAATTTAAAATGATTACATAAAGCCTAAATGCAACACGTAAAGCGTTTTGCAATACTCATCTTGGCTAGAGAGTAAACGAAATGAAGCCGCCCTGATAGAAAAACTCAAATCAAGCCCCCCCCCCCCCCTCCACCCCCATAATAAGGCGGACCGTAACCACTGGGGCTGACCATTTCTCCCATTGGGTACGTAGTGATGGGCAGTGAAGCCCTGACTACTGACTCCTTCGACTACTGTGCAACTGGTGCACTAAATCTGGCTATATGGCCCATATCCTAAGAAGAGATGGTTCGACTAGGTCTAGTTAGACGAAAACAAAAAAATAGCAGAGAAAGAGTAAACTAAAGAACGTGTCTTTAAATAACTAATTTGTTAATAAAGATGATGAGATAACACCAAAGTGTCTTAAGCAGAATGTTGTGCTCGATGTATGCTTTGATGCATAACTTGTGTCCTACCTTCTAACGAATTCTTTTGCTTGAAATCAAAACGTCAAAAATAACTCAATTAGTAAAAATATAACTGGAAAATCTAAAGCCCAATCATAATTTCCTAGATATGAGTGTCCCGAAATTCAAAAAATGATCTAACCCAAATTGCACATGTGAGTCCCATCAGATCGATCCAATTCCTTCTCCAGGGCCAATCGACGTCCAAATTCCATGCTTGGCAGGAGCTGTTTTGTAGACTGCATCTCTGAATACCGTTGAATACTTTCATCATACACTAGCATTAGTTTTGCCGTGAGAGTCTTGAAAATTCTGATCTAAAACCATCAACAGAAATCATAAATAAAAGTAGAGTGGCTTGAGAATGGAAAAGTTTGAGCAAAAGCCGAAAATACTTTCCGATCCGCTCCAAAGCATGCCAACAATTTGCCTCCATTTGGTGAGAAGGCGAGACTAACTGCGTTGGTTTTATCCTTCAAGAGACAGTACAAATCCGTGTCCATCTTGGATGTCCAGTTCGCAGAAGGAGGTCGTTGAACTGCATCGAAACCGTGGCGTTGAGTTGACCAGAATTCTAGCATTCCTTCGGTGTCTGCACTCACCACTGTCTCTAGTTCTGGACAAAACTGAAAGAAGGTCACTCTATTAATAAACGAGATAATTGAGAGGCACTTCAGCATCGCATGACTTACAGCAATTGCAATGACTGGACTAGCGTGGAGTCTATCGAGAGTTTTCAAGAGAGTATCCTTTGTGCGAGCATCGTAGATGTGGATAGCACCGCTATCTCGATCTGCTCTAAAGGAAATAATCAAGAGAGATTTGATTAATGGGCTTACATTGCAATAGCAGCGCAACCGTCTTGAGAGGTGTAAACAAAACAGCATTCCCGGGGAACAAATGCCAACTTCATCATGCTAATCATGTCTATAAGAAAAGATACGGGTGAGAATACTTGATTATCCGAATCATGTTTTTAAGTATTGTGAGTAGAATGTACCAAAATTGATGACATCGAATATTTTAGCAGTTTTGTCATCACCAACAGTGCAAGCTAGTTCACCATCATGGCTAATAGCCAGTCCTATAATGGCACCTAGAACAAAATCGACACAATATACGTCATTTAAATACGGAGTAGTAGTAATATCAGTAGGCGAAAACTCACCCAAGTGAGCCCGGTAATGCTTAACAAACTCCAGTCCACGAGTGGCTGCAAGACGCCAGAATTTGAGATGACCGTCACAGCTGCACGTAATAAGATAGTGAGTCCTGAAAAGGAAATACACTACTTAAATGCTTTAAATAAGTAGACCATAACTTAAGAGATTAAAACATACTTAGAGTAGGCAAGGTGGGTGATAGCGTTGCGGTGCATGTAGCTGATTTCATAATATTGAGCAGAAGGGATGCTTCGAAGTAGAATTTTCTCATCCTTTAGAACTATTGCAAAATAAAAAGCAAAACAATTCGGTGCATTTCCACTGTGCGAAAATTTATATTTTTTGAACCCCTTTTATCTGTATAATAATAATTATTATAATTAGTTTAAAGCAGAGGAGGATCAAGATGACAATGCAAAACAGTAGAAACTAGCTATAGTACAGTCATCCCAAAATGTGTGGACTTCAATGCCACAAGATGGGAAAAAGACAGACGACAGCAGAAACTGTTCATCTTGAGAGATCAGAATGAAGCACGATGAAGCCCAAAAGAACAAGGGAAAATCAATAAACCGATTAATAACCGAGGAATAAACAATACAAAGAAATGAACGAAGAGGACAGACAATTGAGCAAAAATCAATATGCAAGCTACGATACCATTTCAGCTTAACAATGAAATAAAGTAAACATAGGTTTACCCTTTTCAGGAGCAAGTGTGCACTCTGTTGAAACAAAGTATCATAGCTCTTGGCTGTTGAGAGACGATTGAAACGAGAAGCCACAGCTAACAACTCAAATTAATAAAAAATCCCAAAAGCTTTAACCATTGTGGAGGTAAATTTACCCAGAAACTTAAGGGTTAGAAACAACAATTCGAACTCTGGAACACAGCGAGTTGACGCCATTTATGAATGCAGAATTAGGACTCTTTTGATATACCAAATTTGATTCTTTTTCTACTCTACTCTTCATCCTTATGAGACAATATTTGAGAGCTTCCATACAGTTAAAACGTATTAACCATTTTTAACGAAACATAGCTTATAGTGATTATACGTAACAACCAAGTGAACCAGTACTAAGCCAGAAGCCTCACGAGAACAATACTTATCGATACATATCAAGTGACGTGCGTGAGGTATAGAAATGCCTATATCTTCTCTCAGTCCTCTTCTATATATGTAGAAAATTTTAAATAACCACCCACCTTTCTTTTTTGGTTTCTTTTTGAGAGGTTCCGCTGTAGGATCTTCCATCAGTGTTGGCAAAGGACCGACAATATCGTCATCGTCATTAATATTGTCTTCATGTCGTCTTTTCTGATTGTCTTCCGTATCATCTTTTCCATCCTTATTATTTGCGGTCATTTCTGAGGGTAGTGGACCAACTGTATCATCTTCTCTCTCCCGTTCTTTTGCTTCAGCAGGCAGCAAGCACACAGTCTCTTCTGAATCTGTCATCTGGCTGTGACAAAACAAATAATTTAATTAATTATGTGTATTAGATTGACGCAAATAGTACACAAACTGATTACATCATTCGATTTGAAGTTAGTGGCTACCGGTCGAAGTCACAAGCTCTATGGAGTCAATGTACGCTTTCTCCATTGCAAGGCTTAGACAGCCATCAAATCTGGAATCGAACTAAACGTAGCAATCTCAAATACCTGGAGCTATGAACTTAGGAATAAGAGGGTACAAATAGAGAATCATGGCCATTTTAAAACGGCCGTATTGAGGATGGCAACCTTCAGATATGTCTCATTCATCCTATGAGGCCTCGACATCCGAATTCTGAACACATTACGCTCTTAACCCTTCCTCCACCTCCGACCCCTCCTGACGTTTGATTTTTTATTAAGGTCTGATATGATTACCACATTTCCTCCGTATATTTGAAATGCCTAATTCGCAATAATGTTAAATCCTCCATTTAGGTGTAATAAATGGGGAGCATGCATACTGACCTATTAAGAGCAAGGAAATAGTAAGCAAAACAAACAAAGCATGACGCGAAAGTAGCATAACGGCAACGAGAATGAATGAGTTATCAAAATAAAAGTAATTTATTACAAAACGGTGTAAAAGTACAAATAAACAAATTAGAATGGAAAGAAGAAAGCATAAAAGAAAAAATATATGAAGGTGGTCGCATCATCCAGTTTTCTTTGTTTTAAACCATCTACGTTTCGCCACTCAGTCGAAAGTGGACAAATACCAGTATAGATTGAAAGAAGTACAAATTGGCACAAATTTGTAAACCAAGCCGACTTAATATCTAAGAACGCCAAGCTATCAAAGAGGAAATTTAATCCACTCGTAATCAAATTATCCACAAGGAAATAAAGAATCCCATGATCAGCAAACATGGGTAAAGAATGAAATTTGATCTGTAAACAAAATACATTTATACTTAAATACAAGTCAGTAGTTAGTTTATAAACTAATAATGAGTTTACCTCTAGATCCGCGTTTTGAGACAGGGGTAGTGAAAGAGCGACAGATAAACAGAGCAAAGGGAGGTTCTAAAAGACCTATTTGTAAAGAAAGGAAACACTGTCAGTATTCAAAACAAAATATGATGAAATTATATCTAAGACTACCTGAAGAGCGATATAGGGAAGGTTATCAAGACATCGGAAACATTGCCCTCGCCATAGACCGCAACAATTAGAATCATTGGAATGGAGGGCACTGCCACTACTACCTTTTCGAGTCTCCGAATAGACTAAATAGGAAGGGATAAATGGAAACATTCTGTTTAGTAATAAACTAATAACTGCCAGGACGATTTAATAAGGTTCATCTCAACTATGACCTTTGGGAGGGGGGTAGCATCATGAAGACTACCTAGTAAGAAATTCAAATTTCGACATTACCACTTTACTAATAAGACTTACTTAGTGCGTTTGAGCATTCCGTTCATTGGGTGTGCATTGATGGACACCAAACAAGTGATTTTCGTCGTCGGTGACGTGTATGCCAAAGGGATTAAGAGTAGCTTAAAGCTGGCGATCGTAGAAAAATAGGATACAGGGGCTTCCAAACCAACCACCGCACAGATTTAACCCTCGTAATGAAACGTATACAACGCCATATCCATCGTAAATTAAGCAAGACGACAGAGAAATCTTTGATTTAAATGGTCTATTAGTGCTGAAAATTACAGCAAAAGTCAATTCCTACAGATCAATGCATTGAGAAGTAAGAACGATAGGAACGGAATTTACTGTTGTCAATACATCGCTAATCAGAATACTCTATAGTTATGGAGGTGAGAGTAGTGTCAACTCAAATCTTTTAAACCTGTGCGGTTGGAGACATTGATTTTCTACTGATATTGAGGAATCAGATAGTGATAAAATAGAAATAATAACAAAGCCTTCTTTCATGAGATCTGACATTTGGTACACTTTACCATAAATGGCGATCAGAACTAAAGATTAACTGGATTGGAATCATATGACATCCCATACTCGGAAAGAGAGAGGCATCAGTTACAACTGCAACTGCCTTCTTTTGATCAAATATACCACATGAAAATACTCACGAATGTAAACGGATGGACAAAAAATTTAACCTAAGTGAATAAATCAAATCCCATAGAATGCATTAAACACTCCGTTAAAAAGATTCGTAAAGCCCTCGTTTAGCCCACCGATTTAATATTATAACGGACAGAAAACGCAATACATACTATTTTTATCTGCTTTGTCTACAAAGAAACTTCAATTTTTCCTCCGACCGGCCGTTTTCTTTTGGCGGTTCGAGATGTGGAAGGAGAGCAATGCCGAGAGCGGTTGTGTAGAGGTAGAGATTGAGATAACCAGATAGGAAGACAATTCCCTCAGCAATGGCCTGATCTAACCATCAGAGACCAGTTTTCTGTTGGGGAAGGACGGGAGAGAAGTCACTGTCATTAGATAGAGCTTAAAGGATTTATGTAGATTATTACTACACATAATAATGAAAGTATATTCATTACTACAGAAAGGTGATCGATAAGAAGACTATTTGTAATTAAGCTGAAACCAAAGTTGGTTGAAATCTACTACATATCTAACGTATCAGCGTTTAGAACAGAGAATGAATGAGAACAAGAACGAAAAAAATTACGAAAAATTTGATAACAAGGAAAACCATATACACAGAAATAAATCATATATTGCAATGAGCATCGAGGAACTTATAACTAATCCACTAGATCAAAATTAAGCATTTTGTAGATAAAACAAAAAAATATTTAAATAGAAAAAGTACGGATTTGGAGCAATAAATAAGAGCTTAATTAGTGGTTGACAAGTTCCGAAAGAGCATTCGTTCGCTTTATAGTCTAATGTGACCAATATAGCAGTTCCACAGAAGTAGCACCAGTGCGACCACTGACAAATTCGTCACGTCCTCTTGCCATATCGACAGTCACTGAAAGTCAATAGAAAACGTAATTTTTCATTTATAAAACCAAAAGGACGTATAACAATGCAATAGAGATTGTAATTATCAACTGATATATAGCATTACCGTTTAGCACAACATAAGTTATGCTTGAAGTGTGATTCATGTAGGTTAAAAAGATAATGATAGGTCAAGAACTTATTTAGGTCATTCTTGTCACATCTATTGAAATAAATTTATAACTCAGTAACTAGAATATATGAGAATGCATATTGAAATCCTTATTATTTACAGGACAATTTTTTATTGATTAGTAATGCCTATAATAACGATCAACAATTGAGTCTTTTTTTGTACCAAGTTCTCCATTGTTTACTATTTATATCAATTTAATTTTCTTAAATATAAAATTTTGTCTAGTATACTTCGAAGATAAATTCAAACTCACATTGATACAACTTTATTTGGCTCACCATTAATAGAAAATCAATCCTAATCTTGCTTTAGTTACTACAGGAAACAATAGAATGGATCAAGTACTATATGTTAGTAGAACACCATCCAGCATTTAAATCTGGCAGATCTGCAGAGAAGGCATCTTTCGAGACTTTTGCTAAAGCTGTGTGCATCTCCAAAGAAGAACGTGTTGTGAAGTACAGTAGCACAATTTTTGAAAAAGTGACATTTCGGAAAAAATGAATTTTCCTTTAATCTCCCGACCTCTTAGTGAGAAAGTAATCACAATAACGTGTTCATGAACGGCAAAACGTTTAGCTGCATGTGTAAAAGTTTCAGACTGATTAAATTCCTCTTACCGAACTATTAACCATGTTAACGCTCCATCGAACATGAAATAACATCCTTAATTTAACCCATATTATCCACATAAGTGTAATTTGGTAACATATATCGACACATGATTTAATGCCAAAACTCTCAAAAGTATAATTATTTACTCTAAGATAGTGTGATACATGGATAAGCTGTGCGCTTTTTAATACTCTGCCTTTTACCAACTATAAAGTGAGTTTCAGAACCAGAAGTTTTCAAGATTGAGTTCCTTAAGTGAAAATACTGACTATTATGAAGTATAAAGTTGCTAACTGTAGGCTTTAAGTGATTTTCTTATTACCATTTCCAAACATGCCAGCGACTGAAGCTTGCTATTCACCGTTCTTGATACTTTGAAGGACACCAATAATAGCATAACAGACTATCATGTAATCGCATGATAAATGAATACTCATCATTTTGCAGCATAAAATCTGTATCCGACTCGCAAGCCTCATTCAAATCCACTTGGACAACTTTCACACATATGAGTTGACATTCTCCCCAATGCGTACTTTTGGAGAAAGCGTGGGTCACAGCTGATCATTACATTTAACTAAACAGGCTTTTATATTTTTCAAAAGGCGTTCGTCTTCTCCGAAAAAGAGAAATTAAAATATCTAAAACAGAGACGAAGCTAAGCAGAACAGAAGATGAACTCTAAGATATTATCATATCAAATGGCAGGCTTTATAATAGTTATCACTAGCCCAATAGTTGACTTCTGGCTTCCCAGTATCTCTGGGTTTCTGTCGTCTGTAGGGCTAGACACTCTATCAGATGGGTCTTCTCCATTTCCTGCTGAAGGTTACATGGGGGGGGGGGGGGCATGTTGGTTGGGCGTATACTCCTATTCCGTGAAGATATTTCGCCAGGCAATCGTGTTCAGTACGCAGTCTGAAATATAAGACCTCAAAAAATTGCACCAATTTAAACTCTTTCACGTAACTTGAGTACCGCCTGCATAGCATATTACGCTGGCCTTTATTCATTGTAGCCTAGTGTAAGGCATAAACATGAAGATGGACAGACTATGGGTACACGTGTCTTCTATAATAACAGTTGATGGATAATCATAGAAAGGGCCTTTAAGGTTCCGTATAATGGTAGAAAATCCAATTTTGACTGATACTTAGTTGTCAAATGGTTGATTAAACTATGTGAGCAAAAAAACTGGGGTTCGTAAGCAAACACATTCGCGGAAAAATTAGAAACGAAAAATTAAAATAAGGAATTATAGTAAACAAAGCATAAGACAAAGACGACCACATACGATTTCCTAATAGCTGTCCGGTTCTAAATCACCGAAATCATTTCACACGTGAGGCAGAATACCAAATCTACAGAAGGGCATTATGGGGAAGTCTCCAAAATTGTTTCACAGCACTCCAAAAATACAAAAAGAAAGATAAAACTAACAAAGTCAAATAAGAAAAAATTGAAAACAAACAGGAAAAAGAACGAACAGGTTTGAGCAGTTTATTGTAGAATCACATTGATTTCTTATCGATTATCCGGCCTCTTCTGAATATGAGCCCACTAAGCCACTCCGCCAATAGCGGGCAGATACCAGTATAAATTGAAAGCAGTAAAAACTGGCACAAATTTGAGAACCAAACCGGTTTCATATCCAAAAATACCAAACTGTCGAATGAGAAATTCAGTCCACCTGTAATTAAATTAGCTACCAGGAAGTACATTGTACCATGGTCGGCAATTTTGGCGTAGAATGGAATAAAGTCTGAAAAAAGAATATAATTTTACATATATTCATTTCAGTGAAATCGTTTTAATACCAAAGGCAAATGTACATACCCTTACGACCTTTGCGAGGAGAGACAGGCGTGGTGAATGAGTAATAAATTATCAGCGCAAAAAAAGGAGCTAGAAGGCCTATCTGTAAGAAAATTTAGGAAGTACTTCATCAGCGGTTTATACAGAAAACAAGTAAGCCAGGTAGGCGATTACCTGAAGAGCAATGTAGGGTAGGTTCACAAGACGACGAGAAACGTTACTTTCACCATAAGCCTCCACAATAAGAAAGGTAGGAATGGAGATGCAAAATGTAGCAGCAGACACCTTCAAAGGGCTGCCAAACCTACAGGATAGATGAGAAAGTGAATGAGCCGTAACTAAGGCAGTAAAATCCCAAATAGAAGAGAATAAGAAAAGGAGCTTAATGAAGTCTTTGCTCTATCATGGCTTAGAAATGATCAAAGACAAGCACTCTATGTCAAAAAAAAGGAACAGAAAAACCAGCTACAAATAAGTTGAAGCATGAAATGTGAGATTGGTACATTGTATGAGAAGTTCCGCAAAAAATCGAAGATAATTCTATTTAACTATTTTAGATTTCAGTATTCAAACAAATCTAATGAACTCAAACTATTTCTGAATGCTTTAATTCTTCAGGAAAACTAGAGCAGTTAAGCCCCACAGAATAATGCAATTGATAGTTTGCAAGAATTTTAAAAAGATGCATCTTCAATAGAAAAGAGCGAAAACGAATAACCTGTAGCAGTTGAAGATCTCATTGAGAGGAAGGAATGAATACTCATAGGGTCACCAATTAGGTGGGGTAATAGAAACAAAGGTCATCGGTTTGTTAAATTACCAAATTGTCGAAACTAATAAATCGGAAGCAGATTATCAAAGCTAAAACTAGAAACTGGCCGGAGCAAAAACAGTTCAATAAGACCAACATGCATTGAGTAAAAGACCTTGAGGAATCGAACGAATAAAAGATGAGAATGATGGTGAGAGAGAAAGAAACGTACAGATAGATGAACAGATGTGATTGTTACTGTCAGCATACTTAGTCCTTAAATAGAATTGCAGAGCGGTGTTAGAGCACCCTAGAGTCGCAACTCGGGCTTTGTCGACATAGCTTATTACATGTTTCGGCTTTTATTACAAACACGAGTATGCGCCACAGAGGCCAATCTTTTACACGAAACGCCAGTGACAATCGTGTGGCAAAGACGAAGAAAATGCTGAGCAAAGTGACACATCCTGCCGAAGCACGAATAAAGAGTTTCTATACATGTGAGAAAAATTTGTGCCAAGATGAAAAGCACAAAACGCCGAACGAGATTGTTCGGCTTCCATATAGTCTAAAGGATAGTCCCCGAGAATTGGAGACTACATTTGCTTAAAATGTCGTGATTTTCGAACGTGATGCCTCCCTCTTCATTTTTCAAAGGAGGGTTTAGGCTAAATTTAGATGCCCGTGCCGAATTTCTAACCACTGTAGTAATTAAGTCTAGAATAACGAACGAGGGCAGTCAATAGTAGGCCTTATGTATGGTGACTCTAAGATTCGGCCTCCTGTCAGATCTCAGTGAAAAAGCCAAAATGGTCTTCAGTCAAATTTTAGAACTATTCCAGTCACATTGTGCTTAAGTCGGGAACCGTGGCGAAAATCAGTAATCGTTGTGGAAGTACTACAAAGGCCTCCCAATGGTTGTATAAAATCGGCTTGCACTTGTTCCAAGACCTGGATGAGGGATAGCGCAGAAATGAGGCTGTAATAAACAGTACTGACGTTTATTTGTACTAAACCTTTTCACAATAGTACAATCTCATTGTCTACTGAATTCATTTAAAATCAACTAACTGGTGCATTTATCAGCCATGATAATATTGTCAAATCTTCCTATTCCTACACTTCTAAATCTAGTAGTCAGAGATTTTATCTTACTACGACTACTTATCATCAAAGCACATTTAGAAATCATGCACAATCCACTTTACTTGACATCATAGTACTTAGCTTGCAAAAGGCATACCATTCTTCGTTGCCTTGTCTGCAAAGAAACTTCAGTTTTTCCTCCGACCGGCCGTCTTTTTTTGGCGGTTCGAGATGTAGACGTATAGCAATGCCGAGAGCTGTTGCGTAGAAGTAGAGACTGAGATAACCGGGAAGGGAGATAATTCCCTCAGCATTGGCCTGAACTAACCACCAGAGATCAAAGTTTCCAGTTGGGGAAGGACGGGAGAGTTCGGGCTGAGTTACATGTGGAAAGACGTGGTCGGCCATTGGGATAACTAGAAATTGCTGGATGGAGGCCAGAGCTGCACAGAGAGCGAAGTGAATGGTCATGGAATCGAAATCTTTCATTCCAGAGAAAGCGCACGTTGAAAGAATGCCCCCACACTATTTAATGCAAAAATATGTACGAATTTTCAACCATTTTTCAAAAATCTGATCTACATTATTCTCTCTTAGCAAACTACTGCATCGAAAACAATAGAACATCAATCCAAATGAAAATAGCGAGGCAGAAGCTAGCTGAACATCAGAACATGTGAGAAAGCTCGCTATTTCATAATCTATCATGATAGACTCAAAAAAAGTAGTGAATTTGGTTCTTTCCTTTTGTGACTTTGTTAAGCAAGAACAAAGATTGATTTGGTCTAATGAAAAGAAAAAAGATCAATCAGATGAAAGAATGAAATCCTAGCATAGAATTATTGTTGACTCCTTAAAATCACGATATTAAAGTAGATTAATGCAACTTTAATTAAAGTAGAAGATTATAATGAAATTCCTTTCAAGATTCATTCAGATGGTGTAGCATAGGCGATGAACCCGAGTGATAGGTATTTCCGAGGTCATTAAATTTTATATAGTTCCAATGATCAAGATGTCAGAGGGAAATTACAATGAAAACTTAAAATAGTCAGAATTTAGTCATTACGTTTATCTCATTTACCTACCAGGTCTGTTAAACTTGGCATAGTGAAATGCGTTTAGTACACAGCTCTTGATTGTTGAAAACAAAGGTAACCAATCATATTTTTATACGTGGATTGATATTATTGAGCACAAATCGTAATTAATTCAGATTGAGTCCTAATGGAACGTATAATAACACGAATATGTTTTCCTCCTTTCCGGCGGTGATATCGGCGTTGTATATCGTTTATCCAAATGTATTTACGCTGCAAAAGATTTAGATCATATTTAAATACGTGTACTTAGATCAGAAAGACGGAGAAGATGGAGATCAAACCTAGTGAACAGAAAGGCTGCCGCACCGATTAGGTCTTTGTAATAAAAGAAGTGGAAGCAATCAGTGATATTCATTATGAAGACCCCTTTTTTTTCTTCAAGATTATTGTTAGCTAAAGCTTCCTCAAATAGAATCAATTAACGAATCAACGACTAAAATGAGAATAAAGGAGGTGAAATCTGTTTGAACACTTGCTGCATAAAACTCACCCGGATAAAAGCGAGAGTGAAAAAGAAGTTCCAGTGTATCCCATACTCTGTTTCATGATCCGGATATCCCAGAGCTTTAACAGTTGCAGTTCGGAACATTCCAAGTAGAAGGCAGGGAAGTGAAGCTTTCATCAGCGTACTCACAATTTTGCTTCTCGATTTGGTCTGTGCAACATCAAGAAAGGCCGCGTTAGAAAGCCCAATGGCTATCACAATCATTCCCACACCGACATCCATCAAAGATACACCAGAGACCTCCGTTTTGGCGTAACGTCTTGGAAAAAAGGGCAGATCGACACCGTAGATACAGATAGATGTGTAAAGAAGAACAAAAACTCGAACAAGGCGACGAAAAGCCATGTACCCATCCTGGAGTGGAATTCTGGGTGGATGTTTGGGAGCCTTGAGCTCGAAGATTATGACAGTGATTAGAAGAAGAGAGCAATATTCGAGAAGGTAATTAGAGAGCAGAGTGCAAGGAAGAACAGTCTGCAGGAGAATGAGGAAGAAGTCGATGATAAGAGTCCTATAAAAGGAAGATACATAGAAGCATAACCTCTAAAATATGAAACTGTTTTGCTCTCACTCAGGAGTGTCAAAGCAAAATTGTCATTATGAAAATTTATTAAATAGGTTGCCTCGGTGAAGTTGACATTGTAGGTTGTTTAAAATGATAAACAGGATCCAGACAGCTGTATACTAGATTGGTGAACACAAAATTTTGGTGACGTAAGGTTTTTTCATACATTTATGAAACATTCCTGAGAAGAAGCTTGAATTTTTATTCTCATTTAATTAGAAGTGAGATTAATCACTCAACTCACAGGAGAAACAGCGATGGACAACAAACACATGGCACTGTCCAATTTCTCTCTTTATTTCGCGTCGCATTTTTGTATGTTTGTTTGTTTATTTTCATGTGGTAGAGTTTGCGCATTGTTGTAATGTAGCATCTAACGACTCAACGTGATCATGAGAATAATATAAGATTATGTTAAAATTCTGTTACCATTCACATTTAACCAACTTAGACTGGATTACATGCAAACATAGACTCACTTTCCAAACACTTAAAATCGCAATGCCCTAACCACAGCTAGAACTCGGCTTCAGGATAAAAATAGCTCTGATTTGCTATATAGAAAGCTACGCACCCCTATTATTGTCTTTAACATGATCTCTTGTTTAAATGAACTAGATAAATCATTTGTGGAAGAACGAAGAATATGCATCAGCGATGAAACCAGCTCGAAGTAAGAACGACAGGAAAATTAATAAGACGACGAATGAGTCACATCCAGACTGTAGATTGCAATACAAGTATAAGTAAATGCATTTTCACTTTTCAGCAATGAAATAGAAAAATATTCATGCCTTAACACTCAATTACCTTAGATAGTAGCAGAAAATGTTTTCGCTAGAAATTATTTTCAAACCAAGCCATTTCAAAACGAACCTCCTTTAAAAAACAGTGCTTTAATCTGATTCAAAGTAAATAACACAACTACGTTTTGACCGCCTCCGTCAAAAAATTTAAATTGGCAGATACGTTTTTGTTCACACAGTGTTTCACATTGGTCATGTGCTCAAATCAACAGCTAATAAAGCCAGGGATTTCTACTTTAACAGTACTCTACAGTCATCCTATGCATCAAGAATTCCTCAACTCTGTCTTAGTCTCGGTTTTCTTCAAAAAGTCTTTCTCAGCGTGTAATGGCAAGAAATAAGGGCATGGAGTTACGAGATTCCAAGTCTCTGGATCTCTGAGACGTAACTTTATAAATAGCGAAATCTGATTTTCTAGGCGCCAGACCTATATTTTATAAACATAGACTGCACTTAAGAAATAAATTCAATAAAATAAGACAATTAAGAATATTTATAAAAAGATGAAATAAATTTGGATGTGGAATAAAAAGCCAATAAATGTGTAATTGAAAGCCTAATAGGTGTGGCGTACGCAACAGACACATGAGAAAATGCGCTACCAAACATTTTGGAGTGTGCGCCGTACGTGCAGAGCACTGCACATATGTTTTGCTAGAAGCATTTGATAACTAATCAGGTTTCTCGGCATCATAATTTGCGATAAGTTGCAATAAACGCTTCCCTTGCCATACGTCTTCTTTGTCGTTATCACCGCGATAGTCTTTCTGACTGAGAAGATCTGCCACAGAGATTTCTGAACATAGTCGAAGCTTATTAGAGTAGCTAATCCGCTACATAGGTTAACCCACAAATAAGCTATCTGCTTAAGGAAAATCAGAAATATCAGATAAACTTAATCATTAATTGCGTTATTAATAGACATTAATGTAAAGTAAAAACATACGTAATACGTGAAAAATTGCGGAAGACCAATCGTTCACATTCAAGCTTGATGAAGCAAGTAAAGCATAAAATGAATAATAGGCCCATAATCTCCAGAGCAGTTCCCCCAGTGTGACCACTAACAAATTCGACATGTCTCTTCGCCTTTCCGGGGTCCATTGAAGATCAAAAAATATATTATCGCAGTTCTAAAATAAGAGCATAAAGTTGGTTTATAAAACAAATTTTATTAATTAACAGGAAAAAACACAACCAACACATTTCTATGACAAAACCGCTCGAACAGAACAGGAAAAGTCAATTTCGTAAACACCAAGTAGAAAGGTCGAAATTACAAGGTCAACTTTATTTTAACATTAAATGAAAAACGCAAAAAGGTAACATTGTAAATAAATCTTGACAGCTTAGGTTAATTATTCTATTAAAAAATGTTATATAAAAGTAAAAGCTTTGAGAAATGTTGGATCATTAACTAAATTAAATTTAAATATAAAATTTGTAAATCTTTTTCCTCTTTAAAAAATAGTTAGGTAATTTTAAAAATCACATTAAAGTAAATAACAGATTTGCGTTTTATTGCTCTAAGTTCCGCATTATATTGTGCATATTTAGGTAGCACCGTTTCAAAACCTTTTTTATTCAGGCTTAATTTTACCATAGTGCCAAGTTGGGTTTTCGTTTTTTCCAGTGGTTTGCAACGCTTCTGTTTAGTTGGTTTGCCTTGTTTTTAGCCTTTTTATTTTTAGAAGCACTTTTAAAGTCAAATTCCGATTTGGACAAACATATACCGGGATCTTTTTGTTGTCCTGCCAAAAATATATTTATTATGACAATCTTGTATAAACAGGATCATGTTGTGTTTTGTGATATAAAGTAGGATCTGTTGTTTCTCATAGATTCTGTTTAGGAAAAAGATTACTATCACAGTCGAGCAAAGCAGCCCTTCAAATAATCAATTAGAAAAAGTTCTAAAATCTTTTATCATTACCTTTTAGTCAATCGACATAAGTTTAACTGATGAAAACGACTTATATTTCTTATTTACTGTTAAAATTGTGGCGTCCGATTATCTGAAGTAATTGATGATTCTTTCGATATTTTGTTAGACTTAAAGATCAGCAAGGTTTATTTGTTGAATACAATGCTTTTGGTGAGATGCTCACTGATTTACTCACAAAATGTGCCGTAGAAGAAAATAACAACTCTCCCAGGTTGGGCTCATTTTGCTAATTAATATTCTAGGTATATTTTGCAATTTTCTGAATCTTCCGATCCACATATCCTACAAATCGTTGAAACAACTGATTTTCGTCGGCTAACACACTTGGCTTTAAAATTTTCGGCAGCATCAGATGATATCCTTAAAGCTTATCTTGTATCATATATTAAAAAATTTCGAGTAACTTGTATTTTTTGGAGTTTAAAATTTCAGGATAATTATGAGAATAATGTTATGCTATTTGAACACAAAGAGACGAACTTGAGTAGTCAGCTATTAGTGTCAAATCAAATGTCAGATGAGCTTAAGAAAAAGTTGGAGGATTTTAAAGACATTCATCAACGTGATATATCTGATTTAAAACGTCATTATGAATCTCAAATAAATAACTTAAAATCTTCAAATGAGAGGGTGCGTTTGCTTGATTTTACCTCTTACTTTCTAAGGCAATTGAGCTTTTGAAATCAAATCACAACTCTGAGCTAAAGGTTCTACAGGAGAGCCATTCTGCAGAAATGACTGGCATTAAGTCAAAGCTTGAGTCTCAATCTTCTCTATTATCTGTGAGATTTTTTCAATTCCTTACGTTTTTTCTAGACAAGTAGCATTCGTGAGGATGAGTTTCGGTCTCAGATTGCTTCACTTACTAAGACCCTCCAAAGCACTGAGATGTTACTTGCTACTGCTCGGAAAGAAGTTGAAGGTAATATGTGTACATGGTTTAATATTTTCTCCAGCTCAAAAGATAGAAATAGCAACACTCACTGATAAGAATGAAGAATTGCAGAAGTCGATAAACCAAACGACTGCGAAATATGATAATATTGAATCAATGTTTGCAGTTGAACAGCGACGGGCTAGCTCATTGGAGGCTGACTACGCTGCTCAGAGGGATCAGTTCGTGAGCTTTGGCCTACTTCCTCTTAGTTTAGCTTTATTTCCACGCCTTGATCTATGGTGATCTGCGTTTTACCTTGATTTCAGAAAAATATGCAAGATGAAATTCAGCGGAAAACGAAGCAGATTGAAAGGATGGAACGGCATGCTAAACAGCAGACAATTGAAATTACAAAGGCTAATAGCATTATCAAACAACTGCAGAAGGATTTGAAGTCAGCTCAAAATAAAGTATGTCTTCTTTCTCCTTAGAATATTTTCGTTTATTTTGTTACTCATTTGCCCCAACTTGTTGTCATTAATTTGAATTGAAATGCGAAATTTTCTCCAGTTGTTTAATTTGCTGAATCCAATTTATGTCAGTAACTTTCCACCCTCATCGCACTGATGAGAATTGTGGACTCTGCTCATCCCCTTATTCACCATTGTTACCGTTGTTGGTGGTTGTCCATTCACATCACTGTATGTGTGGGTGTGTCCGACGAGCATCGATCTAATGAACTCAACTTTGGCAGACGTGCACTGCACAATACTTCGTCAGTTTTTTTGACTCTACTCATTACTTAACTGTATGCAATATATTTCACGAATACAAATTTAGGGGAATTGGAATGGCTATGATCTTAAAGGTTTTATGAATTGAGATCACCATTTAACTATTTTTGCTCTTTGAAATATTCATTAATTTAATTAGGAATAGCTCTTGTCTCGTAATTTAGCGAGTCTTTTAATCCAATGGAAGACCGTGTTTCTATTTAATTATGCCTAATTAACACTTTGCAATTCTTACTACAGGCCAAACTTCGAGGTCAGGTGGCGACCGAACAGGAAAAGGTGTTGACAGCCAAAGAGGCGGAAGCTGAAGATGCGTTAAGTGCTCTCAGAGAAGTTCGTGATCAGCTGCACGCTGAAGAATCACGTCGTGAACGCTGCGATGCGCAAATCATCAATCTACAGACCGCTCTCGAAGAGGCCAAGAGGACTATTAAAAATAATGAAAACAGTGAGTGGTATTACCCTGTTATTTCTCCCTCTTTCTAACTCTTGTTGTTTATCTTTTTCAATCCAAGTCAAAGACAATAGGAAAGGAAATTTAATTATATTGTTTAGGTGCGCATAGAACATATTAATTAGATGAATAAGTGATTATTCTCTATCTGCATGTTTTAGGGCACTATAATATCATTTTTATATCGGACATTGTAAAAATATAATTAGTAATGCGCACTGAAAATCAATATGGAAACACAGAAATAACTCAAATTTGTTATTAAACTGTGTAGATAACTGTCATTGGAGCTGATCTATGCCATAATTATTGATCGTAGTCCTACTTCCTCAATTTCCACAATTTTCAAATTTGTAGATACTGATTCTCAGAAGCAGCATTTCCCGATCTACCAATTAGTTTGCATTCATCTAGCAGGGGTAATTATACACCTAGATGTACCATGTGCAAAAGACCGAGTGGTGGAGCCACTGCTCACTTTCTCTTTATGGATTTATTAGTTGCTATGACTTGCGTTTTACTTGTCTGGAGTACTCTAAAATGCTCAACTATGAAGGACCTTTGGACACAACAGCTCCAATTGAGATTTAGTGGTTACTGTGCCAAAATCTCTACATTTCACAACCCGTTTCCATTTTATTAAGGTTTATACTAAATTGCGGAGGAAAGCGTTCATTTAAATCCTCTAAACAAAGAATTATTCGAGCGTCAATACTCGCCATCTCCTATTGAAAATAAATAGTGGCCTTGAGGGTGTTATTAATGGCTAAGCACTTAGTGCATATTTCGATCATCGAATTATTCTCTCGCGCCTAAGTACCCTCAATGTGTACTGTTTCCCATTGATTTCCCTCAATATATGGTAACTCAGTTCTTAATTCAACTCCCTAGATCCTCCGGCAAAAAATCCCCCAATTTTGTACTGGACATGTTAATCCTACTTTGTTTTATTTGTTGCAGTTATATCCTGGCTTAACAGACAAATCTCCGAGTCGCACACGCAGTCATGGCAGGAGCGGCTCAAGGCCAAGGGGATACCAGTGGTACCCTCCTACATGGCTGACAAACAACCTCCCCCACCCACTATTCCACCATTTGGAAAGGACAGTGGTGGGAAGCTTGGAATTGCTGGAAATGGAGGTCTTAAACCTACTGGTTTAGATTCATTATCACCACCATGCCGTCAAATATCATCTACATCTCCTGGTGTGTTCATATCTTCTCATAGTACTATTAATTGTTACGTAATGTGTTTATAAAATTTCGGTTTCTCTATTTGTTGGTTTAGGAAGTGGGGTGAAAACTTATAGTACTAGTCCTGCCATTTCATCCCTCGGTGGGAAGGAAAACACACTTCCGATGACTTGCAATCATAATGTTAACACTGGTGCAGCATCATCGGTAAATTCTAAAGAATTAACTTTATTGACCCATTTTACTAGATTTCAGATTATTTTATTAAAATAGAATTTTTTCTTTGTGTGAGACAGTGTTTCGAAATCGCGCTGACTAATGTGTCCATGAGATAAACTAAGATTTTCCCATTTTGATGAACAGCTTGTTATTTTGAGTATTAAGAAAAGGGACAGTTGGAGTTCTGGGTGAATCTGTCTCACCTTGTAAAAGTGAAGTAAAGTTAGGGTAGCTCCGTGTGTGTCATATCCTTTCTAATGTCCGTAAATAGGCTACAAATTTGAATACCGGTTCCTTAATTCTAGTAATTCATCAGTGTCTTTATTAATTGAATTAAACGGGCATTTATTAGTAATTTAATAGTTACAGTCCAAATAACCTATGCTGATCGTTCACCGAAAGTTTGTTAGAAATGCCGTAAATGTATTATTTATTTGCTGGCATGTCACAATATATTGTTAGTAACCTTAAGATTGGACGAGATACTTTATTCAATATATCATTTTCAAAGTGATTTTAATTATCACCGAGAATCCTCACTCTAAGATTATTTTTCAAACTCACTCTATTGTATTCAAGGCACCTGGTTTGTTGAATGGTGTTGCATCTGAAATTGCTGCATTAACCATCCGATCCCCTGCTCCACTGATATCACTGACTCGTCAGCAACCGGAGTCCTCTACTCTTCATTCTCTCTCAAAAAGTAAGACCACTTTTGCTGAATGCCTAAGGGCGCAATTTTGTATCTGAATATCAATTAAACATGTTCCCCACCCCCTCCGTATTTAGCTCCTCAGAACGTGGGAACATCACTAGCCAGTGAGTGTGAGAGCAGCTTGAGTCGTCCGCCAAATTCGAATAACCAGCACCACTCGTCCCTCTTGTCTTCATATTTTCACCCCAAACCGACTACTACTTAGTCCATCGATCGATCATTCCTGTTCTTTTTTACCTTATGCACTTCTTGTGTTCCTCAGCTTGCACAAATCAAAGTAAACCATTTTGAAGTTTGTTTATTATTGGCACAATTGAGTTGCAACATTGAATACAGAGAAGATATACTGAATTTCGACTTGACATTTTTCTGAATAATTTTGGCTGTGGCTTGAAACCGATAAGCAAACCACCCTGCTATTTGATTGGACATGGCATCAGTTTAATAATAACATTATTGTATAAAGTAAAAATATCATTTAACTATTGATATGGCTTTGCCTGTTTTTACTTTATTATATCATCGATGACATAACAGTGATTGTCCTTCGATTTTCCAAGCCGCCACTGACCACACATCAAATTTGAGAAATATGCCACGTGATCAAAACAATGGTAAATAAGTGCCTGAAATAACGGGAAGAAATAAATGTAATACGCACTCGTGATGTTTGTCTTATGTGATTGTGAATGGCTCCATTTTCTTTTTAATCCACCCTTAAACATTGACAACATTCTGGTTCCATGTAGAAAGTACTAAAGGATGGAGCTTGGGTTTTATAAAGCCTAACCGGAAGTATTGTATTTGCATTGCATGTATTTTAAAGACATATACCGATTGCCTCCGCACTTTGTATCCGTACAGTAGACTGCGCTTTCAGAGATTAAAAGTGTAGTGTTTAGCTAAAGTAAGGTAGAATTTAATCATTTTCTGCTTTAAACTATCATTCGAGCCGCAAGTATTTCAATATTAATAGAATATAAATATTTAATAAATTGGATATAATTTATCAGTAAATCTCAATTACTAATTCGATAAGAGAGTTTCTTTTACCTTTTCTAGTAAAGAAAAGTTGAATTTAGTTACGTTATGGGTTAATGTTAGCCTTGTAGATAATTTCTTACTGATCAAATGTCTCGTAATTATGATAAAATTTTCTCTTTAACAGACCCACTACAGTATTCTATTTCTGTAAAGGTAAAAAAGCATTAATTTGTTTTACATTTAGCAAGTTATTGGGCGATCTAGTTATCCTAGTATAGTTGAAATTAACAAAAAAAAAACCAAGAAAATAACGGGTCACAGGCCTTGGTTAATCACTCCTCATCAGCCAACTATAATGCTAGACAGAGCGATAAGTATGGTAATATATGTTCCAAAAACTACAGTAAATAAGCACGTGGCTTTCCTCACTCAGAACAATTATGCCTTAAAACGGAAATAACATATTTTCCTCTTCTAAGGCCAAGAGTAATACGATTAGAATTATTAATTTAAGAATCTCTATCACTTAAGCGGTAGATCATAAAGATGGCGCCTATACGCATAACGATATGGGCCCATTCTCTAGTGCGCAGGAAAAACGTTAGGTGTCACAGAGGGAACAGATAGTCACACGGCGCGGAAATCAACAAGCTTGTGGGTCGACGACTGGGGGCCGCAATATCATGGCAGTTTTCCTAATAAATTCCCAAACAAGCATTCAAATTGTAGTTGTTTGAATATTAGTTTTAAATAGTAGAGGTTCAAAAGTAAACTATTGTTAATTAGCCTTCTAGTAGAAATAGTTAACCTTACAATTGAAAGTTAACTACCTATAAATTACTGATTTCGATGATTTTATTGACCACACTTTCCCCATCTCCAAGTGGTAAAGTAAAAGTAGCAAGTAACGTGGGACACAGTTCATTCAAATTCTAGCTGAATGTACATAAGCAATGCGTTTATATAAGAGAGGGGAAAAAAAAAGTGAGTAAACTAGAGGGCGAGATAGAAAGGAAGGGAACTCATTTCTTTTCTCAAATGACCAGAACCCAAAAGAAAATAAAGAAAGTAAACGGATACAGAAACAACAGTGTGTGTGTGTGTGTCCAAATTACATAAACAGCGAACCCAGAATCTCAGTTCTACTGTTGTTTAGCATCCCGGGATGTTCTAGACGCATCCGTAAAGACTTCTGTGGAATCAAAAAGGCGATCCATCAGAGGCCATTTGAAGTTGTACTGGACTTGATCCCCAAGTACTGGAGTATTGGAAGATGCAATGCTAAACCGAGATGAATCCATCCGATTGAACTCACTGAAATAGCTAGGCACCCATCGCTGGCGAGCTTCCAGTCTGGCAGCAGCTTCACGACGTTGACGTTGTTCTAGCAACGATTTGGCGTCTGTGGCGGCATCGATGTTACCCTGTTTGAGATTGAGTGTTACTGACTCCCACATTCTATAAACGCGAAAAGGGAAGCTTAGAAACATCAGGAAGAAAATGCAAAGCCATGGGACATGGAAAAGATGGTTTTACTTTCTAGATTCATTAGGCAACTGGTTACTCCTCGGTCTAACTTGCTTCTTCATTGTTGGAAGAGCTTTGGTATCTACAAATAACTCCTTCTTCTAAAATTCAAGAGATAAAACAAAATAAAAAACTGCTTATTCAATAACACAGTAATTTTAAAAATAGTTTAAATAAAAACCAACCCCGGAATCAGCCCAACGGGCATACATTTGGCCATTCCATTCACCTTCCACAGTGAAGAAGGGTTTATCACTGTCAGGGACAAAAGCTTTAGCTCTGATTTGATCCTTTTTTCCTCCGTAAAATGGTTTGGTTAAGAAATTGACCTCCGCGGAATATCCCGTTTTTGCACAGTTTATTTTACAAGTTCCACCCAATTCAACCCATGGTACACCCAGGATATTGCTAAAAGGGTCAAAATATGCTGGATATCAATCTTGTCTACTTAGATAACCTTCAATAGTTGATACAATCAGATGGATTTGCTCACCGTCCGTATGCGGAAGGAAATGTGACCACATATTCCTCTCCTGGTCTATCAAGAAGGGCAATTGTGGCACTACCGACCATCTCTACACCGATACTCAGTCCAAGGAACTTTGATTTCGTATAAATATGGCCGGAGACCTGGATGCGCTTTGGGACGTATTCTGCATAGAAGGCGGAGATGGGTGGATGGTGGGATACCTATGAAAACACGAGAGGCAATACAAGCGAGGACTAAAATTAAATAATCATAATAAAACACTTTTGATGGGAAAAAAACTCAGACGCACTCAAATAACTATGAAGAAGCGCCCAAATAGATCTGTTAATGTACTAGTGACTTTATTAAAACTGCTATTCATGAAAAAGACCCCAATATATTCACCTGTTCAGCCAGGAAAACCACACAGTCATCAGCTGCATAAGGAATAGGTCCATGACGTGCCATCTCCTCATTAGAAAAATTGGATGGAATATCCACATCAGAAGATCCGGAATTTGGAAGAGAAAATGCTGCCTGCTGTGGCTGAATAGAGGAATCGGAAGATGGTGAATGACTATCAGGTCCAATGTAGTAACAGCATCGGAAAATCTCCCCTAGAATGGGGTTGTAAGGTTTTTTAGCTACGGGGGTGCGCCGACTTGCATGGAATGCTGAGAGATACCACCGGAGACAGGCAATGAGACGTGCCTGGGGCGTGGGTCCATCACCAATGACGATCCAGAGGTCGGGATGGGCCAGGAAGTCGGCGTACATTTCTAGAGTGGAGCGTTTTTCGAGAATGAAAGTGGGGAGGGTGATGCGAGTTAAGTCCATACCGATACGAAGCTGAGAAATCAGGTAGGAGATAACAGAACCCTCTGATTGAAGTGAGCCCACTAGGAAGAGGTGAAATGGAAAAGTCGATGTGAAGTAACAATCAATGTTTAATCTTTTGGTCTACATGACATTTCGATTGACTTCAAGCAAGTACGAAATAATACAAGCTGACTAAGGCAGATAGTACCTTCAGGAGGACAAGAATTACGGAAGTTTACTATTGTGCAGTTGTTTCTACCTAGACTGACTTATTACAGGAGGAAATAGTCGAAAGCAGACGGTTATTGAACCGTCTTGGGAGGTCAGAGTAACTTTACAAAATATCGCCAAGAGCTACGACTTCAGTTGATTAAAAAAATAGCAAAAGGATAAGAGAGAGGGCATAAGTAAAGTACGGCATATCCATGTCAATAATAAACCTGCTAGCATATTACTTTTTGAATAGGCTCTATATGCCTATGGATAATAACTTATCTACTTAATGGGAAATCCCAAATACAACCAACTCACAGTCCTTCTCATCGTCGTCGTCGTAGAGTCCATCATAGGCAAAGATCCGAGAGTACTTAGGCGGGAGTGTGTTATTCAGAGTGCCAGGACTTTCGGCGACTGCATTGGTGGAGGAAGGAGTAGGTTCGACCTGCAAGGAGCCAAAGTGACCGCTCAACTTCTCCTGTGTTTCATTTGTACACTCGGACTCGTTTTTTTCAACATTTGACTTGTTGTTACACTCGTCACGGTTTAAACTATAGGAGAAGAGGGAAATTTAAAAAAATGGATGAGATTAAATTATGAAAGAACTTATTAAGGAGCAGTAACGAACGATTTTGGAGTCACGAGAATGGATAGAGATGCCTCGCTAAACTACCACCTGGATTCTACGATTTGATACTGTCGTTAGTCTCAATGACCCGTGCTGGTCCTGAAGGAAGGAGACTGCGCGTAAATCAGCCGAGCCATTTCTTCACTCAATTTGGAAAGTACCCTCTTGATATCCAATTTGGATGACGGGATCCTAATTTATCACCCGATTAATCAATCTAACAGTCCTTTAATCTTCGATACTAGAAATAAGCGAAGATTTTTATTATTTCCATTCAGGACATTGAAATTATTCTAAGACAGAAAGGAGTGATATGATCACTTTCAAAAGGAGAGAAGAAATGAGATGTCTAATTCGTAGGTAGTAAGCTTAAAGGTGTTTGGATGGGTGAGTCAAAAATAGGAGAGAAGCGATGAAGGTTTAAACGATGTGTCAACTGTAGCAGACTGTCATCAAAGGTTCGATTAAAAATGATTTAAGTTGCTAATGTTTGGGAAATAATACGTGCCATATTCGAATCAGTACCAGCTAGGTGGTCAAGGACAATATGATAAACGGCGCCAGTATTCGAAGTTTATGTACTCCGTTCAATGTAAATAAAGTACTTTCCACCTTAATAATATTGGCGCTAAAGCAAAAAGCGGAATTCAAGTGGTAAGACGCTGTCCTTTGTCGAACATTACGTCTGCATATGTCCGCACTTGGTAGTGCGTATTTAGTTGTGGCTCACTGACATTACAATCTAGAGGATACGAATAAATTGCATGTTCATTCTAAAAAATTAAAAGCATAGTAAATAAAGATGAACAATGAAAGCGACGATACAAATCCAAAAGCAGTCAAGAAGTCATTAATCTGGCTGAACCTTACAGGTTGAAACAGTCAACAACGTCAATTCCTGCTTCTAAAAGGATAAACCTTCGTGGGATTTGAGCGAAAACGTGAATTGCAAATGTTCCCGAAGAAGAAAGAAGCGTTCTTGCATCATCAACAAGAGCAATATTCCTCAGACAAGATGATCAAGAAGAACTGTCTGTGAACAAATTCCAGCTACATTAATACGTATAAAAGACAAGGGAGTTCAAAATGCTACGTATCTGAATATCATCCTCAACGTTGATATTAGATTTAGTGCAAGTCTACTTAGAGTACCTTTTAAAAAGCAAAAGAACATGTTTCCGAGCTGAGCGAAGTAAAAATTTGAAACTATTCATTTACTAAAAACACATGTGTGTCCGAATAGTATAGTAATGAACGCATGGACGTATTATAGGTGATGCGAATGAAATACCCAAAAGAAGATGAGAATGAAAAGGTAGAGAATGGCATGAGTGTCATCTATGAGACCACTACCAAGCCACCCAAAACGACCCAATCGGTGAATGTGTTCATGACGGTCAGTCCATTTTGATTCGATTCGTACGTGTGAACGTAACCTGACAACTTAACGAGATATAAAGAGACGCGGGTAATTTAAAAAATACAAAGATAATAACTATTAAAAGTGAAACTGATAAAAAGCACCGTGATCTATAACCGGATGCGAATCTATCCAAAAAGCAATTGTTCATAGCATTGATATGCAAAATTTGAGAAGACAGAGTAAGATAGCAGTTAGTAATGATTTCTTAGAATCGAACGAAGTTACTCACTCTAACTAAGTCACTTAGAGAAATAAAATCAGCCATTTTAAAAGAAATCAAAAAAATGCCAACAGTGCAAAGTTCATTGAAGGGGAAAAAATTCGTACGAAGTAATAGTGAAAATCAGTTGCACATTTATAGAGCATTAAAAGTTCTAGTTTGGAGAAAAGGGAAGTGGAAATTGGTCTGCAGGGTTCGAGAATACCATATGTTGACTAGTCTACTCAAATTAAGCAGCATATGTTGGCAGTTTTGCCATTGTCAGGTTTATAAGTCTGAAACCTTCAAAATTGATTAGCATCGGTTCAAAATATTTCCCCGGCAATGGAAAAGCATTCCCAGTTGGTGATTATATTCTCATGTATGGCAACTTAGCCATTTATTGCCCTAAGCATGTAAGATTTTATTGAGATTTTAGATTAATGATCGGCATCGCTTTGTTTTTAGGACCTTCATAATATCCAAAAGCGTCGCGGTCTGTTGAAGCTTAGCTTCGAATAAAGAATCAGGTTAATATGATTGGTTGAAGAACTGTAAAGAAAAAAATTTTGCCTTACATAGACTCGTAACAAAAGGATCGCCAAAATTCATTCAAAAACGTGGACCACTTAATAAGTAGATGTTAGAACAGCACATCATAACTACGTAAGAGATTAGAGAAAGAGCAATAAGTAGGTTTTCCCTCTAACCATCATCACAATAGTCATTCTGGTTAACTTTTCAATGGCTGATCAGAGTAACTGATAAAAAAGATCCTGACAAGAACATACGTCTCATCAGATCCGCTCTCAAGCAGGTCATAGTAAACGTCATCATCTTCCTCCGACGATGAATAAGACACCGCTGGAACATCTCGCAAATTCAGGTGGTGTTTGTCATGGTGTGCCTCAGACTGGGGCACTACCGCAGAAACCGGCTGTGTGGACGACTTTGTGATGACAATTCCACCGTCCACCTCTTCGATAACGCACTTATCTGACTGTGACCAACTACGATGATGATGATGACTAGACAGGAGCTGATTCTGGGGGCAAGGTTCTCCTGATATTCTGTCGTTAGCGGGCGTGGGTGAGACTAGAGTGTTGCCGAGAGGGCGATAGGTCAGACCGCTTGATCCAACAGCACCGGTGGTTCCTGTGAGTTGACGAATAGGAGCTACGGGGGAAGGGGAGAGAAGAGCATTATTCGCAATTCTAACACAACCTAGGATAGAAGAATAAAACCCACAAGTTCGATATGGCAAAATCCACCCTAAAGCAAAACTAGGATTGACCCAAGTTAAATAACGGAGGAAAAATTAATGTAAATTATTGAAACTGTGTAGTTAATATATTTGATTCAGCACAGAATATTAGCAGACATTAAAGGGTGAAGTTAACTAATGAGTACTTATGTCGTTAACAGATGAAAATGGTAGATAGTTGGAAGGGATGAGGGATTGTCTATAATAGAAGTTGCCAGCAAATAGATGAGCAAGGCCTTACAGTTGACTAAAATAGCGAAAGAGTAGCACATTAACATAAGACCTTAATTGCAAAGGTTAATGGATTTCGAATTCGTATGAATCCCCTTACAGATAAGCCATCGATTTGGAGTAGTATAACGTATCTTTAGAAAAGTGTATCCCAGCACTAATTTTAACTAAAGAGGAAACATTACGGAGCCCCTCTGGATAGGAATAAAGTAGCTCCAGCATCTCTACTCAGCCGAGCTTAATCGGTGCAGTTGTCCAATTCGTAAACAAAGCGAGCGCTGAAGGATGTAAAACCTGTGACAGACGAACACATTAACCGTTATGTTATCGGAACATATTGAATTAGAATATTGAACCGATTAAATAAAGCAACACATATAACTGATAAAATGCGCATTTCAGTAGCATTAAGATTAAGCATGTGGGTTTGCTAACTGCGCATGTATTATGACCACTTGGAACACAGTTAGCTGTAAAGGTAAAGAAGAAAGAACAGAATCCAAATGCTAATTAGGTCAATACGGTGATGTATTGACTTCAGCGTGGGTCAAAAATGCAGGTCCGAAATATTCAAACAAGGCGTGATCCAACAACAAATTCTGATGCTTCACTCAAGCCAGAATCCAAATCCTCAATCTGACAACACCTCCGCTATTGGCTTATCACGTTTCTATGAACCACAGAAAAGGTAATAGTACTCAACAAGTTTGGATAAAATACCGAATCAAAGTGACGTGTATTTAAACAGGAAAGGAAGGTACTGGACTTACTGAGACTCAGAAGTTATTGACTTTTCAGGCATTCAATCATAGCACACATTTGACAAAATAATGAGTGGTAAAAGGTGTCTATATGAGAATCAGAACAGATAACTAAAAACACTTAAGGAGGCAAATGTGAAATGGTTACATTTATATAAATAATGAAGGAGAATGACGAAATAATCTAAAAATAAAGGACAAACTTGTCACTCAGGATTTTCCCCACCTTCTATTGATTATCATCTCTTATGCTGCTTTCTACTTCTACTCCTCTTCGGGCTCCCTATGATCACTTAAAGTTGCACATATCAGTCAGAGGTAGTGTAAAGATGAATAATCTCACCCACTCAATGAAACCTTCCATGCCCAAAGTCGTTCCAACACGACCCGTCTCCAACACTACCCACCCTACTTATGCAACAATCACTCACAATATTCTGCCTGCTTCATCATCTGACATCTCAAATACATTGCCTAGGAGAACATAAAGAAGATGGTTCCACTTTGGCCTCCCCAGAACTCCTAAGTCCTCCACCAAGATCCACTCTTCAATATGTCATGCCCAGTGTAAACGTATTCAAGCTCAACTCACTCTCCTTTGCCATCTTCAGCGATCACCATCCATGGATGATGAGCGCAAGAAACCCAATGAACTCGGTCTTGTTCAACCGCTTTCTTACTCCATGCGAACAGTACCAGCAGTTGTTGTACAAAATACAGGTGAGGCTAAAAGATGCCTCCTATCATTTCTTCCCAGCTTCCTCACGTCTACTCTCAACTGAAGTCCCTTTGTCTCATTTTAGCCGAACTCTTACTGGACTTGTTCAAGCAGCCCCTTATCTTTCCTTTTGCATTCAGATACAAAGTGGCCTGAGGTCATATCTATTAAGTCTACCACAATCGGTATCAAGAATAACACCCTCCCTCTCCCACAGATATTCGCCAATCAAGGACTGGAGAGATCATATTCACCCCAAAGGCGCTTAACTACGAGCACCAATAAAGCCCAAAGTTAGAAATGAATAGATTGGTTGAAATAGTCAAATTAGAAAACATAATAGTGGACATGGCACAATCATTGCCTAAACAAGAGAAATATCAGGAATAGACTTGAAGTCTCCCATGTAAGGAACAAAAATCCAAAATGGGAAGTGCTAAGTAGTAATAAAACTTCAGTTAACAACACAACTACTACGGAAAACAGTTCAAGATTGAATTTCACACTGAGTGTCCCACATCAAACACAAAAGATTGTACGGCCTTCACTATTGAAGCCAATAAATTAAAGTAATTACGCTATTTATTTTAAGAATATCCAATAACAAAATTCGCAGGAAGCAGAGTGGAATACCGCTTTACTCGAATAGGGAATCATAAAATTCCGAAAGAAGAATTCCCTTTTCGGGCAAAATATTTGTCCCTATTCTGTTTGTGGTTAACCGGGCAGTTAATCAATCTCATAGTTCACAGGTATATGCACAATTACAGGCCTTTGATGATGAAGGAAGATGATAAATGACCTACAAGTGCTTTCTCTTCTTTCTACTGGGTTTGAGAAACTGAGTATACCCAGCAAAACTGATGTTACTCGATAACTTGAGAGGATGCTTACCCGTTTTCAGCTTAAAATCGACAAATGGCAATTTAAATAGACGGGCTAATGTTCATGTGTGCGGCTTCCAACTTGTATTAACTAGCCCTATGTGAATCAGGAACACATGACTACAAAAACTACAGAGGCATGAAAGTACATGAAACAAATAAATCAATTATCAAAATAAAAGACATCATGTTTGAAAAATAAAGTAACAACGAAAGACGAACCATCAGCAAGTGCGTTAGTGCAGAGATTGACCATAGCTGTTTTGGGGTTCTCCTATAAAGAAATGAAAATAAAAAACCAAGTAAGATGATCAAAGAATTGTGAGTGAGAGCGTCGAAAACAACCCCCCCCCCCTACTCCTCTTTCAAAGATCAATCAAGTGAAACCAGGTAAGAATGATTAAAGGAGTCCAGTGATCGGAATGTAGTATAGAGTTGAACTGTCGTTAAGGCACAAATTACGTGGAGAAATTAAAAATAGCCAACTTCGCGAATGCAATAGATTCCAAGATTCATGCTATACGAAGGTGAAATTATCTCGAGCCATTGAATTTCAGCAACGCACATTCCATTGAAAGTAAGTCAACAATTAATCTGAATAAAAAGAGGAAATGTAAATGGAAGTGAATGGTTAATTAAAAGTGCTCGTGATTTGATTGTCAAAACTTCATCTAGGTGTCCATACTTGGAGGTGTGAGAAAAGTGTCCTATAATATAAATCACGGAGCACAAGACGATATTTGAACGAATATCCAATCCAAAGTGACAGCATTTAAGTCGTTGGCATTTTCTAGGTTTCTTAGACAGAAAATAGGTTTTGAATTTAAATAACTCCTGGAGTCAGTCAAGATGCGATAAACTAAACTATAGTATTCAAAGGAGACCTCATATAGCTAAATAGAAATGTAATTTTTTTCTAATTAATTGGTAAAATAGTTAACGTCATGATAGATAGACAGACAGATAACTTTACGAAAGAAATAGGTCAGAAGTTAAATCGATTTGACAGCTCACAAGAAATTTGACCTATTTTGTAACATTTGAGTAAGAAAAAAATTATTTAAAAAATCTTCCAACAGAATAATGGTATTCAAAAAACTACGGTAAATAAGTTGGCTAAATTTTAATAGAAAACATACAGTGAACCGGGGTTAAGCACAGGAGATTTGTTTGATTAGATTTAAATTCGTCTCGTCATGAGTCTTTTTGTCGAGTAAACTGCTGTCTCAATGTTGATAGCCATGTGCAAGAATGAATTTTATCTCAAGGTTACGTTTGATACTTTTAAGAATGATTGAATGCTTGTGGTAGAGAAAAAAGTACGAGTTAAGGACAAACAAACCAGTAAACCCTCCAGAGGTAATCGGTAATTACACCAAATGTTGTGAGAGAGAAATACAGGTGAGCATTACTTTCAAGTGGTGAAGTCTCGATTCCTTTCCGGTCGATACCAATTCTTTCCCTCCTCCCCCCCTCTATCCCCCCCCCCCCCCAAACACCATATTTCCAAAGTTAACCACGCCTTCCTTGATTTATGCCTATCTTAGTTCGACTCCTCTACTTCTGTTACAATTTGAAAAATCTAAGGCGTGACTAGTAGTCTCGTGAAAAGTTATTCGAGTAGAGATTTAGAGAGTAGCACTCTTGAAGTAGTTTCTAAAGTGAAAATATGGAAGATAGACATACCTTGGCAAATTGAAGGCAGACGATGGTCTTCTTCACTAACTCGATGAGATGCTGAAAGGAAATCATCAATGGTTATTGAAATGTACAATAAGTTTACTGATGAGATAAATCTACATATTACGAGCTTTCTCAGGTGGTCGTTTTTTTCAAATTACAACAAGCACTGATGCACTTTAAGGTGGGTCAAACAAGGAGAATATTCAAATTAAGGGTAACTTCCCTACTAATTTCTATCCCATTAGAAGTAATGTAGTTTCTAGCTTTACTAACAGAAAAGGAATAAGGTAAACTGTTCTTGTCAGAGTTTCACGATCTACAAGTCGATATAGCAAATGGGAAGTAAGAAAAAACGAATTCTCGTTGTTTTAGCGAAAGCTTTTTCAATATCAATTCGAACTATGCACAGTCTAAGGCAAATCATATTAATTCACATAAATTAAGAATTAATTACTGTTTCGATAAAAATAGGAAGAAAACATGAAAGATTATATATTAATTTGTTTATAATTTGCAGACAATTGACATTTATTAAGCAACTAAAGCACAAATTTTAACACATTTTCCAAGATTATAGCAAAGAGCTAAATATTGTGAATGTACTTCAATATTATTCTTCGTCCACTGGTCTTGAAAGTTTACATTGACTTCAGGCTCTGAACATATCGCTAAAAACGCAGAAGCTAATTAAAGGAAATATGAGCAAGGCAACAGGAAAATAGATGAAATGACAACAGTGAATTAACAACCACAAGAGGTCCCCATTCTGTGCGGTAGGAAGTCTTCTAGCACACTCATCTTGGATAGAGAGTGTCTGATAAAGAATCTGCATCCCACAACTCTTCTTGGATAGTTTTTTAATCTATATGATCAGCGTTACGTTTACTACCAAGTCGACGATGAGTTTCGTACCCGCGATCGCCAAATTCACAGATGTAGAAATTGATTTCTACGCCTTCAACGCGTGTGAAGTTTGTTTATGGAGATGTTGAGAAACAAAGGATAAATTAAGAGACTAAACTCGACTGCTCTCTTCGAGAATAACCTTGTTAGTCCAAATTGCTTCAGCTTCTATACCCACAAACATGAAAATTCATCTGCTGCTCACTGTGAAGCATGGGCACTTCACACGATCAATGATTACGCGCGTACTTTACTATTTAACAAAAGACGCCCATCTAGAACGATGACAGCACTGTGCATGCAGTCACTCAAAATGAGAAAGAGCCTTAAATGATTAGTGCAGGAAAGAAATTAACTATGGATAAATTAACATATATGTTGATGTCCCAATTTCCATAAAAAACTAAGGTGATGCTATTTGACTATTGTAGATTTCAGTATTCAAACAAATCTAATGAACTCAAACTATTTCTGAATGCTTTAAATCTTAAGGAAAACTAGAGCAGTTAGGCCATCACAGAAGAATGCAATTGATAGTTTGCAAGAATTTTAAAAAGATCGGAAGGAATGAGTACTCATAGAGTCACCAATTAGGTGGGGTAACAGAAACGAAGACCATCAGTTTGTCGAATTACCAAATTGTAGAAACTAGTGAACCGAAGACAGATCTTCAAAATAAAAACTAGTAATAGCAAAAATTTAAAAAAGTAGAACAATAAGGAGATATGTAGGCCAACACGTATTGAATAAACGACCTTGAGTTATCGAAGGAAAAAGAGATGAGAATGATGGGGAAAACGAAACGTACGAGCAGGAGAATGGCATGTGTGTGCGTGCTTGTTACTAACAGCAGTTTAGTCTTTAACCCTTTAACGCCCGAATTACTTTTTGCGTTCTAAGAAATTTTTTCCACTGTTCTCCCTTCTGTTACGAGTCTAGTACCAATGAGCTTATTTTGAAAGAGGACCGTACGGTCCTGCAGAGCATTAAAGGGTTAAATAAAGTCGATCTTACACCAGGATGCAAAAATAGATCGGTGATTGGTTGGGAGGCTTACACGTACGGCCACATTTCCCCTAAAATTCCAGCATGCCGAAAATTCCTTTTCTCAGCCTTAGACTCTACAGAGTTCTTCTCCCATTAATTAAAATAAGCTACTTGAGGACGCACGATGGCTTTCCGGGGAACTTAAGGTCACAGCAGAATTAAGCTCCACTATATGGTCGAGATAATTAGATTCCAGGAATTTGTGATGTGTTAAAGCCACTCATGCAAAACACACGTGCTTTTAAAAGGTTCTATTCTATTTCTTCATACACCTAATGACAACGAGAATGGATGACTGGAATCCGCCTGATTCATTGAAGAGGACAACTTGGCATTATGTTGATTCGTGACGGGTATCTTAAGATACCTGCACCTATGTAAATACAGATACAAAACACTATTTAATTGAATAGACAAAAAGTAACTATTCTTTATTCTGTCAAGTCTTATAAAACATAGAGGCAAAAAGATTGTCAAATGCATGAGCATTGGCCCATACGAATGTGCTTCGAAGGGAAGCATTGCCAATCACGTGAAAAGCCACTAAATGGCCCCAAACATAAATACTCCCAGAAAATAACAATAAAGTGTTAACATGTACTTCAGTTTGAGCTGAGAAATTAACAAGAGAAAAACTCAAATTCATCGGACCAAACCGCCTCACTCTAATTTTAAAACCTCCAAGTTATGTGTTCGACCATTAGTCCAAACTTATAAGCAGTTAAAAAATTAAAAATAAGAATCGAAATACCGTACACGAAAGCCATATGTTATCAAAACTCTACGATAACTTTTCCAACGCGCCAAGCAGTTTAGAGAAATAGGTTTATCATTTAAAAACCGCGTGAGGGTTGATTAAAAAACTAGATAAACAGATTGGGTGGCCATCCAAACTCGATGCATTTACTTCGTCCACTGGGCAAATAGTCACAAGATACTCATTTGGATTATTCTATCAGAGGAACAGTCGTAAAAAGCACGTTTAGATACCTTTGTGCAATTGAAATTGCATTTTCATTTTAAGAGAGGGAGGGTTGAATGAAAGAACATTTATTTTTTGACAGCGAATGACAGCTTCGAGCGTGACCCATTTTAGGGCAAAATTACTAGGCGAAATGGCCGCCCGCATCTTATAAAGCAAACGCATACACAAGAACGCTTGGATAGGAGCTTCTTACTCTCTAGCTTTCATTTTTTCTCAAGTATCTGCTAATTTGGCTTTCAGCCTAAGGATTAGAGTCATCACCAATGTACTGTAAAGTAGCCAACTCAATCCATTGAAACCCTTTCTGTGGGAAATCAGGCACTAATTTAAAGGGAATCAACATGATTTAATCAGCAACCCTAGAGGTCTACCTTGAGAGGAAATGAGCTAGAAATTAATAATCTATTAATCAAAATATGTCAAGGTAAAAATATATATATGCACCGACTGTAACCTCCAATCTCCACATTAAGTGAAGAGAAGCACTTACACTTAGCACATATATATTCTTATTCTTTGTGTTTATTTAATGAAAATGTCGGAACTTGAGGTAACAGCAACTGAATTCTAAACAACTAAGACGTCCTAAATATTAAATTTAAAACTCATAATACTATTCTGGAGGGGGGGGGGGGGCTACTTTGATCTCCCAGATGCATGAAAAGGATATTTTCACTTAGAAGACGAACTTACACTTAATGACAAGCGGTCAAAGTAGAAAAACAACGTGTTTGGAGAAAACAGCACATGAAGAAGGACAACCTAGATTTAACCTTCTAACACAAAGGACAAGACTGATAAAATCATAAATTCAAATCAAATACCAAGACCAGTTATTTAGTCACAGCGCACTTGGGAAATTTTCAGGATCCGATAAAAAGCGTGTGGGAAATGGCAGGGAATATCAAAACGGGAATGAATATAAATCTTTTACTACTACTAATATTATTAACAAGCTTTCTGTTGAGGCAACCAATTTAATAAAAATGTATCTAGTATCTGCTCGGTGATTTTGGCTAGCAGGAGAAATTTATCGAGAGGGCATGACCGACCTCTAGAGCCTGCAATAAGCATTCTTCTACCTGAAAGTTAATAAATTCGAAACAGTGCAAGTATGAATCCCAGTACAGGAGATAGAAATATAGAAATTGAATTGTGGAACTCAACGAATTGCGTAAATGGACGACCAAGTAGATAAGTCATTGTCTACTTAAAATCGATTCGACAACGCTTATTTGTACTATTGCATTGATTTTTTTTAAATTAAACAAATCAATAATAGAGAACGTTGCTATTTCAAAATATGTGCCCCCCAAGAGTACTCTCTGAACAAAATAGCGAGACTCCAAACAAGCATATACCAAACAAAGCGGGAAATTTTTATTCGAATGGAGTTCCTTTGGCTAGGAGATTTACCAATCGTACATGAGTATAAAAGTTACATGATAAATATGAAAAGGTGCGCATACTACTAATTACAGCCAATTATTAAAGAGACAAGCAACTGAAGTTATTCCTTTAATGCGGCCATATCAAGTCAGTTCTACACTCCTGCAGTGTCCGAGATAAATTTTACATCAAAAGAATTCACGCACACTACGCTTCCTTTGAAAGTTTAAACCTTTAATCATTCATATTGTGATGACAACAATAATGGATGACCCGATTCAGGGAAAAGAATAACTTATATAATGATGAAACGAGTTCGACATAAAAAAGATCATGTTCACTATTCAGTGCTTCCTCAACACTATGAAAACAATCCGATATGTACAGGAGAATTGCAATGGAAACTCCAAGGCTGGTTTGGATAGAAATCTGCAGACAGAGTCGAACAGTCTGACATCAGAATCCAGGCTTCGTCGCCACAGTTCACTGAATCCTTTATTGTCTGCCATGAAGCTTGCATTCAACGAAGACCCTCACTACCACTCACACAAAAAGTTCCAAGAAAGTCGTCGCTTGCCAAAGATGGAAAAATTTCTGAGCAAATTTAAACCTCCTACTGAGATGTAAACGATCGAGTTCTTTTCGAATAAGAGATGACTTGGCTTGCATACAGTCAAAAGAATATTCCTCAAGTTATGCAAACTAAATGGTCGCACCGCCATGCCAGTCAGAAGTGCGTTTTTCTCCTCCAACCGTAAAAGAAAATTAACTTCAGATGCCTGGGTAACAAACGGATGCAGTTAATGGAAGGACATGTGTATGGCGAAAGTAGGATTCAGTAAATCCCTGCCTCGGTAAGTTGAGTTGGGATGAGAATATGGGTGCCGCCACATCAACTCTCCTAATATAATAAAGACGAATGGAGAAACAGGTGCCCTTCTTTGTTGTCGTGATTAAGAACAAGTTGATACTATGAGAAGTAGGCCTTTTATGTTGGTGGGGGGGGGGGGGGGGGGGGGAAACAATAATGAAACAACCACTCCATATACCAAAGGAAGGGTTGACCTCTATGAACTTCCTCAATGTACCTGGCGGGATGTATGTGGAATAATTTCGGGCAATTGCAGTCTAGGTTGCTGTCAACAATTGGCGGGCCAAATCTGGCGTTAAGAGGTAGAAGTCCAAGTTTATTTGGCAGAAAAGGCATAAGTCTCCCACGCAATAATGCTCTGTCTAACGAAGCAGGAATGGTCTCCCAAAAAAACAGCAATTAAATTGGGAGGAGTATTAAATTCAAAATCAGCAGTATTTTATTTAAAAAAAGTATAAGACCAATGAGAAAGTGTTGTAAATTATGGAGAAATTATATTGCATAGTATCATATACATGATTTTGATGAAAAGAGCATTTTAATGCTGTTTTTAAAATGCACGACCTCTTATTGGTACCTCTAGTATATGCTCCGATTAAAGTAAAGACCGCCATGTTTAAGGGGGCACAGTAAACTAATGGTTTCGTATATAGGGAACATTAGAAAAACTCCACGTTAAAATTCATTTTCTCACTTTCGGATGAATTGAAATAACTGATTATTAGTTAGATAATTTGATTCTAACCAACTTCTCAATCATTCTATGTGGAAGGATATCCAGATTAGGCTAATATTTTTATGAACGAATGTCAATATACCTGCAAACGTTTTTTAATCGACTCGCTGGACTGGCCGAGTACTTGTTCATGGTGACTTAACTGCTGATCGATAGCCTGGGAAGGAAAGGGAAGGTTAAGGGAATTGAATAAATTAAAATGGGGATGACCGCTACTCGCAATCAATACCTGGTGTTGATCAATGAGAATCTGGAGGTAGGCATCTGCTTCGATAATCCGACGATCGAATTCGGAGACGGTAACTGAGGAATCTAGAAGACGGCTAGTCTATAAATAAGGAAACATGCGTAATAGTTTTAATGTAAAAGAACATTTCAAGGAAACCGCTTCTCGCTTATTTCTAAATTTTTTAATTTTTACACAACAAGATATTTGTAGATATTCACGAAAGGAATTAATATTAATAACCGTTCAATAATTAATAAATCCAGCATATTTCAATTACCAAATTGTGGCATTAGAACAATCGTTTGGATCGTTGAAATTCAATGAAATGAACTGACACAAATCCAGCACAAAGTTTCAAAAGCGGTGTATTAAGATTGTTAGGATTGCGGAACATTAAACTCAAAAAATGGAAAATGACAACACATATTCTTCAATTTAAGCTGAGAAATATGCGAGAGAAAGTTCGAACTCCCGACCAATTCCAAAATTCTTCAACTTTAAGTAATTACGTCTGCGACCGCGACTAGTACAACACACCACCTTTACTAGAATAGTAGAGTGGCATGAAATAAACATAAAGCACGTTAACATCTTTTATTACTGAAGCTTCATCCGAAAAAAATAGGTAAATCGGTCATTTGAAATAAAATGAATTAAAAATTCAGGAAAAGACAAAGAAACAGTACCTCACAACATCGTCTAGATTTTCTTGATCGTTTTCGCACCTAATTGTTAAATACTTTAATTACTACCGCAAAGAGCTATACTACGCAAGCGAAATAGACAAAAAGTAAGACCTATTTTGACTGCATCAGTGGCATAAATAGAAAAAGCTATATCTAAAAAAGTACAAAATACAAAAGCTAGTAAAAATTAAGCAAACTGATATTCTACTCTAAAACCTACTAGGAGCCATTTTCAACTAGATACTAAGTGTTCAGATTAAATTAAAACTAATAAAATAAAATTTGAAAGAATGGACGTATAAACTATTATGAGAAAATTGATTTTTCAAAAGAAGCAAAACTAAGAGAGCAAGAGCATACGTGTTGGAGAAGCGCATAGTTGTCAGTATGAAGATCTCTAGCCTCTTGAAGAGCATCCAACCATTGCTGACGCTCTTCTGCGTTGCGAGCTGAAAAAAGAAGCAATTTAAAAGTAGAAAAAAACATAGTTTAAGATAATGGTATTTAAAATTTACCTTGAAAGTGGAAAACTTTTGAGTCAACTGTGATTGTAAATGTGCTGTCATCTTCATCATTTATACCCATTTGTGCATTCTTCAGCTTGACACAGCCACGTCTTTCTCCACGAATCATCTTTTCTCTTGACTAAATATATTTAAAAGTAAAATTTTACAAACCACTGCAATATAGGCATAATGGCAAGTATAAACTGTTTGAGACTAATATTATATTATAACTCAGATACAATTATAAAAGTAAGACTTACCGTATAATAAGAAAGAACTCCCATGGCCAAATCAAGAACGAACCATCTGTATTGCCATCCCTGAACTACATTTGTCCACTTACTCAGAGGACCCTCCATCAAGGTACTAACAGCTGGGCTAAAATATTGGTGCGTTTGCTTTAAGCGCTAATTTTCTATTGGTCACGAAATCCATATTCTGTAAACTTTAAAAATCTAAACCATATTAGTGTATTTAATAGATTGCTATGAGTATAAATTTAATCTATTAGCTTAAATACATATTTTAAATTTTTTATTCTCACATATTTACTTTCCTTGGAATTGTATAGATATTAATATTATAATTGATAAAGGGCTTAGATACAAAGCTTTCCATAATATCCGATATTTTACGAACGTAGAATGTGAAGTTATTCTGGTAATTAGGTGGTTACACATTCAAGTATGTCCAAAAATTTATCGTTTAGGTAAATTATCTTTTTCGAAGAATTTGTGAATCTGTGAATATCAATAATTTAAATATTTATTTGATTATTTCGATTTTCTTTAAGAACTATCTTTCAATGTCTTTGGACTCTTTATATTTATTTCTATAAGTGTCAGTTGCGATTCAAACGATCATGTTTTAAATTTGCCTTCCAATAATGTAAGCCACTCGAATCAAGTTTGTATAATCACTTGATGAAAAAAGATGTTCCAATTAACTGCCTTGTACTAGAAAATCACTAAAGTCGCTTTTTTTCTAAATATGTAAATCTGACTTATATGCTTTAGTGCTTGAGAGTTTGATCCACCTTAAGTCTTTTCGAGGTCATTTGAAATAATTACACTGGATCTCCGGCGCTTTGAGATATTAAAACGTAATAAAGCCACATGTATAGAAATACCCGTGAGTGGATGTTTATAATAGCACCCACAGACCTGGACACCAAGATGAAGTGCAGTTTGATACCATGGTATGAAGAGGATTACGAATCTCTTTCACCTTCGCCTCCCCCTCTGAACGAGTTGGTCATTCTGAGGATTGAGATTTGACGGAGATTACGTAAAGAAGACATTCAGAAAATGACAAGAGGCCACATGTAGAGTGAAAGAGAGAGAGGTAATATTTTCGGACAGAGTCGTGACATTCGTTGGGATCTGACTGGCAAATACCTGGGGGAAGGAGGGTGTTATTCTTGATACCGATTGTGGTAGACTTAATAGATATGACCTCAGGCCACTTTGTATCTGAATGCAAAAGGAAAGATAAGGGGCTGCTTGAACAAGTCCAGTAAGAGTTCGGCTAAAATGAGACAAAGGGACTTCAGTTGAGAGTAGACGTGAGGAAGCTGGGAAGAAATGATAGGAGGCATCTTTTAGCCTCACCTGTATTTTGTACAACAACTGCTGGTACTGTTCGCATGGAGTAAGAAAGCGGTTGAACAAGACCGAGTTCATTGGGTTTCTTGCGCTCATCATCCATGGATGGTGATCGCTGAAGATGGCAAAGGAGAGTGAGTTGAGCTTGAATACGTTTACACTGGGCATGACATATTGAAGAGTGGATCTTGGTGGAGGACTTAGGAGTTCTGGGGAGGCCAAAGTGGAACCATCTTCTTTATGTTCTCCTAGGCAATGTATTTGAGATGTCAGATGATGAAGCAGGCAGAATATTGTGAGTGATTGTTGCATAAGTAGGGTGGGTAGTGTTGGAGACGGGTCGTGTTGGAACGACTTTGGGCATGGAAGGTTTCATTGAGTGGGTGAGATTATTCACCTTTGCACTACCTCTGACTGATATGTGCAACGTTAAGTGATCATAGGGAGCCTGAAGAGGAGTAGAAGTAGAAAGCAGCATAAGAGATGATAATCAATAGAAGGTGGGGAAAATCCTGAGTGACAAGTTTGTCCTTTATTTTTAGATTATTTCGTCATTCTCCTTCATTATTTATATAAATGTAACCATTTCACATTTGCCCCCTTAAGTGTTTTTAGTTATCTGTTCTGACTCTCATATAGACACCTTTTACCACTCGTTATTTTGTCAAATGTATGCTATGATTGAATGACTCTGGTTGCCATGTAGTAAACCATTGGTAAGTTAAGTGGGCTGTCTGAAAAGTCAATAATTTCTGAGTCTCAGTAAGTCCAGTACCTTCCTTTCCTGTTTAAATACACGTCACTTTGATTCGGTATTTTATCCAAACTTGTTGAGTACTATTACCTTTTCTGTGGTTCATAGAAACGTGATAAGCCAATAGCGGAGGTGTTGTCAGATTGAGGATTTGGATTCTGGCTTGAGTGTAGCATCAGAATTTGTTGTTGGATCACGCCTTGTTTGAATATTTCTGATCTGCTCTTAAAATAACTCAGTTTTACTAAATTGGCTATTCTGGAGGAATTTTCTGAATATATATATACATATATATATATATGTTTATATATTTTTATATCTATATTTATGTATTTATATATTTTGATCATTTTGCCACTTAATTGAGCACTATTAAATTTTCCCACGAACAGTCTCGGTCCCGTTTGCAATTTAAATTACACACTGCTGAAAATACTGGTCAAGATTTAGTGCAATCGAGCAAGCCAAAGAACACTTCTCAACCCTGTGAATTCACTGCTCTATCCTGGTATGAACTGTTCACATCACGTATTCGTTCACAAACTACACTGGCATTTTCACAGTTAATAAAATATTTGCAGTAAACTCCCCCTAGGTTTATCTTCAGTATTAAATTATTCCTCTAAATCGTCTTTTCAAGTTAATCAACCATATTCGTGACATATAAATTCAGCTTTCTCAGAACAACCGCCATAGTGATAGAATCAATTACAGTTGCAACAATATTTGAGGAATTAATAAGTTCAACATAATTCAAGAGTTCAAGAGTTATATTTAACCGGCTACGTTTCTATTATGAAGTTCATTCACTGATGAGTTCTGTAATGATTAAATCCCTTCTTCATCATTCAAAGTCTGTAAAAGTAGTGCATTAAAAGTGCTGCATATTTAATTTTCGAAAGCTAAATTTGAAAACATCAAAACCTTACCCCAACTACTAACATTTTCCTCTCTTTAATGTCAACTGACTCAGAATCTTTTGCTTATGAAGCCATATAATCTGATTATTCTCGTTTAAATGTCAGCTCATTAGACATTTATACTGCTAATACTGTAACAGTTAAAACTGAAAATATGAACCCACAGGAGTCCATTACTTGTTTACTAATAACTAGTGTGAAAGTGGTCAATTACACTATCGTATACTGTAATTATCTATTTTCATTGATAAAGGAAATTTGTGTTGTAAACGCCAAAATTGTAAGTTTAGTGTTCTCACCCTCTCCCTTATGTTTAATGATGTAATCGAACTTAATCATTCATTACCTTAGTAACAAAACGTAAATAAAACCGTCTTACTTTAGTAGTTTTTTTCTCATATAATAAACTGGTTAAAAATAAATTAAGGCTTTATGGGAAGTACACAGTTTAGAAGATCAAATAAGGTGAGCTCCAAAGAGAGTGGTTAGTTAATATGAAGAGACTTTAAATTGACAACAATGTCCTAACATTAAAATTACATTTTACTCCTATAAGGGTCTGCCTAAGTAATTAAAAGTCTAAGGTGAAGGGTAGGGATCGAAGCCTCTAGAAAACATTTTTCCTCCTGGCGAACGGATAACCTCTACAGTCCCATTGCCATAGTAACGATCGAACCCACCCCGATCGACTCGATATTTCATTGATTGGATTCCCTCATTGGACGGATACGAACGATCCGTTTGTGTTCTTCTTGTTGAAAAGAGGCGTCGAGATGGATATAGCTGCCTAGATCCTGGCGAGTGAATACAGCACCCAGAACATTTACTACATAATGCTTCTCTCTTACTCTCCACAGCAAGCTGCTCAAACAGCGCAATATTGGAATCAAACTTCTGCGAAATTGACGTCTCATCAATTCCATCTTGAGGCAAATAGCATGAAAATGGAGGTGGCGATGGTATGGGATAGTCTTGTTTTGGTGATGGCCTCCTTCTACCTGTTAAAGCTACGCGATCGCGCACTTCCCTTTCTGTTGTCTCTTCAAGGTTGCCAGGTATTAGACGTGGAGGTGAGTACAGCCGTACTGGCGAATAACTTCCCCTTACTGTATGTATTCTTTTTCTACCTCCACTGATTTCTTGTGCACGAATCTTCCAAGAATCTTCTTCACTCAAACCTGCTCGAGGAACACTGTATCGCTTAACTAGATAAGCTTCCGGTCGACTCAAGTTTAAACAAGACGAGTATTTCCGTTCAGCAGGAATACCTTTCCATTCGGAGAGATTCACAGATCGATAGGGCTTTTGTCCAGATCGGTCAATATGTTCTAGATAGGAGTAATTCAGACACGGACTAGGTCGATCTCTCATTCGAGGACTAGGAGATCTCATTGTATAATGATCTGAACAATCCACAGTTAGTTGACCTTTTCGATAATCAATACTCCTTGGGTAGCCCACAAGTTCAGGTGAAGTGGGAATTATATAGGAAATTCCATGATTATTTATTCGTTTATAAACATCTCCAGCTTTCGTAAATATTCCATCTGGCCAATCGTTGCATCCAGCTGCCCTATTCACACTCCTTGGGCTAGTGTTCCGGTTTATTCCAACTAACTTTCGTTTTGTTGGGGAGTAACCATCGGAACATCGAGATGTCTGGGGCATAGACCATCTTTGTCCTATTTCTCGGGGGTTTCGTCTTTTCTCTCTGACGTTGCTTTTTGAGAACCCACTTCTTGTCTTTGTTGGGGAATCTCCCTCAAGAGATAACGATCTTAGAGATTCCGGCCGTTTAATAGGCGAGAGTGGTTCATAAACGGCACTTCTTGGACGACTTTTCAGAGTTCCGATAGACTGGCTTCTCCTATCTCTTCTGATAGGTCCAGGACGTTCTTTTAACAAAGACAGATCTTTCGGAAGGTACATCGTATTAGCGTCTTCAAACTTCCGTTTTAAATCGTTAAAAGAAGCAGCTCTATTTGTTATCACAACTGCATGATTATTGTGGCCATTGAGCTGATGTTCTATATCGTATTGGGTGGGCACAGCCATGCTGGACTCCTCAGGATCCTTGGTTAAAGTTAGATCTTCAGTAGAGGGAGATAGGTCTTGCGGTTGGGCGACAAGAATATTTGTTAAGCCAGTTGATGTGGAGCAGAGCTCTGACTCGGGCTGCGGGGATTTATTAGTTTCAACTCGTTTGTGAATTAATTTCAGCTGAGGGCAGTAAAAGAGCTCAGTCGATCGACGCAGGTGTGATTTCTGGAGGTCTTCAAATTCGTGAGGTCTTGAGAAATGTGTACTAATACTAACGCGAGCTGTGAGATATTTCTCTTGGGAATTGGCAGGTGTAAATACTTGACCGCCAAAAATGGGACCCGATGACTGACTGGATGGTTGGGGGTGTGGACTAATAGGAGTGGCGAAAAGGGCACTAGGAACAGGAAATTGAAGGGTTGAGTTGTAAATACGACTTTGAAATCTTTGGAATTCGGTTTCGGTTTTAACTTCTCGAATATCGGGAACGGATTTGGATCTGGTTGGTTGGAAGGTACTTAATGAGCTATCTGGCTGGTAGTCAGCACTAATAGGCGCATGCTTTCCCACCATGAAAATTCCTGGATTGCAAAATAAAATTTATTAATGGAAACTGGTGTTTAAATTTTGAGTTGTTTTGATCATAATATTCCAAAATTAGTTCAAAATATTCAGCTAAACTACCAAACCCATTGCTACAAAATTTGGCTTAAACTCACGTCGATAGTCAATGCGTTAATTCACAAGTCCGTTTTCAAGCGTCTTCCTATTATTTCCTCAGTGACAGCACCACTTGAACGTGTGTTTCTTTTCAAAAGTCTAAATCCTATTAGAAACGCGATACTCGAGCAAATGCTTTCTGTTACCTACAGCGTTCGGATACGCCCCAGTCGAAATTGCTTGACAGATAGTGACAAACAGGAAATACATGAAAATAAAAATGTCATTTTCAACTCATTTTCGTTTCTACATAACAAATAGAAATTCAATTTAACAAAGGTGTAATTTTTTCGAAAAAGTTTGTACATTTTTTATTTAATATCCGAATAAATTAGTTACCTTTTCTACTATCATGCTAAAGTGTCTTTCAAAAGAATAAGGTTTATAAGAGAATATTTCTTATTATATTTAATATTATGTTTTGACAGAGGGAAGTTCATGAAAGGTATATCTCATCTACAATACAAAATGACAATAGTTATTATTAAATTATTTGAAATCAATTTAAATTTCCAGCATTTGAGTATTTTAAGATGAAATTGACTGACTCACGATTTCGGATAACCAAAGTGTTCGCTTTCTCCTTTTTAAGTCGGCATCGACACTGGAGAATTAGTTTAAATACATATGGGAATCATTTTCGTTTACACCTGCAACTACTCTCAAGAATGTCCATTTTACCCATAAACTTGCCTCTTATTGGTTGAGCGCTGACGTCCTGCCTATAATTGGCTCATCGATACTGTCAAATCTCACTGGCCCCAAGTCTGAATAACCATATAAACTTATTAGACTGTAAAGTGGCATTCGCGGTAATTTTGTGAGATAATATGACTATCATGGATGTCTACAATTTCTTGGTTCCTATTATTGTAGTCTTTTTGACTGGGCTATTCAGCCGGATTATCTACAAAACTGATGTCTTTTATATACCTAAAGCACACGTTGATTTTTACTATAGTATTTTAGTCTAGAATAGCTTGAACAAACACGATAAACAATTCCACAAGCTCGAAATAGCTAGGGATTTTTAATTAAGCATTCTTTGAGTATCTTTTCACTTCGAACGATGAGATGGGAAGACCTGTTTGTAAATTATGAAAAGGGATTAAATAGACAACTGTCCCGTTTGGCAAGCTTATTCTACACAGTCAGTGAAACATCCTGCTACATCTTCAAATCCTCCTTAAATCGAGCCGAAAAAAACGTGTAAAAACATGAACATGAGCAAGTCATAAACTCCTCTATCGTTTCCTAATAGGTGTTGAGTGAAAAGTGTCTAGTTTCTCATCCTAAATTTAAAATAAATACTCGAATTAAAAAAGACTAGACTCATAAATCACTTTACAGTTAAACAACTGAAGTATTATAATGACTAACTATGGTTTGCCATCTTAAAGCATAAAAATGACGAGAGCTTTTATGAAACACTAAAAATCCGCCATTTTTTATTGATGAACAATATTTAATTTAAATAAAGGCACTGAAATTGAAAGTGCTTTGAAGAGATACTAATTTGTAAAGTGAGACTTCAAAGAAATTTCTGGGCTTGCAATCAATGAAACGGGACTAATATTCGAAAAGGAAGTTTTATAATTGGGCTGTGTGGAATCAGCCATATTTGATAATAACCCGTCTAGGGGTAAACAAAGCGGTGGTTAAAACATACGATATTTACTCGCATTTCCGCCATAGCCCGAAAGGCAGACTTCCATTCCAATTTATGACAGGGAATGTAAGGAATATTAATTGTCCCGATTGCAACGTCGTTAGAGGAGAAATGGCTACCACAACTCCCAACAATGAACCTCCGGATGCGGAACCACGCCCTTTTGAAAATGAAATCTCTACACAGCTTCATTCTAACCCTCCCCAGCCATGAAATGTTTCTTCTTCTCCAGGACTACTATTTATGATGGGTAGTATTTTGCGGATCAGGAAGTGTTCCCACACCAAAAATATATTAATTAGAGCCTAGATGTGAACCAGACCCTATATATATATAGGAAAACTAAATTATTAATTTCCTAGGACTCATTCGATCATATTGCACACGCAGGATATACCGAAAATTTAAGTATCTTATCCTTGATTTATTGGGAGAGAAAGCGTGCCAAAAATTGGATCAGATGAAACATGATTTTAACGCTCATATTTACTATTTTCAAATGATACCACCGAGTGTAAAAGCGTATTTGACCTTCGTAATTTTATTAAGAAACAATGTTTTGGGGTAGAGGAAATCGTTAATCTGTCACCATGGAACCAGTTTCCAGTTCCGTTTCCATAATCCAAGTCTGTCAGTATAAATAGCCTAATTAATCAGTAACATTTACTCGTTTACCAAATAAGCGACTCTAGCAAATTGCTAGTTTTAAATTAAGATTGCAAGCCGTTAGAAAGGTGTAAAATTGCTAATTAACATTAATTTTATAAAAATTATTATTAAAGTTAAAAACTGAATTAAAATATTTATGACGCCAAAGCAATGTAAAATAATTGAACAATAGCATAAATAAATACAGAAAATTATAATTTGTAGCTAATATTCGTAAAAGTAAGCTTGGCTTGTTGCCAACTGCATCATTTACTCCTTTTCTAAAGTTTGTTTAATTTGCTTTTCTAATGAAATTTCAATCAAAATTCCGTAGACTTTGATTAGCACAATTTCAAAAGAATCTAATTACGTAATATTTCATAAGTTTAATAGTGAATTAATCTAGAGACCCTCTGATAAAATGGTCTAAGTTAAGCAACCACGCAATAAAAACTTCTAATCATGACTACATCGTGGATTTATTCTTGCAATGCGTGTTAAGTGATCTATGCTTCATGGACGTTGATATTTCAAGTTGAATTTTCAGATAGGTACCACATTTAATGATCTACGTTTTCTTGCATGACCTTAAACTTAACTGGAAGGCAAAATGATTCATTGTTGAAAATTGAAGTTTTTCAGAAAAATACCGAATTCTTAACTGATTAGTTAATCTGGTGGTCCAGAAGAATAAAGGTAATTCAATGTGACAATCTCTCCTAAAGAGGGTAATTCACATGACTTTATATTTACTTATCTGGCCTGAACTGAAAAGACGTATGTACAAATAGGTTCATGCCGAAATCGAAATTAAACCACCCGAGTAACAAACTCTGTGTAAAATGATAATATTCCTATCTCCGGATCTGAGTTCCGAATCATATGAAATCTGGACGCTTGAAAATTATTCATTGATCTGGAATGCCTGTGAAAAATATGAACGCTTCATTGTTCGGACACCACTATCCTACTCTCTACCCTGATATCCTTCCTAATTTCTTTTCTTTTTTCCGATCACCTTTGACAATTCCACAATAAAATTCATGATTTTTCATAACTGGCTGACATGAAAAATTTAGTAACAAAAGAAGTACCAAATGAAAAATAAGTCTTCGTGTATTTAGACGGTGGCCATTTCGATCTATCGTTTAAATCATTTCCATTCAGCAGTACATCCTCAAACGTCTATGAAAACTTCTTTATCATTCCTTCACTATACTAAGATACTAAAGTTATCAATTTGACTAATACGTTCTTGTAATTTTAGTATTACAATAATTATTATGGAAAATGCTTTGTTAACTAAACAATTATGAATCTTTTACAAGTTAAGGATTTTTTACTAGCTACTGTAATTGATGAGTTGGTGACATTATTAGCCCTTTTAAGCCATGGATTATTATTAATTACTTATTAATACAAATTTATACCAGTAAATAAAAATTTTTTCAGGGTCGAATCAAGGATAGTTGCTTGCGCCCAATTTTCTCACTTAAATGAAAAAAAACGCTATTCGGAAAACCATGAAGTATTAGATTATTAGAATGTTAGAACGGTATTATTTTGAACCGAAAGAATAGACCTTCACTGATTTTTTTTCGAATGGGATCTCCAAGATAGCAAGCGATGAAATTTATTTAACTTCCCTATGCACAAAGTCAAACCGTCTTTTGTCCGTTTGACGTTCACACCATGGTGGAAGTGGAGGGTAATCGGACGCTTTCATATCAGACAGTTAAGGAAAGGTTTTGGTTTTATTATTACTGAAATATTGATAGATTATCAAACATTCGTTATTCATTTGGTGTCAACTTCTTTTATTCCAAGTTACCCTAACTTGAGTTTAACAAATTTACTGTTAGTTGAAAGTTTACCTATCACCTGAATCTCCTCTTTTTTTCAATTTGTAACGAGCATATCTTTCCATTTAAAATAAAACAATAAAGGCTTGTGCATATTGCGTGGTACTTGTTATTTAACGTTATGTTAGCGGCATTCACTCCATATTCTATTCCTGCAGCTCCAAGTGAACTAATTTTCGATCTGTCACATATTCCCTTGACATATTTTTTGTCCATTGCAAAATTAAACTTGTTAAGATTACGATTTGCACCAAAGCGAATATTTTTTATTTCGTTCAATCTAACATATTGTACTTTTTTCTTCTGTTGCTTGTCAAAGTAAGTCCTACAGGTGCTAACATTCTACTCGCAAAAGGTAGAAACTTTAAAAGCTGAAGAAAAGCATTAAAAGGAACACATTGCTGGTATCAACGTCGTTTACCAAGATAAAAAAAAGTTTTGTTGGTGATAGTCATTTCAGAATGTCATTAAGAAGAAGCTTGTATTAATTCCGCTGCTATATTCAGAATTAGCAATCGTACGAAATTACAAATATGGAATAAAACTTCCGAACTTAATCGTCATGGATGAATCGTCATACATTTTCAAACATCTATCGTTGCCCGTCATATTAAAAATGAATACGTTAATGCCACGTATACATTAAATATGTAAATAAATCAAATAAATAGCCAAGGACTATTATTTCCCATTTAAAAATTAAATGTTATAAATAAGAAATAAGCCTTAATTTTTCAAATTTTACATTACTTTAGAATTGTCAACTTACAAATTGTTCCATTTGGAAGGAAAAAAATAAAATTTCGCTAGCAGTGTTGAGCTCTCTTATGCGTACCGTGGTCTTGCACTTTCGTAATGAATAGAATGACTCATCCGCTTTTCTAATTCTGTCGCCCTTCTTCTAAGCTACCGCACTTCTTCAGTCAATTGTCCAACCAAGAAGCCGACCAATCGACGTCTTGAGTGTCTTCTACTCAATAGCTGCCCTTCCGGTTATCAGGGCAACCATCACCTAGCAACCGTTGAGTACGTTGTTAGCCCTATTTCGTTTTTGTAGCACTTTTGTATTTATCTCTCCTAACAAGTTAAAAAGGGTCTTTTCACTAGTGTGGGACAACTGGCTTTCAGACTCTAATACCGACGAAGTACACATTTTTGGGTTAAAAAATACTTGCAGCTGCCAAGGGAACAATATTTGAAGTGATAAAAAACACTTCTTTTCCATTACCACATCTTTATGTTCGTTCGTCTTTTAGGATAGATAGAAATTATCCCACTAAATAAAATCCATTGTTCACACACAAATCTATTAAACAAAAGATGAATAAGATCATAGTTTTTTAAATGGACTTAATTGTGGAATGCACAACGTTACCAAGGCTGATCAAAAGAATCTCATGCACTCTTGAACAGTCTGGAAGGTTACTGATCCCGTGACGAGCAAGGTTGGTCATGAGTGCAGAGACCTCTCAGCCAAATAGCAATCAATAGTCACTGCACCATAAAGTAGCATTACTTGCGCTTCAATGAACAAGCTTTGTCCTTGTTAACCAAAAGTCCACTTTATACATTCAATATTCTCGCTACTTTGAATGTGCCCTGGATAATTTCGGGAGCAATTTAAAATTAGGGGATTTTGCCAGAGAGGATTGTTGGGGTTGAGTCAAAGCTCATTTGTACAATATCCGCTTCATATTAATAATAATGTGTTTATTAACTTTATATTGTTATTTAATGAAGAGAACAAAATTAATCTCATTACCTTTTAATAAATATTTATATGCTGTTGGATGCAACAAACCCACAAAGAAGATATCGATGTGTACTTTCTTTTAATTTTTTCTCAAATGAAGGAAGAGGAAACGTTTCCATGAATGTCAGAACCAAATTAGAAGCAGAAAAGAAAGGCAAATTATAGAAAAGGTGACTTTAAAACCCCGCAGAGCTTTCTTCATTAAACTAAAACTTGAAAGCTGTGGATATCTAAATAAATAGTCAACGATAAACTAAGAGCAATCAATATATTTATTGACTGCATGCTCGGTGTATTACGGTATTGTCATTACTATAATTTGTCATGAGGTAACATTGCTTCTTGACCTCTACTAAGTGAAATATTTTAGTTACCCCAGTTCTCCTACGTTCAGATTATGTTAATTGCTTCATTTCACATTAGATCGTTTTACTTTTCTAATCTCCTGATGAAAATATTGATATCAAGTGACAAGATTGAGCATCAATATTAGACAACGAGTCAACTAACACTAAATACCATGACCAATTATTTGCTCAGTAATCCAATAACTACAAAACTTGGCGACTTTCACCTTTTTTTAAAAAATCAACAAAAAACTTTATCAAAACGCCTTTTCATCACATGTCTAATTTGGGAAAAGATTACTAAAAAAAGGGGTTAGTGCTCACGCCTTTGATATTGAATCAAAGAAGTACTGTTGCCCAAACGAAATTTTTAAGAATACGAATTCGAACATAGAATCGGTTAAGTAGAAAATGATTGGCTATCTGATTAGCCAGTAATTGCTCCAGAAGTGAACTGGGAAAATAATAATCGATAATTCAGTTCAGGGAAGATTACGTTTGTGAGTTTGGTAAAATTCACTGAAAATGTTCGATGCCGTTTCCAAACAGCTGTGAAATATGCAGCTGCATTAACATATTTTAGTCACTATGACTTGATAAGTACAGCCGGTTTAGTTGCTAGGACTTGAAATATACCAATACTAATAGTAATCATTTGGTTGTGTTTGAATTTCGATGGCCCTAGCAGTTGCTTTTTTATTGAAATTGATGTCAAATTAAAAGTTATCACTCTGTGACCGCAGACTATAACTCCGTACTCAGAAAATAACGAATGTAAACTTTTAAATTTGGTCAAACAACGCAGGCTGCCAGAAGAGGTACTTCTGATTGATAATAAGTTCAAATGTTCATTGGAAGCAAATATATTTATTCTTCAGTGCCAGTAAACAAAGTTGATTGTTCACTATTTATGGACTGACTTTATCTACTTCTTCAATGAGAAGATGTCCATACTACTTCGTAGCTATTTACTTATAAACTTATTATAATAGCACTTTCTGGTGGACAGATAATGAGTTTAATAACTCTAACGAAATTGAGGTTTAATAATATGCTATTGAAGTACTCTATTTATTAATAAGCAAATAACCAAATGAACAACCGATTTGTATTGAGTCAAAAGTTGAACGGTACTTAATTTAATTCAGTAGCAACATCTTTACAGCTAGAGGCCTGATTTGCATGATACTGATGTCACAAAATATCTCGATTACACCCCTCTCGTTAACCAAGAAATTCTATAAGAATAAATTCTCTGTGGTCATGGATTGTGATTCTGGGCAAATGCAGGATTTTTCGTCTTGCACACTTGATTTCATTTCAAAGAGTACCTTAATCACCAGGTTGTAAATCAACTGTCCACTGTGTATTTACCCTATATGACACTCTGTATGAGTTATTTGAATAATTGTAAATATATTTGGTCGGTTAATGAGTTCTCCGTTTTTTCCTTTTTTGTTTGTTTGACACGATTTCGGTGACATTTAAAAAACGAGTTTCTAAGCCTCAAACCACACAGAAAATGCGGTTTACTATAGAAATTTTATTTTGTGAGAACAGGAAAGCTTACAGGAACGAAAAGCATTTTGTGCAGTTATGAATTTAAACATTTGAATCCCCATCTTCTCTTTATAATAATAAAACGTTGACCAATGGATAATAGCATGTCCTTTTCTTTTTTAAAAGGAATTTTTGTTAATTAAGGCAAACAAACGCACAGTTATAAGTAAATAATTGAGAAAAATAGGCGAGTGGATCAGGTCTATAGTATTTGAGTGCGTCACTTTTTTATTTCTCTTCCTGGAAGAAAATGTGCTGATGCTATTCAAGAGATATTTTCAAGATGCTCGAATTGTATCTGACATTCAAGTTAAGGATGAAATAGAGATGGATCGCATTTTAACCATTTTTAGCCATCATAAAGCATGAAATAACCAATGAATCAGTTGGTGCTTCCTTTTCCTTCGAATGCACTTGACGGCTTCATACTTCATCGTTTTCTCTCCAGTTATCTTGAGAAGGAATCATACACTTCTACGGAAAGAAATCGACAATTTTAGTTGCTAAACCAAAAAGTCCCTTTTGTATGTTGCAATTTGCCTGAACCACACTTTTTGGTAGATTACTCTGGTATCCGATACCCAAAAATAGTTTTTATCATGCATATCTTAGACGAAGTTTCCTCCGTCGAATCCCAATCATAGTTTTTCATAAAGGAAACCGCTAAGCTACCTCCTTGTACATCATTGCTCTGTTTTAAAGTTAGCCTAAAATTAGCCTCCTTGAAGTATTTTGGAGAACCCGCAAGAGTTGGTTATGACTAACCGCTCAATTTAATCAATAAACTCTGGATTTTGCGAACATTAACTCATTAAACCACTCTGAGGTCAGGTCTTCAACTTTGAGCACAATTAAGCTCAACTTTCGAACTTTTAATGGGTCATTTCAAATGTGCGAATCGGACTAAAGGAAGGACAGCTTTCAATTTGTTCAAGTACATCCATTTGACGCGCCTGTAAATCTCCACGATTAGCACCCCCACATTACATCTCCACAAAATAGTTCATCTGGTTGCACAAAGTTATAATATACACTACATTTATTTATAATCGAACATGGCTATGGGCATAAGTCTGGTCCTGTCAATTGTGTCAAATCGATTTTTTCTACACAAAAAGATTTATGCTGGAAAATAGTGGACCATAAATGCTTGTTATTCTGTTGGACAGGCTTATAAATTAGAATTCAATTTAAATATGCAAATTTCCTTCATGATTAAATGGACTGAGATAGGATCACTATGGATCGCTTGAGTTTGCTAACTCGGAAAAAAAGCAAATTGGTGTACTAATAGGCACACAAATAGTGCAAAGGTGAGAGGAAGCAATCATTTCGTTACAACGGTTACCAACCTCTTAAGTAGCAAGGGGCCCTTTTGTTGAGAATATGAGGAGTCATTCGATTTGCCAAACTCATTAGCCATTCTATGTACAGGCAAGTTCGTCTGATATGTCAGGCCCTCACACCAAATCATCCCAAATATAACATTTATGGGAAGTCAACATTATCAAATGGCCTCTTCATTCATATAATGTGAAACAGAATGTTTTGAAAACTAAGACTCAAACCATAATATCACATGATTTCTCATGTCTATAGTTACCCAGCATTTGAGACCAACTGAGGGTGTTTAATAGTTATGTGCTTTGGCTATTTAACATAACCTCTCGGGTTTGAGGCAATAAATGGGAACATATCGCACCAAGTGGAGTAATTACTTTTACGAACGCTTTATTCTGTTGAGGACATTATTAAATTTGCAATGAAAATATTGGTATCGTTGATTTCCATTCGGAAAATGCAGCTGGTCCATTGCCATGATAAATATCAAATGTTGATAATCGACTCTTCTCAAAGACCTCTCAGCAATAATAATTATGAAAAAAAAACAGAAAAACCGACACTGATATACTTAAAGTTAATAGGAAAAGTAAAATTTTAAGGAAAAATACGGTTGTCGCTGTTGTCTCAGATCTTCCAAATCGATATTGAGCCAAGAAGCTCAAGTTAACCTTAAGGAGAACTTTCTAGAAATGGTCAGAGATTCCCTAAGCTCCTCTATTTCCAGTTGTCTAAAAATCAATAATATACACAACCTTTAATTATGTTATTGAATGGATGTGCAGGAGCAGTTTTAAAATTAATTTCGTTTTATTCAAAGTATGCAAATATCATTTCTCCTTCGGGATTCATTTATGTTTTATTCTAAATTTCAAACTTATGAAATATTTACGTAATTAATCACAAATGAAATTCAGGGACTTTAATTATTAGGGAGTTGTAATTGGACGCCGATATCAATAACTATTTACTCTCATTTGTAATAACCTTCCTGGATTCCACCAAATGTTCATGGTGGAACTATCTCTACTTGCACATTATCATGACCCCAGACAGAGGCAAACATTCACCCCTCATGGCTAAAAGTTGCCGAAACCGCCTTAAAATGCTTATGCGCTGGCTGCACAATAGTCGCCGGTCTATTGTGTCAGAGGTCTGTGCCCATGTAGGCAACTAGGTAGGTAGGTATGATCAACAACAGAGACTGTGGAGTGTGCTTCCATGGAAAGAACGATTTCAAGATACCTTCCATTTGTCCAAGTCAAATTTTGCATGCACTTCGAATGATCTTGGGATGTTTTGAATCGTTTGTGTACAGGTAACATGGAGGTAAATATACACGTCTAGATAGCGAGATTGATACTCATGGGTACTAGTCCTGTTATGTGAATAACCACCCCCACTGGTCAGTTTAGTCCAATACGAGGAGGAGAGAGGAACCCTTGAAAAGCTTTTAATAGTCCATATTGTTCTCTTCAAACATATTCATCATCCTCTTTCTAATTCAATTTACAAAATCCTTCACGAATAGAGCAATTGTAAGTAAGTTGATTTTAAGACTTCTAACGAACACTCGAACTTTAAGTAAGGGTTCGTATACTTTTTAAAAGCCCTAACCACTGAATTGTAATCAACCCTACACTTTTACTTCGGTGACCTCTAATCCAACTACTAGACTTAGAGAACTAAATGCTACAATTCTAAAGTTCGTTTTATCGTCTCGCAACCAGTACAACAGCAGAAAATAGCATAATAATTTGTGTATTTGAGCTATAATAGCCAATATTTTCTTCCAAGATTGTTTCATCATAGTATCCCTATATTCCAAAAAATTCGATTTCATGCTCCTTATGCTGACTTATGTCCTAATAACCATTAAAAAATGTGCTATTTTGATAGGATAGACATTCAGTTAATTTTCCTTGTGTATCCTAACTTGTTGTGCATCTTAAAAGTCATACAATTAACACATTAATCAGTTTCATTTATATAATCGAAATGTGGGAAAAGCGCCCATCACATGAATTTTTGGTATGACATTATACACAAATTCTTGAAACCCTTGGCAACACTCAGAACATGTACTCTTGTAATAATCAACCGTCTTCGTTACCAAATAACTAGTTTTCGAGGAACACCGTGTTAATGATAACTTGATTTCTTTTGCGTTTTAGCGTGTGGAGGTATTTGAAAGGATTTACTCACTCGAATGACTTTTTTTTCATCGTTTACTTAAAACTATTTTGTAAACAATTAAGGAATTACACAATGAATTTAAATTCGTATAATCAAAAATTTAATTTAATTTTATTTAAATTTCATTTTAGCGTTTTGACCCTACGAAGACTTTGCAGAGGTCAGACTCACTTGGCAGTTACAAACAATTGAACTTCATAGCTAGATTCCAGTTCATTTTTGTGTTATTATTTAGCATTAGAATGGGTTTGAAAGCTGGCAATAGCCGCATGACTCGAGGTTAGCCCCGTTTTCTGCGTCTTGTGCATTTGATCTTTGCCAAAGTTCTCTCATCGAAAAGAACTCGATCGTTTGTATTTCTGTAGAATGTTTCACTTTGTTCAGGAGTTTATTCGCCTTCGTCAGACTATTTTCGAGGACTTTCGTATGAGAGGGTGATCTCATAATTGAATGTAAGCCTCGTGGTAGAGCCAAAAGGATTCAGTGAACTGTGCCTACTAAGCCTGGATTCCGATCCCAGGCTGTTCAACTCTTTGCCTGTAGATTTTTCTCTTAGTCAAATCAGCCTCGTAGTCTTAATTACGATTCTTCAGTTTTGGGGAAAAATAATCCGATGTTATTCTTTACAATTTATCCTCAACATCCTGTATATCATACTATCTGGTTTTAGTGATCACGAAATCGAGACTTAGGAACTATAAATGGCTGGAATGTGCATATGTCATACATTTCTTTATGTCGCTTTCATTTTCACCTTATCGGTTGTCATTTCCAATTATTGAGTCCTTTTAACAATAGCCATGTAAATGGAACTTGATAACAAGCACCTAACACTAACACCGATCTCAAATAGAAACAGATACCGGATTATTGCTAATTAAATAGCCAGCGAATTTTTGGCCTCCAAATACTATCGACTTATCGATACTTTCATTAGAAATTAGCTATGTTCTGAAAAAGAAGGGCGACTTTACCAATTTGTAGAAAAATTTTAGACACGTCCAGTAATTTGACTCTTCTGTAAGAAGATATGAAAAAATAATCATTATTATAGCAAATAACTTTTAACAATTCCAAAGACACACTTCTAAGTCAGTATTTTAGAGCAAAACAAGCATAGACTCCAACAACACTTTTGTCATAAAAAATAGAAAGGACATTCTCTCCGATTTCCTATTGTTATAAAATCTAGTAGTAGCTAAGCTATCTTTCTCTATAAAGCGGTAATAAGATAGGAATGGACGCGACTTTAATCTTTGGTATACTTTCTGATATGACTTCTATTCAGTACTCTTTACCCATTGCAATCGATTTACTATAGAGCCGTGTTTATTTAAGTTAGATGGAAAGTATCGATTAATGAATCCCGTAAAGAAATGTTGTGACGAGTTTATACTAAGAGTTTAAGCTAAGAGTTTTACCCCAAATACGAATTCATTAGTTAGTTTTTGCACAATATTCCCGAACAGAAAAGGAACAATTACTTTGAAATGAAATCAAAATCGACTAAAGTAAATACAGTAGACTTTCAAAGTTCAAGGGACAAAGGGCTTCGGAAGTCAACTCTGCTTGCTTTTATTAAACAAATAATTGGTACAAATAGTCCTCGGATTGAAAGTAATATTAAACTGGATTAAATGACCAAGCAAAGTCTTTTCCGTCAATGGAGGTGATTAACAGATGGCAAATGCCCTAATTCGTTACATTTAGGTTAATATAAGATTCTTCATGGAATTGCAACCTCGTAAAATATGTATTTACAAGTTAGCGTTGACTGTTCTTGAATTACACGGACTTTGGTTATTATTTGATTACCAGTATGATATTACGAGACTTAACAGTGAATTCGCGAATTCTAAGCAAACGTCAGAATGATCTGCCTTGATTAAATAAAATAAACAGTCATTTGAAACTCTTCCCTATTTCTCATATTTAAGATCTTATTCCAAGCGTTCTATATTAAACTAGAACCAAACTACTGTTTAATTTTATCAGTTGTGCGTTTTGGCTTAATATTGGACTTTGAAAATGCCGAAAAAAGGGATACTGATTAATAGTAACCTAAAATTTTAGCTAATCATAATATCAAATTAAAAATTACTTCATTCCCTTATAAATTAAAAGATTAATTTAAATGGGAAAAGTAATGATAAAGGGCGAGTGCGCATATGCGTCATGCATGCTTTCCACCCAAGACCATATACAAACGTGGTTGAATCCGATTCTGTGATTGGTTGAAACCTGTCAAGCACTAACTAATGCAAGAAGTTTATTGGTTGGTACATTTCATTGGATGTGAAATTATATATAAATTGGATGCAACTACGCCGCGGCAACTAGTTTAGTTGCAGCAAAAGGTAGTTTTCCTCATTTTTGGTCGTTGTTGTCATCCGCTGTGATTGATCTCTTTTCTATTTTTGTTCCAGTGATATTATTTAAACGAATTAAAAGTATTTGGGAATGGCAGCACCCAGCGTTTTGAAGTCTATATTGGCCAATTGGAAGCTGATCTTCACATTGGTCTATCCCATCTTACTATGCCCAGTTTTAGTCCAACATCCAGGACCCGTAAGTGGTTATTGCCTTAGCACACCTTTTGCATTCTCGTTTTAAGTGTCAATGTTAAATGTTTCGTATTCTCCAGGAAGGAAAGGGTGCTTACACTCTCCTTTTGATGGCTGGATACTGGATAACCGAGTGCATTTCTATTTACGTTACTGCTATGTTGCCTCTCCTTATGGGTCCATTAATGGGTATTATGGCTTCTAAGTCCATTTGCTCTGCTTACATGAAGGACGCAATTATGCTATTTATTCATGGGGCTTTCTTGGCTGTTGCTGCTGAACACAGAAATATTCATCGTCGTATTGGTAACGCTGTTATAAGAATCATGGGTGGTGACCCCAGACTGTAAGTTTCGTTTTAACCCCCTGAAATACTCCGCGTTTTCATTCCTGTACCTAAATTCATATCTTATTCCAGACTTCTCTTGGGTCTAATGCTTCCAACCTGGTTCTTGTCTATGTGGATGAGCAACGCCGCCGCAACAATCATGATGTTGACCATCGTCGACGCACTTCTTGGCAAATTGGAATCTCTTAAACCCAGTAAGTACATTATCTGACCTCGCTACCTACTGAGGTTATTTTATGTTTGTCTTTATTGCCGAGCCAATTTTCCCAAAATAATCCATTCTCTTTCTCCTTTTCAGAGAAGGATGGTAGGTTTTACGACATTTGTCAACCTAGATTTATTTCATTGTTGCTCCTATTAGCTTGCATGTGCTCTTAAACTCCGTTCGGAATGTCATCTGTGTTTACTTAGCTGGTATCTTAGACTTTTGTTCCTCCTTACTTAAAAAAAGTGTCGTTTCCATTTTAGATGTAGAGGAAGGGGTTGCTCTTCGTAGTGAGTAGGTTAACAAGTTGTTTTTGTATTCGCTTTCTCTTGGCGGTATTAACCCTGATCTTTCTCTAGCGAGGAATGGAATACCGGTGATAGCAATGAGAGTGTAACCACTAAGACTCCTGCTGATACCGATGATCTTGATAAACTCGCCTGTGCTTTCTCCCTTGGTGTTGCTTATGCATCCAGTTGCGGTGGTATGGGAACTGTCATTGGTACCCCTACCAATGTCGTTCTTTTTGGTCTCGTTGCTTCGTAAGAGAATGACCTCTTGTGATTCATTTGTCATTCACGAGGAATTTTATCTAAATTCTATCATTCCCCTTATTATAGTCGCTACGGTAGTGACACTGGTCTGAATTTCGGTTCATGGGCTGCCTATGGTGCTCCTCTTTCCCTTATCATGGTTCTCGTCACCTGGGTTGTTCTAGGAATGTTTTTCATCGGTCCAAAGTACGAACTGTTCATTTTAATTTACCAATAACTTGATTATGCCTATCATTTAACATTCGTTACTATAGGAGGTTCTTCCAATGCCGTGGCAGCGATAAAGCCCGTAAGGCTGCTATCCACCAAATTTTGGAGGAAGAGAAGAAAACTTTAGGACCTGTTTCCTGGGCAGAAGGTTCTGCCATGGGTATCCTTCTTATGGTCATTGTTCTCTGGGTTACTCGTAAACCTGGTGTTGACGGGTGGTCGGTTATCACTGTTTCCAAGGTTGAGAATAAGAAGACGATTCAGTGAGTTTCGACCTCTTTCCCCCTCAAGTACCTCATTTCTCTGCTTTTTACCACAATTAATATCTCTCTTAGGTACGTTACTGACTCCCAACCAGCTGTTCTCGGTACCATTCTTCTCTGTGTATGGCCCGCTATCAACCCATTCCGCAGAAGGCGTACTGATGGTTTGTTTTTACCTCTTCTTTTTACTCTTCCCAAACTCGGTCCTCATTATTTCTGCTTTGATTTTAGAACCCCCAGCTAACAGGTTGGAGACTGTTCTTCCATGGAAAATTGCTTCCTCTAAGTGTCCATGGACTGTGCTTTTTTTGATTGGTGGTGGCTTCGCTCTTTCAGACATTTGCAGTGAATCCGGTCTCTCAAGGGCCGTCAGCACGTATATGTTGGGTCTTAAATCCCTCCCTATTTTCGCTCTCATTCTTGTGTTCTCCTGTCTCTCAATGATTATGACAACATTTGTCGCCAACGCTGCTACGGCCAATGTTCTTCTTCCAATTATGTTCGAACTCTCAGAGAATCTCAATATTCATCCTTACTACCTCGGTCTCCCAGTTACAATTGCCGCTTCTATGGCCTTCATGTTACCCGCGGGTACCCCTGCCAACGCCATTGTCTACAGCAAGGGTCGTATTAATATCAACCAGATGATGCTTGCCGGTGCTTTGGTTGCCGTTGCTGGTGTTATCATTGTGACTCTCTGCACTGTTTCTTATGCAGTTCCTATCTTTGGTCTCAATCAATTCCCAGACTGGGCTCAGGTAAATAATGTCACAATACCGACAACCCAAGTCTTTAACACCTCTACGACCCCTGCATACTAAGTCCAATAATCGCACACTCGCTTTTCTCCTCCCTAGTTTTCTTAGCGTAATATGAACTCGCTCTTATTCTGATAGAATCAGATGAAAATTCCCCATTTTTCCAGCTGTTTATCTTTTCCACTTCATAATCCCCTTTTTTACAACCTCATTTTCATACCATTCCTAACTCCTGAAAACCGTTTCATATTATTATTTGCCCTGTGTGTGCTTGAGTGAGTGTGTATAGTTTAGGAGAAAAGTGAAAAAATAAAAATTTTGTACGGTAGCCTCTCTAATTCATCACGGTTTCTGATGTGGTATTATTTCAGAATAAAAGGTGAAATCAAAACTTCAGATCGACGCGGTAAAGCAATTCCCGGCATTCATCTTAGGCTAGTGGATGGCATCATTGAATCTTCTCGACAGTGTTTACAAGCTTGGCTTAACCAGTACTGTTATTCTTTCATCCCAATGAGTGCGCCGGTGGGGTTAAACCCATTACTTCACGATTGGCAAGATGGAACATCTCTTTTCCCTTTCTTCGCTTGTTTCCTAAATCTCATAGGCCTTTCTCTTGCTGTAGCGGGCTTTTTACTAAACACAAAATGGAATTAAGTCTGAATAAAAATAGGGGCACCGGTTCACTTATAACTGGTTTGAAACTTTGTAGGGTTGGGGTCCGTTAACGTTCCCCGCAGTTTAATAAACTAGATTCTCTCTAGATCAGCACTAAATGTTAATTGGGCTGTATAAATTCATTTCGATTTCCTAATACAAAAAGTGGAATCGTAGAGCAAAATGATGTCCCCTTTTGACCGAAGAGTGGGGTGACTAATTTACCCGGATGAATCAGTCACATCAATGGAAATGATTGGGGTCTTTCCTTTAACTGTTTCTGCAACCTCTGAAGATTTCTTGCTTTTATTTATCAGTAGCTCTTAAACCCATTATTCAAATGGGTGATGTCGTTATAAAGTAATAAGCTATTTCGATCCTAATCAGTAAAATTTAACTTTCATATTTCTAATTCTATCGATTATCATGCTTGCTGGTTGGATGACTCATGGGGCAATTCCCACGGTCTTTTCTTATTGACCAATTATCAAAAGAAGTGGTTGAGGCGATGTAGGCAAGATGGAGCTTCATTTTTGGTTGATTCAATAGAGCATGATAAAATCATCTACTCTATCTCATTTGTGGAAAGTGCTCACAATCACCTATTGGAGCAAAAGAAAAGTACCTCGGAGCGGCTATTATTGAGAAATTGGCATTCAAACACTCCCTAAGTGGCGATAATAAATAGGCACGGTATGGAAATCTGGGCTTCTAATTCATCAAACATGCATTTGGGCCAAAATTTTCTATATTAGTTTAATAGATTGACCTATGTTATGACCTTAACAGTCCACTCAAACCTCCCGTCTCAGTAGTAGTAGCTTAGATCATATCCACAGTATATAATAAACCCAAACCTATGCAATTGAACTTATTTATAATTACAACTGGAGTGTTAACATTTCCTGGCACTGCTAGATAGTTAAAGATCTGAGTCAGCGTAAAGAATTATTTAGCTTTTCACCTTTCGAACGTAAATCCAATAGTAGCCAATTTCTGCTTTTAATTGGCGCTTTCTATTTAGAAAAAATCATTAAAGAATTTCATTCTCAAGTCACTGATTTGATCGCTAAGGGAACAGATTACCTATTTGAGTTTAAGAAAATGTAGGCGAATGATTACAATTAGAACTCACCTAGAGTAAAATCTGGTGAAATTTGTTGTGTTACAATTATACGAATTCCTATTCTAACGGCATCTTCGCTAAAATACGACAAAACCTAAGCAAACAGGCAGCTCCGTAAATTCAAGGTTTCGATTGGCACCAACATTCAGTCTTTTAAATTGGATAAAACGCAGAATAAATAAAGCATTTGCTCTATAGAACCTATATCTGTAATACTCACCCACTTTAACTGAAGGCTCGGGTCATGAAGGCCCTATTAGAGTAAAGCAAAAAAACTGACGATTTATATAAATTTAACAATCGGTTTCTCTTTCACTGATAAGTGTAATATTGGAAGCATTACATCCCTACTCAATTCGTAACCACTATGGATCCTTCTGTTTTGATTGAATTAGAGTGTAATTCAGTTGTACGAAATGGTCAATGCTTCAGTTATCTGATTTTGTAAATGGAAGATCATCTTTAAAGCATTTATATTTAAGACTCAAAGTCAATAAATTGCCTATCCATAAATCGAGCTGTTAAAATGCAAAGTGTATCATTTTACTACAAACTTTATCAAAAGGCCCAAGGCGATTTTAAGTGTGATGCGTTTTTGGATTACCAATCTGTACAACAGTCGCATTTAAATACGAATTTATCTGTGACCAATGAACCGCTCTCGCTTAGGGACCGATTTAAGGACTCTCAACTTAGTTTCGCAATTATATTTTAACGCAAATTCTGAGGTAAACGAACTTTGGGCTGTAACTTTCCAAGTTCACATTAGTTTGTATGCCCCCAACCACCAGTTGAAGAGAAAAGGCGTTCAAATGCCTTTTTAGGATGAGCTCATTCGGACACCTCGAAAATAACGACTCCAAAACTCGGCCCTAATTGAATACTGCGCATGCTAGAGAATGTGCTCAGATTTAAGCAGAAACCACCAAGAACTACCATGTAAAACTCAAAGTCGCAATGAAGTAACGAGTATCCAAGATACTGCTGATGAGTACTCATTTGGATCGCATGTTGTGTGTGCTCTTCTCATGTTTCAGCGTTTGATGAAAACGACTGACAATAAAACGGAGTCAGGGAGTAAATTGAAACTTACAGATATGTCATAAAGTCATCGCTTTGGAGTTCCCAAAATGCGTCAAGGTCCGAATTTCCATGTTTGTAATAAACTGATCCCAGGACCATTCTAATCCCAGTAATTGAGTCATGGCAAAACTCAATAAATTTAACCACATCAAATTTAGATCAATTGCCAGTTTTCTTTAATGCTTTCTGCACATATGTTGTTTAAGTTCCTCAACTTAAAATAGATGAAATTTCTTCTGAGCAGACATTTAATAGAATAACGAACGAATTTGCTTAGACAAGGTTATATTACAATTGGCATATTACTGAAGAGTAAAGACCAGCAAGCAATTATGGGCTTTCCAGGCGTTTGATAATTCGCAGGTGAAAAAAAAAATTTAATGAGTTTTTTTTCAACTAAAAGATTGCTAATCTCAGCTGATAATTAATATCGATTTCCTTCACTTTTAAATTAAATTTTGATTGAAGATTTTGCTACTAGCTTATTTAATTAATCTCACTGACAAAATAGGGCTGTTTAATGACTATGGCACTCATAAATTAGGGATAATTGTTGGCCTTTGACTGCCATCAGCTTTCCTTAGCGCTAATGTTGATTATTTTTCCTTTCAATGGTATATCAGAAACGGGAATCCAATTATACCAAAATACAAAAATCTAAGAAAGGATATCAAAACGTAATTGCATGATCTTCAGGCAAACGTATCAAAGTAATGGGAATCAGTATGGAATTTCTGCTCAAATTTCGAATAGGTAAAATCGATCTGCAAAAGCCCTGTGTAAGCAATCAATAGTTAAGGATTGATTATTTAAAAAAAGCCATCTATTCGTCAAATGAATTTGACAAGAACCCACTAGCGTGACTCAAGCCATAGTTATATTTTTGAAAAGATTATTACATTTAAACCTCATATTTATTCGTTTCAAAAGTTAGTTACACGACTCTTCGCTTTATAGAGCTGAAGTTTTTACAGTATCCTGAATGCTAACCCTTACGAAAATAAGAATTAAAAATATAATATCAAAAGAACTAATTTTTGGCAGCTTTCTATTGGAAAACAGTAGTAAATATGAAGTCATGTTTTATTGTCTACCCTTTATGATCGTAATGAATTAGTTAAACCGGTTGCAATCAGAATAGACTTTAATTAGCCAGTAAATTTCTAAATCTCTAGCAACCACGTTACTTGGGTAGTTTGGGAAACAAAGTAAGGCGTTCAGTTTAAACCAAGGGATGGGGATATGGGAGTAGGAAGGACCATAGCAGTTACGCTAAATCAAAACAGTAAAACTGCTCCTAGGAATCCATCTTACTTAAGCTGATTGAAGTTTGCTTATAGCATGAATGATCTTGCTAAAGGCTTGCAGGAAACAGGAACCAGAAGACTAAGGATTTGGTACGAGTATATTAGAAACCGGAAAGAAATGAGGGAACAGGAGGGTAAGGAGAAATAGATATTCGATAAAAAAAACAAGAATCAAGCATGATGCAGAAAGAGAGAGTAAAAGTAGGGATGTAATAAATAGGCCGAATTGTGAGTTGGCAGTTGTGTTAGTTCCATTGTTAGTCTAATAACCATCCAAGTAAAAAAAATAATCTGACGGAGCAGAAGTAAATGCATGGAAAAATTTGTGATCGGTATAACTTATGAAACGCATTTGGCGAATACAGTGATTTAGTCAACTAGCTTTCACGAAAATTCGTGGCCAATATGAAAGAAAATAGGGTATACAAAAGGAGCTCAAATGACTGTTATCATTTAAATGAACTTAAGATGGTTCACATAAAGCATAAGTTTTCGTAAATTCTAAAGTTAAACTTAAATTTATGATCTCTAAAATAAAACCCAGTATATTTGAAGTTTGACAAACCGGACTGACGTTGCAGGGAAATTCCGAATTTGTTGGTTACCTATAAAATCAATAATTAATATATTTGCTTCACAAATCTATACAAAATTATGCTTTTTAAGCTCCCTAATGAACTTGGAAAGAAGGACGATAATCTGGACCTACTGCCATGAGGTACTCCTGTTCCACCATCCTTCTTGCTGAGGAGATTTGATTGGTTATCCAAATCACTCAATACACGCTGATAGGCATCGATCTCGTGACCTCTTACTAGACTGACAGCATATTATAGATCATACACCACTGGCACAAAAAATAACTCCTTTGAATAACAAAATCCCAGGCATAGACTTTCAATCGCCTTTTAGTCAATCTGAATGATCTCGAACATTCGAGATGAGGAGATACGGCGGTGACAATTGCCATACAAATACTCGTCCGTGAAGAACAAAGTTGGAATTCTGAAGCAACAAACTCAAACGTAGTTTAAAAACCTGAACCTCGGCACCCTTTTCCCTCGATTTGATTTCTTCTCCGCCTTTAAACTTGTAAGTTTTCTTGGGTTACGTTTTTCAGTGGTCCTATTTTCCCTTCTCTCTAATTTTTACTTTACAGAACAGTCTTATATTTCGCAAAGAAATGTGAAATCTCACTACCATCAGTCGACAGAGCCCATAAGGCTAAATTTTTTTATGCCAAATGATTAAAATAAATTCATTTTCTAGACTAATGACGTCTTTCGCCTTTATTAACTTGGTCCAACCAATAAACCGAGTCAGTTTTATGTCAGTGGAATCGGTAATGTATAAACAAAGACGGACTCCAATCCATGTCCATTATGACCTGACTACGTATGTGTGATTAATACCATGTTCCCCTATGTCGGATTCTAGAATATGAAACCATTGATGACGCACATAATGCAAGCCTCGCAGTTTTACACGCTTTAACACATAAATGAATTCCCAAGTGGGTGTCTAGCTAATCCTCATTGGCCATACCATTGCCACAATGTGGTTGGCCGCCTCTCGTAAAATGCGTGCGTCTGCTCATGCCATTATCGATTAAGGCTTTAGAGATGGCAGGAAATATCGTGTAAATGAACGGTTGGACAAAACCTGGTCGTTTTTATCTATTTCAGAGCCCTAACCGACAGAAGGTAAAGGTCCACCACTTAACCTGGACACTCATACAAGTCCCAGCCACCCACTTGACAATGGCAGTAATAATATCAACGCTTTTATAGATTATAAGTCACCTTCTAGCTATGATTGGTTGATGGGACGACCTTGGCAGGAAGCGTTCGTTTGCTAATTTATTGGTTGAGACTTGAACACACGGGGAGGTGTGTTACCTTGCAGCATTGTATCCAAGACGCGAACAAAAATAGAAGCGTCTTCATAGTTAGGCGAACAGTAATGTGTTTATGTGAAGACTATGGGTTTAATGCTCGTAATGCGAATAATCGATTCCTAGACTTCTCTTTTCAACAATCCTATATCAATTTGAAAATCCCATTGTCTGCATGTATTCATGGTTAGGTTGTTTGCCCCCTCTCTCCCCTCAGCAGTATTTCCGAAAATGGTGTCTATTGAAATCTTTGATCCCTTCTCCCATTTATAATAGGTTGTTTCTAAAACATTGTGAAAGATATTCAAAACAATTATCCTGCCCTGTGGAAGAATGCTCTTCTTGTCAAACCAATTCTTATCTATTTTCAAAGTAGGCGGCTATGAGCCTGAGGAATTTGAAAATTTCGTAGTACTTAGATGCATAAATTGCGCCCAGCTTAGTGGTGATCAGCAAACTTATCCTTTTAGTTCGTCTCACGGTCCTGAAAATTGGTTAGCGTACGATTCCTCACGCTTTAAGTCTCTTTTAAGTGGTAGAATTTAAGTTAAGTGCAGTTGGTATGAGGAAAATAATGTATTTGTGCTTACAGCGCTTAATTCATGCAAATGTGCTGGCCATTTTTTAATACCTTTCGCAAATTCCCCGAGTTAGGAATGAATCATCCACTCCATACTGGATTGTTGATTAGTTCCATACCTTAACGTGAATAGTAAAATGGGACCACTTTCTCCCTATTCCATTTGAGTCTGGGCAATTACATACATATTATACGACAAACACGTGCAAATGGATAAGGTAAGTAGAATGGCCAAATTTGGTTATAAAAGTGCTTCATATCGTTTTATGACTATGTAATAGAGGCTACTCTGAAACGATTAAACTCCAATACTTTGAAGATTTGTTACCAATTTGATGGAAGTACGATTATATATGCTTGAAGACAACCTAAGTTCAGCGAATCCGTCCAGTCTCGGAGTTATGGCAAAGATGAGTAGACAGAATGAGTGGAGACGAAATGGAGTCTATTAATCCTGTTTCCAGTAACAAATAATGAGGTTATATATATCTTGGAGGTGGAAATGAATACTAGGGAAGGGTTTTAATCTATAACCGTAGTGATTTCAAAAATGGCCTTGAGGATGGAAGTCAGTCAAATCTCGGCCATTATTCTCATACACTTGTCAAAATTGGCAATTCAAATACAGATCAGGAAAATTGCACACTCGTTGTTTAATTTGGTTATAGTGTGTTTTTCCCTATAAGTATGCAAAACACTTAACTAAAAAACCCTAAACATTTGAAACAACCATCACTCCTTATTTTAGTTCAGAATTACCGGTTGCCTTTTAATACCCATATTTTTTGAAAAATGGTCATGTTTTGTTGGATCATTTTCCATACACTTGTGGATAGAATAAACCTTAGGTGTGGCTAACGTCCCTAATACATTTCTTCATACGAAATTTATTGTTCAGTTAATGGTTTTTGAATGCGGGCAGGTTGCCTGCGTCTTTTGTTGACATCATATCCAGACTGGCTGTATGATTACGTCAATTACCATTGATGGACATTCTTTTAACCGCATTTGCTGCTTGTAACTAGGCTGTTTTCTTTAATTATTTTATGCATGTATTAATTATTAGTTTATTTGGTGACCATATCTTTAAAATTTGCATTTATGTCAGTAGTCGAGGTTGAAGCAGCTTGGCCCTTTGTTCAGATTGCAAAATGACATTTCTGGCAGAAATAAATAACTCCATTTGTTTGGCTCACGTATTTCCTTTTTCAAGAAGAATAAATAAAGACACAAGTTGGTTGCAAATATTCACTCGGCAGCTACTAGAACCGCATTTTCCAAAACAATTGAACAATAGGGATATGTTCTGATACGAAAATATGAAAGACTGCAAAAGCCTAATATTTGCTGATCAACATTTTGGTCATCTTATGGAATATCAAAGACACGCTTGCACATGTTCTTAATTTAGCCATCCTTGGTTCATCTAGAGAAAAAAATTGTAGGGACTTAGTTTGATTGGAATAACTAACCTATCACTTCGACCCCAAAATTTAAACAACGACTAAGATGATGAAGAACTATACGTTTGTTAACGAAATTGTAAAATTTTATCGTATGCGTGCTTCTGTTTGTTTTTCTCATACTTTCGCACAAATTGTGCACATTTTTCGTGCCTTGTGAAGGTGTTAACTGCTTCTCTTAAATTCGTCCTGGCATCCTTATATGAAGTTAAATTATTAAGCGAATGACAGACGTTTTTAAATTTGTAACTTTCCTTATAGTCGTATCACTTGATATTCTACTTTGTGGTAGGGGTTTTGTTATCTTTGGTACAGCGGTAGGGGCATTTCTTTATAAAGATTTATTTAAACCAAAGGCAGGCTTCACAGAGGGGAGGAACATCAAAGTCACAAAAAGTGGAGAGGGAGGGGGAAGAGAAGAGTGATTCCCAGATTTAAAAGAGACAGACTCACAAAAATGGTGAAAGGAAGGTAAGGTAAGGTGAGTACTGTAGGAGTGGTCGAATATGTCATACAATCGAGTCGTAGTAATTTGAAGTCAGAAGTCAACTACCGGTTTATAGACTTTTTTTGCCGGGCGTACCACGTGGGGGTAAGTCTATCGCGCACCCTCTGACCATAATATACCTTTACATAATATTGCGCTACTTTCACATTTTTAAAATATCTTCTTTCATAAGTGGCAGTGATCATATCAATCAGCATCCACATCACACCATGCTAAAGAATTTTCGCAAATTCTTATTTCCGTTTTTGCATTTAATACATCTTGAATTTCCTACAGGCATAGTCTTTGCCCTATTCGATATTATTTCCCCACCTCATTCCATAGCTTACTTATACAATACTTGCATTACTTTCGAATACTTCTACTAGTGATTTTAATACATTTTAATTCATTTTCAATTGGCAATTTTACTTCTGTTTGGATATAAATGACAGTACCTGGATAGAGGAGGTCAATAATTTGATTTATGAATTATGAAACACTAAGCAAATCTTGTTTGCTGTCAAAAGTTCTTGCTGTCTCTAAAACTCTGGACTCGTTAATGTGCTATTATATTCTAAATAATAACTAGTCAACAAGTCGTGATATATTAGAAGTATAGTCCAATAAGTAAAATTTCACATCATATATTACATAAGTGTAGCAAATAGTGCCGATTCGTTACGCATTTAGATCGACTAAGCACTATAGCTCGAACTTATGGGTCCACTATAATAAGTAAATACAGAGGCCCTTCATGATGAAAATGCCAACTCTTCCGCAGTTGGGAATCTATGGCGAATTATTGACTACCTTGTTAATCAACAATGTAAGAGTGGTATGCTTGCATTCCCAGGCACTATCGTGAAAAAAATCAATAATCGATAAAAACCCAATGCAAGAGTGACGAATTTTGTAAATTCTGTTGGTTGCGTCGATGAAAAGTTTTGCCATATTTTAGTGGTTGGAAATACAATGTCAATATATAAGAGATTGCTTTCACTCCTCTTATCACCTATGAATCTGAATTACAGTGAACATGGGCTCCCGTTGAATATAAATGGGCGTTTTCGTCCAAGAAAAATAACTTTGAAAATTTCACATAATTTATAAATGGCATTGTTAATTACTAGCTAATAGTTGAACCTGCCTTTTTATCAGTTGCTAGTTTAGATATTGAAGCAATGGCTCCATACAAGCTGGCATACTTCCAAGGATAACACGGTATTCAACTATTGATGAAAGTACACCAAAAGTGGGTTTTATTCTCACCACCTTTACCTCGAAAATTTTTTTAGGAACAGGATATTAGAGTTTTCACGATTGAGTTAAAACGGAATTATTATTTAAGCGAAAGTCATTCAGGATAGCAAAAAGATATTCATGAAATATCATCAAATAAATTTGTTCCACATAGGATCAAAGTGGCAATAGAACCAGACAAAATAAAAAGGTGCTTCTTTAGTCACTAAATTCCAAAGCCCATGTATATTTCACCACTGATGCACTTAAAGGTCGATCCCGGACACAAAGGAAAGCAATATCCAAACCGGGAAAATTTTAGACGACTATCGCCAGTATGTGATCCAAGAATGATAAGGAAAAATTTATTCTGGCAAATCATTCGAACATTCTGAAAGTAAAAGGGAATAATTTTGGAGTATTTTTATTAAACCGTTCTCGCTGCATCACCTTTTACTATATATATCCTAACACTATTACGAGAATTTAAAAGTCTGTATTCTGATTCCTAGAGTACCTAAAGCTTTGATAAGCCCTAGACCAACTTTGTTCTAAGTAGGCTACCTATATAAGTCAATGCAATAAACTTAATTCTTCTGTTCTCACAGCGAAAATTTAGTCGCTTCACAGCTATCGTTTCAACTTATTTGACATTCGAGCGGTCTCCTTTGTCCAATTCATATAGAAACAATTGTACTGTATTGAATAAGTGAAAAAATCCCTCCTTTGGGTTGTAAGTTTTCCTGCTTTGGGTCTGAGCACCTGCAGTTACAGTATACCTCAGCCTAGATTATAATAATTATGTTATAACTTAATATTAAGTAAGTGCTCAAACTTAAAATTAAACGAATTTGGAATGTCCGCCAAAGAATTCCTTATTATAAGTATTCAAACCACGCGTACCAAATGGTGAACAAAGCATGGTATGGTGACTCACTATTTTTCTGTGCCTCCCACGCTATTTGCTTTGAGAAAACTTACGCCAGTCACTCTGTAATCACTCACTCAGACTGCATAAATATTGATTTTAATAATTGTTCACGTTCACGTTTCGTATTAGCCACACATAGTCCGAATACTGGGTCAAAATAGAAATGAGTTACGTCAAATGCGCATTAGCAAGAAATATGGCCTTTTGGCCATTCTGTGCGTCAGAAAACCCAGCAATCTGATTCCATTTAAAGGGTAGCATTTTACCAGGTTTTGTGGGAAAGAAATGGCAATGACTGTAAACAATTATTAACTATGGCACATGACGCCAAGAGGGAATACTCGGAGCTCTTTTAATTAATTGGAGCTATGACAAACAGAGTTCTTCGTAGTCGACAAACGCACGAGTGAGGAGTCTATCGTAAATTTAAAATAGATCTGTGATAGACGTTTTTGTCAAAGTCAAAAAAACATGGGTATGGAAAGGTCTTGGTGCCGCGGTGTCAGTTAGAAAAATTCCAACTTTATACTTTATATGGAAAGAGAATTATATTCTTTAGTTTATGAAGTATAGGAAGATATACCTGGGTGATTTATCTTTCTTAACACTGAATGACTTCTTAAAAGTAAAATATTAACAACAAATTCTAATTACTCCTTTTCATACCACGCGAAGTATTATGGAGGGCTGCCTTTGATAAGTAAAGATGGACCTAGTCGTGAAGGTGATTTTAAGTTACTGAGAAGCTGGGGATACACGAAGCAATCACCTCAATTCTCAATATTTTTTCAATCTTCAAATTCAAATTGCTGCACAAAATTGAACAGTAACTTTTCGCTGTAAGTTAAATTTAATGTTTAAGAGTGAGGTGTAAAATAAATCTGTATATCCTCTACCAAATACGTCTATATACAGCAAGATTACTAATATCTTATAAATTAAATGTCTCCCTTTCTCTCCCTCTTACCATCTGCGATAGTCCAATACCCAACTAGTTCATATCAGCTTCCTTTCTCCTAATTCCATTAGGCTGTAAGAGGATTGGATTTCTCTAAGACATACTCAGTCAACATATAAAAGAACCTTTTCTTGAGACTAGTGTTCCATTCTAATAGCTAGTAACTGAAGCACTTTCTCTGCACGTGCCATGCCCTCATTAACGTTTATGAGTCAATTGTAGACCGAGAGAGCTATGCTCCCCGAACTAGCTGGGTTTAGCTTTGTTAACTCCACTCAGAATATGCATTGTTCAGAGAGTAGACTAAATATGGAATCAAGGCAATGAAATTTATTGGTGATCCTGGTAGTTAAATGTGCATGGTTAAATAAGAATGAGTTTAAGGTGTGGTAAGTCATAGGGCATCAAGCCTTGGTCATCCTAACTTCCCAACACACATGTAGGGGGATAATAATGACTACCATTTCTCTCATAACAATTGCTTCTTTGTGTTACTGCGACCTTAGGCCAATCAATTACAAAATGATATGTTTGGTTCTAATCACACTTAATTCAGCCGTTTTGGGTTAATGTTGCCGAACTTAAGGAACCACTAAGCTGATCATTTCCGAGTTTTGTGTCTTTGTATCTAATACACGAACTGTAAGACAATATAATACAATAAAAATTGGTGGAATGTCCACTGATTTATTCATTATTTATTTAGTAATCGCATAACTGCCAAAATGCAGAATTTTCCAGGTGATTTATTTATAAGATGGGCTTTGGTTACCAAATTAATCACTTAGCTTAGAGAGAATACGTAAGCTTTTTCACTTCCCAGCTTTACAAAATGCCTTCCCACAAGAGACTGAAATAACTTGGAGACGGGATTAGTCTGTAGCCAGTAATTTAAATTTTTAACACAATATTAATCGAGAGGAGCTTAATGGACATGAGCCCGAAAAAGTTTCAAATATTGGAGAAGAGCCATACAGACCGATTGGAGAGTCACACAAGGAACGGAACAAGGTAGGCAGAAAACACTTGAATTGACAAGTGACCAGGTCCCATAACTTCACCCCAATCCATGACTGAAATTTCTAAGGCTCTCTTAGCTGTAAGATCAAGATTCAGATAAGGATACTGTAATTTAAAGCTTGACTAGCTAATAGGGTTGGTTGAACTGGCAGTAATTTAAATGCATTATTTAGCCACAACAGGAGGGTTGCCTCCATTCAATTCAGTTCTCCCACAATTGCACAGATTCGTGTTTTGAGTGATTTATGACCCTTTTGACAGACTATTCACTACTTATTTATCCATCCCATTTAGTCAAGAGGTAGTACCAAAGATGGCAATTGGACAGAGCAATTACACCTTTTATCAATATTTTCATACTGAGAGGAGAAGCAAAATAAAACTGAGTGATTTCGTTCGCAAATCTAAGTACTTCCTCGAAGACAAAGGTGTCCTTAAAGCCATTATTCCAAGAGGCATTAAGGACCATTCCTATCTTTCATTTCTTATCTTCGAAGGCATTTGAGTGACAATAACACAACAAATTAGTTTTCAAGGCCAAAGAGGTGTATCCTGTGACACTCCTATTGGACACGCAGCTTGAGTCACACCTCTGTTCTGGCATATTGTCAGAAGGAAGTAATTTATATTGCACGTCAGATGAAGAAAGTACCAAACACGGTCAGCTCTACTTAGCGTGCCTCAGCTTGACCCCTTCTCTTTCCTTTCATTCCCATGTTGCTGTCTAAAATATTCTTGCTCTCTCTCTAACCCTAGGTTTTCGAATTTGCTTTGTATCCTGTTGGCCATAGTAGTTTTTTAAGGTGATATCTCTAACCTCAACTTTTCCAGCTACTGTTATACTGACGAAATTTTAAAAAGTTTTTACATCACAAATTTGTTCAATTTAGGCGGAAGACATCCTACACTTCAAAATAGCCTAATTTATTTGCAATAACATAGACGGTACTCCACATTTAGGGTTACAGAGCTTTAAGAATACAATTTCTTGAGACTTGCAGGCTGCATAAATAAAGTAAAATATTTGCATATGTTCATATAGGCTACCTCCTTTCAGTCGGCCACTTAATTAATTGATGCGCTTACCTGGAAATGGTTCCGAAAAACCAAAGTGACTTGGATGAACGGATGATGCTGAATTTGATAAACAAAAAGTGCTCTGTCATAAGTAGTGTCCGTAAAAAGTCACTCACAGTCATGCGCTTTTGTTGATGAATCCAAGTTCTATGTACTACCAATGGATGACAAAGGTATACGTTGAGATTAATTGTTAGCCGACGTCACACATTAAAATTTGAACAGGCATCATGATAAACCTTTACTTGCATTATGTGATGGAAATTTATAATTGATAAGATCGTGTCCAAATGAGTTTTAGTGACCGTAATTTAAACTAATTTTTATTCGCGTTTGTTGTTTTCTTGGCCAGATGTCACTCACAGGTAATTATTTTATCCCTCTTCGCAGCCAATGAAGATTCCAATGTAAGATTCCACTCAACAAACCATTCAAGGCTTTATCCCGTGTTTCGGTGTTGTAACCGTCTGTTTGCCATTTTGTATCGTTTAAACGTCTGAAAAAAGTTGAAGGTGTCACCACTACTTTTCACTGTCTGACCCCATCTTTACCATTTGCATTGCAGTCTGCTAATAATGAAGCCAATGTCTATTTATCGATTACTCCTTTTGGCCTTGACAAATTCTTGACAGAATTTTAGTGCCTATTTGCAGATATTAATGTTTAATATCGGTCCGACTTACCAACGTCAATGTCGAACTGGTTTGGCATGATTCCATCAATCTCATTCTTTCAGCTTTATGCACTTTCGTTTTATGGTGATTTATTTGAGTGGTAGCATTTTTACGGTCGTTAACTTATTTTATTTAATAAATTATTTACGTTGTGTCTTATTCTTTGGCGTTTAAAGTTCTACCAAGTTTCTCCGGCGCTTTTCACCCCATTAGAAACACTGAAATGACCATACAATTCGGCGCAAATATTCTATTTGGTAATCGATATTCCTACCCAATTTCCGGATATGGCTTCCGTCAACACGCGTTTCATAAGTGTGCAAACTTGATTACTGCTTCTCTTGCATGAAATAAGTCCCGAACACAAGTACACTAGTACCATGACAATACTTGTTCAGATATAAACACCTTATCAAGAAAATTTTCTCCAAGTTAGTTACTTTAGCTTAATAGACGAGATTTTAATTCTGAAAATCCAGTTGCAAAACTCAGGATGTTCTTGCAAGAAAATTTATTTTTGAAACTTAATCATCTATTCCGTTTACACGATGCTGCTAGAGGGGAATCATGGATTACGAATCTTAGTACAAACTTTTTTCCTAAGGATGAATCATGATAACCAGGACGCAAGAGATGTCACTTGAGACACTCCAAGTGATGCCAAATTAGTTCCTGTTGAATTATCTCCAGGCGAGCCTTAGTGAAAAATGATTTACTATCTAAAATAAGGAATTTCTTCAGAAGGAAGTGTTCGATTCCCAAAGCATGTAATACAAATCTGTACTTCACAAGGGCTCCATAAGGCAGGGTAAACTAACATTTCGTAGTCTATAACTAAAAGAATCTTTTTTTCATATAGGTCTCATGAAGCTTTTCTCCATTCAAACCTGATTTGCATTTGGGCGAATTCTGAAGAAGATAATGAAATCTGGAATAAAGTAGCTTCCACTTTCTTCCAGTGAATTTGCCTTTTCGTAATGATTCCAAGTATGTAGTGATTGTTCACCACTTTATTTTTAAAAAAAAGGATGGGAAGTATGAGTGGGTGGACACTAGAGCACATTTATTGATTTATCCTGTCACATTCAATGAAATGTCTGTTCAGTCATTTGGCTTCAGATCTGAAATGCACATTTTCTAAGACTGGGAGTTACTTTTAGAAGCACGAAAGAAGAGTCCTTGAAGTAAATTCTGAATGCAGGGGTAAATGAGAGCATTGGCTGGTATATTTGGAGATTTCAAAGTCAATTCTTAAGTAAGAAGAATGAGAGATATATACCCTTATTAGCTTCCTCTTGCTATCGCTTGCTTGAAAGCCACATCTTCTGTCACTAATTTAAAGGTCTTTTGAGGAAGCTGAAACGGCATTGTTATCTCAAAATCCATTCTCAGACGTTTTTTCTCAGTCCTCCAATGAGTTGGAGTTATATTGTTTGAAGTGTAGTGAGTGACTTCATACCGTTAAAAATCTGCCTTTATTTGCTCCCAACTTCGTGTTCAATTCATTTTCATTGTTACATAGATTGTGAACATTTAGTTAAGTTTTAAATATTTATCCAAGTCAAGGCGTTAATCAGTATATTTATCTATCTCAAGAATTAACTAATTGGTACATTGATAATCCCAAGGTAAAAATTATATTCCTGATGATGCTTTGGTGCTTCATTGGTTGTGTATGAGATGTCAGAGGTCACTGTCCAATTCCCGTAGGCGAACACCCAGTGAACAGGACTGGTCAACTTTACTGCTTAAGTCCGACTAATATAAAGGATAGCGGAATTCCAATCTTCCATCAAGGAGGCTCTATGATGGCACTCTACCCAGATTAACGCTGTAGAACACTTTCTTAAATAAATTACCGAATTTGTTTATACATGATATGATCGTCAAAACAGAGTTTAAAGGCGCCAATATTCAGCCTTCCTAAAAGCAAGGCACGAATTTCAAATGAATTTTAAAATACTTAAGTATGTTTCAAGCCGAAAGATGGTTCACAAATTGAATTAAAATATGCAGCACACAAGTGTAATTATGCTTCAATAGATTCCTGAATCTATGACCCTAATTAAAATGAACGTCTGATCGCGTTGCAATATTTGCGCTATTGGAAGCTGTTAACTCTTATTTCAACTTCATTTCCCTTAGATAAAATAACTGACTTACCTATGTGTTAGTGAGGACTTTTGCAAAACCAACTACAGTTAAAAAATACAAAAAAGCCCTAATCTTTTGTCGATACGTTATCTTTATAAAGAGGAATGCGCGATAGACTTACCTCCACGTTTTACACCCTGGGCAACGTATACTGATACGGCAACAAGGTCTATAAACCGGCAGTTGACTTCTGATTATATGACATATTCGACCACTCCTACAGTACTCACCTTACCTTACCTTCCTTTCTCCACCTTTGTGGGTCTGTCTCTTTTAAATCTGGGAATCACTCTTCTCTTCCCCCTCCCTCTCCACTTTTTGTGACTTTGATGTTCCTCCCCTCTGTGAAGCCCGATGTCGACTAAAGGGCTAATGATAACTATCATAAAGCCTGCAATTATACATATATAAATAAATATTATGGGCAGAGAAGTAAAGCTTGCCTCATTTGGATTTTCCTTAACTTACCTACTTCAGCACTAATAAAATCTCATAAATTATATCATCTGTTCGATATTGCGTTGACAGACATTGACCAGAAAATATAGAAGTAGTTAATATAGTTTTCTCATGGTTATGTTAAAACTACTTTATAAATGTGAGTCAGATTGAAAAAAGCAACAACTCTGGAATTTATTTGGAATGATTGGCTTATCATAAACATGGGGGAGGGGGAGGGGAGGGGTGAACTTTTATACAACGTAGAATTACTACTATCGAAAGACCAGGTCAAAATCATATCCAACTTATATCTAACTCCGAAGAGAATAAACACTGACCTTTTGGATCGTTAAAATGATATGCAGCTACAAATGGAAACTTGATTACTTCTACATTCTCACGATAGATGTTTACTGAGGTTGAGCAGACCCGTTATTATATAGTAAAGACCTACAACAATGATTGCGACAATGATAAATTAGATTACAAGATAGGTCATTCACACTCGCCTAACCTTGCCTGAAATAAGAAATATGCGTTCAAACAACATTTTTGGATGCGTCATAAGAGAAAACAACAGGTCAAATCCACGCTAATGCAACTGAATCGTTTTTATAAAGAAATCAGATGTAACAAAACAGTCAATTAAAATCTTGGCATTAAAGGGTCGTTGCTAACACACAACTGCTAAACTGCGGATTACTGAGGGAACTTACTGAATTCTCAATATGTTCACTTACTTATACAACGAATCTTGAGAGAATATAATTTTATGGGAATTCGATTTGTAACCCCTTAGCCACTTTTATAGTTTATTTGAAACGGGCCGTAAATATAAATAAGAAGTATATAAATTATTAATATAGAATAATTTATGAATATAGAATGTGGAAATATTGATTTCTCTGTGGAAATAACTTAGCTAAACGAAATAAAAACCCAGATTTTCAGTGATTTTAAGGCGCGGCAATTTTCAAAACTCCAAAATTATCCAGAGTTTAATTAACTATTTGGTGAGTTTAAACTTAAAAACTCAAAGTGGCTTGCTTCTTCCTTAATCTAAAATTCCACTGTTAGTCTTTACATCTTTACAAAATTTTTTGTGAGAAATTAATCGTTTGAGTTTGATGATACACAAATTAATGCACCATCCAGTTTTTGAAATTAATTATACATTCATACTGGAGATTCTTCCACAAAATTACAATGAAGACTTAATATTTTTGTCCAAGAGTTTTTGGTTTTTGGGGAGGAGGAAAGGCTCACAGAATTGTATTCAGCTGCAAACTTTTCTTATCTGTATTTGTATTTGTATGCACTAATAATAGTCATGTACTATGAAAATTATTAATTGGTTTAAATTTTAAGAAAATTTGAGGCGGGAGTCAAGGGATCAGGTGAATCCTATTTCATCTGACCTCCAGAACCAATGAGGTAACAAGAAGCTGGTTCTTTAAAAATGCTCAACTTGTTGACAATTGGTATAACTCGGAAAAGCTATTTTAATAGTATCTTAGCTCATTTTCGAAATTTAGCAATATCATTAGATTTAAGAATGCCCATATTACGTCGACCATTTCCGTCAAATTTAATAGGCGAGCCCCTATGACTAAAAAAAGCGTCCACATCCTGCATTCTCACTGGTTTATATTTTTGTGATGTTTACGGTAATGTCGGTAATGTCTACCTACCGACTGGAATTTTACAAATTGTATTTACGTTTATAACCCCAATGGACAAGCAATTACTGCCATGCATAGGGGGGAATGCGAAATTTGAATTCCGGAATTAGAGCAACCTATTTGGCAGGTATTGCTCAACTCGAATGAAGAAAACACTTTCGGATAGCAACAATGATGTATTGCTATTTTTTACTTTACTATAGGCAATAGTAATGCAAGAAGGGTGGCTGGAGGACTAATTACATTTCTACAACTTTGTGGTCTTCAAGGGGAATCAGCAATATTGGAATTGTAATTGCTCTGGTGCAGTACTGGAATTGTAGTAATGACACATGATGAAGCACAATGGCCTTGTGATTTTCAATAATTAAAAAGCATTTAAACATGGAAGTATTAAACGGTTTAATGGAAGTCGACTGAAAGTAGAAATAGTTGACGCCTCAAGAGATTTGCTTCATTTAAATTCCGCATTCACCAGGACTCGAGGTGTAGGTTTATAATTAGTTTCATGTTCACTCTGCAAGAAGTATTACTAGTCCATTTACTTCTCAGCATTTTAAGGTTTATTTGACCTGCTCCTTGTCATTTAGCTAAATACCACGCCTAGAATTGAGTTCTTTGACAAAATTAACCTACACAGAGTGAGGTAATATTTTACAAATTTAAGTATCATAACCTTAAAACCTTCTAAAAGGTAACTTCAAATTATAAAAAAACTTTTCCTTTCACTTCACAGCAATAATATTAGTCACAATCATATTGAGGTTGTCATGTCTACTATTCTTGTTGTAATTACACCATAATTTATAGAGAAATTGTCTGGAATGTGCAACACCACCACCAAGAACATTCTGGATAGTGTGTGTGTGTGTGTTACCAGTCGAGAAAGCTCGGACATGGGTACAGAGGCCTTCCTTCCTATCGGCGGTCAACGTTCGTGCAGCGTTGTGTTAATTACATTCAATTACAAAGCACTTCACAGTAAATTCACTATACACCTTAACCCCAGCCATTTCGCTACTTAGACCGTATAATGGTTAATCTTAGAGCGAATTCATGCCAGACGACTCTGCTAGAGGCCTGTTAAATTCTTAAGAGGATTAGCAAACTTTCACTAAGACGTATTTGTGGAGTTTCCTCTACAATCGCAACTTAGACTGCATGAATTAGATCAAAGAGCGGAGAAGAGCTTTTTAAATTTCTCACCACCCCCCCACTTTTCTAAAACGGTCTCTAATTAACTTCATCCTTTATCTTGCGTCTTTATAAGCCACTGGCGCAGCAGTAAAAGTGCTCGTCATTTATCACAGGTTTGATTATTATTGGTACTCACCCAGAGAGTATTATGGCCAACTAGTTACGTCTGAATAATGAAAGAAATGATAGAATTCGAGTTTCTCACCAATGAGTAGCGGAAGAGGGAAGGATTGTTCTATATCATTTCTCCCTATTCAAACAAACTAGACTTGTCTCGCCCAGTGCATTTTCCTATTGATTGCATTGATGAATGAAATATTCAAGTCCTAATTGTGAGATTTGACCTGTTTCCAAGTTAAACAATTTGGTATCCCTTGGAGAACGTGATAATGGAGATCAATCTTGCTTATTGGTTACTACGGCTTTCTTACGTCTGGCAACGGCTGTTTGCGTTGTTTTTGGATTTACTTCCCCGTCACATGCTAGAGAAAGTTGCCTAAATGCAGTTGGCGCAGTCCATAATTTAGAGTTTACATACAGTAATCACTCACCGCCTTGCATTACTTTCTCCAAGACAAATGTTCCTTACAAATAGTGCATTCTTGCCACCAAAGAATAATGGAACGTGAATTACGAAATACCTCAAAGACCAGTGCGCATAGAACTCACCACAATCGGTACTAATGTCCACATTTTCACGAGTAACTAAATATTGACGTAAGCAAAAAAGCGAAATTGGATCTTCAGCATCCGGTATCGTATGTGGCCAGGCTTGTAAATAAATCCTTTCCACGGATAAACAGGTTAATTGCCAGAAAGTGTTCAATGTTCGACAATAAAATGTACAATATATATGTATGTATATTCTTTGAATATACATTTCGTAGTCGTTATGGTATCAATCGAAAATACACTATATAAAGATAACCAAAAGTGTGCTATTAAACACTGCTTTCAAAGCCCAATGGAGGATGGCATAATCCAACATATCTTCGCTAATTCCATGTCACATTTTGATTGAAATCAACTGCCAAATCTCAGAATTTGTACCCGTGAATTTCGATGTGATGATCGCGGAAACTCACTAGCAAAAAACTAACGTTGTAATGTCAATGACTTTTATTACCATTAATAACTAGAGAAGAGCAAAATTTTTACAATTTAAAATAGCGACAAGCAATTAAATGGGCAGTTCACATTCCAAAATTTAAGGTTCACCAAACCTTCTTTGTATTGCAGCATAGCATTGTCTGCAATTTCAGTGCCCATTGACCAAGAGGGGCTGGTCTTGTCGAATCACCTCACTTTTTAATGGTTAAGAAGACAAGTGGTCCGCAACTTACAGTTTTCACGAAACAGAGATGAAAACTTAAAGTTAGTAGAGCTTCGCAAGCTGTTTCCACTCAAGGTGGACTAATAATAATGATATCGCTCCCATTTTCTCCATGTATATTATGCTGGGTCAAAATGCCACAAGAATGAGCAAACAGATTAACGTTTAGATGCAAAGGCCATAATTCTATAAATCCCCTGCTCCGATAAGGGCTTTACACCGAACAGTCAATTCAGAAGTAAACGCTGATTGTTTAACACAATTACAGAATTAAAATGCGGTGCCCAATTTTATTTAACCTTGAAACCTGAGAAGGGTCTCCAATGATGTGAAATGGTATTGTGCAAAATTTGGCCATTGAAATTACCGAAATAGTTTGGAACCTTCGGCATTCAGCATCAGAATCTAGTTCTTGACCGCCTTTTGTAGCGATCTACATATGGTGCTTCCTTAATTACTTTTGAACGTGAAAAAACCCAATTTCCGAAATCTGCTACACCCAAAACATAAAGAATTCTCCACTTGTCACTCACTTTACCAGCATCGAATTGGCAAGCCATACCCCGACTTCAAATTAGAACATGAAGTATGTCCTACATATTTCCCTTCAGACAACCAACATTGCGCTCACCAAAGGTGCATGAAGTTAAGAATCTTCAGAATTGATAATTAAGTAACTTCAAGGGCGGTATTTAAGTCACCCCAACCTTTCGGGTGTTAGTTTAATAAGAGTCACCACTGTCAGCGGTAGAAAGAGTTAATTGAGCGAAACCAATTAGCAACGACATAAAAAAATGAAACATCTCAATTAAAGCAACTTAAGAGAAGGATACAGCTCCATTAAAAACGAATGACATTGTCGCCCGTAAATGATTATATATTTATGTATTAATCATGATAAATAACAATGAACACAGATGCTATAATTTCCAGTTTAAGAATTCCTCTGAATTGAATACAGCATTAGTGTAGTGTCAATTCCATTATAACAAAACACATAAATGAATTTTCTTTGTACATTCGATCAGCAGATGTCCAGCAAATTTTTACAACTCGAATGTCTAGATCCGATCAAATCTCGCAATCAGACCACCTTCTCCCACGGCGATGAGAATACGTCCATCTGCGCTGAAACGAATCTGACGAATAGATGAGTAGTTCTCGGCTTTGCCAGCTCCTGTCGATACAATCTTCAAAATCTGCAAAAAAGAGTAGTCATATAATACAAACAATGCCATTTTTTAACAGTGGATCCAATTAACCCAAGCGATTCTGAACAAAACCATACTGATTGAGCGAGGGATACATGAGGTGCCCGGATGCCTTAGCTTATCATTTGTAATTTTTTCACTAAAAAATTTTCAAGAAAGCGTAAAACTCCTTTTGGCTAGAAAATAAGTTACTAATATTGCTTGCCATGATTGTAAATCGCCGACATACAAACGTAAATACACATTTTACTTGCGTTTTACCTTGATTCAATTCTGGTGAACTATTATGATAAAATCAAGTAATGCAAGTATCATTACCATTGCAAGATAAAGATACTAACTTCCACAATCATACGAAGCACGGGACTACAAAAATATCAACAAGCACAAACCCTCATTGCCGTGGATCCCCTCATCCCAGGGCATTGCTAAATCAAGCTATGAAGGCCTAACGCTAATCACAACATAGGTTATACAAAGGACAGAAGCTTCAGGTCCACTTCCTGTTGCTCAATAAATATTATATTGACATCTACATATCACCTTTTATTTAATGAACTTAGTAATAACAATTAACAGTAATCAGCTACGGTATTGCTAGACATGACCATAGAAACCAGGAGATGAGGGTGAATAAGGGCTTTGAAACAAACATGAAATCGGTACTCAGAAGTAATTAATTTTATAGGGTGATAGAGAGAGCTCTACGTCCCTATGCTAATACTCTATCACTTGGAATAAATTCAATTTCCTACGATAACTACTTATTCCAAAGAGGGACAAACTAACGCAACAACGAATCCCCATGAATAAGAATTAAACAATAAGAGTATTTAGCATTCTGACCGGACACCAAGTAAAATGGCTTTTCAATACACTTCATGAGAATCATTTACGGAAATCCTACCTTTGGCATAGGGTCCATGACCATACTGAGTTCAGAAAGATCCCATAGGTAGATTCTCGGCGACCCAGCTCCAGTACCCAGAGCCAAAAGACGTTGTTGCAAATGTAAATCGAATCTGATGTACCAGAGCTCTGTGTCATCCATCTGGAGGCAATGCAACATGCTGCAGCCCGATTCAACGGGCAGTCCTGTAAAACAAAAGAGAATGAATCTAGTGTTGTCTAGAGGGTAAAATTAAAAACTTGCTACTTATATGTAATAAATAGAAATATGATTTAAACCTAACATACCTGTGACTTGGGTAGGTCTAGTCGTGGTATAATCGTCTACAATAGCACCTTGACGTGGAGGTTCGATAGCTTTGAGGTCGAGAGATGTTTTAGAGTCCACATTCCCGGGCATCCAGACAACCACGCGATTCTCGCAAGATTTAGAGATCACCAGTCCACCGAACCATCTCACACAGTCCACGTAGTTTCCATGTGGTTCCTGGGTGCTGTAATCGGGGTAGTGTTGCTGGAATGTAGGGAAGGGCTTTCTGAAATAAAAAAACAAGTTAACCAATCATTCCGTTTACAGTTAGATTCAAAAATAGTCCTTTGGTACTGTCACGGCTTGAGTATTCGATAGAGTTTATTTAAAACCATGCAAAAAGATTAGTAATAGATAACGTGCTTGTTTGCATCGATTAGAATATCACTTATTAACGCACACTCATTCGGTGAAATTGATGATACTAATAAAAGGCGGTGGCATAAATAGTCAGTACCTTCAACGCTGCGGAATTCATAGAACACTTAAAGAAGTTTACAAGTAGAGAAGATATCATCATTCTTATGTTCAGATTCGTTCAAATCCTTGTTGTCTGAAGGGTTTGACCAGAGTACAACTTTATGTAATACCGAACCTGAGCACCAAATGATCGATAATTGAGAAGGAAATCGCGAGACAAAAAGAGAGTTAAATCTATCCTTCATTCTTCATTGATCCGTGTAATACAAGCTAAATGAGGAGATTGAATCAAAAGGGGAAAATGTCAGTTTACCTGAATTAAAACACTCAAGTTTTCCTTATCTGTTATTTTTTAACTAAATAAATAAAACCGATAGCAAACAAGAATATTTCTTCTCTTAACTACAGACTGGGGAAATGTATAGCCGCTTTCTCGTTTACACATATTGAATTTACATATTTTTTTTGACGCACGCACCCTTCATTCTCAGCGGCACTTTTGAACATTTTCGAAGCCTTGATAGCGTTTTTTATATCGACTGTGTCCAGTTTCCAGATCTTGATATGATGATCCATGCCCCCAGTGAGAAGATAATCTCCAGCCAGGGAGACGTCACCAGTCAGAACTTCAGCACGATGTCCTTCGACACCACCAAAGATTGCAACAACAACGTGGGTTGTAATATTCCAAAGACGTGCGGTAAAATCTAAAGAGAAATTTTCAAAGCTATTGTAAGAATATTAGAAAGTATTATTTGAGTAACAAGCAATGTTTATAATTATTAAATAAGGTCCGGTCTCTGCTCTAATACAGAGTGCTAAATTGCGCTGTCTCCAAGACAACCTATTAATCTTAAAGCGAAGTTTTAATTTCTTAATGATGGAAAGCTTTATCTAGATTGTCAAAATGTCAAGTGCAGTGCTCCAGCATTCTAAATGACTGGCAGAAAATCTGGATACCACAAGTGGGGTGTAAATAACTAATCCCCAGAAAATGAAAAGCTGGGAACATGATTGCTGACTTCCAATCAGGTTATCAGAATAGATTTGAATTGAAGGAGAGTTCTTTATTAATAGGGACCTTAAGTAGAAGGGTAGCGTTATGACTCCTCTAACTGGCATTAAGATACCCTCCCTCTTAATTCGGTATTAACGGGTCCACTAAGCGATCACCTACTAGAATCGAACTCGTGACCATAGTGGTGTAATAGGGGTGTATAACGAGCACTATGTCACACCATCTAGGAGAAGTAATAAGGAAAAGAACGACGAGATGTCAACAGTGAGTAATATTATTTTTAGTGTGACAGCTAGAGATCGCAATTTCCAAACGAGCTATGGTTAGAGCAATAAATCAACTAAAGCCACTGAAATAACTCCCAAACAACCTAGGTAAACATATTCAACGCTAATCTCTGAAGTAGTGATACCATGTAGCTTTCCTGACTTAACGGTCTTGTCAACGATTCTAGCACATACTTTCAGCATGAACTTCACCATTTTACACTCAGACAATTAGTTTCCGAACTTCCTAAACAAAGAATCACCATGTTTCATATGATTCATAAAGAAATGTATTATGTTAAAGCTCGTTTTTATAAAGATAAACCCCACAGTATTGGAATAAGACGACGAATCAAGCCGGTCTTACCATTGCTAAACGAGAAAAGAAGCGAGGGATTATTCGGATGAAATTTGAGTTCGTTAACCGCCTGTCCATGTCCAACAAAGCTATCCAGACACCGAGCTAAAGATGGACACAAAAGTCGGATGACGCCATTTTTGCCTGCTACAGCTACAACCTGATGCCCTTTGGCCGGTTCCACGTCGTACTTGCCATCCAGGAGGCGGGACCATGCACAACAATAGAATTCCTCTTTGGACGGATCGGCAAAGGATTGGAGGAGATGAATTGGTGGCTCCCTCACTGTGTCTGCGTTCTTCAACTCCTCAGAAGAGAGTTCACGACATTGATAGATATTCACCTGGAAGGGAGAACATAAAAAACAAAGCAATTACCAATCTAAAAGCAACACCGCTGAGAGCAAAGCGGATAAGTCAGCAACCCATCAGTATGAGTACGGAAGCACAGAGAGGACCAGATGAGGATTGGGAAGATACAAGTTCGCCACCAAGGCAACGTGCTAGAAGAGGCTATATAAACTAATGAAAAAACTAATGATGCAAAAAATAAACGAAACAATGCCACTTCAATTCAAACACACATAATTATGTGAACAGAAACTGAGAGAATATATGAAATCACCTCTTCTAACCAATGTGTAAGGGCTAGTGAGACCAGTGGATTTATTTCAAAATAGAATGATAAGACAAAATCCCGAAGAACAAAATCTACAGACTCAAATGGACATGGAAATGAGTCCTCCTTGCCGAAGGAATTAAAATAGCCAATAGACCACAAACTTCAGCTTTTACCTGCTTAATATCCGAAACATTTGCATTTGGATTTAATTGATGCTAGGAAGAACACTTGACATTGAATAATACATGATCTTTTTAGTGTAGATAAATTATATAAAATTTTCCACATAAATTTCATCTTAGAAAATCTGTTTAATTTATTTTCAATAGTTGGAGAAGATGAATCCCATTAGATGCCAGAACAATTTTGATTAGATGAAATGATCATGTGAAAAAAACGGATTATTTTACTTTTCTCAAGGTCAGACTCATTGGAATGGACAAGAAAAAGGAAATCATTATCATACTGTAGTTAAAGAGGACTGAGCTTAATATCTGCAACGGGAGCAGACTATAATTTAAATTAGGTTTTATTTATTCGGTGAAAAGCGCGTTGTTGCGGTGATTTGATATCTCCTAATCCCGATGACGTCAATCCACTCATACAGCGAACTTAAAACTTAGACCGATAAAAAACTACCAAACAAATGAGAAGCAAAAATTCATCTTCAAAAATTGGTTGGCAAATAAAACCAGAAGTTTAGAGAGGGAATGGCTTGAGCTCACCCAATTTAACGAGTCGGTTTCCAGGTGTATAAGCAAATCAACATGAAGATTTCCCCATTTTAAAAGCATAAACACCAATTTTCTAGACAATAGAAACTACCCAAACATATAGTTAAGTATTATAAGGCTAAAGACAATCTGATCTTATAGTAAGAAGGCATAAAGCCCAACAGTACCGCTGAAAAAAGTTCAAGAGTGAATTGACTTACATGTTTTCCTCCAACAGTAGCGAAGAGAAGCGGATCATCAGGAGACATACGATTTACGCAATTGAAGGCAACTCCGAAAATGGGACATCCATTGCTTTCCCGAATGAAAGTGGTTTGGACAAAGTCGGCCTTTGGTGGCTTACCAACGGGTTCAACTAGTAGACAGTCAGTATCTTCATCATCAGCAACTTTAGTTGAGTCGCTTGCATCAGATAGTCTAGTATAATGAAATGTACTAAGGTCTGACATGCGAGATCACTAGTAAAATTCAAAATAAAGACTTACATCACGACTGGTTCGTCAGAAGATCTGCGAGAAGGTAAAGGGATCTGGAAAATTTAGGGCAGTTAATCATGATGACATTTAGAATCTAATCTTTTAATAAAGATTCAACGACTGAGTATATTTAATTGCTAAGTTATAATGTAAGTAAGTGTAAAATATAAATTAAAATTATCCAAATTTAAATAGGAACATGACTAAAAAAATTGTAGCTCGCGATTAAAATACAAAGCACATAAATTGAGAAAAACATTCATCTAATTTTTATGGTGAAGGTAAAATCGACCCACGAGCATGGTTATTTACAGCAGAATCACGTTATTCATTCTAATCAAATTTTAATTAATAAATTCAGAATATATTTAACATTTTGTAAAAATATTTTTAATTTAAAAAAATATTTTATATATGACAAATGTTATATTTTTAAAATTTATTAAAAAGTTTTCATTCCACAATCATTATGACCTTGACAATAACGCATTTTTATGAATCTGATGTCTATCGAAGAAGAGGTAGCTAAAACCGTTACAACAAGTGGCGATACGATTTTTGGTGATATTATTAGAAAAAAGTCCCCGGCAAAGATTCTGCATGAAGACGACCAATGTATTGCTTTCAAAGATATACATCCTCAGGCCCCTGTTCATTTTCTCGTGATTCCAAAGAAATATATCGATAAACTTGCCTCAACCACAGATGATGATGAAGAGGTACTAGTTATATATCCAATAATTTTTAAGCTTTTAGGACACCTTCTTATAGTTGCCAAGAAACTTGTGAACGAATGGAAATTGAACGAGGGCTACCGTATAGTTATTAACAATGGACGACATGGATGCCAATCCGTATACCACTTACATCTTCACGTTGTTGGTGGAAAGCAACTGAAGTGGCCACCTTGTTAATATTTACCTTTTCAACTTGTTTACTATTTATTCTTCATCATTTTAATCAATCTTTTCCCATGTTTGATTTGGTTCGGGTGAAGAACACTTGTGTCCATCTGAACTTGGATCAAATGATATTTTATTCACTTACTCTATGGTGTTAAACTTTGTTGAACAGGAAGGTCTTGGTATTTAGTCACCATTTTCAATTTTCATGAAAAAATTATATTCATTAGCTCGTGCTGGTTATGAATATATCGGCTTGTGTAAGAAAAATATATCTAAACAAAAGATAATTCAACAGATTTGGCAATGTCAACTCGTCTCCACCTTGTATATAAAATAACCTAAGGGTGAACTTCTTGCTAGTTGAAATTGACGGAGATTAATAAGAAGAAGTATATTGCGGGAAAAAAGTCAGATTAGAAGTTGGCTTACAAGAGTTCCTTATTGAAAGAAGGGTATAAGTTATATTCATTGGCTTGGATGAAGGAAGAGTACACCCTTTATGAGAACCAGCTTTGAACACGTGTAATTCAAGGGCAGCAGAAAATTTTGTCTATAAAAATAATTAAATGTGTTGCATTGTAGATACAGTAAGGTTGAAGTTAGGTTGATCATAGTTAGATCACCCTTTTCGTCAAATCATACTACAAGTGGAAGAAATGGAGAGTGAGTCTATACGTACCCGCGAGACGACGTGTCGTAAAATGGCTAAAGAAATAGCGGGGTCACATCGTACACGAAGAAAACAAAAGCATATTTAGTATTTCGAATCAGCTATCAGAATATGCGGAGACAACCTCATCGAATAAAACTGGTCTTTGTGAGTAGAAAAGGTATATACTGAGAATGGACTAATAAACCTTCAACCCCAATTCCCTGCTGATAGATTGTAAATGCAATACAATCTAAACACGATTTCTATTGTTATATGTTGATGATAAATTCAGATTTGGAAAAGTATGATTTGTTTTCCTCATCATGTTAATTTGGCTCTATCTCCCTATTATCGATTTCATTCCGAAATTAAAACACGAATTATGAAAAACTACATCTGCTCGTTCCTTTTTTACCTTTTAAGGCGAAAACACCATTTTTGGTTTAAGGATTTGGAATGTGGTAAGAAACAAAAGTGTGCACTGCGTAATTAAAGCAAACAGTTATTTTTGCTTTTTTCATCGTGGGCGGATTGCTACGCTAAGCCTTGACAATACTCAATAATTTCTATGGTAGATTCTCCTATGCTTGGAAAGACTCCCAAAATTAGCTTCCCCAAAGCTGCGGAGGAAACAGACGCATCGCTTGGAACAGGTTTATTTGGGCTGTGTGGGTGTGTACAGACGGGGAGCTCGGTCATTATTATTGATTTGGGGGTGGTAAACCAAGGGAAGACTATTGATTGGGGGTTGGGGGGTTGAGTGAGCATGAGATTACTTCGTTCAGCGGTGACAACGTTGTGTGCTTTACAAGACACAGGAATATCATGAGTCTAGGTGTATTCTGTCACTATTATTCAAAACGCGAATATCTACTGAAAAGTTATTTTAGGCAAATCGTCGTTTAATTTATCATCATAAATCTGTGAATCCAATAATTGGACTCCCTTAAGAGATCTATTATCACCATGGATTTCAGTCTATCGAGCCACAATTAACCGCTCTCTGGCTATTAGACAAGACAACTTTATCGAAATGGCATAGGAAAACAATCATTTAACTGGACAAAATATGAACGCGCCCACAACCGAAGGATTAAACTCTGAAAACGGAACTTGGAGCAGTGAAGTAAAACCATAAAGAAGGCCCATATATAATTCCCAATTACATTAAACTAAACTTCCTTTGGTTACCTCAGTTATAAAGTACCTTTATTCTATCTCTATCTTTTCTTTCCCAAATTGTATGTATCAATTTTTAAATTTTCTGTGGCGATTTTAAATTACGATTTATTTTGCGCCTCATTATCAGTAATGAACTAACCAAGTTATTTCAACCAAAACTTTACTATTTGAATTTTCGTCCTCGGTTTTTCCCTGCTAGGTCAGGGTACTTTTTTGTTCACTACTGTCTATTACAGCCAAATTTGTTGAACTCAATTGTTCAGTCACTTTATGGTCATTCTCAATTGACCTATAGGTGGTCACTATTTGACCAAGTTTACCGGAAGCTCTTTATGTTGAAATAGGACATAAATGAAGTTAGTTATGGCAGTATGGGGCTCAAGTCAAAAACTGATAAGTAAGCAAGCAGTTAGATGGGGAGGGGGAAGGGGGGTTAAATATAAAAGCTACATACTTAAAAAGTTTCGAAGCATTTCTACATTTTTGCATCGAATTCTCTTTTTACTATTTTATTGTCAAACCCAATTGTGCATATTGTGAAGTTAATTGGCAAACAGCACTCTCTTACTGATCGAATTTGCTGGTCTTGGGAATCAGTGAGGTATTATCATTGAAAGATGAGAATGGGTAAAGCATGGCTTAAGCTAGAGGGTAAGTTAAACTTATAATTCTGAATAATTTTCAAGCTTAGCTTTGTAATTCAGTCCACAAATTACACTGTGCCTATTACCAGTAATATCATCATCTATAAGCAAGATATTTTGCAATAGTAACCCTCAAAATCCATGCTAATTTGGATAAAAGGAAGCTATTTTGGAGCTTTATTAAGTGAACCTTGTCTTATACCAACCCCATTGTTGAACAGAATTAACCAGTGCTGTCTTCCAACAGCAAAACTTAATATTGTTCTCATTAACCCTGACTTGTGAAATGCAAATACCTATGTGACTGATAAGGCAAAAGTCTTTCTCAAATCACTTGTCTCTTCTACGGTGAATGTGTGTAATGAAGTTGAATTTGCAAAATTAAAGACTTACAAAATGAGTACTATTAACAGAATTTTCTTTTTGTCTAAATAGATCAAATAGTTATGCATTGCACATGATTTAACAAATAACGCAATATTTGCTTCATTTCTAGACAAAATGCTTTAAGGCTTGGAAATACGTAAGACAACGAATCGATTAGATATTTGTAATGGATATGTGGAAACCATTAACAGTAAATTGCCAAAATTGAGTTCCGCTAAGTTTCAAATTTCTATTAATTTAATGCTCAAAATAAGAGCAACTTGATGCTGAAACAATGATGGAAATGTCTATTTACCTTATTTCATAACAAACTAAAAATGAATGAAGGAAAAACTAAATTTCATCATGATCTTTTAGTAGCAATTATTTTACAGGTATGTTGCAGTTTTTTTTATAGTTTTTTAGGTTACATTGATAAATAAATATTTCATTAATTTGCGTATGGGTTATTAGGTTTAACAGCATCAATTGCCCGATATATCTTCTAAAATACATAGAATGGAATCTATATTGTTAGAATATCAGTGTATTAAATCAAAATCATAAAAAATTATAAAATGCGTGATATTTTAGTTAAAGTGAAAACTTACCAAAACTAGGATAGTGACATTCGCGACCTTGAAATAAATGTTACAGCGCTTCACACCACTAATTCGATCAGCGTTTGGACGTCGGCTGTGTGCAAGCGGCATGTCTTCCGAAATTGAAAAAGCTCAAACAGCGAAACCTGATGACGACAATATTTTTGCTAAGATAGTTAGAAAGGAGATCCCAACGAAATTTATCTACGAGGATGATGAATGTGTTGCATTTCATGACGTCTCTCCACAGGCTCCTACTCATTTTCTTGTCTTGCCCAAAAAGCCCATTCAGAAACTTGATACCGCTACAGATGCGGATACAGAGGTAAGATCAAAATTGCTTTCGAATTTTCATCTTTAGCTCTTGGGCCATCTTCTCTTGGTAGCCAAGAAGGTTGCTGCTGAACAGAAGTTGGATAGAGGCTATCGTGTTGTGATTAATAACGGACCACACGGGGGCCAATCAGTCTATCATCTGCATGTTCATGTTCTCGGTGGAAAACAACTTGGATGGCCACCATGTTAACTTCTCCTCTCCATAATAAAGTACATTTATAACTATGCTTCATAAATTTTCCTTCTTCACTTGCTACCAATTGTTAATAATAGGTCACTTTGGCGATTATCATATGGAGTTTTTTTACAAAAGCGTTCACATCTAATTTTAACAAAGCGTACTTAACTATTTGGTGGGTTTAAACTTAAAAATTCGAAGTCATTGGCTTCTTCCCTAATGCCAGTCTTTACATCTGTTACGTTTCTTCAAGCCACTTTCCAAAATTTTTGTGAGAAGTGATTCGTTTGAGTTTGTGATACACAAATTAATGCACCATCAGGTTTTCGGAATTAATTATACATTTATACTAGCGATTCTTTCACAAAATTGCAATGTAGACTTAATATTTCTTTCCAAAGGCTTTTGGTTATTTAGGGGAAACACCGGCTTGCTGACTTGCATTCAGTTCTAAATTTTCAATATATAAAGTCCTGTATGTGATTTTGATGTACTACTAACAATAATGTAGTACGATAATTATTGATAGGTGGGAGTCAATCGATCATCTGAATCCTATCTCATTTGGCTTCCAGGACCAAAGAGTAAAGATTTAACAAAAGTGCTGGAGTCCATTACTCGAGAGGCAATGAGAAGCTGGTCTTTTAAAATGTTCAACTTGTTGACAATTAGTGTAAATTGGGAAGGCTTTTTAACAGTACTTTAGCTCATTTTTTAAATTTGGCATTTTTTCACATTTTGACATCTATATAGCTACATATGGATAATTGGTATTTCGATTATGTATTTTATTACAAAAATACACACATATATATCTTCATCCTTAATAAGTATGTGTCCTAATTCTCATTGGCTATCTTAATCATTTCACAGTAAAAAAACCTAAGTTAGTCTGTCCAAACTTGAAGAGTTTCTCCCAATGCTACTCGGAATCCACAATTCTTGTTTGATGTAGATATCATTAAGGCTAGAACATATGATTTATTTTGGTAGAATGGCACTGAAAATGCAAATCTTAACTTGGGTAAGAATTGGTTGCTCATATCTTAAAATTATGGGTTCATTGTTGTTGTTAGTTTTCTTGCCGTATTCGATGTTCAGCTCTGAAGTTAACTGAGATTATTTGATAGTGTACACCAGGAATACTACCAATAGATACATTTTAGGCCAAAAATTTCTAAGGGATATTTAAGTTTGTTGGCTGTTTAACATAGATTTTAACTAATCTTTGCTATAGTCACTGAACTTGGGTGGCAAGACTGGTTGAAGACATCCTTCCATGATAGCATTGTATGCAATCATCGCCGGATGTTGCCATACGAAGTGGTGTGTATGATAAAAATGAAAAAAAAGTTTAAGGGCAAACTCGCATAACTCAGCATTCTACCTTCTTCGCGCTGATTAGAAACTGAAAATTATATGCCGATTAAGTACATAGTCTCTGGTTCCACCTATCTGCTCGCTTCTGTAAACCAACCACGGAATTAAATTAAACTGCCAACTTACTACGAATATAATAGATACAAACCACGAATAAGTTAGGAAATCAGATGTGAATGATGGCATCGCCGGCGAATCCGAGTGAGGTTAGATTCATGGTATTCCGAATTCACTATCTACCTTACCCTAACCATCTCCTAGTTTCATAACTCACTGGATTGGTTGCCTATTCTTCTCATTTAAATATTTTCATATGAATAAAAGTCGCAAAGATGTTGAACGCTTCTTAAAAAATAAGTAGATGCAATTCATTGTTTTGTCACTCGGCTGGATGAATGGCCTTATTCAATTATTGGAATATCATTTTGATGGATTAATAGTAGATCCTTGTTCCTTTTTATGCGCCGCACAATTTAACTGTTTCAAACTACTCTCGCCTCAGAGATCACTTAAAATCATAAATCTGAGTTCAAACACTAAACCAAATTTGGGTTTGAAGCGGAATTAGCTACCTAACTAAGCCTGACTGTACTCAGAAACCTCAGTGGCAATTTCTCCTAGTCCGTAAGACCCCCAGAATTAGCTAAGCTAGTTGCAAGGCTAAGAAGAGACAGAGGTATCCAGAGAACGCGTTTACTCTAGACATGCATGGCGTGGAGTGTAACAAGGGAGGAAGCTTAGTCATTCAACATGGCGGATTAAGTAAAACGAGCGGCGGCTTTTGACTGGCCATTGACTGTGTGTCTTCGCACTCAATCCGTACGCGAAGTTGAACGGTCGCACTTTCAAGTCACGCTGTGCACTCATTCGATGACGTGTCCCACAGGTTTATTAATGGCACGAAAAATAAGATCAATTTCAACCTTTTCTAAAAAAACGTGGGGAATTCTCATGCGTTTTCAAAAATAATATTGACGAAAACTTCTGCTTTTAAATCCGAACATAAGACCAAAACCGGGTAATTTATAAGTTAAGGTCAAGTAATAATTGGTCCTAGATATAATTCAAAATTTCATCAGATAAATAATGGTAGAGAATGCATACAGCTTTTTAAAAGCCATATATAGTAGGGAAATAGAAAATGTTACTTACCCAAAAATAGTAGTAAAACAGCACTGACGCTTATTTCTAATGTTGGTATATGAAATTGTTGGCTAACTTAATTAAAAAGAATACCGTCATCATTGCCGTTTTAACTATGCATAAACATCATTTCTGAGTCTTGGCGAGTTCGTGTTTCACACATACTTTGGAATTAAAAATCACTGAATGACATTTGTGCATTTTAAGCTTGAGTTGAAAGTTCGACATTTTGGCAAGAAGTGTTCGATCACTTCTTAACGCCAAGGGTTCTTCTGTGCATTTAGTTTCCACTATCACCGGATTATATCACATTTTGTTTGGCATGAGGAATTATGAGATTAAATAAACTTAAGGAGTTTAATAAAGTATGACAAATAAAACTAACATCAAATGACATTTATACTTGAGTGGAAAGTTGTTAATTTTTTGAATTTGAGAAAAATTCTAATGAGAATTGGTTGAGAGCAATTTTCTCTTTAATAAATTTGTCAATCTTACCCCTCTGAAGCCTTTACATTTAAGCATGAAGTAGAATAAGCTTCGGAGATTGTGAACAAGAATGTTATTGGTGAAATCTAAATTTTGAAAGTGAAACGACAAACTGTTCTGCCCAGACCTATAAATTTAAATAAGTAACCTTTTTGTCAAATTCCATTCGAACATCTCCCTTTACTCATTTTTGAACTTTATTTAAAAGATTCATATTTTTCTGCATTGCTATGAATAATGAAAATGATAAATATCTTATCGTGAATTCCGTGAAGATTGATGAGTATCAATTGTGGATGGCGGTCAAACTATTATTGCTTTTTTGCGAGACTTAAAACATTCAGGATTTTGGCATTTGAAAATTTGAAACATGGGGTTTTTGGCAACTTTTCCTTTTACTGAGTATTTCAGGCAACTTTCGAATCTACTTGAGAAATGAAAATGAACTATTTGCTGGGTGTTTCAGAATGGAGGGCTAGTGACGGCAGACACCTTTCTTGAGATCTCTTTAACTAGCTTAAGTCGATGCATTGAGTGGATCTTCTTTCTAGATTTTATTCATATCTGTTAGTTCAACAATACATTTCAATGTTCGAGAATTAGGATATTCGTGACCGACCAAAGCAAAGATATCTTCTGCTTTGATATTTCGAAGATAACTCTACTCTCACCTAGTTGTTTAATCCACGTATCTTTTATGTTGCCGAATAGCAGCTTCGAAACATCTATCCATTAATTCATTGTTATTGATAAAATATATTAATTTATTTACCATGAATGTGAATAAATTTAAAAATAAATAAAATTATTTAAAGTTAAACCCATAAAAATTCCTCAATATAATGTGTAAATATCTACAATATATTTTAATTAATTAGATGATTTCGCGTTCTATATATACCAGTCTTAGAAGTTGTAACCAATCAAATTTTGCGCCGTAAACAATAGGGAGCAAAGTTATGTTAAATCAATAAAAACCTACCCCGGACGTCCTTTGCCAAAACAACTGTTAGATGAAATTTTGGAAACACGCTTTCTCAAGAACAATTTCGTTGCATCAGAAATTATTTCTGCTTACAAAATGTATTTTTGCTATTGAATTTATACCACAAATATTTGAGGCTTCTGATAAGAGCCTTCAATGTGTTTATATTGGATGCCGAAAAATACCTTTGTTTTTTAATGTATTGAAAAGTATAGATATCAAGCAAAAATTAATTTAATAAATTCAATTAAAGTAACTAATTTAAAATCTAATATTCCCTCATAGAAATATTGATATTCATCTTGCTAACGTGATACACAAGCCTTTATCAAGTGAGTTAAGCTGGAAAATGCAAATTTGGCAATTGGAAAAGAAAGGGAACGAAATGGGGAATGAGTTAGAAGAGGAAGGAGAGAGGAAGAAGGACAGTCAACTTCAAAAATTGTTTATATTTTCCTACTGATAAAGTACTTCGTTACTCTCAAACAGGACAAGGAGGAATGTTTTGAAATAAAAGCTGATAGGATGACATCAGGGCACAAGAGAAAGCACGAATTGGACAAAATACGCGACAAACTAAAAATTCGATACGATCACACACATACGTCAGAGGTAGGTATGTGATGACAAGTTATTTAACTGACTGTAGAGTTCTTGCTGAGGTGCCATCCTTCTAGTTTCTAAAGTTCTTCAAAACACAACAAGATTGAGATATGGGAACTAGCTAGCTGGACACATAGAAAAGCCTGGGGAGTTTGAAGGAGCTAAACGCGGTTGCGCGTGAGGACGAGGTTGTAGCAGCATGTATTAGGTTTACAGAGGGATTTGCAACACGCTGGAAATGAAGATGGAAAATGTTAGGTCAGACGACTGTAAACACCCGGGAACCAGCGAACCGCATCAAGGCTTCTGTATTTGAAGTAACATGAGTGAGTTCAAGTCGCTTGAAGGCAGTTCATTTGGGCTTAATCGAGTCTCAGATGACCAGATGAAGCGTGAGGGTGAGTTAAATATATTTAGGACATGTAGAAAACAAAGTTCGGGAAGAAACTAATCAAATATGGATGAAGAAAGTTACAATGAATGTTGCTCCTACAGATATTTGAATGTAACGCAAGAAGATACACCAATGTATAAGGAAAATCGATACTAACTCACTTAACACAATTGAGAGAAAGATTCTTAATTTGCTCCTTTATGAGGCACAAAGAGATAGTTGTAAAATTATTTCAGAAGGTTTAGATACTGTTATGAAAAAATTATGGATTAATTAAATTTCCAAATATATTGATTGATGTTTCTAGATGATTCATTAAAATATTCCTTCATTTAAACATTTTTTTTCAATTCAAGTGTACTTTATTACTTGTTAAGAAACTCTATACCATTTTGGTCAGAAATGTTTAGGCTACGAAAGACCGTTTAGAGAAATAGTGTTGAAAAATAACTGTTTCAAGTGATCGCTAAAGTTCGTACAATTCCAGTCAGTCAGATTTGTAATTCGATGGTCAAACTGAAAATAAATTCAGTTTGTGAGCGTCTAATACCATCAGTTTTGTTCCTATGACGTTGGTGTTTCCACTGGCCACGGTGTGCTTACAGTCCCTCAGAGGCTGCTTAGTTAACCATTACTGTAAAATTAACATGACAGTTTTTCAAGTTATATGAATAAAAAGAAATAAATAAATAATTCTTCTTAAATTATCCTACGACTTCTGTTTAGATAAGAAAAAATTTAATCAGATTTAGCTGTCAGTTAAAGGAGAACATTGTGACGTATAAAGTTAATATCATTTATTTAAATTACAAAGAATATTAATCATTGAATATCGTACGATCTTATCAGTTGAACACAAAAAAGTTAAAATCTATGTGGGGAATAGAATTAATTAATTAATTTAAATGGTTTTAAAGGCGATGCTGCAGACAATTGTCTTTCTGCTTTAGCAGCAGCTGATGCCCAACTGCAGTTAATTAATCGGTTTCGAATAAAAATAGAGTTTGTTTGCTATAGATATTCAAACTTTCAGGGGCAAACTTTCTGAAATTGAGAATCTAATTAAAACTGAAGGTAACAAATTATCTTAGCTACAATGAATCATTTTTGTTAAAGTTGAAACTGAAAATTGTTTAAGCTACGAGGTTTAAGTCAATTTAAATAGAAAGCAGAATTTTAAACGATGAGGCACTTAAGTTATGCTAAAGATATAAGTCTATTTAATTGAACTTTATTTACTTAATTACCTCATGGATATCTTGACTGGAATCTGCTGAATACTATACATGATCAAGTTGCCTTCTAACCTTGGAAAAATAACATTGAATTGATGTGGCAAGACCGACCATCGGAAGTGAAAAAGATGTCAATGAACATTGGCTATCGTAGATAATATGGAGCAATATGTATACCACTTATACTTTGGATCCATCCAAACTTTTCGATCGTAGTATCCGTGGCCATAGCAGGTGACCTACTTCATACGGACAGCGGCTCAGACACAGTTTAGCCTTTTAAAAGTTTTAAGAAATAGATTTTTCAGTGTTAAGAGAGTGCACATATTTAAATTTCAGCATTCCTAAAATGTGGAATTACGGATTTTATATTTTCTAATACCAAATTTGACGTATTATTTGCTGAAACTGTTTACTATTTAAAACCCTAATAGATGTCTATTTTGTTTAATAGAGCCTGATTCCATTCAAATGTTTGTGGGCTTAAAGTAATAAAGGTACACTTGAAATGGATTAACCTTTTAATCTGTTTTCTTGGCAGTGGGTAAATATTTATTTCAAAATAAGCCCTGAATTCTCTCGAAAAATTATTTATACAGAACCCCATATAGCTAAATATACCAACCAATGAGATTTTATTCATTTTGACTGCAGACCATTTCGAACAGTTATAACATTTGTTTGCCAATCGGTTATCTCACCTATGTAATTTTCACCGTCGTCCAATTTAAATAAGTCGGATTTGGTGTTAAATTTTTTTGCTTTGACTCACAGTTAGCCCTATTTTAAATTATAATTCAACAAAATTTTATTTATAATAAATTTGGAGTCCACAATTTTGGTGAAGACACTTTATTTTGTCGCATGCATTTTGTCATATAATTAGCATAAAGAACTAAAATGTTTGGTCCATTTCAAAGTTGTTTGAATATTTGAAAACTGTGGTACTGTCGTTATATTAATAGCGTGAAGTTGTGTGCTTTGTGTTACCGTGATTGGCTAAAAATAGAAGATTAACGAAGGCACAAAACCGCTACTTTCATAGGTCGCAAAAAATTCATTTGCTAGAAGGAAAATTTCTCCCAGCGCTTGTTATAAGGAAGCAGGTACTGGAAAATAAGTCGTTTCATTTCATCAAGAAACTTAAATATTAATATGAATTAATCAAATGAATAAGTAAATGTTATTCGAACGTTTCAGGACCGTATGCAATTACCATTAATCGATCATTAAACCTTGAGAGATAAGTATTTTTGAGATAAAATGTCATTAGTGTAATTAAGGGTTAACCACTCTACCTGGTAGATTATTTAAAGAAATGTAGGTAGAAACCAAATGCTAGATCCTACATTTCTTCCAAAATATTATAAAATAGCAATTACTTACATCTATATGCTAATGATAAAAAGGCCATATACCTAATTACTTGTTTTTGGCCAAGCTTCTCATATTTACTGCGGTGTTTCTCCACTTGCTTTGTCTATGCTTTACGGCCCTGTATTGTCATTTGTTTTCTCGCCACAATTCCAACGCTTGCTCTACGACGGTTCGGTGGAGACAGTGTGATTTTTTTCTGATTAGAGACAACAGAAACGTATGCTACTGTGAAGCCTTTTTTGTTCTTCGTCGCATTTTTACGGATCTTTAGCTGCAGCTATTTAGTTGGTTTAAGAAGAATAAAATGTATGATTCAGAACACCCATAATCATTTTAGATCTTTAAAGTCTAATCAGGCTTTGCTTATTTAAATATGGGAATGAAATTACATTGGTACTTTGTGTAGTAAAAGTGAGCTTGACATAATTATTAATTCGAATGTTTTTTTCGGTGCATTACTCATTATGAATCAATTTTGATTTTTAACTAAAGAGGGAAAAGGGCGGAAGATTTATAACTAGGACACCGATATTGTTGAAAAACTGAAAGGTAGTTGGTTTTTTACACGGTAATTGGAAAGTATTTTCACAACACTCATTTATTTTACTATTACTAATCGAAGAGAAGAGATATAAGACAGCTGTATGCGAAACAAAGTTTTATGTTAACATTAAATTGTATTTTAAAACTCATCCGCAGTTTCTTAAACAACAAAGGAACTTGCATCTTGGTTTATGTGTTTGCATCAATGTGAATCTGTCTTCACGATGTCCCTTTATCATCAAATAGAGTGGAGATAACTTAGAACGGTCCTAAAGAATCGGATTTCTGAAGAACTCTGTTGAGGGCTTTTGGCTAACTAATAAGGAGAAACCATATGGCATGTGGAAAAGATCTAGGTGTACACTAGAAAACGACAGTCATGGTTCAACACTGATTAAATCGGATCTAAGAAAACCGGCAACTATTAGATATCGATCACAATTCCTAAAACCTACACTCTAAAATTTGCAAAATCGGTCGAAGATAGTGCTTACAACACTTGAGTCAATTAGTGTGAGGTTATTCGAGATTCGCTTTATTGAGAAACTCATCTTCTGCTGCTTCAATTAGCTACCCACTTTGTTAGATGCACACCGATAGGTCACGATCGAATGACCCCTGATTTGATAGATATGAACGTAGATTACTGCGCTCACCACTCAGTCTGCTCCAAAAGCCCCAAGTTAAATGAGATTGACAAAAGTGGGAACCATATTCAAATACTTCTCCTGCGATCATTATGGAAAACAAAATTCAGCTCAAGTTATTAAGTGACGTCTCCAATTTTCTCCCTACTTAGTGTCAGTAATTCGAAAATACGTCTCATCCACGGGCAAATTATACCGGCCCATCTGAGGTTTAAGGTAGGAAGTGGTTATCAAAAATAGGAAGATCTAATTTGTGCTAGACGGACTAATACTAATTTTGTATACAGCATGGGTCATTTTAAGCCAAATTGTAAACAGGTCGGTTTGAACAGATTTAGATGAAGGTGACCTCACCATACACCTTTCCCAAGGTTGGGGTTTAATGAGAAAAATAAATAAATTAATTAGACCATTTTTGACAATTTTTTTCCGTTTAAATCACTAAGTGATTGTGCAAAAATTCAACGAAGAAGGTTATTCAAATGTCCTTATCGGATGAAATTGACAGTTGATCCTCTGGTTAAACTACAACTGAAAGTCGTGTCTTTAAGGAGTTAGTTAAGGTTATCACACTTTGATTCACACCAGACGTCCAATTAGGAGTGACAACATGGATTTCTTGAATACTAACTATTGTCAAATAGAATCTACTATCCCGCGGATAACAACTTAGAGGTAATTTCGATTTTACATATATCATATATGAAGACAGAGTCAAAGCAGGGGAGATTTATGGAAACGGTACACTGGCAGATGAATCTAGATGTTAGATAAAATTGGCATATTTCTACTCGCTATTCCACAATCCATTTTACACTTGACGCAGTTTTCTGAATTAGAAATTGAAATTTATAATTAAGTTGTAATGAAAATGGTACAATCAAGCAACCTTTAAATTAGAAAAGGGTATTGGTGCATGAAAGTGAATGCAAATATTCGTATTCCATAAACAATATATGCTAAAATTATTAATCAATAAGAAGCACATTGAATCTGTTAAGAAAATTTCCAAATTTCGTCCAACTCAAGCAACTAAATTACCATTAACCGGGAATTTTGACTCTAAAAAATTTTTCTCAAAAATTCAATCTATTCAGGAGCTACATTTTTCACATTTCACCATCAAAAAGTAATTTTTAAGATGAAGTCTCTCCTTTTCTAAATCATATTTCAATGACAATAAATGATTTTCTTCGAACAGAGTGATTAAAGGAAGTAAATGTAATTGTATTATAACGGTTTAAATGAAGCTATCAAACCCTACTGAAAATGGGAAACCGAGAGGTCAACTCTTGTGTGAATCATGTTCATTCACGTTTCGCGTGGGGGGTGGGGTTGGGGGGGGGGGAGGGGAGGGGAGAGGGAGGTCGTTATAAGCTTCAAAGCACATGATGATTTAAGGAGTTAATTTCTTTCTAAATGAAAAGGATGTTAATTCAGAATTGGGTTTTTGTTAAATGATGTTTTCGAAAAGAGCCTCGACACTGTTGAATAGACAAATCTACAATGTTAAGCCCTCCCCAAAGGAGGCTTACTTTTGATTAATCGAAAGAAAGGGTCAACTGCAAATCTACGACGACCTTGATCCCCAATCAATCTAAATTAACGCATTAGTCCTTTAAGAGGAATTAGATATCCCTTAAATCAACCTGTCATTAATGTTATCTGTACTTGCTTAGTACAAAATTAATAGGGTCGTTGGATAAACTTAAACAAGCTAAATGTTTTTTTAACATTGACCCAATTTCATGGCAGGACTAAGAGACTTTACAACTTTCCGTCAAGAGGAAACATCAAAACACATGGAGAGTAAAAGTCCATTAAGAGGGAGAATATTCATGTTCTAGGAGGGAGTTTCAGGACAAGTACAAGAAGTAGGGTTTGGAGTATCAGGAGAGGCCTGCTTGATCTGAGTTGCAGATTATCAGCCGTGCTGCTGCTATAATCTGAAGTCCTTCACATTCCTTCTCCCCCTTTCATCAACTTGCTCTTCGTGGAGAAATTCTGAGCTACAGGTTCTTAGCTCTTGACGTCCCTACTTTCTGAACAAAGAAATTTGCCAACTGGAAAGTCAATTTTGGATTTATGATAATCTGTCCGAAAGGACCTACTGATCGCACTTTCACTTACGGAGTCAATGACACGGGGAATACAAAACGCGTAATTTCTTTTACGTATACTTTACAATAAGATGAGGAATAGAATTCTTTGGCATAAGTTTGAAGTTCTCCTAACTAACTCCTTGTATTTGTAGATTTAGAGCCAGGCACTTTTGGTAAATATGTGTGACAAGGTTTCTCAGAGGGACTTTTGGTGCTTTTAATTTGTCTCTTGCGGTACAATTCTGCCTTCATTCTTCAAGCAGTGGTCAGAATGGCCTTCTATCTATTACCATTTACCTCTTAAGAGACAGCAGAAGATAACTCATATAGAATGACCATTTCAATAAATGCTTCCATTATCTTTTCTCTAGATTTAACCAACAACACTTGGAACAGGTAAAAGTTTCACCAGCTGCTCTTTGGACTTTATGGTATTTAAGATTACAAAATCATTGCCTAGAACCTTATCATTCACTGTAGGTTAGGCAAAGGAGCTTGCTCGATTGATCTTGTGTAATTTATTTGGACAGGCGATTAATCTTGGGGCTAGTTATTCAGGTCAAAGGGAGAGGTTACGCACCATTACCACTTACCCATGTTAGTGAATCATCAATTCTATATACCGATTATGAATCTCACTATCTGCGATGAAGCAATCACCCAAACACATTATGCATATGTGTGTAAATAAAAATGATAGTTGAATAATTCAAATTGAAGCACACAATTATTTCTATTCTCCGTTTGTGCAACTGTCGTTTAATATGATCTTAGCTTCTACAAACTGGCCCACTAGTTCCTACAATTTGATTACCCAAGATAGTGTAAGAATTCCAAATCTTATTTTTTTCTTCCACAATAAGTTACGATTTTGCAGATTTTTGGAGAAAGTATGAAAAATAGCGGTCAAATATTCGGCCGAAACCTGAAGAGAACACGTTATTCAGAGATTTTCTTGAAATTAGCCAAACTCATAGAAATAGGCAACATTTTCAGTGGACATGTCCCCTAATCTCAGATTTATTAAAAAATTCTCTTAGGTGTGACATAATGGCATAATACAGTTTTTTTAACTGCGGTATTACGCTTGTTTTCTAAAGGAGGGATTTCCTGACAGTTTGTTCATAATATATTCCTCACTTAAATAATGAGTTGGCCACGACTAATCAGAGCTGGAAATCATCGCGACCTGGCAACGTGATGGTGCGTAACTTAGACACGAATTTGCACACAAAAAACATCTTCGAATCAGCTGCGCAAGCCAATGGGCACACAGTGCGGATGGGATCGATGCACATGGGATGAGGGAAGTTGATTGGTAGAGACGAACGGCACACGGGCACGTAATCATATGTGTTTGGACGGAGTTGTCCTCTCCTGTCTTCCAGTTCCACTAAGACTATTACATATCATCGCTGGTGAATCGTGTCATTTTCTCCCTTCTGCTGCACTGGCATTTCTGTCTGCACTTTAAGTAACTCTTGCTTTCGTAAAGACACGCATTTCAGACAGTTTCGACGGAGTATAGCAAAATAGGCTTAGAGGTACGTTCAAAAACTAACAAAAATTACTATGAACATCGGCTTTTAATTATTATTTAGTTTCCAAATACAATTCACTTTTATTATTCTCTCAATGAAAAAACGATTTAAATTATTTCAAAAACGGAGGTTTATTTCTCTTCTAAACTGTTCGTTTTTTTGAAAAATTAACCCACTGAAAAATGCAGTAAACAGCCGAAATTCGTTATTTCGTGCTGTGTGATTTTGTCCTGGCTATATGCTCTTAAGAAAATGATTTTTTCTAAGAAAATCATAAGCATTTCTTTTTAAAAACAATTATAAGCAAATATTTGTGATCAACCTATGGCGCAGAAAATGTGTTAATAATCATATTCAATGTATTGCTGATAGATTGCTAATTTTCATTATCAGATAAAAGGTCATTAAATTAATCGCTTCTATCATTTCAATTTTGCTAGAAGGATGGAATTTTTTTGCGCTGAAAGGATTTTTTTCTTTAAAATGGGCAATTGTATGAAGTAATCTCAATGTGAAAGTTTGTTTCGAAAATAATAAAAAGGGACAGACAAAACACATAAGGTATTTCCTCAAAATTCAGGCTACATTTAAAGCCACAAATACTAAAAATTCAGACATTCTTGTGACTTCTTCACAGTTTTTTTTTTATCCACCCGACATTGGCAAACATGTTGATGATTTATTTTTGATTTTTATTCAAGGAAATGAATGCCCCAACTTTCTGGATAATACACAATAATGTTTGAAACATCATATATATTGAGTGTTATAGATAAATGTAATATTGAGCGACAGAAATATCGATGTCATTAGCCGTATTGATCTGTGGTTGCATTTTTGGCCTTGACTTAATAATTAGCGATTCAAGACGAATTAGCAACACATTTGTTGCGCTACATTCCGTAGGCTGCGACCTGATTTAATTACCACCTTGTAATTCTGATCGATGGTTACCTTAATTACTTGATTGGTTGAATTGCAATCGGCACCATATCGTTGACAAAGTCGCCGGATGTACTCACATTGTCCTGTTTTTACGAATGTGTCATCTTGGGGGGGGGGGGGGGGGGGGGGGGGGGAGAGGGGAGGAGGAGGGGGGAAAGGCTTAGTGCTTGTGATGAGTCAGCTTTGAAAAAGTTTTAGTTTAGTGATAAAGTGAGGTGCTAGTTCAAGGATATTAGTATTATTTATCAATATTACTCATGAGAAAGCGAAGCGATTGCAATAACTTGAAAAAATAAAACTATAAGAAAATAGTACATAAATGTATAATGTTGAAGGGAGACAGCAATAGTGAAGATTAGGGAATTTAGGGAATCATTCTCTGTCATTTATCCCCAAATTTACCAGATTATGTGTTCAAATTTTCTGATCAAGATAGTATTTGTTGATATGGGCTTTTTGATTTCAAAACAATTATAAAGCTAGCACAATTAAAATCGTCAGCCTTTGTAGTCAGTTGATTTGCAAAATAAATAGAATTCCAGTAGACTCCCTCATTTTATTCATAAAATTCGAATAGATGTAGATAAAAAAGGGAAATGAATTCCAAAATGGGATAACATTTTCCTTTCCAAGTTAGTTTATTTTTTATTGAAATCCTTTTTTTAATTTGATAAGATCTATAGTTTTCATTTCGCTTCTTTTTGTAGTCAGTCAGTACAATTTCTTAGATAATTTCGTCTGATTCATTTACACAAATAGCTCATATTTAAATAAATGTTGAATTATTTTTTCAAGCAATTTTCTTCTATCCGTTTAACTGAAAATGTTTCGTAAATACCAATTTAAATACCAGAAACCGGATTTATTTTGCTGTTCATTGATTCACCTAAACTATCACTGCTGGTCATGCTGTTCTCTGAGCGCACAATAACAGACTCTGAAAACGAGATCCTTGAAGGCTACTGATCTACATATCTGCTGCATTTGTTGTATTCAATTTTCAAAGGATTACACCTAAAACATACACTCAAATTTAAATTAATTGTGAGGTAGATTAGTGTATATCATTTTAATGACGTTTGATAACGTAAACATTGAAAGCATAGGCACAACTTATTACTGTTTCATTTGTCAAGAATCACAGAGGCTTGCTAATCACATCCTACTCCACTCAAATTAATATTTGATTTAACTTTCTATAAACCCCATGGAAATGTTTGAAATTCCAATTTGTAGATAGGCTAACCTATGAACGAGCTACAAGAGTAACCCAAAAAGCAGTGGTCGAAATTTCGAATTAAGTAAATGATTTCTCAAAAAAAGTGATCAAAATAGTGATCCTCTTATTTCATCCAAGTTCTCATTATTTGCTAACAAAAAATCCAAAGAATTTCAAAAAAGCGATTATTTCGTCTTAATTTTATGAGAACATCTTATTAAGTCTTTCTTTTTAAATAACAAAATGGAAAATAAGTGCGATCACGCATTTTTAAATGATATCTCAATCACGTTTATTCGAAATATTAACAATTAAACTCGCGATAATCAAGTAAACCAGCCATTTAAACAATAATTTGGTCAATGGGAAAAGTGTATTAAAAAATTCAAACTGAGTTGGGTCTTTAATACTACAATCTAATTTCAGTTTGCTAAATGCTTAATCCATTCAAGTAGTAAACCAATAGAAAAAAAATGCCTATTTAACACATTTTTACATTAATACGGCTTTTTTTCATCCTGATTTATAAATCCCAACATTGAGTATCAATAGAATTAATACTCTAACGTTTTAACTGCTTCAAAGAAGTAGTTGGTCGATGTTACATTTCTTCAGACTCGTGTTTAAATTTGAACTATCGTGCGTACTCCCTTCCACTATAATGCACTTTTTTCCAAATAGGAGCTTGAAACTCCGCGTTACTAGAATCTTTGACACTTTTTAGTATGTTCGCAATTTTTTGACCAATTTTTTGAAATCATTAAATTACCGATTAGGTAATATAATTATGTGGGACATGTCATCTTCAAGTCACGTCAATGTTGACTGATATAAATTACCAATTTATAGAATACAATGTACTTTGACTGAGGCATTTGTTAATGCCTTTTTTAAAATTTAATTAAAATTATTGGAAAATCCGAATGTTGACGTTTCTAAGTTTAAAAAGAGTGATTTAAAAATGTTTGAGTTTTCTAAAATTCTCCCTCAGTCTTGCATTAGACGACTAATTAGCAAGAAAATTTACAAAAAGCTTCTTGATAAAATGCTTCAAGCTCTGTTCCTCTATTTTAAAGTTGTGGCAAGATTTTCTACAGAAAGGCAATTGAAATAATTAACTTTTATTTAAATTACGAATAGCATTGTATAAAAAGAACTGGTATGGCACAGACATTTTGTTTAAATATTCATATTTATTTCGATAAAATATAAATGAAATTGGTCTTCTCTCATTTCATCCAACTTTTAAAATTTCGCCCCATTTCAACACGAATAAATAAGGCTTTTCCTGAAATTGAATCTTCTCTGAAGAAGTTTTTAAAAACAAAAAAAAACACCTAGTACTTCTTACAGATTTCTGAAATCTAGGAACAAAGGACCGAAATTATTGATTAATTTTATCGTTTTCGTGTGATCCAAATTGGAACTTTCCGGACATGCTTAATGATGAAGGACTTCTTATCTTTTGCCCCGTGTTTAATGAATCTAGCCAATGAAGAATATTCTTTGCTGACTGAACTTTCTGTCAATTGAGTTGAGATCTCTGCCTATTATCGAGAATAGTATCGATTATCATACCTACGTTCATTGCCTACGTTTCAATGAATTTCAATTGCAAATTATTTGATGCGCGCATTTTTTTTAACTTAAGCAAATACATTCAAACCAAAAATATGTTGAGGATTCCTGAAGATTGCAGTTTTATTATAAGAAAATGCTACTACATTCAGAAAGTAATAACATATTTAACAAATTTACGCTTTTAAAATTGCTGTTAGACCAATTGGCCAATAAATTCGAGTAAATTTGCTTTTTGCTTATAAGTAAATTTTTAAGGGTTTAAAAGTGTAACCTAGAAAGTATTCTTCTCTGCAGATGGCATCACAACCAACTTACTATGCTGGTAGTCAACCCAACGTGCAACAGGGCGCACATATTGTTAAAACGGGAGGTACCTTTATTCAACCGAGCACTGGGACCCATACTACACCTCAAACGGTCTACTATACGCAAGGAAGCCAACCACAGATGGTTCAATACCAACCTCAGCCCTTAAATCAGGCTCAACCTCAATATCAACTCCAACCACATCCACAATATCAGCAACAGCAAATCTACCAGTCTCCGCAGTTTCAACCACAGCCAACTGGTGAACAATCAACAGTTTACTACTCCCCTCAGTCACAACCTCAAGCAACACAGAATTATTATCAAGCACAGCCTGCTCAACCTGCTCAAAATAGTCAACAGGTGTACACTGTCGGAGCTTCTCCATACCAGCAAATGCAATCTCAACCTCAGTATCAAAATATGGCACAAAGTCAGCCTCAGCAACAAGCTCCACAATCTCAACAACTCTTCTACACACCACAACAGCCTCCATCACGTGTTATCTACGCCAAATCAACTCAGGGCCAATCTGGGGTAACCCCACAATACCAACCTATTCAGCAAACTTCATCGCCAACACGCGTGGAGCAATACTCATCTCAAACTTCTTATCAACCCAAACAAGAACCAATTATACAATCTCAAGTTGCAGTAAGACCAGTGGCTTCTCAGTCTCGTCCGGGGCAGCAAGTAAGTTATCAACCTCAGCAAACCGTGTACTCGGGTTCCTTGCAACCTCAGGTAATTAGGATGAACCAGAATCCAGTCCAACAGCAGCAGCAGCAGCCCTATGTGCAAAATGCGGCTCCTATCGACCGAGGAGCATACCAGCCGCCAACTGGAGCCAATCAACAGGCAGGAGTTTATCAACCAATGGGAAAGGCTGTGCCCGTTACCATGGCTGCACCCCCGCAGCAGTATCAGCCATCCCAGCAGCCGAGCCTTTCTCAGTCGGTGCCAACACAACAACCCCAACAACAGAGGCCTGTTCCACAAGCACAACCAAGACCTCAGCCTCCTCCTAATAGTCCTACTGGAACTACACCGAAACTCCGTCAGCTTGTAAGCATTTACATTACTACTGATATTTGCATCTTTGTGTCTATTTAGACAACCACAGTTAATTCAGAAAGTTTAAATAATCCCAAAATAATTTTGTTATGAGAATCTCTGGTATGCATTTGATATTATTCCTAAAATCTGGTTGTGAGGTTGAATGCATGGTCAGTGTTTGATTCCATATATTATCAATTTTTTTGTTTAATTTGAAATTTTTAAATGCTTTTCTTATAAACCTAAAACTAGTGTTCCCAAACCAGTATAAATATAACAATAAATTTCAAATTTCAAAGAGCACTTTATTTATTTAATATAAATTACAAAGATGGATGAATAGTTGAGGTTTTGGGTTAAAAACTTATACCAGGATTTGATAGTTAATTAGATATTTACTTGGTATAGAAGTAAAGGGGACTTAAATACCTCTTTAGCACAAAATTTGAGTTGGAATGGGATTTTTTTCGGAAAATTTATCAAAAATTACTCATTTACCAAATTGGTATGACTCTGTCTTATTGTGACAGGAATGAAGTGGGGTTTTACTTGTTCTATTCTATTCTCATTTCAAAATTTTGCATTCATGGAAATTTGCAAATATTCAAGTATCTTTGAATAAATCGTATAAATTTGTTTAGTAAATTTCATATACTTTAAATGACTTCTCATATTTCAAGGATGTCTATAGAAGTATAATAAAACATACTTACCCTACCTTGTGGGATAAATCTCCTCATTTCTTAAATTATAATTATTCAGGCTTCGTAATCAAAATTCCTATTTGCTAAATATTCCACATATGTTTAGGAAATTATTAATTTACTCCAACAAACCAAGCACAAATAAGTATTTTTAAAATTATATAAAAAATGGTCGGGTTACACTTAAACTGAGAAAAATCGATTGACGACTTTGGGCATAACTTTCTCCATTAGCCCCTAACGGATAAATTATTTTATCAGAAATCGGACAAGTTTGATTATTTTGGATAAACGCTGTCTTTATAGGTGCCAATAAGATGGTACGCACGAGGTGAACATGTTTTTAGAAATTCCTTATGCGGACATTCTAATTTTACACTCGGTCAACAGTGTGGCTATAAAAGTGACATAATGCCATCACCTATCTTGAGGGAAAATATTCTTCCTCCTCTAATGGCGTTCTCCCTATCTCCGTTTCCTTCTTTTATACGTGACTGAAAGAACACGCTTAATTTGCACCAGCCACACACACACACACGTGTCTTTTCCTTCGTTAGATTGGAAAAAAATTGCGGCAAAAATCGCAGTCTTACCTCCTACTGGCAACAAGGCAACTTGAAAATTCATGCGTGCTGATTGTTAATTTTTGGATAACCCACGTGGGACAAAAATTATATTTGCAACATTTCAGACATAACAACATTATATATATATATATATGTATATATATATATACGCGGGTGTTCGTGTGCAAATATGAAGAATCATTTAAACCTAAATTTCCCCTTAAATAACTCAGGGTTCAATTAATCTTGAAGATATATCTATCGGTTGCTAGAATTACCTGCGAAACTGCCTACTGATTGAAATTACAAAAAAAATTTATGGAGGCATCGCAGTACACTCAAGTGGATGTTGTAGGTGTTTGGTAAGGTAATCATTGGGATCTTTTTTTGAATTTCCACAAGCAATTTCAGTAATTTCAAATTTATTTCGTTTTTATATTATGTAGTCCTGAATATACCTAAAAGGGTTAAAAAATTAAGTTTTCAATACTTATAATATTAAAAATCGCATTACGTTCTTACTTTTAATCGGTTTTTCCTAAAATATACCTTTAATTTTTAGTTTATTTTTGGACAAAAAATATACACCAAGGCATTTAGATTTCCAAAATGTAATTTTGTGGTATGTTTGCCTCAAATTTGGAGGGAGAAAGATAAAATCTACTTGGAATGTTCTTCAGGAAATGTCTCACTGGTGAACTGCCCGGAACAACTGGCAAAATAGTTTATCTGACGAAATAGTACAAATGTTCCCGTGTCCGATTTCCAAATAAGTGTTCAGTAACTTTCCGTGCTTAATTAGTTCTATTCGAATGAAAAACAGTTTTATGCCTAGTGTAGAGGGTTGCTACTTTAATAAGCCTTGACGTATATTCAGCAATTTTTATGGCAAGATCTCGTGGTTTGTAAAGGCTCTCAGGATAAGCTAAGTTACTGCGACGGAATACAGGAATCAGACATACTGCGTGGAGTACGTTTATTCAGGATGTGAGTTACAGATGGGAAGCTTAGTCATTGTAATACTATGGAGGGTTTGCTAAACTAAGCAAGGACTATTGATTGGCGGTTGACTGGATGGTCTCCTTTGTTGTGCGCTCCACACTAGACAATTGACATGTGATGACAAAAATCATAAAGGAATATAATAGTCTAGAGAACAAAGACGAATCATGATGACAGGAACAATCACTGAGATAGATCGATCGGTTAGTGAAACCGAATTCAGCTAGTAGCTTGAGAGCAAATGTAGTAATTTAAAGGGGTTAAAGTAAAAATAACACTGATAAAATAAAAAATCAAATAAATGAGTTGCTCAGACTTTTGTCGAAATTTTTACTTGACTAAATCTTTACTTGTCCACACTTGCGGCGGAAACTTAATTGTTGCACCAAAATTATTTACTCTAATAGCAGCCGTGATATCAGCTGATTATACCTCATTTTGATTTGTCCGAAAGTAACTCGGCTTGTTTTAAAGGCAAATATATGCGTTAAAAATAAAGATTCCTTGGCAGTTTTGTGAATACGAAATTGGCAAATGACTGTGTTTGTTATCGGAAATTGTAACAAAGACGCATGGATTAGATTTCACGATACTTGTTAGTTGATTTTTACATTTTCTTCTCCACAATAAAACGACTTTCACAATTTCACATACTAGATTTGGCTGGAGATATACATCATAATCAGCGATCAGAACGCGACAAGGTCTTTGTTGATGAATTTTATGAAAAGCATGCATTTGGGAAATTGAGAGGTAATTTGACAGATGGTATTTCTGTATTTTGGTGATAAATTATAATCTCGTATTTGAACAAAAATGGCTAGGATTTATTCTCACACCGCGATTTATGAATTTTAAATTGATTCTACTAATTATTATTTTCCATTTATGGATCTAAATTTATTCCATTCCGACATTTTTGGGTTTAAACTATCCCCTTCAAAAGTCTGGAATATCCACAAACTTATGTGGTGAATAGAATTTATCTTCAGAACTAGAGAATGCCAATCATTAGGATCAATCCTTAACCAAAATAAATGAAAAGTTAGTTATTGAGCAGGATCAATATTTTTAAAGAAATCATCTAACAATCAAACAGTTAATAGGCCTTATTTTCCGTAAATTCCTATTCGATCATGTTGAAAGTTAGATCTTTTGAGAAAAAAACTGTCGTCTACTTGCTTCGTATACAGAGTCTTGCTTTTTACATCGGATTAGAATAGAGACCATAATTTCTAAAGTCCCTTACTCCTTACAATCTTCCACTAGACCTGAAAAATCATTTTGAAATTGGACTGCCTTTTTAGAAAACTAGATCAGATTTTAATTATTGTAGTTCTAAAAGCTTACGTTTATTTATAATGGGTGACATATTTGAACTATGAACAGCATGGGTATTGATGAAAGAGAGAGAAGTTGAACAAGATAGTGGTTAATAAATGTTTCATTCAATATTCGGTCTTCAGTTTACGTTAACTGAAAACTTTTTATATTTATAAAACCCACTTCCTTCACATTTTGGCAAGCAGCAATTGTGCCTCGGCTTTTGGTAAAATGTCAGTGCTAATAATGAGACTTCCATAAACAGGCCCACTACCTAACAATTGCACATAAATATGAATTTATTTACTCAGATCCCTAACATTTGGGCAAAGTATCGGGTAAGCAAAGCATGTGGACAGCACAACGATGCATATATCTAATTATTTTTGATATTTATTTTACGAATTATCGCCTAAATGAAAAGGAAACTGTACTATAACCCTCTAGCATGCAAGGTATTATCGACATTTTCAGGTCAGTGGTAAAAAACTCAATTTAAATAAAAATAGTGAAAGATCAATAAATTTGCTAAACAAGGCATATCTTTGGTAATTATTATTGCCATAGTGTGAGTGGTGACTTAAGCATGTGGATCTTACTACCTCCCCCATTTTGGGAAAAGTTATGGACAGAGTTAAGTCACGGAATTCGATCTTTTTCAATCATAGCAACCAAGAAGAAGCATGGACCGCGGAGACAATAATGCCCCACCACAATTTGTCCAGCATCCAGTCGGTCAGGTGACTGTCAATGAGGGCGACAGCATTACTCTTAAAGCTGTTGTCAGGCCTGCTGGTGATCCTACGCTTGACGTTCAGTGGCTCAAGAATGGTGTTGTTCTTTCAGCCTGTAAGTTAAATAATTTCCCATTTCAACAAGCCTTATTACTTTTTTCTATTTTAACTCACAAAGAGGTAACAATTTTACTGTGGGAAAGCAACTAAAGCAGACTGAGAGTGAGTTTATAAAATTCCCAATTGAGGAGGACTTGAAATATTGTGATAGTAAGGTATCCGCTTCAAAAGAACCTCACTTCGTTTGATTTATGGATTCGCAGTTATAAACCATTCGCATTCGACCAATCCATTCTATGGATTACTGAGTGTATACGTGCTTATAGTGTGCAGTGCTTATTTACCAGTTGTTAAATTGCCACTTCTATTGTTCATTTCAGCCAAGCAGTTGATATGAGATTAATAAAGCAGAGCTGACGCAGCTAATAAAGGATTATTTGTTTCTATCCATCAAAAATGGCTCAGTTTCCATTCCATGCCGATCAGCTCATTAATATTGTCACTGCAAACTCCCTTACAATCTAGTAAATGAGAAAAATTTTTTGCTCACCCGAAGTATGTCATGTTGTCTCTGGGTGTGCTGATAAAAGGTAACGTTATCGAAATTTAGACAATGATTTACCGTTTGGAAGGCTGAGATTACCAGAAAATTTATTTTCAGAGTTTAGCATAGTGTATCCATTTCAGGTGATCTACTTGACAATCCTCAGTTGTTGGAATCTGAAGACAAGATCTAATTTAATAGTAAGGTACCGATATAAATATTAGAAGAATATCCGATTTTTTTGAAATTAAAATATTATTTTAAATATACTGAAAAATGTTCGAATGCTCCGGTTTTATTACTAGGTTCATCCTATCTACTAACAGCTATTTAATGCAAATATAACATCAGTTATGAAAGGTTGGCATTAATGAAGTAATATTTTTTATAATAAATGGCAAACCGCATTAAATAGAAAAAAAACAGTATAAATTATAATATAAATACATCAGAAGGTGTGGATATCTAAGTTATCTGCGGAAAGGAGAAGAAAGTAGCCTTTGTATAGGTCATGAGGGAGTACAATATGTGAATGAGTTTCTCGCTTATGCTTCACAATTGATAGACAAAACTAGTCTTCTCAATCCCGCTATCTGCCCTTCATAAACCTTTTCAACATAGAAGCATTTTTCTCCACTAAAGACGAAATTATTTTAATATTTTTTATACATAAATTTATACTTGTTCAGATAAAAAAAGATGTAATCTTATGCGAAGCAAAATTGGAATTTTCTTAACGTGTAAGTGACAGGAGTGAAAGTATGGGAAATGACTAGTAGAGGGGAGCCTTTCCACTCTTTTCTGCCTTGCGCGGTATTCTCAAGGTCAGCAGGAGTGACAGGCGATTATTAATTAATGACAAATTGATATAACTGTTATTGAAGGGGTTTTTGTCATTATTTCAGCTTCTCGTCACACTGCCATTTTGGATCGTGGTCATGCTGAATTCCAGTTTCTATACACCAACACCACCGATTCAGGAGAGTATGTCTGCGTTGTGAAGACTGCTCATGGAACTGCTCAATCTTCCCCTTGCCAAGTCACGTGAGTAGCTATTGTGAATAGCCACTACTTTAAAAACTGAGACCTTTTCAAAATTTATCAATCAACAGTAAATTGAAACTTTACATGCTGTCATTATTGTCACTCAATAGGTTCATATCGTTTCGGAAACTAATCTCGATTTACCTTAAAGTTCAATATGACATATTTTCCTGCCGTGGTATTTAACACAAACTTCTTATATCAATCCGTAGTGCTTAAAATGAAAAATTTAATAACTTGTTCAATTTAATTTCAATAAAGATCTAAAAGGCAGAGAAAAGAACCATTTTATTTCAAGACCAATATTGTGGGTATGAAGGGAAGTCTGTCTTAGGGAAATTTTGACGGGCTACATCCGACGGCTGTGTGAATGAATAGTACATATCCAGAACATGCATCAAGTCTTGTCAACTGGAGGTGACCGACACACTAACGTCAAGTTATCATGCCCAAATAGAACGTATCTATTAAGTGGATAAAGAGTATGAACTATTTATGGATGAATGTACTTTTATAATTGTTGGAGTTACTAGGTTTGTACAAATAATGTTTATTTGAATAGGATCGTACCAGAGGACAGCGTGATCACCGAATCGCAGCTACCCGAAGAATCAATGATCATGAACTTGGCAGCAATGGAGAACCAACTTGCCATGAATGGTATGCCAAGACGTGAAGATGAAGTTAAATTCACATCTCCACCTCAATTCCTCCGCCCTCTCCTTCCACAAATCAACCTGAAAGAGAATGAACGAGCCAAGTTCGAGACCTTTGTGCAACCTGCCAACGATCCAAGCTTGACCGTTGAATGGTTTAAAAATGGAGAACCGCTGAAAACTGGTGAGCCATCATTAAAACTATTGCAACAATCAGTAACATTCGGTTTCTTGACAATCTAACTGCAATGTTGACAGTGGATATAATTTTTACAAATTATCAGTAGTTAAAAGAAATTAGCAGAATCAATAAATCTATTTTACTTCTACTACAAATGCATTTTATCGTCAATTTACATGATTTGAAATTGCCAGTCTTATTCATTTGGCACATTTTAAAGAAGTGGCTTATTGACAACTTAAATTCCAGTGATTAATAATCACAGGTGGGAAATTTTATTGCTGGTTTTGGGAAGGTCAACCTACCACATATCTGTGGTCATATCCTTCCCTCAGAATCGAATGAAATCTATCAAATTCCTTGGCGAAATGGTATTTACAGTACATCCTCTTATGAAAAAAGGTTGTATGCCCATAAAAATCCCAGTATATTGCATTAATTTGCGTTAAATTTAAGTCTTATTCCTTAAGTTAAGTAATAGGTTGAAATATTAATGGCCCTCGCTGTTTTAAGCACTTAATGTTAATTTTAAATCCAACTTAACTAAGCTTGAATGTTGGGTAAAAGCTTCCCAAAATCTTGGGTTTCAAGCATTGAAGTTATTAGATTTACAAGAAGTACTTGAGGAATAAGAACAAATTCTCTTGGGTATAACAAGCTGTTAAAGACAAATTTGATCATATAATCACTTTTCTAAATACCAATATAGGCTTTCTTCTTCCTTACACTACTGATATCCAAATGACCTTCAAAAAGAGAAAATAAAAGTCGTAACTGAATAGAGAACCAAATTTAAAGATAAGGGCGTCAAGACAGGGGTTGGGATTTCATTGAGTTACCGAGTTAAAGTACAGAAAAGTGGAAGGTATAAAATGTTTTGTCCAATTCGTGTCCTTGAGAGGGTCTATTAATAACGGAACTTATACTCATTTGAAAGCTCGTACCCCACTGATTGTAACGTATTAAAATAATAAATCATCATTCATAGTTAAAATATTATTTGAATTAAGTCAATTGTAAATTTGAGCATATAAGTTCTCTAATATGCATACCTACTTCATTTTAGGTTGTCGCTTCACGGAGACCATGGACCGTGGCTACGTCATTCTTGACATCCACTACATATATCCTGAAGACAGCGGTCAATACTATTGTGTTGCCAAGAATAACGCTGGATCTACTCCAAGCAATGTTGTTGATTTGACGTAAGCGTCTCTTCATTATTTGGTCTTATTTACAGTCGGTAATATTGCCTACAGAACATGCAAAAGTTTAACATAATTTAACATCAACTCCGAAACATTGTGCTAAAATATTAATTTTATTTTTTCAAAATTTTTCCTTTAGTTGCAAAGGTGGAGTAGGAATCGTTACTGACTCTGTTCTCTCGGCTGAGTCTGTCCACTACCTTCAAAGTCTAGACGCTCTTGAAATCTCGAATACGTAAGTTTTCATCACTTTTTATGTGGAGATATATTTTTCTTCAAAAAACAATTCATAAAAAAATTGATGTGAAATTATGTATATTAAATAGAACTTGAAATTTCTTCAAATTATCAGGGAAAAGAGCATTTATTAAGATAAAGTAAGTTGAAATTTAAGGATTTTATTTGCCATGACAAAGATTGGCTCTAAGGCTATTACTCGGAAAATTTGAACAGTTCTCTTAAAGCAGAGATATTGACGTCGTTATTGGCTGAGGGAAAATTAAAAAGATAAGACTTAACTTATGCATTTATTCTCAATATCGGAAAAAATTCCATTGGCTGAAATGGTACCCAAAGGTATGACTAAATTCTGTCATTTACAACTCTATATTTGATAAATTGCACGATAATGGAGGCTAGGACTTACAATTAATGCAGTTCCACCATGACTATAGACCAACTTTCTTCCTCTTTCTAGACAAGATCAACGCTACACCGAGACAGAACAGCAGCCAGCTGCTCCCACTTTTGAGCTGAAGCCAAATGACACTACTGCAATTGAAGGTTCTCCATTGCGTCTACTTGTCAAAGCTGGTGGTTACCCACCTCCACGCGTGCAATGGCTCATCAATGGTGACATTCTACCTTCCGTAAGTACATACTACTTTCAATCTAAAATGTTTATCTTAGAAGAAAGAAATATCTGTTGGCAGAAGGAGATGCGAATTCTAAAGTAAATATCTCAAACTTTCGGCATATATGACTCAATTAAAGGGTTTACGTTTGGCATGGAGATGAATTAAAGCAAAGCCACATGTGCTGATTTCAACTTATTTGTTGTGTCACTGTCCATAGAGAAAAGTATACGCAAAATGTGAGGTAAATAAGTGACTGCACTACTTAGAGAGTACTGAATGGTGGTAGGAAGTAAATTAGAAATTTTGAAATGATCAAAACTGGTCAATTGTCACCACATTAATCTTCTTATCCCCTTTTCTAAGAACAAGGTCAACGCAGACTAAAATCTTAGTGAATCATTTCCTAACACTTTTATTCGAATGGCTGATAAGTCTATTCAAACCCGGGAAGCTCAATTTTTAACAAATATTAGAATTTCTCTAGTCATCTCAAGTGAATATCCCCTCATATCACTCACATTACTTCATAATTTTGTCGTGATTAACGGATAGAGTAAATACTCCAGGTTAAATCAAATTCCATTAGTCTTTTCTCATAACAAGAATGTATAGCCAACCGCACTTTACTTCCATAATGAGTTACAAGTTTGGTGATTACAGAACAGGGATTATTAATTGTTGGCATTTTCAGAATAAACATAAGTTTTAGCCCTAACCACAAATTTTGATCGCTTACTTGGTGACGAGATTGGCAATGAATTAAAAGGGATGTGAAGTGAGAAAAAATGTAATAAAAAATTTTTCCTAAGAGAATTTATTTAAAAAAATCAATAGAAATTTACTAATTTGGTCAGGCATTTGCGTCTAACATTATTTCGTAAGGCAAATTGTCAGTTTTTATTACAAATACCATCTAATCTTGTAATTTTGAAAATTCAATTGCCCAATTATACACATTGAATAGTCTGGAAGCCGATTTGATTATTTGTGAGTCTCATAATTTGTCAGTTGCAGACAATTAAAATTCATAAACTCTATAAATAAGATTTTTTAGTTTTTTTGGCAATATTAACTAACTACCTTGCTCAAATTTGTAGTGGATTAGCTACCTAACTAAGCCTGAATGTTCTCAGAAACCTCAGTGGCAGATTCTCCTAGTCCGTAAGACCCCCAGAATTAGCTAAGCTAGTTGCAAAGCTAAGAAGAGAGAGGTACCCAGAGAACGCGTTTATCCTAGACAAGCATGGCGTGGAGTGTGACAAGGGAGTAAGCTTAGTCATTCAACATGGCGGATTAAGTAAAACGAGCGGCGGCTTTTGACTGGCCATTGACTGTGTGTCTTCGCACTCAATCCGTACGCGAAGTTGAACGGCCGCACTTTCAAGTCACGCTGTGCACTCATTCGATGACGTGTCCCACAAATTAATTGCTTGAATAGTTAACATTGATAATCTCGAAGCCAGTGTACGAAATGGTGTGAATTATAAGAGCTCAAGCGCAAAAGTAATTTCATTGAAAAGTCCAGATTTTGAGGTCTTAATTTTTTATTTATTTTAGAGTGGTGGTGGAGGTGCCTGGCGTATCTACAACGATGGTGGTATCAGCTACTTGGAATTCAATCGTTGCGGACCACCTGGCGAGTATACAGTTACTTCGGTGGCAAAGAACAGTCTTGGGGAGGCTCATGCCGAATGCAGTCTTGTCATTGATCCTCAACCTGATTATAGACCGGATCTCAAACATGTTGCTCCCGGTAAGGGCTAATGCTATCAACAGTTTCTAACATAATACATACTAATCGATTTTTTGTTACTTCCATTCAGTAAAATTGATGGTTTTAGAAGTTCATTTACATACGCTATTTCTATCAAAGTTGAGTAATTAGATAGCTATAAACACTGGGTTTAGTAACCCATAGTTTGTAACTAGCGTTTTCATTTCAGGCAAAACATTAGTTATTCTACCTTGATTTGTTATACAGAATTTGATTTTTGAAAAAAAATTTAATAGGCAAAAGAAATGAAACTATTACAAGTGGTCGTGTTTGAGAAATGAGTGGAGATAACTTTCTTATTATTTAAGATATCATGAAGTTTAATTGACAAAAGAGCACGAACTCTGAGAATCGTAGGACATTCCAATAAAGGCACAAGCAGAAGTCAATTGGAATTACACAGCCGAAGCATTCGAAACTGTCTACTTTTGATTTTACATTCTGGTACTAGGGTTGGTCTGATAAAATCCATTGCCTACTTTTCTTATTGAAATTGAAACCTTTCAATGGCAATATTCGATAATGATTCTTGGAAATTTAATATTTCAAGATATTTTGTAAAAGTTACAAGTCAAAGTATTGCAGTCGGATAAGAGTTAGCAAAGACCTCCTTTAATTGATGGCTGGCACACTCTCAACCTTGATTAAACAATTCGATTTGCATTTAGGGCTTATATTTCTCCTTTTGTTTTCAGAAAATCCATTCAGACGCATGGCCAGCCTAAAACGTGTGGAGCGAACAGACGAATTGAAGAACGCGTTTGAGAAGACCAAGCCGAAGGTCCTTGAACTTTGCAAACTTGAACGAAGTGAGTGAATTTTTCATAGCCCTATTTTGCACTGACATAGGGTCTTGACTAGAAAAAGCCTTCAAAATTATTTGGTGACTAACGATCAAATTCTCGATGATTTCTTGATTATGTTAAGCCAAAATCATGAAAACATGTTCCAAGTCGCTCATCAGTGCACCTTCAGTGGTATGGATTACAAAATACCTTGGACCTACCTTCAAATAGCTTGAGACCCCGGGAGGGGGTAGGGGGGGGGGGTAAGTGAGTGGAGAGTAGTTTGTGACTATCATATGTTAATATATTATGCAAAATGTAGCTATTTAGATTAACATGAAATCTTATAATGTGGTCCGTCACTGGGGTCCTCAATACCACGTCGATGGCTAACGGTAATTCTAGTCCAAATGATTGAGCTGTAGAAGGCTAATTTCTTCTCTGTGACGATGCTCCCCAAATTATTGTTGCTAACACCGCCCTCTATGGTATGGAAAATATGCGATAGAATGTAAACCGTGCAAATACACACCAATTCATTTATAATGGTAATTACTAACTACTAATACAAATTGCATCCATGCTATTTCATGAAATTAGTTTGAAAATATTTCGCGAATCTTGCGATTCACTGGAATTTTTCCATACATTTTCTACTTTTTAGGAAACAGTCAGATTGAGGGTCTGAACGACACAGAACAGCTCTATGCACAAGTTCAGGCTTCACTGCGTTCTAATCGTCGTTCAATCTCCAGTGGTCCACCTCGTAGTGCTCAGCAATCGGTGCCACGCCCATTTGAACAACCACCGCCAACACCACCACCACCACAAAAACCTGTGGCCCCACCAGCTCAACAACCCGCTGTTTTGCAGGTACGCTTTTTCATCTAAAAGGAGGGCTTAATTGCTTTTTTAGCATTAAGTAAAAGGACACAGGAAGCTTTTTTTCTCTTATCCAATTACTTATTCTATATCGCTCGATTATTTTATTCTAACTTAAAATCTATTTTAAACACAGGCTATATATTTATAATGCTTTAACATTAAGATTACGGGAAGTGTGAAATAATGAGATTTCTTTGTAGTTCTAAAAATATAAAACTTGTAAATATTAGAAAGGAATATAACTAAATCTATTTAGTGGATGACTGAAGATTTCGATTATTAAACGGTATTTCTCGCTTGAACATTGTTCAACTCTTTTGCATTTCTCAATGTTTTTAATTAACTCAAATATCCAATACAATCAAATTTCGAAGGCTGGTAAATATATTACCTTCTGAAGAATTTTCAAAAATAATACTGATAAACAATTTTACGAAGGTTGAGCATTTGTATGCCACTTCTAGATTAGTGTTTGAGAAGAAATCTCCGAAAGTGTACAAAATGCCTCTTTATAAATGATTCCATTTGAAATTTTGTCAGTAAAATAAAAAATTTCCATCAATAATGTCCTGATCAGTTTTACAATCCACACAAGTCTGATATCCGCGTTTTCCCAGATATGGAGGTGAGGGAACACTCTTTTAAGTTGGGTACAAAAGCGTGCATTTATTATGCCCTTGAAATGGACAAAAGGCACAATAACATGAAAACAAGTGAAGTATAGCTGAAGCAAGTAATGAAATGTCATTTTCTCACATTAATACGGCATCGTCACCTTGACAATCATAAAAGGACCGTCTATTGAGATGAACATTAAAAATGCTCGATTTATCCACTGAAGGACTTTGTAAGCGGTATGTGTGAAGAGTAGATAGAGGGTTATTTGAACATAGAATTCGAAGGGAAATCAAAATAAATTGAAAAGCAAAACTAAAAATTTCATTTAGGGTAAATGATTAAAACTACTTGAAATGCGAACATATAGTGATGGGAAAGCACAATAAATGTCCCCTTCTCGAATCGGAGTGTATCAAGAAAGAATGTAAAATATTTTCCGCAAGTTAATAACTTACAGCATCAATTACAATGCCAATTTCTGCAGAAGTCCCAGCCTATTGAAAATGCGCCTTAGTTGAATAGTTTTGTGTATTGGGAAAAATATATGGGTCTTCAATAATACAAGAACGGACCAATCATTGCTCTTTATTATTCCAAATGCATAAAAGATTAATAATCTTCCCGAATTGCCTTTAGCAAAGCATGCGGCAACAAGTTCAAAATATGCCGCAGACGACTGCAGCTCAGGTAAGCTCCATCGAGCAGTACAACTAGATTAGCGTTTGACATTCATTTAATATGCATTTGCTCAATTCATTTGCTCGTTAGGTAGTTCAGTGCTTGAATATAACTGAAGAATACAATTGAATGACTTGTATTTTATTGAAGTCAAAACTCCCTTTCAACTTAACCGAACAGTTAAAATAATTATGATATAATTATGGCAGATTGCTGGAATGGATGCTTCATCTTCTTAATAAGCACCGTCTAAATTACTTTCAGCAACCGATGCAGCCTCAAGTCCAGCAACAAATGCCTCAGGCCGCACTAGCTCAGGTAAGCTCTTAAGCTACAATTCTTGTATATGGCATTCATCGGTCTTCCATCAGATTTCACGGAGTGCCTGAGTACTCAGCATAAAAGAAAAGTACTATAATCTTTATGTCCATTTTCATAGTACTCTACTGTTTCTAGTTTAATGCTTGAGTTAAGCGTTAAAAAGAACAGATAAATGTCACATTTTACTCAATTTTAATCTTTTAATCTGTATATTATTGCTAATTACATAATTATTTAATATCTAATTATGGCAACGAAACTTTATCCATTAGGCACTCAACAAGATCTTCATGTCATTAGTTGGTGAGCTTTAAAAACACATATTGAATGACAACATTAATCATTTTTTTGCATTAGAATAAGCAATTTATAAGTCCCAGTCAGAATTAGTTATGCAAGACAGCGTATTTCAGAGTGAAAAATATTATGAAAGATTGTAAGTTGAAAGAGCTTAAAAAAGGAAATAGAATTTGAAGGAAAATAAATACACAGAAAGTATTTAAAAATCATGTTGGGAAATAGCTTGAGATAGTTGATGGAAACACGATTTGTCTGAAAAATTTATTTCGATATTTTTTTTTACCGCGTTTAGCAATATATGCAACCACAAGCTCACCAGGAAATACAAATGCAGGTAAGCTCTGTCAATCGAATAAATTGGTCTGTTTAATATTCAACAGCCTTAAGTTCTTTTGCACATAGCATCACTGGTTCTCTGTCTAGTGTTTGAGCATTTCGTTGAAATGAAGCCATGTTGCAAGTATTGTGACCTCGCGAATCCCATTAAAATACTATTTCTTTTCTTCACAGTTTAACAGTTTTGTCCATAATTTCATATGTGTTGCGGATTAGCTACCTAACTAAGCCCGACTGTACTCACAAACCTCAGTGGCAATTTCTCCTAGCTAGTACGTCCACTGAAGTAGCTAAGCTACTGCAAAGCTTTTCAAGAAACAGGGGTATCCAGGGCACGCATTTATTCTAGACATGCATGGCGTGGAGTGTAACACGGGAAGAAGCTTAGTCATTCAACATGGCGGATTAAGTAAAACGAGCAGAGGCTTTTGATTGGCCATTGACTGTGTGTCCTCGCACTCAATCCGTACGCAAAGTTGAACAGCCGCACCTTCGAGTCGCGCTGTGCGCTCATGCGATGAAGTGTCCCGTATATGAATTCAACTGTTCATTTTCAAATTCCTCAACATATAATTATCCCTATAAATATTTAAAAACATCCATTCGATAATTACTGAAAATCCACAGAAATCCAAAATGTTATCAAACTTGCATTAAAATTCGAGTTTTTTCGTAAATTTTAATTTTGTAATTTTTATCAAAATGGAAAGTTATATAAAGAAATAAGAAATTGTTTCACACTAACATTTGCTATAATAGCAATTAAAGTGTCAACATAACTAGTACAGGATGAGCCAGAATTCTTGTTTTGGTAATCTATCTGTTGCTAGAGGAGATTGGAGAATATAAGTTCTATTATCGTCAACATTTCGTGATTTAAAATTCATCACTTAATTTGGAAATTTCTTTTAGCAACGGATGCAACCTGTCGTACAACAGAAACCGGTAAGTTCCTTGAATAGAAAAGAATATTTTTGTCCGGTAGTTGGACGATTTGCAGGTTTTGCATGATTCTTCAGTAGTTTTAGTGCTTTAAAATAGTTGGGGAATGAGTTGGATGCTCTCTTTTGGGAGCTTGGATCTGTCTTTGTCTACGTTTCTTTTAATTTCCTCCTGCTGACAGATAATGATTGAAGATGCGAAAGTAAAAAAGGCCTGTTAAGTCAAGAATCCATTTGAGTTTTAATTTGTCTCTGGACGTCCGTTGGTGGACATAATCGAAATCGACTTATTATGCATATTTTTATTGTCGATCATCATTTTAAATCTTTGCACTCAAAGAAATCGGATGATTTCCAAATATAAACAATTTGCATTAATTTCATCAAATTGAAAATGTTGATTTCCATGACTGCATCTCTGGGGTTGCAATATTTTCCCCATGAAAAATCATTTAAATTATTTTTACTCCAATTCATATTATTTACTTATATTCACTGATTAATGAATGATCTATTGTAAACATAACTTCTATCGAAGCTTAGTGTTCTAAATAAAAAGAGTACTTACGTGAAATTCTCATTGAAAATTAAATGACGTCAATATTAATACTCTAGTTTACTATATCGAAATCAATTGAAGCTATTTGGATGAGAAATTTTCATAATTTGTGACAAGTAGATCCTGTTGATCGAAATAGCCCATTTTTTCGAAATTACGAAATCCGATCAATGTGTTTAACCTCATAAATTCATTAGCAATGCAATTTCATAAAGAGTTACCCATTTTTTTCTTTGTTTTCAACACTTAAGAATGAAGATAATTGGAACGCAAAGACTTATCATAATCAGCAGGCTGCATTTTATGAGGGTATTTCTTCACCAAATCATATTTCAGTTAAAATGAGGGATAAACGAGGTTCGAAGACATTAAAAGCTGTAAAGGATACAACTCAGAGACATCAATCAGTTTTGGAGAATTATGCTTTGATTTTGCAAAAGGCTTCACAAAATGGGAAGTTAAAAATCCCTGTAGATCAAGAGCTACTGAAGGAGGGTTCTGATAAATCGAAACATCAAAAATTCTGTTCTGAGATTAATTTCCGTGCAATAATACCAGCAAAATATCCTCTGAAGCTGTTAAAAACGTATCAAACAGACATCGAGAAGAGGTTGAAGACTTGATGAGCAAACACCACGAAGATAATTTTGTAAACATTCTTAACTCATCAAGGCAATCTAATGAGAAGTTAGATACTGGAGCTGTTGAAGAGTCATCAACTGAAAGTTTTGAAGGATTGAAAAAACGGCAATCCTACACTAGGGTCGCTTATCACGAGACACATCGTAAATACAGTGAAATATCTTCTCAAATTGTCTCCGATATATCTCAAAAGCATCGAGCACCTCTAGATGAACTGCACGAGAATCGTTCTTGGTATTCTCGAAAGTTCTTACAGCAAATTAGCGGAAAAATTGAAGTCAAAGAGAATCAAGAACTGTCAAAGGAGAGGGCTAATGAATCGGGAAGTCAGCAGTTATTAAGTGACTGAGATTACCACGAATTACAAAGCGAATGCAAGGCGATATCTCCCAATTCTGCCAAAGATATATATCTAAAATATCGATTACATGCAAAAGTAATGCCAGGCGATCAATAACATAACTTTGCCTCTATTAATTTAAAATCTTTGCAACACCTCAAAGACGAACCTGATATCGAAATCGACCAAAAATTGCAAAAGAATAACCCTAAAGAGTGTGAAAATCAACAATCGTACACTGAAATCAGTCGCCAAAGATCGCAAAGTAAAAGCAAGGAAACAGATGCTCAGACCGTCATAGATCTAGCTCCAAAACATTATATGAAACTGGAAGGTACATCAGCTGAACGACAAGGGAAACTTTATTCGTATATTCAAAGATCATCGAGGGAACTCATCAAACAGCTAGGAATTGAAAAAGAACAAGGACCATTAAAGAACAATTTCACGGGAGTGGAACATCATCGATCGTTCATTATCATTAATTGTCATGACCCAAAACATAGACCACTGGAGATGTCCACGAAATTTGTCAAAGAAATATCAAATGCATATGGAGGTTTTTTCGGGTAAACGTCAAGCGAACAATTCTTCATATTCTCAAAAGTCATCCAAGCTAATAAACAGGGTGTTTGGTGTTGAATTTGAGATGGAACAAACAAAGAGGAATCCGAAAGGATCAGAACCTCATCTTTCATACGTTGACATCAGTTATAGGAGCCACTTTGTACACACATGGAAATATCTTCACATTAATTTTATTTAAACCAACCAGAGGAATATGTCACCCTGAATACTATAACTTCAGAAGGTAATCTAGGTGAAGTCAATTTCGAACAATCCCGGCTGCAGCCTTCACAAATGGAATTCCAATATCACCCTTAGGCAGTTTGCATCAAGATTAGCGCAAAAGAGGGCACAACTAGTAGGGGATCCAAAGCATCATTCAACTCGGTCCACACCAAATTTGATACAACCAGTGGAGAAGACGCATTAAACTACAAAATTATTTGGTGTCTCGAAATTATATTCTTTGGGCGTAGGCATAATTCTGTCGATGTGTAATCCACATCTATTTTATATTGTTCTATATTGAAGATATATAGGGAATCGTGAGAGTGAAATTTCCTTCCCTGCATGCATCTTTAATAATTGTCAACTTACATGGCATAAGTAGTTTTAGCAATCATACGATTTTTTTGCATGGTTTGGCATGGATTAACGCACATCTTTAACGTATTATTTCATAATATATATTATTTATTTTTACCTCAACAGCCACCACCTGCACCTCCACCACCCCCACCTGAAGCTCCAAAACCACAATATGTCGTCGGGGTAAGATACCTAGCAATACTACATATATAGCACACTTCACCGACGCTGTATTTTATTCCATCATGAATTTTAGCATTCGAAAGTTGCTTTATTTTCATTCGCAAAATCGTCTTTTGAACCACTAACGCAGATGTCTTTTATGATGAAAATAGAGTAAATAACTCCTGATAGGATTGGCTAGATTAAACTACTTAAATTTAGTTTTAGGGACGCAATTAAGAAAAAAAAACAGTATTCATCCTACTGTTTGCGATATATAAAATGCATTAATTTTTTTCATTTCCGTAATATACGATAGAAAGACTATTAAGAAAGATGGAAATTGGACTCATTTTTCTGAAGCATAGAAATGAAACCTAATTGAATTTATCGTATTGTATTAGAGCGCAACGGAAAGACAACCCAACGGAGAATACAGCGTGACGGAAACGAGCGCGGAGTTTCAAATTGAGCTATGATCAAGGCGGCAGGGATCGATGATTGGAACATTGAAAGGATGAACCCACATCTCAAACCTTTTCGTCACCTTTATCTCTCCATTTAACCAAAATGAAAGTCTGAAAACACTGCCAAAATTTTTAAATATGAAAATGCTAATGTCCCATTTAACTACCTCTTGGCTACTGACTGCTAGAATTTCTTCTTCAACCTTCAGTATTCAAAGTTTAGCACCATTTTCGTCTCCTTTCAACGCTTTTTTTTTAATAAGTGCGTTTTATCTCCCAATCATCTTATCTGACGCTATTAATGCTAGATACAAAAAAAGCATTGGCTCATTTTCTCCTATTTGTCTCACATTTCTCCTTCTGCTCTTGTTCCTCATTCTCCACCTGTTCCAGAAGGCCTCTCTGAGACAAGTTGAGGCTTTATATATTTATCTTGCTTTCTTGAGTGGAACTTTGCTGGTACAAGATAAATTATCCTTCAAAATATATCAATTATTACTAAAATGATCTTAATACCTTCATAGATATATCAACGTTTGTTTTGCTTTCATTTAGAAATTTAGTATTGCATCAGCACCAAGTATCATGCCTGACTAGGTTATACAATGACTTTTTTTCATATAGATCACGTAATAGCGAATTGTGAGAAAAGTGTCTGCAGACACTGATCTCACAGATATTAGTATGAACGAACACAAGGTTATGTTAAAAATATCGGGAGCATTTGGAAAAAGATGGTCTTACCGAGATTCCATTATACCAGACTTTCTTGATCGTCATCTTCAACGAACTTATTTTCTATTCAACTATCTCAAATTCCCTGGATCAGAGGGCATTAAGCGGTGCTCATGTTCAAGTCACCGGTGGATATGAGAAATTTGGAATCGTTCAGCTAACTGAAGCATGTTTCACCTTGTGAGCTAAGTTGATGTAGTAACACGTCCTAACGTCCCATGGCGTGATATGGTATTTTCCGTCTATCGATCAAACTAAAGACGGTCATAAAACATGATATCCCAGATCACGATTTAAATTCACAATTAACAACGCTATCGAAGATTCGTTATTAAGTTAAGTGATCAGTTATCATTTATGATTAACAACCTTACTTAATATACTTAATATACCATATTAAAATAAATTGGCGCTAAAAAACAACCAGGTCCAAAATCCCTCCCTCTTCGTGATTGAACTTCCCCCATGGCGTTTGGAAAAATGTCATTATGAAGAGCGAAATATAATCGCAAGATCCAAATGGAAATTGTAAAAATAGATAAATAAATAACAAGCGATTGACAGAAAATTTATATAAGAACAATAGTTCAATTAATAAAAAATGTATAAAATTATCAAATATCAATTTAAAATCAAGATATCTCCTGATGAATCGATAAATCGAGAGTGCCATAAATTGAAGATGAAGCAATAATAACTGGATGCACGGTTCAGTTAACTCTCAGTGGGGCTATTTTGATGGTCATTACATGACAACCTTGAAGAAGATCTTTGATTCCACACGGAGTTAGTAACTTTGATGGAACACCTTGTATAGAAAGGACTCTATCATGAGAATGAAGAACAAACGAAGCATTTTGACATTGCAATTCTCCAGTTTGTTTACTTATATAGTAACCATTATCATCAGAATTAAAGAAGACTCCAAATCTATGATACGGCGACTCGCGTCTAAACTGAATGATATAAGTTCCATCTGAGCTTTTCTCTACTAAAAAGATTTCGACATCATACATGTTTGAAGATTGTGTTGCATTACTGGTGGCTGATGAACGTGAGCATTCAGTTGGAACGTCACTGGAATAATACTGAGAAGTATCACTTAAAATTTTTGACTGGTTTCGTTTCTCGAGTTTCTTATTGAAAGCAAGTACCAAACTATCCCGAATTCTAAAACTAGAGAGGCTTTCTGCAGTAGAGGTTGAAGAAGATTTGATAATGGGCATATGCAGTTTACCCGATTGCAATGGACTAGAATGTTTCAGGTTTGAAGGGAGTTCGTCCGAAGTGAGATACTCAGATTGACTGTCTGCTGGCACAGAGATGCTAGAGGACTTGCAAGAGCTTCTTTTACGTGGTGGATTAATAAGAACGGGATAGAAAACTTTTTCCCTGGTGCTTGGTTCTGTGTCAGTAGACCCTGTATTTGACTTTACTCTTCCGTGTACAGGACAAAATTTTTGATGCCGGTGTTTGCAGCGGTGCTTCTTTACTGTACTCTTGATATCCTCGTCATTGGATTTCGAGTTCGAAGTCTGTTGCCTGGTTCTACTTCTGCTGGAATGAGTCATTCGAGCAAAGAGCTTAGAGGCTCTTCGATAAACATTAATAAATGATCGAGCATTATTAGCCGGTTCAGGCGTTCCAGTGGCTTGCATTTCATAAATGCTATATAAAATCTGCGAAAATTTGGCAAACTGAATTTCAAGAGATTAAAATGAACTGTGATCCTAAAATCTGAGAGCTGGTCAGAATTCGAAGTATTTATTTGGAATCTATTTTAATAAAATATAAATCGAAACGATAAACTGAAACACATTATAATGTTACCCCTAAATTTAAAGCAAAGTTATATCGAAGAACTACATGCTAATGTATTGTACATTTCAAAACTAAGATTCAAAAGCTTAATTTCATAATATAAAAATAAAATCAACGATTTATTTACATAGACGTAGTTGAAAAATAATTATAATTATAAATAGCTAAATAATGAAATTCTCATAGAATGGGACTTTAAATTTTCCATTTAAAGGCGGGTCTTCTGACTTGGCCAGTTTTTTGTTCATCGGTAGGGGATTTATTTAACATGGCACTTGTTCGATATTTTAATCTTTCCTTGCCGAATTTAATCAATATATCGACCAGATGTATTGTTTCCAAAACGCCTCCCAAGAAGATAACTTTGGAAGTACGCCGTGCTTTATTGGATGATGCTGACCCTCATTATAGAACACGAATTCATGATTCGACTTATGAGGTTTGTCTAGTGATCGCTTTTATGTGTTTTAACTAAATATTTGATTATTTCGTGTTGGAAATTTAGGCACAGGAGATTATGAAGAAGGCACCCGATGCATCGATCACCGACACAGTTGTCGTACCAGAAAAGACCGATATCACTCCTCTATCCAATATTCCACTGGAACAACTGGAAACTCGTACTGTTCGTATCTACATGCTCAGTAAGTCGGCAACCCAGTCGGGTACATACGGGTCAAATAAATGGCGTCTTGAGATGAATAATCAGCAACGTTGGGAGAATCCCCTTATGGGATGGGCCAGTACTGGTGATCCTCTCTCCAATCTCGTCATGGATTTCCGTGATGCCGAATCAGCTATTGCATACTGCGAGGATCAAGGGTGGAAGTATTTTGTTGAGGAGCCGAAAAAGACGGTCGTTAGACCAAAAAGCTACGCTGTCAACTTCTCATGGGATAAGCGTACTCGCCGCTCGTGCAAATAATACCGAGAATTTAATCAACCTCTCTATTACAAACTGTTAGCTTAATTTATATTGTTAGTAATTATTTTGGATGTAAATAAAAGCATTGAGCTTATCTTAATTCTTTTATCTACTTACTTTTGGAAAACTTGCTAAATAACATGATGCCCTTTTTTCAGATATAGCCCGAAATGCCATTGTTAAATTCGGTGACCATGACGAGGAGTCGTCGACCTAATGCGGGTTCGCGGATGGCCCGTCTATTGAATGAAGAGGAAGAAGACGATTTTTATCAGAGTGCTTATGGAGGTTTCGCTGAGGTAATTTTTTTGGCGAAAGTTTGTGTTTCTTCAATTCATATTGTCATCGAAACGACTATCTATGTTGATTAGCATAACGATGATTGAGTGAGAGAAGCCAATATACCGTCTCTAACCAACAATTTGTGCCACATGAATTAGTGGTCAAATGATTGTCATTGAATAATGACTAGCTCTGACCAACCCGATGTACTAATATTGGTCGACGCAGAGTTGATTGAAAAGAGTTGCAAAACAGTATCATACCTAAGTTTTGTGCTTCCAACTATGGGAGAGGTTATGGGTTTCAGACTCATTTGTGAGATTAAATGTATTTTCCTTTTCATAAGGAAAATTGGCCTTGAAAGATATTATAGGCGAAATCTTTGAAGTCTCGGAGAAATGTTACAACACAAATAAAATTTAGCTAAATAAAGTGAAAGAGTAACTGAAAAGGATTTTTTTGTCTGGTTTATCTTAAACAACAAATGAGTGGTTGCTATTCTCCTTTGTTTGTAGGAAGAAAACGACAATGATTATGAATCGGAGAGTTCTGGGCGCGATTCAATCGACACTGACTTTGTTGACACTGAAGAAGAGGATGAAGACGAAGGGAGTGCAAACGATGTCCTGGATGAAGAAAAGCGAAAAAGACGTACTAGGCGAGTGATTACTAAGAGCTACAAAGTAGGTGGGAGGATCATAATTAATGTTAGTGTTTGCTGACACTACTGAAATGAAATTAAGTAGACTGTGTGACTTATGTCCCTTCTAGGAACCAAAGGCCAAAAAGGGGGCTACTGAGAAATCAAAGGCAGAATCGAGATCAAGGAATCGTGCAGCGATATCTGGAGCGGAAAATAATGACAATTCAGCAGATGCTGTTGGTCAGTTAAATAATTTTTAAATATTCCTTTTGGTAAATGGTGATTTGATTTGGTACTTGTTTATGAATCACGTTGTTACTATGATGCTAATATGTTAGGTTCGTCAAAATTTATTGCATGATAAATCAAGTAAAATGCAAATGGCTTTATAAATAGCTATGCTTTCTGGTGTTGATGTATTGGCCTATAGGCAGTATTTACAATTTGATAACGGTTTTTTGCCTTTAGCATATATGCAGGCACTCTGTTACTTAAAATTGAAACTAGTAGATAAAGCACTTGTTCTTTTGTTTCAGAAACTCGAAAATTGCGAGCTAGCACAGTTCGTGCCACTGAAACCGCACTGCAGCGTCGAAGGCAACAAGGGCCCAACGCAGAAGTTACAGCAGTAAAACGGAAAGCTCTCCTAGCTGAAATCGCTCAGCGCAAAAATGTCGCTGAAGTGCGTCGATTAACACAAGAAGAGCTCCTGGCTGAAGCTAAAATTACCGAAGAAATAAATAAACGATCGTTGGGTAGGTTACATTTGCTTTTTAGTGCTTAGTGTTAATTCGCTTTTTTACAGGCCTTTCATTTAAAGGTCATCTTAATGATGATGATGGCCCATAGCTTTAACATATTATAAATGTTTCTTTCTCAGTTCAAAGAAATTACTCCAGTTACTTTGTAATGCTATCAAATTGTCACTCGATAAATTTAACGCACAGCATTTTTCACCCCGAAATGTTAATTTAACTTCAGGGTGTGAAATAGAAAATAATGGGCATTCTTCAAAGACTATTTGCCTTAGGATGAGGCAGAGTGGGGCAGATTGTAAATATGAGTTGATGAATGTAAAAAACTGACTTGGTATGCGTTCTCCGTTTGTGTTAACATCGAGGACTAAATCGTCAAATGAGTGCCCCACTTATTTGTCACTAAGTTGTTATCCATTGAATTTCAGCCCGCTACCAACGCATGGAAATCGAACGCAAAAAGATTCGTGTTCAAAAGACCGTATCCCAACAGCCAATGATTCGTACCCACAGTTTCACGGTTCCGTCTCTTTCCGAACAGCCTGAGGTGTATAATGTTACAGTTAACTCTGAAAAGTGAGTGCTTTTCTCACTTGTTTATCTTCATATGAGCAGTTATTTCAGGTGGTTTTATTTATAGCGACGTTGAAATGCGAAAAATGCTTGTCGACCAATCTGCGAAATGCGCTCGAACGCTAGTCTCTTTTGCTGACGAAGCAACTTTTGCAGCTGCCTTTCCTTCAGCGGTTTCAAATGCTTGTTCCAAGTCCTCAGCTCCAGGTCGGAAAAAACGCGTTAAGCACTGTCCAATCACCGGAAAAGTGGCTCGATACATGGACCCCCTCACTCGTACTCCTTATGCTGATCTAGCCGCTTTCAGGGCCCTCAGACACCTCTATCGAATGCACTTGGAAACTGGTTCCTCTGCATCTGAACTGCTTCGACGTTTACGAGCAGGAGAGCTGAGGCTTGGAGGTCCTACTGAAGATGGAATGCAGGCGGAGACCTGTTAACGCATTTTAGATGTCCGATTTTGTGTCTTTTTCAATATCTAATTTTATTTTGTAAATCCGCCTTCTTGTTATTGAACTGAGTTGTCCTGGCACACTTTTGCAAGGGTTTTGAAGTTCGTTTCCTTTAGTTCTGTAATGGTAACGGAAGCCGGAGAACTGGTTGAGCTAGTTGAGTCTGGACTTCACAAAGAGTACCCGGAGGTCTTTTTGGAATGCGCCCTCCATAACCTTCGGACACTCTGCATACCGGATTTCGAAACCCTCAGATCTCTCTACACCCCAGAATCCAAGTCTCTTAATCTTTTTCAACATGCAATTAGTCTTCTATCGAAACACAGATCTGCTTTTATGAAAATGCTTCAGTGGTTGCATTGTGTTCAGAGCAATACTCAAGCATTGCAGGCACTCATGTCTGAACATTTTGAAGTCTCGCCCTTTTCCGATTTGAAGATTTCTGTTATTGGAGGCCTTTTCACTCCCGATGTTTACAAAGTTATCGAGCCATATCTCTACTCTTATCTTTTACTGGAACTCATATCTGCTGAAAGGGAAGTTCCAGTGGAGTATAACTGCTTTAAGGAGTCTAAAACTACTGCTGAATTGCTAAAAGATGGATCTACTAGCAGCCTCCTGAAAGTTTGTCATGAACTCTTCTCCCCAAATGCTTCATTTTCACTTCTCTTCCTTCTTGAAAACTTAGTTGTTTCATTTGCGGAGTCAGCTTTTATTTATAAGACCAAGGAACTTATAGGTGGTTGTTATACCAAGTCCTTTCTTGAATCCCTGAAACTCTATGAAGAGAAAGTAATGCGAGAAACCTGGCTTCCACGTGTTTTGGATCATCCGGGTTCATCTTCTGTCCCTTGGAATACACATCTCGTATACTCTACCTATTATGAAGTCCGACGTCCGGAGTTGTTCTCCATCCTTATAGATTATCCGGAATCTCATCCTTCTGTAATGGATTTAAAAACTTATCTGATGGGAACTCGATGTCTTCAAAATCTTATTGACCCTTTAAGTAAGGAGATTTCCTTAAAGCTCCTTCAACCTGGAGTACACACAGATGAAGTATTGCTGGTCTACGGGAGTTTGGTAAGAAGTCTGAGAGAAATTGATCCTTCTTCGGTAGCACAGGATATTATTTGCTCGCCAGTGGCTTCGTATCTTCGGGAGAGGGAGGATGCTGTGAGGTGTATTGTCGACCGCCTTATTGCTCCAGCATCGGATGAGGAAGGTGGAGGTGTGGAGTCAGATCAGTTGTTGGGACTTCAGAAGGAACTTCTGTTGCCTGCTCCTCTGGAAGTCGAACCAGCAGATGAAACTAGAGATTGTGATGCGCATCTTGTATTTCATGGTGGGTTATTCATCGTTTGTTTGGCTCTTCATTTTCTTCTTACTTATGACTCGATTTTGTCAGTCCGTTTATCATGCAATGCTGCTATACTTCCCAATTCTTCTGAAGTAGGTAAATAGTCTAATTAATCGAAATTCCATATCTAAGATCTGGTTTGGACGCGGGCTATAGTTTTCGATACAATATTTCCGAGAAGGAAAATGGCAAATTAAACGATTTCAGTCTTGACACCAAGATTTCTACGAAGCGCTAGCTGTAGTTAAGGCATTTTTTTTCACCAAACACTCCATTCCTTTCACTTTCGAGAGCGTTCGATTGCCATCTAGCTTTTAGGGCAAATGAGTGCTGGCTAGATTGCCCTTTTTTATGGAAGTTACCAGAACAATCTATACCGCTCAAGTGGATTTAGGAAATTTATCTTAATTGAGTCAGTTTATCTTTGCGAAGGTTTTATGAACATTTTTTTTTCGCTTGTCACTAAAATTCATACTCTGATAAGTTTGCGATCATTCCTTGGCTTGCAGTACTGTAGTACTTTTTTCACTTCTGTGTTTCTGGAATCATGTGATCCTTTTTGGGACGTCTCAAATTTCTCTTCTTGGATGTAGTAGTCCCTGTTTTGGTAGCTTAACTGTTTTTGTAACGAATGTATTCGGAGTGAATTAGCTATGGCTCTAGGTTTATCTGTCGTTGAGCATTAACTTCTGATGCCCATCCCTTAAGAGTGGGAAACAGAATAGAATTCCTTAAATCAGTGAACGCTTTTCATCCCTTGGACACCCGGTTCTTTCATTCTCATTCTTATCACAATTACGTCACGAGTTAGTAGTATCAAGATCTAATAATCAACTTACATTCTCTTGATTTACACGTCTTTTGCCTTCCTATTTAGGCCTGAGCAGCTTTTGTTATGATTCTGCCTTTTAGTGGAACGTGGTTAGCACTTCCTATTGTTAGCAATTCCTATTCCCACAAGTCTGGCGTGTACTTACTCCCTTCCGCCTATTAACTTAGGTGTCACTCAATGTACCCCAAAAGTTGAAAACAGAAGAGTGCCTAAATGAAAAAGGAATCATATAAAGGGAACTCTTTTGAAAGACCTTATTCATAGCAGTGAATTTTCTAGGGCAACTCTGTGTACCAAATTTTATTTAGGATACAACAAGTTTGGCAATTCAAGAGAATTCGACAAATATCATGAATAGCACTTTAGTCTCAATGAGCACCTTGCAAGGTTTTAGTATATCGCTACATATGTAGCACTATACTAGCTAAACCGGGTATTTGGACTTCATTGGAAAATTTTATTAGATGTCACTTCTGTGCTTATCATTCGTGTCATCCTACCTATTTCAGATCCCGATGAATGTTTTCCTCAAGATGTGTGGGCAGTCGAAGGTGATCCTGAAGAGGCCGTCCCTGAGGAACTCTGCCAAGTTAATGGTGACTGGGATCGATGGATGCCTGACCCACTGGAAGCCCTTCACCACACCGGCCCACCATGGAAACGTCGGATCGACTTGCTGAGTCTCCTTGTTGGTGGTATCTATGGCAGCAAGAGATCCTTCCTAACAGAATATCGGGCTTTGTTGAGTCAGCGGTTGCTGAAACAACTCAATTTTGACATAGTCGCGGGAAAGAAGCATCTGCAGCTGTTGAAAATGAGGTTTGGAGAAGTGGATATGCAAGAGTGTGAGGTGGGTATTTTTTTCGATATTGGGACTATAGCGAATAATTGTAATAATGCATGATTTCGGATCTGAAGTACACACAAAATATTTCCTTGTTTTTGGACAGCTCGTTTGGCAGCTTAGAGGTCACGGGTTTGGTGCCCATTTCAATGCAGACAAACTCTTTGAAATTACCTTTCTACATTGTTTACAATCATTTGCTGAAAAAGATCGTGAGTGAGTGTGGTTGTTCTGCCACTCATCGCCGTTTAACCGGTGGCCCCATTTGTTCTAACGATTAGCCCGTGTTAGAAAACGAGTGTAGGAAGCGTGACGTAAGGAAACACATTATGTAAGATAGAATAAAGTGTCCATTTATTTCAGCATTAGATTGTAATTGAGTATATCTCATATCATATGTTCTCATTGTGTTTCTCTGTGGAATATTGAAGTTACTGGCATACTTCTAATTACTTAGTAACAATGTTCTCGAATGTATGTAAAAATAAGTGCAACCTACAACGTCCGATTACTCTTTCAGATAATGTTGCAGGATATTCGTGAATCCAAACGGATTAGTTACCAAATAGCCGACGAATTGAAAAGTGAAATCGCTTCCGGAGATCCCGACCTTGGAGATTCCTCAGAATACTTCCAAATGCAAGCCTACATTCTCTCTGGCGAATACTGGCCTGAATTCCATAACGAACGGTTCAAATTGCCTGATGGTCTGACGCCAACATTCACAAGATTCACTAAGTGAGTTCAACCTTATTATTTTCATGGGTATTGTTTCATAAAGACAGAATAGGAATTTAGGTAGGTAGGAAGGGTTCAAAATTAAATTACTCTTGTTGTTGAAGTGTCTATACAAATGCTTTCCTCAAAAATGGTGATGTAAGTGTTCGATGAGCTTATACTTCTCTTTTGGTTTAGTGTTCTTTTATTTTCTTTGTAGGCGATTCGAAAAACTAAAGCTTAATCGGACAATAAATTGGATGTTTAAATTAGGTATGGTCAATGTAAGCCTTGATATCGGTGGTGAAACTGTCACTGTCGACGTTAGTCCCGTCCAAGCTGCGATTCTTCATCTTTTCACACTCAAACCCCGCTGGACAGTCAATGACATTGGGCAGGTATGCTTATTTGAATAATGTAATACTAGTCCAGTGTAAATAATGAGTATTGAAAATGAAGCATTTATTATTTAATTATTTATATTCCGTAGCTCTGCTATCTTACAATCGTGCAAGCTTTTATATCTTGGTATCTTAGCTCTTGAAAACAAATACCGAATGCAACAATCACTCAGGCAACGTTAAAACGGTCATCGCTTTAAATCTGGCGGGGAGATGATATTCGAATGTTATTGTTGAAGAGTCTATCCATCTTATCTTTAATTGTAACTTGGTAATTAAGGAACTGGTAATCTCGGACCAAGCTGTCATTGGCAACGCCATTAGCTTTCTATGGGATCACTGTTCTTCGGACGTGTTGCTTTAGACCTTATAGAATTCCATCTTTAACTTTGAAATCAGACTAATTATGATGCTCTTCCGAACTGAGTAAAACAAATATAAAAGTTCCAAATCCGTGTATCTGACCCTTTTCTCCCAACCCATGCATAGAAATAAGCAGACTAATTATTATAACCAAGAATATGTCTTTGTTAAATTAGTTGTGATAGATGGAGTAAGGTTGAAATCTTTTCAACGTCATTTAAAGATAAACCAGATGTCTCCCTTCTCTTGATGGTTCTTTATTTCCTAATCTTTTCAGCAAATAGAAGTCACTATATCGGCGGTGCGTCGCTGCTTAGTGCCATTCATTCAACGCGGATTCATTGAACAGGTCGTTGGGGATGGAGACACTTATCGAGTTTGTACATCGGCAAGTAGTGGAGCTACTCATTCTAATGTCAACGTCAGTTTCGTTGATGCAGACGGTCCTGAAGAAATGGAGATCTCGCCTACTAAGGATGTTGACAACAATTCGGGTCCACAGGTATGATCTAATCTGACCTTTTTAAATATGGTATAAACAGTTTAAATGCTTCCCCTTTCCAGTTATGTTGGAGTTTATTGGCTCGATGAATACTGACGATTTATATATTTCATTTCAGATTTTCTGGTCATATATTTTGGGTATGCTGACTAATTTGGGTGGAATGTGTATCGATCGAATTCATTCGACACTGAAAATGTTTGCTCTGGGTTCGAACGATGTTTCTGAGTGCACAAGACAGCAGTTGAGACAATTTTTGGAGAAAAAAGTGAGAAATGGAGAGCTGGTTTATGAAGACGAATTGTATAAACTCGCTTGAGAAATTGGATTTACCCGGTCTTTTGTTGCTATTAATGATACTTTGTTAAAGCGGTTTTGTAAATACATACTTTTGTAGCCAAATTTGCAGAATTCGGGGCTGATATGGTCGATTGAAGAAGTGACACCAAAAGAAATCTAATCGATCACATTTTACCTGTTGTTAGGGGGTTTAAACGCATAGAGCACAGTTAGCTAAGGACTACTTCGGCGAGGATCTGAATTTTGGGTGCATTTTAAAAGTTATTTAAGCACACATTGTCTTTCCTGTACGTAGAGGGGTTATATATGCCTATATGAATTTAGTCTGAGGTACACTGGAATACAAAGCCATTGACAAGTGGTTCAAATTGGTAAACGTAATGACCAAATAGGTTTTCGCTAAGTCTGAAGGTACGCGCTTCTCCCCTTTATGAGAATTGATAGCCAATAAAGTGGAACGAAATTATAAGCTACGTATAATAGTGCGTCTGTGAAGTACACAGACCCATCCAACAGCAATTCATGATTCAAATGAATTGGTATTGCTGAACAATTGGTCAAAAGTTAGATTTGTAATTTATATTCCATGTATTCTCTAGCAAAACTAAGAATGAAGATCTGGCGCCTTAATGAAAAGCACTAATGTGCCCTAATTCTGTTAAGCATAAAGAGATAATTCTGTCGGTTTTGCTGAGAAAACTTAAATACGGTTACTAACAAATTCATGTAATTGGAGGTGGATATTTCCGTGTTCCTTTAGGCTTAACGTTAATAATAAATACAATATATAAATATGATTATTTTGACGTAAATTGTCTTTGAATCGTTAAAAATTGAAATAAAAAGGTACTTCATTTTTAAGTTAACTATGACCAAGAATAATATAGTATACAGAAAACTGAGAGTTTAAAGATTTATGAGCATAGAAGAGAATTAGATGCTGGAAAAAGCACTTGAAATAAAAAGGCGAATTATTAAAGATAATGATCTAGAGAATACTCACTAGATAAAGTCATTCTAATTTAACTTGAACTCTCAGAAACAAATAACTGTTTTGCATTTAAATAAGTCAAGCACAAATGCTTTGAAATGAAAGATTAGAATTTGCATAAATATGAAATTTACCCATTTGGGTTTTACTTTTGACATAAATACGGCATATTATAAATTCAAATAATATACGTGGAATGAGCCCTAACCTTGACAACGTTTACAAATTACTTGACCTTGAAATTTTGATAAGTTATTTCAAATGTAGAAATGATAAATCGTGTATACATGGATAAGAATGCCCTTCCTATCTAAGAAGCCAAAAATTGTAAGCAATCAAGCATTACTAACTTTTAGATTAATGTTTGTGTATCTACACTCGAAGCTGAGCTTGATTTTGCAGTGAAATCGACAACGAATGGAAAGCGGTTGCTTGAGAATGTAATTACAGAGTTATAATCAGTCTCTAACGTTTATTAGGTTGCGAGAACGATAGGATTGCGAGAGGTTTGGTATTTCGGATTATTATATCGAACAAACGATGGCGAGGAATCATGGCTCAACCTGGATAAAAAGGCATTTTGCTTTCGTCCGTTAACGTTTTATATTCAGATATCTTCAATCGACATCAAAAAGACTTCTCCGCTTGCATTCGAATTTAGAGCAAAATTTTTTCCCGAGGACGCATCGAAGGAATTGATTCAGGAAATTACACAACGTTTATTCTTTCTTCAGGTATGCTAATTTCGTCTTTAAGTTCATTTTGCAAAATGCACGATCCTTTATACATACATAACCTATGACGTTAACTAATTATATTCGGGAATTTTAATTTATATTTCGAATAGTCTAACAATATTATGTGTATTTCTGTGATATAATTACTAATTTTGTCCAAAATCTTTCTGAATCTCTATATTATTTGAAATTCGCATCTTTGAAGTTTCATTTCCACTTCATTTTTTCTCACTTCTCATTTGATGCAATCATGTAGAACATTTTCTCTTTTTCCTTCCTTTGTATAAACCGTTTATTGTGAAAATGGAGTTTTTCATATTTCATAAATCAGCACTGAAATTATATTGAGCACCAATATTTATGAATTTTAGTGCAAATTTTGTTTTTTACTGCGTTATTTTTGATATCCCAAATCAAGAGTACACCTTCCTGCCAAATGTCCTTTTCTCCAGAAAGCCGAAAGTTCTTTGCGCATTTCTGAATTTCGCTGTGTGCTTCTATTGTTACGCACTTTTTTACCTATGCATCGCCCTAGAACCACCATATGCTGATTTCTTCCTCAATAAGAGATTTGGATCAGGATTGCCTTTGCTCTCTTTTTGTAATTTACAGTTTGGATCCTTTTTTGGAACGTTGGAGAGCCTGAAATGATTTCATCTAAATTATTGCCAATTTCTTAAACCATAAATATATTCAACGCTAATTGGCATGCGAAAACAGAAAACTACACGAATTCAAATTTTTCGACCACTTTGCCCCACACCTTTGATCTAAATAATTCATGACCTTTACCTTAACATTATTGTAAAATCAAGAATTTTGCATATTTTCATCATTGACATAATAAGACGTAATTAAGGTAATAAGTATTAATAAACCCCCGTTGGTTTTGCAGAGTTTAAATGAATGCTCACGTATGAATCACCTCCTTTCTCTTTGCTGAAGGGTAAAGTTAATGTGTACTCGCAGCTATATCTATTCGTCAGATTATCCGAATAGAATAATTCAGATTTTCTTCAATAATAAAGAGATGTTTATTATTATTATTACACCTCCAAATTATTCATTACTCATGTTTTAGATAATAATTCAGAGTACTTAGGGAGGCTGAACCTATTCTCCTTGACTTCTGCTTGCGCAGGAGTTACTGAATTTCCACATATAACATTTATTCATGGGCAAATTTGTCATGAACCAAAATTTATTTTTAATTCACATCCAAAGGTTGCAAATGATTTTGAATATCGGGAATATTAAAATAGTTGTACTTTTAAAAATTTATTTAGCTGCTTCTAATAATGGTAGGATCTTATACTTGTGTTGGATATTAACTCACTTAACACACGTTTCAACAAATTCTCTAGAGTTTTGAAATTATCTTGAAAGTTCAAATTCCTGCTTTTAGGTTCACGATTGGCTTTAAGTGAAAAGTATTCTTTTCTTATCGTTTCTGTCAAAGTAGGGACGATTTACAAAAGAAAATAATCTATGCAGTAATTAAAAATGAGCTTAAAACAGCGTGACATTCATAATTTTTATTTATTTATAACTGTTTTTTACTATTCTGTATTAGATTTATTAAATAATTTCACCTATTTTTGGAATAATAAACGGTGCTAAATAGCTTCAGAATGTAGAGCAAAAACCTCCCTTTATAGACCTCGAATTATTATTTTGTAAAAAATAATATGATAAAAAATGCATGAAATCGAATTTATTTTGAAATTTACACCATGCATTAGCGTTTGTTCGAGTTTTCTTATACCAGTCAGAGCTCTGTTTTGGGTAAAGGTTCCTGACGGTCTACACATTGACCTGAACTTATAATTTTGCAATTATCTATTGTCTTATTTGACTACGAATGACCGTTTTCCGAGCCTTAGTGTTCTTCCAAATTCAAATGTCTGGTGACCAGAAGTCGATTTTATTAATTCAACTTTTTTGCTTCCTTCTGTGTTGCTATTGTGATCGAAATGTAACTCCTATCGCTTTTGCAAAGAATTATACCTCTAGGATACTTGAATGTGTTTTCTAAGTAACCTTGATTCTAAGGCAAACATTTTCTACAATCAAACCCCAACACTCGCGTGTTTGGAAAGTCGCTGGCAAAAGGCACTCCAGTTCCTAAGGAAAAATGGTAATCCAGCTCATAAAAATTCGTTTTTCTTCATTGGTGGAAGGCACACATATGCGTCTTGAAGAAGTAAGGCATTTCTTGGTGTGAGTGAAATTATTCTTGACAGTAAATTAAACAAAACTTTTCTTGCAATTGGTTTTAAAGCGTTTTATTGTAATCCGTGCCATGCATATATTTGCTGCTATTACTCGTAAATAGGATTATCCTCTAAAGTAAATGCTTTGAAAGATCTGAATATAGTGACCATCAGTTTCTTAACGAATACGCCGGTGGTCTAGTGTTTACTTATACAAACTCGAAGGTACTTAATTGATATTCAAAAAAGCGTAGTTGCTGCTGTCATACTTTAAGTGCCTATTAGTTTATACCTAAACTAAAGTTGACTCAAACAAATAGCGATTGGGAAGGCGCTACTCATATAATCGATTATCGAAGGTTAACCCCCCCCCCCTCCCCACTGGATTGCTGTGAGTGTTGTCTAAACTAACTGTCAAGATGATATGGTAAACGTGAGTGCCATTTTGAAGTGACCGAGAGACCAGCGGTAGGCAACTGTGTCATGTCAATTGCTTACCCTTAATCAAAGCAGAGGTTCGGTGATTTTGAGTCATGCTTGTCAGAATCTACTAGATACCCATCAACTGACACGAAACTGATCGGTAAACGATATCGAGTGGTACCTGTCAAGAGGAGCAAAACACAAGGCGAACTTCTCATCACTATGTCTCCTTTATCAAGATAAGAATTCAGAAATAACACTTTTCAACAAGTCTGATATCAGAAGCATTTAACTTGTTTGTAAACCGTACAAAACGCAACTTGCGAGCTGCATTTAAAATCAAGAATGACGCTTTTTAACGATTTATCTAGGTCATAAGATGATATCAATTTCTCTTGGCTCAAATAGAGCTTAATGGACTAATTCCATTCATAATTTGTAATAAATTATCGATAAGAATGGAATTTAAGGTACCGAGCATAATTAATGATTTTTATTGATGATTCAAATCATTTTAAAGTTGGAAGGTCTAGTTTTGTTATGAATTTCCATCAACAAATTGTTGCAAATTAATGAGCAAAGTAGTTGATACTATTGCAGTGTAATGTGATATTTCACTCCAAGAAAGGCAGCTTTAATTTTTATGGGAGAACCGACAGCAAAGCTCTTTTCTTCCTGGAAATAGACATTTATTAAGATATCCTGACAGATCAAATGCCTTTGTACCATTTTCAAAAAAAATTATTTTACCAATCATGGGCTCAATTTTGTATTTGAGAATCAAAAGGAAAAGGGAGCAAAATCTTCAAATTTAAAAAAGTGATTACAAGCCTTCAGTTAAGGGAGGTATGGGGAGGAGGGGAGGGGGAGGGAAGGGGAGGGTGAGGCAAATTTGAATTCGCTTCTGTTCAAGTGATTTTCATCGCCAAATAAGTGGAATGTGGTCGTTTGATAGAAAGTGAAGGGGAGGGTGGTCGGTGCAGAAATTCATTAGTTGAAATTAAATAGTTTAAATTAACTTAACTTAGTAAGATTTATAGGAACATTGATGTGACATTCGAGTTCTCATTACGTCTCCACTTTTTGCCCTTTCTGCCACATTTATTCCTAAATCTAAACTGTTTTATTGTTCCTGAGGGTGAAATCATCCTGCCACTAGCATGATCACTCGATTCCCGCTTATTTGCACCTAGCAAATTGGATCATCAATTAGCATAACCTCCACAGAAATCGTATTTACTCTTGTTCTTTGCATCTGAATTGTTATGTCCATAGTATTATTGCAATGACGGCGAGTTCCTAATATTGGATCACAGTCTAACTTTGCCAAAAATGCACACTTGCAAAATAGCGGCAAGAATAAATCGCAATTCACAGAAGGTTTATTGGAAAGAAAATACACCTCTTTCATTAAAAAAAATAAGGGTGTTTTATAAGTAAAGCTGTGACTAAATTACTGGCATATTAAGGTCCCGAAATATCCCCAAGTAGCCTGGTGAAGGCACTACGGATGAAGCTGAGCCAGGCCCATGCAAAATATAAAAATACAGATAGAAAATCTGTGTCTTCAAGCAAAATGTCTACATATTCCATTGATAACTTGTTCACAGAATTCATTGGGTAAATTTTTTTTCATCGAAAACTCTCATGAGTCGAGAAAAATACGTATTAGCATTGATAAGTTTCACAAATGGGCACGAAGAATCATAGAGAAGTAAAGCCATCAAGTGGATAACTACGCCCATTTGAACCGAATTAATTAAAGATTTCCTATCCAATTTAGGTAAAAGAAGCCATCTTAAAGGATAAATTGCCCTGTCCCCCAGAAACGGCTGTGCTCCTGGCCTCCTACGCCTGTCAAGCGAAATACGGAGACTACGATAGGGAACGTTTCACTAGGCATCCAATTCCGATTGATCGGCTTCTGTCGCCCAAGTGAGCGTTTTCCTTATTTTCTCTCTTTATACAAAACTGAAACTTTTCTTGGAACACTCACTGCAATTTATAGAAATGAAAATGAAGCAATTTGAAATTTTGCTTAAGCAGCGTTTATCAACGATTTATCAACTGCTGTTCTAAACCGTTTCAACTTTATTTTAAAGTATACTAGCTAAGAATTTGTCCATTTTACATTATCACAACGGAATATTTAATTGCATTTTAACTGTATCATAAATCCAAATTATTCTTTTATCTTCCACTGAAGAGGGAACCAGGAAGTCGTTAGATCTACTAACTCTCTAATTCTTCATTGATTTACATTTTTTGTAGTTAAGTTTATTGAAGCAAAAACATATGGCAATAATGAACCAATCAATAAATGAAAAAAAATTTTGCTGTTCTAGTTCGATGGATATATATTTACTAGGAAGGATCTAGATTCTCTTAGAGAGATTTCTGCTGTTTATTTTATTTGACGAATAAGCTCTACCTAGAAGTTTCTCTCCAGCGTGTCTAAATTGGCAGGTTTCACTTCAAGCTGACATTGAATTTTACCCTAACGTGTCGATGAGAAATACACTTCATCTTAATTTGTCTTATGCAGGAATCTTCCGAAAATTACTTTTCGTATTTTTGTGCAAGTGGTTTGTAATAGAATTCATCAACAAAATGAAGCCCATTCAACTACTGTTTCGACTGAATTTGTGGACTGGTAACGCAGAATCTGTCTGTCATATGTAAGACTTACGTGCAATGCAAAAAAGTCCTCTTTCAGCAAATTGAGTTCTGTCTATGAATTTGTATCGTTTTTAAGCAGAAATGTTTCGATTTTGTGAGGCAAAATAACATGTTTACCATTGTATGATTAAATTCTTCCTGGCCAGTTTACATAAGCATTTCATTCTTTACTTAAAACACGTTGGCTTTGATACGAATAAAATGCATTCTGCGTTCGAATTCCCAAACCCTATTCAAAGCTAGAATTCAGCTGCATTAAGTCTTCAAGTATATTTTAGTTTAAGGTCGACAACATTTAAAACAAAAAAGTCATATAACACAAGATTTCACATTTAGAAGAAACTTCACTCTTTACAAATTGCAATTTTTACATAGGAATCGTTCTCTTTCATTTAGTGGAACTACAAAGATCGCTATAATGTGGCGTGAAACTTACTGAATATGCGCAGTTGGGATCGTCAACTAGGCTCATTTAATTATTTATACTTTGCAGATAAACAATTTTGCATCGCTTTTGTAAAATATTGCAAATCGCCTAGTAGAATTTATTGATAAGCAATTTTTTTGCCTATAATGTTGAACATTTTGTCCGCAAAACCTTTGCAAGTCAAAGATGTTATAAAGGGGAGGTCGTCATGCGCGTCGAGGTATTGAGGAGTCATACATCAATTGCTTTTTGAATTCGAGTTGTACAATATTTATAAAATAGGTAGCATTCACACATTGCAGCGAGCGATTTTTGTGATGGCCAGCGCCATTTTTTAATTATGCTGGTCAGCTTTGCCATTTCAACTCACTTTTCTTCCAGAGGCCGCAATGCCGAGATGATCTTACATGCTATTTACTGGCTTAGAGTCTGATCATAGCAATGGTGAGGTAGATGAATGTTTTGAGTTAACAGAACTGCCTTAAGCTGTGCTCACACAAAGTGATGCAGGCTTAATTGTCAGGTCTTATTGTCATAGTTGATTAGATTGGGTAGTTAGCCATACTGTCACGAAGCACGTATCCCCTTAAATTTGCTGATAGTGACTCAACACGACTGATCCTACACACAGAGTTTAATCAATGCGTACAAAGACAATTACCGCAATTTCACTCTACATGGTAGTTTCAAAGGGAATCTTTGTTTTATCTTCAGATAATCAATAAACTCCTACATTGTACTAAATAGTAAGAAATCATTTTGATTTCGCACAATGAGCTATTTCTATTAAATTTTCCTTGGCAGTGCAACCGCAACTGTGGTATTATGCAACAAACGTCTTAAAGGCGATTGATATAACAAAATTCGTTCCGTCTGGCTTTTTTAAGGTTAAATTTGGTTAACTATCTGAGTAAATATTTTAACACTTGACTTTTATTTGTTTTAATTAATTTTTTGTTATAAATAAGATTAAAAGAGCAATTGTCTTTACAATGTCTAAAAATCCTTGTTTTAAGAAGTTTATCGGCTTTTCTTTTCTCCAAATTTACTCTACTCCAACCGCGCCAATTTTATCAGGTCATGAAATTATCCTCCCATCATTTCTATACATCTCCAGCAATACTTGGTGTTTCATTGTTGGATGGATCTTCATAAAGTGGGGAAAAAAAATAGCTTCGTTAAGGCGGAGCCTAGTTTTCCATATGATTTGGGGACAATAGAATGTGATGTTGGCGGTTATTCTTAGCGAGCATTTGAATAGTTTTGCGCCTCTTGTATTGCTGAACTTGGCAAATCAGTTGAAATGTACTGTCTCCGTTTCACATTACTCTTGCTCCATTTCGCCACCATTATGATCAATTTCGTTTCCTTCAATTGCAATTGAGCTAATATTTATGCTAAACCAATGGAATTTATTTGTACTTGGATGTAATGAGATAAAATATATTGCAAATTATGATTGAAAAGGCAAGCTTTCGGTGTATGCGCCACTGAAATAAATGCAAAGTACCCATTGAATTAGCTGCAAGTGTAAATCTGCCATTTAATAGGCTTTTTGCACATTAATCCCATCAGCTGTCCACTCTAATCATACTTTTCTGGCACACCTTACAACCAGTCAGTCCCATGACAGTTGTAAAAGAGAAGTCAAGCAAACCAAAGTACTTTCTTTTTATCTGATCGGGAAATCGGTTCATGTTAATGGATGGGAATAGGAATTACGGATGATGAGTGTTCCTGTCTTGATTCCAAATCAATAGAGCTAAAGTAAAACTCAAAATATATGATCTTAATGCCACAGTTTAACGGAGAGTAGATGTGGTGCTTTTAATATTCCGCACATTCTTGGTTGCAACGATACATTCCAACCATTGTATTTAATACAATAGAATAGGAACCAAAAGAATAGCATTCCAAAAATGTTGAAAATCAATGTTCGAAGTTTCCCAGCAATTTTGATATTGAATTTCTGTTCAGTTCGTCAATTTCAAGAGGAAATGGGTTGGAAATTATTTTTGAGTTAACACGCGAACGTCATTTTGTATATTTTTGCTCTGTATGTTTTAAATACCGTTAAAAAGAAGGCAACTTTTTTTTTCTGAAGGAAGAAAAATTTACAACGCCGACTTTCAAAAGAAAAAAAAATATTTTTTTTATATTTTACCTTTAGTAACACTGCTATGATTCAGAGATCAGCTGATTTAAAATTCAAAATTAAATCAACATATATAATAAACAATTAAGTATCATTCCTTTTTAGTGAGATTCAGTTTTTATCTATACCATATTTCTGACTATAATTATGTTTCAGATGATTTCACTTATTTTTTATTTAAGCTTAAGTCTGACACATGCTTTGTGTTACTAAGGTTAGGATTTATTATTTTTATTATTCATGCGTAACATTTCGATGGATTCTTGCCACTTAGTGTTATTTTTCACCCGATAGTAAAATTCATGACTCATTTTAAAAGACACTAAATTACCTCTCAATTTATTAATATTTGCTTAAGTCCCTTGTATTCACCATACCTTTTCAATCTGTTTGGCGAAACATAACCTTCGCGGTTTTTAGTCTCGATCTTCTGAGCTAACCGGATGAAGAGATCACAATATTTCATAGTGAGTTAGTGGTAAGCTCAAGACCTCCCTTGATGGTGAATACTTGAGGGGAGGGCCTATTGGTATCAGATTCTAGAATCATCCACTCTGTTACTTCATTTGTGGCTAACATGTTAACTCGTTGGAATGCTCACCTAAGTGGAGTGTTTTTCACGTATATAGGAGAGGACCATAGTAACGAATCTCATGAATTTCTTTTTCTCAGTCCCCCTATTTTTACTGATTATAATTTATTAGCTTTGATCCAACTTTATGGAAATTCGTTCCGGTAATTTACTTATAATTTGCATGAAGTCCAAATCAAATTGCATTGCAGAAAAAAATCTACACATCTGCATCTCTATTGGGAATGGTAAATATGCTAAATATAGTCAATTCAAACATATGTTCCTAGTCGCATTTGTTGACTTGTACATGTGGCATCCCCATTTTAGCACACTCGTGTGAAGGCTCCAAATTTGCCGGAACTTTGCGATTTGCAATGAAAGTATGAAATTTTTTTGGTGGGGGGGGGGGGGGAGGGGGAGGGTAGGGAGTCTAGTCATGTATTTTTCAGACTTCGTGTACTGGTTTATTGATCTTTCCTTCGCAATGGCTATACCTTGAAATTAAGTCCTTCAATCAGAGCAACTATTGGCCAACCAGGTTGATGATAATTTCACGACCATGCGTACCCAAATCGGGGTTTAAACAAGAAGTATCCTACTTCTTCTTCTTCTCCTTCTTTTTCACCCCTTTATCTGAGCATATCTAGTCTACAGAGTATATTTGCGGACAGATACCAACGGCGCATTGATAACCCATGTTTATGCAGTGTCTAAGTAAATTTAAATTAAACGCACTTATTTGTGTTTTCATCTTAATAAATTAAATATATAAATTTAAATAAATTAAATTTGAGTTTTTGATATCTTTTGAAGTTGAAGTTCAAGGGGGGAAGTCGTTTTTGGGTTCTTTTTTTCTGGAAAATACAATTAATTTAATGAAAGTGTTAAGATCTATTAAGCAACTTTATCTTAGTAACATAATGCAAAATCATGAAAGTGATCAAATGCCTTTTTGCTTTGCGCTAAGTTTCTGTTTTAAAAAAATTAGGCGGTTGAGAAGCTACTTCCTATTTTAAAATCACATTATCTAATTAATGCTCATTAAATTATTCTAATAAACCTGTGTCAAATTAAAATCAAAAGATTTTTTTAATAATTTATTTCCGCACATTTTGGGAAATTTCGCACTCGATAGTTTATTTTATGATTTGAATTAATCCTAAAAATGGGAGGACTGTTTTCAACAGTAATGCTGTTACTCCAAATAGTTACCTTTGTACTGTTAGTAAATTTGCCTTTTATCCCTTTACTTTGACTCAAATCAAATTGTAAACTTAATGTGTAAAAACTAACATTTTAAGCAATACCAAAATATTAATTCTTTTCGTTTTCTGAATGTGTGGAATTCAAAAGACAATACATTTTTTAACGATTACGTCTCAGTTCTGTACTTACCTTGTTTAGTTGCAATAATCAATATTCTAGTAAAAGATGCCATCTAATGAAGGGGTTTCATGCAAAGAGAAGCGTATGACACGTGGATCATGCCACTTCTCCATTTTCTCGGCTCTATCAAATCATTACTTACTCGAACGTTATTTTTCTCTATTCTGCTTGCTCTATTCATATATGTGATAATTCTATCCAAAATTTTGACGTGTCCACTCAGATTTATCATTGGCCACTTCAATAACTCTAGCCATCCGATTGGTTTTCAGGTATTGTTTAAGCATTTTAGGATCGTTCAGTTATACACGACGATGTTCTGTGTTGTACGCATACACTCTAATCCTTAGAGTTTTATACGTCTATCCTCTAGTATCTTGTTCATTTCTCGTCAGATATGCACTATATCATGCCCTACCCATTATGTTTTTCGAAGTGAGGCAAGTACTTGGGTAGGCGGATGTCAGGAAAAGTCCTAACCTTCCATACTAGTCGGTCTAAACGTGGTAACTTGGCTATGACTTTCAGAGATAGTGATTGATGAGGATATAACCTTATAGTATGCACTTTTGCTAAGCAATTTAACATTTTATGAGAGAAATGAGTAAGTTAACATATTTATTGACATTTTTAACACAGACGGGCAAACTATAGAGATGGCACAAGATTATAAAAAACCCTTGTCAAATGATTTTTTAGTTTGGGGGCCTAAAACGCGCAAAAGTCCAGAGAGCCACTTTATAAAACAGATTCTAATCTTTTTCAACACAGGTTATATGCGCAGTCAACCTAAATAAATTTAATTTTACTGCTAATTTCACAACAAAAATTGCAAAGGTTCAAAGCGCAGTAGACAATAGACAGTTAAAAATTAGCTTAAAAAAGAGGGAATCGACTGAGTCAAAAAAATGCCAGGGTATCAACTTTTGACCTTTTAATTCAAGCTTCATGTTTGTGGCGTCCAGAACTTGATTAACTTTGATGCCTGGTCAATCATTTCAAATATATTTTCTTCCAATAGTCAAGATACTAACAATTCGATAAAAGTTAATAGGAGTTCAACCTGCTCGAACTCTGGAGTTTACCCATGTTGTGTGCCCTTATAGCGTCCTCAATAAAAATGAAATTTGGTCTGAGAGATGCAAAGATTCTACTATAACATAGTTACTGAAAGGAAGCAATTTTAAGTTCGATAATTTCGGTCGTGAAAAGAAAGATTCGTCAAGATCCTAAGTTGCAAATGTCATTAAGGCTTTCCACTAATCACGCATGAGAGGATATCAAAATCAGAGTGAAGACTATTGGATGACATTTGCATTAGATGTCAATTTTTTACTAATTACATCTAATTCGTTTGACAGTAAGAGGAACGCACGCCTCATAATGCATTGTGTAAAAACGACCGCAGCAGGTAATTTGTACAATTAATATCAGCCCAAATGACCAAATGTAAAGCTTTCCAAAAACTAATGTGTACTTTGTAATAATCGCACATTCTTTTCTTCATTTAATATATTATATTAATATTTTGTGTTATTCTAGAAGCAAAATAGCATAAAGTCAAGTCTACGTGTTGTACGGACCTATTAATTTTATTCGCGCTAGTATGTTGCAATCATAGGCTATTTCTACAAACTCTTCATGTGGCGTTGGTGTATTCTGTGTTTGGGACACCACGTTCGCTAAACGCATAATACGCTCGACATTACTGTTGTACCAGAAAACATATTTGTACTATGAAAGTTAACATCATGTGTCAAGGATCCAACCACTACAACACTACTATGTTACATCGAAGTATTAGGATAAAAGAAGTGTATTTCAACAGGTGCGGAAAGTCTTTACCCTATTGACAGAGTTGTACCTGTTCTGTAACACACTGGTAACTACTTTCTAAATACTCAGAAGATCCGAAGGGAGGACATCCTACCTAGATCAGTTTTCAATTTTGCATTGCTTGCAATTGCAAAAAGTGTAATATGTCCGGAATTCATACGTTTCAATATCACATGAACTTTTCCCTCTCAACGGTCATGAAATTCCTGCTGAGAGTGATTCAATCTCTAATCTTCCAATACTTTGGTCTTTGAGAGGCAAGAAACGTTGTATAAAATGTTTTCGGTGAAGTATAAATACCAATCTTTCCTCTTTTTATTCAATCAAGTGAATAAAACAGTTAGGCGTCTTCAATTTGCTAAACAAATTTATGTTTCTATTATTCCTTAGAACTATACATGGTCCCCTAATGGTTGTTTCCTAATTGAATTTAATGAAGTACCCGTGTTAAATCGAGAAAATTTCACAAAGCTATTGCCCCTGTAAGGTTCCACGAGCTTTACAATAGAAAACGGAGACGAGAGATCAGAGAAAGGAAGCAGTGAACTGAAGATGGCTTAGTACCGGGGAAAGGCTCAACGCATGGGGCACAATGATTTACTTTTTAAAACCTCATTAAATTAAATTATGGCACTAACAATTAGTCTGCAATGTTTCTAACCATGCCAGAATCGGATTTGTGAAGTGTCCTTGACGATTCGCGTTCGCATTTAAATCAACCAATTCAACTGGTTTTTCCATGTCATTCAGTATCAGACTCAAGTATATGGAAACGACTCCATCGAAATAAGTCCAAAAACATAATTTAAATTAAACACTTAACTTCATTGATTATTGCATTCGTGTTTCCCATATTTTGCATAATGTGAACTCGTGCACAGTTAGTCGTGTCGAAAGAATGGTTCAGAGATGATTTCAGTTTTGAATTTAACCAAAATGAGCTGTTTCTTGCATGATCCAATAAGTTAATAGTGGCCCCTTTAATGAATACGCGTTCACACCCTAACAACGATTTAAGACCCCACTACTGGGCTCAGTTTGTGGATTAATATTTAAGTTCAGATAAATTTTTTTTTCCAAAAAACATTCCCACACTTACATCTTTCCAAAGATTGCATGCCCAAGCTCCATTTATGGGCGCTGAATTTTTTATATTTGGAGTTGGTATTTAAACGTTTTTTGAAGACTACCATTTGTGACAATCTTATGCTATGGACATTCTAGCCACCATTAAAGAAGTACTAATCATACGCTGCGAAAATCTCAGCCTACATTAAGCCAGACAATTGACATAGATTTAGAAGCGAAAATAATAGTTACTTTGAAGCATAAAATGCCATTTGCTTTACAGACAATGCCGATAAATTGGATGGTGGAGGGGGTTTAGAATGACAATGTCCCTAGAGCTTTGAGGTCAATTTCTTTTCTGTTGGAGAATTATTAATAGAGTTCATATCACTTCCACATTAGTGTTATTAACAAGACTGGTTTGGAGAGATATCAGCTCCAATGCACTCTGAATTCAAGAAAAGTTAAGTCAACCAACCGACCAAATCACACGGACTTTCGCAGGTTCTTTAGCTCACCATGTAAAAAAGTAAGGTCGTATATGTACACTTGACGCAAAATGGACATTTGTGTGTTTTTTTATTCTAATCAGAGTTTGTGTATTTCTTTTCAATTGTGATTAAGAGCAGGAACTCTAAATGATGCTATTTTTCTTATATTCTGACTTAATTACAATTTTGGTAAGGTGAGTTTAAAGACAAATTTATGAATGAAAATTATATTTAATACGTCAAATATTTAGCATAGATAACCTTTTTTCGTTTAGTACGAATTTAATAACAAATGACCTTCGCTGTTGGCATTTTATGACCGGAATTTGTGATCAAAACGTCCAATATTTATCTTCCGAGTTCCATTTATATTCAAGATGAAAATCAATGCCCTTCCATAGCGTTTAACATGCATGCTTGCCTAATATTCCAAAGTTCTGCCGCTAGTACTGAACTGAGTTTCTAATTAAAGTACCTTGTTCGCATTATGGAAGGGCCTAAATTTCTCAAACTTCTTGATTTGATTTGTGATTGATCTGCTTAGAAGCTTGAATTCTTACAAAATGCAAAGAACTGTCCCATATCAGCTTGCATTAAGTGCAATGGCATTTCACTGCAAAGAGGCTTTTAAATTAATTTGATTTGCCAAGTATCCGAAAGGATTGAAAACTATCAGTTTATTTTCACGCTCCTAACTGAGTTAGGATGAAGAGAAAAGCACGAATTATACCGATCAGATGAACTTCAAAATGAACTTTGAATGGTATGCATTCGCTTGCACATCCCCTACACACAGAAAATAGAATTGCCAGAATTAAAATACTGGCTGAATTTAGGCAAGTAGGGACCGTAAAATCATCATTTATGTTAATACTTTATCTTGGTGGAAGAATACAATGTCCCTGGAATAGGAACTCTCTTGTATATCCGATGAAGCATAAAACCCTCAAAAACCGTTCATATGGCTCGAAGGTTATATATGTACAATCACACCCAAATGCAGATATTATGCCGGTTGCACATTATTATGCAAATATAATGCAGAAAGAATAGGTGCCATCTTGTAAACAGTCTTTTATTAATTCTTTCTCCGTAGAGTCCGGCTTAATTACCCCTTAACTTCTGCATCTACTGATAACTGTTCTCTTTTCATTCTATCCGGTTATATATATGCATGTATATGTATACGCAAATATCATTTATTCCTGTAAATTGATAGCGAGATGTCAGAAATTATCTTAGCGTGGCCTTTTCACAATTTAACGGGGACACTATCGTTTCTAATTTGAATAAAATCTTTAGTTACAAATGGTAGAGTTGATTTTCCTCTTACTGCGGAAGAAGGCGAGTTCCTTGATATCTGTAGAGATAAATTAAGGAAACATTAAACAACCTGCGTTTTCTCTCTTTCTCCTGGCAACCGGCTTAGCAAATGTACACCTAATAGGCAGTCTGTGACTGGCAGGCAACAACGAGAAGTGCGTCGTTTTAAGATGCGCAATAACGCTGATTGCATAAGTAATCAACTTCTGCCTTCGCTCAAACCATTTGCGGTTTCACTCTTCGATAAAAACAAAGGGCTATAATGCTTTAATTATTTATTACCCAAAACTAATTATTTCTTTAATAACAGAGAAAGAATAGGAGCGCGAAAAATATAAACTAGAGGCTAAAGGTGGGATTGAGTTGGTGCAGGTTGAAAATGAAATAATATCAAAAGATATTATTTTTTTTTGATTTCTGAATTTTTGTTGAGCACACTTTGCTAAATGTGCGCAATTCATTGTTTTCAATCTTCTGTTTCAAAATCGCTTCTGAGTTCCTGAGTGCACACATAACCACGTTGAAAAAACTCATTGACTGATTTATAAATTACCACACTTGGTCAAACTGTTTCAAATCAACACTCCATCTTCTAATCGCCACGGTCCTAGCATGATGAAGTTAGTTAAGGCGACTTTAGTCTAATAGAGCTTGTAGCGGAATTCGCTACCTAGACTAAGCCAGCCTGTACTCAGAAACCTTTATGGCAGTTTCTTCTAGTTAGTACGTCCCACTGAAGTAGCTAAGCTACCGCAAAGCTAATAAGGCACGCGTTTATTCTAGACATGCATGGTGTGAGTGTCACAAGGGAGGAAGCTTAGTCATTCAACATGGCGGATTAAGTAAAACGAGCGGAGGCTTTTGATTGGCCATTGACTGTGTCCTCGCACTCAATCCGTACGCGAAGTTGAACGGCCGCACCTTCAAGTCACACTGTGAGCTCATGCGATGACGACGTTCCCATAAGCTCAAATTTGTGTCAGTAAAATTGAAATCCTTTAACTGCAACTTCAATTACCATTTCAGAGGACTGTGATAGGAAACGTCCATAGGGAAAAACCATGATTTGCCCTCTGTTGATTCAATCTTACAATTTGTCCAAATATACCTCTATTAAGTAATATTATATTGGCCTAAAATATCCTTTGGTTTATGGTAACTAACAGTAATACCACTAATCGGCAATAAATTCTCGCAAAATGTCCTTGATTAGTTCTTTTAATTATATGAATATTGGATTGCCAAATTTTTACGCCTTTTCACACTTTCTTCACTGTCGTTCATACCTATATTTCAGTTGTGCATAGAATTAACAAATTTGTATTAAAAAATGATTTAAAAACCCCCTTGGATTTTAATCCTGCTAACCAGCTCTCAGTTGTGTTGTTTCAAAGCCGTTTGGCCTAAATTGCGCAATTTATATCACCAATTTCATTGACAGTAGTTATAGGATATTATTATTATTTGCAAATGCGTTGGGATTGATTTCCCTGCCAAAAGACCATAAATTCCCCATAAGCTGTTCGGTAGATAGACATTTCAAAGGAATTCTATTTATCGGATTTTGCATTACCAAAACTGACTGAATAAGACAGATTTTGCACAATTTATTTGAAAACGAAAGGTCTTAGTAAGGAAGTAAAATTGAAATAAATAAAATCTGAAAAAAGCAGTTTTATCTGACTTCTAAAATAAGTAGGTTTTTTTGTTTTTCCTCTTTACAATTTCATTAAATTTATCTGATCTAATTGCCCTCTCTTTATTACGAAAAATGAAGAGTGACAAATTTTCCGAATCATTGTACACCTGGTCTCGTCTCATTAGCCTTCTACCGGAATTGAGTCTGCCAGTTTCAATTTTATCTAAAATGAATTAAAGACTCGGGCCGTCCAAACGTCGATCTTTCCCCATCAAATTGTCTAATGCTCAATAATGCGAGAGATGATCGTCGCAGTGTATCCATCAATCAAATCCAATCCCCTTTCTCACCAAACGTCCTTTTAACATCACCCAAAATTAGCGCGGCTAATTCTTTAAAAAAAATACATATTTTCGGACACATCGTGCTAACAAGTTGTGTCGCATTTCATAGCCGGATGTAATAATTCAATGCTATTTATATTTAATGATTTCAACAATGGCGGGTAATTTATCATAGTCCAGATTTTATTTCCCTTTTTCAAAGTCATCAATATTAATCATTCTTTCTATCGTGGGATCAGAGTTAGCGTCTGACTTTGAAAGTAAGACTAATTTTGTTCCACCTATTGAATTCAAACACATCTAGTGGACTCTTATAGCCAACAGCCTATCTATTTATAAGTCATTGTCCATTAAAGTCGAAAAAACGAGCTCGTTTGCATGGTGCAGAAGTAGGCAAGTGCCTTTGTGACATATTGAGTGTTTTACTGAGTCTTGGAGACAGTTGGCGTAAAATGAGATTAGCGCTAATCATTTCTCATTAATTTTCTTCATTCATTTGCTTTTTTGAGACACGTGGCCGTTTAGATGGAAGTGAAATGGGGGTGGGGGTGGGGGAGTAAGGTGGGGTGGGTGGGTGGTGGGAGAATTTTAGCAAGAAAGGAATCAGAACATCAAATAGCCAATTGTTTGTGAATGGGGAATGATCGGAATGTGTGTGTGTTTTGAAATAGAATGTGTTGACTTTTTCATCAATATTTATTTATATCAAATGGCAGGCTTTATGATAGTTATCATTAGCCCTTTAGTTCACTTCGCGTTTCACAGAGGGAAGGAACATCAAAGTCAAAAAAAGTCGAGAGAGAGAACAGAAGAATGATTCAAATATGTAAAAGAGACAGACACAAAGGTAAAGAAAAAGGTAAGGTGAGTACTGTGGAAGCGGTCGAATATGACGTACAGTCGGGTGGGTCATGATAGTTGGAAGTATGAGTATACGTTGCCCAGGGTGCACCACGTGGAGGTAGGTCTATCGCGCACTCCTTTTCCATCAATATTAAAGAGCAGAATTCAGGTCCTGGTTTACAGATTTCTAATTTCCCCAATTTTGAGCTTAATTGGAGTTGTTCAATTATGTTGAATGATTGATCGATAGTGGAAGTTATAGCGTATACATATTAATTTGGTTACCATTGTATAGTCAGAAAGCGGGATACTTTTGATAACAATGGGAAATTGATCACATTCAAGTCATGGGGTCTAGAGGAGAGCTCTATTCGGTATCAGGCTCGGTGACCTGCATGCAATGTATTCTAGCTTTATTTTCCTTGCAAAAGCCGGTATTGTTCAAATTCTACATCTGGAGAACACTTCTAACTGCCTTTCCTCTAGACTTTCACATTGGATGGCACAATATCTAACATTTCAATTCAAATTCCTATTGAAATTTGATGCCAACTTTATTGCCTCACACTTAGGAATAGTCTTTTCCATCAAATTTTGAGATTCTATCTCATTTTAATAATTTATTTTCTTCCTAACATAAACATTTAGGAAATATGTCGTTCGCTAAGAGAGCAGAAACCATAAACTTAATTAATTTAAGTTCAAGGATTCGTAATTAATATTAAATTGAATGTTTTTCAAAGTGAGTGCTTTATTCTTATTTTCCGTCTGTTGAAAGTAATCTTAATCGCACGTTCAATTCACACTTTGATATGATCAGTTAATTATTGATCACTGTAATTCATTTAATTAGCTAACAATTCTTATCTTGCTCTCTATAACAAAGTAATTCTCAAACTTATCTCCTAACTGCCAGATGGACATTAGAACTTGTTACTCTGTTGAGCTGAAAGTTATTATGTATCGAAATTTTAAATACGGCTTACAGCCTTGGCCAGCTAACTTACTTGAACAAGTCCCACTAAACATTTAAAATACTTTGAAGTGAATTAAATTCGTAAAAATGCTGGTATGTTTTACAGCGTTCCCGAAAATTTTAGTAGCAGAAATCTATAATATTGGGGTTTTGAACCCATTTAATCCCTCTGCTTAAATTCACCAAGATTCCTGGAATTTGGAGAAATGTTTATACTGGAATGTTAAGGAGTTTCATTGATGGACTTTATTGCCAACTAATATATTCACGACTTTAATAATGTTAACTCCCTTTGAAACCCCAATGATTGAAACAATACTCACATAATTATTCAGTTTTACTGGCTGAATATTAGCTGACGGTTCTAATAAAAGAATCAGCAATCGTTCTTCAGAAATATAAATCCTGATATTAATTGTTCTTTTCTAATTATTCAGTACCCTAGTAAACCACGATCTACAATCCCAGGACTGGATCCGCATGGTAGTTCGATGGTATGAGGAGCATCGTGGAATGTATCCCCAGACTGCGATGTTGCACTATCTCGAAATCGCTGAGGGTTTGGAGACCTATGGCGTAGAATTCTTTGAAATCTACAATAGAAGAGGTACCGACCTACTTCTAGGAATCGATGCCATGGGCTTGGCGATATATAAACCTCCGGACAGGTAAGAATATATTTTCGAATATATTAAGATGCATTAAATCACTTAGTCAACAGGATATAGGGAAGACGAGTTTCGAATCCTTACTGTCCTAATTCCCAAATTTTGGTTCCTCCTACAGCGTAAAAAGTTGACTATATTAAATTCCCGTATGAAATTCAAGCGGGTGTTGTCAAAATCATTACTCAGTGGTCAGAAGTCAAGATATCAATTAGCATCAGTGGACATTGGCTAGTACTATTCAATATGGGGTATGATGGAGTTCGTGCTTCTCACATGGAACGTTCTAGGTGGTGGTAGTGGTGGGAGGTTTTCTTATACATCCATCTGTATGAAAACACGGAAAGGATCAAACACGTAATGTTTTGTCCAATTATCCTGGTGAATTTGGCCACTTATTATCCCAGTTAGCAGTTAAAATAGAACACTATACGTCTTTCGTGCTTCGTACTCTCTTCTACTTCTACTATCCATCACACTTACCTTCAGCGTATATTTCACCTTAAGACGGTCTCGTAAAAATGTTGACATTTTGAGCTGTATGTTAGATTTTAATAAAGGTCATACGAATAAGGACAGTTTTAATCTCTATGAATAAAATATAAATTTATTTTACCATTTTTAAGTTAAATGTGAGCCTTATATTCCCGAATGTTCAAATTACCCACCAATATATGCGTGCTTCAAATGTTTAAAATAGTCTGCAAAGACCGCCGCTTTTATTTATTAAAGTAACTCCTTTTATCATCTCCGAAATTGGGAAAGCACGCTTAGTTGTCTATTTACAAAGCTCACCGAATCACTGGCATTATTAACTGTCCTGGATAAACATAACCATTGATGTTCCATGAATGTACACGTTTTGGTATTTATTGATCAAATAGCCAATAAATTGTGGTGTCTCCCATCAATCTACGTAATCTCTTTCATTTGTAATTATTTCTAATTAATTTCAATGATATGGCACTCGGTCAACTAACTTTCTACTAAACTTCGGTGTTAGAACCTGTCGAATATGGCATTATAGTTTAAGACTAATATCCTATGAAGAATGAGAATCACACGATTGTAAGTTATGCCGTAGGTTGGGTGGACACAGTGAGCCTCGTATTCTTGCTTGCAAGCATGATGTACATTTCAACATACTTGTTCATTCTTTTCTGTTCAAGCTTATTTGGACAAAAGTGCGCTCTTTATCGAAGGAACTAGGTTGCGTTTGTGTCCGCAACTATTGTTAATAAAAGCTGTTATTTAAAATAGTTTTGTAAGTAGACAAAGGGAGAATGGTGGGCAAGGCATTTAGATAAGCTCAATTAGCACCATCTACAACTCTGCTTCATAGTAAACATTCATTTTGCTTGTGATCCCTCCATTTCTTATACTTTTATGTTGTCATTTAAAGTTGATTAGTCATGCTTTTCTATCCTCGTTTAGGGAACTTTTACAGACTTCAGAACTAGTACACCTCCAGCTAACATCCACTATAGAGCAGTAGAAGAGGCCATAGAGACGAATTTTAAGATGGAAAGTACAGGGCTATTTATTGATTTGAATAAAATATTTTGTACATAAAATAGAGGAAAAACATAAAATGAAATACTAATATAGTAGATAAAATTATTGAACAATTTTCATTTGTTATTTTTTAACCTGAGCAAAATTATGTGCGAATCAGGTGGAAAGCTCGACCTGTAGAGTTCATTTAATCCCTTTACATTTTTGGACTGCCTTATTTAAGGTCTACCAGATCTCTCCTCCAATCTCCACATATGCATCATGATCAAGAATTTAATGCGAATTAATTAAATCAATAGCTTTAACAAAAATTGAGCATACTTACGATTATTAACTTTGTAATAGTTTGAATTACAAAATTAATATAAGCTTTCGGTCACAATTTTCGAATAGCAAACAGCTCCATTTTCGGGCTCAAAATTATCGTATATGAGTACTTGGGGAACTTTGCATCAATCTGAGCAATGATCTTTTCACTAATCATATTGACTAATACTCAGCTATCAGTCACGCACAACTCCATTCGCCCTATTGCTCGTTTAACTACAGTGGCCTGTTTCCAATCTTATTTTGTAAACCTGTCTACATCCATTTAAGTTCACCTAATCTTGGGGAGATTGGAGTTTCCAATACCACTGTCTGCACTGAAAAGCTGAATTAATGCTATACTTGAGTTAACTACGCAGTTGTTAATTAGTTATTGTATTTTGAATAGATTTTTTTCACCATAACATCTAACCACTCGAAATTTCAAAGTAGTCCAATAAGATGTGAATACTGGGTGAGGGAGGGGTGAGGGTGGGGGAGTGGGTCAAATTGGGATTATTTAATTCAGACGAGATGTCAAGATTCCTACTTTTATTTGAACACGTTTTTTTTATTACCTAAGGCCTTGAAATTCAGAGTTTGTAAGTAAATTGTTGGCAATCCATCTTTAATTCATTTATCCTCGAAAATGACATAAGCATGTTTTATGAGACTTGCAATGGGGTTTAAACAAAATAGCATTCAAGATTCAATCTAATGGCAATGCTCTTCATATAGCGTGAATGGTAGTGCTTGATAGTGAGATTTCTTCACTATCATTTAAATCGTGGAGTAAATGGCTGTCAGTCAGGAAGGAATATTTGACAAAGACAGGGAGTCAAACTACTGACGATTGAACCAATTAAAGATAAACTCCGTTCTTTAAGTTAATTTTTACAAGCAGTGAAACTTATCTACGAACACGTAATGGCTTTGTAGGTCTGCGAATCATTGAAATCTCGCTGAATAAGTGTGCTCTATTTCAATTCCAATTTCTATTGAGTCAATTGCATAGTAGTTAATGCATCCGTCCATTTATAAGGTTAGTATTATTCACGATATTTGAACAGGCGAGTATATATTTCTACTTGTATATATTTGTCTTCTTTGCTACCCAAGTCAGAATAAAATATGTTCTGGTATGTTTCACAGTTTTTCCCAAAATATTCACCCTGGGGAAAGTCGCAATGAATTAAACATTAACAACGAAAAGGGCATTCTGCATATTAGAAATTCAAATTGATAAATATTAGAAATGTTGTTTCCGTCTATATTATTTCCAATTGGGGGCGAACAATGTACTCGTAAATCAAAAAATCCTTATTCATTGCTTTGCGAAAGATGTAAAACTATTATATGTAAAACTTGTTATTTTACAATCAACCAATTTACTCGGTTTTTCGCCCGAGTGGCTCAAATAAGAGCATATATTTACAGAAAATATGGCGATGTTTGTGTGTGTGCGCGGGTGTCAAGTTCTGACAGTTCTCAAAACATTAATCCCCATTGTAGGCCAGTTAAAAGTCTATCATTTAAACCCATTGGCCAGCGGTTAATAAAACATTTCGCTTTCATAGTTAACAAATTGAATTTTGTGTTTCCTGTGGGTTAGGAATAATTGTATCAAATTTCGCATGGATTACTAGAATTTAGCTTCCCATTGCATTGTTATCTACAATGTTAGCTATTACTTAAATGAAACGAATATTTTTGGTGCATCTGAACGAAATTGAAAGACTTCATCCGTAGTTCATTAAATTATCGATTATTGCTTTTCACCCAGGCATGACTATGTAATTACTGGCTATCGAGTTAATGAATCATTTTCATATGAGCAGTTTATTTTTTTAAATAAAAGAAAAGTATGCCGTTGTAAGGCTATTAGTAATTCGTCAGCTTCCATTGGATCTGAAATGTCACTAGAACCAGTCCACCTAAGTACTTACTAGGGTAAATGATTTAATTTCAGTAAACTGAGTTTGGAAATCAGGTTAAAATTGGAATAAAATTCGATGAAAGCTGTTCGAGTCGCAGACAAAGATAGTGAGGCTTCTACAAGGTTTTCTTCTCCATACAACTCTTGTCTATCTGCCGCTCAATCCTAGAGAACTCATTTTCTTTGACAGATACCTAAAGTACTCTCTGCATGGAAACGCAGAACAAAAGACATGAGCACTTATGCTATTAAGAATTATAGCTCTCCAAACAAAATTATTGGATACTACCTGAAAATATACTTACGGGTCTTTTATCTCGTGTAGTCAAATTTTATATAAATCCCAGTCAAGTTACATGAATGAATACAAATTTTTAATAAGGTTTCAACTTTTATTTGCAGCTACGTTCGTACTATCTATTTAATGCCAAGAGGCCGACTTGTCGCAATGGTATCAGACAGATCTACGTAGCCTAGTTCACTTCCGGAGTGAACTAATTAAATTTATACACACTGAACTATTTCATAGTTGTGTGTTCAGCTTCAATAATGTAGACCTTTAATCTTAGTTGCAAAGATAGAATTAAGAATTTTTAAGTTGAGCTTTCACTTTCTTCATTATTGGCCGAAAGTCTTCTCCTCTTCATATTTTTTTCCTTCCACAAAAAGAGCATTTTTACAAAATCCTTGTGTCATAAATTCCTGAAAAGTTGCACTTGGACATCGCTCAAGCACTGTTATTTGGTTCATTCAAATAAATTCGTTGGTGTATTTTTTGCTTCAATTTGAGGTAAATAATAACTTAAAAGGGTTGAAATTTGTTAATTTTATAAAATTTTCTTTATCAATTATTCTTGAAAGAAGTTAGACTAAATTTATTTAACAAGATGTGTTTAAGGCATATTAGTCTCGTATTGATAGGGGCATGCTTTTTTCTCCCAGTAAGGTACTTATTTTTATAAGCAAGTCGAAGTATTCAGGTATGCTTCTAATATTGGTTGAAGACGTTCGAATTTTACCAGTTTGGAATACAGTTATCTGGTATGGGGTGTCACTGTGATCATACGACATTTAGATTAAGCGTATTGGATAATTTCAATTACCCATAACGAGATACTTGCTGGTTTCAATCACACCCTCCCGATATGCAGAAATTTGACCAGCTATCAGATAATAACGTTCAATACGGTGAAGAAACTTAGTGAAAGAAATTACGGAGAAGTGTGAAATATTAGGAGTCAAGTGTATAAAGAACATGGTAGTAAAGTATGTGGGAGAAGCGATGAACGAACTACAATGACAGATAACTGCGGGTAGAGGTATGCTTAATGAAAAACGTGGGTATCTTTTTGCTATTCACGAGCGACTTTTACTGTCAAAGTGACTATATTTTGACACTTTGAATTGTTTCAACACTTTAGGATAACTCCAAAAGTAGGATTTCCCTGGTCAGAGATCCGAAATATTGCTTTCAATGACCGTAAGTTTACAATCAAGCCAATAGACAAGAAGAGCTCAGTAAGTTGGAGCATTTTTCCTAGTTTGTACTTATTACAACTATTCATTTTTAAACCATAATTTTCTAGGATCTTGTATTCATGACCAAGAATCTAAGAGTGAATAAGAAGATTCTGGCGCTTTGCATTGGCAACAATGAGCTCTACGTTCGTCGTCGACAACCTGTTCCTATTGAGATTCAACAGATGCGGTCTCAGGCATGTGAAGAAAACGCCTTCCGAGAGGCCGAACGGTACGCATAATTACGTCGAACTTGATTGGGTTTCATTTGATAAGATATTGCAGTGTATGGTTAAGCTCCTACGTCATTTAGATAACTGTTAGTGCTTAGCCAACCAAATTCCAGTTAGCTCTATAAATCGATTAAATAGACGTGTGTTCGAACAAGGCATTCAGTCATTCAAACAGTAAAATTAAGCTAATTTGACTTTAGACGCTGAATCAACTCTAAAGTCTGAATTAAGAACGATTTGAATCAATTTTTTAAATACTTGAGTCTAACTTAGGGTTATTTTGTTTGTGTCCGACGTGATTTTATTACAATTTAATAGACATCGCCCTTAATTTGTGTATGTAAATGTGAACTTGCGGACAAGTTTCTTAAGTGGTTACCACCCTGTTCGTCTGAGTTCTAGTACAATTTGATATTTCCTTTAATATTATTTTGGAATTACAATTAGACCAAACAATTTTCTAAGAAATAAATGTTAGAATCATTTAACTGCTTATGTTAAATATTTTCTTACCATTTTGACTTATTCACCTGCTTCCTATTTTTCATCTGGTATTATTTCCACCGTACTCATTTGTGTAAGTGCCGGATATAATGAAGTAAAAGAAATACAATTTATTGATCATAATTAGCGGTTAGATTTCAAACTGATAGTGGAGCGGAGTAATGCTATGTCCTGAATAGAAGTTTCCATATCCATTCAACGTCATTTAACATCAATTTCTGCCATGTCAGATTGTGGAATGAGTAACAGTCAATGATTGGTTAAATCTTCTCTGGCTGGTAACAACTAAAATTGATATAAATTGGTATAAATTGATTCATAATCGTGTTAACATATGCCTGGAAATCGGGCGGGTTTGTTGGTTGAATTCAGTTTTCTCTCCTTCTCTGGAGCCTGATCAACTGTAGCTTATCTCGTAACTGTAACATTGCAGCAAATTTCGACTGTCTTCTCCAAGGAATTATAAATGACTACATACGCTTCAATGGCATTATTCTTGCATCTAAATCACTCTATTTTCCGAATTTAACTTACGACTGCGTATTTTGTTCTTACACATGGTAGGAAATCAGATCAAAAGTATGAATAGATTTGTTATGTCAGGAAATGGAATCGGAGTGGAAAAGCGAAGGTGCGATCTAAACCCCATTTACCTTTAGAAATAATTTTTTAAAAAACTTGAAGTGGACTTAAACTAAATTTCAAAAAGAAAATTTTCGAGTGAAAGCTTGACATTATCGGACGATAGAAAGGTGCTGTGATTAGTATAAATCCACCTCTGTTGAGCTGTTGAAAGAATATGTTTTTCGCGTTTCAATGATTTGTGAATGTAGTGATTCAGTATATAGATGGAGCTTGGGGATATCCAACTTTTTTTGCTGTCTATGTCGATAATTTTGGCTAAATTTATCGCAGCATCATAAAAATTTCCTCCTACTCCATTGCATTTCTGCCTTTCTTTCGGCATTGGTTCACAACAGCCATGCTATTTTCTCAGAATAATTTCAAATTCGTCAATATTCAACAACAATTTCTCTCTAACCACTATAATTATCTACATGAGGAAAGTCCAACCTGGAAGACGGACGAGAAAGGTTTTTGTTGTTATAGTGAAAACTTATTTCATTTCAGTAATAATGGGATGCGCGGATAAATCATGTTGTCTATGTGTGAAAAACGTAGAGTTTTGGGGTTATTTCTAAGTGGTTAGAAGATACAAAGTGGATATTATTTTCCTCAAGGAGAGCTATCTAATAGAAGAGAAAGCACTTTACTAACCTTTCGACAACATCCGATTTGTCTTTCATCTAGTAATTAGTGTATTTCAGTTTCCAAGCCTAAATAATTGACATACACCACTTATTTTCTACGTATCATTACTAACCAGTTGATTTAACTGCTATCTTGGCTGTTTCTAACCAACGCAGATTTGACAGACGAGTGAGTTACCTAAACTGCGTTTTACTGCTCTATAAATGGCCCAATAGGACCGTCTAATTAATGATGTCATCCACCATTAAATTCATTCATTCGCTATAAAAATAGTCAGCCAGTCACTCAGAGAACCAGTGGGTAATCGATTAATCATCTTCCTGCCTCTCGAATGGGCACACCCTCACTTATCCACTAAGCTATTTGAGCCAAACTTTTGGGCCAAATAGTAAAATCGCAAAATTTGTTCAAGTATGTTTTTTACCTCTACACTTCATTTTGTAATTATGTATCCTTCAAGCAGCTGAGGAGTGTAATTTGCTGATGAATTTAGATCAGTATCGCCTACTCTTCCAGTCTCTTTAAGTATTCCAGCACCATAGGCCAATTGCTTTTGAGCTGATTTTACTGGTGCTTATGAATTTTGGAAGGAATTCAGAAGCTATTTTTTCTAATAACATCATGGAAAGTGATATGAATTCAAGACACATTGGTGCAAAAATAGTGTTCAATTATAGAGCAGTAGAATATTAGTGAATCTAGAGTTTTTTACCGCAGGAACTAACGATGAAATATTAGAGTTTGTTCATATAAGTGGACGTAGGCTCAGTAAATAATTTAAAAGAATAATTGGCAACATTGTCTCACCTATCCCCTCCCCTCCCACCCCCACCTATCCAAAAACAGGTGATCCGAAATTGTTGTGAAGTTATTACATTTTTTGGGATTCGCAATTTTTATTTTAACTAAAAAATGGTAAATATATATCATTAATCAAAGTAATCGCCAATGTGGAGTATTTGAAATAAAAAATGGAAGGAAATGAATTGAGAGCCTATAAAGAGACGTGCTGTCCTGTCTTGGCATTCACTAATGCATAAAATCTTGTTCAAAGTAGGTTGACATATGTCATTCCTACTGAAATAAACCTTTCTGCTGTCACGAAGTTTCACTGCTTTCAAGCATACCAACAAAATATATCACTTACGCTCAGGTTAGGGATTCCAAATAATTGCAATTAAAAAATTTAATTAGTACGATTTTCTACATTTTCCTATTAAAACCAAAACCATTATTTTGTTTAGAAAATTCGAATGGGGTATTCGCAGTTCCGTTTTTCACCCAAATATGCCTAGCCCATCTGGACTCTAAGCAAATATGCTCAATTGTGAATGGATAGCGCTTTGCTTTTATGCAAAAGCACCCAATTGCTACTCACAAATAGTTCTCCGATGTGTCAAATTGTTCGTGGAGTAGTAGGGTATTCAAATTGCATGAACTTGAGTAAATGCGAGAGTTATTTAAACAGATATGCAAATGCTGCTGGTATTAGGCCTAACTCTCTTTGGCAATTTAAGATTTGATTTTAAATGGAAATTGATATACTGAAATACATTTAGTTCCCACTTTTTGACCGAATGCATCCAGTTTTATAAAAATGATCATTTTCATAGAAATAAAAAAACTTTTCGACGGCAATAAGAATCTACCATTCTTGACGCCCTGAAGGATCGATTTTTAAATTACATGCATACTTTGATCGAAGGAAGCCCTCTATCCTTCTGTTAGTCCTCATTATGATTTACGACTCACAGTTCCAAAAACTTGATGGGCACTCTACATTTGACCCTATTTGCGTACTGTCAATAACTCTCGTTAAATTTGCGAGCCAAAGATGAAATCTATCTTTGTTAAATTTTGTTTGATCAAATATTGTGATCATATATTTTTATGATTAAAGGTTGTAAATTCTTACACAGTGGCAAATACATGGGCTTAGTTACGACTAGCTGAAGGCGTTCACAAAGATTATTCTCGTTAGACATGATGAAGCATGGCAGTTTCACTCCCGTATTAGTCATGAACAGGCATCATAGTGTGAAGACTGTTTCAGCACGAGGCAATAGGTGGCACTGATCTCGATGGTGAAGTAGTTGAATAGTCCAACTGAGTTAAGTTTTTAGATTTCTCCATTCTATACTAATGATCTTCTTAAACGTTCGCAGGATCCAACAGACGTTCCAATGTCTGGAGATCAGGGGCTAAGGTGTAAGACATGTTTATTGGGCATTGGTAGTTGAGTTAGAAAGAAAGAACTAATAAGTAGTATGAAGGAAATTTACGAACTGCGTATGAACGTCAAAACAGCGTATGCGGATGCAAATTAATGTGAAGAGTGAACTTGGACACAATAGAATGAGTCATAGTGTGGGAGCAGCATCTGCTGAATTCTGCATTTGTTAGATTATTAACTTCTATTTAACAAACATAGGCATATGAATCATCCTCTAATATTTCAAAGTTATTATTGGTCTTCCGCTTCCCAACTGACCCCATACAACTGCAAACTTTGGCGCTTAGCAATGACCAACCGTAGGTAGGGGGGGGGGGGGAGGGAGGGGGAGAGGGGGACTAGGATTTAAGATCTCAGTAAGGTGGTAGCTGCTTTAGATATTTATTTCATTTTTTTCTGGTTTGATTGTAATTTCTGCGTCAGTTATATACAGTTAGGGACTCCATTTTAAATTGTTGATCGCAGAGGTAATGATGTCAGATAAGGAAGCCCATTGGGCTGTTGCTCCTTTAGGATTTGCGAACTTCCCTACAAAGACAGCCAAATGTGTCAACGGCGGGGTAGAATGGAATTCGGTAATATGTAGACCGTGTGGCGGATTAGCTACCTGAATAAGCCTTGACTATTCTCAGAAACCTCTATGGCAGATTCTCCTAGTTTGTAAATCTCCCGGAATCAGCTAAGCTACCGCAAAGCTATAGAAAAAAAACAGACGTATACTGTGGAAATGTTCATTTAGCATGCCATACTGGCGTGGAAGCGTGATGTGTGTATATACGACGTGGACCTTAGTCATTATATACACTTTATGGTATGGTGACCTCATATGACCTCGTTCATTGATTGGTCGGGTAATTGTGTATTGGAATTGACCATTGGTTGGTCGTTTTGGCATTGGTCATTGATTGGTCGAGAGGCTTCTGCATGTGTCATGCTAAAGTTGTGTTCCCACAACCGAAACAAAGGAGAAACAATGATATGCAGTTACCAGTTAGTCACAGGTAAGTTGCATATGTAGTATGCGCAGTGTGAAAAAAAATGATGTTTTAAATCTCTAATGAGCGATTAATGCCAGAAAGATTTGTCCACTACTGATTAAACAATTGGTACTAATTCGAGTGAAAATTTTGCCGTTGACTGTCAACCTTTTCATAAAACGAAAGCAGCGACATACATTAATACGTAATAGAGATATGCTTTCCAACTAACCTTAAAGCACGTTCACCTTCTATCCACAAAATGCTCCAGAGCGTAGTAATTTTGATGGCAAGAGCAGAAGAAAGTGGGATCGCTATAAATTAGTATTTCAGTGATAAGAAAATGGAAAATTAGGGTTGAAGGAAGTGGAAAACACGTGAGTTTAATTGCTTGCTACGACTTACTTATTTTGCTCTAAAAATAAATTCGACTCAAATATTCTAGTTTTCTTTACTTTAATCGATTAAAATACTAAAACATTAACAGATGGTCAAAACTGATTAGAGACATTTTTATTAACATTTCTTATTTTATTAAATAATGGTATAAAAAATAAATAAGCAGTCCGATTTGGCTTTTCAAGACCATTTGGGGGTGGCGGTGTGGGGGGGGGGAAGGGTGATTTATTGCCTTTGAATGAACTGAGGTAATTGAAGAAGCGAAATTGTGTTATTTTCGGCAAGTTACCACTTATTTCCATAACATTCAGCATTAATTCAATTCTCCGGGCACCTGAGTCTTCGGTGTCGTTGATGTTAGAAGGAATGTGGTCTTTCTGATCCTGCAAAAAAAAATTTCGACCATTTCTTTTCAGTGAACATTTCTCAACACCCGAGAGAGAATGTATCCACCATGGTCTTGTGATGTGACTTAAAGTGTTCACTCTTCCAAAATCAAAAAATTTAGAAGGACAAGAGTCTTACATAAACAGGTATTTAATGGAAATGACCTAACTACGTTCATAAAAATGTCACAAACGTGGTAAAATTACGAGTCTAAACAAATGAGCTAGGGCTAAATCCGTGTGACGTGAGTGTTCAACGCGAGCACGCCTGGAAGGCGAGCAGCTGGTAAAGCCCAAAAAGGCTTACATTAATCGGCACTATCTCAGAAGATGAAATTTACCTAATGAATATTGCAATGTGAATGTTCAGAGAAGAGTAGTATCTAATTATAGAAAAAGTACATATTGTGATGAAATACACGTGTCTGAAGGCTTCATGAAAGGTGAAGAGATGCTGTAATTTAGCCTATCGCTTTTAAACCCACGACCGTAGTAGTTTTGAATTGTGTTTGTAATCTCATATAATAAGAAGTTTTGGATGATTGATGTTTTATGAAAGCACGGTAACATTTTCCCTCTACATTCAGGAAGAACCACTCGGGCATCCGTTTTGCTTACCTTTTACTCAAAGATTCAAGGTACGGTAGTGATTTAATTGATGCAATAGTTTTAATTAATCCAGCTAATATTAACTTAACAATCGTTAGCAGGCTCAAAGGTCATGAATAATACCTATTGCACTCAATTTATATCCATAAAATTATTTTCAAGAATCATATTAGAAGCAAAAAGAAACGTCAATTTTAATAAAATCTGATTGACTGATTGAAATTAGATTGTACTTTCTAGAAATTACTTGTTATAGCAAACAACCCATTAGTAGCGAGATAATGAAACAATTCCTTTAGTTGAACTAGCCTTTTTTGCATTTTTTAAGCTTTTACCTTAATTTTCACCTTTGATTTTTGTTTGAATGCCATTTCAGCCACCAAAGAGTGCGAAATAACTGAACTTGACTAGAAATTATTTCCTGAGCATTTCGTGCTCTATTAAAGCTGTTAAACGTGTTTTTTGGTATCTAATTTAGATTTGCCATTATAGGATTGTTGGCAAAGAAAATAGGAACACAAGTAGATCAGTAATTTTGCTCAGAGGTATTCTTTTGCGGTTAATATAGGTCGTAGAGTTAGGCAACAAATGCGTAACGAGATTCATTTGGCGTGATAAGTTGGTACTTTTACTCTGGTTGTGGATTAGTCTAATCGAGTGCGGTCAAAATTGGCAAATGGGGAATATTGGCAGTCGGTTGGGCAGAAGGACCATATTTTATGGGCACATACGATTGCGTGTCGTTTTACAAAGAATTGCGTGGCCATTGTAAATGGAGCAATTCTATCTATTAAATAATAGCCAACCTCGCCGTTATCATACGAAGTCGGTGACATTTACTTATATTAGTGATTTTGGGAAAAAAACTTATCTTCAATATACTTTTGCAATATTCTTATTTCAGCGTTTCCTCCGAGTATCTCCACACAACTGACAGAATTTCCATTTGTTTGTTTCCATTCAGCTATTCGATTAAAAGCTTCGAAGTGCATTTAACCCTCGATGTCGAAATCGAAACGTCACATTTAACGTTGTGAAGATCCAGCTAATCTGTATCTTACCTTTATCTCGATTTTTATACTCTTTCTGCTCTTCCATCTTCATATTTCTTTGATATTCCACTCTACCTCTTTCCTTGGTTTGTACTTAACTTTAGAGAGTTGATTTTAAATAAGTTCCTTACACATTCAAGAAAAATAACCTTAGAATAATGTAGAGACACATTTCCTTAAGTACTTGTCTCATAGACGAGATAACTTTAGTGGTTGACATTTGGCAATGTTACCTTAGGGTCACGGAGACCATGCTTTGCTTCTGTGCAGAAAATAGATACATCTCAGGTGACATTATCCGCAGCGTCTATACAAAAATGATCATATGCACTCGTACCAGTCTAGACAGGAGGACTGCTCGAAGTTGTCTTCGATCTGTCCGTGGTTTCAACTGGAGTATAAGAAAATTTTCTTACCATTAGGCTTTTCTCCCCTTCCCAATAGCCCGAATGAACATAAGATCATGAGTTATTCCAGATAGATCTCTTCACATAGAGCAAAGCGTACTAACTTGATTTGGGACTTTTTGATCCTCGGGAGTTTATAATGAAAATTTCGTTTCCCTATTATCAAGGGTTGATAAGTTGAATCATCTTCTTAAAGTGCGAATGGCCCTGACTGAGGTACATGTAATCTTTCTCTATTTTAACACTTCTTTAAATGTATTTTCCATCTCAACAGGCACCATGACATATATTCTACTGGTATATCTGTAAGCATTAAACGTCAAGTACTATTGCCTTTCAAGAGTTCACATATTCCAAAAAAATATGATGTCTTTACTAGCTTTTCTGTATTTACTTTTGTTTCTCCGAATGTAGAAGAGAGAATCACCATCGTCGGCTTTTTCTAATTCTTACTAATCCAACTTGCGCTACTCATCGTTTGCACTCACCAGAATGTTCTTAAAGTACTATCTTTAGCGTATCATCCCACGAGCTATCAGTAGGTATTCAGTATTCGTGAATCAGAAGACCGAGGGTTAAATTAGAACCGAGAAGAAATGAAGATGGAGAACATGATCAACGCTTCCAAGCAGAATACTTGGAAATTGCATAGAGTTCAAAGTTTTGATAAGCACAATTAGTCGTGTGGTGACCATCGTTCGTCAGGTGAGCAACTGATGCTCACTGATCGCTCAGCACTTAAGCCATGTAAAACAAATAGGCTAATTTGGGGTTCAACGTTACTTTTAAGTAGTATTTAGAGAGCATGACAATTTTCTTTAATCCATGTATTCAAAAGCTAACTAAATCGAAATTGACTTAATTGTGTTTCGCATTCTAAGAGTGGGCACAAATCCTTTCAACTCAACAATAATTTTGCAAATTTGAAACACTTCTATTGAACTTGATCAATATCAGTAACTTAATTACCCTTAACGTATTAATCTCTGCTTGTATATTTCCAATAAATTGCCACTTCTTTTAAAGTTCGAGAGTACCTCAACGGACGAAAGTTGATGTACTTCTGCAAATATTTGTACTTTTACACATTCACACTGATCGCCTTCATCTCTCTCCAGTCCCCCTCTCCCTCCCTACGTGTTTGCAAACCTGAAATGCGAATGTTTCTGATATTTTGACAATTGCGTTTTGGTTTACTAATTAATTCCTATTGCCTAGATTTAGTGACTACTATAAGCTAGTACTAACAGTCTAGACTGAGTATTCGTAAATAACAATCAACGATTACTTAGCTACCTTAGTTTAACTTACTTTTCTAATAGTTCATTTTGGGATAAAGTTGGGTGTTTTATATTATGAATTGGAACTAAGTGAAGTAATGGCCTTGAAATTAGCTCTTTGTGATAACATTGTGGAAAGTATCCCAATAACCACATCACTATCTGTTAAGCAGAGCAAGGCAGTGTGCATTTAATTACTATATCGGTAACATTTTTTCGTCTTCAATGTCTAAGGAACTAGAATCGGTATATTAATCGCATCTCTGCAGTCGGTCAAAGTTCATTGAATGCAAATGGAGGTTAAAATTCACTTTCTTTAAGAAATTGTTTTGTTGTCAAATACGATAAATATAACTCTCAGGTGTCTCCCTTAGAAATTTGAAATTGTTGCTCTGGAATGTGAATAACAAAACGTGAACAGCGTTTCTTCCGACTGGTGGATTCTATTAAATTTCGTTCTCTTTCTCAGTCTAATCTCTTCATTTCTAAAACTTTGCACCAACTTAACCTCCGCAATACATTAATACTTTCTGGATAGGTGTTAGCAACGCGCATTTATCCTCTGAAATTCGATTTTATTTTCTATTTCATTTCCTCTAGTCAACAACGATTGACTTATTGATTTAGGACGTTTTATTATATACCGTGCGAGCAATCAACTGTATGCCTAAGCATTTCCTATTTGACCGATGACTGACCCCATGATGGCATTGGACCCTCTGGTGTACGCCTCATACTCTCCTCACTCGATTTCTCAACATTTTGCCCGATTCTTGTTGTACCTTGGCGAACTTTTCAAATATGATAAAAACCTGTTGTTTTTCTTTTCTCTCTCTATTTTCGTTTAGATAATAATAAACTCTGTGGTTAATAACGGTTATCAAAAGAAGTAATGAACTCAATGATATTTAATCCCATCTGCCAGAAATTATTTCGATTTCATCATTCTAAAACTAGATTCCAGATTATTATTGTTAAATTTAAATTTTTCCGTCGAAAGTTGAATGTTTCAAATTATCGGTATACTTCGTTTACTACTATAAGAATTGTTTGAAATTCTGAACATGCAGGAAACGGTTAGCCAAAGAACGAGAGGCCCGTATTAGAGCTGAGCGTCGAGTTCGTGAATTGGAGGCTCGATTAAAAGAAGCTGAGCGCCGACTTCAGTGGGCCTCCTCCTCGTCCTCTTCTTCGCAAGACCGGCTTAAAAAGTCCTCCAACACACCGCCTGTCGCCTCACCAACTGAGTCCCCAAGACAATTTAAACCTGTTTGTTCCCTACCGAGTACTACAGAACTCAAGACAGAGGTAGGTGCCATGTCAAAACTTGTACCTATCCTTTTAAATGAATTCATGCATCTACAAATTAACCTTCATAAAGGTTGGATTAATGAAACTTGCGTACCATTTTGGTTTAATAAATTGAGATTGTTGTTTCTGCAGTATTGATTGAATTTGCCTTTCGTCAAACATATTTTTTGCTAAGAATATCCCTCACGGCCCAACTTGGTTGGAATGGGAGTTGAATTCAGTTAGATAATATCTAATATGTAGTTTTCTAATTACGCCTACTACATATAGGTAGTTCGCAGGGTCTTAGCCGTTTTCAATACCACCCTGACCGTTAGATTGTACTACTTAAAGACGTAGGATCTTTCAGAGAATTAATAAGAAATGGTGGCATTCTCCAGTCCGGAAGAAGTGCCGAGAGTTGAGGCATATTGGATACAGAGAAGCACAGATGGAGGTAAGGATAAATAGTCAGAAGTGAAAGTAGCACCAGCGTGCAGCGTGTTTGCGAATTGGTTAGTCTTAAAAGGGATTCTTAGATATGATCATCTATTAGTTACAACAAGGAGTGCATACATAATGCAGCATGTGCATATAATATGATTTTTGTGACTTTCGCTTCCATGATCGAGTTGGTACAACAGATTCGTATATACCATTTACATCAGTTTGTTGTTACTAGTAAAAAGAAGGAAAGCCTTGATGGAAAAACCGCTAATCATTATCAAACTTTCGTTGTTTATGCATCCTTTCTCTAAAGAATATCGATGAAACGCCTTGTCCCTCAACTTTCGAAGAAGACATTCCCTCCCGTCCTTCAAGTTCTTCTAGACCTCAAAATATTTCGCTTAATACCTCTTCTTCTACTCCAATTACCCCCACATCAACTCCTACTCCGACCACAACGTCTCCTCGGGGTCGAATGTCCTTGCCAAGCTCATCGCCTTCAGTTGTGGGTTTTGAAAGATCCTCCTCCCAGTTGCCTCGCCATAAGCTGGAGTTGTCCGATTCAGTGGAAGATGCTGTACAGCTTCTTGAATCCACATGGAGGCACATTCAAGGCCCTCCGGATGGAGCTCCTGGAGAGATAAAAGAAGGAGATGAGGAGGGAGAATTAGATTCTCGGATACCTTCTCCAGAAAATAGAGGTATGACTCCTCTCCGTCCATTTCTCATTGGCCTATATTCAAGAGCTTTGGTTGCTCTATTTGAGAGGTGCGGATCTAAATTGGGAAATGAAGCGTGGTGGCCGAGGTGCAAGACTGTCCTGTGTAAGATCACGAGATACATGATCACCGATTTACACCTAGTGATGTAGGGATCAGCTGCCCCGGTAAATTTCTGCCAAAAGAGGGGCTGTAAGATGTCCTTTTTCATTAAGGCAACTCCTGGGTGTCTTTGCATCAGCTAATTCAGATAATATCTAAGCTTCAATTAATGAATCAATTCTAGTACTTTCCCTACCAACCTAAACGATGCTTTAAATATACTTTTAAAATTATTCATTAGTCATTTGAAAAGGAGGTATTGCTTGATTGCAGTCATTCACTTTAATAATGTCTACCTCTGCACCTTTAAAAGACATATTCTCGTCTTTATTATCAAAAATTTAATTCCATCTTTATTTATTCTCCATTTAATTTCGCCGAACTTTGTCCCTCATACTACCAATAAATCACTTTGTTGTTATTATGCGCGTGGCGAAAATATTAGTTTGATGTGAGAATAATGTTTTATGATTCCTTTTATTAATGTGAGTATATTTCCCTTATTTAATCTCATTGGTCCGCTAGCATATATTTCAAGGACTTATTTGAATCTTCCATAGTGCCCAATTGGCTTTGTATGCACTCTTCCCTTCTTCTCTAACCCTGATATCGGCTAAGAAATCAAAAAATCTAGTTCATTTATTCATCACAAGTCCGCTATTTATCTAAGGGAAATATTTATGAGCAGTTGCGTTAGTGCTTGGATTGATGTACATCCTCGCTAGTTTGAATCAGGTTTGAATCTAGATCAATTATTAATCACTTCTCGGGCAGTGGATTTTTCGGTTACTCTCCTTCCGTGCCGATGGATTAGAAAGCTGTTTCGTATTGCCGGCTAATTGTCTATGCACAGATGTCAACTCACGGTTATATTTAAATAGATGTAGTTTACAAGTCCTATTCATTCTCTCCACAGAGTCCGAACATCTGTGGACAGCTTAAATTGGTTTAGCTATAAAATATTTATTTACTTCTCTGCTCATAATATTTATTTATATCAAATGGCAGGCTATGTGATAGTTATCGGTAGCCCTTTAGTCGACATCAGGCCTCACAAAGGGGAGGAACATCAAAGTCACAAAAAGTGGAGAGGGAGGGAGAACAGAAGAGCGATTCACAGATGTAAAAGGTGCAGTCTCAAGGGTGGGGAAAGGAAGGTAAGGTGGATACTGTGGAAGTGGTCGAATATGACATACAGTCGGGTGGGTCATGGTAGTTGGAAGTATGAGTATACGTTGCCCACCCCATTACAAAATATCATTCTGTCGATGTGATACAGTTAGTGTCGAGTTTAGTAGAAGGAAACCTGCCTTATGTGTCGCCTGAGGGGAATTGTGATTATTGTTAAGACATTGTTATGGCAATGTTTTGGAGGTCGTTAGGTTTATCACATATCTTCTTTCAATACTTTGAAAGAAAGTTAAGCTGGGACGCAATTAATATTTGAGGCGTTATTTTTCTCTTGAATAGAAAAAATTAGTCAATAAATCGAAGTTTTCTTTTGCTAATCAACCTCTATTTTGTTCACCTTAGGAATTTTTTTGACAAATGACAAATATCTAATAGAACTATTGGATTATATTTTACACTTCAAGTGTTACTCGTTATATTTGCGGCGGAATTTGAAATTGGCAAGCCTTCTGTACTTTCTCCTAGATTTGGAGCGTTGAGTAAGTCATAGAAAAGCACACTTCTATGAATTAGCTGTCTGCTAAACCTGCTTGTAACTTATCCCAAAAAATTTTTTGTATCTACGATGTCAACTAAATTAACCTCTCTTCTGAATTGTATCATCGAGGGCACCTGGATTAATAATTTATCGGCTTTGAATTGGGGAATCCCAGTAGTTACGATTGGTAGTATATTTGCATGGGCTATCACTTACAGCAAAAATCGAATTTATAGACAATTTATCGTACCATAGATCACAACAAAAACAACGGGGAAAATTGTAGTTTCGAATCTATACTTTTTCGCTAAACTACGCTCGTCGATAAATTAATTAATTAATACATTTCGTCCCTTGACTGTTTGCTTTTCAACCACAGTAAAATTATGATGATAATGCCACTCATCACTTGCTACTCACTTATTATAAGTAGCAACAAAATATTATTATTAAGAAGCACTATCTAAAACAGTTTCTCGGGATTGGGGCCGAGATGTGCACGAATTTCAGCCCCTGGGGTTATTTCCACTGTGCGTGTATTTGATGAAGGCCCTGTGTGGACTTTGACTTGCTTTATGGAGGAGTCTAAGTGAAAAACTTAATGTTTGTCTGGCACACACAAATTGATAAATCATTCCATACTTTTGCTGTGATTTTTCCTCTCAAAGTCAACTTCGAATTTGTGCGTAGTTGGAATTAGCATATCAGGGCAGCTTCAAGTGCAAAATTTCTAGTGTACATTTCAGAGAATCAGACGAATTTTTATGAAATTTGTAATAATTTCAATTTCACCAACTTAAATTATTGTCATTTAACTTCTAAGACTGTATTTAGTCCTAAGGGCTTTAAAACAAGCCTATTTCACCACTTATCTAGATTCTGGGCTTATTCAAAAGCTCGTCTACGTGGTCTCGAGATTCTCAAATCCACGACTTCCAGCATAGTAAATATTTGCGTAAGCTGTTACGTCAGGTTACATAGTTTTGAATTATTTCATTATTTTTCAGTATTTGACCTTAAGCTTAATGTACCTATCTGAATTTTGATTGAAGAGACTTATATTAATAAATACCCTTACGATAGAATTAAAATGGTGAAGTTCAGAAGTTTTTTGAACCTTGTTTCCTATGAGCAAAATTAGCACAAACGTGACTTGACTTCAAGTGCAGAGGAATTTGCCTAAGTCCGTAGAAGCTTCTCTCTGTTCAATATACGTACTTCTCACAAATAAAACAAACATGCATATATCTATTCTACGCTGATATGGCATCTATCTCTTTCATTCATGGATTATACTGAAATTTAAGGAGGTTTTGGTAGGCAATGGCTCAACTCGGCTTCTTCTTCTTTTGCTAATGCAACGTCATAAAGACACATCACAGGAATAATTGAGATGGTACCTTCAAACGTATCACTGTTTCTTCTAGCAAGAGGAATGGAAATTTGGAAAATAAACTCGCTGCAAGAATAAGCATCTTGGAGACCAACACTGTTGAAAGTCCTTAGGAAAAGTTGATAAAACCTGCGTGCATTCCAGAGGCTACCCAGTAAATATAAACATGTTAATCATTTCAATCGCACACTATTCTTGTTCAGTCGCAAAAATGCACGATGCTGAGGTTGAGACAGGTGCCTAGTAGTTAGGAGCCACTCACTCTTAATGAAATGCAAAAGAACTAAAATAAAGAACGAGAATTTTATCTATCTTTCAAAGGGTGTAACGGATTGCTACTCTTAAAAGCCTTGACTTATGCCCGTAATCTCTATGGCAAAGATCTCCTAGTTTAAAATGGCTCTCGGGACTAGCTACCATACCCCAACATTATGGAGGAAACAGAAGCATAGCGTGAACGCGTCTATTTTACCTGTCTGTCACAAAACTTAGTCGTTAAAGTACAACGAAAGGTTTGCAAAAAAATGACAACGCAGGGAATATTATTTGGCTGCTGGCTGAGAGGTCTCTGCGCCTACGACCACACTTGCGCCCTACGCAACAAGTAGCACGGCCACACCCCCGAGTCTGTATGAGTGTGCATGAGATTTCTTTGTTCAGAAGAGGTTGCGTAATGCGAACTCTAATCAGTCTTGCTATGCAACAGTATTTTCGGCGATGTCATCATCTAATTATAGGGAAAGGGAATCAAACCAACACAACCGATTTCTCATTCTAGGAGGAGGGTTAACAAGGCCTGAAAATCACAAGCGTAAGATTACTCAAAATATAGGGGCTGAATCACGAGATTTGAACTTCGGAATATTATTTCATTATGTAGTGATCTACAACGTTTCTATTTTCTGCCTTCGTCGTGCACAATTTTAATGTTTTAATACTTCCTTATGATGAAAAGCTACGGAGAATGATAATCACCACTGTAACAAACTACAGCCATTTCGTAAAGTTTGAAACAAAATGCAATATATAATTACCACTCATTCATCTTTCCATCTCGGCCTAGTACTATGAATATAATTATGAATTTTGTTGACTCTAGGGCGCATCCAGTAAAGTTTAATTGTAAGTTATACTTTAAATAATCTTGATTTAATTTCAAAGTGTTTAATCAACTATTTTCATGGATTCGGCAGTTGAATTCCCACCAGCCGTGGTTGAAAACCTCCGTTCTGAAGAACTTCGCCAGTCTGCAATTAGTAGAGATCCCGAGTTGAGAGAAAAGCTTCGAAATCTCCAAATGGAACTTCTTCCCAAAAATCAACACCAGCAGACTCTACCTTCTTTGAAGAATTCGCAAGATCACTCAACTCATCGGAGATCAAAGAGCTATGTCTATCCTGTTTATGTAACAGCTGGAGAGCGACCAGACTCAGAAGATGGCGTTGATCATTCTGGGGATAAATTCGATACCATTCGGAGGATTCGTCGTGGAAACACAAAACGGAGAGTGGACACTTTTGAGGCTCTTTGAGTCAAATAAGATATCCCATTGGCTTCCATATGATTTTTTGAGTATGTATGCTTCGTTTGAATTATTGATTAATCATGTTGATAATCAACCGAAAAAGTGTTGTTATGTAATCGATCTTTTTGGAAGAAAAACTGGTATTGATTCTTTGGCAAAACCCTTCACTATCAACCTGTGCAATCTTCACCCACCTGCTTTTTTGTCAAAAAAATATATAACTGTGATTTATATTTGTTGTTTTATTACACTCGACTCATTTTGTTAAAATACTACTTGTAGGAAGTTAGGTTTTACAACATTAATAATTAAGACAAAATATATGCATAAAGATTAGTGATAGTAGGATAAAATGGAGCTAAATCACCCTCTACCAGTACTACAACTTTAAAGGTCTGACCGAATTAGATTAATATTTCTAAAGGCTGTTGGGAGACAGTGAGCTTTCAAAATAGGAGGATCCAAATATAAGTGAGACTTAAAGGGGTGCATTGGGCACAAGAAAGAAATGAGAGGAAATTGGAAGTGGTTTTTGAATTGGTAGTGACTATGCATTGATAATCACAGTGCATTTGGTAAGGTTAAATCTTTTAGTCTTTGCTTGTTCGTTAAGCAATTCAAGGAATCTAATGGCACGCAGAAGTCAGCTTATGTGTTCGCTAGAAGACCATGGCAAGACTTAGAAAAAAGGAGCAAGAGAAAGCAACCAGTTGGCGTCACAATGGCCCCTTCCATCTCCAGCAGCGTTGATTTTATACTGAAATATACCTAAATCATTATTTAGCTGTATGTTCACTTGGGCCTATGTGACTTCATGACCTTTTCTTGTTCAATATCGAGGCTGGTGGCTGAGGTTTTACTTCCACTTTTTTTGGAAGCAGAATGACCGAGAACAAATCGAGACTAGAGGCGCTAAAATCATGACAACCGTTATAAAGTCGTATGTTACTATTACAACCTATGGCAAGTCAAATTATATCTTAATTTTACAATTAAATAAGAATAAATTTCGATTAGGGATATATTAGTGGGGATAGGGTGGAGTGCACAACCATTACGCAATCTCTTCTGAACAAAGAAATCCCATGCGCACTCAGACTCGGAGGTGCGGACGCGCTACCTGTCACGTAGGGAGCGAATGCGGTCGTGAGAGAAGCGACTGCTCAACCAGCCACCAATCAATAGTATCTGCATTGTTTAACAAACCTTTTATTGCATTTTAATGACTAAGCTCTGTGACAGGCAGACCAAATAAACTTGTTCCACACTATACGTCTGTTTCCCCTATGCTGTAGTTTAGCCAATCCTGGGAGTCTTTACACACTTGGATTACTGAGATTACTGAGCATAAGTCAAGGCTTATTAGTGTAGTCATCCGCTCCAATAGAATATGAAGAGGCTAATGTCAGAATATTAAGAGGGGCTCACTTCATTCAATTTTTTGAATTTGGATTCCTAAACATTTGCCTCTCAAAATTCACCATTCGCCTCTGCATTATTGAGAAATTCCTTGTTCGTAATGGTCAATTCTTCTTATCTGTTTGATGAGTTAGGACGGTCGCTCACATCACTCCAACCCACTTCTTCTACTTCAAGGAGAAGTGGAGGAGCAGATGAAATTGGTAAAAACTACAGTCTATAGGAAAAGACCGCTGAGGCTCACTCGAAGTGAACTTTAATATTAGGCCTAACAGAATGAAAGAATTGAAAGTACTTTAAGTTCAACTAAAGTGAAGCGCGTTAAAAGTTGAGTCAGCATTAACTTAGCCTAATTCTAAATAAATAGAGGAACCGACCGCACACAATAGGACAAAACTTCCCACGCGCTCTCCAAGGCAACAAAAGGTGGAATGACAAAACCCACTTCTGAACAGAGAGTCACAATAAAGAAACGCTCTAGAGATAGCCGAAAATCCCCAAGTTTCTCACCATCCTGTTTGCTAAATGAAGTCAACCAGTCCCTTGAGCAATTTTCTATTCACTGCACTGGCAGTTCCCAAGTCGTATCTTCGTCAACAAAGTGCATTATAACTTGCACCACTCCAGTGTTATTCTGGCTTCGGGTATGCTCAATTAAAATATTCCAAGTTTGCTATTCGGAAATATTTTTCTTCTAATTATGTTTGTCCAATTTTGATACGTTTCACTTCACGATCTTAGAAGGCGTGATAACATCGCGCACCAAAATTTGGAATCAGAACTCTTCTCTTACCTTGGAGAATATCGGCTTCCTTCCTACACTGCTCAGGCTCCAATTCCCAGTTTAACTGATGCTTAATGCTTTTGTTGAGGTGTTGACTATGATCAACCCACTGTCTTGCCTGATTAGTCCTAGCCAAGACTATAAACGAATTTTGGTTATAGTCCTTATTTGCAGATGGTAGGACTTCAAATTTAGGAAACTGAGAGAACTAAATAGAGCGTTTATAGCAATTGATTAGTGAAGCTTTCTTCATTGAGCAATTTCTTCACACCTCATGGCTCCAAGATAGCTTAGCCTTAAAGCGCAGCAATCAGAAGAGCCTTGTGATAACCTTGATACCATTAGAGATAGGTCGTAGTCAAAGGCAAAATGTACTCCAAAAAATGCTTTGTGGTCGTCAATTCTACACAAATAAAAATACCCCATTTTGACTAGCGTCCCTTAGTAAATCTCATGCATCACTTAGCATTTACACTTAGATAAAATTAATTTGTATCTACTGGCAAACCATAACTGTTACCAAAAACTACCACAGCGCACAATTTAAAAAATCGTCCCATATCCTATCGAATTTATTCTCTGTGTTGTGCCGATTAAGGCGCTTATCATAGAATTCAATGTCCATTTGCGCACACTCAGTGATGGAAAAGCCAAATCTTATCTCATAGAGACCACACAACTCTACTCTATCCAAATGGTTTGTCAAATGAACTTGACAGATATTCACAGACTCCCAAATATTAAAGAAACAATAGTAAGATCAAAACACTCAAAAACAAGAATTAAAGTACCGCATCAAATCTTTTCAGCACCATTCTTTTCAACATTAACCGCAGATGTAAGAGGGAGAGGAAGAGAGTAAGCAAAATGGAGAGAGGAGACTTAAAGAGGTCAAATAAGAAGCTGGACGCCACCTACCACACCAAAGGAAGAAACACCACCCACCCCAGCTGACAAGTGCCAGAGATTTACAGCACAAAGAGAAGGAATATAGGTCATTGTGCACTCTATCAGAGAGTAGAAAAGTCCTAAATGCGCAAGGATTTTCGCTTTCAATGCGCGCTTCTTCAATTACAAGAAGTATACGTATGTGTATTATATCAGTGGTATATTAAGGGACAAGAGAAAAAGAAGCGGAAGGAAAACGTAAAAGGCGGGAAGAAATCGATGATACTGGAGAGAGACAAGACGACAGAGGCGAGAGGGAGGAGAGGAAGTAACAGACACAATCGATAATCTGCAGCAGAGGCAGTGGTGCTACCAGCAATGGTGGAACATCCAGCAAATCATCGCGCGGCTTGAGAAAGTGATTCATAGGCCTCCTTGGCGTAGAAAATGACATCGGCATCTGAGTCAGCACCTAACTTCTCTAGAGTCGGCTTCAAGGATTTCTGCATTGCTTCGGCATCCAAGAAAGGAGCAAGTTTACCCAACACTTGAGCTACCTATATAAAGGAAAAACAAGAGTAGAATTAAAAGCGAGAACTTAGTTAATTCAATCACGAAAAATGACCTACTACCAGTATTGGGATTGCACAAAACGACAAACCACACCTCCGCTTCAGACAAACACTTGAAAGTCAAACTTCCTTCTCCCACTAGACTTAGATATTTCAAGATAAAAGAAGCATAAAGGCGAATTCATTGTCTGACAACTTTTGGCTAGCTATTACGGAGTATGGGTATGACTAATCATGTGCAAATGCACTCGCTTGCGACTGGGTGATGCTGATTCGCCATCTCTTGTTTCAGCTTACTCCTAGATGGGACGCTTTAAATAGCACGAAAATCATCAGCTAACTAAACTAAGAATTACTCCTCCAAAATTTGTACTGCAAATGTGCGCACTTTCAAGCACTGGCATGTTGATCAGTTATCAAGATCGAGAAAGCTGAGATGAAAGCATAGTCATTCCAATGGGCGAATCTCTGTATTCAGATACTGAAAAGTGTCTCTATAAAGATGTCCAGAGCTTAAACATATCAAAATTATGACGGATCATTCAATAATTAAATGGCACAGGTCAAAGTAAATACAAATCCCAATGCTAAAAGAGCAAGACCTTCAAGAAGAAAGCTTTACCTTGAATCGGACATTGGGAACGGCGTCGGAACTGAGCTTGGTAATGGTTGGGAGAAGGCTGTTGGGGAGCATATCTGGATGACAGATTTCGGCTTCACCTAATTCACGGAGAGCCGCCAGGCAGATCATTCGATGAAGGTAATTGGAATCACTGGCAAGTTGGACCAACTACATGATAAAAAAATTAGAAATGGCATTAGACAGTGTGATAATCAGTATAGATCACACGGTAAAATATTACTCTGTGCTTCTTCCAAAAGCAAGTACTGAAGCCGTATCTTGTCAATCTTTAACCCTGTTTACAGCAATAACTTTATAGGGTAAGCAAGCAGTGACTTCAATACTGTGTGAGTAAAGCTTTTAGAAAGTGTTGATAAACTTATAAGTACTATCGTAGTTTCTGATTAAAACCAATTGGTAGAAAGTACACCCTGGATACCTTGAATCGTTTCAACGGGGTAAACCGGCTTGTCAATCAAAATTCAATAAAAACAATTGCAATCTGCAAAATCCATCCTTAAATTATGAAATGAAAAGAGGAAATACTAAAAATAGATAATAAAACCAGACACGGAATAGAAATATTGTTACGTTGGCCATTTGCCAAACAACATATTCTTATTATATCTAGTACCTGAAATTTCTAAAAAAAAACAACAGTCCCCTCCAGTTCCCCTTAAGAGGAATAAGGTTTCTCAAAGAAAGGCGAAATTGTTAGGGTTGAATTCGGACTTGCAGTATAATGGACTGGATTTCCAAAGCTTAAATCAAAATGATGGCTATTATTATTACTAATCCTATTTATCCTAGCTGCTTATTCTGCGGCAAATGTGGAAATCAACTAATTGTTAGTCAACTGATCACAAACACTAGTGAATTAACTAGAGAAATAACAACCCAAGGCCGACTAAGTTTTAAATAAACTTTAGACCAATTTATAGTTCGATAGCATCTTAAATTCTCGTGTTTCGATATTTTCCCTTGAGAGAAAGGCATACAATGGCTTATTGTGCGACCGCTGTGGTTTATATCCTTGGTATAATTAGACATGTTTACTTTTTTTCAAAAAACCTCTTCCGCTTCTTATTTCTTTGTATTAGAAAAGTAATGCATTTTAATATTAAACAGATTAGTATTCTACATATATAACTAATGGCAGTGAATTCAAATGTTCGATATCGTGATGTGTTAACTCTTACAAAAGATAGAGACGATTGAACTATCAAATAGCTTGTCATTTCCAATCATAGCATTAAGCCCTATGATGCTATCTTTTCCAAAGATTGTCTAATCATTTGAAAAGAGTGTACATGATAAACCTAAACAAATATCCACAATTAGTAGACATAACCTCTCACGAAAGACTATTAATCCACTCATTAGAATATTATATTGGTTTACGGGACGATTATTAAATACCAGATAGCTTAACAACTCAAGATGAATGAAATGAAAAAGATACGCACCTTGGGAACAATTTGAGTAGTAGCCCATTCAATGCCAAACTTATCCATAAGATTGCGAAGATTTGCCACGGCAGCTTCACGAACAGCATAGACATGGTCAACAAGCCAATTGAGGGAGAGGTTGGTCAGCCGTTCATTGAAGCACTGGATGCCCAACTGGGAAGCCAGAAGAGGCATATACTCAATGATAGCTAGACGCACGCGCCATTTGACGTCTTCAGCCAACTCCACGATGGCCGGAAGAAGTGATTGGCTCAGTTGGGTGATGCCCATAACCTGATTCACGCACTCCAAATTGGAGATTATGTTCAAACGGACCTAAAAAATATTACTCAGGTGCCCATTTAAGTAGATCATTACTATGATTAGTTGCCTATTCTACTTCCATACTCCGATAGTTTATGAACCAAACACTCAGGTACACCCTGACTGTAAATACTACCTACTAGTTTATATAAGCAGATCAGACCAGGTCATTGTTACTGGAACACAAGCAACACCCATATAAAGAAATGTTTTGTGTAAAATCGATTCCGCCCAATGAACAGAAATTTTGCATTCTGAGTAATGAAAACATTGGGAGTAGGTAATGGCCCGTTTCCCAATGCCAGTGCTTTTCTAGTTTTACCCAGATTTTCTTTCCCCCTATGGCCATGTATTTGTTACTGTAACAATATAGGAACGAAATATGAGTTCAGAGAAAGAGCAGGCGAAGAAGTCAGACAAGCGTTTTATACTCTTTTAAAAACAAATGTAAATTGTCCATGTAAAAAGTAAAAAAAAATGACAAGGTAAAAATAGACACTGAGGGTGTAAAGTTCAAGCGCCGTACACTAGTGCGAATGTTGGCATGAAAAATGAACTGGGATCATCAATCGAAATTCTTACTCCGCCAAAACGAAAGGCTAATAATACTGTACAAGACGCACGAATCATGGCGTGAGATATCTTCGGATTGTTACTATGACGATTTCCACGTTCTATCCGGATACATCAATGGAAGTAATAAACTTTTAGACCAATTTCGACAATAACTGATTTTCAGAAATGACTTTTATAGAATGAGGCAATATCTGAAAATTTAGTAAAGTGACACTTAATGAGAGAGAATAGAATGGTTAAACGCAGGAGTTTTTACACAAATCTTGGCGTGCAAATTGCACGAGACTAGCTATTATAATCACTTTGTTCACTATGTTAGCATTTTAGTGAAAACCTCAATTAAATTCGCATTCAAATTGGGCTTTGGTGTTTGACGAACAGTTTTAACGAAATACTTTACCGTATCATGTGGAATTCATTTCGATAAATTGCATTATATCAAACTATTGATAGACCCAGGTTTGCATGAATTGTTATAGTTAAGGCGGTGACGGGTTTAACTAAGGTGACAACACAAATCTCAAACCATAAATACGACAGTTATGTAGGGTCAGACGAATTTATAAACGATCTTCATCCAATACCCTGAATCTAAACAGGGTTAAGATTCAAATTTCATCAAATGCTCATGTGGAAGATGCAGATAAGTCAAAAGGTTAGATTTTCTGCCAAAATAACAGCAATCCTTTTGATCACGAAGTGACGCAAACACGATATCTATACATTCATTTGAATTGAATGACATTTGTGTGCTATTTTCTACGCATTATTATTGAATATTTAGTAGGGAATTGGGATTGCAGGTGAAATTGACGACTAACATCAAAAGGAGACAGAAAGCAAGTTTCAATGTACGCAGTCCACAGCGTAAACGCGAATAAGAGGGGGGAAGTGGAGGGTGCGTGGAATGCAGACTTTGCTAAGCCAAACGCAACTGTCTTCCTGCCTCTTCAGGTTAAAATTAAGCAAACTTAAATACCCACCCATAGGTTTGACTTTAAACAAGAGACACTAATTTAACCAGGGAATTTTATGGAAGAAAAGTGGGTGTAAATAAAGCAAATTGACCATTGCCAAATAAGTGCTTCAGGGTGAAAAAACTTGATTACCTAAATTACATTCATTCGGGCGTTAAAATATAATTTGATCATAATGCTAGGATTATCTAAGAATAATAAAGGTTTCTAGGATAATAATGCCTTAACGCTCGAAGTGGCATAATCAAACAAAAAATGAAACTACCTAATGAATAAATTGTGAAAACCATGGTTATAATTTCATCCAGGAATTGGGAGCCAAATCATAAAATTTGAACAAAAGGCTATTAAAAAGCGAAATATGCTCCACATAAAAATGTGGGAAACTTAATGCCTCCATAAACAAAATTAAAACGGAACTTTTTTCCCTATTACCTCACATTGATCTTCATACCAATTTCATACTTTATCTGAGTTCCTTTATATAGACATTAAATACACATAAATTGAAAAATTAATTTTCAAACAGTATTATTTCTGTAAACCCTTTCTACTAAGCTCTGAACTAAGATGATATCGCACACAAAAGAAGTTAATATCAAAAACCAAGAAGGAATAGAGGAAACAAAGAACTCTTCGGTGAATTATTTTGCTTCTGTCTACTTTCAAAAAGTCCGACTGAAAAATATTTGTACTCTTGATATAAAACTTAAATAACCAATTGATTTTGCTTACATCAGGATTTTCATCTTTGAGCTGAATAAGGAACATAGGCAAAAGGTGTTCCGTGGTATGTTCCTTCCCCAGCAAGGGCGCAAGAGCCATAATGACACTAGCCAGGGCAGTCTTCACTTGCATATTCTGTTCAGTAACCATCTCGCGGATAATGGGCAGGAGGGTCTTCATGATTATTGACTCTCGAGCGTCAGGTGGAGAAAGAGCCGTTGCAAAGACCTTCAATTTACCCGCAGCTGCTGCACGCACCTCACCCTCGGCATCCTTTAAGAGAGTCTATAAGATTGAAGGAAAACTAAAATTTATTCTGAAAAATAAGATGTTGCTATGCGGCTTGTGCAGTTATGTGCACGTTTGCACTTATCTTGCGGTTCAACTGCAAAATTGCATACATGTCTTTTGCCAACGGTCCAATTTGCTTATGTTACAGAAGTAAACTGGATATGCCATTTTTATAACAGCTTTCTAAAAGACTGATTAAAATGTGTCCGACTTAGCTAATAATTAAACAAGGATTAAAAGGATTAAGACAACTAAGAGACCTCAAAAGAAGCCCAACCAAAAGCCTATACCGATAGAAAAACACAAAATAGTTTTAAAATGTCTATTCAATAAAGAACATACCAATCGATTGCATATATTTTGCAATACTGTCAGCCTTACATTTAAAACATCCGCATACTCAACAAAAAGCATTAGATAAATATACTGCTTATATATACTTCGTGTCATAGACTTCTAACTAGCATCAGGCATTCACAGAATAAATAGAGATTAAGACATGATAGTAGGAAGTTAATATTGGAAAATGTATCAAACGTATACCTGAACGACACATGTTTAAAATAGAGCAATAGAAGAACATTTCTTAATTACTTTCAAATCCTCCGAGATATCAAATGCTAACTCGTAGTATCTAAGTGATAGATAAACCGAGATAGCTGACAATTTGGCATGTGATGAGAAGTGAGCATATATTTATAGCGAAGTATCAAAATGCCGAAGGCGAGAGATTTTAGTCACATGGCCTCTGTATGGGATAACCAAATCACTCCATGTGCGTTGGATGATTGTGTGATTTCATACAATACAACACCCCTATTGAACCATAGAGTAATATGAAATGTAGCACTGATTTAAATCTGCGAGCATTCACATCAAGTAGATAAGTTTTGAATCAATAAAAGACCAAAATTAATAGGTAGATAGGTGCGTAGGGAACTATTGTTAGACAATCGAATGCTTGCATAAATAAGTAATCGTTCAAATGTATGTGGAGATCATTTCTTATTGTTGATCTGATTAATAGTCATTTATTCCCAACCAATTGTCAGTTTTGGGGATAACTAGCAAAAACATGTTCATTAAATTTTTTTCATAAACAATATAGAATAAACACGCCTCCACTTTTAAAGACACAATGGAACAGTAATAACACTCTTTAACAAAACACATTGAAGACACGCACTAGACGTACGCAAACTAGTTAGTCTTGTGAATAGCCAATATTAAATGAATGAACAAAATTTCGAATCTTCATCAATAAAAGCAAAATAAATAGGTAATGAATATCTAGAACGACTCAAAAGATTTAATTAAGCAAGCAATATTCCACGTAAATGTAATTATAGACAGTAAGCAGAAAAGAAGAAAATCGGTTTTAATTTAATTTATGCGAATTTGGAAATTGGATACATAAAAAGCATTTACCAAATTGGTTCCAATAAAATTGAAAATCGGAAAACAAAGATTATTGCAAGTTGAACTCGTTTAAATTTGTGGGCTTAGAATCACATTGTAGAATAAAAAGCCAGACACCATGAAACATTAAAACGCCCAAAGCAGCTCACATGTTGTTGAGGATGATGGAATTTCCCAGTAAAGCCAAAAGGGAGGAGAGGTTAGAGAACAATAACATGTAGGTGAAAGTACCGTTCTTATAAGTTAAATTATTTCCCTACAAATTGTCGAAAAGTCTAATGTAATTTAATGATAACAACAAGATGATTCTGAAGATTAGATGAAGTGAGGTTCTCTTGATTGACTTCTCATACCGCATTCACTTTTAGTCTGAGGTTTCTCACTATTTCTACGCGTTTACTCCAGATCACAAGGTCGTAATTATTGTCGCACCATATTATCAGACAGCCGAAATGGTAAAATCACATTGCCGATCAAATATGAATGAAGAAAGAAGTTCTCAGTAGAGCCAAAAGGCGAGAGGAGAGGTTAAGAGGCAATAATACTCAAGCACATTTTTTGAATACGACGTTAAAGCCCCTTCAGAGGAGGAAATAGATTTGCATGAACAAGATGCCGACAAATCATACAACCCGATTCTTTCGTCTACTGTACTTTTTCAGTCTTCTTGAATTCCGAAGTCATAGAAACCTGTATATCTATTCATCATTAAAGTATGAAATTTTTAGTCCTTACAAGTAAAAATCACATTAGTGACGTACTGATAGATAAAATTGAGCACAACACAGAGAATACCCAGTAAACTCCAAAAATTATATTACAAATCTAAGATATTGACGACCCAATTTCCAGTAAAACCGAAACGTGAAATGAAAGCAGATAAGGATGTTAGAATGCTTAAGCGTATCTTCAGGCAATCAATTGGAAATAGGAAAGCAAACAAATTCAAAAATATTTAGTAGTTCTTTGGCAACCAATAGAGTAAATATGGGTACGTAAAAACCCGTAGGAACCTCGTTGCCAATCAGTTTTGCTTAGATTGATACGATATCAGAGACGTGATGGATTTCTTTTCCCACTTATATTGGAGATAATTGCCACTTAGAACTTCAAAAACACCGCGAAGCTTAAATGGAAACACAGTGCAATTAAAATGTTGACCATGCGATGCAAACACACTGCTCTAACAGACATTGTATGTAACAAAACATACGAGTAAATGAACTACAATGCAATATCAAACTATGTCAACTCAAAATCAAAGGAACCGCTTAAGTTGAACATTTTGGAAGAACGAAGGAAAAGTAAATTCAGTAAGAACCCATCAAGATAAATTAATAGAGTTGATATAATTAATTGCTCAATTTACGCAACTGACCAATAAGGACTAAGTATTGAGACCAGATATTAAAATGTGAACTTTGGAGCACAAGCATGTGATAAACTGAACTCCAACCACTAAGCAAACAACGGACAACCCGTGGATTTTAAAATTAGAAGACCACTGATGAGATGACTTCATTCTTAACCCCTTAACCCGAAATACCAATTAACTTTCCACCACTGTACAGGTAATTTACCATTTCTTAAACAAAGATGCTTATATCCCCACTAGTAATAGCGTAAAGAGACTCAACTATCACCTAAAATATCAATACAGCAATAGATTTCCACAAATATTACTATAAATATAAAATTCTTCTAAACAAAACCCTGCTTTACCAAAATAAAAAACTTCACAAGACCAAAACCCTGATTTTCGTCACTAACTTGTCCAGACATTACCTCAAAATAAACGATTCTAAAAGAAAACAAACTAAAAGATCGAAATCGTCATTTAAAAGACTTCAAAGGAATTCAACAAAATATTAAGAAATCATGGCAACTTAAGTTCTCAGAAAGAAATGTATAAATTAAATTATAAATTCTAGCAATTTAAAAAAATTTAAATTAGACTTGACTGCCAAATACCTGATATACATCCACAAGAAATTCATTGGTAACCATCGGTCCAACAGCCGACTGAAGATCGGTAAGACGATCAGCAAGTTGGTAACGTACACGCCAAGATTTGTCAAGCGCTGCCTCACGAACAAGAGGCATAAGAGATTTTTGTGCATCCTCTGTAGGAAGGGCTTCTGCAAAGGCAACACAAGCGTTGATGGCCAGAAGGCGAACGGAGTCCTGGTCATCTTTCTATAATAAAAAGAACAAACTGTTTCGAACGCTGAAATCGATTTCAGTAGTTAAGCACCTTTTAAGCAAATGGAGAAACCTGGATGATAGTGGCTAAAACTGGGAGAAACTCTGAACGCAACGTCTCCAGATCCAAACAAACGGCCATTTCACCCAGATTGATGGCTGCAGAACGACGAACCATAGGTGTGTCGTCGGCACATAACTGACGGAATTGATTGCGCAATTCCACTTGCGTGTTAGCGGATACGCGTTTGTAGACAGCAGAGTAGAGTCCACATGCAGAAATGCGGCTGGTGAACCAATCAGCCGTTGCCAAACGCTCAATCATTGGGATAAAGTGAGCTTCCAAATCCTAGACAAAGTAAAAAAGAACTGAATGCAAGATACCGCCGCATTTACTTCATAGCCATTAGGGAATAACATTTAAGGGCTAAAATACGCACAATGTATTATCTAATTATTCGCTCACTGCTTCCAAAGAAAATCAGAATTCACCCAACATCAATTTCGAAAAATCCACTAAATCTTATATAGAGAACGGTGAACTAAGCTCAGAAATCTACCTCAAAATTGCCAGGACTTTCAAATCAATGCGTATCAATTATCAAAAAATGTACACAATGTACCGAATAGATGATGCAAATATAGCATTGTGCATTTGAGGACAATAACCACAAAGAAAACTTGAATAGTAAAAGTCTAGTGCATTTTCTAATCTAATCAATTTTGCGAAACAGGTAGCGTGGATAATGAACTAGACAAACGTAAAAATCAATTGCTATTATTAAAGAAAAAAAAACTTAAACCATTTAAAATTTAAAAATAGCTGAGATTAAAATAAGAAGCTCGAAAGTAAGAGAAGCAAGTAAGAATGAGGCAAGTGTTCATTGCGAATTATTGCTTAAATAAATACGAATAAACGCTCGCTTCCAAAATATGATCATGGTTTTTTATCGCATAATGTAAAAAATCGTTTTATTTCAAATCTGCATTCGACTCCATATATAGCTATTCAAGGGGGCTAAAATTGCAGTGCAAACGTAATTCAATGGAACGATCTCGGAACGATACCAATCCTTTTCAAGGGTGAAAATCAATACCATGACCTTTTCCTCGAGTAAGTGATATATAATTTAAAAGGCCAGTTGGAGAAACTAAAAAATAAAATCGCGGTAAGCTGCTGAGAAATAAATCGAATTTGCTTTCCACAACTACCTTATCAGAGAAGCTTCCAGCAAGAAATCGGAGAGTATCCACGGCCTTTTGTCTGACGACAGTTTCTTCTGTGGAAGCAAGACCTTCAAGCGGAGGTAGAAGACAAGAGACGTATTCAGTGCCACCGACAAGGGGAACAAATTTGCTCAATTGATCAGCAAGTTCGCACAGAATTTCATCTTCATCATAAATAGATTCTGTCAGGAAGGGTATAAATTCCTCCCGGGTGCGCTTAGGCTCTAGAGCCAATGCAATCGTAGAAAGCTTTTTAAAACTAGCAAGACGAGCTGAAACGTCATCGTTTTTCAACTCGTCTATGAGAATCGCGATAGGAAAGAGGTTCTCCTCTTCCTGCTGCAACTCCGCCATTTCCTGATCTAAAACAAACATAAATCCAAACTAGTTGTAATCAAAAAATCGTAATATTCACATATTCAGCCGTATTACAAATTTTACGGGCACGTCAAAAACAAAGGAATCACTTTGTTACATCTTAGCTAAGTGCAAGTTTTACAAAGGCATATACAAGTCAAAATTAATAAAAGACGGTATTTAAAGCCTATTTTATAAAAATTTCAGTGTTTTTTTGCACTGATGGCCGAAAGTATACCTTCAATATTTTGGCCGTTAATTTTTGGATAATCCGCGAATACGCGCTTTCAAATAAATGTGCCTCAATCAAATCGATATATGCAAACAATTTAACTTCAGAATGTTTAAATAGAAATTTGCAGACTGCTATGCAGATAACCGAACATTTGTGGCAAAGTTATTAACTGATTTCTTTCATAAATTACTTTTTAGATGTATTTTTTAAAGCTTATTAATAAACCAATCTCTTTTACTAAATTACTTCAATTTATATTTATAGTTTTCGAACTATTTCTGTAGCCATTCATAAACATATCTTTTTAATTTTCCAATATAATGGTCTGTCATGCTCCACGTGATACATATGACATGCTTATTGGGATTGTTCTTAAATGTAGTAATGTTTATGTAAGTTATTTTAACTTATCCTTTCATGGTTTATGCCTTATTCTAATATTTTTATTATAATGGTCCTTTTCTACGAGTATACTCTTTATTGCGAGAAAAAGATGTATATATATATATATATTAGATTGCTGATTTTCCAAGCATTACTACATATAATATTATTATTGACCTACTACTTAGTGACCTCAGGGATTCTATAGGAGCTTTCTCAGAAACTTTTTGAATATACAAATAATTGTTAGAAAGTATCTTGATTTAATTTGGCATATTGTATGTAAGGAAAATGGTTACAATTCAATTCGGCCCATTCAAAAAGCATAAAGATTCACTTCAGACAGAACAATTGCTTTATGACTCCTCCTGCCTTTACTTTACTAAGACACTTTTCTTCGAAGCATAGCTGAAGTTTGTATCCTATAGAGTCTCGTTGCTATGTCTGCATGGATCCAAACTGCATAAAGTGGGTTTGTTATTATAATAGTTCCAGGAAAAAGTTAGAACATAAATTCTGACGTAATCGAGCATAGTCATTCTGCCAAAAAATTGTTTATTTAATAAAGAGTGGAGAAATGGTATGGTGTTTTTTTGGTAAACCCATTCGGTCCAAATTGCTTCATGTATACCTCACAAAGGTACGAAATAGTTGGCTCCCATTCGCCATGCCACAGTTTTATGAGTGGCCTCATTATTACATTACGTAAAATTTAACCCGTAATTTCTCGTTTTAACTCTATAGAACTGACTTCATTAAGTGATATGGTTACATATGATTGGAAACAATGTATAATATAAAGTAGAACAAACGTCAATTATGCTGATCTACTGCAACTGTTCATTAACTTATAACAACACCTAGAATCACAATATTAAGAGCCCGAAGAATCACAATCGTCACTACAATAATAATGTGGGACTATAAATGTAAATAGAGAAGATCAGACAACATGCGTCTTATTGTTTTGTCATTTTATTTTTGTGAAACGCATAAAAATGATGAAATGCGATATGAAACTGTGACCATATAAAGAAAATTTTGTGTTGCTTTCGTGATTTGAGCGGGAAAGCCGTACTAGATAGTGTGAAAAAATAACTTCGAGTTATATATCACCTGTTGTTGTGGCTTACGTACAAACACCACGAATCTACTAAAATTTATTTATTCTTCATTATGAATTCGTGCAATTATATATCTGGAGTAAATAAAATTTGGATAATGAAGAGATGAACTGCAGATCAGTGTAAAAGTTTAGGAAAAGTATATGAAAGACAACTTAATTGCAAAACTGTTCATATTATTCCCAGTTAAAATAGAGAAACAAATGCTTTATTCCACTTGCGCAATAGAGAGAAAAAATCATGCTGGAAGTACAGAAGACACTATGCGCGTAACAGTGGTTGAAGTATATTAAATTACTATTGAAGGAGATTTGGCATATCAAAGTTATTACAATGGTTAGATCGACTTATTTTTTCCCATTTTGTATTATAATTTGTAGGTTGATTTCTAATTAATAATGCACTTACGAAATTGCGGATTGTAATAACCAAGTGTTCGAAAACGGGTTTCATTTGAGCGTATTTATTTATTTCATTGGCATTGTTCAAACGCAATCGAAATATTAGAAGAGCAATGAAAGACTTGCTGAAAGGTAAAAAAGTGGGTATTTTATCGCGGATTGTCAACAAATTTCATTAATATTTGATCCAACTTCAGCAGTAGGACCACTTGGAAGCGTTAAGCGCATTTTCCTAGGATCAGATCCTAGAAAATTCGGTCACAGATGCAACACGAACCAAAATTTTTACAACTTAACGGCTGAGTTACCTCGCACAGCGTTTCAAATGCAATTTAAAAAATTTGTCACTTCCAATGGATAATAAAAATCGGTTTGTCGTTATTTGTCACCTTGCGTCATTGATGTTTTGGGAAATTAACATTAAGCAACAGATTCGAACACTTATTTAAGTAATATTAGAAAAAATTGCAAATATTTAGGCAGTTTTAAAATTCAATGAATTTGTTTATTTGTTCTACATAATGTTTAAAAGGTTACCGGCGGCGCTTTAGCGTGTTATCGTAACCTATCCTGCGTTTATTTCTGATGGTCTCGACATTTTTCTGATCGCCCATACAACGAAAATTTCTCAATTGATGACAATAAATGGGTAACCAATCAAGTGCACAATCTCCGACTGATATGATTGTCCCGCGATCTTTTATGATGCCAAGGCGTTCTAAAATAGGAAATAGTCTTTCTCAGTCTGCAAATTCTCATACTAAGCCTTCTAAAAATGTAATAATTATTTTAAAGCTCTAGCATATAAAATAATGTTGTTAATAAAAGCTAATTGCTTCTGCTTTGTTCCCATAACATGTGGTGAAAGCCCTTTGATCATTTTTTTGTCCAAACACGGCTTTTTATCAAGCTATTTCCTAACTTGTCTTTCCTAACCTTGGCATTATGACTGATTTTATTCCTTTTTGTATAGTAACATTTATTCCATGTATACTTTTAGAAACAAGTGGTATATCATCCTTCTGTTAGTAATTCCCAATCCTCTCCTCACAAAGTTACGTATGGTACTTCTACTTATGCTTCCCGTCCGAGTCGAATTCCGCCATATACAGCTAATCCCGCCCCACAATCAACACTCTCTCAGACAATCACTCAGCCTTCAGCGGTAAAATCCTCAATGGTCAACAATTTACCGAGTAGTGCTGGTAATCAACTGGCCCCCCCTGTTCGTCCTATTCCGCTTACTAGACCCCTTCCAGATTCTTCACTGCCTCTTCTACCGTCTTCTCTGTCTTTTCATCAATCCAGTGCAGATACTTATCGACGAAGGAGTCAAAAATATGTTGCGCTCCACGATTACACGGCTCGGGTCGAAGATGACCTCTCTATGTTGAAGGGCCAACATTTTTACATTATTGACCGATCTCAAGGTTACTGGTGGTATGTCAAGTGTGGCGTTACGGGAAAGGTCGGATATGTGCCGTTTAACTACTTAGCACCTGTTACGAGTCTTGAGTCAAATGAGTACGTCTACCATTCTATGATATTATCCAATAGTCTTAAAATGTCAGTTGCACATGTTTTATAAAACAATTTTCACCCGCAAATGAGAGGTACATATTTGATGCCCATTTTCATTTATGTCCATATCAGAAGCTTACTGAGTATGGAAGTTCACTTACTTCGGATTTTCTAAACCAAACGTATACTGAGCAATAATTGAAGAAGTTTTTAATATATCTATTCTCATGTTTCTGTTTCCAGTTATCCTACAGCAAATGCAATATCGATAGGTGTACATCACATGTGATAGTTGCCAGATAGTTAAAAGACAGGATTAGGGAGCCCAAAATAGGATGATTCCTTGATTTCAATATAGGATTAGCACGCTTGATTTCCTTTAGTGCCCGATTTCTCACTGTCCCTCGATTGATAAGTTATAATCAATACGCTTTTCGATTATCAATGGTTACATTTGATTTTGCATATCTGAACGATGCCACCGGGGGGGGGGGTGGGGTGGTGTGACAATTTAGAGACCGATATCTTTTTTATTATTTCAATAAAATACATAAAAATCAATTATTTAAATGCGTTTAAAAGATATTTTTATTTAATTTTAGATGGCACTTTGGAGATATGCGTCGTTTAGAGGCGGAGAATTGTTTGATGATGCCTGGCAACGGTCATGGCTCATTCCTTGTTCGAGTTAGCGAATCTAGGAGTGGGGAATTTTCTTTATCAGGTGAACGATTTTAATTATTACAATTTACTGTTGCAGTCGTTGTAATATTTTATCAAACAAATTATTCAACTCATTTAAGTACTATCGATTACAGCGACTATCTTTTTTCATTCAATTCTTCAATTTTAATGCAATTTTGTGCATTCCTTGGGTTAAGAAGAAAAAGGCCATTAATTTGTATTTTTAATTAATTCACAATTGCGTTTAAATTCCTACAATTTCAACAATTTATTTGAAATGCCTAATGGTAATTAATTAAACCAAAATTAGATTGTTGCCAATTAGCGGAAGTTAGCTCTATTTGGGACTTTTCTCCCCGTTTCACTTTCTAGCCAAAATCTCACTACAATTTCTCAACCATTTGCATCTCTTCAAGGAAATTAGATTAACCAATCACCTTATCGAATAGTGAACACCCACTTTCTCCTCTCGGCTTTTTTCATCATGCTTACCACACATAACCCTGTTCTGGTGTTTGGTTAAAATGAATTCATTTATTCAAGTCAGATACGATTTTTCCTTTCACATTCTGCTACCAGGGCGACGCCTTAGCGTGACCGGCATATAGTTGCATGATCAGAAAATATCTTTTCCTCTTATTGGCTATGAAATCACAAAAAAAGATTAAATATATTTTAGGGTTCTTCAAGCCGCGCAAGTTTGTGCTTAAGTAGTAACTCAGTTTCCTCTTAATTGACCACTCTGAAAGCTATATTTGGGAGCAGAAACTGAACCGAGATTGATATTGACTCACTTTGTATTCGTAACATTGTTAACTAGTTACTCATGACTAATTTTTAAAACTTCGATACAATTTACTACTCAAACAAGTGTCTCTAGAATCTCAATTTCCCACTTCAAGGGGTATCAGGCAAAAGCTGGGAAGTGAAAGGATGTCAAATTTATACGAATGGTAGTAAAAAAGAGAAACCGAAACTTTTGAACTATCGATGGAATCGCTATTCCTCAGGCATGACAGTCAACATGGACTTCAAGTGCTCAACTTTCGGAGAGGAGTATTCAAAATATCATGCACCAGATGCGATTCACAGTGTGATTAAATTCAAACGGTACTCTTCAAAGGACCTTTTGAGAAGGTAGCAAAGTTGACAATTACTTTTTTTCTGAATTTAATATAGGGAAGTGGAAATCGCATCCCCCATGGACCAAATTATCTCAACCTTTCCATAGTAATCAAAAAGTGGACGATTAATAGCAATGCTATATTTAATTAGCGGTGGGTTTGTTTTCCTGAACAGATCAAAATAGCAAACTTGTGATGGTCTTTTTTATCACGTTTGCGTAGTTATTTTGGCTATTTGCACCCTTCAGAAATTACTATGTCGTCTCGAAAGTAAGTTATCTTTTATCTCAATATTGTGAATGAAATTCTTGCAAGTGAGGTTTTATTCTCTTGTTTGTTAAGGTTTGAATTTGCTTTCTTGCCGTCAAAAGAGCTCAATGCAGCTGCATTACGGTGGTCCGTTTTGAAGTCCAACAAAATCACTTCTTTTCCTTGAAGTTACCTTAACAATCTTTTTTTTTTTGACAAGTTAGTTTCTTGTGAAGAGAATTTTTTAGCTCGGTTTTGTCCTAATTTTCAACACTACCTGTTAGATTGGTGAGTTAGGCTATAAGTTGGGAGTTTCTCAAACAGGACAGAATGTCCATTTAGAATGGTCAATTTGCAAAATTAGTTTTATCTGATTTGTGCCACCAAGTAAGCCCAAATTGTAGATGATAATGCTGTTTGAGGTTGACCATTTTCTATCTTAAGTCATGAGCACTGAATTAAGGCAAAATGGAATTAAGTTAGTATGCTTTTACATCAATATAAAAAAGCTTTTTTTCCCTTCCAAAGTCCATTTGGGATAATGGAATTGTGTGCTTTTCAAATATGCAGAAATAATGAAGAGTTGTCATTACTATTAAATGGCGTCGAAGCATTACATAACTTCCACCCCAAATAATATAAGGCCTTTGTACACATCTAACCTATTTCTTCTGTCTTAGTAATTTTGAATACTTTTTACCACCTGGCTCAACTAATTAAGAGAGAGTTACAGAAGTTTATAATTTTTTTCTGTATTCGTGCTTTTTGTTTAATTAAAAATTCTTTTCTACCATGAAGTCAATTGAGTATTCAGATTGGGAGGGGAAGGCTTTAGGGTGTTGGCCAAATTTACCTTGAGGGAAGTTGATTGGAAAGAAATATTGTCATCTAGAAACCCATTAATTCGGTTCGCTAGTTCCTTATCAACAATGTTTCGTTCAATTCTTAATGGGCCTTTATAAAAGACGGTTCTTTGTGTAATAACCTACACGTTATCATATTTGCATAAATCAGCCACACAGTGTACAGAGGAGTATTAAACTGATGTTCACACTTTGGGTCTTTGTTCCTGAAATAACATGCTTTACGAGAGTTTGTTTTTTAAGTAGGTTTGAAATTTTATAGAAGAAAGACTACTTAATTCACTCGTTTAAGAGGTTGGAACGAGTCTCTAAAAATGTCCAGATATTCAATATCTTAAAACCATCGTCATATTTGCATCCTCTTTCTTCTGAGTGAAATGTAATTCAGTGAAAAGTGACTAAAAATGGCCGGAATTGAATCGATCCTTTTTTTCCTTCCAGTCTTTCATAGTTCTTTCTGAGGTGGAGGGTATCCACCACCTTATGCTTAATTTGGAAATAACTATAGTCATTGGAAGGTTTCCTTACGCACTCTCAGTAACTCGCTTTATTGTAACGGATATCTCATAGAAAGTGTCACTGCTCCTGTCAATGTCTAAGCTCATCAAGAAAATTAGGATAATCTTGTTTAGAAATATTCATCTCAACATACTCTCACTCTTCTTTGCCTGAGAATCTGCCGATGGTTTCTCAGTTTTAAAATTTGAATCTAACGTGATTCTTTTCGCTCCTAGTAACGGTAAGATACATTTTAAACATCATTTTATTTCTAAGAACTCACCATTTGTCATGCGTTAAATCAGTTTTAATTTCTCTTCTTCAGTTTTTCCCTGTACAAAATTTAAATATAAATTTTACCTATTTTATTAGATTACAATTTGAATTGAATTTGGATTTTGGTTTTCGTTGATGTAGGCCATACTAAATGCACGATTTAGAAGCCACTGTTGTTTAAAGCTTCTAGTTGCCACTTCTGCTATTAATTTGATTACTTTAAACATTCTTTCTCAATTTAGTTCGAGATGGAGACGTGGTAAAACACTATCGGATTCGTTCCCGACCTTCTAGAACGAATCCTGAGATTCAACGCTTCTTCATTTCTCGTCAGCTACCCTTCTCCAGTGTCCAGTCCCTCATTGAACATTACATGAAGAACCAATCTGGTCTGTGTTGCCAACTGACTTCTCCTTGCATCAAGGTGAATATTTTTTCTTCATATTTCTGAAGTCAAGTTATGGGAAACTTAGCGATTTTGTGATTCACTTAACCACAAAAGGACCGTATCACCAATTGGTATACAGTGGATAGCCCGTTTTGGGAAACTAATTATGAGGGATTTGCGATAAGTTCCACAAAAGATTACTCATCCATTCTGAAAGAATCATATCTATTCTACTGTGTCGTACCTAAGGCGAAGATAAGAGTATTTAAAGCCCTTTTCGGAGGCCGAAAGATGCTACTGCGATGGTCGTTTCGTTTTGGCCACTTCCAAGTTATGGGCAGAATCGCTACTGCTTTAGGAAAAAGAAAACGACCGAACAAACCCTACTCTAGGATATTTTGTTCAATATTCTTCTTTAAAACAAAATAAAGTGCAAAAGAACGACTATCGATTTCACAAATAAATAAGTGTAAGAATTTATTCCCAATTTCTTAGTTTTAATTTAATAATTTACTTTTATCTTAGAATTTCTTAAATTAATTTAATTTTGGGAATAAGGTGGTACTAATAGGATGTATGCGTTTTGAATGTGAACATTGCGTCTCACCAAGATTAACACCACGTGTGCGTTGTGCATTGTCTCAGCCAGCCTCATTCGCTGTTAATCAGTTTCCTAGTTCCATCTAAACCCAAATTATTCATCTGAACGCACAAAAAGCGCATTGGCAACTGTGTAATAGTTCATAAATCGTATTACTAAGAGTCAGATTAGTATAACATACTGCCATAAGTAAGTAAATCCGCTTCGGTTTGCATACACGAATGCGTAAATAAATGTTTTTTGGTGAGTGGTGGTGGGGCGGGGAGTTATCTGTAATTTGTTGGGAGGGGAGGTGGGGGGGAGGAAGAGGGGGGAGGTGTTAGAGAATTTTTAAATTATTATAAGTGAAAATATCTTTGTTAATATCAATACTCTTAATAATGAAGAGGCAAATCGTACGGTATCATTTAAAAAACTAACCATAGGGCGTCCTGAAACTGCTCGATGAGGCTATCATGAAAACAGAAAATTTCATCTAATCTGTTCGTTGTCATTACCACCTACGGAAAAAAAAGACGAAAAAAGGAACATCCCCGAGTAAACATCTGAGAATAGGGAGTGGTGAAATTCTTCCAAAAAGGCGTGAATGAGAAAGCCGTCTAGAAGATAATAAAATTCGAGGATCAAAATAGCCTTTCTTCCTTGAACTTTATTTTCATGCTATCCTATAGGAATTCATTGTATTCTAGTCGTCAAACGTTCAAATCTCGAGTTCCCAGTGATTTTTCATTTATCGAGCTTATAGAGATCGGTCATGCTATTTCAATAAATGTGTGTTTTCAACTAGCATAGATCAGTTAGCCAAGATCATCCAGTTAATACGGAGTTCACCAGAATTGACTCAAGTGGATTTTTCCAATGATTTGCTAGAGGCTGTGGTAAACAAATCTAACTTTTCCATGATCTGCTGTTTCAATATGAATGAAGTTCCTCGTTTAAATTAACATTTTCCTTAAAAGTTTATAATTCGTAGATTAGTGACAGCGCTATTCAAAACAAATCTGCAAAGCTACAAAATGGTAAAATAAGGCTCTATATGTTAGTCTATTTTTGTTGTTGATGACATTCATTCAACTTTCTGAATTTGACCCTAACTTTCTCTAAGACGTGTGAGAGAGAGAGAGAGAGTGGGTTCACGTCTGCGCTGTTCAGAATTGATTAGCCAATTGCCAAGTTGATAATTATGCTATGAAACGACCATTCTTAACGAAAAAGAAGCTTTAGCATTTGTTTATGTCAAATTCTTATTTGATTTGGATATATCTCTATTATATGAATTTAATTGTAAAATATTCTATTATAAAGGAAGATTTGGTATTTAATTGCGATATGTATATGCTATAGCTACACTAATAAACCTTGGCTTATGCTCAGTAATCTCTTTAGCAAGATCTCCCAGTTTGGAATGGTTCCCAGGATTAGTTAAGCTACCGCAAAGCTATAGAGGAAACAGACGTATGGCGTAAATACGTTTATTTGGGCTGCGTGTCTCACAGAGCTTAGTCATTAAAATACAATGAAGGGTTTGTTGAACAATGCAGATACTATTGATTGGTGGCTGGTTGAGCAGTCTCTCCTCTCACGACCGCATTTGCTCCCTATGTGACAAGTAGCACGGCCGCACCTTCCAGTCTGACTGAGTGCACATAAGATTTCTTTGTTCATCCATGACGGGGTTGTACACTCCACAACACACTTACCGCATACAAATTTAGTTGACACAAAATAATGTAGAAGAATGACGCAGGCAAAACAAGGCAAAATTTTCTAGTTCTTGTCATTGTTTGCATTTTTCCTTCAAACGGAAATCATAGTCGTTGTCCTATCCATGCTGCGTTCTGGTCATGTGCATAAACAATTTAAAGTACATTAATGTGATATGAGGATGGCGTGTTGGCAGATTTGCAAAGGGACGCCTGCTAAAACATGTAGAGAACGAGAATTGTTCTGTATTGTTAATTATTCTTGTAAATTCATTAAATGACAAGAGTTTGAGGTATTAGTGCATTTTTGTCAAACTTATTAATCCTGTTGAATTCATTTCCACACAGTTCGCTTGATTAAAATGACCAATTATTAACTCCTACACATGGGAACAGGGAGGTATGCATGCAATGAAGGTTTGCATTTCTAAAATGTGTAGATTTTTCTCGAGTTAGAATTGTAATTGATGCTTCGTCCTTACGCTCTTCTTGGTTTTGAGGCGTTTGAAGACTTGAATTTCTATTAGGATTTATCCTTAAATGCCAATTTTAGGACAGTTGGACTGTTTGAGGGTTTTATTTCAAGAAGGTCGACGTTTATTCATTTGCTTCCCCATAATTCGTTCGGTGACAGAAGAGAGCGCAAGTTTCCGCTGATGGGGCAGTGATTAATGTGAACTTCGGCAAAATTAAAGGTCGCAGGTTCAATGCCCATTGGAGCACTTCCTATGATCGGAACGGCCAACCAAACTGGCTATTAATGGGGTTAATAGGATTTGAATTTCTCCCCTTGTAAGCTCCCTTACCCATGATGAGTGTTTGGAAATCGTTTTCTTATATAACGTTGGGAATTGTTATTATGAACCAAGATTTGTAGTTAATACAAATCAAACCCAGCTAGGCTCGCTCAATTCTCCAATAGTATTTCATTACGACACACTATGCCAATTAGCTACTATTAAAATACTAAAATATAATAAAACATTAAAAAAATTAAGATTTATCTGATGCCTTGTTTGCATATAGGCGCTCGACTGCAAGTTCTTATAAACCACTCAAGACTGCACTATGGTACATACATTCTTTACGGTTGTATCAATCTGAGTATGTACTTCTGCAATGATCCAGCCAACTTGACTTTCCATCTTCATAGTTCACCAATAACTGAACACGTTCTTGAGCATTTAAACGTCTGGATAAGGAGTTATTTGTCAATTGCTCTCATTACTTAGATTTTAAATTGTTAGATTGCAATCTGAAAATGGCCAAAGTGCTTCCAAGAGGGTTTAAAGTTGTGATCAAATGGATTTCCTTTTACATCAATTTTGGCCCCACGAACCTATTTAACTTCACATTTTGTTTTATTGGCAGGAAATCACTATTTTTACAAATCTTGTTGGCCCTGAGAATCCCTGACCTATGTAATTATAGCAGTATTCATACTAATCTCATGTGAATTTGTTCAACTAGAAGAGCTAAGACCAAAAGAAGTAATATAAGTACGGATTTATCACCTTAAAAAATGTCAATTGTACCTGTGATTAATTAAAGGTAATGCAATATAATTATTCGCAAATTAAGTTAGTTAGTTAGTTACGGTTTTCGAATGCTGATTAAATACTGTTACTTTCGCCGTTCAGGTTCAAAATATATCTAAGCCGATTTATTTATTCAAGAAAAATAATTATGAGTTCACAATGATATTTGGTATCTTATTGCTCATTTTTTCCACTAAATGAAAATTGAATGTCACGTATGTAACCTTGACATTTTAAAATAGTTTAATTACTAACGATATGATCCCTGGGGTGTTCTGATTTAAGGAAATAAGAAAATGGACGCTTTACTGTATCGGTGAACATACTGAAATTTCTTATTTGGTGGTGTGTAAATGTCTTATTACAAAGGCTTAAAAGCCCTTTTAAAATGGTTCAATTTTTATTGTGCAAAATAAGTACGTTTTTTCTCTATTATAGTGTCTTGAACTACAGTTGCCTTCTTCACATAATTGTATATACTACTCATTAACCTACACTTATGCTCTTTATCGATGTTCGCTCTATCGAACACCTACTTCAGGAGTTCCACTTCCTACAGAATCGCTTTTTCAGCTCACTGGCTACAAGTTTGTTGCTTACTCTCTGTAACTGTCGCTGTCTCACCTCTCGCCCTCCCTCTTGAAGAAGCGGAGTTCATGTTTTTGAAAAGGGTACTAAGGTGGATTTCCCCATCTACGCCACTCAAGTTATCGATGCAATACGAATAGGCCATCACCAAAGCGGATCAGTGTCAGGAGCAGTCATGCAAAATACTAACCTACTCTTCTAAGCGGGTTAAAAATATACGCCTGAACGGTTTTGGGCAAATTGAATAGCAGTAAAAACCTCATGTCACATGTTTTTTACAATTTTGCGTTTTACAAGAAATTATTATTTCATTTCCAAAAGAGAGCTGACCTCCATTTGATCCTTAGATTTGATTTCAGTTAGTGGCTGGAGTGTACCAATACATGATTTTTTAACTGAATCATAGGATAATAGAGAAAACTCTATCCCATCTAACCATGCCTCTAATCAAAACAGGCTCAAAAACACTGCGTCAAGAGAAAACTCTGAGCAGCTCACTGTGTGCTGCAGAGTTATGCGCGATGGCATATTTGCTCTTTCCGTGCTCACTTATTTTCGCTGTCAATATTTGCATAGTATTTGCATTCACTACGCATATTAGTTCTCCACACTCAAGCACACCCACTCTTAGCCAAGGGAGGTGTAGATCTGTTCGATCACAATCATCTTACCACACACACGCACATTCGTTCACCCTCCACTCTTCCGTAGCTTTTGTTTTGCCTTCATAAACATTATCATTAAAGGTAATTGCTACGCCCTTCTCGTTTAAACTAAGTAAATATCTTTATTTGTCGTAAAAGAGTCGCAGAAAACGTCCGAGAGACCATGGTTTTAATTAATTACGCCTTAGTTCACTGTGTTAGTTGCAGCTGCTTAAATAAACAAATAAGATACACTTGTTTGCAAATGGTGAAGAAAGAGGTTGATTATTCTCAAGGCTTTGGAACTTACAAGCAGTTTGCCATGTGGCTATACGCCTAGGATGCGAACACCATAGTTGTGTATTGCGAGAACAGCTGAGATGGCCTTTGCTATCGCCTTTAAGTTAATCAAACTACTAATCTTTCTGATCAGAGTAATTTAAGTTTCTAATACAGAAAATGAGAATAATATTTGAGAAATAAGAATGCTCTCCATTTAAAAGAACAACATTTGTATTAAATTATAAAATGGGCATTGATTGCTGGATGTGGTTGAGAACATACGGACCAATAACCATGGTGATGTATAGTGTGATCAGTCGACATAGTTATTAGTCCAAAGACCACTCTTGATCACCTGTCATGCCCCCACTAACTTCAAGCTCTTAGCTGTAAATTATGAAATTTGTATTTATTAAATTTAGTTGATAGTTACAATTCCGTAGTCAATTTTGAATATAAGTTTTTAAACAGATCTTGTCCATGCAAATGTTTTGCCTTTGTCAAAAAAGGACGAAAATGTGCTTAATTGGTTTTTCTTGTCTGGTGCATACAAGCAATTTTTCGTAGAGCACCACTTGTAACTTTGTAACGGATCATGAGGGACATATGCAAATAAATTTGCTAAGTCGATATTTGAACTTTAATAATGTTTAATTGACTATTTACTCAAATCAAAATTAGCGAAAAGCGGCGACTAAACTAAGGATTATCAAAATTTGCAGCACCTAAATTGTGCATTGGTTTCGTCAGTTTCCCCGCCTTTTAGTGAACGGGTGTAATTCGCTGTGTAATGTCCCTATGATCTCCTAGGCTCTTTGCGATGTCAGGATCTCTAAATAATTCGCTAATGCTTTTCATTTCTTGTCCTGCTGCATAACCTTAGTGTCTTAACTCTGAATTCTTCACCTGATATGATCGTTTTTTAATCCTTTTAGTCCTCCCAACCCGTACCTGTTGGTCTTTCACACAACACTGTCGATAAATGGGAGATACCTAAATCCTCAATAGTCTTGAAGGAATGTATAGGCAAAGGGCAATTCGGTGAAGTCTATAGAGCGGTGTGGAATGATACAACTTTGGTGGCTGTTAAAACTCTTCGAGCGAGTAAGTAAACTATTAGACAACGTGTATATGCAATATTTACTTGAAATGTTTATTTGAATTTGTAAACAATAATACACGAGCAGAAAACAGATAACTTAGACTGCATGAAATAGGTTCAATTTAAAGAAATCGATACAAAGCGTAAGCACCTGTTTTAATGTGAGCACGTTCATCGAAAATCGATACGAACGCCTTTCAGCAATGGCGCATCTATCAATGCATTTTAGAAATTAAACAAAAACATTGTAAACGATTTTCTTTGATCGACCTATTGGTTATCGAAAGTAAGGATCATCCGAACATGAAGCCTTAACGACGCACTCTTTCATTGCTTTTCTGAATCGGAATTTTGCAAGAATTTCTTATTGATCGAGATTTTAAACTAAATTAAATTTCGTATTCTTCCGTCAAAATCAATTACAATTTAACCCTATCCTAATTTTTCGCTTTATACCTCAAACGTATTGGCCACTACGAAAGGAGTGCAAAAAATCCTCCTCTCGAAACGACAAATGCCAAGGTCAAATTTACCCTCTTTAGTTACTCTTTATACGTTCCGATAGTTTTATTGGTAAACCAATCCCCCCCCCCCTCCCCTCCCCGATGATGATTCATCCTTATTTGCCCAATTTATGTGGAGCTATTTTTAGTATCGAAATTTCCTCTACCTGAATCTCATCTCCCCACCTCCCTTTAGCCTGCACGTGTATGCATTTACTGCAACAAGAATTGAACTACGTTCTGTGCTTCGTGTTAAAGGAAAATAAAAAGGTGGCAGAGCGAGAGAAAAGGCTGGCAACTTTGTGTTGCTGCTTTTCTTAAAGACTGCATAATTGCCCCTTACTCTAAAGTAGTTTAGGTCAATGTTTTCTGAAGTTATTTTATTTTTATGTATCTCCTTCTTTTTGGATTAGAAGTTTCGGAAGACTTATTTGTACTCTCAGCAAATCTTGCTTCCCACCAAAAATGTAATCGGTTGCTCTGACGACTTAACTCGAGCTACAAAGCCAACATAGTTCAACTTTCTTCTTTGCTAAGTCTCTAAACATGGTAATATAGTTGAAGAAAGAGTGAAATGTAGAAAATCAAATCAGGGTATGAAGCTGTTAATTCGGATTTTAAATGCACTCCATTTTTACACAAGGGACGTAATTCGAATTTGTAAATTATGGAATTTGCCTTTTAAGTTTCTGACTTTATATCCACGATACTGTGTCGTTAATAACGCGGCCATGACATATGGAACTCTTGTGCATCCTATTTAAAACCATTTGTTGATATATTTGGTTGTAAAATGTGTAGTAATGCCTATCTTTGTTCTTGAAATCTGAAATTCAATCCAATGTTCTATATAACATCCTTCAAATATACTATTATTGTAATGCGTAAGATATTAAAAAATGACACTTTTGCTTTATTCTTAACTGCATTCTAACGGTGCAGTCACTGTCATTTTTGAATGAATTGAGACCATATTAGGCTATAATGAATAGGAAGTAATTTGTCAGAGACTTGGAGGTGGTGTCGAATGCTACTTTTGATTAGTTATTTTCATCAAACTTTCAGTAATGTGAGAGTTAAGCGCAGTATTATAATATTGACTACAAGGCCGACACTATGCGATTTCCTATAGAAGATAATTTCACAATCTTAGTGATGGAGGTCAAATTTCGCCGACATTTTGGGTGTTTGCTTGTTCGAAATGCCAAGTGTGGTAGACAGTGCACGTATGATTCATAGATTAACGCATTACGTTTAAAAAGCATGCAGCAAAAGTCTATTTTGATTTTGTGCCGTGAATATTTTCAATCGTGAAGTTGTCGAACCAGAATTACAGAAGTAATAGTAAATACTTTTAAGGTGAGGAAATATTTAAAGCTCGCCACAGTGTGTGATTGTAACATTTTGTGTCAACTGAGACGTATCTGGGGAGTGGGAGGGGGGGGGGGGGGGGCGGTGAAAAGGAACAAAGAATTTGATATTTGTTAATAAAACGAATAGAAATGTATTATTTTAAACAGAAATGAATGTCAATTGAATCTATCCAATTGTTTATGACTGCGTATTCGTCTGTTGTCACACTCCCGCCGACTTTGATGAAACAACTGCAAATTCGGAGGGCTTTATGGCCATAGATTAGTTCACTCTATCTTTTTCTTCCAATAGGTAATTTTGGATCATACTTTTCAAGGTAATCCTGAGATATTTATTGTTTCTTTCTGCCCAACCCTTCTTAACGAACCAAAGTACCTTTGCGTTTTGTTTGAAATTTCTTTATGTGCAAAAATTCAGATTAAAACCAAGGCCTTAAAACACTTCTGAGGAGAATGGCGGTGGATTTGATATACCCACATTTTCCTTCTAGATGCGGTTGTTGAATGATTAAAGTATTTTGGTTGCTCCATCATCCCTCTTGGCCTGACACAGCCCTTTTAATTGGCACTTTCGGGCGGTGAAAAGTCAATTTCTGACTATCTGATATTCTGTGTCTTACACGTTGGAAAAATGGCATAACACGGCTGTAATTAATTATCCCATTCTCTCATTAATTGATTGATATGCATCGTTCTCGTAGATTTATCGAGATTTTTCTTTTGGAATAGGAACCTTTAGAAATCCTGGGAGATTGTTGGCATTAATAGAAGACGAATGTGCATGCATGAGAAGTTGCTATTCCACAAGTTCGTTAATATGCGGATTTTAAGGCCCTTTAAGGCTTCTGGCGAATTCTATATTCATCGGACAATTTTTTCCACTAACTATAAGCCTGAGATAACCTGCATACTTACTAGCATTATCCACGCGTGAAGATCGGCTAGAAGTAATGAGTAAAATTTGAAGTGTCTAAAGAACGCTGTTTCGTTTGAATTCTAGTTTCATCAGGTTGATTGCTTTTTACCCACAAAAATTTTTTGTTGCTTCACTTTCTAGCATTCTGAAGTTAAAGCTCAAGGCGATACCGTTCTGAGTTGTGGTTTATGACTGCTTGTATTAGTAGAGCTGACTCAGCTGCTGGGCACGCAATACGGATTCGTTTTGTGTGTCTCCAAATAATCATAAAAATTGTTAGTTTTATCTACCTCTTCTCGCCTGGATAGAAATCGATTGAGGTGGCCTGATTAGCAGGTTCTGAGAATCATGGTCGTAATATTATCCATAAGCCTGAAAGCTTAGTAATTACAATTGAGTACTAGGAAATTATGTAATGAATTGAATTGGTTTTATGAGTATGAACAAGTCTTAATACTCATGGAATTATTCTTAATTCTAAAGCTATTGTGCGTTTAGGCATTGGCAGTCGTAGTGCTACAGTATCGGGAAAGTCGTCGTTGAGTTACAAGTCTCTGAGAGACAATGTAGGGGATGGGGGAGACGGGTGAAAAATATGCGACAAGGATCAGTCTCATTAAGATTTGAATGAGAATCTTCCATTGGTGTTTTTGAAATCAAACTTATAGTTACGATACTTGCCCAGCGCAAAGATTTTATTGTCTTATATTGAATTCCGATTACTTTAATATTGTCCTCGCAGGGGAGTTTGGAAACATCTAGTCCTTATCATTTTGTATTCAAGTCATTATTTACAGGAATATCTGCGCCACTCATGAGCATCCTTCTCGTGTTTACACGTTAGTTAACTTTTCGAGACAAAGTGTTCATTGTTTCCTTTGTAAGTAACCGGAATTTGCCTATATCTCTTGTTAATACGAATTAATCAATGCGGTTGACTGCCCACATTATTATCTGTGCACCAATGGGCATTGATCTCGCGTCTACTGACCTAATCGATATACATAATGGCCATTGCGTCATTGACAAACACAATGCATGTTTAAATCGATTCACATTACACTGGTTAGTTCTACCATATGAAGATGTAATAAGTTTAATGTTTAATGGTGTTATTCACAGGGAATAACACTAACCACTTCGCGCAAAGGCATTTTCCAACCTCATGTCCATAGGTCTGCGTTTTAATCATTTCATAATAGGTTGGACTTTGTCCTTGTCCTTACACGCACATTTCTCTCATACTCTTCATATTGGCACCAGGTGTGAAATTATATACATGTCTAAAAGGGCGGAGATTTGTTGTTAGAATTATATTGCACAGAGTGTTTAGACAATTAGCATTGGCCTAGGCTCATTAACGGGCGCATTCGTGATGCGAAAGCAAAAAAAATGTATGAGAAGTATATGTGGGCTTTTTGCATAAATGGCACTGATCTGACGAAAGTTTGACGCCATTTCAAGAGACTAGGATTCAAATGGTACATTTCCCTTTGGGGAACGCTTTTTTCAACTCCATTATATTCATGCCACTCCGTCACTTTTTAGATTAGTATTTTCATTGGCAAGTAAAAAGCAGAAATAAAGTGGTGTTGATTGGGTACCTAACTTGACACTTTTATACCTATTGCCACATTCTCTTTGCGTGCTTCGCTGCAAAATGGGATGTTCAGGGTACAAAATGGGTGATAATGCCACGACAAAGCAACAAATCGTCAACTATGAGCTTCGTGAGGTGGGATCGATTTGGGGGTAAAAATAGGGAAGCACGTTAATTGCCAACTTCTGTTACTTAGTTTAAGTAATGTGGTAGCTTTTGTATAATTTCTATGGACTCAGTTCTATTAGTTTGGACGACGGTTGGTTTTTATTTCTTCACCTAGTTTCTGGCTCTAATTCATGGCTTTAACTTAATGGCTGGAGTTCCTCTGTTTTAACCAAGAATTTAAGAATTTAATGTTTTTATTTGGCAGTACCTCAAACCGGGTTACTGACCACTCCGTGATAAACATCGAATTTTCAACTTCAGATCAGCACTAGCACTAATCGAACTTTGTAGATATGTTTTGAAAGATTTCAAATTCAAAGTCATGAAATCCGTTATTGGTATTGTAAACTTTCTCACCTCTTTGTGTTTACTTGCCATCAAGAGACATTAAGTCGAAACCGAAAGAGGAAGCCTTGGGAGACGCTCTATCAACGGTCGTTATGGCAACCGGCGAGTTTGCATCAATTAACCTATATTCACATAACGAGTGTGCCGGTTTTTTATAATGTATAGGCTATTATTTCCCATACTGCAGGAATGTTTTAAATGAAAGAAAACGCATTTTGATCTCTAACTAGCAGAAGATTAATTGCTTTTTTCATAAATCACAAAAGAAGCGTGGAAGTAAACAACCTGATCGATCTACTCGTCTTACTCTTATAGTTTTCTTCCTAATTAAAACAAAAAATTTATAATCTGCACAAATTCACCTTAAATTCTCAATGAAAATTCATAGTCTTCTTCAGAAAGGTGTTTATGATTTATCGAATTCATTTCTATTCTATTTCCTCGAGAATTTAACTTTGATATAAACCGCCCCTTCTGTCCAATACTTATTGCCTTCGTGGATCTGCTTCCTCTTTTTCGAAAAATAATCTCAATTTCTATTTGTTCTGTTTTTGTTAGAATCACTTTCTACTACTATTTTTACAAAGGTGCTTGTTTATACAAAATTCAATATGTTAATATGTTAATAGGGATAGCGTAGGCCTAGTTCCCAGTCACAATTGTGTGAAGGGGCTTTGGTTTACGAAATTGAGGATTAATTCTATTAATACTATTATTACCAATGACAGTGCTCCTTTTGCTTTTACACATTTTAATCACACAATAGCTCCTGACCAAACAGAGGTACCAAAGTAGCCCAGTGGGGAATGAAACAGGGGCTCAAGAAAAGGCGTTACAACGAAGTCGGGATTTTGAACGATGATACAAGTCAATTAATATCCTAAGTATGCAACTAATGTGCCCAAGTAATCAATACCTTAATTCTTGAGATTTTTTTCTCCCTCTCTCTTCATGTCGGCAATATTGAGAGCTTGTAGCCACTTGATCAACTTGTTCAGTTGGCCATGTCACTTTGTATCGTTTGGCATCCTCTTGCATGCACGAACATGCGGTTGAGACCAATGGGGACGTTTTTACTCAGTGCGAACTTCTGCCTCTTACGTTTGTTGGAAAAAGAATATTAACACTTTCTAATTCATTCTAATACTCCCCCATAGGAGGCTTCTTTGAGACTTTGCTCTACTTCTCCATTCTTTGCTGCTCGCAACCTTGACAAAGGCTTGGATTTGTCCTCCTGTTTTATAATTTGATGAGAAGAAGGGATTACAAGCCGCCACATTAGCATAATCTATCACTAATTTACCACGTGATTAAATTTTAGGTGCTCAAATAACTTCTAATTTTGCACGCCATTAAATAACTTCATACTCTTAACTATTCATCTGTAAACTTCGCTCTAATTGTTTTAAAAGGTTGAAGTGATGTTTTAGGGCAAACTTAAAGTTCTTCAAGGCTCTAGTTTTCTCAAATGATTATTCATGTTATTTTATCCTTAATAAAATTCTTACTTATAAAGTAATAAATCAAACCATTTAATTTGTGAACTAGTCGGACTGTGGCAGATTCATAGCTTGGCAATCCTTACAAGTTTAGGGAGAATTAAATGAAACTTGATCAGCTCAAATTAAGAAACATAGACTTGTATGCTCAATTTTTTTCTGACGTTAGTTAACTGTCCTAGCGTATTGTCTTGAAGCTTAAGTATGCAATAGATATATAAAGACGGGTTATTTTCAGAACTGAGATAACATTCTTACTATGACCCCTCTTTCTAAAAATGTATACCATCCAGAGGACAGATTTGAAACAGTGGTTCTCATTTACACCAAATTTTACTGTAAAAGGAAATGGACATTTTTTTCTAATCTTTAAGAGATTAACCGAGTTTTCGCGTTGTATTTGAAGATTCGCTTTTCTTCAGTATTTCGCTTTATTTTTCATTTTCATGTATTACATGTCAGCTTTATTTTTGACAGATTATTTTCCTTCATTTGGCAGTACGGTAACAACTTTATAAGTCCGCTTGGAATTTTTTTAATGAGTTCATCAATTAGGCTTTAATGGTTTTATCTTGTACAAATTCCTACGAGCAATGCCATGCACACACTGTCACTGTGTTCACTCTCACTATTTAGAGGGAAAAATTTGTCTTGGTTTTATGCTAGATTGCTCCATTTGAATATTACGGTCATAAAGATCGATAATCGATCTGAGATTCACTGGCTGAACTTTGAATGAACATTAGAATGGCTTAGTGAGCAGTCTCAAAATCTGGATATTAAAGGTAGCGCAACTTTTCTGTTAAGACCATTTTGTTATTGGCCTCTTTTCTTTCATCCATTTCTTTTTTTGTATTTAACCACGATTAAAGATAGCAAATTTTATTTGCTTTGGGATAAAACTGAAAGAAATTAGAGTTATGCTTCGAAGAGTTGATAGGCTGCTCTCCCACTCTTTCCGTTGCCCTCTAATCGCTTAACTTATGAATTTAAACCCAAAGAATACACGAGGTAGGGGCTTTTGTTTTACTTTTCTCCGTTTCTGTTTAATCACTATGGCGCACTTGGTAAACTATCCGAAATACCTTTCTAATTATTTTCATTGCTTCCTTCGTTTTTATAGACGCACTTCAAGTATTCGAAAAGTGGACATAAATTTCTGCCCTCAAACAATTAATAACCACGTTTATAGCCTGGTGGTGGGCACATATGAAGTTGTAAACGTATTCCAGTCTCACCACCAGTTCGTTATGACATTTACACCAACTTTCCTACTACTCGCTTTCTTATTTGTAGCATTTTCTTGATTGACGGCTTCGTCGAAGGCTTCCTGCGAAATGAAATCAAAGAGCTTCTTTTTTATCTAATTGCAAAAATGTCCAAAGTGAATATCAGGGATGTTCATAAAAATACTCTACATTAAATGGATAGATTATGTAATAATTCATTAATTTATGTTAAATTATGTGAAATTTGGTTTTCCTGATTTCCAGAAGCAATAAATTAAGGTAAACTCTAAACCATACGAATCGAGCTTAGAGGCGTATATCGGAATATCTACTTCGTATAGAAGGCGCGAATAATGTTTTGGGAGAGAATTGTGAATATTGTTAAGAGGTCAGCGAATCGCAGTTTCCTTATGGAAGAAGATATTGCCGATGTTTTATAACTTCACACCTTTCCATAAGGCTCCATTTTTTAAGTAGCCCTAGTTCAACATCAGGACGCAAGGATCCCTTCTAATATTCACCTATGAAATGGAGAATACTTTCTAGGCACCGAGGGAAAATTATTATCTTAGGAACTGATTATCTTGCGACTAATGAATGCTGATGTTCGATAACTTTTCACTAATCATTTTGGAAAGGGAAGCATTTTCATAAATGGCTATTTTTTCGATGGAACATATGCTCGAGTACTTCTACATTTTTCATATTCTATGTACAAGTTACCGAATTTGCAACCAGACAATTTTTTTCTCCGCAAATAATTTAATTTAATGGCTTTAAAATAAAAGTCAATTTGAACTGATTTCCTTTTCCTTATGAAAGAAGTATATTTTTAGCGAATTCCACAATTTTTCTTGAAAATTTAATAGCCTCTAATTTCTATAATTTTTTTAATTTCGAATATAAAAATTCGATTAAAATGGTGGGCTACTTTTGGTACGAGAAATTAAAATATTTTAGAGTTCATGAATTCTCTGGCCTTTTTGACTTCCAGGCATATTTTGCCCAAAACGTGGTAGAATGTCGCTTCGGGTTAGAAAAAGACTAAATTTTTGAATAAATTAATATTAAACAAGGTAATTTCGTACATCTGTTTCCGCATTTGGAGTATTACATTCAAGCCTTGCTTAATAATGATTTACATAGGAGATTGTATAGCTCTCAAGGCTACGTTTACTGAAGTGCTATTTTAGTGGTAAATGTTTTGACGCCAAAATTGACAAGTGTTCTGGATGTAGATTTTCCTGTGGGAATGTTTGCATTCGTTAGCATTGGTTTTCTTGCAATTCGCAGTGAACACAATTTTTCAAATTTGTGTGATGACAGACTAAAGTATAAGCATAATTTTATAGAAAGATCAGATGATGGTGCTACTCTCACCTTCAGAATACCAGATCTGCTACTTGATATAGGCTAAGATTTTTGGCTAGTGCAGCCCAACCGAACTAGCTCAGCTCCTGAACTGAATGTCCCATTTCTGCTTAACAGATCTTTGCAACACTGAGGATTTCTTGCTGGAAGCTCAAACGATGAAACGACTTCATCATCCACATCTCATTCAACTTTACGCAGTCTGCACCCAGTCAGCACCATTCTACCTCATCACCGAATTAATGGCAAAGGGTTCTCTGTTGTCTTTCCTTCAATCACAAGAAGGTCGGGTGTTGAATGTTTCGAGCTTGGCTTTACTGGCGGTACAGGTCGCATCAGGGATGGCCTATTTGGAGTCTCAAAGATATGTTCACCGTGATCTAGCTGCAAGGAATTGTCTTGTGGGCGATGGAAATGTTGTCAAGATTGGGGACTTTGGTTTGGCTAGAATGATTCAGGTGAGTTGTTAATTCGCCCTTTGTGGATTTAAAATTGTAAATTATTCATAAGAAGCTGTCAATTATTGAAATAAGAATATTAGCATCACTCCAAGTTTGGTGAATGGGCGGCTTTTTAGTAAGTAAACTGATGAAATCGCCTAATACCTTAAAGACTATAGGGAAAGTCTTACTGGAATTTAATCGATAAATTAAAATTGATACAGATTTCTCTTGAATCTAAGTAGTAATCACTTGTTATTTTGACCTCTTGGACTTCATTTGAAGTATGTTATGGTAGTATATTTGGTTGAAGCTTATCTCTTGTAGTTCCTGAGTGAAAACTGCACTTGATTTACAAATTTTGGTGTTTATTTTCATGTGAATTTCTGATGATTGTGTTTGTCCCATTTCTATGATAAAATAGGGTATGCTTTTTGCAGTACAAAATTTTGCTACTTCATGGAAATTTAATTTAGCACCTTGAGAGGTAATACGAATTAACTTTGCTTTAAAATATTAATACCTAAGGGTTGTTAGCCACTGTAATCCTGCGAACCTGGCGAATGGCAAAGAAAATCGTGCAGGCTCTACAACTCTGGTATGGCAAAGAGAGAATTGTTACCGCAGCTCAATATAATCGTAACTCGCTCAAATCAACTCCTCACCTTCTTCCGTGATTAATCTAAAATTGGCTGTGTGGTTAAGAAAATGCAAATGCACAAAATCCGCGAATACAAACCCCTGCCATTCCAATCAATATAGACCATGCAACTAAAATCTCATTTCCTGCTTTCAAAACTCTCATGAAGTGGACTTTATTAAAACAATGGGGATCGAATCGCAGCTGGAGCTATGTTACAATTTTGATTTCAAAATTGAGATCTACCAGTTTGCCCTTCCTCTCTACGCAACCAATAAACGGAAAGCTCTGTATTGTCATATTCAAATTGTCTTTTTAAACGACATTTTTTATAATGTACTATTTAAACAGAAAATTAATTCGAAGGCTATACGATTGTGTGTACAATACTATGATAGGAAATTCAGATTGATAGTTGAATTCGCCTTCCTTCGATTTATATAGAACCTCGAAATACGAGTTCTCCTTTTAATATCCCGTTTGGTTGTCAACGCTTTTGATTGAATTTTAATGGAATATGAATTCGCTAAAATTGCTCTTCTTATTTCACTTCAATTCAACTTAAACCTGCAAATGTTGCGCTTTTAAATTTTGTGGCTTCTCTCACATGTGTCTGTATATGCATTTTTGGAACATTTCGTCCTGAAATGGGAGATGTGCTGGCGGTGATTTTGAAAAGTGGGGATGCAGATCGAGAAATCTACTACGCAAATGTCAGAAGCTGCATTGTAGATGGTCAGGTTATGTCTTTGTTTTCTTTCATAAGCCCCTGAGTTGGTTACCACAAATCTCATTTTCCTCTAGAGCTCAAAGAAACCACGAGGATAATGAACTCTGCCATTTTGGAAGAAGGTGAAACGAGTGCTTTACAAGCCCTTTACAAGCGATAACAGCGCAATTAAGTTGTGTAGAGGCAAAAGTATTCCAGCTCCACACTTGCGATGGACTCGCATTTTCGCCTCTCTTTTTGATTTAACTTATGCAGTGGTTTTGATCATTTACATCACTAGATGTTATGAAGATTGATTTCGCGATCTCTAACTTGTCAAATGTGCTACATTAACCATTTTGCCGCTGGCGCGCGAATAGATTAGATCTAATTAACTAGTCATGTCCATTTAATAGCCAAGAATTAAAGGTCGTGCTAAGGGTATCACCTTTAAATCCATTTGAAATGTACAATATTTCATTTTGTTACCTTTGTAAGATATAATTTGCCAATTCTTAACTCCCAAAATAAATGGAAAGGCACTCGTCTTGAAAGTGCTGATCCCGAAGAAACACCACCTTTCCATTTTTTCATGCTTTTAGTTTGAACTCGCTAAATATTGGCTTCTAAATTCAGTTAGTTAGCGAAGGTGATTTTTTCCCTACCCACCTTCCTCGTAAATTATCTATAAGATTCAACTTTTAGGCGTTTTCTACGATTTAAATAAAAGTGTGATTTCACTGATGAGCCAATAATTAAATTCCACTTGCCATGTTTTAAATTCGTCAAATTGTGCTTGTTTTAATAGACACAAAAAATACAAGTCCTTTTGACCTAGTTTTTGCGAAATTTGCCTGGCTGTAAATTTTAAGGGCTATCCTGATTGTCTTCCTTGAATTGGTTATATATGTAATGTTTAAATTAATTATATGTGTATATTAGTATAAGAAATTCCTTAATCAATTCTGTGAACTCAGAAGAGAGTCTTACTTCATTAAACCCAGGTTTACCAGGTATTTTTGTCTTAGAAACTTGGTGGTTTATACCACTGGCTATAGGTAAACGATTTTTGCAAGTAAATGACTGAGGAAACACTAAACTGGTGTAGTTAGTTATGCACGAGGGAAGATAGTCAGAAGAATGAGATATTGGAGCCAGGGCATTAGAAATTATGCTTTGTTAGAATTAATGTTCAATCGTTAGCATTTGACTTCCAGATTAATGGCGAGGCTATGGTACGAATTCATAGCTTGTTAACTGGTGAAGTTAATTTCTCGGTTTGGTCACACCATGCCCAAATCTTCCGTACACCCAAGAACAGTTAATGGAGACTGGCAACGGTTTTGATAGTATAGTGGGGCTCACGCAAGATCAACTCCAATAATTCTATTTAAATAACAATCCAGCCGAACTTGCGTCGGCGAAGAAAAAGGCAACCATAAAGGGACAATGGTGATTTTTTGTCTATTTTGATTGTTTTGGCTTTGATTTGAGTACTGAAAGTAAACGTAAATATTGCTCAAAGTATTTCTCGAACTATACCAGCTTTTTGAAGTTTAATTCTCTTAAGATGCCTACCTGTTTTCAGTCATTATCGTTTGCTTGATGGGCTCCTAGTTCGCAGGAAAGGTGCTCTACAGAATGTTTCCTAACTGTTGCCTTTGGTAACTGCTATCTTAGCAAGGTCCGGGCATGATTTCTTTTTAAATTTTAATGAATTTATACCTCCTGCAGTTCGTTTCCTTTTGCAGTAACAGTGTTAACGCAGAATATATATATATATATTCTGGACAATATAATTTTGAATTGAAAAAACTTGAAATTTGTCACTATACACTTAAGGTTAATGTTAATGTAAAATTACAAAATGTTTGCCTTTGTAAATCTAAGGAGATCAAGGCGGTATATTCATATTAATTGTTAGTTAAAAGAGAGTTATCAGGGTGCGCTGAAAATGTTCTCTGCCGTTGACTTTATTGACTATAATGAAATATGCGAAGTACGAATCTATTAAGTAGTGCAGAATACTATTAATAATTCATGTTGATGTGTAAGCAGAGTGATTCTGACTTTATAAGGCAATTTATTACTCAACGCAGCGTGGTAAATAAGATTGGCGGAGTCTTGGCTGTTTCCTCTACGAGTTACTCAGTGGATGTTTAATTACTCAGATTTGTATAGGACTGGGGCGTGCCATGAATCAGACATTACTGCCAATTGTGTTAGCAGCACTTACAGTACTCTGTTAACTTAAAATTTTTGGCCATACTATAGGATTATGCTGCCTTCCTGACTATCGGAGGGGAGACAAGGCCGACTTCTATCGATTAAAAATTTGATCAATAAACAGCTAAGAGGACGAATCATAAAATTTGCACTTTTGAACTTTCGAAATCCATATAGTAAATATTAAAAAACCTGTTTCCAAAAGTCACTTGAGGTAAGAATCTCTCATACCTCTGTATTTCTCGTGATATCATTTTAATTCGCGTCCACTTTATCACTTGTTAAACTTTCCGCTAACCCACCTCAGTTACTTCTCACAATTTGTTGTATTAATGCGAGTAATAGTACCAGTTAGAATGGGATGATAATTTGTTGTGGTTTGAGTTCAACAGAATAGCCAGGAGAATATATATTGGCTTCTGGAGTAATGCAAGCGAATGACAGCTAAACGCATTTTATATTTTGCCTACTTTTTATTGAAACGAGAGGTAAATGAGATAGGATTGGATAGGCGAAACAGTTTCGACCAATGGAACACTGTCGCAATTTAAACTGGCCTATATTTCGTATAATACCTCAAAACCCATTAATAAATAAAGAAAATCGTACTAAACACAGTGCACAGATGACACATCCAAACAAATGAAGCCTGTTAAGATTTTGCGTCCTCTCCAGCTCCCCCCTCCCCCCACCCTCACCCCAACCTTTTATTTAGACAAGATCCTGCACAAAGTACAAAGTTCAACTTTAATAGAGAGGAATAAAGAAGGCATCGATGACGCATCGGACGCCCTGGGGTTCTGCCATCTCAAAGGCCACGGATTTAATTTACATTAACTCTAGGTCAGTGGTAGGAATGATCGACTTTAATTTTTTAGTCTAGCTAGTATACAATGTGGTCGAATTCGAGTCCCTCATCCAGGGAGGCTTCTTAATTTCACTTTCTACTCAAAGATAGCCGTTGGATAAAGCTTGCCTTAATATGCTTCGGAATTATTGTTATTACCATAAAGAATTTTCAATGGGTTAGTCTTCCCTATTAATTTTAAGTTTTCTTACAGGAATCAAGGTGTCACATAAAGTTTTAACTTTTATTAATAAATTATTTGAAAGAGGCTTTAGTCAATTCAAAAGATTTTTTTGAAAGTAAGAAAGAAATGGTGACTTTTATTCGTATTCCAATAATAGCATTTCATGAACAAAAGTTGTTAATGTAAAATGTCTTCAAAGAATTCTTTAAAAGTCATTTACTCATTCTAGATATTTCTATTTTGAAAAAAGTGAAAATTCACACCTTCAACGTTCTTTTAGATCCATCATTTTATCTTTTTCAGAATCAGGAATACGTGGCTCATGCAGGTGCACGTTTTCCAATTAAATGGACTGCTCCTGAAGCGGCCAATTACTCTCGTTTTACCACCGCCTCTGACGTGTGGTCTTTCGGCATCTTGTTGACAGAAATCGTCACCTTTGGACGCGTGCCCTATCCTGGAATGCACAATGCGGAAGTTCTTCGTCAAGTAGAAGCTGGTTATCGAATGCCCTCGCCACCTGGATGCCCTGCTGAGCTCTACGACCTAATGTTGGAGTGTTGGGCTGCTGATGAAACTGTTCGACCCTCCTTTGCTAGCATCCACTCGCGTCTGCAAGTTTTCTGTGAAGAATGGGACCGTCCGGCTTATCGAGATCCAGCAACTGCAACTGTGAGTGGAACAACAGGGTTTTCAGCAGCGGAGAGATGTGATAGTCCACCACCTCCTTTACCAATATATCGCCGTCATGGTACTGCTAATTTGCGCCAAAATTGAGATATTACTATCAATAGCTACTTCTCCCTCCCCCTCACCCCTCACCCCTCCCCCATCCTTTCTTCTCCCTCTTGTATATAATAATGTATACCCCTCCTACTTTCCTTCTATTTGAAGTTGATTTTAATCGAGCCTTGATTATTACTATTGCTACTAGAATAAAATTATTGGGGTGTGAAGTGCGATCAACGGTGTTGTCTTTATTAGTTATCAACCACATTGGATATCTCTTGGATAAAATCGCATTATATTTCCATCCCAATCTGACATAAATAAAACAAGATTAAATACACTGCGGAGATCTAAGATATAACTTCTTGTGTTTAGGTTACGCAATCGAAGAAATGTGCAGTTAATAAAAAAAAGGGAATTACACTTGAATATTTCCTTTTTGACTGCGATCCCCACATTCGTTTAAATGCTCTCTTGAATCCTGTTAGCTTTTTGATAGTTGTCCACCCCTTCGACCTCATTTCGTGCAATTTTCTTCTTTCTAGACTGGTTTCTCTCATCCAGAGCATAGGGGCTCTATTACTCCATTTCAATGAGCAAAGCACTGTATTTTGCAAACAATCCTTTAATTCCCACCATATTCAACTCATCTCTCATGCCAACTGATTGCACGCAAGCCAAAAAACGGAGGGCGACTGTCACTTCGCGTTTGAAATTGGAAGGTTGGTGTGCGCTTTCGTTTACTAACAGAGAATTGTCAGCTAGTCTGTGAAACGCAGGATTCATGAAGATTTGAAGAAATATAAACCATTGGACTGGGGAGGTAATATCTGTTAGCCGTGAAAGCCATTCGAAACTTCCGGTTACAGAAATCATTGTTTTGAAAATTCGCCCCCTCGGGAACGCCATACTGGAAACTTTAGTATCGTTGATACGACATTTTAGTCGAAGAATCCAGAAATTATAGTTTATTTAGTAATAATAATGGTGGTGGCTGATAAGGGAGAGAGTCATTCGTAACTAGATAATGAAATCAGCACATCAACAGGAATCCTCCAGTTATCACGTCATATTCTATCAGTTCGAAGTTCAAATACAATATTTCGAGCCATTGACTCCTGGAGTTTATACTTATTCTAATTGAAGCTTTCGCCCATCATACTAGACCAATTGATTTGTCATACCCTTAAAATAAATAGTCTCCATCGATTGTTTAAGAACTGTTTTATTAGGAATTATAACATTATAAATCCGAAAGAACTTATTGATGGAATTCACTTTTTGTAAATTTACGCACCCATAAAGATTTTATCTGCGTATCCTTTTGCAGGGCTATTAAATGAGCCCCATGAGAATGGCGAAATCAATACTCCAAATATTTGCTTTTCCTCTAAATTACTCAGGAAAAACTGCAACCATGTTGTCCTTTGAGAAGGTGGTTAAAAAATCAATTCGAATATGACTTAAAGAATTATTTTTTTGATTGGCGAATATATTGCAAAGTTGTCAATAATCGTGATTACCTTGCCGGAGTTGCTTATAGAGAGCATTCTTGCAGTAAAGAACTTGCGTGAGGTGATTTAATCTTACATGAGATAGCTCCTAGCAATTCAAGGAGTTGCCATAATAAATTGATTGACTTAACTGGTTAAACACTGCTCTGGTCTTGATTCCAGCGGAGGATTTATATTGGCAACTACACAAGTACCTCGTCATGACGCAATTCACCCTCTTCGTTACAGCCCAGATGGCGTTTCCATCATCTTTCCCAATGCCTCCTCCTTCCCCATTTCCCTTCCCATTCCTTTCCAGTTATTAAGTTATGTGGTTCTGCTCAAATCCTAGTCTTCTAATTTGACATAGATTGTGATTTCATGGTTGCCTTTATTTGTGCTTAGAAAGCCTTGTCTAACCCAGTCGGACTCTTGAGGTGACGTCTTTGACTGGCTTCGTCCTAGTTAATACCTTATTGCTATCTCCTGGTAATCAAACCATCTAGCTTCACAGAATGTGTGCACTTTAAAGGCATGAGTCTTTTGCTGCCAAATCGACAAGTCCTATTTTAGGCTAGTGAATCTGAATTTTGAGATACATACATTCCATACATTTTCTTTATATTTTCAAACACCCTTTTGTACTTGATGCGAATGTGCGCTTGAACTTATAACAGTGGTATTCAATTCACTAAAATCTGGCCAAATGAAGGATCTCATTTCAGAGATGGCGATCTGTGTGTAATTGACTTCATGTATTATCAACTTCAAGCAGTTCAGTAATCTATACAACTCCGGTTCTTACAATATGACATGCGTCTTATTTGAACTTCTCAGTGTCCGATGAAATAAGAAGAAATCTGCCTCGAAGCCATCTCAACTTTTCCGTTTTACTGCATTTCTATGTCCATATAACAAACTTCGCTTTAGTACCTACTGACCTTTGTACCCATCATCTACTTTCTTGGTATTACTAGATAATAACTATTATAGTGATTTCTCCTATCTCCTTTTCTGTTGCCTTATCTAATTTCTCTTTCATCGGAATGACTACCAATCAGGTGTTCGGGATTGATATTATAATTTCTTGCTATCATTCATAGCATTCGCGAATTCATAGCGGAATTTCACCTTTGTAGGAAGACATGTAAAGGTTCGATTCAGTGCGACTACCGAGATATTTCAATTGTATAATAAGCTGAGTATAAATTGAAAGATGGTATATTTTTATATTGAAACATAAATGAATATTATTTGCTGAATATAACTTTTAATAAGCAGCTATTTTCCTAGGTGGTCATGAAATAATTCTTCCGCTTTGGAGGCCAGAAAAGCATTTGCGAAATATTTATTGTCGACTCCGTAAAAAAACTTTTTCATTTAAAATGTTAATTTAACAGCATAAAGTAGTTAGCTATAAGAATTATTAATTACTAAAATTCCATTCGAAAATCCCCTATTTTTTATTAATCTTTAGAATGGTCAGGAAAGCGACAACATCTCATCATGCACCGGAAGTGGAATATAGATGTCACGTCGTCAACATCCCATCCACAGAATAACGAGTTCAACCGAGGTCATTCATTAACTGGTTCGCAGTTTATTCATTCCCATCCTATCAAGGAGGATATAAAGTCAAACAACTATTGATTTCGACGGCCTTTTGCAGTTCTACCACAAACCAGTTACGATGGCATAAGTAGATGCCAAATCAGGTCAAATAATGTCTAGTTAGCTCTGCCAACTAGTCCTATCTGGAGTGTTCTCAGACTTATCGATTTCGTTCGTAGGCTTTAGCATTATTAAACGAAGTGGAATAAAATTGTAAAATTTTGACAATGCAAATTAAGTTCATGAGAGGAGTATTAGAAAACAATAAAATTCCTTATTGCTCTAAAATTAAAGCCAGATATTCGATAAGTTTATTGTAATGTATCTATCCATAGAACTCACCTTAAGTTCGTCAGCTGGCTAAAAACTGTCTTGAGAGTAGGAGAGAAAGTGAGCAATTTGATGGAACTCGCATCCCTCAAAGGCTTAACTGATTACTTCCCAGGCTCCTCCACTTGTTATTGCAACCAGAATCTTTGGTACTAGCAGATGCAGATTCCCTAGGCAGGTGATTAAAGTACTATTCTCAGAGTGTGATTTAATCAATATCCCTCGTCCCAAACAGGACGAAAATCGATGCACTATTTACAGTCAAATAAAGGTAAACGGACGATCACCATCGGTGTAATGGATTTTACATTTGGCCATTCAGAATAACAGAAGTCAGTAGCTTTTCTTGAATGTGGACAAAAGCATGGAGGTTTGGAAATTAGACTTATATGTCACATTCCCAGCCAGACTTCTCCCTAAGGTGAGGATGTTACTTTGTTAGTAGAATGGAAAAGAAGTATTGGTGAAATATTAGTCAACGTCGTGGTTTACACTTCCAGACAATTGCGTATTGAAATCCGTTTGTCTGAATTTGAAGACAAAGTAATTGACACAGAGTTCTCTCAGCTGTGCCATTTATGTTTCTTACAACTGATAACATTAACCAGCGGTAAACAACAGAGATACTAGATTAAATATTAGTGTTTTAGAAATAGTTTTGAAACTGGTATATACATGATTAAAGTTCATTTTAGCCGAAGAATTCAGCGTGCCACCGCAAAATGTCACAAAAAACAATTCGTTTGAACTTGTTTCTAACGAAATAGCCGGGAGTTAGAAATACCAAATCATAACATTGGATTATATTTTATGAAGGTTCACGACTCTTCCTTACCCCACGCTCCTACCGAAGCACTACTATAGAACTTTATAAAATTCAATTCATAGTTTATTTCTTTGAAAAAGTAATTTAATGAAATATTCTTTTCCAATTAACTTTACCAAATGAAAATGATAACCAATCCTATAATTATTAGGTTAATAAAATGACAACGCGTGTTTCTAAAATTTTATGTTAACGTCTGACTAGCATGGATCAGAATTTTGCCAGGTGTAAAGAATAGATTCTTTAACTCCGAAAAAATCTCTTAATTCCATAGGAGGAGTGTTCACAGAACTTGAATTATACAGAGGAAGCAATCCTGAAGCTGTTTTGTACATGATAGCAAAAGTATCGAAACGGTTAAGCACACTGATCAAAGAAAATGTGATGCAATCAGAGTGGAACTGCGCACAAAGAAATTAGATTATTCCTAATTACTAATAACTCTTAAATACTGTCCCAATAATATTGCAATATGTACGAATAATAATTCTTTTTGGTGATGATTGATTCGGCAACATCGAACGTTAGGCGGCTCAATTGTTGTGAGCAAAACGTTTGATTAAGAGTTTAAGTATTTTTCCTTTAAATACTGATAGTATTTGGCCGCACACTTAACTTCGCGGTTGGCGCATCAAAGTCCTAAACGAAGATGGATTCGTTCTCAATAATTGAAATAAATCACTTAAATAAAATCAGTGAAGGGGAGTATACGTGCTCAAGATATCCATTCGGAACTTGAACTTGAAAGACACCCTATAACTAGATCTTTAAAAACGCCTTTCAATCTAAAATACAATCCCGATGTGAAGTCGCCCCCAAACGATACTTAATTACCTACAATAAACGAACAAAATAGACCTCTCACTTAGACATTCCGGGCGATAGACAGACTTGTGAAGTGCACAATCCTGTCACGGCAGAACAAAAAAAATCTCATGCGCCCTCAGACAGACTCGAAGGTGCGGCCGTGCTGCTTGCAAACATTCATAAGTCAATGTCCAGCATGGAGCCGACGCCGAAAGAAGATTCTATGGATGTATGGAAGTCAAGCAGCCGAATAGCCACTAACTGATGTCAACTATTTAATGTGAACACTAATTATAAAAACCCCACTTGGCCTCCTTGGTGCAAAGCCCCAGATACTACCACTGCGCCCACTCTAAACTTTCCTCTGCTGCATCTGCACCCATCAATAATAACCACCCATCTCACATTCCTGCTTTATCTTCGAAAGACACTGTACTTCCTTCAACTCTTACATTTCAGTCTTCATTGTGGTCGAGGGATAGCTTCCCTTCTTCACTGACCGAATAGGTACAGTCATTTTTAGTATCCTGTCAACGCTCTAGAGGGAGGGAATATTGTTGAGTGTACAACCCTGTCATGGATGAACAAAGAAATCTCATGCGCACTCAGACAAACTCGAAGGTGCGGCCGTGCTACCTGTCACGTGGGGAGCCCAGAGATCTCTCAACCAGCCACCAATCAATAGTCTCCATATTGTTTAACAAACCCTTCATTGTATTTTTTATGACTAAACTATGTGACAGTCAGGCAGACTAAATAAACGTGTTCCACGTCTTACGTCTGTTTCCTCTTTAGCTTTAGGGTAGCTTAACTAATCCTGGGAATCACTCCTAACTAGGAGAACATGCCATAGAGATTACAGAGCATAAGTCAGTGCTTATTAGTACAGTAATCAGTTACACACTAAGACATTAATGTATTGAGTTTTAATTAATAAAGTACGAAAATGCAAACACAGCGACAATATTCATTTGTTATTGGTCATAAAGTGCGTTAAATTTATAGGAGGTGTACATAATGGATAATTCAGTAACATCTGAGGCTGCAGAGTTTAACTTCTCGAGCTCTTTACCAAACAGATAAATGGGGGGAGGGAAGCGCTGGAATGTGGTATTAAGAACAGAGAGACAACTTATGAGATTGAGAAAGTTCTGCGATTTTGGCGAAAATGTTGGATGGATGAGGTGCATCACGGCTGCTTATATTGACAGGTAGGTAAGGAAAGGAGATTATAAGGAGTGTCACAAATGCATCAGTGTTGATGAAATTTGGGGGGTGTCTACATGTCTGCGTGGGCAGCGAGTCATTTGCATCACGTTGACCCAAACGTACTTTTGAGGCGTACGGGAAAAGTACAATCTCAAAAGTTAGTAAACACAAAAGTAATCTTTCGAAGGAATTGATAACCTCTACTAATTAATGCTTTGGGCAAAAGTAAATAATATCTTATACACTGTTCATTCAATTTTCGCCTGTGTATTACTTCTATTTTGTATTCACCTCAAGTCTTCAAAGCTGATAAGAAGTTCGCCAGTTCCGATTTATTTCCCTTAATTTAATGTAGGGGTTGAAAGTAGAAAATCAATGCAAAAAATGAATAGGAGGTGAGTAATGAAGATATGAAAACGATTATGAGAAAGTGCTAAAGAGTACTCAAAGCTGTTTGTTTTTCATTTTCCAACTAGATATACTAAAGTTTTGTCAATCTTACTGAAGCTATTTTTGTAAGTTGATTAGAAAACCTTCATTTAAAGAGTCTGGTGATCTTAGAGGCTAAAAGAAGTCAACAATCTTTTCCAAATTAGAAGAACGAGAATTGAGGCGAACCAGCGGTGTTTTAGACAAGGGTGAAGAAAAGAGATAAGATAGAATTACGAAAAGGGATGTGGGTTACGCTTCCATGGAATTATCTGTAAAGGCTCAACAAGGCACCGTTAAAAAAGCCGCCTGAATTCGAGGTCTTTGGCAGTTGATGAGCGATTGAAAAGTAAGATAGTGAGATGGAGTAAATGTTTTGCTTTTCATTCTACTCGTGAGCTAATTTTTCACCTTACGTGGTGCACCCTGGGCAACGCATATTTATACGGAAAAAAGCCTATAAATCGGCAGTTTATTCCCAGCTACCATGACCCACCCGATTGTATGTCATATTCGACCACTTCCACAGTACTCACCTTGCCTTTTTATTTACCTTTGTGTCTGTCTCTTTTACATCTGTGAATCGCTCTTCTGTTCCCCCTCCCTCTCGACTTTTGTGACTTTGATGTTCCTCCCCTCCGTGGAGCCCGAAGTGAACTAAAGGGCTAATGATAAATATTATAAAGCCAGCCATTTGATGTAAATAAATAAATAAATATGACTAAATTTTAATCTAATTGAAGGTGATGAAGGGTCGAGCAGTTTTCACACTCACATGTAAAATTGAAACGACTCAAAATATTCGAGCGAACAAAGATTATAAGAAATCATTTGTAATCTTCTCCCCCTTTTAGCTAGTTTTACTTTCAAACCTTACTTCCTTGTATTAAATAAACTTCAAACACCAATGAAAAGCGAACTACTAACATTTTGGCTTTCTTAAAACTTAAAATTAGTAAAAATCTTCATGTCAGATGCAATAAAAAGAAAGTAGTCTTGAAACCATGCTCCTATTTGCTTTTCCCGGATGTGTGCTCGCATATAATAATTCCAAATTTAAGGCACTTCAAAGAAGTGCACGGAAAGCGTTTCGATCAAAATCAAAGATGGGAAAGATGTCAAAACACGAAAATTTTAATCATAGAGCCCCTTCAATTTACCAATATACTGTTTATGACCAGTAAATAAATAAACTTATTACTGTAGTAAATGCATCCTGACTCATTTACTCTTACAATTAACTCTACATAATTTGGTATTTTTGAAACGCTTTCAAATTAATATTCCTATTCGCTAGAGTATCAGTTTGATTATTTACATTTAAGTAAAACGCATTAAGTCGGATATATGATTCGATTCTCTTTAAAAAATGAACTACGGCTGTTATGCACCTGTTATAATGTGCACGCAGTTTACATAAGCAGTTGATTATACTGGAACTGTAAAAATGCAAGAATATCCTTCGATTAGTGATAGTAATATAACCATGTATTATGTACATGTAATACATGTACATGTAATAATTGCTAATATCTAAAATACGTTAATGGACAATACGCCGGAACATAATGGGAGGCTTTGATGTAAAAATGGTACTGCTAATATCTCCATGGGAGTACTCGATACTCAAAAAAAACTTTCAACTCATTTCGAAGAATATTAACAATAATGTGTGATCGAACTAACTCAAGTCGGGTAAAAAAATCCTTTATAAAATGGGTTCACTCATACTCCCTAGCTCTTCTCCGCCACTGGAATATCTCCTTTGTACTTAAAAGCTACTCTCGTATAAACAACAATATAACCACGTGCCAAGTCTGACTCCGAGTTCACAAACGCCCACTATCCACTGTCGTCGCCTTCAAAATTGGGCCCATTTTACAAACTACAGCTCTCTCCAACGCTTCTAGCGTATCCTCTGAGCTTCCCTTCAACCCCAACAAAGTCCTCCAGCCTGTGGTCTTCCAATTGCTCATTTCTGATTTTGTTGTCGAGGCGGGAAACAAGATACCAAGATAGCTTCCACTCCTACCTTAGACAAAAATGCAAGCAAAAGGATTTCTCCCAAGTTGCATTCAACACTGGAAGAGCTTTTGATTTATTTTATATTCCAATTTCATGATTAGTACATGTATCTCAACCCAAAGATAACGTAGTAAGAGTCCTGACTCCGATGCCCAAAATATGACTATTTTGTAAGTTTTGCTGAATTTGTGGAAAAAATATGATTGATGATTTTAATTCACTATTAGAGTCTGTAACGGATTGCTACAATAATAAGCCTTGACTTATGGTCTGTAATCTCTATGGCATGTTCTCCTAGTTAGGAGTGATTCCCAGGATTAGTTAAGCTACCCTAAAGCTAAAGAGGAAACAGACGTAAGACGTGGAACACGTTTATTTAGTCTGCCTGACTGTCACATAGTTTAGTCATAAAAAATACAATGAAGGGTTTGTTAAACAATATGGAGACTATTGATTGGTGGCTGGTTGAGAGATCTCTGGGCTCCCCACGTGACAGGTAACACGGCCTCACCTTCGAGTTTGTCTGAGTGCGTATGAGATTTCTTTGTTCCGCACAAGTGTACCATCATTACGGGTGAATCTTATTAAGGCATTAATATCATTTTAATGTGAGAAGAATGTTTAATCAATTATTTCCTTTTGAGGAACATAAAAGTTTATTATTTATATCTCATTTACTCCCATCGAATCTTAGAACTATATTTTGGTCCGTTTGCACATTTTAAGGTCATGATACAATTGGTATACTGCCTTGAGATCAAGTGCAATCTCTCTTAGCCCCTCTGAAACTGAGATGCGTGGGCGTGTAGATTGTGCAAAAAATTTTACCTTTATTAAGATTTATGAATATAACTTATTTTGCTGAAAATTCATTTTATCTGATTTTTCGCACTTGATTCACTCCTGAAGTAATGAACTACGATCCTACGGATGTGACCACTGTACTGATAATCAAAACATAAGAGGAATATAATAAAGAAGTCAAGTAATTCATGTCGCTGGAACGGTTTGGAGTTATCCATCAATTCAGGTTAATTCAATTTATCGATGAACGGATTAGGTGCACAATTTAATTATGTCTGGTTATCGATGAGTTTCACCTTTTCAGGTATTCATGTACAAACGTCTGGTCATGCCTTAAGGTGGAATGATCCTGACGATGATTTATTTTTCCAGATCGCTCACCGCTAATCGACATTTATTGCCCATAAAATTTCAAAAAAGAAACTACAGTAAATGCCTTTAGTAATTACAATCGCGACAGACTTGAGGGCTCATTTTATTCTACGGAAAAGTCTGCTCCTCTCATTAATTGGAAACTCATACTCTTTTTACTTTGACCGGTGAATGTACTTATATTGCAATAGTTGTGACTACGATTTTTAGATACTGCTGCGCTACAGTTTAATCAAGCCTGGGAGAGCGAATAAAATAGTTTGATTTCCCACTAATACTCATTAAATAAATTTAATAGTTATATATAGTAATAAGTAAGTAGTCATGAATCATGATTGACCTGTATGACGCTGATGTGAGCGTTTCGCGTTGATAGCTTAAGAAGGGTATTTCGATGGAACGAAATTGATACATCACTTCAAGTGTTCTGCAAGGCACCGTTCACTCTTACATTAGAAAACATTTCTTTTTATTCTTTCCAACTATATCCAAAACTTTTTCTGCCCACGCCTCGTTCTGAAAAAGACTCAGTTGACATATTTCCTGGGCAAATACTAGAACTAAATGGTCTTCCTCATTTTAAGAAAGAGAATTGATAGGTATTCTATTAGTGACACTTGTTTTATACCGTCAACTCTCAGACAGAGAACATTTCCAAATTTCCACTTTAATACTCCAGAAAATGGCGCAAACATACACACCTTATTGATAAAGATGATGATAAAGCATGGATAAAGATGAAGAATTATTTGTTAAGCGCCGTCTCACACCCCAAAGGATCGAAAGTACTATCAATGTCATCAGCTAACGCCTAGTGACCATCAAATAGCTGCTCCCCATATTCATGACTCATGGGCTTTCAAAAGACTTCACTTTGTCTCAGGAGGAAGATTACTGAAGGCAGTGAATTCTCGATCTGGTTGCGATTTATGGTTAGAACTTTCATCAGTGTCGAGAATAACTAGAGTGTTAAGCTGACCGTAAAATGACGTGTGCTTTGGCACTAAATTCCCCTAGGCCGCCAAGCTGTTGGTCCCATTGTACCACATATTCAGAAGAAAAGAAAAAAAAATGAATACATCTAACCAAGTTAGGCTCAGAAAGAGCTGTGTTCGAAGGGCTCTAGTGAGAATAGTTCGAAATAAAAATTCGTAAAGAGAGGGCGTTTCTAAAACGTAGTCTGTGTCCTAAATGTAAGAAATTCTTATCCGTTCAGGAGACCACCTACCCCAGTGGTGAGAATCAGTAAGATATTTAAAAAGTCCTGACGAAAACGGAAAGATACCACTTTAATTATCTCTTCTTTAATCTATTTAGCGTTTAATACTATACATATGGAATGAAATAAGAATGCAAATGAACTAAATGCATTACATAAATCACCTTTTTAACTGTACATTTTATTGAATTGCCTTACTTCAATACCCCTCTCCACAGATTTATAAGTCCGTTTCGCATCGTAAGGCTTTGTTACACTCTTATACTAGGAGGTCAAATGTTCACTGCTATGATCTCTCCGACAACTAGATATTTTTGCGCACCAGTTTACTTAGACAAATAGAGTTAAGACAGAGGTGACCAGAGAGCTGGAAGACCAACTGTGATAATTGACTATTTGGTGACAAAGCAATAACTCTTCAACTTTCAGCTTTATCTGCCGGTATCACATTACTTTAATTACCGATATGGTTAAAGTTTATTTCTAATTAGTTTTACTAAATGATTCTATTAAAAAATTCTAATGATTTCACCTATTGTTGGTGCATTATAAACTAACATAGCCACGTCATTTTTGCTATTCATTCATGTAATTATGAGGTCTAATTGAATTATGTATATGTGTTTTAGCACAAAATAAGCAGCACACCGAGGTTTAATCAGCGTCTTAGGATACAAAACAACCTGACTAGGTCTGAGAGCTATCTCTCTTAAAACAAATTTTCCAATTCATTTCGAAGGAAATTCTGATCTAATTATCACTTATTAAAGCAGAAAATGGGTTACGAAAGTTTAAAACCTGGGCATAGTGAATCCATTGCGTCGAAAAGTTACGAAACCTCAACGAGAACCCTTTAAGTTAGGTAATATAAACTTGCCTAACTTTGAATCAGAAGATTCCAGGTTTGAATCCTGGCGCGTTCATCAATAAAGTGACATATTCAATCTCGCTAATAGTGTGCTCATTACAGAAAAGCTGTTTTTATGAACTGATTAAGAAAGATTCCTTAAAAAACAATCAATCTTAAGGACTAGTAGGAATAATCGAGGTATCCGTAATCAAGAGGACAAGAATTGGAATGGACCACTAGTACACCGGAAGATTGCAGAGAAAGGTGAGAGAAGAGGCAGAGTTGCTCACCAGAGCTGCATATGACAGTAGTAAGAGGGACGGTCTGCTTTGGTTAACCATGAAAGTCAGTTTGTGGTGGTTTAGACTGTGCAGCGGCTACAGATTCTTTTGATAAACAGTATTTTCGATGCTCATTCAGGCTACAACTGGCTTTTATCATCAGAATTTCAACTGGAGCAATTACTAGTTTAATGTCGAGAGTCGAACCCGGCTTACTACCCGGTGCTAGGAATAGTCATAATTTTGTTAATTTAACTTAGCAACATTTTTGACTGTGAGTATAGTGTTTTAACCGAAACAAAATATATGACTTTTCTTAAAGCACAAATGACCATCGAAAGCCACTTTGTCTTTAACTTACAAATAATATTAATTATTTGTTTTTTACGATCTAAGACCCTCTAAAATCTTATTCATCTCCATATAATTATTGCATAAACCAAATAAAATTATTACCAATCATAATTAAGTTAATGGGCAATATTTATATACACTCGTCCTATCCATTGTGGGAATTTAAAATTAAGAATCTCAAGTTATTTAGACACTTGTATAGTTAAATGTTATTAATGAATTTAGTAAGTGAACTATTTACGATCCGATCCAGTAGTTTCTTTCGTACTGATGAATGGCGATTAATTAAGTAGGACAATTATAAAATAGCGTAGAGTATGGGATCTATCTTTTTCCTAAATGAACTTTAAGTTCACCATTATTAATTTTACAGCGATGAAATACTTGGTTCATCTATTCTTACGACTAAAAATTGATCCTAACATCACTGAAAACCAGCTGTTTCTTGAATGAAATTTATCAAAAGTTATTTCCCTATGTACGCCGCGAAGTTTAAATGCCTGTTAATACTTATATACAATTTACTTGAAATGACCTAGTGCTTCAAATTGCCAAGCTGTAAGCCAAACACTGAACGGAAACTTTCTTTGATGTCAGATTTTCACATTATTGTTTTATCATTCCCCGACATTGTAACATAGTTTTCAAATTATCGCCTACATGTAAATAAATTAATATTTCACAAATATATTTGCATATAGACGATTATATCTGAATAAAGTGAGGAAAAAGAGAGCGTTTCATTGATTTCCTGATTTTCTCCTTTTGTCTAGAGGCTTAACTATTTTAGTCTCCGAGGGCAGCCTCCATAATATTTACATTTTTGTGCCTTAACGTTAATGGCAAATCAACTGTATTAAAATGAACTGATCAATACACAGTGGTTGAAAGCCAATATCTATTAAACTAAAAAACAAACTTAACATTACTTAAGCGAATAATGTTTTGTGCTCCAATTCAGGCAGCACTTAAATGAATTAACGCTAAATAATAACCAGCTCAAAATAAGAGACATACTATTTTATTGTATGTTAATTATGCGAAATCAATCTGAATATGCATATAACTTATTGATTGTTGCATAAACGTATTCTCATTGTAAGACTTGAAGTCAACGGATTTAATTAAATTAAAATAGTAAATATATGACTAAAATAAACAAGATACTTACAAAATATATCAGAAATATTTAAATAAGCATGTGCGCATGCACGCAGGTCCTAATGTATTTGAGCCAACTAATTCATATATCAATAAAGTATTTTAAATACGCTATAAGAAGGACATACACTTTGAGTGTGCGGTTCGCGTTTTCTCAGTTACGTAGAAATGTCATTCACAAAATTGGATGATGCTATTATTGAAATGCAAAAGAAATTATACAGGGAGGAATGTATGAAGGAGGCTCGCATCAAGCGTGGTGGCACGTTTTATCCCTTCAGCATTGAACCATTACCAACTGAACGTGAGCGCCTTATTAAAAAAATGACGGATGAGGAGAGAGCCCTCCGTAAACAATGGTTGGAGGATCAGAAGCTCTCGCCTCGTGAACCTGTCAATGTTCCAGAATTTACTCGCAAAAATATTTTCCGCCGGGCTCACGCCAAATTCTTTGATAGCATTGCCGGCGTTTTCAGACCGGTTTTGGTATTGCACATTTTTTGCATATTATTTCTTAATAGGGACCAAAATATGCGGGATATTTACGCAAAGGGCTTCCAATTTTTTTGTATCCTTATATAACCCTTTGTATGCTCTGGTACAATGTAAAGTATAATCCTAGGGTAGGTTTCTTTGTAAATGTCAATTTATTCTTCCATCTTATTAGACTTGGGAGACAGGATTTAAGGGCCTTCGAATTGAATATCTTCATCGTCCCGTCACTTGGCCAGTAAGATTTCATTTTCATCAATTTTGTTTCTCTAGGGTACTCCCGATTTTCCTCATTCACCTCTGCTTGAACGCAAATTTCATGACGAGGATTTCAGTGATCGTAAAATCTTCCTCGGTGATAAACTCGTTACTAGCGGCCGTTAATTTCACTTAGGGAGTTAGCAATGATGAGATTTTGTAGCTGTATCGATGGAAAAATTAATATATTTCTTAGTTGAGTCTTATCTTTTCTACTCTCTTAGTTCCGATTTACAGTTATTTTAGAAGACTACCTTTCAAAGCTGCCTTGCACTAACCTTTTTAATACTTCGTTCATTTATACTGATCATATCCTCTAGTTTCCATTGGCAATTCTCGAGCATTTCAAAACAAAGTGTGTTTCAGCATTCTTTTTTTAGGAAATCATGATTCATACCAACAGCGTTATACCCGTCAGTAGGTACTAATCTTACTTGGATGATTTGGTTATGAAGTCTTTAATTCTTTCCGTTTAATCTGGTTAACTTTGTTTGCAGAAATCAATAACACCGTTCTTTGAGATACGTCAGTGCGTTCTCTACTGCATTCCTAATCATAAATAGAAGGAATGTGTCGTGTTATTCCGTTTAAAGTTGTTTTTCATGTCTAATTGAGTGCATTGTTGTCCTTTGTCAGAAGGAGCTTATATATGTTGCTATGGTAACGATATTGCCCTTATTTTGTTTGCTCATATGGCACCTGGTAACATATTTACCCTTTTTCGATTAATTTCTCCATTAATGCGGATTTCTATTCACTCGCGGTTAATTTCCATGGCGCCTCGATAGTGACGTGGAAACTTTCGAAATTCTCTAGATTATTCATCGTTTATTGATAAGACCATAACAAGAATTGGTGAAAGACGGACGGGAAAGTATTATGGGGCGCTTGGTCTATTGTTTTTATATACTAACCCAGAGGCTGCAGTTGTGTGTGACTTATGCAGCATTGGACTGTATTTCTTTTTCGAGTGTACGACTTTTACTGTCGCACTATTTCACATTTATATTTCGTTTTAATTGTTAATCGTGTTCGTTAAGTCCAAAGCGACTTGTTGTTATTTGTTTGTGTCATTGTTTAACTTGCCAAGTTAATCTTAGCTTCATTTGTTCCAAATTGAAAGTACGTGGGAGTCCTGTCAATCTCCACATTATATGGCGAGCTTTTCCTCTTTACTGGCTTTTACTAAAGTGTGGCAATTATTTTAGGAGTGCAAGTTAATAGCGAATTTCTAATAAATAATTAGCTTGAGTAGGAAAACATTCTTCGGATTTGCTATTGTAACTAACTAGATGTCTTGATATTCTCCCCACAATGTGTGCTATTTCTTTTTGCATCTTCTTCAGAAGCAATTGGATTATATTGTACCAATTTGTATGGTAGTACGATACGCAAAGATTCAATCAAAATGGTCGGAATCTAACAAATTTAAACTAATAATAATGATGGAGGGGTGGAGTATTTATCGTAATACCTGTTGTGGTCGCTTTGCAAACAACGTGACGTTAATTACGGTTTCAGAATAGGGTGAATATTTGATGTGGACGGACAATAGACTGACGGCGTTATTATTCGGATGTTTTAATGGTATGGTGATGGACCAAAAGAACGGATTTTGCTATAACTGAATAGTGCAAACAATTATATTTAAATGCAGATTTTACTTAAATGATATGAGTAGAATAGAATTTCTTATAGTTGCTAGTCGCAATCACGTAATAATTCGTGTTATAATCTGGCAGTAATGCCTGCTGAGGATGTTCCGTTTACTTCCATTTTCACAAGTGCAAGTGTTCTAACTAGGATCAATAATAACAGTTTAGTTGCTAAATTTATTAAAAATAGTTCCATGCATATTTTATCGAATACATTCTTCGGCTATTTTCTGCATTTCATAGATAAACAGGCCACGACGCTTTAATGCTTTCTCATCAGACTAACAAGGAACGTCAAAAGTCATCAAAAAAGCTCACATTCAGGAAGCTAAGTCTAAATAAAGATTTGTCAGGGAAAATTTATAGATAAGGCACCAATGAAATATGTGGGTGTGCAAACATGAGACAACCAGCCAACTTGCTACTGTCGCCAATTCCCCCATGCCAATGTTAGGTGAAGGCTTACAATAGATGCTTACTTGTCATCTATTGACCCTACCTTCGTTATGTTATCTGCCTCCCTATAAGCTGACACTTTCCCTCAAAGAGCATATCGCCAGCTTCCTAACAGCCTTGGAGCCACTTCTTCTGAGCTGACACTTATTTCCTTTCATCTCTGCTTTTTGCTTCTCTGTTATTTTTTGCTATTGCCCTACTAAATTTCCGATCTTCTGCTTTTGGATAGTTTGCAAATTTATTTTAGCCTTCTAAGGAATACTTCATTTTTGGACCAAAATTTGTAGAAGTCATAAAGTAGTTCTACTTGGGGATTTGGTGATATGCTAAAGCCCCGGCATTTTGTACTGCAAAAATTCTTGTACTCTCATCTTGAGGCCGTCTGATACATTCGTCAATCATGACGAAGCAAACAGCGAACTTCGCTGATTTGAAGCATATATTTGAATCGTAAGCACTCCAAAGGAATGAAATCGACACAACAGCCGATTATTCTAATATTCAGAAAACAAATAACTCAAATATTAACTAATCTTAATCGAAATAACAGCATCAACGTGTTAATGAAATGGCATAGTTCAAACATCATTCCTATCCCAACATTTCCACTATTTCAGTGTAATTTATCGTATAAATTCTGAATTTCTCCATCTCACGGGTTTTGACGTATGCTAATGTTCTGTTCATTCATAAATTCGCCAACAATTAGCATACTCCATCTTTATATTATAGTAACCGTCAGCTTTCGAAGTTGCTTTCATGAAATCTACCCTCATTTATCTCTAAAAGCCAATTAAAATAAACCCCATTTCCATGATGTCCTGTATAAGAAAAAGCCGACCTCTGTTGTGTTTAATAGAAGTTCGAGGATCTTACTATTCTTTTTGACCATTCATTCCATTAATAAATGTGCTTTCTTCATTCAGACCAAATCATCATTATGCTCGATTCCATACTCAATAATGCCTTTGAATGCTGGCTGAGGATTCACAAGTGCCCCTTCTTATTTTTGGCCATTCGCTTGATTTGCATATTAGCCGCTTTAGGAATTAAAAATGGTTAATCTCAAAAATCCCTTAACTATTGATTGACGCCTTTCAGCTGTGAAAGGTTGAAGTTGTTTGGAGTTCGCAAAAAAGAGACTTCTTATCTACATTGGTGGGATATACATTTTTCATTATTTCCGTATTTATTTACCATGACATGACTGCAAAATCTCTCATCCTCTGACTGCAGTGAAACATTCGAACGCACTGGAAGTGAAAATCCATAAAGAGGCTGTATTTTCCTCTGTAAGAGGTGGCTGTAGAACAGGTAGTCGAAGCGCGCGTCAGAGAATCAACAATTTTATCTGAACTCCAGAATTATCGGGTCTACTGCTGTTTCAAGTTGGAGTGCTTCTAATTTATCTCCGTATTTCACCGTCGTGCTCCGTGTATCTAGCACTCGTCTACTGGATAAAGTTATCTACCATTTGACAGAACATGGATGGATTTGTGAAGATAGAACCCAGTTTCACTTTTAATTTCATTTGCAAATTCGATGACACCGAGGATCTGAAATTATTATTTCCCTTTTACATACGCCTTTTAGTTGCGATTGGAATTCATCATTGAGACGAATAAAATTCTTTGTAGAATTCAGAAGTAAACTTTCTCCGGAGATTTTGCTGAACACCTGTTTAGCATCTACTTTAATATGTTCTTATCAACTCTTCGAAGTATCCACTTTTGGCAAGTGAGCTTTTACAAATATCTCTTCACTCTGAAGACCTGCTTTGAAGTTGATGCTCGAGAATGTTTCTAAAGGGTATGCTTTCTGTTAAAACTGCAGAACCGATCTGTCTCCTGCTATACGAGACAGTGCTCTGAACATTAACAGTTATTAATAATTGAGAAAATTTCTAGAATAGTAAAGAAGTTTCAATAGTTCAAGCCACATTAAATCCGTACCACCAATAAGGCAGTTTATTTAAAAAGCGGATATAGGATACAAACTGAACAAAATGAGAAAACTTAGCAAAAACTCACTTAATAAATCAAGCTAGATAAGTAGGTGAATCTCGAAATTGCTTACCTCAAACTCTCTGCTGATCTCACCTTAAACCGCCCAGATTCAATTTTTGTCACTGTTTACCATATGTAACCCCGTCAGAATCACATATCATAAATTTTCAATCCTTTTATTTTTGTCTAGATCGGCATAACCCTTTCTATTTTGTCCTATCTTTCTCCTCCATATGAAAGTTTCTACTAGGTCTGTCCTGTTTATAATTTAATTATGAATAAAGCAATTCAGATAAGAGACTGCATAGCTTAAATGCTTTAACCTTTTGGAAGAGGGAGACTTAGCCCTTGGTGCTAGTGAATTTCAAATAGTTTCCCGCACACTATTTCTAAAACGACAGTAATTTGACACTTTCTAAACACGCACTACGCAATAAATGGACTTGAATCCAGTAGTTTAGTTTCTGCTATGTTAATAATCTTTTTTCTTCTTTCGTGTTATTCCAAACGAAACACGCGTTTGGGACTAATTGGAATTGTAATCTCAATTTTATTTCCTAGCAATCTTGAGAACTCTAATCTTCCAAACCAGCCGCCACCCTATTCATAGGATTAATAATAATTTGAAATTCCCTCCAACTAATTATCATTTCTTCTGTTAATTCCTCACGGAAAGAATGGGTGTTTGAAAATGGATTACTTCTTCATATCGCTAGTTGATGGCTTAATACAATATTTTTTTTATTAAAATTGGCTTAATTCGCCGTAAATAGGTTTTCACAGATGGAACAATAATCTGTTTAAAGAAATAATTATTAAAATTGGCTAAATGGCAGGACTAGTTATCAGAGGAGGTTTAACTACACGTTGAAATTAATTTTCATTTACTTTGATTCATTTAACATTTAAAAATACATTAATAGGGAAGGTGTCTGGGCACTTGAGTTATAAATTGATCTATTTAAGAATGAAAGAAGTTGGTGGAAAGAAAGAGAAAATCCAGAGCATTGGAGGAGTCGTGAGGTGTGAAATAAGCAAAATATTAATTCTTGAAAATAAGTAAATAATAAGAAGAAAGATGCAGGGTAATCGACAATATTACTTCAACGCGACGTAGAAGAGGGAAAGAGAACGATACAGAAAGTGGGAGTTGGAGAGGAGTGGATAAAGTAGATACATTTTATTAGAACATGGAACGTTGTTGTGGTCGAGAGGGGGTGATTATATCGGGATATTTACAGATGTCCGTTAGATAATTAAAATAAAGGACAGTGGTTCAGGGAGGGGATAAGACATGGAGATTAATAATTTGAAAATGGAGGAGAGGTATCGTCGAATGAACATTTGATAGGCATGGTGATAAGACCTGGCTAATTGATGATCATTCTGACGAACGCCAAAACATTAACCTAGGCCCTGGAAACAACTGATAAAACGCTAATCCAAAAATGTCCCTTAAAGGGGAAGTTTCAAATGAAAACGCACAGGTCTTTTTCATAGGATTTGTGACTACATCAGGTTATCTAGATGTGTTAAAATTTTACCACATTGATCCTCAATGGTCGGATGCTCTCTAGTATTTGGAACTTTTTCACTGGATGGAATAATTGAGTTTTTGTGTAAACTAAATCCTTGTATGTTCGTTTCCATTCATTCTCTTCTTCTTCATTTCATCTCCATTCACTTTTTGAAAAGTTATTCCTAACGAGTCCATCATTGCGACACTTATTAAGACTGTTGTTTGATTGGTGCGTGGGAGTGTTAATATGATGTGAGTCCCTAAAGTCTCGTCTTCTCTCTAGTTCAGAGTGCATGATGTCGTAATAGCACGAATTAGAAAAGTTAGCTATCTTGAGTAATTTATATACTTAAATATATTAGTTATTGAAAACTGTTAAGTAGCTTAACTCTAATCTCTAAGCTCCAATGCTTAGATGAATTATACTCTTGGAAATTAGTCGTGAAAGCGTCAAAATAATGTTTTACTTAAAAACAGTTCTTTTATTAAAATCTTCTAAGAGTTTCTATGAAGAAAGTATTTAAATATAGATCACAACTTAAGTGAACTAATCCATACTGCAAGAATAATTTAAGAATATGAGGACGTTAATCCTTTAACGGTCGAATCATTTTTTTTTGTAAATACATCCAGCCGCACCCACGCATGTCTCACGGCAGACTAATGCCGATGTGATGAGTTTTGGTAGTGTCAGATGAAGGCTATAGACGTATTAAACATGATTCAAACGGCAAGAGTGCCTTTTGTTACGAGTCTAGTACCAATAGAGCTTATTTTGAAAGAGGACGGTACGGTCCTGTAGGGCGTTAAAGGGTTAATGATAGTGGTACTCCCAAAGCAAAAGTGCTAATTCACTTAAAAACCAACGAATACAACTGCCTTCCTCATGTCAAAAGCAGAAGAGGTTAGCTGGATCTTAGCCCATTGGACTGGCGTTGAAGAAGAATGGTAGTGGAACAAAGGGAGAAGTAAAGAAATGAAGAATTGGAAAGAACGAAAAAAAGAATCAGTTCTGATCGACTGAGACGAAAACGGAGCGAAGCAAAGGTATGATACGCAGTTGACTACTCTCGTGTTCTTTTATCGTTGATAAGCAATAAAAGTTAACTGATAATTAGACTACCAGAGTGCTAAATGACAGTACGGAAATTCCTTGAGGTTCTAGGTTCTAGCTACTACTTTAAGAGCATAAAGTAGGGTCAGAGTAGCAGTACCAGCCATTTATTTAAATTGTCTGTTTAACAATTTGCTAAGCAGGGAAAAAGATAATTGTTGAAAATCACCAAATAATTTCCAATCGCGAAACTAACCTCCCTAGGAATCCCAGCGATTGAACCATGAGGATCGATCATTTGAAGTTTTTAAAACTAAAAGATGAACCAATACTTGCAAAATTCCAATACAGTGAGTATCTTGACATCCCGCCTGCCTTATATTAGGTAGTTGTCTCATACCCTATATAGGCCATTTCGCGAGTTCTGATGCCATGACATGATTAGAGTTAAGTAAGGTTTTTTTGCGCCGACTTAGTTAATGATAATAGTAGACACTTACATACTTGGAATTAGCCAATTTTCACTCAATTCAATATGTGAAAATTATAACCATGCAAATTTTGACCACCACACCTGCATTGCCTTGATGTGAAGACAACGTGTATCGGAGTCGAACTGTCTGGGTATTTTTATCACCTAGATGTGCCCAATTCTGGATAAACCATGGATGATGCACAAGTTAAAAAATGGCCGATTACATCACTAATAGTGTTTTTGCATTGCAGTTAACTTAATCAATAGTGTCATTGAATTAATAAGCAAATATTGCCTTGCTTAGTTTTTCCTTCAATACTTGATCTTCCAATTGGCAAAAAAAGACTTCCACCATGCATTTCCTACTGATATTAGTTATAGCAAATGTCTTCTCCTTGACTTTTGCCAACTTGCATGCACGTTATGTCACCATTATACGCATGTGGTAAGTCAAAATCTCCTTAGGAAAAACGGCTTTGATTCCCTTGATGTACCCACCAAGATGATATTCACTTTTTAAATCGTCAAAAAACCTCCCTCCTTCCCTCCTGGGCTAATTAAACACCGTCCGTTATATTGAACTCATCGACTGGCCTTGATATAGGTCAACTTACTGTTAATGTATTATGGTAACCAAATCCTTAAAGTATAGTCCACTTGGGACACAAAACTGCGAGTATTAATGAGAACAATGGACATGGAGATGCATATCAACAGCTACCCAGTTATATGGGTAACATTTGAATTATCCCTGATCTTACGGTTAGCAGTCTGGTACGGTTGGCACTTACTCTATATCGCAACAGAGTATCACAATACTGACGACCTTAATGAAACAACGATAAATATAAACGGACAGCGTTTCATTCGACAAAGAACTTAGAGCTATTTATTCACAGTCATTTCAGGGACTTTTTACTCCCCAACACAATGATTGCCTTTTTTTTCTTGTAGTTGGCAAAAAATATAAAATACCTTAATAATGACGCCCATTAATTTGGTATAATTTATTTACAAAAGGTATTTCTTCACTTATTCCTCCACAAAATTCTCGATTTCCCAGAGGGAACTTTTCTTTGAAGGCCGTAAACCCATTTCCGAGAACTGGGAGTCGTAAGCAGGCAAGCAAGCAAGCAAGCGAACAAGCATGAAATCACACAGATGCGGTTCATTATTGCCTCGATTATTTCCCAACCTAGAAAAAATCTCTCCCCACCCCAACATCCCTCCTCTCTTTCCTTCCCTTACCCTCCAAGCTACGTGTACACCCCATAATCCAGCGGCCATTGTGTAGCATGGCTTTGAAATTTGATTCTTTCTCCTGTTCTCATAGTTTCACAGATGTCTTCATCTGCTGCTACCACTGATGTTTCGGGAACAGTTTCAGGATAGAAAACTTCGCTCTCTCTCCAAGTTTTCAGGCTCCGCAATTCATAATTTCTGCTCCAATGGAGGTAGATATAAAGCCATAAATATATAAATGAAAAGCGGAAAAGGAATTTCCAGTTGTCTAAAATTCAGCCGAAAGTACAAATGGTTTCTAATTTACTCATTATGAAAGCATTTACTAGAATGCTCCACTAAATTAAGTGAGTGAGAAAGAATCTAGTGTTCTAGGGCAAATAATTTTATTTAAATAAGGATTTTAAATATTTCTTCTTAAAATCAAGATTAATCGAAAATCATGATTGTATTGAAGAAAGCAAAGAAATATTGTGCATACAAAATGCCTGGGATCAAAGTAAATTGATCATAAAACTTCTCCTGCTGCATTACTTCGCCAAAGTGGAAAGGTTGGGGAAACTCTTCTTTTTTCCTCAATATCATTAACAATCTATTATCGTGGTGTTTGACGAGTCTTGTTTATTTCCCCTTTTTACTTCTATTGCTTATTCCTCTTAATTCAGGTGAGTCGAAATGCACGTTTTGCACAAATCTCGTCATATTGCGTCTACCATTCACTTCCCAATAACTTATAATTACGTTTAAGAAGAGGTGTCGAAGTTATGGACCTCATATGCTCGGATCAAGGTCTATTGATTTGGATTAGAGAAGTAGTTATTGAGATTATTAGCAATGTACCTTGAGTGCATGTGAGCTAGGAATATTTCTACTTGAATGAAGAACATAGACCATGGTTAGCATCACTGGGTTTAGGAAAAGTTTGTCTGTTTACATAGCAAGTGTGTTTATCATTATTTTTTTGTGAAAGGCTACTTACTACAACTTGATCTACTTTCCAAAGGGCATAATTGACGAATTCGAATAAAATTTCAGTTTCTGAGTTCCTTTTGAAAGTAAAGAATCTGACGGTAAAGACTTCGGGCCCAAAATTTTTCGAGCAGTTATTTCGACTATTCATTGGAGCTGAGTAACGTATTAAAATAACATTCTATGTATTCGAAAGGGGTGGTAATAAATGACGTTTTCGAAACCCGATATACTGAATGCATTCACTAAAAATAAATAAATTCAATAGTTTGAAAAATCTTCATACACACATTCGTATCAATGACTTTTAATTCTCCTCGGTGGTACCAGTTCGATTAAGTTTCTACTTCAATATGTTTTTTTCTAATATAAATTTTATATATGGATTATTTGGACTACGATACAACTATTTTTTTCAAAGTAGAAACTCTAAACTAAATTTAAGTTAATGAATCTTATTTACAGAGCACTTGAACGCCTCATCTTTGTGACAAACGCCACAAGAGTAAGCCTCGACTAAAGATCAGCAATCTCAAATTCTCTAGTATGAAATTGCTCTCAAAGTTGACTAAACTATATCAACTGTATTGAGGAAACAGAACGTACAAAGTAGAATGCGTTTGTTGAGGTTGCGATGATTATAATTCTGATGTCATTGTCACAGAGATTATTCATTAAATATCATTTTGTGTAGGCTGACTTTAAAATGACAGTTGATTATTGATTGGCTGAGAGGTCTCTGCACTCGTGACTTAATTTGCTCCTTAATGTAGTCAGCAGCACGGCCGCACGTTTCAGAATGTTCGAGAGCGCGTGGTATTGCTTAATTTAGGCGTGTTTGTGCTGTGCACTCCACAACTTAGAGCACAAAACGCCTCTTTCGTTTACCGTCGAACGTGGCACAGCTAAAAGTTTAAAAAAAAGTGAATCAAAGTGTGATTGGCAGAATTAAATTTGAAGATCTTGAATTGCGACTGCCGGATACTTCTGTTTTTTATAATTTTGACGGGGTGGGTGCAACGATCCTTGAAACCCACGCAAACTCGATAGCGAATGCGTCCTTGAAAGCGAACAAAGTCAGTGGAGCTACGAAAGAAAGGTTATTCATCCATCTTCGAAAACTACTTCGGAAAATTAAAGAAAGATTTACTTCACTCAGGCAACTACTCAATGGAGGGAATAAGTAAGCCAGTGAACTTCGCCTCGTATTTTCAGTGCGATGAGCTATGGGAGAAGTTAGTAAATAGTGTGTTTATTTTCCGCAATTCTTTATTCATACTTTCCAAGAAAGATCATTTTAAAGTCCCAAGTGATTTGAGACTTCAATTTATGACTGTTACCGGACAACTTAAACGGCATTCTAATTATAATACTTCAAGTTTAAATCCAAAGTAATCGATATTCAACTTTCGAAACAATATCATTATTGTCGCCGTTCTAATGGAGTACTCAAAGCATTAATTTATTAATTGCCATAGGATGTCAACATTATATTGAACGATATAATCAAGCCCTGTGATCTCTACACTCGCTCGGACCCTAGATAAAGCGACTTTAATCCGAGAGTTGAACACCATCCTTCATTGATCTCATTGGCTAATTGTGTTCTCAGAATAAGATTGGTAGAGTTGAATTGTAAATTCAATTACAACACGTAAGTGAAAATAGAGTGAGTGAGAATTGGATTTAATTAAATATATTTGATTGACGTAACAGAAGTTGTGCTGTGCATTTTCTTTGGCATTATTATGTGAATAACTACGTTTCCAGTCTAAAGTAAGTGAAGAAGTGAAAATCAGCACTTCCTGCCATACTGGAGCGTAGGCTATAACAATGGAGCAGGAAATCTACACTCTCCGGGAGTATTATTAAGCCATAAGTTTTACAACTAATTTTCCTATAATATACTTCTGTCTGCTTATGGATCAGTTAAATAAAATGTTCCTCTCTTGGAGCATATTGAGTGAATACAAAATAGTTCAAAATGCGGGTAGACAGAACGAGGTGAGGAAGGCAGGACATCAAAACGGCTTTACGTCATGTGAAATTTAGATTCTTCAGCCAGTTTAAATATAAAGTGGAGCATGGTTTAATATACCATGTTCTAATGATCAATGTTCTAATGAGTGAACATTGTGTTTAAGTCAATAATGATTCAAACTCATGACCAATTAATTTATCTGGGTGTTAGGTGGCGTAATAGTGAAGACTAGTTTCTCCTATTCAATCGAGTTGCATTTTATTTGGCTTCGGGATGAGGGCACCAAATCGATTTCATTAGAACAACTTATTGGCACAAAGTTCTACCAGTCAAATTGTCAAGAGACTTTGTGCAGACTAATTATTAAGATTCTAGCTGGAATGGTTATCTTATGAAAAACAAGTGAATAAAGGACATGCTAGTCATTTTGAGAACCAGAAAGAATAAAAGGATCCGAAGATGAGAAGAAGTGACTGACTCATCACTATAGCCGCTAACCTCAAATGACCATTTGGGAATGAAAAGACCAAACTTGTTATGACTGTGTCACTTTTCTGCTCTAATGTGACGTGATGATCTGATAGGCTGAAGAGTCAATAATTTCCATCTGCACATTTAACTTTTCTTTCAGTTGACTTAGAAAATCCTTTAAAGAATGCAATCATATTACAATATCAATTATTTAACATTTAATCAAGCATCTAATAAATCACCTAAGGTAGCCTCTCAAGCCAGTCACCTCTGATCAATTCTCCTCTTAATTTTATTCAAACCTATCTTCTTATCAACGAACAAGGTTCCATAGTCGTGAAAAGTTGAAAGAGAGAAGGAAGTTTTGACAGATCCTTTGAAGTGAGTGGTTGAAGGGTGAATATGTTTAGAGGGACTAATTGCTTATTTGCTGCTTGGCTGTTTTTAAAGCAGCTTGGATCAAACTTACCACAAAGCCTACTCATATCTGTGGGTAACTAATTGAAAGAAAATGCGAAACTCTGCTAATGTCGCGGCTTCCCGTTTGAACTCATCCAAATTCATCATCTACCTTTCCTTTTATAATTTACAAGTAGGCTATTTGTGGGCACTGCAAAATGTCTGTTTCCCTCCTTAAGACTACCTCATAATTTCCCAAATTTAACTCACCCATTTTTTATTTAAAATCACAACTTCCTACTCCAGATCACAATCTTCATTTTACCGGATCAACTTAAAGAGTTCAAACTCTTTTCTTCGGGTTTGCATTGGTTTGTGACGAAACAGTTTGATATGAAAGAAACTCATCTAAAAATCTTTGTAATTTCTGAATGTCATCTGCGGTATTGAAAAAATCCTCCCCCTCCTCCCCTCCCTTGTGAATTCATAAATAGGGGGAAGAATACGAGGTTCAAGGTTGTATTAATGCCTATCAATCGTGGCCAATAAATGACCTCTGACTCTTTATTAAAGTGTAATTAGGTGAGAACAGGTTATAAAATAGACATGCATCTGATCATTTTCTTTGTCTGTCTACTGTTTACCAGTAAAGAGATGGGTTTTCTTTTGATTTGCAATGATTGAAAGCAATATTTTTGGTTGGACCATAACAAGGAAGGTGATTGATTAAAAATCTAAATAAGTGGATCACATTTAATTAAGCTAATTTTAAATTTAATTTGAAAAAACACGCTTGAGATGAGCCAGGTTTAGAACATTGAATCATGAAACCGTTTCTATTTTTAGGGTAAATTTAGCGCAGAGAAGTTAGTTCAAGTGTTTGCAAAACCTTAGATCTGTGTGATTTTTACAAGCCACAAATCTTGAGTTAGTTGATGGCTTCCTGATATTAAAGAGGAACTTGACGACACATTCGAATTCTTAAATTCATTTTATACTATTACGATTTCAGGCAGATTTAAACCTAAATTTTGTTTATATATCACCAAATAAAAATTGAAACTAGTCTGCAACTATAGTTTTAAGACAAATGACATCAATTGCGACCTGAATTCCCCAAAGTCGTAGTCTATAACCCTCCTTCCATTCAACAAAAATCTTATTTAGAGCTCTAAACCTCCTCTGCGACTGTTTTAAAAAAATATATATAAGTGATGAGTAACTTATAAGCGGAAGGGAAATGTCTATACTGCTTGTGGACAATTTTGGTCATGTATTTGTTATTTATTTTATCTGAATAAGAGCAGGAGACCAACGATTACCACTATCAACTAATTTTTACTCCCTTGGACTTAGGTAGTTTGATTATAATTAGCGACAATAAATCCCACTTCCCCCTTCCCCCTCCAAATCTCCTGCCCTAGCATTGTACGTATCAAATAAATGTGCCTGAGTCCCATTACAATTTCTAATTATGATGACATTGGTGAAAGCGTTAAAGCAGACGCAGTCAACTTTCGATCAGTGCAAACCTTCCCGTAAGCCGTGAAAAATGTTAATCTCGTTTCTCAACACATTCGCAGTACTACATAGCAGTAATTCGATGAAAGTTCCTTATTAATAGCTAAATTACCACTCCGCTTAGTATCACCTCCCATTAATTATTTCCATGCTTTTATTTATTGCAAATTTAGTTGTTATACAACTTGGAACAACTTACTTGATTGATCTATCGATAATCATATGCTCTTGACAAAGTTAATATCTTTAAGCGAACAGATTTTCTCAATGACAGAAAGTGCAGTAAGCACCCACCAACCTATCTTTCAAGGCGTCCCCTTGTCAATATTTCCTCAGATGCGCGGTCTCGCTCTCGCCCTCTCTCTCTCTCTCTCTCTCTCTCGCGCGCGCGCGCGTTTATCTAAGACGGATATCCGCCTTGAATTGCATTATTTCACACACGCGAAAGCTGTCGGTATATATTTCAAACACCACAAAGGCAAAACTCTACAACACTCTCTCCTTAAGGAGCAATAAAATTTTGCCAAGTTGTATGATTTATGCTTTGAAAGTATTGATTCTCTCTACTCGCGTATTATTACGCCATTCATCTTAACTTTTACAAAGTTTAATCAGAAAGTGTCACTAATAAATTGAGATAGAAGTAGCTTTGATTATTTTACTGGGTCAAATTAAATTATCAATACAATATGCTGAATAAATTCACCCTAGAGTTAAACTCTCTTCCAATGAAACATTGTTTGATTCATTTCATTCATTTAATTAATGTGATAATAATTTTAAATATACGCAGCCTTAATTAATTTGTTATATTTGTTAATTTAATTCATTTATTTATATATATACATTGGTTTTTTTAATTTTCTAACTGGAATGTCTTCATTGCCATGATCCAAATAAACTCAAAGTGTCTTCACCTCTTTCTGCTTAATGATGTTGTTTATTTTGAACTTCGAATATTTTTCAATTCTAGTAGTCTACAGGGTATCGTTTTAAAAATTGAAATGCATAATGTCTACATTTGAGCTTAATGCAACTACCAGTCAAGTGTTAATGATCAAGTATTTCTCATCTAAACTAAGTCAGCAATTCTATAAAAAAACCGTAAGTAAGTTTTTTCAAACATTTTTTCGACATTAAAAAAACCAAATTAGCAAGCGTTGATGCTTGTAGCTCGAGATCAAAAAATTCCACATGGCTATAAATGTTATTTTGCACAAATTGAAGCAAATAAAAAAGGAGAATTGATGAAAAAGTATATTCTATGAGCTCTGCGCAATGATGCCCTTTGAACAGCAGATTATACATTTGAGTAAGTAGTAAAATGCAAAATTAAGCTTATATTTGAGAGAATACTGACAGTGTGCTCATCAGTATACATGCCTGCCAAGTAGGAAGTCATTAGCTATTTTAATGCTGGCACTCAAAACACACTAAGCACAAACCAAAACAATAGATCCCACAATATTCCTTCTTTGTTTCTATTTAAACATGGTCACGTCATGTTAGTTTTCCTCTTTATTTTAAGTGTTATTCCTTTAACCACCTTGATTTTATCTAAAACCTTCCCTTCGCGCTGTGATTGAAGAGGATGATTTCGATAACCGAATTGCTAATAAAAACGAATTAACTAATTATACTCGTCTTTATAAAATAAAATTTATTAAGGCTACTTTAGAGATGATTTTCACTGGCAGTGTTTGTAAAATTCAAGAGCTTACTACTTGAAACCAGTGAAAAAGAGAATCTCAGTTAACTTTGAATGTCTTCATAATAGGACTTTGAAGCAAATTTATTCGTTTTTTTTCAAGTTGTAGTGAGCAAACATATGAAGAAATTGGAAGACCAGTGTTTACAAAAGTTCATTTTTTTGGAACCCAATAAATTTGCAGTTCTTATATTCACTAAAGCTACTGACTGGCAATCTCCTTGCATTAATTAAATCTCGCATATTAAAAAGTCTGCCCGAATTCATCTTGCAACGAAAAAAATCGGAGTTTAAATTTTTAATGTTAAGAGAAAAGGAGCATTTTAACAACTTTACTATTACAGATGGCAGAAAGGTGGGGATTAAAATACTTGTTTTGAATTTTCAAGAGCTATCTTTTATCTCTTTTAAATTTTTAAATCTAATTGGATAAATTTTCTGCTGTGAAGGAAGATTGTGCAACATATCTAACTTTAAAACATAAACGATTATTTGTTAAGAGGAATGCCATAAAAGCCTTTGTACTTCACAGTTGATTTTGTCAACTTTCCGCTTCACTTCTATGACAGTTCTCATGAGTTTGTTACGTGGAATGTAAATTTAATTTAATCAGTTAAAACGAATTTAAATTTGGGGTTTTTGTCAAAATTTTTTTGTCTTTGTGGTAATTGACGTTTAACTTATTTAAACTTTATTATTATTTTTCTCAAAATTTTCGAAATTTTGAGAATTGAATAATGCAGCTCGATTTATCGGTGAAGACTTAAATTTCCACAAAGTAAATAATTGCTTCTATCAGGAGTTAAAGACTCATATTTAGTTATTAATAATATACATTTAGCAAACTCTTAGGGAATTAAAATAAATATCCAGAAGATAGTATAAAGAATAAAAAAAGATGAAGCCCTTCGTTGATAAATGCAAGAAAATGTTCTTTATGCCGTACACTTCGAAGAATAGAGGTGGCAAATTCTGCTACAGCATGATGGAGGGTTTAAGCGTCAGAAATTTGTTTGATCCTGAATATTCCCTCTCTCCCCTCCCCCCCTCCCCCCCCTCCCCCTCCCCCCTATAAATAAAAGCACTGAGCCGCAAGAAAGAGAAATATATTAAAAGTTATGTGAATCGTTTGAAAGTTGCTTCAACGTGTATGGTTTAACTTAAAACAGATGCTAATTTTATGAAATATATTTTTTTAAATGCGTAAAAAAATGTGACAAAGAAACTAATTTTATTATGATAAGAATTTGTAAAAAAATTTTTACAGACAGACAGGACAAAATGGAGGTGGCACCCAATTTCCTACCCTATTAAATTTACAATTGCACATCAAGTGCAATCGTACAATCAACCATGAACATGGAAGTTTCTGCAATAATTCTTCCGTTTCTAGCCTTGGATCCGATTCAATCAGGAATTCTTATACGCCAGCAACAAAATTTGCAGGATTTGTAATTTTGAAATATCATTTAAATTCCCCTTTGCCCCATTTACATTCTTAAATAAAAAATTACAGCGGCAAACCGTAGTCATTTGACCATAGATTTAATATTAATAGTAATGCCCTAAGTGACCTTGCAAGAGTTCAAGCATTGATAAATGAAACGGCATGCAATGTCTAATTGGTTTTATCTCTGCTTTGGGGTTGGACATCTTTTCACATTAGCAATAGTTTAAAATTTGAATAATCAATTGGTTCAAAAAAAATCGCTGCCCTGTTTCTTTCGCCGTGTCGGGAGGTAAACTGAACTCGAACACATGTTTATAAAATGTGCGATTCCTTATTGGTTCTCTTAATAATAAATTGCAATGGACTTTTCTTACTTTCAAAAACACTGTCGTATATACAATTTGGACGCAACGCAAAAAGTGTACTTTATCCAAATATTATACAGTTTAAGGAAAAGCATTTTAGCTGAACTGAATAGGCTGTTAATGAGGACATCACCAAAAGATGTGCAAATGTGAGAGAAAATTCGACTCTCAGAAGTTTGAAATTCCATTCCTAATGGGCCATGCGGGGTAACGAGTTATTTTTTGCGGTTCCAGCTCCTCCCCCCTCCTTCTCCCCACCTGAGTCGAGCCAAGTGTCAAGTTTCTACGCTGTGTGTATTTCCTCTTCTTTGGTAGCAAGTGAAAATAGATCCTTCTCAAACTGCACAATTTGTGTGGTCCGACAATTGGTTTTAGAAGGAGTGAATAAGTTTGAACCATTCGCCAAAAAAAAGAAAGCAAATAGATACCAAACTTAAATAATAATTTTTTTTTATTTACACTTGAAATGATTCATGATGAAATTTTATATAAGATTCCCCCAAATTATTGCGTGTAGCCAGCCTGCTTAAACATGTAAAGCAGTGAACAAATCATGGCTGTATTTAAGGGAGATTAAGTTAGGGAACCAAAAGAAAAAAGAAAGGAAAGCTTTCCTTGCATTAAACAGACTTTCTACTATTCTGTTGGTAGAGTCCGTCTCTGAAACAATGGAACATCTGGCTTCCCTTTAAACAGATCTGGAGAGGAAGTCTTCGTATGCTAAACGGACAGGAAGGCTATAATAAAATTAATGAATAACTCACCCACTCTGAACGTCTAACAATATTATTGGAGCCATTTTGGATTGTACTGGTGGCTTCTAACCGTTAGAAGATGAGATATTATAAAAAAGGGCGGACAAACATAGCTCAAAGTCATCGTCTCTGAAAGAAAGTGCTTCTCCACTGGAGACATCTGAGTTGTCCAGTGCTCCTGCAAAATCTTCTATTGTCAGCTGCTCTGTTATTAATTTAGCGATAAGTTAACTTTCAAATGTCTTTTACACTAGGACACCTTTATCAAAAATTTCTCCCAGACAAATGAATAATGTGTCCTGAAACGCCGATGCTACCATATTCCCTCCTAAAACGTACCAACAGAGATTGCAATGCTTGCTCACTTCCTATAGACTGTTGATCAACTAGGTTAAGAAAAACGTTAGTTTGCAATGCCTTTGCTCATGCTTTTTGAATTTTTTATAACCAAATAGATTTTAAAGAAACCAAGAAGTTTTGTGAAGGAAAATTTAATGGGCCTTATTTTTTTAAGTTACTTTAATGGTATTTGAAATGACATTTTTCACTAATAATTAGTGCACTTGGAGCCCTTCGATGACGAAAAAAATGTACCTGAAATGAAACTAGTTGTGTTTATGGGGCTCTTACTCAAAGTTTCTGCGAAGATTTGTCTCATAAAACTTAACAAACAGATGGAACAATTAGAAATGAAATAACGACAATCAAAGAGTCAAATATTAACGAAATTATTAGCTATCATGAACACTGTGATCCCTTTCAATAGATTAGTGAATCAAAAGACCTTTTTGGGCTCATTTCGGAATGCATTAGAGCCTATTGATAGAGGTAAGGAGACGACGTAGAGACTAATCAACAGTATAAATGTGGCTGTAAACCACTCTTTATAAACGTTTTATATTTTATAAGGTGGAAGATAGATCAGAATCTATTGGAAGGTAGAGGTAAGAAGCCACAAATTGGGCTAAAAAGTTATTGCCGTGCTATTGCCTATACCAGTATTTAATGAACTTCACCTCCACAAGATAAGAAGACTATTTTGCTAGTTAAATCCTGAAAGGTGAATCCAAGTTAGTGCTCCATAGTATCATCTTTATGCGACGGACATGATTCAAAAATAAAAAGTCTATTAAAATTAAGAAAAATAATAAAACTAAAACTTAAGTAAATTACAGGGTTACAGCTATTTAATTACTCCATCTAATTTAATATGCACATTTACAAAATGTACTTGAACTATGGAGCAATATTAAAACAGTTCAAGTTCATCCATATTTTATTTTTGGAACCCATTTTGGCTAATTTAGTTCATAGAAGAAAAAATAATTAAATTACTAACTTCCTTCTAACTCTAGTTAGAAGTAAACGATAAACTTGTTCAAATTTAATCTCAAGCTCTCTTCCTGTCTCTTGGGAAATATCGCGCCAAGGCAACAGCATCTCAACTAGCACTAGAGAGAGAGAAGAGGTCAGGCAACTCTCCTAGTGCAATTAAAAACTCACATGTTGATGTGTTTAATTGAAACTTTGGGTCATATCTATCCATTCACCCGCCCACCTACTTTTATTGGCCCCTGGGGAAGGAAAGACTTCACCCAAGAAAGTAATAAATCCGTGTGTGCGTGTGCGTGCGTGATTTTAGGTTAACTTTGTTGCACCAGTTGGGGGTTTCACAGTCAATATCCAAAAATTCAGACCACATTAGCGTTTCCACGCCATTCAATGTCTGTTACTAGCTATTTACAGGTGGTTAGGGGTAAGAGGGGAATATGTGTGGCGTTATAATCTTAACGCAATGGGATGTGTTTAGGTCAGTTTATAGAGATAGGTAGGGGCATATCTTGCATTGAGATTGCAAACCATATCTAGAAGTCTATAAATAGGGTGATTTTCAAAGGAAATGAATTGTCTAGTCATCTTTCATGGGAATGCAATTATAGTTGGTTAGTCATTCCATCGTTGCATACAGGTGTGCAGTTTGAAATGCTACCAAACTTTCAGATGAAGTATAACAGTATAACTGGCTTAATTTTTCTTGTGAAATTTGAAAACAAACCCTTGTGCCTGTGCACATAACTCGGATCCTAGAGTTGTGATTGGAAAGCAGTTTAATTAGAAGATGCCAAGCTGTGGAGAGACCAAGGCAGAACGGCGTTAACGGATTTGGATGTAGTCTCTCTAAACTCGACTACTAGATCGTGGCAGTAAATAAATAGAGAGGAGAGGAGTGTGATTGTTAAGCTAAATGTACCACTGTTTTAACTGGGGGTTCCAGACGGTAACACAAACTCCATGTGAGAATTTGTAGATGATAATAAGGGGAAGTTGTTAGCTGAATTTCCTATATATCTTAGAGGGTGACCAAGTGAATGAAATTATCTTGAACCGCAATGTCTAATTTAAAATTTTATCACCTTGGCAGGCAGGTTGGGTGGGTGTGGGGGTGGGGAGAGGGGGATGGGTCATAATGAATGGGCATGAGTGATGGATAAATCAGATACATGCCACTCCAAGTTGGTTTGACCTCATAAAAATAACCTCACTTCGATGATTCATTAACTTTTGGCCTGCTGTGACTCTCTAACGGTTTATCACTTTTAGTGGTCATCCGAGATAACTATTTTGTGAACATTCGCATCTGCAATAATCATTCTACAGGCTATCAGATGATTTTTGTGCAAACCACTGGAAAAGTCCGTATAATTTAAAAATTTTTCTACTGGAAAGGCAGTGAACTGATCTTGGCAATACACTTACTCGCTTTAAATCCCAGAATGCTTTTTTCCGAATATTCAATTTGCTTAGAGGGCTATCACCATGTAGTTTGTCCATTAAGAAGTTCTTCTTATATGGAGCTCTTCTCGTATTTAAAAATGATTTTGAAATTAATTGTGATAGTTTGCATGAAGTCACACAACTCTTTGTAATTTTATATTTGGTACTCAGGATTGTCATATCGTTTGAATGAAGTGACGATATTTTTGAATAAACTTCGAGCGTTAGTTACTAATAAAAATCGCGAGGGTATAACTGAGAAACCAAATTACTGGAAAATTATGTAAATCAATGCTAGGCAGATACCAGTTGAATATGATAAATATTTAGATGTGAATAGCAACTTGACTGACAATCCACTTCATTAGATGTGTGGAAATTATGAATTTTGTTCTCTGATGTCTGCTTTCCTCGATCTCAGAAAAAATATATAAAACCAATATCTAACTTTTGCAAGAAAGGAAGCAAATATTTGGCATCGTATGACAATCTTCCTTAAGTAGAGCAGAGTTAATACTAACTTTGGCCTCACTAAGATGTGAAGACGCATCGGATTTATTCATGTCTTTAATGAAAATTCTTGTACGTTGTGGTGCAAACTTATTGTGCATGGCACAAGTCCAGACTTAACATAACGCTCTTGCCTTCAAATGAGCACTTCTGTCTCATTTTTACTTTTTTTGCAAATTTCAGAAAATTTGGAATTTGAAAGTTAAAACGCGCAATTATGCCTGTTGTAATAACTTTCATACATGCTCTATTTATGGTTCCTAAAACATTTTCTAAAAATGTTATTATTAATCTGCTATTTTGCTCAAGTTTCAATATTTTACTTTATATTCATCAAAATGAACTCTTTGATGGCTTAAAAGAAATTTTCCTTATAGACCAATCAATGTATTCAGCAATATGAAGAAATTTCAAAGTCTTTGATGTTGATGCAGAAAATAAATATCTTTAAAATTGTTTCCAGTGGCGCCACAATCTCGGTGGTATTAAATCAGGAATGGATGTAAATTCGAAATGACCATCTGGTAGCGCATGACTTAAGGTGGCTTCTAGGAAAGGTAAAAGTTCTGACTTTCAAAAGACCACATGTGGTCTGGTTTCCGAGCATTTCGCTCAGAAATTAATTGGTTCCTTGAAACAACTTCCAAAATTATAGTCATTATTTATTTTTGAACGAATCTACCTGTAAGGTATTTAAAAAACTTGTCTTTCTAACCTATTCAATATTTAATTAACCGGTAAAAAGATCCTTAGAATCAATTTCAAAGAAAGGAACTGCTAGTCTTTTCGTCCACTAATATATAATTAAGTTTGGTTAGCTCGCCTTACTACCTATTGGCATGTTTACAGTTTTGCTGAACTGTATATATATATATATATATAATTTTTAATGGGGTCAGATATTTGCCCAATACGTTGTGAGATGATGCTAGAGAAAATTAACCGGGCAGTCAACTTCATAGCACTAGGTTGGCTATGATTAATTGCATTCTGAGGATAAAATTCAATTTGCTGAAGTAAATGCATGGAAATTTAATTGATAAAAGTAGTTCGCCTTGATCTATTGCCTAACATTCGCTTATTAGTCGGTAATGTTTAGGTTCAGCGCTTCACCTCGGCTACTCATGTCAAAGAAGAGGAAAACCTCGCGATCTTACTTTACAAACAAATGTCGGAAAGCAAATTTTGGAGCAATAAAATATTTTGCCTGAGATAACCGACAGGACACAAAGTAAATATAGACATTCCTGATGCCAGGATTAATCCTTACTTCTGTACACAGGGCTTTAATAAATTTTGACTGAAGAAATTATTTAGAAGGTGAAAGATATCTGGGATACTATTGCTACGCATCACACTATTAAATAAGAAATACTTAATAAATCTGAATTAATAACCTTCAGGAAGAAAGGTACATGTAAAAGCTTAACTCTGAATGGCATCCTACAACATTAATTAATCTTGACTTGGCAAAATATTACAGAAGAAAGCGTGACAATCCGGACCGATCTGTGCCATGGCCACGAATCAGACCAAAACTGACCTTCAATTGAAAGCTCGTTAACTGCCAATCACATCATGATCCGATAAGCGTTAGATTCTCATGGCAATGCCTAATTAAGTTTAGTTCACTCGTTAGTGTCTTTCGAATCTCTGACACAAACAGAACAATTTTATATCAGTTAAACGGCTAGGACGTTTTTCCACCTTTTTTAAACTGGATTGAATGCCATTTGATTAAAGAAGGTGAAAATATCAAGCACTCTTGCTTGGATTTAGTGCTACAGAAAACTGATAGGATCCAATAGGGATTATTTTCATTTGAATACTTCCATTATATTAATTTTTTAAAAGTCAATGTTGCGATTAATGAAACCTTAATAATACCTTAAAAATATATTTAAACGAGGTTTTCAAAATAATGTTATGGAGAACAATTGTATACCACTTGATAATTTAAGTTAAAGTCTAAATGTCATATCTTTTAGTGAATGAGTCAGAATGCCACTGAAATGCAATTTAGAAACTGTTTTTTTCAGGGAAGAGGCAAGTGAATCTATTGAACGTTAGTTTGTTGAATTTACAAAAAAACTCTGTTGTTTGGTGCGTAAGTTCTAGAAATTTGATGACAGTTTGGGAAAAATAATTTGAGAAGGTTTAGACATGAAAAAGCCTGGGGCTGAATAGACACTTTTCAAAAAGGATACGTCCGTAAAACAAATTTTATTTTCCAGATCAGAGGTCTTAGTTGCATTTCAGCATGACTTATCCATGAGATATTTCTCTTGGAAGGGTGTGGCACCGTTTGCCTTTTAAAGTTTCTTTACTAAGTATTTTAAGATGAGACTGTTGAAATGGTTTTTTGCACACCCACAACTTGAAAGCTTGAAAACTTTGTAAATGAAATATAGAGCTCTTCAAAATCGATCAAGCCCCGCAAGAAGCCGAAGAAATCCCTTCGTTTGAAGACAGCTTTTAGCAATATCTGATAAGTCTATTTTTGAACAAGCAGACATTTAAGACCTGACTGGAATTTTGAAAAAAAAAATAATTTTCGTAAATTAATCAATGCAATTTTCCATAGCAATCTAAAATATTTCTCCCAGTATCAATTCGAGACATCAATTTTGCTGTGTTCTGATCCACATATTGTCTGTGGCGTTCATGTGACTATTTAAATTTTAATTCCCACTACATTTCGATAATAAACTCTATGTGAGTTTAAACAAAATAGCGTCCCTAACAGTTTAAAATAATGAATTATTATTATTATTTATGGATTACAAACTCACGAATGTGTTGCATCTACATCATGCTAACTACATATATGTTTGAACACAAGATTTGAATATGTTGTTCAAACTGTCGTGAAACGTTTAATAATTCATTAGTTTACTCCCTGAGACTCTCAGAGAATAGAATTAATAGAAGAAATTAGGACTAAAAGGCATGAATCAGCGAACATGTATTCGTAATAAACACCAAACTGTAAACTCCAATAAAGTGTGTTATCCTTGCTGCAAGAGTTTCACTTCTTTAAACAGCAAAATAACTTCAGAAAAGTGAAAGAGATATTGGAAAAATTACCAGAATGTCACATTGAAACTCTATACTCGAAATATGTACAGGTGGTCAATTTTGACACAAAGCGCAAAACTGTGAGGTTTTGTGATAAACGTTGAGCAATTTACATAGAAAACATTGTTACATATAAATGAAGAAATCCACGTGATATGATAAATTTGAGGTAGTCCAATAGAAGTTAGGGAAATTTTTTTTATGGTTAAGACTTTCAGAACTAAATATTACGAGTCAAATCGGGGAAAAAGTATTAAAGTTGAAAAAATAAGTTAACCTGAGATCTCACAAAGCACTCATTTTGATCTTTACATGACTGTGCGCATTTTAATTTGTTAATTGATGGTTGCTGATACAGCATGAATAAGTTAAATAGACAATTTGACAAATGTCCTTTCATCTTTACGCCCCAACAAGATGAGTTTAAAAATGGCGTTCTTAACAATCTTCCATTTTATTCCATTTGTCTATGTTCCGGTTAGTTCATTGAAGTTTACCTAAATGTAGATGAAATACACGAAAAATGCAATGGACAGAAATCAATAATCTGGTTTCCCACTTGAGAAACCTGATAACTTCAATAACTTGACAATGCTCCAGTATCCTTTGTCCTCAACAACTCTCTCATTTGCGGAACTTTCTATAAACCGATATCAGAAAGCCACAGATATATATATATATAATTGTGCGTAAGGGTAACGATAGGATAGTTGAATATCAGATACATTTGAAGTATTTTTAAGCTTCAGCGGAAATCTCTCGTGTAAACATTAATACCTAACCAAGGATCTCATTGGGACACAATGTAAGCAATTTTATTATTATTCGATGTCATAGTGTACATACACTTTAAAGAAAATTTATAATTCATTGTGCAAAAGTACAAAAATACGAAATAAGAATTGCCTTTCAGCTGATCAAATATTGAATTAACTGTTGTCTGTTTGGCTGGACTTCTCTAATGGACCCTCTATTGCAATAACTATAATTCTACAACATAAAAAGGTGAAATTAAGAGTTGCATTTGGAAGAGGTCTTAATTTGTTACATGAATTGTATCATATTTGCGGTGTGGTTAATTCCTTTATTCCACAATCCTAATAAAGTAAGATAAAAGGTGATATATTTTCCTCCACTCCCCTACAGGGCTACTTTATCACTTCTCCTTTTCAAACGTGCTCTCTCAAGATTAAATCTGAAAAACGCTTACATGATAACACTGGCAGACACATATCAAATAGAGTGCTTGCAAAAATATGCTCATTGAAAAAAATATTTTTGCTTTTAAATAACAAAGCTTAAAATTTTGATTATAATTATTGAGGCCATATAATAGAAGGGTGAAATGCGATTAGTGAAATAAAATATTTCCCCAATATTTCAAATTAAATTATTTGCGATTACTGACGTCAGCTATTATTAAGCAGAGACTTCTCATTGGAAAGAAAATAATTTGACTCATTTGATTACTAAAGAAATTTTGTTAATACCGAAAGTGCTGAACAAAAGAACATTCGTGCAAGAACATGTGCAGCGAAAGCTGATAGGTGTCATTTAATTTCAATTAAAATGATTGGGGATTTGTTTCTGGTCACTAATCAGGTGTCGTTTGGATAGCTGTTGAAGTGGGCTCAACAATGTAAATTCAGAAACTTTGGCGTTTCCTAAACTAGAGTTTGCATAAGAATGTTACAACCAGTGGAATGCTTTTGACTGCTCGTCAGATCTTCAGCTTAACTTAATGTTGGTGGTGGCTTTTCAACTATCTCACATGACCAAGGCTTTTTAGGGAAATTCGTCGAAATGATAGTTTATAATTGATGCTTATTTCGTAGTAAAACTTCATTGAAAATACATGCTAATCGAAATTAACAATGATCATATCGTAGGAATCATTTAAAGCGTCATTTCTCTGAATGTATGCCAGGGAAAAATTAAAATCTACTCCTCAGATTAATTAAAATTGCGTTAAATTTGTTCTCAAAGTTCTGAAAAAATAAGACAAACTGCCGATTGTCTTGCTAATACAATGGAGAATAAATAACTAGAAACCCGTTAGCCTGTATATTGTGCATTAATACACAAAGTAAATGTAAATGTAAATGTAAATAAGTTTCCCATTAAGCCTGGCCGCTTCTTTGTGTCATAAAGTGGGAGGTGGTGCGTGGAATATCGGGCATTGAAAGAAGGAGAATATCGTTTCTCTACCTGAAGCGGACTGAATACAGAGGAGTCTCTAGATTGAGCTTCTATAAAAGAGGAATTATGTGGATAACCTTCATTTTATCACTAATCAAACCCTAATAGTACAAATAACTGACTGCACCAATCAGCACAAATCGGTCAATAGAGAGTTCAAACTATGATTAATAGGAAATGACGCAAAAGATGGTAGGAGGAACGCCACATTGACGAAGTGGGTAGTTCGTATTTGAAAATTGAAATTTCATAATTCGGTCTCTTGATTGAAGCAAATGCTTATCTAGCTTACCTAGCACATTTTACTCAGTTTTGCTATCATCATAGATAGTCTTGATACTTCAGTTACATGTTCACGCATGGTTAATACGGCAAGGTAGTTTTGTATTGCTTTCAAAAATATACAGTCTTAACATAACATGGAGAATGCAGTAAACAAATATAGGTTTTTGCAACCCTGGAATCTGCGTTCGTTCAGGATGAATAACCACTGAATCTTCCATAACATACTATTAGAGATCACTTATCTCCATGGTCTATCTGTTAGTTTTAATAAAAATTTGATGAAGAAAGAATTGACCAATCACAAAGATCCTTTGGAAATAACGTATAAACCATACAGTACTACAGGTCTTAAAATTTGGGCTTGACATTTAATTTTTTTTTATTTCTTTAGCAAAATACTAAGATCTCAAGGTTGGATATTTTGAAAATTAGCATATTTTCATATTGAATTAAAGCAAAATTTACTCATAAGATGAATTAACGTCACCGAAATTGCAAAAAAATGAGTAATACTTTCCACTCGAAAATATTAAAAGCAGTGGACCGTCTATTAGTGAAATAGCAACTGTAGCATTTTTCGAAAGATATTAAATTGTTTTTCATGAAAAAGCTCACAAATAAGGTGACTTGAATTTGCAAAAAAAAGAATTAGAATTTAAGTAACAGTTTCTAAAAAGGATGACTGGGTTTAACTATATCGGGAAAAGGATTAGACTGCATACGGGTGGAAATTATTGCAGCCAATCTCGTTTCACGACCATGTTGACGCGTGTCTACATAGGGCAAGGTGATTGGCTGACAACACATGCAAGCCTCAATGACCATAGACGCAAGACATATGATTGGTTTAGTTTGCAATATATTGAGATGAAGGGTACAAGTGTATATTATATTTATTAAAACCCCAAATGGAAATTCTTGGCTCACAGAACTACTTTATGTTTTCTGCAAGTGATACAGATCTTAACTATATGAAAACCGAGTTTAAGTCGCTTGAAGAGATATCATTGATGCAAGTCAGCAATGCACTTACGACTGGTGATAATTCAGTCCATCGATCGGCTTTTAAAATACCATCAAAACTCACTCAATCCAATCAGATTTGTAGTGAAGTGGATCAAAAAATTGTTCCTGACGTTTGCCCCTATGTAACAGAAGATTGGAATTTGAAAAATGGGTTGCTTTCCCTCGGTTCCTTCAATGATCTACAAGAATTACCCATTGATCTCTCTTTATCTAAGCTAAAGAAAGGTGAAGTCCCAATTAGGTAAGCTAATTGAGGCCTCTGTGTAATATTTAAGGTTTTTTCTTTGATAAGGCAATTGAAAGTGTATTAATTAATTAACCTCTATATCTTCTCGGATATGCGCACTAGTTAAAATCTTTAAGAAGAATATTGTCTAAACGCAAAAACTTTGTACAAAATATACTAATTTCCGCACTCTACTGAAAGGTTTTAAGTAAGCAAATTACAGTCACAACCTCAACTTCTGATTATTGAGTCGTGAGACTTAAAGTGGATTTTACGATACGTAGGCAAAAGATAAAAATTCCCTTAGACATTCCGATAAGCACTGAACAGTCAAATACAGTCTTTATAATTGGTTAGTGTAATAAAATTTAAGGTAGTAAATTTATAGGGAAAACTAATCTTTAGGTAAATTAAATAAATTTTAAACTTCTCAAATAGTGATTAAATATGCCCACATTTGAAAATACTGAGAAGGTTAGAATAAGTATTTAGAAAACTACAAGAACTCCAAAAGTAAAATATTTAAAATATACACTTAAAACCTGTTTTTCAACCCCTTAGCCAATATAATTCTGAAGGCGCTGGCACATTTCCAGAAGACTTGACTTTCCAGACCCCAGCATCGTCGCTATCTACTACTTCTGCATCTTCAATACCTCCATCGGCGAACGTGCCTCCAAAAGCTAAAATCTCAAGAAGACAGGGGAGAAAGCTACTTCGGTGTCCAGTTCCTGGTTGCGATGGTAGAAGCCATTCGTCGGGTAACTACGCCTCTCATCGTAGCGTTAGTGGTTGTCCTAAAGCAGATAAAGCAATGGTTCAAGCCTTCCACGTTGAACAAAAGTAAGTTTTGGTTTGGTTAAATTAAAACATTTATGCTTAGTTTATTTTCATTGTCTCCTGTTTAACCGGTTGAAGTATCCTTGAAAGATCTTAATTTTCTTAAAGTTTTTGAAATGATCGTCATTATGCGTTGCATTTGAACAATTTTGTTTTACCTTACATAGGTGTCCCACACCAGGTTGTGATGGTTCTGGTCACAGAACTCATAACTACACCAGCCATAGGACTCTGAGTGGTTGTCCGCTACGGGGCCACTCACAAGGACCCAAGCGCCAGCAGCAAATTCTGGCAGTTCGAAGTCAGCAACAGGCTCAGGCACAAGCCCGACTCAACTCTCTCAGTCTCTCACGACTTCAGGCCTTCTCCGCACTCCATAAAATGGCGAGAATGGAGCCGCCCAATGGAATATGGGAGACATCGCGTAAGTTATCCTATCAAAATGTATTTTAAATGATGGGCTGAGTAGTAGCAATGCGCGGGGGTGTCTGTCAGAGAAATTGAAAGCTGGCTCTTAGTTGTAAAATATGTGAGATAGGAAGTTAGAGGGAGATGTTGAAAGTGAGAGCAAATTTGTATATTTTCTGTGCTGAACGCCTACGTAATAATGAAAGAGTGGCGTAGGCAGTACAAAATATGTGAAATTACCGACGATTGAGCGTGGCGTTTGATTGCTCCGATGCACTTCACGGAATAATTGAGAGATGACTTATCGACATCTTGAGCTTACTAAAATCATACATTTTGCAATAATGTGTTATTTTAGGAAAAGGGGAGATCGAGACTGTGATCAGTATTACCAAACAGAGGATTTCAAATGAACTTGAGTTATCTTCCTTAACTAATTGTTCTCATTAAAGTGTCATTTTTAATATTTAAAATGATATTATATTTGATATTGTTCAACTTACACTCTTCTACTAATATTTGACTAATTGATGGATTATGTCAGGTGAACGTGACCAAAATCTTTCTTGACTTCAACAAAACAGGCTTAGAAGGCGGCCTTTATCGAGATCACACTCTAAAATAAAGTGATAATAAATCTCAATTGTCAACAATATCTATGACAATGCCACAATCTTGTAAATATTCTATTTACAAAATAGAAAACAACTTCAGATGGTGGAGAAGGAGAGGTGAAAGGCGATCTATTCAGTAGAAACGTATAATGAAGTTAAGATATGAAAGGTCTTATTGAAGTATCTGTACTTCGTTCCGAAACCCGATTTTAATGAGTTGGTCTCTGAGTCTCTGTGATTTCATAACTGCGACATTTTGAGGTGGTTGAACAGGTGATTTACTTGCATGATTACCAAGTTCTGAAATTAATTTTGGCCCTTTAAACATGTGAAGGAGCAGGAGTTCATCGTGTTGTGTAATTGAATAGAATTCCAATTATTACTTTCCAATGTTCATTTGTTTATGTAATTTAATTAAATCAACAAATATTTTTATTGTCTTTTCTTCATATAAACTTCCTTTCTTATCGACTAAGCTCTGCTCACATTTACATGGGCTGATGTGCTTTGTTATATACACAAGGTATATCAAGGTAGTCAAGTCAATCATCCATGAGGAAATAGTCCAAAGTCGATGAGCCTTGAGGCGAAGTTCAATCTCTTTCATCTTGATCATTATTTAATTAAATTTGGATTTTTTTGCATCAAATAGTGCATTATGGTAAACTAACTTGTAATCTTATCCTTGTCTAGTGTTTACTCCTTATGGACTAAATTTAAATTCCATAAACGTCAGTATATTTTCAACTTTACGAGATTATATCGATCAGCTGAACACGAAATAGTATTTCGTAATTAAAGAAGCAGAAAATCGTTTTATACTTGGTTCCAAAGTAGCCGTTACTCTACGTGCTTTGAATTATTCTATTCGTAGTCGGTGGAGTATCACATATTGCTCCTTGTGAGAGTTGCATCTCTTTCAAAATTTAAAACATTTGTTGGATTCTGTAAATACAACATTGTTAACTAAGCTTTAGTGTGCCATCATGTGTCAGTGGATTGGCTAAAAAATTTACTTCACCTCTCGCAAATGCAATCATTTGTTCAGATCGTAACAGGAATAAAGAATTTTTTGCTCGTATCTTACTGGATGTTACAGCTTTTGATTTATAGAATAAGTAAATGGACACGAAAAGTGTATGGAAAAATTTAAATTTATCAATTGGCCAATAAGAACTGAACTTGAATGCAACCCTAACGGCGACATCTTCACAGCTGATTTGTGATAAGATACTCTCCCATGTTTAAGGATTTAGAGGTTTCCTTAACTTGTTCATTGGCACAATTTCTATTACGGGTTCGTATTCTTTCACTGAGGAGTTTTATTCAGCAAGTATGAGCGTTTAAAGAAAATTAATTTTAAAATGAGTGCCGAAGGTAAGTCGAATACAAAAAACGTGCATTTTTAAGAATTTCGTATTGAAAACTTTACGGCGTCATTCGTCGTGCTTATTTGGCCGAAATACTATTTATCCAATTTTAAAGATAAATAATTTTTTCATATTTCTTATGCTTATTTTTTAGTAAATTTACCAGTAACCTTCCCTCCTCATTGAAGGGATCTCAAAGAGCAGACTTCAAAGGAATACATTTTTTTATCGCCCAGCATCTCAGTGGTGTTCCACTCCTCCCTCCCCCGTCCTCCCCCGCCCCCCCACCCCTCCCCAGGCAGAAACCAGAAAATAAGAAGTACGCAACCAAAACCACATCTGTAAATTTTGAATTTCCGACAACCCCTCAAAATGCCTCCATCCTTACATTAATGCCCACACCCTAAATCATTTTATCTGCACATAAATAAAAATAAAGCATGCTATCGTGTGTCTTTGTCATACTTGCGCATTTAAAGTGCAAAAAAGCGAGGAATTGTGTGGAAGCCAGCGTTGTTCTATTTTGGAGTTTAAATGTTACAATCAATGTGGCAAAGCAATTAAAGGATTGAGTTATTTAAGTTAGGAGTTTTATTGTAGAACTTATGCATGTAAACACTATTTATAGCAGATATTCAAGACTAAGTAATTACGATTTTTGACTAAAGGAACGCCTCTAGGAAGGTGGAAGTTACTTCTCATCGAAGGCAGGCTCCAGTTCATGTAGAGAATAAATTCTCATTTCATCGGTTTGCTCATATCGATTTCTTCTTATGAGATATAACATTTTATTCCCCGGGATTAGAATTCGGAAATCAATGAGAGTGAGTTCACGTTTGCTGAGTTCTGATTTAGTTAAATGGAGCCGTCATTCACGTCATCTTGGTGCATTTCCACGAAAACTAAGTAGAGAGTGCCTCACTGTGATTATTTGACACTTTAAAAGCATTTAAATTAACAAGAGTTCTAATGCTTCATAAAGGAGATAAGAAAACTTAACCATTCGGGGGTGTTCAAATTATGAAATGCCAGATAATTATACCATTGATGCTTTTGGTTTTAAATGAAATTGTCAAATAAAACTTAGCCTATTTTTCGCAATCAAACTTTCGGAGAATATAAATGTTTCTTATGCAAAAAATACCCAACCTTTAGCCTTACAAGATATTTCAATAAATTATTTTTCTTCCGAATTAGAAGACCGAACTACATTTTATTCTTAAAGTTGTATTCTCAAAAATTACGTTTTTATTTGAAACAAAGATTGTATGATTATATAAAATGATGGAAGTGAAAAGGCAAATGATTAATGTAAGCAAACAATTATCCGAGTTTGTGGAGCCCTTTTATGTCGTGAAGTATTTTATTGAAGAAAATAACCGACAGCATAAAAAGTGTCTCTTTCCCATAAGCTTAACGAGCACATTCCATTAACCGGAGTCTACAGTGAGTCTGTAAAGTGGTCTGACCAACATGAACGAACTGGCCAACCCCGAAATGAAGACATGTTCACATTTGCACTTCCTGTCTTTCAGTACAGTCTCAAGTTCCATGATTGCTTCTCTGATAAGTTGCGAGAGCAATCTATTGGCACACTACAACCAATAATGGTAAGGGACACTTGGCCAACTTTACTTGCAAGTGTAGCTAACTCGTCAGAAGCAAGTTTGAACTCTTGAAACCGAACTTGTGAGCCATACTGACTGTAAAAGTTAATGGGCTTAAAAGGACTTCAATAGGCAAGGAAAGGACACTATTGGCTATGCCTTTTACTTAGAACAACCGAGCACAGCTCTGGAACCTGGAGCCAGCTGATTTTACGGCTTCTCTGGGAAGGGTCTCAAAACCGGTTTCCATTCCCTCAATTAATTGGATGGCTTTTGTAGTACTGGCAGTAGGATTAGTGCCTTTCTCTACAGCACCCTAGACATAATTGCCCATTGGTTAAAATTTGGGAAGTTGAGTTGTTGTAGTCAAAATTGTCTGAAAACTACCTTTGACTTTTCTCTAAGGTGTGGTTGGGGATCGAATCCTTCCGATCCCGTTCATATTGCCTTACATTGTCCACACTCGTTCGTTATCCAGGGTTTAACTACTGCAGTGGCCAACAATTTCATATTGGCTTTCGACTTCAGTCCACGACCCTCTTTCACAAATACTGAGGGAAGCCTCGATTTACCCTCAAAGGAGGGCACACATCCGAAAGCCATTACATTTTGGGGAAATTTGAACTCTATAAAAGCTAAGTCTTGACTTATTCTGCACTTTGTGATTTCAATCTTAAAAAGAGTTTTCTCTTTAGAAAAGAACTAGACTGTATGTGCTTTAGCATACTCAGAAGTTTCTTTCCCACCGTCAAACCATTATACAGCCCTTTTCAGTGAAAAGTTGACTTTTTTAATCCTTTTGTCAAAGATGTAACGAAGGTCTTTACTGTGCACAAGCTTCACTTCTATGGAGATGTCACTTAATTACGGACAAATATACCATGCAATTAACGTATGTACCTATGTTCAGATCCGCAGCAGTCATATCTTCGATTAAAAGAACATACCATATATAGAGTGAGATCTTACACACATCTAAGATCTCCCTTGAAAGATAAGGGCCTATAAGATGATGTTATTAGACTTCATACTATGAAGTCCAAAGGACTGTAATTGATGCTCAGATAAGTTCTAAAATCGAAAGTATTTTTTATCAAAATCGGAGCAAAGCCGCTCAAATCGTTCCCCCAGACTGTTTTACTTTAAGACCATTGTTTATCCCAAAATGATTGAAAGCAAATTAAGGGCTAGTTAAAGTCCGCCTTGGTAAGTTCTGCTGATTCTATAAAGTAGAGTACCAATATGCGTTAATGCACTGACAGAGAAAATTCCTCTGCGATACGCCAGAAGTGTGGGCTTAACCTCTGGGCAAACCTCAGTGAACTTTATTAAATTCCCAAGAATGAAAACATGAAAATTTTATTGACTAAAAGTCGACGTTTCAGGTAGGAAGGAGAAAAACAGTTGCCGTTGATCTAGGGATAACTTAAGAGCATTCAAATCGAAATGCTTAAAATATTGCGTGAATTGTAGTTATTAGCATGAAAAATTATCAGTAATCCTTATTTCAGGAAAACTCAAAATAGGACCTAATTTCGTCAAGGGTAAATATTCAATAATTATTCATAACCAAGTTTTCACTTTGACAGAAAAAATAAATAGCTCGCAAACTATAGCTGTCTCAGGCGGCACACCGCACAACGTTATCATGGCTGAACGAAGAAATCACGTACGCACTCAGACAGGCTCAAAAGTGTGGTATGCTATTTGTCACATAGGGAGCAAGTGCGGTCGTGAGAGGAGAGATTGCTCAACCAGCCACCAATCAATAGTACCTGCATTGTTTAGCGAACCCTTCATTGGACTTGGATAACTAATCTCTGTGACAGTCAGACAGCCCAAATAAACGTATTTAGGTGGAACGTCTGTTTCATCTATAGCTTTGCGGTAGCTTAATTAATCCTGGGAACCATTCCAAACTGAGAGATCTTGCCATAGAGATTACTGAACATAAGTCAAAGCTTATTAGTGCAACAATCCGCTACAGCGTTTTCTCCCCTCTTGGGTACCTGAAATCGCATGAACATGCAATAAAATTGGAAGGAGGAAGTGGGTGATAGGCCCACTTTGACATCCTCATCTTAATAATAAATTTGCATTGCTTATGGGCATATGAAAGGAGATAAATTTATAATGAGAGTTTATTTGGGAATAGGCCCGTACACGCAAAAACCAGTCGCGTGCCGTGGGAACCCGAAAGAAGCTTAGTGGTTGGTTTTAACACTACAATTACAACTGGTCTGTAAATAGATCGTCTTTTAAGCAAATTTATCTGCTTTGACCTCATTTGAGCCTGCTTAAGTTTATTTTAAAATAATTCATCAAATCCTATTTGAGTAGTCTTTATGCGGTATTTTAGGTTGTGGTCATAATTTACGTCAAATAAATAAAATAATTCTATGTCATACAATAAAAGCTTGCGAATTGATAAAATTAGCTGGAAAATACAAAATTCAGCATTTGAAAGCTCCAAAGATTAAGGAGAAAGCAAATGAAGTAGCAGAGAGAAATGGGGAGCATTGTGGATGAAATGCTGGAAAGAGTTGAAGGGAAATGCCGAGACAGAAGTTAGACCGGAGGTAGAAAAACACTTGAATATTTATAGGTAAATAGATGGTAAGGTCAGTTGGAATTATTAAAGATAATGGGGAACTCAGTAGTGGAGTGGCTTGAGGGCAAACAGAAGATGATCCTGAAGTTGAAAAGGAGAAGTGATGAGTCTAGCGACGACTTCACCTACTAGGCAAATGTAAGGACGTATGCATTGGGAAAAGCTCTTACCTATTGACAGTGACTCTGGTCAACAAAAACTTTTAAAATCGTACTCAGAAAACATAGAAATGAACGGTCACGAATAGTAACTTCAGCGTGAGAATGCTGAACTATGTTTTTACAGGCTTATTATCTTGCTTTTCCATTTCCCTTACTTCTTGGTAAGGGGATACCTCTAGACTTAGGTTGAGCCATCTCCTAAAGTTGATCTACTGACGGAATTTGTTCCACTATCAGCGTTTCGCTTCATGACAGACTTGGCAAAATGCGAAAGGAGAAACCTTCCCGTCCATGAAATAACCACTATTTTAAGTATAATACACTTGCGTATTAGTACTCTATTAAATTTATCAATATGGGTTTTAAGAAATCGAAGAACTTAATAAACAAATTCACCCTTTCAATTTCAATTTGCCTGTCTTTTTTATTGCTTATAAATCGTTGATTTAACGGAATGTGTACGTCCAGTTATTCAGTAAATAGTATTGTATTGGGCGAATAAACATCAAAGAATGGAAGTGGTAACCCATAAAGTAGGTATAGAGGAAGCTATCCTAAAGATTATCTTATGAGAAACTGAAATTCTATCGCCATCTTGGTTGGCCTTTCAAATCTTCATCAACGCCAATTGATGTGTTGACCACTGACTCTACGTGTTTCATTATCCGTCTTGGGCTGAAATATGCATTAAAAATTTCACCTCAGAGCCTAAATTATTAACAGCTTAACCCACGAATCCTAAATTGTAAGGCATAGACGTCGATAACTACCCCACAGCCTCTCACTAAAACTATCCAAATTATCAATACTAATTCTAAATCCTCCCGAGAAATTGTTTTATCAGCCACTATCTTGCGCGAGACGAGTAAAAAGCTCAAGCCTTTCTGATGGAAAAATTTCGCACTCAGATACTCAATTGGTGTTTTGGAATGTATTTGATCGATCTTGGCCTTATGATCTTTTAGTTAATAGATATTGATATTTTTAATAATGACACCAGCCGACATTTTAATTGCAAATAATACGATTTTCTCCAAAATTTTATTATGTCTTCCGATTACTAATGTTCCCAAGTCTATTGTTTAAATTAGTTATATGAAATTATTTTAAGTGGAAAAAAATAATTTCCCTTCCATATTTCTCCACCAACACGAAGATTAAGCAAAATGGAAAAATTCACTTCGGCTTTTACTTTGTTTTGGTGCATGCATATAGCCACGTAGCACTATCAATGCGTCATTTTTTTCAGTGCTACCGATTCACAAAGTGATTATCCACACCTCCACACAAATTTTTTTCATTCTACACCACACAATCTTTTTCTTTGGGTGAGTAGTTACCATGGCTCTATTATGGGGCGAGAGAGAGAGAGAGAGATAGAAAGAGTGCAAAGGTGTCTTAGAATAAGAAAGACTTAAAGCGACTCAGGATATTTGAAGTGGCCAAGAGTGCGAGGAGATGATAATAATGTGGTATTGGAATATGATTAAGTAAGACTTCGATTCTGACTTCTCACTTGCCCGTATTTCCCTAGTTAGGCGACGGGTTTGCGAGTTGATCCCACTTCCAATTAGTAGCCTTAATGGCAACGGCTTGCTCTATCATCATCTCTATCGTTGCTTGAATTAGGGATTCATGGTATCTGCGGGTAAAACTGTAAAAATTAATTTTGACATGGATTTTTGGCAAGGAAGCTTACTATTTCTCAAGTCAGCGTTGCTCAAATGATCTCTATTAAGCGGTCAGGTACTAAGATATTGGATGCCTCAATTGCAACACCTATTAAATACAACAGAGTCTTTATTCTCTCAATATTCTTCAAAGAAAAATAGTGTTTCTACAAACTTTTATTGACTATTTCTCTGATTGAATGTCTTATTCCAAGATCAAAATATAGAAATAAATACCAAGGGTGTCAAAAGGTACCGAAGCAATAATAAGTTTCATTCAAAGCAAAAATAAAATACAATTTTAAACATGGATAACATTTGTTGGGACAGTTTAACGATTATTTTAGACATTCAGGAACAAGTAAAGAAGTGCAGACATTTCTACTAATTAACTAATTAGAATGTCTCGAAATATGTTTTTTTTCTGTTTCAAAGTTTGACAACCTAGCTTTTATCATCAACATTGTCCTGATTAAGCCCATAATGACACAATTTCATACTTTCCTATGCCATAGGACAACTTCTCAGATCACGGAAAGTGTACTTGTTCTTGGATAGACTATATTATTATGAAAAAGTACTCGACATCTCACGCCAATCTTACATTTCTGAGGAGTTAATGACATCAAACATTCACGCGGACAATTTTCATGTGCGTACAATTCAGTTGTGGTTTGTTAATTAATAGGCACCGAACACCTACGCCAGAGCAGATCCGATTTTTCCTGTTCAACCCATTGTGTGTGAAATTTTAGTTTTTGCATTTTTTATAATTTTGTATTCAAAGTTTGGGTAATGCATTACATTTCTTACCTAGACTTAACTAGAAATTAAGCCTGCGCTTCTATAATTGATTGACAAGAGTTACATTTTCTGTCTGTTGTTCAATATCCGTTTGTCTTAACTCGAATATGTCTAGAATCATCTGCCAATTTTACCCTGAACAGATTTCTATTTCCTACAAAAAATTTTGGCATAAACAATGGTAAGCAACCCTTAGAAAAGAATACTACTAGTTATCATGAACTTGGCTCATCAGAAAGTAATATTTTGGCTGCTCTGAACACAGCATTCCGACTCTTGGTCTTTATGATTTTTAGCTCAACGATGTATGCAGTTGAATCATTATCATATACAAGAATGCTTTTTTAAAAAATCAATAAGGATGAGGTAGTAAAGAGAGATTTTTCGCTTTGAGGAGACTTACTTACTTATTCTCGCTATTCTTTACCACTGTGTGCCCAAGTTGTAAAAGTAAAATTTTGCAGCACTAACGTGGCCTCTAATGGGAGGCTCATTAAAGCAATATATTTTATATAAAATTTAACTCAGGTCACAAGATCTTCCACAGTCAAATGGAGTAATTTGTTGAAAAGATTTGAATTGAATATTTTACGTACTCTCGAGCAACTTTCTAATTTATTTAGAGTAATTAGTCTTATGCGATGGTGGAATATTCGTATTAGAAAGAAAGGATCAAAAGATCAGTCGCTATTGAAGTGGTTTAATTTCACAGGTAGCGTATTTTGTACTCGAAAAAATTTCATTTCATACTTAGAGGAAACCAAAAAAAGAAACCGACGTGTTCATAGAAAATTCATTAACATAGGAGATTCCCTATTTTTTTAATTTTCAATATAATTTAGCTATGCTTTAAAATGTTGCCTTTTGCATTTGAACATTCTTCAAGTGAATACCTTTTTATTTACGTTTGCAACTAAGTGTAAATATATTTTGAATTAATTCAACTGACAAGTGAACATCAGAATGTCGTAGGGAACTTCCATTCATTTTACTTATCATTCCAATAAAAGCAGGACAAAGTTATTCTAATGCAATACGATTCCAAAGAAGAAAATTCTTTCAAATCGTTGAACAGATTTCATTATAGAAAGCACATTGTGCGAATACTATAGTTAGTCAATAATAGGTTTGGAGTGAGGGAGGGGGGGAGGTGGAGAATAGGTGCATAAATCAATTTAATGATTGAGTTATCATATATATGTTTATTGGCTAAAGCAAACGAAACTGGTCAATACAGTTTGAATGATAAGACAAATTCTGATAATGGCAAGTAAATGTGAAAAAGTGATTATTATATAACAGAACGACCCTCGTTAAGAAACTGGAATGGATGACGGATTTATTATGCTATAACTTACTCAAAGAACCCTTCTTTTTCCAAAGTAGAGATTAATGCATTATTTAAATAAACGGTAATAAAAACTGTGCATTCTCACATTTCCCAACGTTATGACAGCAATTTATATTTAAAGAAAGAATATTGAAATAAACTCCTGATATTGAGATAGTTTATTAGTTGAATGAAATTAGAAAGTACTAAGACTTTGATTTACAATAATTTCGCTCAAATTTGTATGTAAACAAGTGGTTGCGACAATATGCAATATTTCCACACTAGAAACCTTTAAAAGGTATAGTGAGGCAAAGTTAATAAATCTTAAATATTAAAATAGACCTAAACTTATTTATTTGAATTTTGAACATCACATTAATTCTAACGTTTGCGTTTTTACATACTCTCCGATAGTGAATTTGACTCTGACATTTCTTTGAATCAGCCGAAATTCGGGCTATTTTGTGACAATGCTTCGAGACGAGGCCTTGGAGGAATTAAGGAAGCCAGATGCCATTTTAGAAAGTCCAGATAAAATTGCTAAAGCCATTGAGGTGTAAGTTAAAATTTTAAATATTATTTAATCCATTGTGTGCAAATATCCAATCTAAATGAATGTATGTACTTTCATCACTTTCATCGAAGCCACAAAGTCGTCAATAATCTTTTATTACTCTAGTCTCTCAACTTCAAAAGATGGTAATGGTGAAAATTCTTCCGATTCAGAAAACGTGGCTGCAATTTTAACAGAAAGTTATCAGGGTGCGATTGAGTTTCTTTTCGAAATCGGTACATGGCTGACTTATATCGACGATAACCCCCAACAAACCCGCGATATCATCGAGTCTGTTGTCATGGAAATTATTCTGCAAAACTATGATCGCATGAAGACTCTCAAATTCTTTGATAGCGGGAACGCCTATGTAAATTATCAAATAAAATGCGCTTGTTGTTTTATGCTATATTTTAAAATGGCCTTCTCCTTTTCTTATTTTAGGAGGCGGTAAAATGGCAGAGCTTACTGATTCAATCTGCGCGTTGGCGTCAAACAATCTATGAATTAGCACAACAACCTCGAAATGAGGATTGTGTTTTCCTTTCGTTGGCGATGCCTCTAATTGCGGATAATTTTATTGACGAACTTGTTTCGGTGCCAATGGCTTGGGGCACTCTAGAGATCTACCTTAGCTGCGTTAATTACACCCTTCGTCCTTTATTGGATAACTTTCCACAAATTATGGACGATGACCTCTTTTTTCTGAGTATGGCTTTTATGAAAGTTCCATCGACTAACTCGTCCTCATCTCAGCAGCAAAGTCAACCATCGACACAGCATGGCTTTCAGGAAACGGCTCTCGGTCGCTACATTATTGAAATGCAAGCTGATCCAGAGAAGAAAAAGATTTATGAGCATTTGAATCACTTCTTGGTAAGCCATTTTACATTGTAATTTTTACGCTGTTATTATTCCGGAAGTTCATTTTCTGCTTCTATTATCTCTTCACTAGATATTGCTGAGTTACTTTTAACCGGAGATTGATAACCTAATTACTTTTAGCCCGAGACTTTTTACATAACTTGCGTCCAAATTTCGTTTTATAAATGAATCATTTGATAGAATATATGCCACAGTGATGACGTAGACGCAATATATAGGGATGTCATTGATATTTGCGTTTCCTGTGCGCGGCAAATCATTGTTTTATTTTTCTGTCAATTCGTTTGCAAGAGGTAAATCATATCATTTCATAATGCTTTTGATGATACTCCTCATAATGGTCCTAATTAGGTACTCTGGTTACTCTTATGCGCTTTGTCAGTATTGATAACCAAGTGCGTAGGAATTGTGTGGTTTAAAGTTTCTACACCGGGAAACCGTAAATCATAAGTAAAATAAGTTTAGTCCCCGTTTACCCATTAATAGATTTGATTTCTCACGAATATGGGCTAAAGAAATCCATTCGGATTTATGAATTTGTCTAAAAATACATCCTGGGGTGCTGAGTTTTACAGAGACTTCCGTTACCCAATTTCAGTTGCTTCAGGTCTTTTCAAATATAAGAACGATCCAGTGTTTGTCTTTCTATAAGATATTTCGTATATGAAATTGCAGCCCTTCTTCTGATCTGATGAGGGAATCACATGGCCCAATCTCACTATTCCTTGCCCAAACCACTTCTCGACTATGGATATGCGAATTAGAATGGTACAGATGGACCTTGCTTAAATAAAGCGAAAATCATAATTGAAGATACCTCCCTCAGTCCTCTTCATGGCACTAATAAATTCATTTTACTGATATACTATTTTTCATTTAATAGGATATGGGCTGTCATAGTGAGGCGACCTACCTGATGCTTCAATCAGTGCTACAGTGTCTCATTCGCCGACGTAACGATAATGCCGCCCGTCATCTTTCCCTGCTGTTGGAATCCGAAGCATGTCGGCGTGGATGTGATGTCAGCCGCTATAGTGTTTACTTCTGCTATGCTAAAAATTATCCCACGGAGGTTATGGCCATGCGCAATATTCTCGCTGAGCAAACACTCACTAACCCCCAGCTAGAAACTGTAAGTAAATGGGGCAATTCGAATAGAATTTCTGGGTAAAGTGTTTAAGGTATTAAAGGGCAGTTTCAGCACGCTTGTTGTCCTTGTAGTTGTCCTACTTATAATTTTAGCAAAACCAATCGGATGTCTTCTTAGTGTTTTATTAATTTTATGCATTTTCCAGAACAGAGTATTAACTAAAGGCCATCTTTTACTGAATCCTCTTATCTCTGTCAAATAAGTATAAGTCTTTCCCATTCTTATTAGTAATTTACTTAAAGTATTGTTCGCTACTGGAATGCTTTGCTTGTTAATTTAATCTCTGATTTAGCCTGAAAGCATTTTTTCGTTTCTTAGGCCACATACGTTTCTAGTTTCTAAATAAGTGATTTTTACTTCTTTTTATAAAAGTGCTGTGTTTGAGTATTTATTTAGAACTTTCTCCTTTTTTAAACGAACCATAAATTGGGGTTTGCGCAAAGATGCATAGGTCAACATAGCTACCAATTGCTAATTTGGCAACTCAGTGTCAAAAAAATGCTTGATTTTTTTTTGATTTGAGGTTAAAGATGATTGCGGTTGGGTAATAGCTACCAACGATGCGGAATATACTTCGTCATTTCATTTTCCTTTTCACATTCCATCCTCTTTTATGCAATATTATTTCATTATTCTCCCGAGAGCTAGGAGGGAGGGAGAGAGTTTCCACTTTAGAAGATAGGTTTAACTTGGCTATCTGGTTCCTCTATAATTTAACGATCACTTAAAATATTGCGGTCTTCATTAAGCAATAAATTAGAGAATGAGACTAAAGTTGTTGGGAAAACATGAAGCAAGGGAGAAGGAGGAGTGGAGGTAAAAAGCGGGTAAGGTTTCAAAGGGAAGCAGCGGGTGGGTTTGTGTACAAATAAGTTCAAGACCGGATGCTAATATAAGGACAGTGCAATGGAGCAGATTGTAATGTTAATTTCAATTTTAGATTATAAAGTAATTGCAGATTGTCCTGTATCACCATTCTATTATTATTATTACTATTTAGGTATACACAGCGTATATGGGTGATGTTCCTCCACCAGTTAGTCTCATTCGACAGCCTCTTTTCATCGGTTAGTTCGAATTTTTTGCTTCTTGACTTGTCATGTGGACAGTATATGTCTTTATACAAACTAGTTTAATGTCCCTCCTACTGAGATATTTTTGGTAGGTGCTATCGCTTATTGCATCCACTGTTCCTCTATTTTAGTGATGTTAGCAGATGTACTATTTGCTAATCCCGAGCGTTTGTTAAATGAACAACTAGAGTGCTATGCTTACCTCTATGCCTATTCCTCGGTCACCATTGAAGAAATAGACCTTTCTACAGAGAGACGTCTTGAACTTGATCGTTCGGATGTTGCCAAAGTTAGTAGTGATATCATGGAAGCCAGTCGTATCTGTAAACATGCAAGTGTTCCTTCTATTTATATGGCCCTGTTAATGAATGGGCGTTAGACTAATAGACTAATAATTTGTAGTGGAACATGAGTACAGGTAGTGCGGTTAGTCTCCGGGCTTTCCGTGATCTTCCAACTCTCCTCCAGCTTCTTCGCCACCGTTCAATAGCCTTTGGTGCCTTCCGTTTCCTATGGGCCATTTTTCGGTCGAAGCGAGTGGAATTTGAACTCAATCTGGAGACTATGAAACCGTATTGTATTGTGGTGAATGAATTGGCATCACTGAATCCCTATTTGCGCCCAGCTATCCTTTTCTTCGTCTCTGAACTTTTGGGCTCGCGGATGGAGGGAATGGAGGACCTCAGTCAGGTGGGTAATCTGCTCGTTAACATTTTAGTTGCGTGCAAAATCAAGTACATATTGACTAATTGTCTTTATGCAGCCACTAGTGTAATGTGTACATTCTACGAATTCTTTTGTAGCTAGAATACAAGAAAATGCTGGTGGGTTTACTTGTGCATTTGATAACTTGTGGCTACGTCTTACCGACAATAAGGAAAATGCATTTGCTCTTTCAACGAAATCACGTTGATGTTTCAATTGTTCGGCATTTCGTTACAGAAGTAAGTAGTAGTTTTGATTTTGCGACTGTGGGTTTACTCTCCGATAATTTTCATCTCTGCTGATTTTGTATTTTCCAGCTTCTTGGCATTGCATCGCCACCATATCATCCGGAGTTTATGAAAGCCATGTATCCCTTGGTGTCACATCCTGATATTACAGATGGTCTGCAGACTCAGCTTCATACTGATCTTGTAAAAGATTTCATGGGTAAGTACTTCTCCCTAAACATATTACTTGTATAGATCTAAACTTTTAAGTAATATGTTTTTTTTCATTTCAGCTCACTTCGAAAATGAGATTGGGTCTGATGAAATGAGTTGATTGGTGACTATTGGTGACTCAAGTATTTGTGTAAAAATTTGTACATTATTTGATATACTTCGTAATGAATGTTTACGTTCTTTTATATCATTATTTTTTCCTCTGGAGCGTCTGGCAATTATTAAGACGGTTTATTGACATTCAAAGGCGTCTAAATAGGCTATTATCATCACGATGTGGGGAGGTTTTTCTTGTGAGGAGTGTGTCGCTTTAACACTACAATTCCCGAGGAAATGAATTCATGTAGCTGTTTAGGATATCTTAGCCGTTAAGCTGACGTTTTCTCCATGGCCCAGCTGTGAGCCGCCCATCCATAGAGTCTTTATGGCTTGAAAGTTTGGGAGCATTCTCCTTATTTAAAATTCAAATATATGTGTAGCATTATGTTATTTACATACTGTAATTGTTTCTAGTTTTGTATTTTGTACTCCACAAGTCAGTTTTTATTTACTTGGTTTAAGAAAATACTGGTCCTAGTTCAAAGACCGAAGTTGCAACCTTATTTTTATTAACGACAAACTGGGAACCACCAAAATAGATTAGTAAATATTTGTATCAGGAAAATTCCCACTAAGTTCGGGACGTGGTACAATGGGTGGAATTTTAATCACTCAAACATCCAGCAGAAGATCGTCCTGAGTCGAACTACATCAACAGCACAGCTAAACAAAAGAGGAGGTCAAATGGTCTTGAAAGGAATAACAAGACTAGGCCTCTTGAACTTACGTTGGAAAAAATGTCTCAAAATTCAGTTCCCTGCAATGCTTTTCTTCATATAAACCGAGTGAGACGGGGAGAAAATTTGGAACCGAGGGATATGCGGCATTTTTAGAATTTATGAATTTGGAGTGTGCACCGGAAGTTAGAACTCGGGGAGTGATTTTCCAAGAAGTTTGCGTGCGTAAGCGAATCAGTAGTCTTACGTACGTCTAGGTTGATACTGGTATCTGTATGAAGACTGGGTTTGAAACAGGATTAAAATAATCCTCTGAATAGGAAAATAGTTACGAGCTTCGTTGTGGAATAGTGAATTAGATGAATTGGGAGCACAAAGTGTTTTCCCTTGGGACGACGTACAACGGTAATGTTGGACAATGGTATCTAGAGAAGGGGTGCATATCGAAATAATGACTGCATTTATAAGCACTAAATCAACTTTCAAAGGGATATCGAACATAATATCATAGATGATTATCATTATCTTGGCATAACGGAATGAATTCACCACGATTTCAAATCTATAGTAAATTTCAGAAAGGAAAGGGAGTATTGAAATACCGTGCTGATAATATAATTGAGTAACTTGGTTTACCGATAATTTTTCGAAAATGCTCAAGATGCATAAGGTGAGAGTAGACCAACTAGTTAAATGAATAAAAGGCTATGAAACAAGATGATTTTCCATGAATCAACCAGAGTTGCGACATACTGATAATTAACTCAAAAGTATGAACAAGCAGAACACTTAGAGGTTATTGGACTAATATGCATATTTGAGAAATATATTGCTAATAATTATTTTTATAAAATTATTATTGGACGAATAATTAAACAAAAGCAAGCATTATAAGCCTCAAGATTACGTATAACCTTTGATACTTTAAGTTTACTACAGGTTAAGGGGTTTTTATTTGGAACATATACAAGAAAATGGAATCGGTAATGTCAGAAAGTAAATCAATTATATTTCTTAGGAATTCACGTCAAGAAGACAAGAGTTTAAGAAATACTTAGATAAATCTGGGATTTTAGATGCTCTGACTAGTGGTAATTCATAATATAAATATAAAATAATAAAGCTTAAGCATTTATAAAGTTATTCGAACTGCCTGAAAAACCAATCAACCCCATGAGGTGAGCTAAATAAACTTATGCATTGCTAATCATAAATATCTAAATTACTTTTCAATGTTTTCTGATGCCTTTTTACGTTTTATTTTACATTTATATTAAGGATACTCGACGAGATGGTAGTAAAGATAGTCTTGTAGTTTACATAAGTAACCAACTGAACTATTCACACTTAGTCTAATGTGGCATCATTTTTTAGTTTCATGAAGGAATTCTTTGATGACAAACAACCATCGGATACATTGGATCTTAGAAAAGAAAACGCGGAACTAAGATCCAAAATTGAAAATTTGGAGAAGATAATTGCAGATTTAAAGGAAAAACTCAATTTCACGGGCGATAATACCACAGATTCTGTAGAAGATGGGAATTCCATTCAGCAATCAAGCCATTAATATAATATTTTCTGGATCCTCTATGCATTTGATGATGTCTGGCCGTAAATTTTCTTATCGTACAAGCACAATTACTACTATTTTAAAATAAGTAGTTTATGAAATCAATTAAATTTATTTGACGAATTCTACCTCTTTTTTTAAGGGGTGGGGAGAGGGGGGGGGGTATTACCACTAATGAATGTGACCTGATCCAGTTTCGTCCATCTTGTTTCGCCGCTTAATATGCTTTGATTAGGTCAGTCCTCGCAATTGAATGCATGTCTTTGCCGGAATGTTTCAAAATACAACCTTCAAAACTTCACATTGGACTTTATTGCACAACATCCGAGCTACTAATTCTTACGAAATCAGGTTAGTTCAAGCACAAATTATTATTTAGCCATAACAACGCAAGAAAACCTTACGAGATTAATATGCTGAAGAGCCAATAAGTATATTGTGAACTCAAAATGGTGAGAGCTTTAGATCATTCGAATATTGGAAACATTGACCTGCCATTGTGATTCCAGAAAAGTTAATTTTTAAAGAATAATTTCAGAGTTTTCGGAGGAGTTCAGGTCTTTGATTTTCTGCGGAGTTTATTGAAAGATCAATTCTTCCAAACTTTGCAAGTATAAGAAATTGGACAGGTTTTTGCAAAGAATTTGAAATGGGCTAAAACAAATTTTAAAGAGCTCAACAGTAATGAAACATCTGAGCTGACCTTATCTAACTCGTTCTGCCTTTGGTGAATTTAACTGGTCACTAACGGAAATTGAAGCCTTTACAAAGTTAAAGCCATATTCGTTAAAAATGGACACAACCACTGAAATGGAAATTACTTCGAAGCCAATCCAAATTAATGTCCTGAATTTTCGTCTCTGCTTCCATCAGATCCTCTTTCTATCCAGAATTAAGGTCGTGAAGTCTATAAGGCTCGTTTTAAATATTATAAGTGGCTAAATACGAAATGTATGAACAATGAACTAAGATATGTAGTTGATTTAAAGAATATTCAAGCAGTTTATTGCCCCAAAAGATGGTTAAGTGAACAGCAACGGACACCTATTTAAATTACCGATCTACCATTGGGGATGGTTTAAGTCTGAATTAACCTGGTGGCATACTTACCCAAAAAGGAATTATAGCTGCATAATGCTGAGACCATCCGAGTTGAGCATCCCTAATTATCTCTAATTATCATATATTTACAATTTATTCGCTGTGACGCTAAAATTATCTCTTTGTCATGTCTGAATAGGATAAGGAAAGTGTGACCGGATTTTATGATTTGAATGCTTATGTCAAGGTCAAAATATATAAAATGATATGGTCAGAATTAGATCATATTAACCAGTTTGTCAGTAAGTAGAGATTGCGGATACGAATTTAGTCATTAATCCAAGATGTAAATTATTAACATTAAATGCTCGAAATATGAAGATTCCGCGTCTCGACTTCGAAAATCAAATCCAATTAGTCTTACGACGCTCTCTTGACAAGCTCCTCGCATAACTCCTTACCGAACTATACTTGTCCAATCGCTTTCACATTTGTTAAACACAACTGCAGACTGCACCTTTGATAGTAATTTTCCAATTTGTTAAATTCGTTGTTTTTCTTATCACTTATTTATCCTTAAAATGACCAGATACAACGCAGTCATTTGTGCGTGTGTGTGTGTGTGTATTTTCACTGAACCATATTCGCTTCGCTCCTTCATTCATTCAGATTCTCAAAGTGCGTCACTTAAAACTAATAAATATAAATGGCCTCGGTGTTATGATTAAAGCAATTTGTATTGGCAAGCCAAAACTCGAAATACCGATGGATAAAGGATCTTTTCGGATGCATTTAGTTACGAGGAGTGAACTTTACTACAAATATCTAAGAGAATTTGATTGGATATCATACCGCCCTATAACGAATAATATTTGAGTAAATAGGCAGTTAAGCTGTATTCAAGTTTTCTTTCTATTTTATGCCATTTTTTGCATGAGCGATGATCGAAGATTGAAGGCAAATGGGAGATTTTTCTTTTTTAATAAATAATTTCGTCGAAAATGTTCCCAATTTTCTAAATATGCTCAAAAGAGCATAAATGGATCATGCCTTATATGCAAACTCTTAAATGGTCAATAAAATTTGGGGAACGTCGTCAAAATGCAGAAACAAATTAAGTTTACAGCATACATTTTTCCTAATTGAATCTCAACGTGGGAGGGAATCTTTGAGTAGCGTAAACAAAGGAGTTTTGAATGAATCCTAAGTAGATAATAGAAGATTGACCTTTTGAGAGGAATAGTAAGTTGACTAAGTCTGTCTATTAAATAGAAATATAGGGACGTCCATCTGTCAAGGTTTGCAGATTGGCATATTGCAGTGTTCGAACTCAGCTCAATTGTTTGTCTTTCACAGATAACAAGGTTATTCGGAAATCAGCGTCAAGTATTTCTCTCCAAAAAAAGACTACAATGAAATTCGAACTATGCAATAAGTAGATATGCAGCAAGAACATTCAACAGCGAAGTACCGCATGTCACAATTCAAGTAAACTAATTAGATCACCTAAATGGTGCTCGATTTTTAGACACTGGAAAACATGAATTATTCATGTGGCTCTTGCTTAGTTTTATCCGTGTTTTGGCTGAATTGAATAATTAAATTATGCGAAGTGATTAAAGTGCTTAGAATAAACATATTTCAAGCCATATTTTATCTTGAACACCTCGTCTGCATTTGCAAATTTCTTTGAATGGACATCTTATGCAAATAAAAATTTTTACTTACATTAATCATTATTTAATTAACTTATTGTATAAAAAAACAAATGCACAAGTTTTTACTGATGTGATAATGGGAGATAATTCCCACTGAACTTAAGGATGTAGCGCAGACTACACACAAATAAGCCTTGGCTAAACCTTAGCCATCTCTATCCCAAATTCCCCTAGAGCGGTTTTGCTCGTGAAAATAGAAAAGCTATCATAATAGTATTGGGGAAAAGAGAGTATGATTGCGTCATTGCCACAAAGATTATTTTTTTAATATATAATTAGCAGTACTCTAGCAATACAGTAGAATATTGGTTGGCTGAGACGAACTTTTGCGACTGTTCAAGTGTGCCTGCGAAATTTTACATAAATAGCTAAATTATTTACCTTTATATAGGCAAAAATGTTTACATCGCCCTGTAATTCATTTTACCCTCAACGAATACGCGTCGATTAAGCTAGAATAGTAATAGCAATGCTTTGTACTAAGCGTTAATGAGCCTGCTTGTGGATTATAGGACTTCCCAATACATATTTATATTTAAATTACGATTCACTCTAATTCTTAAAAAATATCGGGTTTAAACTGAAAATATAAATCCTGGCTGGTTGCGAAAAATTCGCCTTTCTTACCTTCGAAGCGAAATTAGCTGGCGGTTTTAAGTTTGACTAATTTGAGTTTCAATAGCAATAATAATTATTAGTAGGTTTAATTGCTTTTTAATTTTAAACAATGAAATAACTTGGAATTATGAAATGATAACTGTTGCAGAGAAAATTATGCAAGAGCAAATTTTGTAAATTTAAAGGATTATATTTTAGTGAAAAATCTTAAAACATGTCTACCAAGAGGAATGAATATGAGAAATATTTTCGGGTTAAATTTTCGTGGGAGTCGTTCAAGATTGATTGTTTTCAGGGTAGATAAGTTTGTTTTTAACAGTCCAAAAATTGTCAAAACACAGAAAATCATTTCAAAATACAATTACCATGTTCCTTATTTGCACGTCTATCGAAGCTCATTTGGACACTCTAATGATCGTCAGACAACACGCTCATCTTTAAGGCTTTTCAATCACCATTGATTACTCTTGTCTTGATAGCAATCCATCGAACCTAGAATTGCATACTCCTTTTACTCACCTGTTTGTACATTTTCAGCTTTGCAACGTAAATTTGAGGAACCATTTCGCCGAACAGAGGATGAGCTTCCCTCTAGTTAAATAGTGCGATATGGTTTCCAAATTGCTCAGTCTTATCTAATAATTAAAATTGATGATTTCGACAGAATATTCGCCTCCAGTGCTTAAAAGACTTTTATTTTGATTTGATATTCAAACAATCATTTCATTGGATCAGATTATCTTCGCATTAATTGGTATGAAAAACGATACAAATTTCGCACCTTACCAATTTATTCACAAAACTACAAGAAACGACTAAAATCTATTCCGGTCCTCACTTCACATAATCATCATATAGAGTCACTTCGATTGCCCAAAATCGCTTGTAAGAAGTAAGGCAGTAACAAGAAAATAATGGCAATTATTGATTTCTTAAATGCTTAATACTTTCACTTTTATTCTTTGCGATTACCATGAAGAATATATATTGTTGAGAGTTAGCAGTGTTAAAAATACTCTTTGATAACTTAGACCTCCTCTAGAGACAAACATCTCTTTTGAATCATTTCTACCTTACTGTACGAGGAATGTCAATGGTGCACGCCATAACAACTGAATTTATACGTGTTTCAAAACAGTTGAATATAGTTGTATTTCCATGGGTAAATTTAGTGACAATCACATAAGTCTTTGAAGAGCTCTAGCTTCTCCAAAAAAAATGAATGACTGCAACTAAAAGATCTTAGCTATTCCAACCACTTTTCTGCATTTGGCTGTGATACTTTGCGTCTTACTCTTAATGAAACGGTGATTCGGCAATAAAACCTTTCCTTAAATGCATGGTATCTACGTATCATTAAAGTAAGCTGAAATTCTCATATAGGAAACGAGGCGTCACTGAATTCTAATGTTGTATCTAATACTATTATTGCTAGATGGCCTTACTGGAGTTAAAGCTTGTGGGTTAGTTATTTACTAGTTATTAAAATTGTTACCCATGATTATGCAGAAATAATTCGCGAGTTTTATTGCTAGATCAAATCTGTTTAAAATGTCTTGAATACGCTCTGCAACCTGATATGCGAATATTTAATGAAAGGAATACGTAACTAACGGAGTTCAATATCGCCTACACGAACTCACTGAGAATTCCCTGGGATTGATGAACGCTAATCATCAAAACAGTTGTTCTGATTCACATTCTTGAAGAGAAGTGTGAAATTATTGCTTAGATTTTTTTAAATAAAGCAAAACGCTTAACACCTTGTCTAATTTTTAAAGTTAATTTAAATGTACTTTCTTAATACTCCTTGCTAAGTTAATGTGCTAGCCAGCTATGAAAATTTGTTTAGTATTTTACGTTAATATTGGTAAGACAATTCATTGCTTAAAATTGATATGTTAACTTGATAAGAAATCAAATCATCATTTAAAATAGTAAGTTGATAATTCAGCCCGCCAATTCATAAATATGGATAAATATTTTTACTTTTTTTCAATATTTCCAAGCAAAAGACTATCGTATTCATTTGTTGGAAAAAACTATTTGCCTGCTATCATCTTACTTACTATAATCAGAAAACAGAATAATAATAAGAATAAGTGGAGATAAAACTGAAGATGATAATAATGATAATAGAGTGCTAGAAGTCAATTGGCTGCAAATCCGCAAACCCACATTTTTTTCCTCCCCTCAAATAATTCAGCTCTGTAAAAGGGTATGGAGCGAGAATTTTGCCATTAAACAATCTTTAGGACTAAATCAAGCTTGAACAAGACTGTTAAAATACCACAAAGCCAACTATTGGCATGAATATATTACAATTAGTAAAATTAAATTAAAATTTCTTATTGTCTGCAGTAATTGCGGGGAATAAAATGATAAAATTTATTATTGCACTTAAATTGGATATCCCCTCCACTGTGCAGAGCTAACGACTGAAAAATAACCTGTGTTGAGCAGAAATAAGCCAACTAATCCTAATTAAACACGAATTCATCAAGGTATATAAAAATCAAATTAACTAGAGTTAATTATGATTCCATCAAAACATATGTATGCCAGCATAGTAAATTAGAATAAATGACGCATATTACAACTCTTTATACACATTTTGAAAGTAATATGTACCTATAAAGCAAGTGTGCTTTTGTAATAGTTAAAGTAATTTAATTCATGTAGATTCAGTGTAAAAGCTCCAGATTGAGATAAATTGTTATACTAATATATCTTAACTTATCCTCAGTAGTCCCAACGGCAAGAAAAGGTTAGAATGGTCCCCGGAATGAGCTAAGCTGTCTCAACAATACATAGGAAACAGACGTTTGACGCGGTACATGGTTATTTGGGTTGTCTGTTCCTGTTGACATGCTGCGTAATCATTAAATATTGTTTGAATACGATGACCCTGTAATGACTATTGATTATTGATAAGTCGAGAGGACTCTGCACCTATGACTTCATATGCTTTATAACGCGATCAGCATCACGGCCACACGTTTCGGAGTGTTCGAGCACTTATGGCGTTGTTCAGCCTGATCAGGAACTCTATGAATTCCAACTCTTAACTGCCAATCATCGACTAGACTCAAGAAACATTTAAACTCTGTAAAAAGAATCAAATATGAAAAGATTTTATTTAAAATTTTCCTCAGAGGCAGAGAAATCGTTTCTTTAAAATTAGACATGATAAAATTAAAGCACTTTTATCAATCCTTTAGTTGGATGGAAAAGTCAAGCAAAGATAAATTGACCGTTTTTTAGAATGTAAAATATATTAACAAACATAAGTTTAAAATTAATTTGACCAATTGTTAATGCACACTTGTTTTATGTTTATGTCTGGATGATGTTGGGAGAATACCTGTCTCAATTTGAGTTTCACCGACTTGTGCTGCGAGAATTTTTCAATAATTATCATAATACCAATCCAGATCACCGTGTAGCCGGCCATTTAATTAAATCCACTGGTCGTCAGGCATTGACCCACTCACAAATCCATATATCAAGTAGAGCTAAGTGTGTTTTGAAACTTTTGGAAATTGCTAACAGTATGACCTTTCTTGAACTTGTAAAACTCAGAACATATTTTCAAGCCTTCGTTGTGCGTAATCTCAATTTCTAATTCCTTTAAGTACTTTCTATTCATCTCGCTCCTCGTTACTGCGTTAAAATTTAATCTAAAACCATTTTTCTGTTTTTTTTTTACAATAATAATAACATTACTTGGTAATTTTATATTAAATTTTGTTTTGTGAAGTGGTGATTAATCGGAATTTTAGTTCATGTATCTTTAACCGCACATCAAAGTGATTTTATGAAGATCTTTTAAATTTTTTGATAATACTTAGAAGTTAATTCTAATTTTACTTCGTTTTGTTGAAATTTAACTCAAGCGTCAGTGTGACTTCGATTTAGAGTCCATTTATTTTTATTTGAACATTTCGTCACTATCTTTAATCATTTAAAATTTGCTACATAATTTCTCAAACCTACCTGGAAATCCAAAATTGAGCATGTGAGATGTCCACAGTTCACATTTAAATTCCCCAAACGCATAATTAACGTGACAACGAAATTATAAAGGCAATGCAACAAAATGTCTACGGGCCCGTTTGTTTTTTGGCAAAAGGTTATACCTAAAATGTACTAAGAATTATCAATGTATCCAATGAGATTTGCCTAATTTTTTATTAATTATAAATGAATTGATGCATTGCTTTTCCAAGGAGAAAAAAAACTTTCTAGATTAGATAATACCCGATTAGATAAGAATGATTAATACGTACAGTGATGAACCCATTTGGGATTGAGTTCATTTCCACAGTTTTTTATTCATATTTGAGGCGAAAGTGGTCTCTAACTTACTTTATCATGGATGATTTTATAATAATTTTAATAATTTAGAGGATACCATTAAAGCTGATATGCGGTAACGTTAGTGAAATGAACTAATTGTTTTGTAAATTAAAAATTAGATTAACGTAACGCATTTGCATTATAAGTAATGATACGTTTGAATAATTTTAAAATGTAGAATAAAACCGGCATAAGCAAAAATCCATTTAATATGCTTTTAAAATTAGCTTAATTTGAATTTTTTATAAAAAATGATAAAATGCGCTGAAACGAAAAAAACGACTTTTTCCTGAAATCTAAATTAAATAAGATGATTTGGCAGTAATTTTTGACTAGACTTTAATCGATTCATTTAACCTTCAAAAATGGCCTGAATTTATCCAAATCCTGAAGTATAACTATATTAATTAATAATTTACTCAATTTATGCTCAATTAGACTAAAAAGATTCAAATTTAACAATAAGGATATCTGAAGAAAGTTTTAAATTAATTTATGAAACAAGTGACATATTTTATTGTTCCAATGCTATTGCATTGAATATTGATTTATCCGGTTCTATTAAAATTCTTTTACAAACTTTCCGAAAACACAAAAAATGATTCGGACATGAATATATTGCACAGGTTCTAATTGTTGTAGGGTAAATGTTTCAAACCTAATTCACGCATTCATAAAAATAATGCATGTAATGGAGTTACCTTCAAGGAAATTAATAGATTTGAACTTGAAAGCTGTTAAAGAAATCAGAAGTTTGCACAAAAAGAATTCATTATCTCCTACACATTTTTAGTTGTAAAGTTATGAAATATTCGGCAAATCGTGAGTTTTAAGCTTATCTTCAGCACCTACAAGTCAAATTGAAAAGCAAGCGTGGAAAAATTCAATAGCCTATCAATATTTAAAAGCCATTTCAACATTTCCATCACCAAAATATGATAAAGCTTTCGTGAAGTTTGCACTGAAATAAAGAAATCACATATTGCAGTTAAATTGTTGAGTTTTAAAAAGCTTAGTATAAGAATTTCATTTGCAAAAGACCTAAAATGTTCATTTGTTTCTGAACCAGAATTACCAATACTTGTGCATATTGGCTATGATCTAAAATATCATATAAAATAACTAACATATGATAATAAATAAAAACGAAACAGTATTTAAGCGGATTTATTAAATATAGTTTTAACTGATTGTGCGTGAATGATGTGAATAAATATCGCTAAGTGATTCATTTGCTATTTTGAAGCCTGTTTCGCTTTTAGAAAGGCACATTTGCACTTAAATACTTGTCAGGATATATCACTTGAAATTTACGAAAAATGCAAATTTTTAATATTAATTCTGTTAGCTATTCAATTTCAATCACATTTGCTTGAATGTCATTCATTTCATGACAACTAATGTATAATTGTAAAAACCCATTAAAGAGACATTCAAATTCTTAGACAATTTATGTTAAAGTATATAGTTACTTGAGTGAGCTTTTGCATAACCTAAAATTTAATAATTAAATGAGAGGATTATATGCTTATATATACATATATATATGCACGAATTTCTTCTAAATGCAATTTTGTTAAACATCCTTTTAGACTTACTTAAACACAAAATTTTTCTGCTTCAGTGATTAGAGCATAACATAAATTTGGTAAGCAAATTTGAGGAATTTTGAACTTGATAAGTTTTTATTTAAATCCTGGTATGATTTATATTTTTTAGTACCTTTGATTTGAGCAACTGAGGTTTAGGTTTAACCGTTGGGATGACGTGTTGTTTTTATAGGACACCAGGTTTACAGATATGTGTGGTATTACAGAATATTTTTCCATTTGTTAACCATTTGTCTCTTTAAAAAATAGGCCATGAAATAAAAAACGGATTGAGGGTTCAAGCAAGAGCTTTATTATTGAGTGAGGTGAAAGTGGTGAACTTCAGCCATCAATAAATCGGTGAAGCATGAGGGTTTCGCTTGGGTGAGTCACAAAAAGTTTGGCGGACTTCCTGACAATTACGTAATTCAGCTCCCATTTGCTTAAGAAGTGCTACTGATTTGGGTGTGATGGTATGCACGGCATCCAAAGCAGATTGAGTCATATTTCGAACTTATGAAAGGAGATTACCAAAGTCCAGCAGCATAGGTGAAGCTAAATAAAATATGAAGAGTATTTAAAAAAAGGTTGGATAGAATTTCGAAGAGTACTTTCTTTTACTTTGTCTATTCTTAAATTTGGGGTTCGCTGAAGGCGGCGATTATGATATCAATCGCATTTTACTTCGAATGTTTTTCGTTATTACAGCGTTATTGAAAACCAATTTGGTAAGCTCTGTTTGTATAGACAAGTTGCCTTAATTTAGGATTTAACAATCTCCTACCTTCTATTAGCCTAGGCACAAATTTGACCTATTCAAAAATCAGTCATTAAAAATTACAGTATATCGGCAAAGTATACCCTCAAACGTATTTTAAAATTGACAAGAGAATTATAAAGAGCCGAGTTCGATTGATTACGCCGCAAATTTGCTCCTACCAACTGAGTTGTCTAAAGTTAAGTGTCATGTGACGTATTTGCTTTAGTCATAAAAATACTGCGCAATAGCAATTGAGTGAGACACTTTGTAAGGTGAGTTAGGTGAGTTATAATTTTATAAGTAACTTCCAGATATAGCATGTTTAATTTTAAGATCATGTAAGGCTGAATTGCATCAGCAATCTAGAGCAGTTATATTTATACAGACTATTAAGCAAATGATGACAAGTTTGATGAGACAGATTATTTCACAAATGTTTTTTTTTAAAAAAAAAGAGCACGAAATATACAAGGGTAATTCTTGCAATCGCAGTGAAAGCTAGTTGTATTTGGCGCAAAAGAATAAAAGTACAAGACATTCTTTGGAATTGAAAAGAGTGTTTAAAATCACATAGGGAACTAATATTTAAGAGCATTATAAGGATGCAATTTTTTTCAAATTATGGCGCTAAAATCCAACTTTAAAAAATAAAAAAGTAGACGGATGTTTATCATATTTAGGAAAAGTGCAAAATGTAGTTGTAACATTTCGTGGTATACTTTAATGAAAAATTAAGAATTATTCAATTTTTCCATGAAAAGACATCAAGATGTGAGAAATGATACATTATTTATTAAGCAAAGGTCTGGTTTGATAATTTGCTATTTATCTCGCGTCATAGTTTACTTTGATTAAAGCACATAATAGGCCTTCAATTTTTTCTTAAAATTAAAGTACAATGTGAATTCGCCTAATGTCGATAAATTTCAATCTCCTTAAAATTCTTGGGTGTGATTATGTCAGTGCCTTTCAGATTACATCCACGATTTTGACACGCAATGAAGTGGAAACAGGGCTATAAATGATACGCTTTTTGTAGCTTTGTTGAATTATTTTTGTGTATTATCAGATATTGATATATTTTTAGATGGCACGTAACTGCGTAGTTGAATATCCAAACATTAAACTGTGATTGTGAATGCTATGATTTTATTCATTTCAACAAAAGCTGTATGTATTCTTCAACATGCTTTAATCTAATACAAAAGCCTAAATCTTATTCCTTTTAGGTGATTTTAATACAAAGGTATTTCTCTTTACATCCAATATACCGATATATGGCTTATTTGCAGATAAAAATATATTATTGTCAAATTTCAATTCTCACGCGCATCTATGTACATATATCATATATAGTACTATAATCAACGTGTTTCATTATGGATTTAGGAAGCTTAATTTGGTCTTTATTTGGAATGTTTCCAGTGGTTTACTTTTATTTTCAACTTAAAATTTCTCTCTGTCCGGGTCTAAAGAGAAGCGGCGTTTTTTCACGTAGCAGATAAGGAGGAATATGGTTGTAGAGTTCAATTATAAAATAAAGCCTTAAAATGATTGAACTTTGGTATATTAATTCTAAAAAAGGTCGAATATGAGAGAAAGGCTTTACAGTCTAATACTGCTACTTACATTATATTTGGCACAGTAAATTTCGTTTTATTTCAATTATATTTGAGCAAATATTATTTTCCATTGCACGGATTTCGTTCATACTTCAAAATGGAAATTTACTTGACTCATCAAAAGCTATAATTTTAAATTGAAATCTCTAAAACTCAAGCTATTTATCTCCAGTATTGCATGTCAGTATTAACTAAATATCAGCACACTTGAACAATAAAATGTACTAAATTGCTTCAAATAGACGATTCTACCAATTTTGACAAAAATATATATATATTTCAAAAATTATTACAATATTTCTTTGCGCCCACACTTCTTCCAAGTAAGGCTAAAATAATATAGCAGGAGAAATACTAGAAGGCTAGTTCATCGTAGTAACATGACGCCCTACCTGAAGGGAGTTTCATTGGTAGCAACAATTGTTCCAATTAGAATGCCATTTTTTATAAGAATGTCTTGACAACAAAAGAAATGAAAAAGTTGCATGCCTTTTATGGCAAATCTCAAATTGAGGCATTTTCCTATAATATTTTTTTAATGCCAATTTATAGATGAAGACGAAATGCATCTTTTCTAGAAAAGCAAATCCATAAATCAAAGTTGAAAATAATTCGAAAGGAATATTTATTAATTATAAATAGCAGAGAGCCGTTCCTTGTATAACGGACACTCTGCCGGAAACAATTTTAACAAAAGTGTACATTTATTAGCGAAACTTATGTGCAAGTCTAAAGTATGAAGAAATGCGTTCATTCAAAGTTGCCAAATTTTGACTCCTGACAAGTAATCTCATTGTTCTAATTAAACAAAATGTGAAATATTAAATAAATTGCACGTCTCTTTTCCAATCTTTCAACATTCCAATTACAATAAAATTGCTGTGAATTTGTCAAAACATAAATGATTTTGTAAATTTATGGTAATTTTCACTTTTTGGAATGTCAGTGTACTTTCAACAGGCGACAAATTTAAAGGGCTTGAAAGTCAGCTCTTATATATAAATTGACTAGTAACGTCGAAATTATTTTTACACTTCACAATATAGGTTAATTATAAATATGTGCTTGAATCAGAAATATATATATTTTTCTTGTGAAGGCTTATACCTTAATTGAACTCCTGTAAGCTCTTACATGTTTACAGGGACGGTAAAAAAATCAGATTGGAATGACTATTTAGTTAGCAACCTCACACAATTAAAACCATTTCACACTACGATAGAGCATGCATAAAGTAAGTAGTGAATTGAACCAGTAACAACGGATTCTCTTGCATTTAAATGTGGCTTAGTGGATTTTTTCCGTTATAAGAGGCATTTATATGAATTTAAATACGGCAAAACACTTTCTCTTTGACCTCTATAATATATCCTCAACTACCATAAAGATTTTATTATTTTGTTTAAATATAAATTCGCTTAATTGCGTATTAAATATCAATCAAGGACATTTAAAGCCCTCAATAAATTCGTTATTATTTCAAGTTATGTTTCCAGTTAGAATAATTTAAAAATTTATTCTTCAATCAATTTCTATTTTCTATTTAAAACTTTTATAAATGGGCACTTTGTGAATCTTTGTAAGATACCAGACTTGACGTCTTGTAAAATATTTAAAGCATGATGAATAATATTTTGTAAAAAACCTTCGGGTAGTTGATAGAAAGAAAATATTTTGATTATTTTTTACTAAAACTCTCATCAAAATTGCAACGTTATTTATATTAACGTAAAAAAATTAAAATTCCTTCAAATGGTGTGAGAAAATTTGGTGTAGCCTGATTACCTCCAAATGAAAGTTTTAAATGAACGAACTTTTCAGAATGTGCAATCTCATACGTCAAATTAAATAATATGCTTGAAAATCAGTAATTGGAAGTACTCTGATGAAATTCTTAAAAGCATTTTCTTTTAGATCCTACTTTTAAGATGGGGGATTTAAGATGTGATTGTTGCAGATCAAATTGCATAGAACTTCAAAATCTTGAATTCGAATACTTAGAAGCCGATTCCTGAGACGTAAAAGAAATGTCCGAGCATTGTTCGTCAAAAACAATTTAAGAAAAAGAGTCACCTTGATGGAAACTTAAGCAGTAAGTTCACTTGACGCTTTTGGAATATATCAGACGTTTTTTTTCAGACTCTGATTCTTTAAAGCACAATTAATTTAGATCATTTTTTCTTTAAAATATATTGAGAATAACACACTTGACACTTATTGATAAACTCCAAGATTAATCAAAATAGTTTGTTTGTCAATTTTTTGATTTTTTTAAATTTTCATCTGTTCCTTCTTTGCCAAACTAAAGCTCTCAATCACAGAATGTCCAGTTAGGTCATTTGCATATTCAGCATAGCATAGTTTGAAGTGGCAAAACCGTCCTTACTTGATTTAAAAAAGTGTCTTAATGAGGGGTGAACTTTCTAGACGAGGAATTGGTGTAATCTTGAGACGGAGTTTTAAAATTAGATGTTCGGAAACTGAAATGAAGACATTTTACAACTCAAGGAAAAAAACCGAACGAATTGGGACTCACTAATATCGGAATTGCACTCTCAGTAAGTGTTTAATTCTCTCACTTACGATTTTAGTGACTTTCCACAAATACAAACGAATATATATTCTACTGACAACGTTAACTAATTTCAAGACATTTTGACATTCTTTAAGTTATTTATTAAATAGTTTGTTATTTAGTTATTAACCACTTTGTCGCAATTAAAATTTTTGATAAATGATAACAAATCATAAATGAGTCTCCGAATGATTTTGATCAGTAATCGATTATTTTTTCCAAGTGAACCGATTTTAAATTCAACCATAATATAAATCAATGGCTTCCACATATAGCTTAAAATAAATGCACTGTAAATTTTAAATGCCATCATTGAGATTCCTGATTAAAATTAACTTATTTCGATTTCGTTCTTGCACTTTACTGTTTTATTTTTAACAAAAGCTTGAAAAAGAAAAAGTTAATTAAAATCAACGACTTATGAGATTTGAATATACATAATCTGATTACAATTGTGTCCCATCTTTAAATACTCGGGGTCAAATACATTCTGAAAATGTTGCTTCTTCATAACCGAATAGAAGGGTTTGTTTTACATTGTTTGCAATGTACCAACGATGCAATCTTGATCAAATAGATGTGAAAATACAATGACTTCAGATGTTCACTGTGACAAATTATATTAAATGTTTAATGCAGTAACCCTCTTTGTCTTTTATTGATATGGATGCAATCGATTTATGTTAATTGCTAATTTGCAGATAAACTTATTTTGAAAAATACCATTATAAGGAAAGCGTTAAAGCTAATTCAATTTATCTGTCAAAATTTCATTAAATAAACCCGAGATTGTAAAAAATAAGCAGAAAATGTAATTGCCTCAATTTCTTTCTCCCTGTTAAAGCTTTTTCAAATGTCAATCTATAAAATTATAATCAGTTTCAATTTTTAAACCAAATAAAACATCCACAAAAATATTTTTATGTTTATGACATTTTTTATTTGTTTTTGTTCATTGTCCCTTACAGGGCACTTTTTAAATAAGGGAAATTGCAAAAATCCGTGGAGAAATTTTGCTTCTTTAAAATAATCTTCATTAACACCTCTCCACCCAGAAGAGGTTAGCCAACAGCCAAATTTAGTCAGTGCATAGCAAATTGATTAAATTTTGTTTGGCTTTTCATATTGGTGAAAAAATTCAAATCCTTTTGTTTCCAATTATGACTATAAATTTTCTAATTATTTAGTTGAAGTTTAATTTGATATAGTACAACAAACGGCTAAATGTCTGCAAATGATATATATTTATTTTGGTAATTTAAAAACATCAGATTTAAAGTGCGGCTCATTATTTGCCTTTTCCTTACTAATTAAATTAGATTTTATTGCATCTAATCAGGGTAAAAGCTGACTTGGTCTAAACAATTGCACACTTCATTTCAGATTTTCTATTGCTGGGTAAAATTTAGCTCATGGAAATGAGGCAAGTCTCGTACTTATAATAAATTTATTTCGTGTTCCAATTTTATATTTCATAAAAGTGGTTGGTAATGTGCTAAATTAAGCAATGGGAAGACTTGCAGTAATTATTGGTAAAGAAATGGGTTGAATGAATTTCTTTCAAACCAGATTTAAAAAATCTAAAATACGCTTGGAAACGCGATGATTTGTTATCCAAACATCAAAAGAAAAATTCCAACTTCAAATTTTTAAATGCTGTTCTCTTGTCTCTGCTTCATGTGTATTCTTCCCTCCTAGAGGTTAAGATTAACGGATTAAAGGTGCAATATTATGACACAAATAGCATTTATTTAAATACGAAATACAAAAGTTTATATTTTCATTTTGCATCGTCTTTAATCTGTTCCATTAACATCTATTCATACATATTAACATAAAAAAAGATTTTCCTACTAAATTAAAGTTTAATTTAAGTCAAATCTATTTTCTTCTGACAAGATAAAACAGCAACAGTTAATTTCACGATGGAGTGTGCGATAGACTTACCTCCATGAGGTGCACCCTGGTCAACGTATACTCATACGGAAAAAAATCAATAAATCGGCAGTTGACTTCGAACTACCATGACTCGACTATATGTCAAATTCGACCGCTTCCACGATAGGCGCTTTATCTTACCTTTCCCCCAATCTTTGTGTCTGTCTCTCTTTTGCTTCTGTGAATCCCTCTTCTGTTTCCTCCCACCTTTCTTTCGACTTTTTGTGACTTTAATGTTCCTCCCCTCTGTGAAGCCTGAAGTCAACCAAAGGGTAATGATAAAAATTACAAATCCTGCCATTTGATATAAATAAATAAATTACATGGTACTTATGAGAGCAAAAAAGGGAATATACCTTCATGTTAATTACTTTGTATTTTATCTACAATATTACTAGCCAGATTTAAAAGTTTGTGAGCCATAATGTTGAACAATAATAATGAACACTAAAACAAGTGTCAATTATCAGTTATTGAACGAGCATACATTTATTCTTGGACATTTTCGTGATCATATCACCGCGCTATTTTTTTATCATTTGTAACACTATAGCTTATATGAGCACTATTGCATGCTCAGGAAGGTAACACATTTGCGATAACTGACATTGATCTTTTTTATCTATGGACATAAAAACCAGGACTATCCAGGCTTTTACTGTTCTATTTTATAGCCCCACTTCTAGAGTAAATCAAATTGTCTATTAAAGTAAGATGGCACTTACGGGGAATTTACTTGAATTTTTGTTTCAATTGAATATTTTACAATCATTCAAGTAAAGTAATATATTTTCATAGAAGACTTTGAAAGGAGTTCCTAGTTAAAAAAAAAGCACAAGTAAAGTACTAAAATTAAATCGTATTGCCCCCACCCATCGGACTATAACCCAACTTAACTATATTTGCCAGAAAAATTAAAGAAATTGCCATTTAATACTAAAACAAAATCGTAATCTATGTATAGGCAACATAATGATAGTTTTTTTACTCCGCTTTAGTTCAAGATTAATAATTCCTATTAGTTTGTAAGCCTAGCAGGCATAGGCAGTTTTCCTTCGGACTTCTTTTTCTGTGAACACGGAGAACCCTTGTGCCTTTCCTAACCTTGCAATTGGTAGTTGTGGACACTAATTTTAGTGAGAGGTGTCGGTAATCATACTTTGTGACTTAAATCTTGGATAAATTCGGTCTTACGATTAATGAACTATAATCAACTGAGAAATTTTAGCAAGTGAACTATTTTAACTGAGAGGTAAAACGTCTCTGAAATTTTTTCAGGAAAGCTTACTTTGAAAAACTTGCGCTTATGGATAAACTTGGGTTAATGTTTTTGACAATTTTTCAATTAAAAAATGTTCTGTTTTTGCTCTACTTTCTACTTCAGATAGGGCTTAACGTGTGTGTTTACATGCTATTTAAAGTGGCAATTTTATTGATTGACATGCCCAAATCAATATTCATTTCAGAGTTATCTTATCAACTCCAGTTAACATTTCTGCAGGATATACCGACAGCTATTCAATTTTTAATAAAAATTAATAATACACTTTAAAGTATTAAATTGATAAATTAGTAAAATTCAAGTTCAATAACAGCATTTAGAGTCACCTAACTAAAACACCTGAGAAAACTCGACTTCAAATGAATTTTCCCATGCAACGAAAAGTGCAAGAAAACAAAATAAAATAATCCCCTGCGCCATTAATGGAACACGTATCCAATAGTCTTAGCAAATTGGGACAAACTAAACTACACCTATTACAAGACAACGATGAAAGTAAGTCAATTCGATCTAGTAAAATTAATTCAAGGTCAAAAAATCCAGTGGAAGAACAAAATAAATAACTAAAAATCTTGATACTATCAAATCGTTAAAGAAGTGACTAATTTCGCGTAAAGTGTATTATAGAACTGTATGGAAAGATTTTTTCCGAAATAATATAATGTTGAAACTAACAACAATAAAAAAAAATATACAGAAACACTCTGGAGGGGGAGAGGGGAGGGGGAGAGGGGAGGGAGCTTAATTCTATTAATGTCTATGAATTAGTTGATCTATAATTCAAAATCTGCATTCGAAGGTAAAATAGAGGCCATTAAGACAGGCTTAGGCCAATTGTGCTGCCGAGATACTAAATGCACCAATGCGGTAATTCTTTCGGACTCACAGTCAGCAATACGGTCAAGTAGAAACAGAGAACCTCCCAAAACAGCTGAGATCCATAAATCCAAAAATCTGTATCAGGTACTCAAAGTAAAAAACGAAAGAATAGTTCTTCAATGGATTTATGGACACTGTGACATTATAGGCAATGAGCGCGCTGACACACTTGTTAAGAAGAGGACCACAATTCTGCAAGCTATAGACCGGCCACTATCTTTGTACACAATGAAAATTTTAAGAAGTAACGAACCTAAAGCCCGAACAAAGGAAAAGCAGTAGACAGCGGCACTCTCCAATATAGCCGACTGGCCTAGACTCGAAGCTGTTACAGAATTTAGACTGCGTACCGGATACGATTGCCTGGCAAAATATCTTCACAGAATAGGAGGAAATAGAGAAGACCCATCTGGTAAGGTTTCCAGCCCTACAGACAACTACAGAAAACCAGAGATGCTGGGAAGCCAGAATTCAATTAGCGGGGCTAGTGATAACTATTATAAAGCCTGCCATTTGATATAATATAATAATATTTCAGAATAGCAGGTGCTTATTTCTTTTCTTTAGTGTGCTTATGTGGTCTTTCCTCTATTTAAGGTCTTAACATTGCTTTGGTAACACCACAGTTACTGGTGATGGCACAGATAGGCTAGGTGGGTCCGATAATGTTAAATTATTCTCAAACATGTGAAAAAGGAATTCGGAATTAAGATATCGACTATGAATCTTCGTGTGGCTAAATTTCATTCTAGATTTTCGTAAGATCTTTACTTCGTCGTATAAGAACTGTTTGACTTTAAAACCAACAAAAGTAAGATTGCCTGAAACCTGACACGACTCAACGTACTTATTCTTAATAATTGATTTGCTTGACTAAAGGTATTTTTTAGTACAACGTAATGCCATTGTATTACTAACCAAAAACCAACAATAATTTACGTTCAGTTAATAAATAGAAAAGCAGTATACTGGGGATCTTGCTTTATAAGATTGCATTAAATTCAAATTTTCATTTGAAGCTAATATTGACCTTTATGTGTCTATTATATGATGTTATTCCATGTTTCGAGTCAAAATTTATTTTACGCCATAGATAACGTAAATTTACTTTGGTGGAAGAGCATATTTAGACAAAATGTTACGATTGGACAGGACCAATTAAATCGACAGGCCTTCCAGTTACACTATTAGATTAGTTTATTATAATTATATCAAAGCCCGCCTTAAAACTATGCCTTATTCAAAAAGTATAACTAGTGAAATTCATTCATCAAGAGACGTACTTTCCATTATAAATTTTTAAAATGACAAAGATAGTCCAGTGAGTCGCTATATTTTATTTACAAATTTCCAATGAAAACCAAATAGGCCTTCTTGAATACATTTGCATATATATATACAAAATACCAAAACAAATCTTCAGGAGAAATGGTTTCAGATATCTACACCTCCTAAGTTGAACGACTTTTGACGCGAACCTGGAGTGTGTTTTTATTCTTCCACTTATTGCAGCAAAAGCAGAGAACTCGGGAAAAGCCCGTTCTATAGGTTTGATTCATCCAGGCGTAAATGAAAGGATTGTAACACGATGCGGAACTGCTTAGTAAAGTCGAGAAAGTCCAAGCAATTGCAAATACTCTGGAATTCCATTCAACAATGGTGCCATAGAGGTAGATGACGTGCCTTGGAAGCTGAGATATGGCGTAAATGGTAGACACCGCTATCATCATTTTCACCACCTAAAAGGTAAACAATGATATGTTATGCAAATCATAAATGTGCAGTTTCATTCATAAAGAATACAAATTGTCAAAATAATTAATATTATGATTTCAACTAGAGAAACTGGGGAGACAAAATCTTAATCAAATAACTCATTTTGATTTTGCAACCTGGTCACGATTGTGTAAAATAGAAACACAAATTGGCATGGACCTAACTTTAATTTGTACTAATGTTTTGTTTGGCTGCTGCAATTGTTTGCTTTCCAAAATAATCAGTAAAATGTGTATTTTTCTTTAAAAATAGGCAGCAACATTGGCTACGCTATCACTCCAATTTTGGCTTTTGTGCGCTGTCAAATATGTACATTTTGCATATTTATCCCAAGGCTAAAATTAGTCAACAAAACAAAGTGAATGAGTTTAAGTGTTCAAGTGTTACAAATTGAAACTGGAAACGAATTCCAAAATGAAAGAAATGTGGACGTTTGGCCTTGCAGAGTTCACAATTTAACATATTTATAGTATAAGAATATGTCTCCAAAGCTTAAATTCCTATAGTCTCTTCCACATTTGAATCGTGTGATTTAAAATCGTCCACTCTGTCGGTATATTTGGTATTGCACTGTGATTAAAATGAAAAGGTTATTTCCTAAGATTGAATGATAATTCAAGGCCATAACTATTATTGGTGCATTTAATTTTTGAAGATATTCGAAGCCCATTATAATAAACAAAAATTCAGAAGCACTAAACTCGAATATTCAAATAAATGAAAAAAAACTTTGTCATCATTGCGAAGGAGATTGGCTTTAGACAGAATGTTAAAATATTAAAACTGCCATAAAAGTTATTTAATTGTTAAATTTATGACATAAAACTCAACTCAAAACATATTAAAATATATTAAATCTTTTGTTGAAGTTACACTCACATCCACGAAGGGAAAAATCGCATGTGAAAATTAATTAACTGAGCACAGTAAAACGCGCTTGAAAAATAATCTCAAGGCTCCTTAAAAAGATTGAATAATGAAATTGCAGGTCATAAATGGCTCTATTCGACATCTTCAAGATTATATATTTAAATTCGAATTAATATGCCATATTAGCTGTGAAATCTCAATTTCCTTAACCTAGCTGACTCTAGGTTAAGTGTAAAACCTATGAACCTTAATGCACCCAATTTAAAAATGAAACTTCTCAATACCATTGTCGTGAAAAAATGTTTCTAGTCTCTTCAATCTGATCATGCGGTGTAGTAATTTTTTCATTTTTACTTGAAGGGAACGTGAGCAGCAACACCTGAATTGACCTTATTGCGAGAAAAGTTTTCGTAATATAATTGACAAAACGAAAGGCTTGATATTGGGAGAAATTTGCTAATATGTTGCCAAATGGTAAAAAATTCCAGAATGTTAATTGGAATTTTAAATGAATTTTTTATATTAGCTATAAACATATTACTGATATAAGTCCAGAAATAATATTTATATATATATTTACATATTCTAATATATAGATTGTAAAACATTAGTTTGAAACTTTCCCTAGCAAAAAATCAAAATGGTGACTATGTTATAAGAAAATAAAATAATTGTTTTATAATAGATGGCATATTCCTAAAAAATTTCACGTAGGCAAACTAATAATTTTGTCTAAAAAGTATTTTAAGACGGCTAGTAGATGAAATATTTTAAAACTAACGTCAATTATTGACATACAAATTAGATGACAAGTGTCAAGGCATTTTGCTGTCATTAGATTAGATTAAATAGGATTAAGCATTTAATGTGTCTAAATATAAATCTGAGGCCAAGTAGCCTTTGCAAGGTATAAACTCTTGCACCTTGAAGTAAATTGAATTTATTTAATATTCACTTACTTATAATGATGGTTTAAATATTGTAAGGCATGCAATTTTACCTCAAAATTCTTAAAAGTCTTTTATTAATATCTGTTAAGGGGACCAAAGTTCACACCGGAAATTTCCTTTTTCGGAGTTGGAATTTGCTTACACAGTAAGCAAACTTGATTTCAAAATTCATACATACCTCCATTGGTAACAATAGTTAACAGGTTAACCATAATTGAGAGTTTTTAGGTAATACACCCTGTTAATCTTCGCTTCTTTAACGTCACTTTGAACAAATATAAATTTTACTATCAGTCTTTATTTTATTCACAATATCTCCGTAAGAAAAGTGATTTTTTTCTATCCGTGAGCCTTTTACAAAATACCCTTACCTCTTCTCTAAAGCCTGAGTTGGTAAACGGTTAAAAATTAGTAACATACATTATAGACAACAACTTTTATTTTTGTGAAGATAATGTCAAGTGAAATACCATTTTACGTTTAGCGTCTAGTTGGATAGTTAGAAAAAGTTTATTCTACCTAACAAAAGTGTAGTATTTACAGAAAAATGCTATATTTCGTAAATAATGTGCGATTTTACTTGAATTTGAGTATTTTATTCAGAAATTTAAGCTTTGTTTGCTAGAGGGAAAAATTTATATTATATTTCAATAAATTTGCAATAAAAAGTAGAAAGTATTTAGAAGAGAAAAATTGTATTCTTCGTATTTTTAATTAATACTTTAAAGAATTGTACATTTGTCAAAGATTAAGTTTACCATCATTCCACATCGTATTAGTAAAATTAAACATTTAAATAGCTTTATTGTTGAAAAATTTATGAAAATTTTAAATACCAATTTTGAGGAATTAGAAGAAAGGGAACGCAGAAATATGGTTTTTAATGGAAATTTTCTACTTTTCTGATTGATAAAAGGCACTTTCATTTAACATAAATTAATAAGCTTTGGAAGGGAATTTATTTGCTTAATTACTAGCTTAGATTCACACACTGATCAAAATTCAAAACAATTATTACAAGTTATTAATGAGAAATATGGAAGACATGAACTGATTCTTCTACGGTGAACAAAAAGGTAGATGTCACAGCAAAAATTGAGCTTTAGAGATCCCGAATGCCTTTTATTTGCTTTTCATTTAATCATTTATGAAATAAACGAGCAGGTGCTGTTTCATTGGGAAATTCAGAGTTATCCTATATACCCTTTTAATTTAAATGGAGGACCAATGTTAGGATGTAAGTACACAATGCATTACTTAGTTATGCAAAAATTTAAACTTATATTAAATTAAAGCATTTAACTTATTAATTCACTGTAAAATGTCTTCATTTGGTTGTCAGAATAGAGTGAATAAATGTTTAATTTGCAAGGATTTTAATAAATTGTAACATTTTTTTTTCAAATTCAGTTTAATTGTTGTAATATCAACAATCCCAACATAATTATTTTGCACATCAAAATCAAGCCACGCAAACATGAGCGGTTTTATTAAAAAACCAAAGCCTGCACAGACATTTACCAGAACACACGCAACTTCATTTGTTAAAATTATGAAAGTTATTTGACTTTCAAATATTTTGTGGAAATTGAAAAAAGCGCTGGATTTTTTAAGCATAGTTAAGTTAATTTTCTCACGAACAGGCTTTTTAAAGTAAATACTAAAATTTATTTTGAATTACTTTTCGCTTTGATCTGACGGCCATTCCACTCCGACTGACGGATATCACTCCACCAACTTGAGTAGAGTTGAGCTTCCAAACAATAACGGAGTAGGAGAAAATAAGGAGAACCAATGGAAGAAAGTACTGAATAACCATTAGTGTCAGTGTATATGCCTTAGATTGTTCTTGATCCCAGGATTCCGCGCATCGCAAACTCTCACCTCTCTCTAAATATCCCACAACTGCGTTTGGAATAGCTTGAATTGACGCAGTAAGCCAAAGTCCAAGAAGGACAAATTTGGCCTTCTTAGGCGTTAATAATCGTCGTCTTTGCAATGGCCAAAAGACTATAAGAAAGCGGTCGCATGAGATGAGAACGTGAGTAAAGGCGGTCAGAGTTACAGTTAGACATTGAATAAAAGGAACGATTTTGCACATGGCTTCACCGAATGGCCAATGATTAAGCCAAATATCGGCCACAGCTGAAATGGGAATTACTGCAAGCGTTGTGAGAATATCCGTCACACTGAGGTTATAGAGAAATATATTTGTCACTGAATGCTGAAGGTAACGATGTATCACATAGCAGACAAGTGAATTCCCAATTAGAGCAATAAGCATGAGCTGAATGTAGGGTAGACTTAAGCCAAGTTTTAAGCCAAGACTGAATGCCTCTGTGGGTCCCCAATGCGAATCGTTGAAATTATCTTTCATATTTTCATTAGACATTGCGTGGTAATCATTCAAAAGATCGCAAATTACAAATTATTTTAAATAGCTTAGCGTATTTCCAAGCTTCTGTGTGTGGGAAGATGCGTGCCTGCATAGGTTAATTGGAATTGCAGTTCTGACCAATCAGCAATTGATAATTTAATGATAAGTTAGGCAAAAGAAACTGTCCTCGGTACAAAATTAATTCTGGACAAAATTTATAATTTGAACTGAATTTTTTAATGATAGCTGCAAAAAACTGTAAGCGTGTTAAAAACCATGTTATTGTTCCTCTAATGTATCAAGCTCATTTGTTAACAAAATTATAATGATGTATATCAAATGTGAAAGCTTAATATCTAATTTTATATTTAATAAATTGTCAAAATGACTAATTAAAATAAAATTTAACGTCCTTTGGAAGACAATCTTTCATAAATATTTTATGAGAAAAACGTTTTATTAAGATTGTAAAAAATATATATTTCGGGATCTCGGTATTTCAAGAAAAATTAAGATTAGTTTGTCAACTGGTCTTAGGTCAGTTCAAAATATTCCCCCTGCTGTTTGATATACTCGCAGTAACTTTGAATGGGCATTTCCTAATTAAGTTTAAAATGGTTAAATTAATAATCATACGTACGATCAAATGAATTGCGCAAAATTATTTCACTATGCTAATTTCTAACTGAACACTTTGTTGACAAATCTGCAGATATAAATTGTATGTTCCGAAAGTTGAGTTCTATTTGAAGTTGGTCGTAAGTATGAATACCTCCTTTTACTTCTTTATTTGCGTATGTGTATTCATCCTGTCAGTGACAAAATTTGAAGGAATTCATATTAAAAGAGAACGGATCTATGCAAAATTTTCCCAAATACTAGTTCAGTTAAACTCTAACAATGGCTATTAAATACTATTTTATTGATTGAGATTTATTCAAAATCATAAGTAAAAACGGACAAAAATTAATAGGCTATTTTACACGAATTTTAATGAATGTCTGAATTTTTACGGTGTATGCAGGGTTTCATAAACACATACGTGCCGTGTTCAAATCACTTAGTTTTTCATCATTTCGAAAATATCGTCACTTTTAAAATGTGTGTGTGTGTGTGTGCCTAAGTGAGAAGCAAAACCCTGTCTGTTTCTATCCAGGTGTTGCCAACAATGCAAAAAATGCAAACTTTGAATGTCGAATTGTTAATTATTGCCTAAAGCAGCTGTAAAACATTAAAAAATGAACAGTAGATTAGTGAGGAATCTAGCGTTCCTTCGTGCTGAGATAGAACCAACGAAATAAATAATAAATAGCTCAATTTACAAGAAAGTGTTTTTGTTCGCATTGTGTTTGAAGGTAAGTTTCTTTATCCGTTTTGTGGGATGTGCGTGAAATATTCCATTAGGAATTGCAAAGACAGACTAAAACAAAGTTGCACTTGAAGTTTATTGTCGGCAGTTCGGAATCAGAGAATAAATAGACTAAGGCCAAAATTTGTTCAACAGAAAAGGCATACTTTTAACCTGTCTATGATGGAAGAATGAAATTCAAAACCATTTCTTCATATGGGGATTCTACCGCATCAGACACGATTCATCAGATTATCCCTATTTCGTTTACTGTACTCCTGAGAAAAGAAACAATTTCGTAATGTGGCTGAGGTTAGGCATAACTTGACCGAGTATATAATTAAAAGTATTAAGTCCAATTACTAAAATGCAATTAGAAATCGCAGGAGCAATATAATAGAGTAGTTATCAGTGACTGGAATGGCACTATTTGCTAGAATATATAAATAAAAAACAAGTTCTTGCCGTCTTTAAAATTCCTAAATACTCTGAAAATCTTAATAACTAGTAGAATTCGAGGTAAGTAAGATACCTTTTATGATATTTTATATTCGTATCATTGAAAATGGTTAATTAATGTAGATAAAATAATACTAGTAATATGTATTTGTTTTTAATTTCTGCAATAATAAAACTAAAACGCTGGACAAATGGTCTTTTCTTTACTAAATGTTTTGATATGATGTAAATCTATATAAAAAATTATTTTTGTGGCGTTTTCTTCATTCTAGTAATGGACTATTTATTTGGATGAAGTGGTTCAATTTATGTGTATTTCCATATTCTTTATATATATATATATATCGGTATGATTTGGTATGAGTATGTGTAAAGATAAACTGGTTTCAGGAAATTTGGAAACACTTTATATTTTCACTTCGCTAGATGAATTTTCCCATTTTGAATATATGTGTTGACTGTATTGGGCTTATGATTCTGACCACTAATCCTCTTCACAAATTGAAGGATTTAGAAATAATTCTCTATTTAATGTGTTCTCTTGATAAAATCCTGCTAGAGGCAAATTGACAATGATAATCGATATTTTTTTAATTATTAACATCCAGATAGTAATAAATTTAGTTTGCAGTACATGAATATATATTCCGCTGAAACATATTATGTAATCTTTATTTAGATAGAAGCGGAGTAGACAAGATAGCTTGTGAAATATCAATTAAAATTTTCTCAAATGTCTAAAATACCCTTGAAATTTAGTACTTATAGGAGTAATTTTATGACAAACCATTTATTAAAATGAATTATTGTTATAAAATTAAATGAATGAAGTTACGTAAGTTCAAAACTATAAAAAAGAATAATTTGTTTTGTCCGTCCTACTCATTGCTTCTTTAACCGTGTCTTCGGATAAAATTTTACCTTAGATTATTCGTATTTAATAGGACAAATTGTTTCAACTCTAGTCGGATGAAAGAAAATTTACAAAGAGGATAGCACATTCGAAAATTGACAATGTACTTGAAAAACGAATTTAAATGAACAAATTGTCATCCAACATTGCAATAGAATGAACAATCGCACAAGTAAATTTCAAAAGTATTCACAGTAGGTCATTATTTTTACTGGAGTTAAGTTCTTGGTAGAAAATTGTTAATGCGATAATATGTTAACCTCATAAGTCGAGAGTGCTAAATTTCTATTTAAATTATTCCTATTTATTTTATAAATTGTATAGCTCCGGGTTTCTTAATTTAATAAACTTTAATGGAATTTTTTTGGCTCACAGGCACTTGAAAGACTGGTAAATGGACAAAATACTTTGAAACATTTAGAGCTAATTTTATCAAATTTAATGGTCGTTGATTTTTTTGTGTTAAACAGTAACATTCATAAATCAAATGAATGAATAAATTTAGATCAAAATTATTACTAGTCGAAAAAAGCTTATTTTGATTCAGTTAAGCTTCTTTCAAATGACTATCGTAAGTTATTTGGAATTTAAGATCTATAGAATTTAACTAAATAGTAAGTCTTTCAAATTGCAATGTTTTTAACATGTTTTAACTACTGCATTAACTATGAATTGTAGCTTTCGATACAATTCTTGTTTTTTAATCAAATATCATTAGCGCAAAGGATGAGAAATTAATCCTTTTAGTATGCACATGAAGCACGGTTAAAAAATAGACCACAAAGATCAGTAACCATAGTGACTCAGACATTAGAAAAAAATCTGTTAAAGATTCGTTTTATTAAATGTGTCAAACATTATAATGTAGCCATAATACGATCCTTACTATTTACGCGCCTGAGACTTGGCCATTTGATTAATTTTCTTGAAGTGAGATATTGGAAACTTAAAGGAAGCCACTATTCACTCATTGATATGTTGCTCGGATGACCAAGCTAAGGGAAGTCCTATGTCAGTACAAAGTGTTGTATTAAAATTGCATTTACATTTAAAAGTAGCAATAAAGGGATACTATGAATAGCAAGAGGGATGTACAATAGACTTATCTTTTTGTGGTGCATCCTGGGCAACGTATACCAATACGACAAAAAAGTATATAAATCGGCAGTTGACTTCAAATTGCCATGACCTCACTGTGTGTCATTATTGACCACTTCCACGGTACTCACATTACCTTTTTCTCTACCTTTGTGTCTGTCTCTCTCCTAAATCTTTGAATCACTTCTCTGTTCTCCGTCTCGACTTTTTGTGACTTTGATGTTCCTCTCCTGTGTGAAGCCCGATGTCAACTGAAGGGCTAATGATAGCTACCATAAAGCCTGCCATTTGATATAAATAAATCAATAGCAACAAATCTCACTATAGTTCATAAAAGGTGTTGAAATTGTCCATCATTAACTTTAAAGCAAAATTCAGCACGTCTCCAACTTAGCCACGCTGTGCAGCAATAAAAGGAAAATGTTTTTGCAAATACGTGCCTATAATGCAGTACTCTTACAAGAGTTAGTCACTGCACTCGGTAGAGTAACAGGATATGTTTATCGAATTTTTATTTCACTTTTTATGCAAAATCAAACTCCATTAAATGCTGTTAAAATAATCAATCTAAAATATTAACGGATGAATGAAAATACGGTAAAATAAAAATGGAAAATTGGATTCAAAATGGAATTACCTAATACCGGAACTATAATTTAGTCTAGTGCGTCTTCATTTATTATTATAAAATAAAACATCTATTTTTCTTTTTAAAAGCTAATTATTGCGTGAAATGGTGCTCAAATGCATATTTTAAAAAAAATACATTTGATTTATTTTAAAAATTATTCTCCCATTTTTGCTGCTGTATATGTGCACTTTTTGAATTCTTCTTTGATCGATCGCGAGAATGCCAAAATATGCTTTTGTCAAAGAAACAACAATAAATCTCAGTCAGAACTTTTGAATCACTGCTATCAGATATGCAATGGTATAAATCATAAATAAGAATTTAACCATCGGCTATTTCATTTTGGATTTGAGCAATTAAAGAGTGTTCAAATGATAGCCCGAACTATCTTATTTTAGGCTTAATGTCGACATCTCATGTACGCTTCTATTCATTTCTTCATACATTAAGCAATTTTGCTAAAATTTCTACTAAAAAACGTGCTTACCTTAAATGAATTTGATGAAATATCACTATCCGAAAATCTGTTTCTTTAAAGTAGAGACAGAAAAGTATTTACGTGTTACACAGAGAATAATGATTAATGGATTTAAATGGTCTCATATCAGAATGTTCAATTAGGACTAAAATGACTTATTTAAGTGACAAGGAGGTCAAACTCAATAGAACCACTAAATACTGACATGCTGAAACATGTTCCTGTAAAAATATTTCGAATTAAGGTAGACAGCAATCATCATTTCAAGGTTTTTATTATTGTTCCTTGTTCATGCGATCATAGTTTATGACATTCAAACAACATAATATTTAGCAAGCCAATTTTTAAGCCGTTGTGGTCGCTTGAAATCAAGTGAATTCATTCAGATTTCGTGTTTTTTGAAGGGAAAAATAGGGAATAATTAAAAAATCACCAAGTATTAGTTGAAATTCGAACAACCCATTAAGCATGCACTTAAAATCGAAAACGAGTACAAATATAAATGTAATTTTACCTCGGATAACTTGAAGTTACTTGCAACATTTACTCATCATTTAATTTAGCTTTCATACTAATTACTTTTAACGGATATTAGTAGCATTCACATTAAGAATTTATTGCAAAAATTTTCTAGTTTTTTTGCGAAATGAAGTGGCATTTCAAATTATCAAGTTTTATTTAAAGTGGCTATAAAATGAATAGGACAAATATGATTATCTTGAATTTGTGATGAAATTGGACAGGAAGGCTTCAACATGGATTAATAATGGGAAGATATTTATTTTAAATTAACTGCTAATTGGAGCTCAAAAATACGTCTTAGAATTTTAAGAGATTAAAATAAATGAAGGTAATAGTGAATGACAAGACATCACATCGGATAAGCTATAAACTAATTTTAATGGCAGAAACACAGTGAAACCACGCATACCTTTTTTGAAAAATATTGAAAAGTACTACTCCCTGAAATAAAATAATTAACACAGAAACGTTCAAACTCATTTTCTACTTGAAATTAGAAATTAGTAATTTAAAACAACTCTCATGGGAACGAAATTCATGTAAAGCATATGAAACAAATATTTTTATCGTGTGGTGGGCTTAATCTTGATAGAAGATTAGTTTGTTTAGGCTAATCGCAAGTGTATGACGTCACTGAATCATAGCTAATTCAAGGCGTCAGTTACAGTGATAAATGAGTCAGCAAGGTCTGTGACCAAACAAAGGATAATTAAGACATTATCCTTTTTTCAAAATTAAACAAAAATGAATGAGTTCAAAGTTTCCTATTTCAGTGCTTCAAATTTAAACGTAGAACATATTTTGACCGAAATTTCTTCTAACTTCACAAATTTATTACTTCCTTGTTTGACTACCAAAAAAATCAGCCTCTACTCTTCTAAAAAATCATTCCATTTCATTATAGAATTGATACATTCCTCCCATTAATTCAAATTCCTAAATCAGAGATCTCATTTAAATAGAATATATTTTTTTTTAGTTAAATTTTTAGCCATATACAAATATAATTTTATTATCTATCACTAAATGATATGAAATAATTTTGATTACCATTCATGAAATTTTTAATTTAGATTTTATAATGTGAGTAGAAAAAAGAGAATATTGCATATAGAACGTTCAGTGCGACACATCAGTGAATTAAAAATATCTTGACATAAAATTTAGTTGAATGCATCATCATCTGTAGAAATAAATAAGGGCGTATACATTAACAATTAATAAATTCAAAGAGATAATTCGAAATGGTTCTAATTCTCATTTCTGATGGGTCTCTAACCGTTTTTATAGGCTACGGAGGCTCAGCCAATTTATTGGAAATTTATGATCACTCTGTCCGTAGAGTTATGTAGAGATTAACTAGTTGATCTTAAAAGAGGCGTAATGAGAAAATAAAAGGGGCCGTAAATAATTTAAAAATTCATTTGGGAACCACTTAATAGAAATATCGTTATAAAATATTTGAATTATATAATATTGAACCGGGCTCTTTTTAAGAATGTTCATTTACAAATATAGTACATTTATTAATGTTTATTTATATTACATGAAAGGCTTAATGATAATTATCATTAGATCTTTAGTTGATTTTGAGCTTCACAAAGGAGAGGAACATCAAAGTCACAAAAAGTGGAGAGGGGAAACAGAAGAGTGATTCGCAGATGCAAAAGAGACAGACACAAAGGTAGAGAAGAAGGTAAGGTGAGTACTGTGGAAGTGGTGGAATATGACATACAGGCGGGTCATGGTAGTTTGAAGTCAGAAGTCAACTGCCATTTTATGGACTTTTTTGTCGTATGAGTATACGTTATACAGGATGCACCACGTGGAGGTAAGTCTACCGCCCACTCCATATTTATTAATATTTTTTCATATACATAGTTAAATGTATTCCGTAAAAGCAGTACCACAATCCGCCTCTTCGAGAGGATGAATACCAATTTCAAAATGGCACTTGGAAAAGTCTTATTTAAATTCAAAACAATCAAGTGTTCTCTTACTATTTGTAAACATAGTCATTTCGGCTTGATATTTCGAAAATTTATCTGATAATTCAAATTTTCAAACCGAAGAACCAAGAAGTAAGTCTTATGCATCGTTTTTAAAACCTGGCAAACAACATTGGAGACTATTGATATCACTACTAATACTTAGATCTATGGTTACATTTTTGCTATTTTAACTTCAAATTCTCAATGTAGGTTGTTATATGGTTTCTTCTGGGAAAATTTGTTTCATCTTTATTTCTGCCAGCCTAGAGAATGTGTTTAAAAAATGAAGTCAGTTTAAGACTTTATACGATTTATGCAAAAACGAAATGTCATGTTGAACCACACCTATTAACAAAAATATTTACCGAATTGTACCGAACCTTAATTAATCCATCAAGGCGCCTTCTAAATACCTCAGTTATATCAATTGACAGAATCCATGAGGGGTGGGATTATTTAAACAAACTATTTACGTATAACTTGCTAAATAAATTAAATATAATTTCTCATTAAACATTTATAATAATAACGATTTTAACATCTTGTCAACGTTTTATTAACTGTTTTATTGTTTTAATAAATTAAATTTGTGATAATATCGTTTAATGCACTTTGCAAATGAGTAAGAATGGTATTAATTATGGAATTGTATTAAAATTTATTTTCTCTCAACTTTAATTAGCAGAATTTATAATAATTATTTTAACCATCATTACTAACATAACGACAGTCTACTGTGAGTAATCACTTTTAATTTAGTTTGCTTGAATGTTTTAAGAATTTGAGTATTGTAAAATGGTTAAAAAGTGCTTCCATTAAGTTCCTTTCTAAAGGTGACATTTCTAACTTTAGCAAAACAATATCTTACCTTAAAACTATAACCAATCTACGCAAATAGAGGAGCATTTACTAGTTAACTTACAAAATAGTTCGTTTTTATATTATATAAAACATGATATTAGCAAAATCTATTGGAATCAATACATATATATACTTATTTTAAAATTATATTATTTTTTCATTGATAATATAGTGATCTAACTTTTTATCAGCAATCTGTGACATTTTCAAAGGGTTTACCCTATTATCATACAATTCGCGAAAAACTTCCTGTTTATGAATTAAAATATAAAGTCCATGTGTTTTCGCAATTTTATGGCAAAATAAATTGACAATCATATATAAATTCAGTTGAATGAACGCTTTAATTTTTAAAGAGTGACGAAAATCAAAAAACCACATGGTGACAACCCCACTAACTAATTATGGTAATGATACTGAGGTAGCATCTGGTAAGACCATCAGAGAGAGCATTTCTAAATTTTAATCATCAGTTATTTTTATCCTTAACGTTATTTCAAAATCAAATTAAAGCAAGACTTGAATTCAATAAAGACTTATTAAATTTTGCTTAAAATTTATTTCTTCATCTTCTAGTTGTTATTTGTTGTTAAAATGCGGATCAAAATGAGAGAGAATTTAGGAAATTTTTCTAGTAATCCTTGTTAAACTGCAGAGAGAGGGAAATTTTCTTAACACTGTCTCTCATTCAAACTTTATTCCATGCTGACAATGTGCGAATATTAGACACGCATAGAGAAGAAGAGTTTTATATGAAAATATTAACAGTAATTATGTCATTGTTTTAATGTAAATGGAGTAATAATTTATTTAAATCTACAATTTAGGAGTAACCTAGTTTCATTTATACATCATTAAAGTCAGCTTTATTCAGAAATCCACTTTCGAATTTAGTATGCGCATCAAAGTATGCTCTACTTTGGTGAGCTTACAATTCAACTTTCATTTATTTGGTTTTAATAGCTATTTTTAGGAAATCGAAATTTGTTACAGTGGTATGGATTTTAGGGTAAATTATTAATAATGATGGTTTTACTATTGCTGACCATATTGACAATGCAATAGTTGGTAAAAGTGAAATATTATAAATAGTTGAATTAGCCATATTTTTGTATGCTTTTATTCACGTAATATCTAAACACCATTCACTGGGGTGTTTGGCTGGTCTTGAGTAAAAGAGCTTTCAATTAAAATTAAAAATACATGGAAGAAACCTAATAGTGCTCTTTATTAATCTCGTGTGCTTTGTCGCACTAAAGATTTCTTAAATGAAATTTCGATAAATTTTTATGATTATAAATGAAAATTTAAGGTCCTTAATATGGATGACCAGAAATCTTGTAAATTATTGCAAATTCACCTTATAATTCTATCAAAATCCGTTAATTAACCATTCAAAGAAATAACCATTGTTAATTAAGCGTATATGAAGGCTATTTGTTTTACCAAATTCTTTAAAATGGAAGCTGCACTGGACTTTATGCGTTATTAGATGGAAAAGTAAAGATGAGATATTTCTAGCCAAAATGGATTTTCGTTTAATAACGTTTTCTATAAATTTCCCTTGATTTCACAATTTGGCTCAAGCGATCGTCAATTTCAGATATTTAAATAAAGATAACCCAACTGCGTATTTGCTTTATGGATAACTGTGACATTATTAAATATTAATTTTCTTTTCTTAAGCACATTTAATTGTAATTTTAATTACGTTTATTTCACTAAAGCTCACGACGTATCGAGGTTGTTGCGATTTTAACCCTTCAAAGCTCCTTGATCCATCTGTAAGTTTGTTTGTTTGGTAAAAATACGCTTGTGTTAATAAGTCAGGAATAAAATTTTAAAATAAATTTGACAATCTACCGTTTACAGACATCTTTGAAAATACCATCAACTATGGTACTGGCAATTAGCTGTAAGAACGATTTGTTCCAGTTAACATAATTTCACAAGCATGAAATAAGTAACATATGGTTAATGGGCACATCAAATCTAAACGTAAACAATGCCACTATGAACCAATTACAGTAAGGATTATCTCATAAAATCTAAAATAAACGCTATTTGTTAGCTTGGAATGCTACTTTGAAAAAATTACAAAAAAGAATTCTCTTCTGGACATAGTCATATGATAATGTTCCTCTGTTCAAACGCGAATTTACTCAAAAAGTTTACTCTCAAATATTAAATTCATGGAATATGAAAGGTTTTCTTTCCTGATTATATAGAGTGGCAAAATTTGAATCTTTCTCCTTAACACTGTTGGTATATTTTAGGAGTTATTTTGTCCTGAATAACGAATTTTGAGACAGTTGAGGTGACAGTTGCAATGTTTTAAATGAATAGAACTGTGAACTTTCATAGAGCTTCACGATTGCATGTTTTGCATACTTTGTTAAATATATATTTATAACATTATAAATATTTGCCTTTAAAATATCAAAACAAATTTTTATTTAATTGTACTTCTTTTGTCAGAAAAAGTTTTAAAAATTAATTGCATAATTAAGGAAAAATTGTCTACCTAAACACTCATCATTTTAATTACAATCTCCTATTCCTACATTCATAGAATAATTCCAAAATCAGTAATAAAGAAAGAAGTGAAAACAGAAATAAAATTTTCAGAGCTAAAATAAAGGGGAAACTGTTTTTAGGAAACCTTTAGCTTGTAAGCCGAGCATCTCATAATCCAATCGATTACAATCGATCAAACAATGTTCGTATTGCTAATAATAAGTAAACATATCAATACGTTGCCTGACATATTTGAATAGCCAAATGGACATACGGATTATAAGGTCTTTCTTGGGAACAAGGAGCCCGATTTTTTAATTACACTTCATTGATCATAATGCCCGTATGTCATGTCTAATGACAAGAATTTTCATGACAGTTACAAAATTGCGCTAATTTTAAAGAAACAGCATTTTGAAATCTCATTATCGTTTGATGTTATAAGAGTTCTAACATGTGTTACGGCTTGAATTTCTAAAAAAAGCGGTTTTATCATTACCCTCATCATTTTAGTAGGTATTTAACTAGTATTCACAACTTTGAAAGCACTCAATCTTGCTCTGCCAAACTGAAACGTTTTATTTAATCGCTTTTTAACCGAAATTTTATAGTAGTATCAGTATATAGCCCATAGCATTTCAAAGAACTAATCATTGATTAGCGTTTGAATAAATGGAAGATCTTAGTAGAATGAACAGCTACGCATTGTAAAATATATCGGCAAAAGAATAAAAATTCAGAAATCATGAGGTTTTCTAAACGTGAATCCTGAACTCTTCACTTTTATGGAGTTTTTCAGGAATTAAATGTTCAATTTGAATGATCTGATTCCCAGGCTCATGGTTGCGATTCTTTCCAGTTGAGTTAATTCCCATAATGTCATGTCAGTAAAATTTATTTATATTTTCCAACAGAAAAGTTCAAGTTAGAAAGATTAGCAAATTTGTAGATTAATAAATTAATTTAAAAATTGTTATTTCACTGAGGTATTTTATACAGTTACAAAAGTCATACAGCAAATTTGATTATTTCCGAAATTAATACCATGAAATAATACTTACACACAAATTAAAAAATGCATATTCTGCATTATTTTTAATTTAATTTTAATTAAAATATGCATTTTAATTATTTTATTTTTGTTTTCCTTTACTATAAATGCTAAAATAAACAGCTATTTGAATATTCACTTCGAAAAAATAATAAATGTACACTGAATGAGCAAAGTTTCAAGAATAAAGCATTCGAGAAATTTATCAAATTAAAATTTGCGTAATCGATGTGCCTCCATCAAAGTGTTCAGACAGAATTTTCCATTCAGTTTGTTTTGGAGGTTCTTGATGTAGAAAGTTTTAAAGGTTATGTTTTGTCTCCCATAAATATTCGATAGTCAGCAAATATCCCACAGCTTAAAAATATGCTAAAACTGAAAATATTCTTGGTTCAAAAAATCTTTTTTAACTGCAAGAAATGGAAATAAAACGCCCTGATAAATGTACGCTTTGGTAGTTATATTACCAAATCAAATCAAGTGGCTGTTAACTACCAGGCAAGTTTGTTATAAGAACACATTTTATAGGATTTTGCTTTACATTGGATAACTCATTTGAACTTTGCCCTAAGTTAGATTTACATATGTCTGTAGCCTACAATGGAAGATGGAAGTTTATAATTTTTATTTTTTTGATTTGGCAAGTAGGAAAAGCACTGTAATCTTCAATCAAGTGCATAATGACTCTTCGGATTTAAGAAATTTGAAATAAATTCAAAACTTACTTTTTGAAAACCAGTTTCAAGTTCACTTTCCCACCACATTCAATAAAATTAGGAATTGATATCTGTTGCGCATTCTTGATTTCAAGACTATAATCCACCCTTCACCCCTCCCTCTCCAAATTCCCTTTGCTCGCGTACTTAAATTTGTGTGAAAAAAATTAATTATTTTCTGTTCGAATCGCAATGGGATGCAATCTTTCGTTGTACTTCAGTTTTTAATTTATTTGTAAAAATTGTTTGCAGTGTTGTTTAAAACAAAGGTGATAAACCAATGAAATACCAAGGTGATTAAAAATGCAATGGTAGGTTGAACAACCATTCTTAGAGAAATATTTCATGTCAAATAATTAATAACTGAAGTGCTTGCTTTAAGGGGAATTTTGTTTGGTGTTTGCAGTAATGGAATACTTACACAGTGGTAGTATTATTTTTAAAACCGACATTCTCTCCGATACCCTTGTACTTTCGAAGGCATTCTTTTGTCACAGCATTTGAAAGCGTTTTTAAGCTCCGTTTGTACTAAGGCATCTAATTTCTTTCCCTTTTAAGGCTTAATTTAATTTTGCTACAACGAAATAGGAGCGGTCTTGCGGCATGATATATCTTTTACGACCACTTAGAAGCATTGATAAGAAAAGAGCTCAAAGGAAGTTTTAGTAACTAAATGCGAAGAAATAACGTTTAAATTTTGGGAAAATCCACAGGTTTATTTACATATTTGCTATCGAACTCCATTAACATAAAACGAGACCTTGAATGAGTTAATAATCTAATAAACGGAACAACTGTGTATTTTCTATTTAGGTACATCCACTCAAATATTAGCATCCCTATGGTATTACACAGATGTTATAAATAAATAAACTGTTACAATTATCAACAAAGCTAAGTTAAATAATTCAGTAGAGTTGTCTCAAAATTATAGTTCTGAAAGATGAGGCATTAGATTTCCTAATTAGTAAATATTTACCACCCGAGCCCAAGACTTAAACTAATATAAATTCGCGAAGGCCTGGATTGTACTCTCAATATAATTTGGATCCTTTTTGACAAAAGTCATGAAAATTCTTGCCTGAAAAAAACCATTGTTTCATGCAGAATACTTGGATGAATAGTAAAAAATGGAACTGTTATCATAAGAAAATTTCCTTAATAGGATCGATGAGAGGACGAAGTGAGATGTCTTCAGATGGAGACTACTTCTCCACTTTCTAAAAGATATTATAGAATATTTGATCATCAAAAATGGACACAAAATTTTGTACCAAGCATGGGGAATAGATACTATATTCTACCTCATACTAACTTTGTATTTGTTTCTGTAAATTTTATGGATAATTAATTAATTACTTTCTAGATTCCATTAAAGAATGACTTTATACCACTTTGTTATTCCATCAAGGACTGTTAAAAAATTGAGAAAGGGCAATTCCAGGAAGTAAAATTGCTTCAAATTATAATATTGTGTACACACAAAATACTGAAAATAAGCAACATCTCCATTTTAGGATGAAACTAGAAAAACAAAGCAATTTACCAAAGAGTTTTGTAAAACTTTTGTAAATACCAACATTTTAGAAGGTACACCTTTTAGAAATGGAGCATGAAAATGAACATTTCTATCATTGCTTGCGAATCTGTTGGTGTCAAAAATGTGCATACTGGAAATATCAAAATGTATTTTCAATTGAGCCAATTTTAGCTGATTGGTGCTTGAAAGATCCTCATAAATTATCAGGTTTCTTTTAATCAATTTTTGATCGTTATCTATTTCTAAATTAGCGAATTTCTATTTTCGATTATGGAAACAGTTAGAATTTAGAGAACAAAATAGATTTTAAAACGACTTGTTTCCAAGCGAATGCTTTACAAATAAACAAAAACAGTCTCTCTGTCTGAACCCTCTAGTACAGAATGGCTTCTAATATTAATAACGCTACCTCGACAATATCGATGAGACAGAAAATAGGACGTGGAATGCGTTTATACGGTTTTGATCCTCCAATAACTACTGATTTTTAATTGGCTGCGAGGTCTCTGCACTCGCGTTCCAGAATGTTTCAGGCATATTTTAGCCATGTCAACTATTTTCTCTCCACTTTCCCATACCAGTTAATATTAATTAAAAACAAAATATAAATTAGACTTCCTCATTATGAATCGGTGCTTGTTAGATAACAGCAATAATTTGGACCTTAATTACATACATAACTTTTATTTTAGAAATGTAAAGATTTTCTTTCCCGTTATGCGCTAAATGTTGAAATCTCTTTTATAAACACTTTCAACTTTTATTTGCAAAACCAGTATTTTCGTGTTTGTATGAAAAACACTATTTTCCCGCTGTGGGAAAAAAACAATTTTGAATGGTACTATTTTGTCGCGCATCTTTCTGGCCTAAAATTTATTTATTTTGGATAGAATGCGAATCAAAAAACACTATTGTGAAGTTCGCTAAAAGTAGTTAAAGGATAAATCAAAGTGGAAGGTTATATTAACAAATCTTTTTTATCTTAAGTGGAAAAAAACATAAGTTTATTTAAAACAATAAAATTTGGTGTTCATCTTCTGTGTACTTTTTATAAGCTCAATCTGATAATTTACGGAGCAGTGAAAAGCACTCATCTGTGGTGGTCATTGAGGAAAATGCTTCGCGCTTGTCAAATATGCCAAGTATATTTTGTATATAATGGCTGTAGAATTATTCCATCATCCAACTTATTAAGGAATTGAAAGAAATTGACTTTTACAAATTTGAACTTTAAGCATGATAAAAAATACATCTAAATTTAAAAAAAGAGATTTGACTTAGTAAATGGTTCCCTGAGTTGATATTCAGTTACTCCACTTTTAGTGATGAATTTTTAATTGCCAAAAAATAGTGTAAAAAGCCTTTAAATTGTGTTTAAAATCAATTCCAGATATTTGTCAATGCGAACATCAGTTTGATTGGCAAAATCTCAGTTAAATTTTCCTCCTTCTACATTAACAGGAATCATAGAAAAACATTCCTCATTAAAGCTTGATTGGCTCTAATTAATTGATGGTTCCTACTTTATCAATTCGTAACTGTTTACATTAAATCGTTCTAAAAATGTTAACGAGGTTGAAATCGTTACTAATAAATGTAATTTAATTATTATATAAATTCTACGCATCTGTTAATAAGCCAAATAGCCCTTCCCTTACAAAATTTATTATCTAAATTTATTTAGTAATAATAACACAATTTAATTTTATTTATCATAGTTTCTCTTTTGAGGAGAAACTTCAATAATTTTGAATGCCAAGTAGATGATTTTTATTTTATGGATCTACCAACATTTTAACGCTGTTACACTGAACAAAGAAATCTCAAATGCACTCAGACAGATGTCATACGTCTGTTCCTCTATAGCTTCGTGGTATGTTAGCTAATCCTGGTAACCATTCCAAACTGGGAGTTCTTTATGTACAGATTACTGAGCATACGTCAAGGCTTACTAGTGTTGCAATTCGTTACATATTGATAGCTTACATACGTTAAATTAGATTGAATAAGATTTTTGAATGTAAAGCAAAGCAGCCAGCTGAATTTTCTCAAAAATATGTACGCTTTGCTTGTTTAGGAATGCAAAATATGCAAAAAACTCTGAATGAAAATCAAAATGGCTAATCAATTTTAGAAAACTGACAGTGCAAATACAATCAGTTGTGTCGCTTTCATCTTGACACAGCCGCTTTGTGGGCTCCACTACATTTCCCTAGTTCATGTAGGTTTCTTTCGCAGTGTTGGAAGATCCATGAATGAGGAACATATTCGTCTTTTTCTGATAGTCATCGATAATCATCGTTGTTTTCTTTCATGATAAATGCCTTTTAGGCAACAGATCTCGTTTAATGGAGAAATGTGCAAGCATTTACGGAAATTGCAATGAGCTTGAACGCCTTTAACACATCTGGAAAAGACAACCAGTTCTCAATTTCAAACGCTTATCTTGAATTCCTATATATAGTTAATTGATCAATTAACTGTTTTCATAGAAGGTAATAACAAATTTTTATTTCTTCAAATTATTTACCAAGATATATTTTTCAATAAATTTTAAATGTAGTAGAGTAACTGGAACCAGTATTATTAAAACGTTTCAATTAGCTATCTCAAATATTTCAAAAGTATGGATTCCTGCAAGTTGTGCGTTTTCTACACTAAACTTCTTTGCAAAAAATCTGTTGAATGTCTGAACGTGTAGTTAAATACGAATTTATTCAAATTGATTACTGTTCGTAATTTTAATGTCCTTTACCTTTCGCTGGCATTCTTTCTAGAACAAATCTTGATGAAGAAATCAAATATTTTAAAGTACCCGCCTTCTGTCAATTAAGTTAGTTTAAAGATCAGGCAAAGTTAGCAGAAGCATCATTGAGTTAGAAATAACTATCTTCTTAAGGGTGCCACGTACAACAACCTCCCCTGAATGAGAAAACCAATGATTGAGCTTGACAAATTTATAAAATTCACTTGAGAATTCATGAGATATAAGAGGAGTAGGAAATTGGGAGAGGAATTATGAGTAAAGAGGATGAAACAGTGATGATACCAGATTAAGGAGAGACGCAATGCGACTGTTGATTGATTTTGGCTTCTCTGCTTCATACGCAGAGATACGAGTCAGTGGGCCCACAATTCGGTTCAAATTTCTCATTTTTTCTTAAGCGTCTTTTTACTCTAGACATCGCGTATGCACACCTGTATAGCTTCTATAAACAAGGTTACCGTCCAAGCATCAATCACATCACAAATAATGCTTTTTCTTGACCTTTTGTATTTAATAAAGCTATTTCTCGTTAGATTGAATTTAGTATCTTAATCATTGGTGTTTTCATAGTCAAATGCACTGCCATTGCAAATGGGGCAGAATAATTTCAAAGCAGCATTTACAATACGATTTTAAACTGAAACTATACCACCATGATTTACGCCTGAGACTAAAAGCAAAATGTATTTCCCGATTCCTTTTCACCTAAGGCGAAATGGCAAAAAAAATCATCCATTCGTTCGGGTTAGAATCTTTGTTCAACCCTAGCTTCGTGAAATATTTAAATCGTTAAGAATTTCGAAGTGAATGAGTGTTCTAAGTAATAGCTCAATTAACATTAAATTTATGATATTAATATGAGTTATATTTTTTAGGTTGAATATGTATTTTTTGACGAGCGCACTTTTAAAGAACGCATTTTTTCCTCTCTTTTATAAGAATATTTCTTCAAATATTATCCATTTTCCATTCACATATTATCATTCCTTCGCGTTCTCCGTGGATCTTTTTGAACTCCTAATTCCCAAACATTTTTTCAATCCAAAGTTTCAGAAAGCTGTATCTGGAATTTTATCGAATCACGACTAATTATATGCATATACAGCTTGTAGAGGGCAAAGCACTGCCATGGCTGAACAAAGAAATCTCATGCGCACTCATACAGGCTCGAAGGTGCGGCCGTGCTACTTGTCACGTAGGGCGCAAGTGCGGTCGTGAGCGCGAAAACCACCCAGCCAACCGCCAGTCAATAGTCCTTGCTTGGTTTAACAAACCCTCCATTGTATTTTAATGAATAAGCTTCATTTTTGTAGCACGCTTCCCAAATAAACGTATTTCACGTCATACGTCTTTTTCCTTCATAGCTTTGCGGTAACTTAGCTAATCCTGGGAGCCTTTCCAAACTAGGAGAACTTGCCATAGAGATAACTGAGCATAAGTCAAGGCCTATTAGTGTAGCAATCCGATACAAGCTATTAAGCAATGGGTGAATCATTAGGACAAGCTTGGAATATACACATTAATATTCATCTCTTTAAAAGACGGGATGCGCGATAGAATTACCTCTCTGTGGTGTATTCTGGGCAATGTATACTGATACGGCAAAATGTCTATAAACTGGCAGTTGACTTCTGACTTCAAACTATCATGACCCCACTGTATGTCATATTCCGCCACTTCCACAGTACTCACCCCACCTTACCTTTTTTATCTACCTTTGTGTCTGTCTCTGTCTTACATCACTGAATCACTCTTCCGTTCTCCGTCTCGAATTTTTGTGACTATGATGTTGTTTCCTTCAGTGAAGCCCGAAGTCAACTAAAGGGCTAATGATAACTATCATAAAGCCTGCCACTTGATATAAATAAATAAATATTCATCTCTTAAAAAGACTTATGAATACCACCACTGAGAATTTGATTAGGACGCTGTTAATATATTTTGAATATGTCGGAATTAACACCCACGTTTGTTTTAAAAAAATAAGCAAAATAACCCTACAATAGACATTTGAAAACAAAATTTTAAGCACAAGTTGACTAGATCATTATAAATTGAATTATCTGATTAATTCAATAATAAGGTTAAATTCGACACATTAACTTCTTAAGTGCGTTAGCTTTTGATTAAGTGGACAATTGCAATGCAATGCAGAAATGTCCTAATAGAAAGCCATGTTGGGTTACCTCAACTTCCATGCACTGATGTCTAATCTCACCCCTCCCATCTAACGCCTTATTCCCTCCAATTCCCCACCACTAATAGAGCATTTCTTAACGCTCACACTCCAACCTAAATTCTTTAAGCCCAAATTTTGATTTGGCAAATTCTCTACCTTCTTAATGAAAATAAGGACATTTGAATTTCTCTTAAAATTGACTTGCTTGCTAGATATTCGTTATATTTTATTATAACTATTACCTGATTGGTGGTACTTTATCTAACTGCTTCTGAAAACCAGCAAACATGCAAATTAAGTAAATCCATTATTTACATTTTAAATATTTCTAAAATTTACTTTTTTCTGATTATTAATACGAAATTTATCCATTTTTTATTTTTAAATTACTTGAGCAGCAAGGTGAATCACAAAATCAAACTGAGTTTTTTAAATGATGCTAGTATTTTGGTATTACCAATTAAACAGATTTCTTAGTGCAAAGTCAAGAAAAGTTTGTGTTTTCGTCACGATCTTTTATGCACTGGCAATCAGAAGCGAAAGTTTAAATCAATCTTAATATTGTCAAATTTTAAATATTTAAGCAAGCAAGCAATTTAGCTAGATCCTACTAATTATATAATTATACATAATTATTCTTAATTTATTAAAAAACTTTGAAGAAATAACGAAGTGGAATTGTATCTGAAAGCATAGAAAATTTAAATCATCGAGTGTTTAATGCCAACTTTCAACATAATACACATGGATGCTTTCGTCAATTCGGATAGCAACTATCAAAACTCACTTTTTGGACATTCTTGATAAGAAGCTTCATCAAGTATATTAGGTCCATTGGGCGTATATATATTAACGAAACGTCCATTGAAAGGAGAGAAGAGTGGAGCTAAAAAGTTTGCCTGGAATAGTCAATTTCTAAAATTAGTACTATGGGCTCTTTATATTATGCCCTTTTAGTTTTTTGTTAGGACAGAAGGCAAATATGTGGCTTTGCAGATGGATACAATTTATCATGGACGGGCCCTACCTAACTGAAGAAAAAATTAGAATGGTACTACTTTGTAAGATTGCAGAATAAATCTTGCATTTAGAAATGACAGCTTCTAAAAGAATTGGTCATGACAACATCCTCCTCCTTTTTTAACTTTACGAGGTATTGAATGATAAATGATAAAAATCATACCTATAACAAATGCACTCATCGGAGCCCTATGTAACTGTTGTGCACTGAATCCTCCCTTAAACCTTGGAAAGTTGTGATTCACGGTAAGGCTAGAAAGTTACATTGCAAAATGGAAAGCACTTAGCCAATGTAAAGGTCAGTTGAAAGCTAATCATCAAAGGATTCCTATGAAATGCGATCAGTGAGTTCGGATTTAGAACTTTTACTGAAGCTCATGCTAATATAATTTATTTTTTAACGTCCATATTGTTGCCTTACTACCTACTTCCTTTTCATATGAATGCTCGCATTGTATAGAGTACATCAACCAATTTAATCATTTAGTTCGGTGGACTGATACTCAAGGTGTCTTTGTTCCAATAGCCAAACTAATAGCAATGGTAAAAGCTTATTTGATTTTGACATAGTGAAGCACAGTGTAATTCTCTCAAGGTGAAATCAAAGGTAGCTTTCAAATTTTTTGACGAGGAAATCTAATTATAAGCCACTTGTCATTTTGTCACAGGTTGTAGTCATTATACTCTAACCAAAACCGTAAGTCTGTAGATCTTTAGGCGCATTTGAATATGTAAACAAATATAACCGAATCCACTTGAACTGTAATTGCCTTCAAAGTCAATGAAAAATAATATTTAAGCTATTATATCTTATTTTAAATTTTCTTTAGGGAATTACTCTTCCCTGTCCTCCCCCCCCCTCCCCTTCCCCCCCCCCCTTCCCCCCCCCCCTCCTCCCCCTTAATGAAATATTGATATTTTCATTGGCATTTAGACTTCGTAATAGTTGCAGTGAAATATGCTAATAAAATTAGACTAGTAAACCAAAATCCTTCAGTAAATTTTAATATTCCATTGCTAAAATACTTACTGTAGAGTAAATTACGTGCATCACGGTTATGTTAGTCATACTATTAGGCAAACTTACCATTTGTATTGTATTAGTATTAGAATTAAATTTTATTGAAGTTATTTTCACTTCGGGACGTAATAAAGCCTCTGATAATAAAATTATCGAAAACTTTGAGACGATAAAATTAGTTAATTGTCTGTACTTTTAATTAGTGAACTCATGATTTTTCTCTAAGGAAATTAAAATAATCTAATTAAAGGCCCTTGTATGTCTGCATTTCCTGAGACTCGAGATGCTGTTAGGTAAATTGTCTCTCTACAAGTAAATAAATAATTAAATAGTTTGCATAAAACGTTGACAAAAATGTTAAAAGATTACGAATTTAATAAATTAGCATTTTTATAAACCATATTGGATACTGATTTTTTGATATTGTACGCATTTACTAGTTTGATATACCGTTATAATAAAATATTGCTAACCAATCTGTAGGTAATGCAATTGCACACGAACTCTTAATGATGTATTTGCTATTAAAAAACTGTTGCTTCGCTGTCTATAGCATTCTTTTAATGCCCACTTAAGGCAGAATATTTCTAAATGTGACAATGTATATCATTAAAATGGTATTTTACAAAAATAATGGGAGTTAACGTGTACACTTTATATCACATCCCGACATCATTGAGTCAAATTTCATTGGCTATATATATTCTCGCTTTCAATCATACTTCTTGCAATGCAAAGGCCGGTATCCCAGTTTCAGATAGAGAAAATTAGAAATGGCAAACACAATCAGTTAAGTACGAAATCACTTTAATTGTGAACTTGAAATAGGCGAACAAGCCAATAATATCAACAGGAGATTTATAGGAAATATCGTAGGCATAATGAATATGATTGCTATCTTCACAAAGGGAAATTTATATTAAATATTTTGCCTATGTTGAGAGAATGTTATTTATTTGATATTAATTATACTGACAGAAATTGAATGTGGATTCCATAGAATGAAATTTAAACGAAGGATAATATAATACTATTCGTTTCATTCGAAAAGTGTTCATGTCAACTTGTGAAAAATTCATTTTCTATTGCATGCCATTCAACTATCATTTTGTAATAGGGATTGATGATTTGATTATGTAATCTATGGTGATTTGTTTCAAAATACGACATTAAGAGAAAAGCTTTTTCTATTTATCACATTTTGCTTTAATTAACTCTTGTCTATAAAAAGGCAATTTATATAATTAAGCTTGAAATAACATCAACTCAGACATTTTCAAAAATGTATATTTCAATCGTGATTATAAAAATTTAAGCAATTAAAATATCTATTTCCGCTTTTGTGCATGACTGCTTATTGCACCGCAGTCGGTTTGATCTTGGGCCTTTATAAAATTAGCATGAATAAAAATCTAAATATTCCGATCTATAACTTTTAATGCCAAAAATTTCATCATTGCCGTCTGATCTATTGTTTATGAAGGTCTATATCGATATTTCTCTTTATGAATCAATGTTTTTTTCGAGAATTGGCATATTTGTGGGGACACAACTTCAGCATGACTAATGCAGAATCAATGACCAATACCAACTACGATCAATCAATGGTCAATCCCAGTACACGATTTTCCGACCAATCAATGATCCAAGTTATATGAGGTCATCGTATCATAAAGTGTATATAATTACTAAGTTCCACGTCATACACACACACAGTACACAGCACGCCATACTAAATAAACATATCCACAGTATACGTCTATTTCTTCTTGTGGGAGACTTACCAACTAGGAGAATTTGTCACTGAGGTTTCTGAGAACACTCAAGGCTTATTAAGGTAGCTAATCCGCTACATATTTCATCTTGATTTCTGCTACATTAAGAATTGGTTACTGTTATATAAAAAGTCGGAACAAAATGAAAGAAACTGTGATAGCTTAACACATTTTGCTTAACAAATGATTTCTAATGCAATCTAGGCGCGTCAGTAATTAGGAAAAATAGTCATTTGGGCCCCACCTGTCTAGTTAATTTCATTTCAATCTCACTTCTAATTAATGACAGATGGTTTTCTAACTGAATAGCAACTAAATAAGTCTTCACTTTAAATCAAAATTAAGTTGCAATTAACAAGGCACTTCTTATTTTGACATTTTAAAAACCCTGATAAATCTTTTTTTTATTTCAGTACGCCTCAAATACCTTTAGGCACATTTTGCTTCGACCATTATTTTATGTTTATTAGATTTAATAAATAAAATTCAAAATTGTGAAATTGTAATTTTTACATTAATAGAAAATCAATTTTACAATTAGTTAAATCCAGGTTGAATTTCACCTTAAGGTGTCGTCTGAAATCTCCAGAACTTGCATAATACATTTTGATAGGCGATAGTTAAGCAGTGTCTATATCAAGCAAGAAATAAAACAATAATCAGTGTTCACCGTTAGGTTCTCGTAAGTAATGAGAATTATCCTACACTTCTCTTCATAGAATTGCGAGACTTGCCTTTCTTCAATAGTCTAGTCATATCGAAGAACATCTTATCGGGTCACTTGATATCCCACCTTTCCCTCTCTGCAATTATCGAGATTAGTTTTTGCATTAATCAACAATCCTGTGTTTTGAAATAAAGTGAATCTCTAACTAAATTGTAGCTTGAGTTAGAGAAATCGGCATGTCTATCCACTCACCGTATCTGATGATAGGTAAAAATTATGAAATTCAGGGTGGGAATATAAATTTGGATTGCTAACAAGAAGCCGTCATCAGCAAATATTTTCCTAATTATGAACCTAATGTACCGTTGATATTAAATCTACTGAAAAAACTTGACAGTTCGCCCTTCAAAATCTAGCATTATCTGAAGAATTCGATAACTTTTCAATCTTTCTCTGAAAAAAAGGGTATACTCTTCTACTTTTGAAGATCAAGTAAAATTTTCTTTATAAAAATTTAAACGTAATTAATGAAACCTGTAAAATTGACAATTTTTTACTATGATTCAGTTTGCCACCTTCATCCACGCAATTTTATAAAAGCTTTATTCAAGCACTTTATTTTTTCGACAAAATCACTCACACCCAATTACTGGACGCTTATTTAATTAATACTTTGAAACGTTTAAGCAAATAAATATGTTCGCCTGCATCAATCATGCGTTTGCATGCTTTTTCACTTCCATGCACATTAACTCTCAATTTACCCAGTTTATGATGATTGTAGATACAAATTATCTTCATGTTTTCTCCTTAAAAACCCAGCGGTCATTTTAGTAAAAAATTTTTCAATTATGTAACGACCGCTTTGAATGCTTTGAAGTCCTCTTTTGCCATGAGAACGATATTTTTCATCCTCGAGGTGGGCACAAGGGAAAGAGATGGGCCTGGGCTGTAGTGAGAGACAAATAATCACATCATTCCCTTTCTAATGTTATAATAAAGCTTAGAATTTAGTTATAGACCAAATATTTAAACGCGTTAGGCTTCATTTCATAAGTTTGCCAGATAGTTGAATAAAAAATAGTCATTACATCAGCTTATGGGTGATCCAAATTGATATCATAAAATCACTCAAAAGTTAAATTTGTATAAGTTTGTCTACTTTCAAATTGCAACTTACCGTTCCTGTTGTCGACCCCAAATTTAAACCCCAAATTCAACTTTTCTTGCATATTAGATCTGTTTGAATGGAAAATCAAGAATACTCACACAACGATGTTAGATTTATAAATGTAACCTTTAAAATAATATGCATATGTAGTAAAATTAGACAAACCTAATCTTCTATTCAAATAGCATTAAATATATTAACCTTTAACAAATTAACTATCAACGCAGATAGGAAAGCTCAAATTAGAATGTCCTTTTCAAACTAAATTTTAATCAAAATGTTGGCCAGAAAGTGGGTATATAAAATAAAAACATTTATTCAAAGTCCCTATATGATTTTCGCTACACCACCAGTGAACTATAAAGACTGGTTAATCTCGAATGAGTAGTAATTCAATCGTATTAGTTATGAGTAGACAACACACTTCTCTAAAAGTGCAACTTTATAGAGTGCATTTTCGTTAACATTGTGTTTATACTTCGATTTGATCGATTGGTCAAGGTCGACTTGCACTGAACATTAATTATTGTTTGGCTCATTTGTTGGCTGATTGGTGGCGATAAAAGACATACAAAGATCTCGCCACTTTTGAAGTAAAACCTGAGCGGCACTTCAAACGCACAAAAATGCACTCTGGGCTTTTGCCAACTTTTTTAATAGTTGGAGCTCTAATTCAAACAGAAATATGCCAAATATAAATCAACTTGCTTCCGTCCAAGAATTTAGCTAATAATAAAACCGATCTTTATCGAAAATTTAAGAAATCATAAGAACAAAATCTGGAGATTTTCCACAGAGTGGTATATAACTATCAATTTCCAATATTACTACTTTTAATAGAAATAATTTTCGAAATAATTCGATGACAAGTTAGCATGTGATTGAGAGAGTGATAATACTTCTATTTTGAAGTTCTTTAATTGTTTTTCAATAGGCATCAAAAGGTGCTTAAAATTATACTCATATAATAACCATGGAGACCAGAATTTTCAATCTCATTGTTTACAATTTGTTAGGGATCTAAAATGGCCAGTGGAATTCAATAAATTCGGAACAATGAAATTTGGTTCACAATCTTCAGTGAGAGGGGACATTTAAGAGTGGTTAATAATATATCAAGTACTTTTGAGTTCGTTGAGTTGGTAACATCACTAAAATAGATTTATTACCATTTCAACATTCTGCACTTCAAGCAAACGATTCTAAAAATTTTCATATAGAACATGTTAAAATGTTGGAATTTTGGAGTTGGGCTGGTTGGCTAAAGCACAAAAGAATCTAATTAAATATTCAAAAGATACAATTAAAAAATACAAATAAAAATAAAAAGGTTTAAATATTAAGTCTAATTTAACTTTCACTTAAATGGAATTTGGTGTTAATTGAAGTCTCAATATTTAGGGCTAATTTGTAGAAAGCAAATTAATTTTTTCAGAGGTGTTTTTAATTATAAGTATGAATTTTAAACTATATATAGAAGACATGGCTTACAGAAGATGAGCATTTTGATTCGGTTTTTATTTTAAATTTTGACTGAATTTTTAAGTTTCAAATTACATTTCAATTTATATGACTAATTTGTGAAGTAGATATGCTTTTAACATTCTCCCCTCATGAGGACTAGTTTTCACTAGCACTTTTACAATTTAATTAAATTTGCAAAAGTGGCCTAATCTTGTTTCATTTCTACTTTGGCATTAAATTTGGGGTAAGGGTTTTGTCTAAATAACTACTTTTATTTTGAATTATTGATTGGAAATGAGGAGTTTCTGAAAATTTGCTTCAGTTTGATCGAATTTTCCCCAACCTTATATTCATTAACGTAAGCCTCTTGTAGGCACTATAATCCTGTTACACTTATATCAATTTTATTTTTTTTTAACGTCAAGTGGGGAGAAATCTCCTCCTCCTCTTTTGCAAAGCTACTGACTTTTAAATAATAAATTATTTTTAAAGCACTGATCCAACAGATGATTTGCTATTCTGAAGATGTGAAGGTCAAATACCCAAGAGTATTATCCACATTTGTCTCAATCATGCTTGGCAGTTGGCTTTGATGCGAACATAATTTTCACTTCGGGTAAAGGTGAACTTGACAATAACTCATCAACAGATTTCAAGATTTACGATTATTTCTTCCAATATTAAATCAATCATCCTGTTTTATCAGAAAAAAATTCCTCCGCTACTAATTTCGATTTCAATTTTTCTCATCAATCTTGTGAGCAATAGACGGTTCGTGCTTAACTTTGCCATGTATTTACCTTAAAACAGTGCGAAATAAAAGTGTAATAATTGAGTTATTTCTAATAAGAAAGGGAAACTTCAATGGATCAGCATTTTGATGAGTCATTTTCGTTTTAATTAATGTTAAGACAATGACGTGAATCAAATTGTGCAAGTAATTTTTACCCAAAATCAAATTGTAATTAAATGTTTTCATTTCGAAGGGTAAAACTTGATTTTTACGTATAGATAAACATGTAAACTTTAAATGAGATCAAATTTACCAATAATGAATTAATACATGTGTGAAAGAACAGTTGGATCATTTTTAGGGCAAGCTTGATAAAAGGATAAATCGTATTTACCATTGCTTTCGTCCAAGTGAGCTGTGTAATTTAAAAATCGTTTAATTATTTTTATTTTGCTATCTGTTGTAGTGAAAAGTATAACTAGCAACTATCATTAAATGGCTCTGTAACCTTCGACGCTTGGCACATCCAGTATGGACTTTCATCTTCAGGTAGACAAATCCGAACTACATGTGATTAAGATTACAAATCTTTGCTCTTGGACATTGTCTTTTACAGCAATTTGCATCACATCACTAAGCTTTAACAAAGTGCTTTTAAAATCTCAAGAGTTGACTTAAAATGACAAATCGACTCTACCGCAACTAGAGCTATGTGGAATCTTTGATTTCATGACTGAGTACCCCAAATTTTATCTTCCTCTCTTTGTTCAAATAATAAAGAAATAATCTTTGAAGATGCCAAACGAACAAAATGCTGGTGAATTGAGTCGCAAAATCCAATTCGATGATATTTGTAGTCAAAAATCCTCTTATATTACAATCTGCATATTGTCTGCGAAAATTGGAGCTCAAATATGCCCAGCCCGATTAGAACGGTGTGGGTGGAGGGGAGGGGCGGTGGAAATATGCTGAAGAAAGGTCACGTCATCTCTTTCAATTAAAATAATAATTAAAATAATTAATAAATTAAATATCGGATTTACTTGTTTACTAATAATACTAAAAAATGCTTGCTTACTGAAAGCGTTTTAACACTAGCTTCAAAAATTTGACCTGATCTCGATGAAATGGTTTGGATTTTAAGAAGTGGAAATTAAATTAGTACAGCAAGTCCTACTTTTACGCTTCCTATACTTTGGATCCTGGTGAGGTTTGCAATTTAAGGGCTCTTTGACCAGTTTATTAATTCGTACGGCTCGTGTACTACATCAAATAAGTTGCTACTAGCGGTTAATTAATTAATTAATTAAATTCAATTTAATAGTGTCTAAAGGTATGTGCAAATGAATATAATTTTGCATATAATATACTAATGATAAATCCCACACATGCACCATTCAGAGAATGTTGAATATAGTTGAGTCTTCTTACTTTAAAATAGTAAGTCTATGGGACCGGATATTTTTTACTTTTAATATTTCAAAAAAGGCACTAAAACCTACATACATGCACATTTATTAAGAAATTATTCAGCAGAAGTACGTATTTCATTTCACTTCTTTAGAAAACCAGGGAATTGAAAAATAATGCTTATTTCACAGTTGCACGCGAAAAATTTATCAAAGTCATATGACTATAGGGCCTTAAATAGGGGTCCTATCTCTTAAAGCAGTGATAATGCACCCTTCCCCCTTTGCATTGTCACTTGAAACCTACACGCCTGTTGCCCAGACAACCGACCAAGTGGAGAATGGTAATAAATTAATAGTTTTTAATAGTTCTGTAAGTAAAAACAAAATTCTAGATCTTGAATATATCTCTAATGTACTGCACCTAAAGTAATAAGACAATAATTTCTATCCAAAACTCCTTTAATGGAGATTATTTGTGCAAATAAAACAATGAACCTTAAAAGTTGTCTATATTAAAGATCCGCTTAGTTGAAACAAAAATTTTTTAAGTAGCAAAGATACCAAATCGCATCATAAAAGCTCTTTGCATTAATCAGGTATCAGATCATGGAACCGCATACAGACAATAAGTCCCATTCTTCAGTTAAAGAAAAGTAATACATGCATCTGGAACGAAATTTAACTGATTAGAAACGCTGGCAGAGCACACAAGTGCCCCCAAAAGTATCTATAGTTCCGTTAATGAAGCTACTTCAAGGTGGATATAAAGTAAGGCAAAATATCCTCCCATATAGCTGTTGATCTTCTTATGGCTAATAGAATACAAGAGCCTTTCCTGAGTTAGACACCTTAAATGTAAGTACGAATGCATTTATACTGGATAAATGAAGAAAGGACCAGGAAACAGAAATTGCAGATAAAGAGATAGATGTCACTATTGCGTGAGGACAACCCGAGTTTAGAGACAAAGCCAAGGCGAGGTATGGTAAGGTGCGTCAACAGATTCTGTGTTCCCTTTTCGTTGATGAGCTACGGACAAAAGTAGGTCAGAGGTATGAGTTAGAAGAGGCGCAAAGCAAAGAGAGGGGGGTATGATACAGCATCTTTTAATATCCATACAAACTGAATCAAATCTTGAATAATCCCCCTCCTCCCCTCCCCCCTTCCTCCACTCCCCCCCCCCCCCCCCCCAATCTTCTTATTATTGTTATTTTAATCCTATTTAAGAAAGTGACACCTACTTACTCAATCAGTTTTTAAGTAAAATCGAGCATACTAAAGAAAGAAGGTCATAAGAATATGTTGATTATAATAATTGAATTAAATACTAGTAACAATTTAACAACTACCTTTGAGTTTTGTGAGAAATACACAGTTTTAATCTGAATTCATTATGAATAATATGAATTTGTGTGTCGTGAATTTCATAGTTTTAGTATGAAGGGCAACTCCCTGTGCTTTGTTCAAAATTAGTCTTTAATCACATTCTCACTAGAAATACATTGGCTTTTGTTTACGATATCTTTATGGGCCTATTACTCAAGCCCTTTCTCTTATGTCTAGACGAGTTTATTGACTCTCCCATATTCTATAACTCCACTGTTTCCCTTTAAACTGTACTTACACCTCACCTAAATCATCATGCCCAAGTGACTCATAAAACAGTCTGCATTTCCACTCATATACATGAACCCATGCGCACAGTTCCACCTCACCTATCACTATTTCTTTCCCGAATCCTCGTTGTGGCTTTATTCAACACGCTTTGGCCCACACACACCTTGTTGTGTTCTACTGTTGAAACAGTTTTTTTGTTGTTGTTAGCTGTATGGCATAATCTTAGTCTCCACCATCAGGTTCTAGTCCTTTGGTCACTGTAATGTGATGGGTTCGTATATTGGTGACCACGATTCATGTTACTCCAACAAGCTGGTCACCCTGTACAAATTCACGCTTTTGCTCAACAATAACTACAGCGAGGTGGCTTAAAAAATAAGTACTGCTGTACTTTTGGAACATTTGGTTGACAACTCTATTTTTAGCTCCTACTATTCAGGTCTTATTATTTCAACTGCAGAAATTAAATTAAGCTGAGGTTTATACCACCAGTAAACTCGAAAAGCTTAACTAATCGCATTATTGGTTAATAAAATTTTTCTCAGGAATGTCAAGAATACTATTGTTATTAAAGTTTATTTTTACGGAAATAAAATGGGACATATAGAACTTTAGATAATAGGATAAAAACTCATGCATTTTCTTGAATCCATCTCTCTCGGTAATTAAATAACTCATCGTTTCATTGCGCAACAGTTGGGAGATGAAATTCAATTTTCTATAAAGCAAGGCCTTCTAAATTCTCTATGCAAGTTTTTTTCTTCTTTGAAGGAATGTTGAAAAAACTTATGGTTCAGTTATTTTGGCGCCAATTACCATCTGGAATCTTAAATGTGCAATCTTTAAGAAGTGTGTGATGTAATGCATATTGATTTGACTTCATTTAGTTAAGATTTTTTTCGAGTACAATAAAGGTGTAAATAAGAAATATTCCAAGTCGCCGAATATGCGCTTTGATACAGTCATTTCAAAGACAGAACAAAATTCAATTAAACTCAAAATTTTGTGCCAAAATGCCACCTTTGGAAAATATGTACTTTACAGGTCAAACAAAGTCCAGGAATACTCTTATTTTTAGGGTGGTGGTGCATTATTCCGTTCAATGTGTGGATGCACTATTGTTATTTTAATTAAAAATGTTCTGATTCGATAGAAATCTTAAAAATTTAATGCGCATAGTGAGGAGTTAGGGGTGACAGTTACACCACTATTCATGGATTTATTGATTGTTGCATTAAAACAGTGTATTTCCAGTTACTCTTTTTTATTATTTATTAGACAAGATATTTAGTTTATTTTAACAAACAAAGAAGTACATTCTTCTGCAAGACTTTGCAAATAGTAGCGGCTTCGCGTGCAATAAAATCAGAGGCAGAAATTTTCAAAGTCTTATAAGGTAATAAATGCTATATCGAGGAGTCTGATCAAAAGATCATAAAATTTAGTGAGGGCTTCTTCTTTGTCGTCAGACATGCAAATCTATACTAAATGCTTTTAATTTCACAAAATCATATTTTTTATATTTAATCTATGGTAAACAAACAAAGTCCGTTACAGGTTATTTTGATACAAACCTAGCAGACATTTCAGCCAAAATAAAAGTGTTAGGCATTCAAAAAATTTAAGAGAATCAAAAAAAATTCACTGAGCAGATAGACTATTCCACTGTCAAAGATTTCCCCTCCATTAGCGCCTTTTTCAACCACAACCCAGCTCCGACCTCTAGAAACTGGAGCAAGATTAGTTACACCATCCCTTGGAAGGGTCTCAAAACCTGCTTCTCGTCATTAACTACATGGTTTTTATAATACTGTCGGGGCTATTGGTGCGCTTCTCAAAGATTTGGTTAGGGTGAAGGGGGGCCAAGCAAACATTGAGACTAAGGTAGTAGTGCAAATTGTCTGACAACAGCTTTTTACTTTTCTCAAAGGTGTGGCAGGGGATCAAATCCTACCGACACCATACATATTGCCTTGTATTGTCCACACTCGTTTGTTATTCAGAGTTTAACTACTGCAGTGGTCAACACTTTCGTATTGTCTTTGGACTTCACTTCATGCCTCTCTTTAAAAATGCCTCAAGTTACCCTCAGAGGAGGGCACACATCCGAAAGCCATGACAATTTGGGGAAATTTTGACTCTATACAAGCCAAGCCTTGTCTTCTTCACTATCTTGTGTTTTTCATCATAATAAGAGTTTTTCTCTTGGGAAAAGAACGAAACTGTTTGTGTTTCAGTTCTCTTTCACTTTGTCCAGACTGTTATACAGATTTTTTCCCGTGGAAAGTTGACTTCCACTACGCCATCCGTATAAGTAGCAGTAAAAGTCTTCTTTGAGTTCAAGCTTCAAGAAGAAGTTGAAACATTCAGTTAAATAAGGCGATAAAGCAACACTCTTGTACAGCAGATTTCATCTAAGATCGTTTGTTATTCTGCTTTCCTTTAGCCACAGCAGACTCGTGGCCCTCATCGTAATTCTCCAGTTCATGTCAGATTCTTTTCCGGTCTTAAGGGAACATTAAACTGTAATCATAATCTTGTAATTTTGATGGCATCACGAATTATCATGGCATAAGTTATTCACTTCTGTGACTCAGGTCGATTTCAGTCGCTATTAATCCTTGCTCCCATCACGTATATGAATGAAGAAGGGTTTAAACTAATAAAGAAATTGTAGTATGCGTGAATATTCACAAAGCACCTGTAGACAAACCATTCAAATATCGTCCTTTAACGCTTATCCTGAACACCCTCTATACGCACGTTTGGAAATAAAATCATAACTTAAATATGATAGTCCACTAATTGAGCAAAATTAATCTGGCGCAAAACTATGACGCAACTGATCTAACTTGAATCCTTAAAAAATGTAAGCTCAACTAATATATTAGCACTGAAAATTACTGATGCAAATCATGCATGAACGTAAATTCCGAATTCCTGAGCATTTGAAAGTATTGAAGTAAACTATGGCAATTTAAAAGCCGACATCCAGGAAGATCAATATTTCAGACAAAGCCAGTCAATATACATTTATAAAATGAATAAGATTTATCCAAGGGAAATTAAGTCAACAATTTACAAATAACTATTCTCAAAATTTGCATAATTCCCAAAGCGTGCCAAATTATGTCTTTTGATTAACATAATTCTTTTGGCGAAATCCCAATGTTATGCTAATTTTGTGTTATTTTTGAGTTCGGGAATTGGGAGGTTTATGAGATTAGAGTAAAGTCAATTCTTCTTCTTGTCAGATTCTTCGAATACTAGACAACTATAGTGTCTACTGTGTTTAAATAATTGCCTACTATTTAATTTTGTCTAGTGATAAAATTTTATTCGGCAAGTCGGCCGCATGCCTTTTGCTTTGTTTGAAAATACGTAAAACATTAAACAATGTTTAATAAATTTAAACAACTTTTAATGACAACAAACTTGTTGGTCTAAACATACTTGATTTAGACTTCTTTGTAATTTTCAAAAGCTACTTCAATCGAAACGGAATTTTAATAGCACCTCCGAACTTGAATCATATGCATAAAAATGTGCACCAAGTGCGCATATTTCATTCCTCTCTTTAAGCACTTAAACTCAATTTCGTCAAGCGCTACATTTTGGAAGTGTCCTGCGAATGGAACTTATGGTCACATGTACAACCAAATTTACTGAAAAGTAATGAAGAGGTATTAGTGAGACAACTTCTGAAACAGCTATCATGAAAGAAAATTTTTTAAATAGATCTGTTTTGAGGTTTATTGTGTTTTTTTTTGATGATTTGATGTTGTGTTTAATTTTTTGTTGAAAATTCTAAATCTAGATCAGTTTTTTCTTTATAATTCTATTTTTCATTCATCCTCTAAATTGGAATAAATTACGGAGGTTAGTTGTATGATAAAAAGTGATCCAGATTAAACATTTTTAGCTGTCAAATTTTCTGTCATTTACAAGTGGGGTGTTTGTCTAGCCTCTTCGACACGACCAACTGTGCCTGCTGCAATCGGTCGAGGGTTTGGTAACAGAAAGACCCCATGAAATAATTCTGTATTCAGAACAAGATTAAATTTTAAGCTTTTTCTATGCTTGCTAGACATAATTTTTATTCAATATCTAAGATTAATTCAGAAGTTGATTAAATCGATAAATAAATTTTTTCCAGATAATTTAGAATGTGTGAGACACGTCATCGCATGAGTCAATAGCTAATCAAATGCCTCTCGATTGTTTTACTTAATCCGTCATGTTGAATGACTAGGCTTCCTCCCTTGTCACACTCCACGCCATGCATGTCTAGAATAAACGCGTTCCCTGTACACGTCTGCTTCTTTTATAGCTTTGCAGTAGCTTAGCTACTTCATTTTGGGAAGAACCAACTAGGAGAGAGAGTGATAGGAGTTTCTGAGTTCAGTCTGGCTTAGTTAGCTAATCCGCTACAAATGAGACAGTTAGATTGGATAACCTCTTTTTGTTAGACAACAGGTTAACCTATTTTGATCTATGTCCAATTGTTAGAAGATATCCCAAAGTCAATGGTTGGATGGAAGAGAATAAAATGAATAAAGTTATTTAAGGTAGATGTGTCGATATTTAATATTACAAATTGTATTATTAATTTGGAAAAGGCCTTTCCAGAGATAAGCTGATTTGCTCTATAAATGGTTATTTTTCTCTTGTAATGCACTTTACCATTTACACTATAGTAGTGGTCTTGAATGGTCGTAAGTGTAAACCAATTTATAATACAACTTCAAGCTTATTGCTATGACATTAAACACGAGTGAGCCAAGTTTAATTGGATTGAAATGAGTTTTATTGCCACTGCTTGAGAACTGGGCTACATTTACAGCCAAGAAAAATTATGTCAGGGAAAACAAAAGCTGCCTGTTGTAAAAACTAACTCAATTCCCTTTACACGAACTTTTATCACACGTCGAAACTAGACCGGCTGGTCTAATGGAAATAATTTTGCTATTGAACCAGATGTTCAGTTGTTTCCTTATTTCGTTTACTTGCCAAATAATTCCCTAAAGAAATGTTTATCTTGCAAAAATTTATGAAGAGATTTCTCCAAATTTGATTTTCATGAGGAATATTTAGAATGCATGTATTAGACCGCTAACTACTTAATCGATTGACGTTTTAGTACGTTTGATTAGTGAACTTCAATGTGAACAATACTGTAGTAATGCTGATGAAAAGTAGCTATTCAGCATTTTCGAATCTTAACTCTGACTAGTAATGCTTTGTTTCTTGTTATTTTCGGATCCAATTACTCTACGTGACAGCTTACAACTATTATTTAATTTGGTTTGTTGATTTAAAGACAAAATTAGAGATATGATTTTTAGAGGAAAAAGGCATTTACTTCAGTAGAAGAAGTGAAGGTCACATTTTAAAATTTGAAAGCTAAATTGAGCTAGTAAAGAGAAAATTAATATAAGCGAGTTGAAAGTTCATTTGGGATAAAAGAGGAAAAAAAAGCGGAAACATATGAATCGTCTATACGACACATCGAGTTCTGCACCCAAATCATTTCTTTTAATCAATTATGGGACTTATATTGGGATATATTGAATTATCATTTTAATTCTAAATAGTTTTAATCTCCATGTCAGCATAACATTTCAAAATAGGCTTTTTATATTCAATGTCTGGTTATTTTATGAGAATCATTCATTTGAAATATCCAAACGGAATTGAAAAGGAACAGAATTGAATGTAGGTCTGAGAGTGACTCAACATCATAACAGTGTATGATGTGGAATTATTATGCAGGTTGGAAGTAAAATAGCATTCCTGGATTTTTATTTACGGAGACAGTATAAATGCAGTACTAAAAGATTCTGATAATGTAATAAAGTGGCGAGGTTTAATTCGGCCTTAGCTTCGCAAAATGAATCTCTTGGACAGTAAAATAGATTATCTACAGAATGGACGCATATGAAAGTTGGAAAAGCACACCAATCACGAATTATAATCCAAATTCTTTTTAAGTCATTAAAGGATTCGCTATCTAATCATGTGCTATTTTCACCCCTATCTAAATGCATCAGAAAGAGGGAAAATGATTGCGATTGTAACAAATGGATATTTTGTCGAGAGAGCGAGAAGACTACAGCTTACCAATGTAGATTAAGCTTTCGATTTTCATTATATTTTCAAAACGTTACCGAAATACGATAGAAAGCATGCATAAATACTGAAGAAATGCATCTGTAAAACCGGAAAAATCTAATCTTAAGAGTACACTATCTAGAACTCACGACATGTGAAGAGAAATCACCATAAATTTCTCTGGAAAATCTCATGGCTAAGCTTTCACGAAAAAGACTTCGCTCTCAGGCTCCCATGAGAGTTCGCCCAGTGTATTCTAAACTCAAATGTCTTTTTGCCCATCAAATAGTATAGAGAATTAGAAAGAGTTTAAAATTCTTTGTTAGAGAAAACCATCCAGAAACTGAAGGAAGTCAATGGTTCAAAAGGGCTGACGTGAGTTGTCAGTTCCCGTCTCTAAAGTGAATATCACCTCTGCAGTGCCAAAGGCAACTATGATCATTTGGTGCGACGATAAACAAGGCTCTCTTGGAACAAATTTCAAGTTCTTTTAAGTCCCACCAATAGATTCAATGGAAGTTTCCTCAAAGAAGAAGTAAGTTTAAGCCTCTGTTCCGATTGAAAAAATTGAACTTCATTTTAGTTAGCACGTGTGTGTTTTTTGTTTCTTTGTCTCTTTCATACACCTCTCAGCCCTCGCTCGTTCAAATATACCCCTAGCTTCTCAATTGCACCTTGTCAATACTTCAGGCTTAGGGAAGATTGTTAATTTGTTACCAAGACCCGTAGTGATGTGCCAATTGTCCTCCGAACTCCCATGCCCCTCCTATTTTCGGACCATCCTTTTTAAATTTACCAAAGATAATTTCAAATGCACGCATACAGTTCTTCGGTTTTTGACCTCCTGACTATCGAAGTACAGGGAAGTCTTGATTGAATGGCAGTTGAGTAAAACATTGTAACTCTTCATTTAGGCTTTGCAATGGTGACCTTAGACCATACTAGAAATATCCTCTTATATAACCGAATTCGTGGTCAATTGGTACGTTTGGAATCCAACAACTCTCATCTTATTTGTCCCATTAAGGACAAATTAATAGAGATGCAAGTAATCGTTCTCTAATTGTTTTTTATCTGACTTCAGTTGCATGACTTTTCTTCGTGATAAACAAGACGGATGGTGTAATTTGCAACTTCTGCAAAAGGCAATAATATTCTCTAATTTCATCTGTCCAATCAGAGGAAGGTTTAGCTATTTAATGCCAACTTAAATGCAAATGCGTGAATTCAAAAGTCCAAATAACTTTATTTTATGGTGTAAATCCCACTTGGATTTAGACTGCTAGCACTCCTATTCTACATTAAAAAGATCCAAAGCATTCCAACGTGTTTCCTGTCTACTAAGGTCAGACGGAACGGATGGTTCTACGCCGTTTAAAATTCAGTTATTTGTTGACCTTGAGACATCAATAATTTTTGTAAATAAATCTGGAAATGCAAAATATATTGTGTATTTCTTAACTTCGAATTAACAAATGAAATTTAAAAAATATATAAGATAAAATATTTTTGAGTTGTTTAAAAGTGAGACGAATTATCGAAGCATTCCACAGTGAATTTTTCTCTGTTGAAATGAAGATTTAGGCGTAGTCTGCAAGGTTTCCACATAAACCGAAACTCAGACAGGTACTAATTATCCAAGCCATTAAATATGCCTTTATACTTGTTTTTTAAATAAAACACCTTTATCTGTTTAATATGCACGGTATTATGTATTTCCCTCTCTTATGAAATCCTAATTTTTTAGAGTCTTCGACAGTTCGTAACGTTTTGGCACATTTTAGAATACAAAGGCAAACAGTTAGCCATCGGGAAACTTCGCTTTTCCTTAGATACTGGCAATTCTAATTCAAAGTACAATATTCCAATGAAGGAATTAAAATAAACTGTATATGTATAGAAGAAAAGGTACTTATTGTTGAAACTTAATTGGAATGTAAATCGTTTGCACTGTTAAATAAAACGTTCATCATAAATTATTCACAGACAGTTGGTCCGTCTAAAAGTGTTGTCAAGGCAGTGATTGCTAAATTTACGTAATCGTATCCGTGCACATCCGATCTCTTCACCAAAAATTACTCAAGATTTACACGATATTGCTACGAATTCACGGAAATCAAAAAGACGTCTATACTCCCAACTAAACATCAAACGAACGTCATACCAGGACACGTTGAAGTAGTTACTTATGTAAGGATACGAAGTGGATGTGTTACAAACATTACAACCTACAGACAACGTTATCGCAGATGGTTGCTTACTCATGTCACTCATGGTTACCTGGACCCAAATCTTTATTTTTTCACGAGCAAAACATGTTTCCACCTTAGCGGGTAAGTGAACTCTCAAAACACAGACAACCCCAAGGAACCTTTTGATGTGCCTCACCATGGCATAAAATAGGCGTTTGGTGTGCAGTTTCAACCCGAAGGATTGTAAGTACCATTTTCTTTAATAATGCCATGAACTCTGAAGGGTATGTAGCGAAGTATCACATCCATGCATAACGCAGTTGACGAAGGAAGAATAAGAGTTTTGCGCTTTTCCAGGAAGATACTGTTACTGCGAATACTTCGTGATTTTCAATTGAACACGTCCATGAAGATTTTGAAGAAGAGCGTACATTTTCTGCAAGTTGATGGCTTCCCAGGTAGCCCCATCTGTTTACCTGCGATCCTCGTTTGCGGGGTAATTCAAAGAGTTGAAAATGAACATTCGAAATCCGATTGCGGAAATCACACCAAATATATTACAAGTTTCCCAAAACATGTTGAGACGTACTGAGTTGTGCATCGTAGTTCATGGTGAACACTTTCAATGCATACGGTTAACTATTAAACGTTCAGTATGGTTCTATTCGTAATATGCTTCTATTTGTTATTTGCAGACTTAACTCTTTAACGCCCTTAGGACCGTACGGTTCTCTTTCAAAATAATCTCCATTGGCCCTAGATCCGTAACAGAAGGCGCCATTGCCGTTTGAAACATGTTAAATACGTCTATAGCCTTCGCCTGATGCCACCAAAACTCATTACGACGACATCAGCCTGCTGTGAGACACGCGTGAGTGCGGTTGGGAGCATTTTTCAAAAAAACTAATTCGGGCTTTAAAGGGTTAACTTATCTTACTGTATTCCCATGGGACCTCTTTTACCTTGGCCACGCGGTATCTGCCTTTTATATGCATTGAAAGCACACTTCCCTGCAATAGGTAGTACATTTGTGAGGTCGCAGTGCAACCAAGACGTTTGGTTTCCAAGTTCTATCAGTTGGTGTAAGCAACCAAGATGGCAGCAAATGCTAAGCGGTGAATATTGAACTCTAATTACAAACTTATTAAATTGTATCGTCCGTAAAATCTGCTTAAAAAGAGTCACTTGTCGTATAATATGCCTGAATGAAGTATTTACGATCAATCGCTCCTTTTTGAAGTTACAGTAATTCCTTCTGAGTAAATTTACAAAGCTTTCATAAATTACAAGGAATCATTTAGTGGTAAATGCATATTAACATAAGCAGATTTCCATTCAAATAGTAGCCTAAAAATATTCACTTAATAGACAGCAAATAGCACATAGTTAACCCGGCCTATAAATTTACGGAATTTCATTCAAACCAACTTCAATTATCTTATGCATTTAAAATGAGGAGGTGCATACAAAAGTTAACACAAATTCAAAATCGCTTCGGATGAATCTATTAAGAATAACAACTACATCAATACTTAAGTATTAAATACCTTGCTGTAGTTATCGTCGTGCAAAAAAATGAATGTCCAAAGGATCACCAACTTGTTGGAATATGTAGCGGATTAGCTACTTTAATAAGCTTTGACTATTCTTAGAAATCTCCCAGTTCGTAAGTCTCCTGGAATTATCTAAGCTATCCCAAAGCTATAGAAGAAACAGACGTATCACAAGGGACACGTTTATTTGATGTATGTGTGGTGTGGTAATGTAATGGTACGGTGACCTCATTTGACTTTGGTCATTGATTGGTCCAGAGGCTTCTGTATTTGCCATGCTAAAGTTGTGTTCCCTGCAAATAGCAAGAACCGAGATCACTAAATTTTGAACTTATTCAATTGCAGTTACCAAAGGACTAGAAACAGATCGTGGTAGCTAACAGCAACAAAAAAACTGTTTCAAAATAGAACACAATGAAGTGTGTGTGCCAAAGCGTGGTGAATAAAATCACGTGAGCATTGGAGGAAGAAATACCGAGGGATAAGGGTAAGAGAAAAAGAGAGGAAAGCGTAAGAGTAGAAAAATGGGAATCGATAAATTGAAAATTCACTTAGAGGAGGGAAAGTGAAATATCGAAATTTCAATTTTGGAAAAAACAACCATGTATATATTTGACGCTCTTTATAATCAGGAATTAAGTTAGTTGAAACTTTATTCGCATGAATATAAACTTATTATTTTCACTTGATCAGTGTAGCTTTTCGACGAACCACTTGTTGACCACTTACGTCAATATGATCCAACAGTTTGATTCATCTTAAGATTACCTTAATACATGCAGTTTCGTATTTCAGAGGTCAAATGGCAATAGATTTGAAACATCTGCTCGATTATAAAGGGCCCGTGTATAACCCTGATGGGATACATCCACCACGCTATCAGTATTCTTCAATGGGATAAAAGTCGGTTTGAAGATTTATGAATTTCATTAGCTTCACTGACCTCATTTTATTATGGGGTAAAAAGAACCGAGGTCTCTCATTTATTTCATGAACTAGAACCAGATCATAGAACTTGTGATTTAGTTAGATGCTAACAATAGAAAACAGTGGTTATAAAAAATATGACTTAAAGAATTGCGTGGGCCAATAGTAGTGAAGTAACCACGATGAGGATTTAAGAGAGTATGAGAAGGATGAGGAAGAGAGGAGAAGAGAGGGAGGCGTAAGAGTAGAAAAAAAGTTGAAATACAGACAGTTTTATGAGACACTTGCCGTTCAACTTCGCGTACGGATTGAGTGCAGAGAGGACACAGTCAATAGCCAATTAAATGCTTCTCGCATGTTTTACTTAATCCGCCATGTTGAATGACTAAGCTCCCTCCCTGTTCACGCTCCCCGCCATGCATGTCTAGAATAAACGCATTCTCTGTATACGTCTATTTCTTTTATAGCTTTGCAGTAGCTTAGCTAGTTCTGGGGGTCTTACCAACTAAGAAAACCTGCCACAGAGGTTTCTGAGTTCAGTCAGGCTTAGTTGGGTAGCTAATCCGCTACAAATTTGACTTTTATCACTCCTTAGCTCGGTGGTGGGTGGGATTCTATTTTCTTGAATTTCTTTACCAAGAAAGAACGCTGACAATGCTAAATCAAGGCTTCAAATTTTGGGTGGAGGGGAGGGGGGCGGAGGGGGGTGATAGACAGGACATACGGTACTTGTGGAATTAAATGATTTGCTGCGCTACTAACTTAGTAACTTAATTTATATATGAGATAAACTCTTTGGGAGGCTAATTTTTGGGAGATTTTTCACAATCAAAATGATTGACTCCGGTTAACATGTGTTTGTTCTGTCTCAATTAGCAACTGTTAGTTAAAGTGTCACAGCACTATTTCAGTGTCAAATTGGCTTTATATTAATGAAAATCACCCTTTTCTGCTAATTAACAAATTTAAGTAAAAAGCTCTGAGTTGTGGTCTATAAAATAACAGTGATATTACTTAAAATTATAATAGTTAAATTCATACGATCAAAATATGGTCAGTCAACGTTCGCATTACGAATACAATTTTAACATAATGGTGCATTTATTGAATATGGGTAAAGGTAAAATGTCTTTTTTGGAAATCATGGATATCTCTGAAATATGAGTTTCACTCTACTCCTCTTTGTACTTGACTTCTCCATCATAAGTGAGAAAGTCATTTCTGTTAATGAATAGTTTTAAGTCACTTGAGACAATAATGTTGATTTCCATTAACTGAAATTTGTATTTTCTTGAGGCTTCATGATTGTATATTTGACGAACATGCTCTAAGATGCCTACTGCCAAAAGAACGCCCTTCATCAGCAACAGTGTGGTGGTTGTACTACTCTTATTATAATTTTGTTATAACGTTCAGCTGACATAAGCTTATATTTCTGGCTTCGATATCGGTTAAAACCGCCTAACTTGTAGCGCACACAGAATATACCTCAAAACAGTAAGATTGTAGAATTTCAAATGTCCAATTAAACATTTCGGACAATTGCTTTATTGGCCCTTTTAGTTAAAGTTCACTGTCATTAACAATGTATTTTCAACACCTTATTTATCAATTCATGTTTTTAATATTCACTGATTTGCTCAATGTTGTCGATTATCAGCAATACTCTTTGGTGTTCGGAACCAGTTTGAGTACATCTCTAGCAAACAAAATAACAAGTCTGCTCACTAAAACTGATAGAACAGTTTTGAGATGATCTTAAAACTGTTTCCAAGTTATTACTTAATGCTTTACTAATTACCAAGGCTATCTATTATAACCGCAGTAAGGGTAAACGTGAAATAAAGCCCAATAATGCACCAATCGAAAAAAGTATTCAGTTGCTCTTCAGGCTTCTAAGAATGACCTTATTGAGATGGATCTATTAACTTGCGATCAATAACTTAACACTTGTAGATATCATCGTTATTAGTAGGAAGTGGAGAGTGTGAGCTTAACCAAAAGGGTGTGTGGCAGTCATCAAGCACAGCCAATTAGTTGCAGTCAGTGCTAACTTTACTTGTGCACCACCTCCGAGAGAGTAATTGTCACAGATGTGGCGTTATACACGATAAAATACAATACAATTTTTTCGAGTTTAATTAATAAATAGTAAATAACTACCAAGACAGTTAAAAAGTTTGAAGAGTACAGATTATAATTTCTACAATGAGTATATTGTGACGGTGAAATCTCTATGTTGCACTGGGAAAAAATGCTTTCGAATTTGATGGCTACCTACTGTGTATTCTTGCATAGGTGATAAACGTTGCTATGTGCACAGTGTGCAAGTTGAAGAAGTTGTAAGAATATCGACATGGTGACAAATTGGGAATAAGCCTGAAGTTGCACAATGACAACAGATTATATAATAGGCGAAAATTACACCAGAGCTTCTCAGAAATGTTAAATGGAATAGACTTCGAAAAAGCAGAACAGTAGAAGCACTTACTTTCCATTTAGAAAAAAAGCAATCAGTGAGCAGGTGAAAATCATGCGGTTGGCAAGTTCAAGGTTGTAAACTCTGCATTTTGTATCTTTTCAATATGGAACATGAATTCGATTCCACCAGATGGTTTTGAAAATGAGAATTTTACACCATTTTGCACCATGTAACTTAATTGTACTTTGCATTTTGAAGTGACACATTGCTGCACTGAAACTGAGCAGATCGATTCTTTAAGTTCACTTCAATTTAATTGCTTTAAGACATTGAAAAATTTGTCTCTATTTTGAATTATCTTTATGAGATTCATATTAAACAATCAATTCTTACCTAATTTGTATTAATGCAGAGCTTTCAAGTAATTAATTTCCCACAATATATGAGAAGCGTTCTCATTTATTGCATCTTACATCAAAGTAATTTTGAACCTACTAGAAATCCCTTTCTGTTCGTTCTCAGTATATACGTTAAAACATTTAAGAAAGAGTGATATGGTCAAAAAATATCCTGAAGGAACAAAAAAATGAACTACTCAATTTTCAAAAGTACGAATTAGTCCTATCATATTATTAGAACGACAAACATTAAGAGTTATGGGAAATGCAATTCTGACTAGATGTATGCTATTTTTATTCAATCAAACTATGTCCATGTGGTTTCAGTGACAAGTTTCTCGAAATATTTTGGGTATTAGATACCCTGTTAAAACCATGGACGAAACGCGTAAAATAAATCACATAAGCTAAATTGCTTTTTATCATTTTCTGAGACTTAAGTTTAACCAATTTCAGGAACACGCTAATTGAATGATCAATTCTAAATACTGAATTAATGTTGATTCTATTAATATTATGTAATAAAGTAATAAAAATAGGCTAATGTCAAAAAGGAAGCTTTATTTAATGGAATGGTTGTCGAGAAATGATGTTTCGATACTTATTTCAGCACGTTATCAGTATTATAAAATTATAATTTAATATTGTAGCACTAATTAATAATATGAAATCTAAGTTTTAATAATAAATGCGACTTGAATTTTTGGCAAATAGAAAAGCGTCATATATACTTAACTAATTAATCATCCGGTTTGGTGTATTAATGACGCTAACAAAAACTAGTGTGATTCTGGAAATAAGCATCCATACATATAATATAAATGCTAAATTAAAAATAATTTCGTAATTAACTGTAAGTATAAATCGGAAGAGTACAATTTTCAAATTATTGTACTTGTTTCAGTTGTCGGTTGTGCTCGCGTTTAAGTCAGCTCCAGTTTCGTGTTCCTTGACTGTTGTCGCTCTGCTCTGGAACCATGGCGGATGATTTTGATGTCGAAAAACTTCTCGAGGCTCCATTTGAGAAGGGAGTATGTACCTGATTTGATTTTAAGCGCACTTTTCTCTTTTTGTCTTTCATTTATACGTTTATTTCCTTCATTTCTATTGTTTTTTGACTGCTTGCATGTTGATAAAATGTGAACTGGCGTTCCGAATCACTTTAGATTAAGTAATGGTATGGGATTAGAAATAATGAGGTGGGGTCACGTTTCGTTAAAGGACCGGATAAATCTATAGTGTCATTTTCAATCCATGATAACAAGGGTTAATCGATCTGAACTTCGTCTTTTATTTTATTAGATTACTTTCGGAAGTACCCATCAGCGGTGACGTCAGTGGGCGTCTGGCTAATTCCCTTTCTTCATGTAGTTATAATTTTGTTTCACTCATCAGTATGTATTTAGCTCGTTCATCTAACATTTTGTATTCGATTCTCTTTGATCTTCGTGTCCTCTTTGCGTGCGCTCGTACGTAATTTCCTTGCGTGTGTGTTCCTTCTCTGACGTCGTCGAACAGGCTTCTCCCACGGACAGGAAAGAAGGCTCTCGACGTCGCGATCGATCTAGATCAAGGTCCAAAGATCGCAAAAGGTTTGCTCAGTATTCGGTTCTTTAATCTTTATTATATTTAGGCATCGGGACAGAACCCCAGATCGCAGGCGCGACCGAGATCGAGACGATCATAGGCGGCGGGATCGTGATAGACGTGACAAGGATAGAGATAGGGAATTGGATCGAGATAGGCGTCGTGATCGTGACTATGATCGATCTCGATATGAACGCTCAAGGCGGGATAAATCTCCTGACAGAGAACGGGAGGATTCAGATGATAAAGGTCCAAGGAAGTATTATCGCAATGGTGAACCAAGACCAAGAAGGTACGCTATCAATTTTGATTATTAGTGTTCTTTAGTCCCGAATTGACTCCTGAGGAGAGAGATGCCCGAACGGTTTTCGTTTGGCAATTGTCTGCACGCATTCGCCAAAGAGACCTTGAAGATTTTTTCTCCTCCGTAGGCAAAATTCGTGATGTTCGTCTTATAATCGATGGAAAGACCAAACGTTCTAAAGGCATTTCCTATGTTGAGTTTCGTGAGGTTGAATCTGCTCAATTAGCTCTGGGTTTAACTGGCACAAAATTACTTGGTGTTCCTATTCAGATTCAGCAATGCCACGCTGAAAAGAATCGTATTGCCAGCGCTGGAGGTACGGTAATGACAGCGAGTACCTATGGGAGACCAGCTTCTTCTAGGGGTCCAATGAAGCTCTACGTGGGATCGCTTCATTTCAACATCACTGAAGATATGCTCCGAGGTATCTTTGAACCCTTTGGTCCATTAGATGATATTAAGCTTATCAAAGATCCTCAAACAAACCGTTCCCAAGGTTACGGGTTTGTCACTTACAGCAATGCAGATGATGCAAGAAAGGCGCTTGACCAGTTAAACGGTTTCGATCTAGCTGGCAGAGCTATGAAGGTTAACTACGTGACAGAAAGGAGTGATTATGCTAATCTGAGTGCACTTGACAACGAAGAAGCTGATAGAACTGGTGTTGATCTTGGAACTACTGGCCGATTAGCACTAATGGCTAAGCTGGCCGAGGGCACTGGTTTAGAAATGCCGAAAGCTGCTCTAGCACAGCTTCAAGGTAATCCAACTCTTGGAATTGCTGGGAAAGTTAGTTCGGCGTCTGCTATAGCTCCTCCGGTTTGCACTCAATGCTTCATGCTATCTAACATGTTTGATCCCCATGTTGCTTCGCACACTACCTTTGAGGAGATTAAGGATGACGTCATTGTCGAGTGCTCAAATCTCGGTGGAGTTTTGCACATCTTTGTTGATCAAACCAGTGCCCAGGGCAATGTTTACGTCAAATGCCCAAGCATTGCTATTGCAACCCAATGTGTCAATAAATTGCATGGTCGTTACTTTTCTGGACGCTTGGTTACGGCTGCCTATGTACCCTTAATAACTTACAACCAACTGTTTCCGGATTCTGTTACTGCTAAAACTATTTTGAAACCAACTTACTCGTAACTGCACTAATAACTGTCTGTGTTGTGGTCAGTGTTTACTTTATTACAACCTGAATAGTTGTGTAAATAAAAGAATTTTACATTTTAAAATTTCTCCTTGCATTTATTGTGGCGGACATTACAGTTAAATCTGCTATGCTGGAGCACATTGGCATCGCAATTCGGGCTCTGTCTCCGCAGCTAATTGACTTTCAGCCACTACAATGAAGTCTAAACTCAGTGGGGGTCTTCGCACACAGATATTAACTTCACACGGAGAAGGCCTACGAAAATTTTATCTAACAGAGGTGAAGAAACTTCAAGCAAATTGTAACATCCTGCTGAAGTACAAACAACATGACTCTTTTGTGATGAGGAAAGCTCATGCCAAGCTCATGAAGCAGAATAAGAAAAGACTTGGCTTTGCAGAGTCCAAATTTTCTCAAACTGTCATGGCTTTCAGGTGTTGCACTCGGAGATTGAAGTGATGCCTCCTTCGGCATTTTGGGAACTGGGCATAGGTTGAATATAGATGCCTACATGGTATTGCTGACCATCTTAATGTCTGAGTCCAGGATAACGAACACCTTAAGCATGGCGGTGGCAGGATTCTGTGTCATGTCACTCCTCAGGAAAAGGTAAAAAAATGGTTGACAGCCCATACTTACGACTAAACCAGTTCCAATGTGTGTTTGTCCTCGAAAGTGTCTTCCCCTTCCCTAGACCTTAAACCAATGGGCTATTACTCATAAGGTGATGTCGGGACAAACCCTACCGGCCGTGTCAGTGCCTCGAAAGCCGGCCAGTTAATGGAGAAAATGAAATCACTATTTGGGATCCTTTTCTGAGAAGATGGAAGTAGTCAATCGAAAAATATAAAACCTTTTTTTAAATTGGTTTTAGCATTCCGATGGAGGATGGTTTAATCCAAACATTAAGCCTGTGAAATCGTTGCCGTTCGTTATATTTGTGGGTCTCTTCAATATAGTTCCTTTTCATCTCTCACGTATCTGCTATAAATACGAAGTTTAAGGTAGTTTACAGTTCAAATTAGTTATTTCTGAAGGCTTGGTGATAAATCACTTTCCCTAATAATAACAATTATTCTTATTTACAAGATAGTTCTCATTTTAAAGCTATAAGTTCTCATTGGAATCTTAATGAATCACATTGACCCATGAGATGTTCCAACACGAAAACAAGCAGGTTCTGACATAGATATGTCGCGTGTGTGTAACTGTTGCTCATCTTATCTTTACGTAATCGAAAAGCCAGGTATTTTTAGAAGAAAAGGTGCTTTTGGTTGAAAGTCACAAGCCACACTAAAACATCTATTTTAACTCGAATTCCATGTGCTGAGGAAATTTTTCCTATATTTTACTGAAGTTAATATGAATTAAATTGCCTCTTGAAATTCGCGTTTTCCACTCTTTCATAAACGAAGGAACATGGGAATTGAGCCGATCATCTCTGATATCTCTTTCAAGTACGACTTATGTATAGAGAATTTATGTGTAAAACAATTTCAGGTAATCGTCTTCCATCGCGGAAGACCAATTGGCTGTCCTTATTTCGGCGATGATGCAACGCTGGAAGATGTATAAACTTATTTAACATTCCGTCTCACGATTTTTATTCCGTGGTAACTGCTACGAACCGAATATCTCACAAAATCACTATCCTTGACTTAAACTCCAATTAAGAAAGTTTAATAGAAGTCGCAGGTCTTTTTCGAGCACAACTCAACCAGGTATCTGAAAGCAGTTTCCAATAAAATGTTCGTTGATTTATATTTCATTGAAAAAATGATAGGGAAGTATATTATCGAAGGCATCATTATCAAGCCAACACTACTAGGACCCATTTGCTCTTTAAGAGTCTGCCGCTTGAAGACCAGACAAGGTGTAAGCTATTTAATTCGAGTATTTTTCCACTGATTTGCTGGGTGTCATGACTTCATGATATAGAGTAAGAGCGGAGGATATTTACCTCGCGTTGCAAAATCTACTCTAGACCTGATGTATTATATTAAGTGTACGTGACTACTGTAATGGTAATAAAATTGCAAAAATTACTGGGTCATTAACTGATGGTCTCGGCATCCATGTAGAGCTTTGGTTTTGATGGAGGAGTTATCGATGAAGTTTGGAAATTGTTAAAACATTTAATCTTTTAAAACTCTGCGTAACTGCTCACTTATATACTATAACTCCCTTTAGTTTAGAAAGACAGATTGCACTAAAATTTTGTAATTTACCTTGAATATGGATTAAGCTCCAGTAAGTGGTACATTTTGTGACCTCTTAAAGGTTGTAGCAGATTGCTACACAAATAAGCCTTGACGTATGCTCAGTAGTCGCTATGGCAACGTCTCTTAGTTCTTAAAGACTCCCAGAATTTGCTAAGCTATAGAGGAAACAGGTGTATGACGTGAATACGTTTATTTGGGAAGTGTGTTACAGGTAGGGAGTTTAGTCATTGTAATACAATGAAGGATTTGCTAAACCAAGGAAAAACTGTTGATTGGCGGTTGGCTGGGTGGCCTCCGTGTTCACGACTGCTTTTACTCCCTATGCGAAATAGCACAGCCGCACCTTCGAGCCTGTCTGAGTGCGCATGAGATACCTTTGTTCAGCGATGACAGCGTTGTGAGCTCCACAAGGTTCAGCTTTTATTTAAAATTTTCGCATTTCTTACAATTTTGTCATCTTGTTCAGTTTATGGAGTTAGTATTAACGTTTGTTTGCTATTATGCTTACTACTTCTGAATGTTCTTATCCATAACTACCTGAGATTGAGCTAACGACGAAAACGTGGTAAACATGGAATTGGAACTATAATTCTCATAAGGTAAGTTCTTCTGCGATTGATACTACAGCGTTCGCTTCGAAATGGAAATATCAGCACAAATCATCATTAAATAACGGTAATCTACATTATTAGTTAAATTAGTAATTATATCTGCGTAGGTTATCTAAAACAAATGAATAATTTGAAATAAAGCATCGACACCACGGCCAAAATTTTATGGAAAGTTGACGCAATCGTCACAACATTGTTAAGCTTTTAGTTGCAAGTGTCAATCCGAAATCGGAATTAATAAGTCAGACGTTTTCTTAAAATATATTTTACATGCATCAAAAAAGCTGCGATTACAAAAGAGCAAAGAGTAGAAGAATCTTTGGCTTCTTTCATGGCCTACTGCATGTCATATTTTGGTTCAAATAAAATGACTTCTCAATTTATTGTATTTGTGCCCAATTATGATTTTATTTAGCTTTTGCCACAAAAGCCACAAGATCGGCAGTTTATAGGAATATTTCCCGTTAGGGATCACTTGTAGATTTTATGAAGTACCGTTCTGGCAAAATGTCAAATATGCTTCAAGTTATCAGAGACTGTTGGGGATATTTATGCATGGGATGTTCTCTTTTGCCCTTTTAGGGTCATCTTATTGGGACGATTAGTATTTTCACGATATGAAACTAGAAGAGTTTCTACCCGCAAATGTATGAATGTGTTTGGCAAAATTTACTTCTTACAATTCCAAGCAATTGTGCAGTTATTAAGTAATTAATACATACTCTTTCGACTCTACATACCAGAATAAACAGATGGTTTGGACCCGAAAATTCCCCCTCTGGCCAATTACGCATATGTGTCTCCATGATGTCTTCATATTTTGTGCAGTGAGCTCGATGTGGGTGTGCAAAGGTCACGAAATCATTCCGATATGTTTAAATGCTTCGTGTAATCTATAGCGTATAAGTTAAAGTGCTATGTACTATGGAGACTTATTTTTCTTAACGTATTGTCTGGATGGAATAAGAGTTAAAACAGCTTAAATCAATTAATTCAACTACGCAATGAAATTAATACTACAAGCAGGCGTTATTTCTTTAAAAATCTTTGAATTTGTTTCCATGAGGTAATGCTAATTACGATTAACGATAATTATAAAATCTGCGTGAGAAAATTTTTAAGATATTTTCCATAAATCGTTAGATGTTTTGTCTAATAGGATATGATCAACTCTTCCAAATATCAGAAGGAGCTGAGGTGGACCAGTAGTGAATTAAACGATTATAGAGGAAATAGAAAAGTTTGAAGTGCGTGCAAGGCAATAAAATTGAGTAAAAGCATGAGAAATAAAGTCAACGGATTGGAATAGTTCATTTGTCATAAAGTAATTGAATAGGTTAATTTGACCCTTATCAATGCGATTACACACTTAAGATTATGCGATTTGCTATATATATATATATATATATATATATATATATATGGCCTTAAAGCAGTCCTATCTGCGTTGCTGATCTGATGCAGATCTCTGAGGTACCTGTTTCAGCAAGTTATTTTAATTTCAGATTTTAGTTGAATTTAAACTAGTTCCTTCATTTAAGACTCCTAGTTAGAAAATCATTTAGAAAATTTTGTGTAATCGATTGGCCTAATCATGAGACACCAATGTTTTCTTCGAATTTTCCTACTATGTCTCGGTTTGAACCGATTTCTCTATTTCAAATTCAGACGTACCTTATCTAGGGTAGTAGCCAAGTGGGGGATATTTCGCTGAACTTAGCATCTGAATGACATCTTAGACGCATGAAAACCAACATAATCCATAAATGTGGCTTAACATTTCTCTGTACATTTCATTAATCACTGGCTCTCATCTTTGGTTAGTTCCTCGACAATCTATATTACTGTTATATGAATTTAAGTTTTGACTAAAAAACATAATTCATACTTTTGGTGCTCATTCGCGCAACAACTTGTAACTTTTACTACAGAGCTAGATTGCACTCGAAGTGGCGAAGTCATAAAATAGGGATATACTGGTAATATGAAAATTAATAATGCTATTTCACAATAAAATAAAACTGAAACCCATTTTAGTCTGAATCCATCAGAATCCTTTTGTCCTTGGAGGCATGTACGTGGTAGGAGGATTTAGTTGCACGTAGGAAAATACCCATGATCGTTTCCACTAATTATGTGGCATAGATATGCATATTGTACTGAATTTATTTGCTCGGCATATCAAAATATAAGGCATACAACGTTATAATCTATTTTTTCATTTGGCGTACCAGAAGTGATGAGAACATAGCCTCGAGAACAAATGTTAGAACTTAGGTTTAATAGTTCATAATATTATTGTAGTTGTCAGGCTTAATTTCTAATTTAAATATGATCATATATGATTCGGTAATTGTTAATTGTTATATTTACAATTTAACTTATAGCTTTTTTAATTTCTCTATAAAAATTAGTACTTTTAATTCCTAAACATAAAAGTAAGTCACTCAAATCACCTACTTTCCGTAATTAAATTAACAATAGTTTTGCTGCTAATAGAAACAATCCTAGAGGCTCTATTTACTCCACCGGGTATTTCAAAAGCACTAAAATGTGGTTTTGTTTCTCTTTTGCTAGTCTTTTTTATCACCAATTTTCTTTTATAACGCTTTTTTATTTATATGCATGTTTTCATCTACATTTATATTTCGTACACATTTCTATTTTTCTTATTTTTAATGTTTTATTTGTCAATTAAAATGTGTATAACTTTCAGATGTCACACTAAATTAAATAATGCATTAGTATCATATTTTTAAGACAAAATGAATATAAGTGAGTCCCAGACGAAAAAGATGCTTGAGGCACAACTACACCAAACTGCTCAAGTTATTGAAGATGCAGTTGATCAAGAAATCGCCAAACTGGACCAAATGGATGAGGATGACTTAGAAAAAATTCGCCAGCGCAGATTAGCTGAACTGAAAGAAAAAGCCAACAAAAGGGAGGAGTTGCTAGCTAAGGGTCATGGTATCTACGTCGAATTGCCCTCAGAAAGGGATTTCTTCGACGTCTGCGGGCAGTCAAGTAATATGTGTGTGCACTTTTTTCGGAATACTACTATACGATGTGCTATTTTTGATAAACATCTATCAATCCTCGCTCCCCGCCATCTTGAATGCAGATTCATCAAGGTTGATGTGGAGAAGTTTCCTTTCCTTGTCTCTCGTTTAGGAGTCCGTGTTCTACCAACTCTGATATTGATTAAGGATGAGAAAGTCGTTGCTCATGTCATCGGATTTGATGATCTTGGTGGACATGACGATTTCAGCACCGAAATGTTGGAATGGCGTTTGGGAGTGGCTGGTGTTATTGAATATAGTGGTGATCTCAGCCAGCCCCCAGATGCGGTGAAGGGTAAGAAGAGTCTGACGTTCAAGAGAAGCACAAAAACAATTCGCGGTGGAAGGGGAGGTGATTCTGATGAGGAGGATGATTGAAGTGGGATAAGTTTTATCTCCTGATGTTACCGTGTGTTGTTGACTTCTCAGTAAAGTGTATTTAATATGCTGCAGATTGTGTTACTTAACTACTCGTTGATCTTTGTATATGAGTAATCTATTAGTGATCACTTTCTAAGCTTTTTAGGTATTGCTTTTTTACCATGTATTGGAGTTGAATCTACCCAGAGCTGGTGCCTATTACCCCTAAGCGATATCTCTATTAGTCAACTCTTCCAGGTCCAATGTAATAGAAAGAAGACAAAATTGAGTAATTGGGAATGCGGAGTCCGGCCATTTCACCCTCTAATTTGAAAAGTAGAGAATGGGAATAACTGTCAGTAGCTAGTTGGATCTATATGGACTAATCTCCTCAAAGATACCTCCAATCAGAATGAGGATTGCCACTACTATATTTCTGAAAGGATGACGAAGAGCAGTGCCACGCATTCTATACTCTACCTCAGGATGAGAAACCACCCGTCACTATTATTTGCTTTTGATAGTGTGGACAAAACTGTCATAGACTCAAAGTTGATTTGCATATTTATCTGATGAGACATTTCTTTAAACAGGCATTATTAAACCTTCATTCGGATAATGCTCTCGATCGTAATTTTTTAGATATTTGATTTGATCTGGGTCAGTTCTAGTCATTACTATATCATAAGCTTTCTGCAATTTTCCCTAAATGGGAAATATGATGGTTTCACTCTTAAATCTGGATTTTTTGATGATCATTTGCATTGGGCTAATTACATTACTCATGGGATTAAATAACTCAGCATACTATGGGTTTATTCATGAAAGTATGCAAGTACAGATGATTGTACCTCTTCTTTTGCCCAATGAGAAGGAAATCTCTTTTTCACTAATAGGGTACCCATATATCTGTTCGTCACTAAATTAGATTTAACCATCCAATATATAGGGCGCATTAAATGACCGTAATCTGTTTGGTATAATTGTGCCACAGTCGATGTCAACACCCTACGTCGCTGTCATCATTTGCAGTTTAGAATAGGGCAAATCACCTAATTCAAATTTCTTCTATACTTTCGTCCCACTTCCCAGTGGCCCAAATCGACTCATGCTTTCCGATTTTGGAGAAGGTCGCTGCCGTCTCTCAGCCAAGACAATTCCGACGAAAGCAAAAGGGCAGCCACACGACCGATTCTGTTGATCTATTGAAGTAGGTTTTGCTATTTTAGTATTCCTTACTTCATGTACACTACCCCTGGTTCTTGTGTCAACCTTTGAACCTCTTGTGTATTGGTTCAATTATTTTGAATAATCTTTGCCTATCGAAGATAAGACACGGTTTAAGCTATTAAATGCGATCCCAAAGGCTCATTCAAGTGCATTTTTATATACATGGACGGAGAGTCGAGGGAATACCGGGCTCCCAAATATCACACGAATTAAATACAAAGCAGGACAACCGATCAAAAATAGGATATGAAGCATTTCCAGTAAAGTAGGGGGAACCAGTTACAAAGGGGAGGGAGCTATTCCTGGTTAGAGAATTCAAGGAACCGTATCGAAGGCGACAAATTCTTCGACATAATTTGGCGAGGAATTTTCGTCACCTTTGTCCGAAGGACCAAGAGGACAGGAATTCTCGCAGGTAAAGACGTATACCGAGGCAAAATCTGGAGAAGCCTCACCAACTTTATCCAATTTCAAATGAAGAAGTAATTGAGGCGTTATCTAAAAGAGAGTGTTAACGCAAAAACACGAAACATACCTGAAACTCAAAGGTTCTCTTGCCACCACACTTTAAACAATTTGGTGGTGTAATAGGGTGGGGAGAGGCCCAAAGTGGTGTACCTCCACGGTCAAAACGAATAACCTAGAATAGAGTAAATAAAAAGTCGATAGCTTTACTTGATCAGGTTCCTTTTTAAGAACCTCCTTAAATCGATTGAAGTAGAGTTCTTCCCTAGTCTCCTTGCGAGCAACTTCTTCTAAAGCCTTAAATTCTTCACCGTCATCACTATAATTGGAGAAAGAGAGGAAAGTTAGATGCAAGTTTGTCGACTCAGTTTAGTAAAATTGCCAATCAAGCCATGTGAAAGAGAAGGGGTTGTCAATGGTGGACGATTTAAAGAAACAATAAACCAATTCTGAAGAAAAACTATAAAGTTAACAAGCATCCAAATATGATTAACAGATGTTGATATATGCCCTTAGCTTTGGCCAAAAACCTCAGAATGAAACCATTTAGGGGAGAAGCCAGATCATAAACTCGATCAGTAAAGCTAAATTATCACCTGCCAACTTGTGTCAAAATTAGTCACTTCCTCAAACAGTTATTTGACCTTCTAACTTTTATCGATTCCGTATCTAGCTGATTACTTGTTTCGAAGACTCCTAAGAGATAATAAAGGGCAATAGCACAGTAGAGTAAAAAGTAGCCACTACTCTAATAAAGAAACTGTCTTGTGGGTTTCAAAGTCGATTAAAGTCCCAATGAGACGAAGTAACTCGAATACGAATGAATTTTCACAGTCCTCAAGTTTATCTATTTAATTAGTTTTAAATAAAACAATACTATACAGTGACCGAGACCATGCGTGTTTGCTCTGGTTATTAGTAATTCCTAATGCATTAAAAATAGAACAGTTGTGAAATGGAAAATAAGAGCAATTTAAGTGCTCGTAAACTAATAGCTTCTATAGATATATAATTTGGGTTTCTAAAAAGCAAACTTATCATAAACATCTCAATAATTTGAATGATAACAGTAGTAATAAATTATTCACACAAGATCCTTAACTGGCAAACCTTAACAAAACGATCGACACCTTACTCTGCATTTAGTTCGAAGTCTGATTCTTCAAAGTCGTCGCCCATGCTCGTGCTATCCTCGGGGTCTTTGTCGAGGGTCGCAGAGGAAAGGAGAAACTCAGGAAGAAGAAAACAGTTTGATAAAAACATCTCATTTAGATAGTCGAATTGAGGGCACTTAGTCTTGTGACTTTGCTTCCAGTGAATAATCTGAAAGAATGCGAATAATCTAGGGAAAATATATAAACAAGACGAACCTGATGCTCTTTGGAACAGTAGTAGGCTTTTTTGCAAATTACACAGCATTTGGTGCCCGGGCATCCACAAACGGGACAGAGATTTACAAGAACCCCAGCTGTGGGTGCTCTACCTGAGCGAAGTATATCAATCATAACCTTCTCCGTTAAATTCTCTAAATCGGAGGGAGGATTTGAACTAAAGGAAGAAAGAAATACAAATTTATTAAAATCAAGAGAAAACCTATAAAATTGATTATTTTTTGGAAGTTGTGATCGATATACTCTGAAGGGAGGGGGATTGTGACTGTTAGAGGGCAGAAAGCAGCTTCCATTTTTGCACATGAACACAAATAGCATACGATGAAAGCAATCTTCCCGTTCATCAAGGGGCGAGTATAATTGCAGGAGGAAGGCCATGGGATGTTGACATTGAGCACATTTAATATTTTGCGGTAAATGTGTTAACGCAAGCCACGCAGGACGACCACCAACTTTGTCAGGAAATAAGTGGGAGACCAGGCGGAAAGGTTCCTCAAATTCAACAAATCCAAAACTAATAGTGGCCATTTAGCCTTGACAAACACCTTCAGAGATAAATATAAAAATTTAAATATATAGACGTATATACTAAAAGAGAATATGCAGAAAAGCAAGACGACAACGACCTTGAGAACTAAATAAAACAAAAAGAAAGGACATAAAAAATAAAAGAAACAAAAATACACAAAAAACCAAATGTAAAAAAACAAAATGAAAATATAAGACAACAAAAATGCAGACTTTGAAACCACTTTGTACTATTAAATATCCTGATCACATGGCAAATAAGTGATAATAATCAATCTAGAACAAGAAGGGCCAAGAGACTAATCAAATAAAATGGAGTTAGGAATTAGTTCACCTCCTTTTTAAATGCGAGATATGGCAAGATTAGTAGGAAAAAAACATGGCAAAAGCCAAGAGGGGAAGGCGATAGAGACGAAAGGAGTGCGAACGAGGTAATAGTCAGAGGGCGTGGGGAACTGATCGTATGAGAGCAACCTCCTCCCTAGTAGATATAGTGGGTGGATGAGAAGAAGAATTGGAGCGTGTTGATGAGGAAAGGATACTGGATGGTGAGCACGAGGAGTGAGTGGAAGAGAGGGCGAGAGAGAGAGAGAGAGAGAGAGAGAGAGCGGATAGTTGAAACTTCTCCTATCCTCCTGCATGCTCTCCACACATCCTCCGCCTCCAGGAAGTACGATGGCGACTAGGTGGATGGTGGGAGGACGTCTCCGCGATAGTATAGTGGTGAGTATCTCCGCCTGTCACGTGGAAGACCCGGGTTCAATTCCCGGTCGCGGAGTGAGCACTTTTCCACCCACACCACACACCTTTCTCATCGACTCCTAGCCTCCTTAATGCTTCGTCCCTTCAGCTCTCTTCCTCTCTCCCCCCTCTCTTCTCCACAATCCTGGTGCGCATTACAATCCTCTTCTCGCTTTTCGCCTAGGAATATGACTGCCACGAGGGCTTGTGCGGCTCTTGCGATAGTTGTTGGAAGTAGTCGGTGGAAGAAGGGAGGAGAGGTTGGTGGCATAAACAGATGCGCGCTAGCACACGCGCACTCGCCACGCCCAACGTGGGGCTCGAACCCACGACCCCGAGATTAAGAGTCTCGTGCTCTACCGACTGAGCTAGCCGGGCGCCAGCAGTCCTCTGTGCCCTGCCACACCTCACCCCTCAACTCCCCCACCCTCCCCCCCTCCACCCCACACACACATCTCGCCACACAGACGCCCTCCACCCGCACGCCTTCAACGCGTCGACGTCTATGAGGTGCCTAGGAGGTGGAGGCACCGGGACCTCCTACCATCACGCAGATATACGCTGGTGCTTATGACAAAGGAGGAGGATGAGGCTGGGCCCGTGTGGACTGTGATCCTGTGGTGTAGTGGTTATCACGTCTGCCTAACACGCAGAAGGTCCCCAGTTCGAAACTGGGCAGGGTCACGTGAAGCGGTTTGGCAGGTGTCGCGTTGGTCGCGAATGCACTTGCAGCGCGCCTCTGTTTTTCCCATGTCCATTAACACCACGCCTAGCACCTTCGCTTCTCCAAAACCCCACTATTAAAAAGAGCACCCTCCTACTTCCTCTTCACTTTCCTACATTCTCCATCCTCCACTCACCACTCACCACTCTTCACCCTCCTTCCACGATCTTCCTCCCTTCGCCCTCTCTACTCACTTACCACTAAATACGAAAGCCGGTTGGAGGCAGAGTGTGCCCTGGGTGCTACTACAGCAGAATTGCCTACTCCGCGACCGGGAATTGAACCCGGGTCTTCCACGTGACAGGCGGAGATACTCACCACTATACTATCGCGGAGAACACGCCCATTCGTGCACCTCACCGACCACTTACCACCTACCACCTACCACCTACCACCTACCACCTACCACCTACCACTTACACTCTACCACTTGACCTCTTGCCCTCCGACCTACTCATTCCATCCATGTGGAAGACAAAAGAAGTTACTTGGTTCGACCCGGGCTCGAACCGGGGACCTTCCGCGTGTGAGGCGGACGTGATAACCACTACACCACCGAACCTGACCGCCTGCCGTCTTCTCATCATCCCCGCCATTCTCGAAATTCCAACTCCATTTCCTCCTCCTCCTCCTCCTCCTCCTCCTCCTCCTCCTCCTCCCAACCCCCGCCCCGCTCCGTCATTTGGTCGCATTAAGTGAATTGATGCAGACTTTGAAACCACTTTGTACTATTAAATATCCTGATCACATGGCAAATAAGTGATAATAATCAATCTAGAACAAGAAGGGCCAAGAGACTAATCAAATAAAATGGAGTTAGGAATTAGTTCACCTCCTTTTTAAATGCGAGATATGGCAAGATTAGTAGGAAAAAAAACATGGCAAAAGCCAAGAGGGGAAGGCGATAGAGACGAAAGGAGTGCGAACGAGGTAATAGTCAGAGGGCGTGGGGAACTGATCGTATGAGAGCAACCTCCTCCCTAGTAGATATAGTGGGTGGATGAGAAGAAGAATTGGAGCGTGTTGATGAGGAAAGGATACTGGATGGTGAGCACGAGGAGTGAGTGGAAGAGAGGGCGAGAGAGAGAGAGAGAGAGAGAGAGAGAGCGGATAGTTGAAACTTCTCCTATCCTCCTGCATGCTCTCCACACATCCTCCGCCTCCAGGAAGTACGATGGCGACTAGGTGGATGGTGGGAGGACGTCTCCGCGATAGTATAGTGGTGAGTATCTCCGCCTGTCACGTGGAAGACCCGGGTTCAATTCCCGGTCGCGGAGTGAGCACTTTTCCACCCACACCACACACCTTTCTCATCGACTCCTAGCCTCCTTAATGCTTCGTCCCTTCAGCTCTCTTCCTCTCTCCCCCCTCTCTTCTCCACAATCCTGGTGCGCATTACAATCCTCTTCTCGCTTTTCGCCTAGGAATATGACTGCCACGAGGGCTTGTGCGGCTCTTGCGATAGTTGTTGGAAGTAGTCGGTGGAAGAAGGGAGGAGAGGTTGGTGGCATAAACAGATGCGCGCTAGCACACGCGCACTCGCCACGCCCAACGTGGGGCTCGAACCCACGACCCCGAGATTAAGAGTCTCGTGCTCTACCGACTGAGCTAGCCGGGCGCCAGCAGTCCTCTGTGCCCTGCCACACCTCACCCCTCAACTCCCCCACCCTCCCCCCCTCCACCCCACACACACATCTCGCCACACAGACGCCCTCCACCCGCACGCCTTCAACGCGTCGACGTCTATGAGGTGCCTAGGAGGTGGAGGCACCGGGACCTCCTACCATCACGCAGATATACGCTGGTGCTTATGACAAAGGAGGAGGATGAGGCTGGGCCCGTGTGGACTGTGATCCTGTGGTGTAGTGGTTATCACGTCTGCCTAACACGCAGAAGGTCCCCAGTTCGAAACTGGGCAGGGTCACGTGAAGCGGTTTGGCAGGTGTCGCGTTGGTCGCGAATGCACTTGCAGCGCGCCTCTGTTTTTCCCATGTCCATTAACACCACGCCTAGCACCTTCGCTTCTCCAAAACCCCACTATTAAAAAGAGCACCCTCCTACTTCCTCTTCACTTTCCTACATTCTCCATCCTCCACTCACCACTCACCACTCTTCACCCTCCTTCCACGATCTTCCTCCCTTCGCCCTCTCTACTCACTTACCACTAAATACGAAAGCCGGTTGGAGGCAGAGTGTGCCCTGGGTGCTACTACAGCAGAATTGCCTACTCCGCGACCGGGAATTGAACCCGGGTCTTCCACGTGACAGGCGGAGATACTCACCACTATACTATCGCGGAGAACACGCCCATTCGTGCACCTCACCGACCACTTACCACCTACCACCTACCACCTACCACCTACCACCTACCTACCACTTACACTCTACCACTTGACCTCTTGCCCTCCGACCTACTCATTCCATCCATGTGGAAGACAAAAGAAGTTACTTGGTTCGACCCGGGCTCGAACCGGGGACCTTCCGCGTGTGAGGCGGACGTGATAACCACTACACCACCGAACCTGACCGCCTGCCGTCTTCTCATCATCCCCGCCATTCTCGAAATTCCAACTCCATTTCCTCCTCCTCCTCCTCCTCCTCCTCCTCCTCCCTCCTCCCAACCCCCGCCCCGCTCCGTCATTTGGTCGCATTAAGTGAATTGATGCAGACTTTGAAACCACTTTGTACTATTAAATATCCTGATCACATGGCAAATAAGTGATAATAATCAATCTAGAACAAGAAGGGCCAAGAGACTAATCAAATAAAATGGAGTTAGGAATTAGTTCACCTCCTTTTTAAATGCGAGATATGGCAAGATTAGTAGGAAAAAAACATGGCAAAAGCCAAGAGGGGAAGGCGATAGAGACGAAAGGAGTGCGAACGAGGTAATAGTCAGAGGGCGTGGGGAACTGATCGTATGAGAGCAACCTCCTCCCTAGTAGATATAGTGGGTGGATGAGAAGAAGAATTGGAGCGTGTTGATGAGGAAAGGATACTGGATGGTGAGCACGAGGAGTGAGTGGAAGAGAGGGCGAGAGAGAGAGAGAGAGAGAGAGAGAGCGGATAGTTGAAACTTCTCCTATCCTCCTGCATGCTCTCCACACATCCTCCGCCTCCAGGAAGTACGATGGCGACTAGGTGGATGGTGGGAGGACGTCTCCGCGATAGTATAGTGGTGAGTATCTCCGCCTGTCACGTGGAAGACCCGGGTTCAATTCCCGGTCGCGGAGTGAGCACTTTTCCACCCACACCACACACCTTTCTCATCGACTCCTAGCCTCCTTAATGCTTCGTCCCTTCAGCTCTCTTCCTCTCTCCCCCCTCTCTTCTCCACAATCCTGGTGCGCATTACAATCCTCTTCTCGCTTTTCGCCTAGGAATATGACTGCCACGAGGGCTTGTGCGGCTCTTGCGATAGTTGTTGGAAGTAGTCGGTGGAAGAAGGGAGGAGAGGTTGGTGGCATAAACAGATGCGCGCTAGCACACGCGCACTCGCCACGCCCAACGTGGGGCTCGAACCCACGACCCCGAGATTAAGAGTCTCGTGCTCTACCGACTGAGCTAGCCGGGCGCCAGCAGTCCTCTGTGCCCTGCCACACCTCACCCCTCAACTCCCCCACCCTCCCCCCCTCCACCCCACACACACATCTCGCCACACAGACGCCCTCCACCCGCACGCCTTCAACGCGTCGACGTCTATGAGGTGCCTAGGAGGTGGAGGCACCGGGACCTCCTACCATCACGCAGATATACGCTGGTGCTTATGACAAAGGAGGAGGATGAGGCTGGGCCCGTGTGGACTGTGATCCTGTGGTGTAGTGGTTATCACGTCTGCCTAACACGCAGAAGGTCCCCAGTTCGAAACTGGGCAGGGTCACGTGAAGCGGTTTGGCAGGTGTCGCGTTGGTCGCGAATGCACTTGCAGCGCGCCTCTGTTTTTCCCATGTCCATTAACACCACGCCTAGCACCTTCGCTTCTCCAAAACCCCACTATTAAAAAGAGCACCCTCCTACTTCCTCTTCACTTTCCTACATTCTCCATCCTCCACTCACCACTCACCACTCTTCACCCTCCTTCCACGATCTTCCTCCCTTCGCCCTCTCTACTCACTTACCACTAAATACGAAAGCCGGTTGGAGGCAGAGTGTGCCCTGGGTGCTACTACAGCAGAATTGCCTACTCCGCGACCGGGAATTGAACCCGGGTCTTCCACGTGACAGGCGGAGATACTCACCACTATACTATCGCGGAGAACACGCCCATTCGTGCACCTCACCGACCACTTACCACCTACCACCTACCACCTACCACCTACCACCTACCACCTACCACTTACACTCTACCACTTGACCTCTTGCCCTCCGACCTACTCATTCCATCCATGTGGAAGACAAAAGAAGTTACTTGGTTCGACCCGGGCTCGAACCGGGGACCTTCCGCGTGTGAGGCGGACGTGATAACCACTACACCACCGAACCTGACCGCCTGCCGTCTTCTCATCATCCCCGCCATTCTCGAAATTCCAACTCCATTTCCTCCTCCTCCTCCTCCTCCTCCTCCTCCTCCCAACCCCCGCCCCGCTCCGTCATTTGGTCGCATTAAGTGAATTGATGCAGACTTTGAAACCACTTTGTACTATTAAATATCCTGATCACATGCCAAATAAGTGATAATAATCAATCTAGAACAAGAAGGGCCAAGAGACTAATCAAATAAAATGGAGTTAGGAATTAGTTCACCTCCTTTTTAAATGCGAGATATGGCAAGATTAGTAGGAAAAAAACATGGCAAAAGCCAAGAGGGGAAGGCGATAGAGACGAAAGGAGTGCGAACGAGGTAATAGTCAGAGGGCGTGGGGAACTGATCGTATGAGAGCAACCTCCTCCCTAGTAGATATAGTGGGTGGATGAGAAGAAGAATTGGAGCGTGTTGATGAGGAAAGGATACTGGATGGTGAGCACGAGGAGTGAGTGGAAGTGAGGGCGAGAGAGAGAGAGAGAGAGAGAGAGAGCGGATAGTTGAAACTTCTCCTATCCTCCTGCATGCTCTCCACACATCCTCCGCCTCCAGGAAGTACGATGGCGACTAGGTGGATGGTGGGAGGACGTCTCCGCGATAGTATAGTGGTGAGTATCTCCGCCTGTCACGTGGAAGACCCGGGTTCAATTCCCGGTCGCGGAGTGAGCACTTTTCCACCCACACCACACACCTTTCTCATCGACTCCTAGCCTCCTTAATGCTTCGTCCCTTCAGCTCTCTTCCTCTCTCCCCCCTCTCTTCTCCACAATCCTGGTGCGCATTACAATCCTCTTCTCGCTTTTCGCCTAGGAATATGACTGCCACGAGGGCTTGTGCGGCTCTTGCGATAGTTGTTGGAAGTAGTCGGTGGAAGAAGGGAGGAGAGGTTGGTGGCATAAACAGATGCGCGCTAGCACACGCGCACTCGCCACGCCCAACGTGGGGCTCGAACCCACGACCCCGAGATTAAGAGTCTCGTGCTCTACCGACTGAGCTAGCCGGGCGCCAGCAGTCCTCTGTGCCCTGCCACACCTCACCCCTCAACTCCCCCACCCTCCCCCCCTCCACCCCACACACACATCTCGCCACACAGACGCCCTCCACCCGCACGCCTTCAACGCGTCGACGTCTATGAGGTGCCTAGGAGGTGGAGGCACCGGGACCTCCTACCATCACGCAGATATACGCTGGTGCTTATGACAAAGGAGGAGGATGAGGCTGGGCCCGTGTGGACTGTGATCCTGTGGTGTAGTGGTTATCACGTCTGCCTAACACGCAGAAGGTCCCCAGTTCGAAACTGGGCAGGGTCACGTGAAGCGGTTTGGCAGGTGTCGCGTTGGTCGCGAATGCACTTGCAGCGCGCCTCTGTTTTTCCCATGTCCATTAACACCACGCCTAGCACCTTCGCTTCTCCAAAACCCCACTATTAAAAAGAGCACCCTCCTACTTCCTCTTCACTTTCCTACATTCTCCATCCTCCACTCACCACTCTTCACCCTCCTTCCACGATCTTCCTCCCTTCGCCCTCTCTACTCACTTACCACTAAATACGAAAGCCGGTTGGAGGCAGAGTGTGCCCTGGGTGCTACTACAGCAGAATTGCCTACTCCGCGACCGGGAATTGAACCCGGGTCTTCCACGTGACAGGCGGAGATACTCACCACTATACTATCGCGGAGAACACGCCCATTCGTGCACCTCACCGACCACTTACCACCTACCACCTACCACCTACCACCTACCACCTACCACTTACACTCTACCACTTGACCTCTTGCCCTCCGACCTACTCATTCCATCCATGTGGAAGACAAAAGAAGTTACTTGGTTCGACCCGGGCTCGAACCGGGGACCTTCCGCGTGTGAGGCGGACGTGATAACCACTACACCACCGAACCTGACCGCCTGCCGTCTTCTCATCATCCCCGCCATTCTCGAAATTCCAACTCCATTTCCTCCTCCTCCTCCTCCTCCTCCTCCTCCTCCTCCTCCTCCTCCAACCCCCGCCCCGCTCCGTCATTTGGTCGCATTAAGTGAATTGATGCAGACTTTGAAACCACTTTGTACTATTAAATATCCTGATCACATGGCAAATAAGTGATAATAATCAATCTAGAACAAGAAGGGCCAAGAGACTAATCAAATAAAATGGAGTTAGGAATTAGTTCACCTCCTTTTTAAATGCGAGATATGGCAAGATTAGTAGGAAAAAAACATGGCAAAAGCCAAGAGGGGAAGGCGATAGAGACGAAAGGAGTGCGAACGAGGTAATAGTCAGAGGGCGTGGGGAACTGATCGTATGAGAGCAACCTCCTCCCTAGTAGATATAGTGGGTGGATGAGAAGAAGAATTGGAGCGTGTTGATGAGGAAAGGATACTGGATGGTGAGCACGAGGAGTGAGTGGAAGAGAGGGCGAGAGAGAGAGAGAGAGAGCGGATAGTTGAAACTTCTCCTATCCTCCTGCATGCTCTCCACACATCCTCCGCCTCCAGGAAGTACGATGGCGACTAGGTGGATGGTGGGAGGACGTCTCCGCGATAGTATAGTGGTGAGTATCTCCGCCTGTCACGTGGAAGACCCGGGTTCAATTCCCGGTCGCGGAGTGAGCACTTTTCCACCCACACCACACACCTTTCTCATCGACTCCTAGCCTCCTTAATGCTTCGTCCCTTCAGCTCTCTTCCTCTCTCCCCCCCTCTCTTCTCCACAATCCTGGTGCGCATTACAATCCTCTTCTCGCTTTTCGCCTAGGAATATGACTGCCACGAGGGCTTGTGCGGCTCTTGCGATAGTTGTTGGAAGTAGTCGGTGGAAGAAGGGAGGAGAGGTTGGTGGCATAAACAGATGCGCGCTAGCACACGCGCACTCGCCACGCCCAACGTGGGGCTCGAACCCACGACCCCGAGATTAAGAGTCTCGTGCTCTACCGACTGAGCTAGCCGGGCGCCAGCAGTCCTCTGTGCCCTGCCACACCTCACCCCTCAACTCCCCCACCCTCCCCCCCTCCACCCCACACACACATCTCGCCACACAGACGCCCTCCACCCGCACGCCTTCAACGCGTCGACGTCTATGAGGTGCCTAGGAGGTGGAGGCACCGGGACCTCCTACCATCACGCAGATATACGCTGGTGCTTATGACAAAGGAGGAGGATGAGGCTGGGCCCGTGTGGACTGTGATCCTGTGGTGTAGTGGTTATCACGTCTGCCTAACACGCAGAAGGTCCCCAGTTCGAAACTGGGCAGGGTCACGTGAAGCGGTTTGGCAGGTGTCGCGTTGGTCGCGAATGCACTTGCAGCGCGCCTCTGTTTTTCCCATGTCCATTAACACCACGCCTAGCACCTTCGCTTCTCCAAAACCCCACTATTAAAAAGAGCACCCTCCTACTTCCTCTTCACTTTCCTACATTCTCCATCCTCCACTCACCACTCACCACTCTTCACCCTCCTTCCACGATCTTCCTCCCTTCGCCCTCTCTACTCACTTACCACTAAATACGAAAGCCGGTTGGAGGCAGAGTGTGCCCTGGGTGCTACTACAGCAGAATTGCCTACTCCGCGACCGGGAATTGAACCCGGGTCTTCCACGTGACAGGCGGAGATACTCACCACTATACTATCGCGGAGAACACGCCCATTCGTGCACCTCACCGACCACTTACCACCTACCACCTACCACCTACCACCTACCACCTACCACCTACCACTTACACTCTACCACTTGACCTCTTGCCCTCCGACCTACTCATTCCATCCATGTGGAAGACAAAAGAAGTTACTTGGTTCGACCCGGGCTCGAACCGGGGACCTTCCGCGTGTGAGGCGGACGTGATAACCACTACACCACCGAACCTGACCGCCTGCCGTCTTCTCATCATCCCCGCCATTCTCGAAATTCCAACTCCATTTCCTCCTCCTCCTCCTCCTCCTCCTCCTCCTCCTCCTCCTCCTCCCAACCCCCGCCCCGCTCCGTCATTTGGTCGCATTAAGTGAATTGATGCAGACTTTGAAACCACTTTGTACTATTAAATATCCTGATCACATGCCAAATAAGTGATAATAATCAATCTAGAACAAGAAGGGCCAAGAGACTAATCAAATAAAATGGAGTTAGGAATTAGTTCACCTCCTTTTTAAATGCGAGATATGGCAAGATTAGTAGGAAAAAAACATGGCAAAAGCCAAGAGGGGAAGGCGATAGAGACGAAAGGAGTGCGAACGAGGTAATAGTCAGAGGGCGTGGGGAACTGATCGTATGAGAGCAACCTCCTCCCTAGTAGATATAGTGGGTGGATGAGAAGAAGAATTGGAGCGTGTTGATGAGGAAAGGATACTGGATGGTGAGCACGAGGAGTGAGTGGAAGTGAGGGCGAGAGAGAGAGAGAGAGAGAGAGAGAGCGGATAGTTGAAACTTCTCCTATCCTCCTGCATGCTCTCCACACATCCTCCGCCTCCAGGAAGTACGATGGCGACTAGGTGGATGGTGGGAGGACGTCTCCGCGATAGTATAGTGGTGAGTATCTCCGCCTGTCACGTGGAAGACCCGGGTTCAATTCCCGGTCGCGGAGTGAGCACTTTTCCACCCACACCACACACCTTTCTCATCGACTCCTAGCCTCCTTAATGCTTCGTCCCTTCAGCTCTCTTCCTCTCTCCCCCCTCTCTTCTCCACAATCCTGGTGCGCATTACAATCCTCTTCTCGCTTTTCGCCTAGGAATATGACTGCCACGAGGGCTTGTGCGGCTCTTGCGATAGTTGTTGGAAGTAGTCGGTGGAAGAAGGGAGGAGAGGTTGGTGGCATAAACAGATGCGCGCTAGCACACGCGCACTCGCCACGCCCAACGTGGGGCTCGAACCCACGACCCCGAGATTAAGAGTCTCGTGCTCTACCGACTGAGCTAGCCGGGCGCCAGCAGTCCTCTGTGCCCTGCCACACCTCACCCCTCAACTCCCCCACCCTCCCCCCCTCCACCCCACACACACATCTCGCCACACAGACGCCCTCCACCCGCACGCCTTCAACGCGTCGACGTCTATGAGGTGCCTAGGAGGTGGAGGCACCGGGACCTCCTACCATCACGCAGATATACGCTGGTGCTTATGACAAAGGAGGAGGATGAGGCTGGGCCCGTGTGGACTGTGATCCTGTGGTGTAGTGGTTATCACGTCTGCCTAACACGCAGAAGGTCCCCAGTTCGAAACTGGGCAGGGTCACGTGAAGCGGTTTGGCAGGTGTCGCGTTGGTCGCGAATGCACTTGCAGCGCGCCTCTGTTTTTCCCATGTCCATTAACACCACGCCTAGCACCTTCGCTTCTCCAAAACCCCACTATTAAAAAGAGCACCCTCCTACTTCCTCTTCACTTTCCTACATTCTCCATCCTCCACTCACCACTCACCACTCTTCACCCTCCTTCCACGATCTTCCTCCCTTCGCCCTCTCTACTCACTTACCACTAAATACGAAAGCCGGTTGGAGGCAGAGTGTGCCCTGGGTGCTACTACAGCAGAATTGCCTACTCCGCGACCGGGAATTGAACCCGGGTCTTCCACGTGACAGGCGGAGATACTCACCACTATACTATCGCGGAGAACACGCCCATTCGTGCACCTCACCGACCACTTACCACCTACCACCTACCACCTACCACCTACCACCTACCACTTACACTCTACCACTTGACCTCTTGCCCTCCGACCTACTCATTCCATCCATGTGGAAGACAAAAGAAGTTACTTGGTTCGACCCGGGCTCGAACCGGGGACCTTCCGCGTGTGAGGCGGACGTGATAACCACTACACCACCGAACCTGACCGCCTGCCGTCTTCTCATCATCCCCGCCATTCTCGAAATTCCAACTCCATTTCCTCCTCCTCCTCCTCCTCCTCCTCCTCCTCCTCCTCCTCCTCCTCCTCCCAACCCCCGCCCCGCTCCGTCATTTGGTCGCATTAAGTGAATTGATGCAGACTTTGAAACCACTTTGTACTATTAAATATCCTGATCACATGGCAAATAAGTGATAATAATCAATCTAGAACAAGAAGGGCCAAGAGACTAATCAAATAAAATGGAGTTAGGAATTAGTTCACCTCCTTTTTAAATGCGAGATATGGCAAGATTAGTAGGAAAAAAACATGGCAAAAGCCAAGAGGGGAAGGCGATAGAGACGAAAGGAGTGCGAACGAGGTAATAGTCAGAGGGCGTGGGGAACTGATCGTATGAGAGCAACCTCCTCCCTAGTAGATATAGTGGGTGGATGAGAAGAAGAATTGGAGCGTGTTGATGAGGAAAGGATACTGGATGGTGAGCACGAGGAGTGAGTGGAAGAGAGGGCGAGAGAGAGAGAGAGAGAGAGAGAGAGAGCGGATAGTTGAAACTTCTCCTATCCTCCTGCATGCTCTCCACACATCCTCCGCCTCCAGGAAGTACGATGGCGACTAGGTGGATGGTGGGAGGACGTCTCCGCGATAGTATAGTGGTGAGTATCTCCGCCTGTCACGTGGAAGACCCGGGTTCAATTCCCGGTCGCGGAGTGAGCACTTTTCCACCCACACCACACACCTTTCTCATCGACTCCTAGCCTCCTTAATGCTTCGTCCCTTCAGCTCTCTTCCTCTCTCCCCCCTCTCTTCTCCACAATCCTGGTGCGCATTACAATCCTCTTCTCGCTTTTCGCCTAGGAATATGACTGCCACGAGGGCTTGTGCGGCTCTTGCGATAGTTGTTGGAAGTAGTCGGTGGAAGAAGGGAGGAGAGGTTGGTGGCATAAACAGATGCGCGCTAGCACACGCGCACTCGCCACGCCCAACGTGGGGCTCGAACCCACGACCCCGAGATTAAGAGTCTCGTGCTCTACCGACTGAGCTAGCCGGGCGCCAGCAGTCCTCTGTGCCCTGCCACACCTCACCCCTCAACTCCCCCACCCTCCCCCCCTCCACCCCACACACACATCTCGCCACACAGACGCCCTCCACCCGCACGCCTTCAACGCGTCGACGTCTATGAGGTGCCTAGGAGGTGGAGGCACCGGGACCTCCTACCATCACGCAGATATACGCTGGTGCTTATGACAAAGGAGGAGGATGAGGCTGGGCCCGTGTGGACTGTGATCCTGTGGTGTAGTGGTTATCACGTCTGCCTAACACGCAGAAGGTCCCCAGTTCGAAACTGGGCAGGGTCACGTGAAGCGGTTTGGCAGGTGTCGCGTTGGTCGCGAATGCACTTGCAGCGCGCCTCTGTTTTTCCCATGTCCATTAACACCACGCCTAGCACCTTCGCTTCTCCAAAACCCCACTATTAAAAAGAGCACCCTCCTACTTCCTCTTCACTTTCCTACATTCTCCATCCTCCACTCACCACTCACCACTCTTCACCCTCCTTCCACGATCTTCCTCCCTTCGCCCTCTCTACTCACTTACCACTAAATACGAAAGCCGGTTGGAGGCAGAGTGTGCCCTGGGTGCTACTACAGCAGAATTGCCTACTCCGCGACCGGGAATTGAACCCGGGTCTTCCACGTGACAGGCGGAGATACTCACCACTATACTATCGCGGAGAACACGCCCATTCGTGCACCTCACCGACCACTTACCACCTACCACCTACCACCTACCACCTACCACCTACCACTTACACTCTACCACTTGACCTCTTGCCCTCCGACCTACTCATTCCATCCATGTGGAAGACAAAAGAAGTTACTTGGTTCGACCCGGGCTCGAACCGGGGACCTTCCGCGTGTGAGGCGGACGTGATAACCACTACACCACCGAACCTGACCGCCTGCCGTCTTCTCATCATCCCCGCCATTCTCGAAATTCCAACTCCATTTCCTCCTCCTCCTCCTCCTCCTCCTCCTCCTCCTCCTCCTCCTCCTCCCAACCCCCGCCCCGCTCCGTCATTTGGTCGCATTAAGTGAATTGATGCAGACTTTGAAACCACTTTGTACTATTAAATATCCTGATCACATGGCAAATAAGTGATAATAATCAATCTAGAACAAGAAGGGCCAAGAGACTAATCAAATAAAATGGAGTTAGGAATTAGTTCACCTCCTTTTTAAATGCGAGATATGGCAAGATTAGTAGGAAAAAAACATGGCAAAAGCCAAGAGGGGAAGGCGATAGAGACGAAAGGAGTGCGAACGAGGTAATAGTCAGAGGGCGTGGGGAACTGATCGTATGAGAGCAACCTCCTCCCTAGTAGATATAGTGGGTGGATGAGAAGAAGAATTGGAGCGTGTTGATGAGGAAAGGATACTGGATGGTGAGCACGAGGAGTGAGTGGAAGAGAGGGCGAGAGAGAGAGAGAGAGAGAGAGAGAGAGCGGATAGTTGAAACTTCTCCTATCCTCCTGCATGCTCTCCACACATCCTCCGCCTCCAGGAAGTACGATGGCGACTAGGTGGATGGTGGGAGGACGTCTCCGCGATAGTATAGTGGTGAGTATCTCCGCCTGTCACGTGGAAGACCCGGGTTCAATTCCCGGTCGCGGAGTGAGCACTTTTCCACCCACACCACACACCTTTCTCATCGACTCCTAGCCTCCTTAATGCTTCGTCCCTTCAGCTCTCTTCCTCTCTCCCCCCTCTCTTCTCCACAATCCTGGTGCGCATTACAATCCTCTTCTCGCTTTTCGCCTAGGAATATGACTGCCACGAGGGCTTGTGCGGCTCTTGCGATAGTTGTTGGAAGTAGTCGGTGGAAGAAGGGAGGAGAGGTTGGTGGCATAAACAGATGCGCGCTAGCACACGCGCACTCGCCACGCCCAACGTGGGGCTCGAACCCACGACCCCGAGATTAAGAGTCTCGTGCTCTACCGACTGAGCTAGCCGGGCGCCAGCAGTCCTCTGTGCCCTGCCACACCTCACCCCTCAACTCCCCCCCCCCCCCCCCCCCCCCCCCACACACACATCTCGCCACACAGACGCCCTCCACCCGCACGCCTTCAACGCGTCGACGTCTATGAGGTGCCTAGGAGGTGGAGGCACCGGGACCTCCTACCATCACGCAGATATACGCTGGTGCTTATGACAAAGGAGGAGGATGAGGCTGGGCCCGTGTGGACTGTGATCCTGTGGTGTAGTGGTTATCACGTCTGCCTAACACGCAGAAGGTCCCCAGTTCGAAACTGGGCAGGGTCACGTGAAGCGGTTTGGCAGGTGTCGCGTTGGTCGCGAATGCACTTGCAGCGCGCCTCTGTTTTTCCCATGTCCATTAACACCACGCCTAGCACCTTCGCTTCTCCAAAACCCCACTATTAAAAAGAGCACCCTCCTACTTCCTCTTCACTTTCCTACATTCTCCATCCTCCACTCACCACTCACCACTCTTCACCCTCCTTCCACGATCTTCCTCCCTTCGCCCTCTCTACTCACTTACCACTAAATACGAAAGCCGGTTGGAGGCAGAGTGTGCCCTGGGTGCTACTACAGCAGAATTGCCTACTCCGCGACCGGGAATTGAACCCGGGTCTTCCACGTGACAGGCGGAGATACTCACCACTATACTATCGCGGAGAACACGCCCATTCGTGCACCTCACCGACCACTTACCACCTACCACCTACCACCTACCACCTACCACCTACCACTTACACTCTACCACTTGACCTCTTGCCCTCCGACCTACTCATTCCATCCATGTGGAAGACAAAAGAAGTTACTTGGTTCGACCCGGGCTCGAACCGGGGACCTTCCGCGTGTGAGGCGGACGTGATAACCACTACACCACCGAACCTGACCGCCTGCCGTCTTCTCATCATCCCCGCCATTCTCGAAATTCCAACTCCATTTCCTCCTCCTCCTCCTCCTCCTCCTCCTCCTCCTCCTCCCAACCCCCGCCCCGCTCCGTCATTTGGTCGCATTAAGTGAATTGATGCAGACTTTGAAACCACTTTGTACTATTAAATATCCTGATCACATGGCAAATAAGTGATAATAATCAATCTAGAACAAGAAGGGCCAAGAGACTAATCAAATAAAATGGAGTTAGGAATTAGTTCACCTCCTTTTTAAATGCGAGATATGGCAAGATTAGTAGGAAAAAAACATGGCAAAAGCCAAGAGGGGAAGGCGATAGAGACGAAAGGAGTGCGAACGAGGTAATAGTCAGAGGGCGTGGGGAACTGATCGTATGAGAGCAACCTCCTCCCTAGTAGATATAGTGGGTGGATGAGAAGAAGAATTGGAGCGTGTTGATGAGGAAAGGATACTGGATGGTGAGCACGAGGAGTGAGTGGAAGAGAGGGCGAGAGAGAGAGAGAGAGAGAGAGAGAGAGCGGATAGTTGAAACTTCTCCTATCCTCCTGCATGCTCTCCACACATCCTCCGCCTCCAGGAAGTACGATGGCGACTAGGTGGATGGTGGGAGGACGTCTCCGCGATAGTATAGTGGTGAGTATCTCCGCCTGTCACGTGGAAGACCCGGGTTCAATTCCCGGTCGCGGAGTGAGCACTTTTCCACCCACACCACACACCTTTCTCATCGACTCCTAGCCTCCTTAATGCTTCGTCCCTTCAGCTCTCTTCCTCTCTCCCCCCTCTCTTCTCCACAATCCTGGTGCGCATTACAATCCTCTTCTCGCTTTTCGCCTAGGAATATGACTGCCACGAGGGCTTGTGCGGCTCTTGCGATAGTTGTTGGAAGTAGTCGGTGGAAGAAGGGAGGAGAGGTTGGTGGCATAAACAGATGCGCGCTAGCACACGCGCACTCGCCACGCCCAACGTGGGGCTCGAACCCACGACCCCGAGATTAAGAGTCTCGTGCTCTACCGACTGAGCTAGCCGGGCGCCAGCAGTCCTCTGTGCCCTGCCACACCTCACCCCTCAACTCCCCCACCCTCCCCCCCTCCACCCCACACACACATCTCGCCACACAGACGCCCTCCACCCGCACGCCTTCAACGCGTCGACGTCTATGAGGTGCCTAGGAGGTGGAGGCACCGGGACCTCCTACCATCACGCAGATATACGCTGGTGCTTATGACAAAGGAGGAGGATGAGGCTGGGCCCGTGTGGACTGTGATCCTGTGGTGTAGTGGTTATCACGTCTGCCTAACACGCAGAAGGTCCCCAGTTCGAAACTGGGCAGGGTCACGTGAAGCGGTTTGGCAGGTGTCGCGTTGGTCGCGAATGCACTTGCAGCGCGCCTCTGTTTTTCCCATGTCCATTAACACCACGCCTAGCACCTTCGCTTCTCCAAAACCCCACTATTAAAAAGAGCACCCTCCTACTTCCTCTTCACTTTCCTACATTCTCCATCCTCCACTCACCACTCACCACTCTTCACCCTCCTTCCACGATCTTCCTCCCTTCGCCCTCTCTACTCACTTACCACTAAATACGAAAGCCGGTTGGAGGCAGAGTGTGCCCTGGGTGCTACTACAGCAGAATTGCCTACTCCGCGACCGGGAATTGAACCCGGGTCTTCCACGTGACAGGCGGAGATACTCACCACTATACTATCGCGGAGAACACGCCCATTCGTGCACCTCACCGACCACTTACCACCTACCACCTACCACCTACCACCTACCACTTACACTCTACCACTTGACCTCTTGCCCTCCGACCTACTCATTCCATCCATGTGGAAGACAAAAGAAGTTACTTGGTTCGACCCGGGCTCGAACCGGGGACCTTCCGCGTGTGAGGCGGACGTGATAACCACTACACCACCGAACCTGACCGCCTGCCGTCTTCTCATCATCCCCGCCATTCTCGAAATTCCAACTCCATTTCCTCCTCCTCCTCCTCCTCCTCCTCCCAACCCCCGCCCCGCTCCGTCATTTGGTCGCATTAAGTGAATTGATGCAGACTTTGAAACCACTTTGTACTATTAAATATCCTGATCACATGGCAAATAAGTGATAATAATCAATCTAGAACAAGAAGGGCCAAGAGACTAATCAAATAAAATGGAGTTAGGAATTAGTTCACCTCCTTTTTAAATGCGAGATATGGCAAGATTAGTAGGAAAAAAACATGGCAAAAGCCAAGAGGGGAAGGCGATAGAGACGAAAGGAGTGCGAACGAGGTAATAGTCAGAGGGCGTGGGGAACTGATCGTATGAGAGCAACCTCCTCCCTAGTAGATATAGTGGGTGGATGAGAAGAAGAATTGGAGCGTGTTGATGAGGAAAGGATACTGGATGGTGAGCACGAGGAGTGAGTGGAAGAGAGAGAGAGAGAGAGAGAGAGAGAGAGAGCGGATAGTTGAAACTTCTCCTATCCTCCTGCATGCTCTCCACACATCCTCCGCCTCCAGGAAGTACGATGGCGACTAGGTGGATGGTGGGAGGACGTCTCCGCGATAGTATAGTGGTGAGTATCTCCGCCTGTCACGTGGAAGACCCGGGTTCAATTCCCGGTCGCGGAGTGAGCACTTTTCCACCCACACCACACACCTTTCTCATCGACTCCTAGCCTCCTTAATGCTTCGTCCCTTCAGCTCTCTTCCTCTCTCCCCCCTCTCTTCTCCACAATCCTGGTGCGCATTACAATCCTCTTCTCGCTTTTCGCCTAGGAATATGACTGCCACGAGGGCTTGTGCGGCTCTTGCGATAGTTGTTGGAAGTAGTCGGTGGAAGAAGGGAGGAGAGGTTGGTGGCATAAACAGATGCGCGCTAGCACACGCGCACTCGCCACGCCCAACGTGGGGCTCGAACCCACGACCCCGAGATTAAGAGTCTCGTGCTCTACCGACTGAGCTAGCCGGGCGCCAGCAGTCCTCTGTGCCCTGCCACACCTCACCCCTCAACTCCCCCACCCTCCCCCCCTCCACCCCACACACACATCTCGCCACACAGACGCCCTCCACCCGCACGCCTTCAACGCGTCGACGTCTATGAGGTGCCTAGGAGGTGGAGGCACCGGGACCTCCTACCATCACGCAGATATACGCTGGTGCTTATGACAAAGGAGGAGGATGAGGCTGGGCCCGTGTGGACTGTGATCCTGTGGTGTAGTGGTTATCACGTCTGCCTAACACGCAGAAGGTCCCCAGTTCGAAACTGGGCAGGGTCACGTGAAGCGGTTTGGCAGGTGTCGCGTTGGTCGCGAATGCACTTGCAGCGCGCCTCTGTTTTTCCCATGTCCATTAACACCACGCCTAGCACCTTCGCTTCTCCAAAACCCCACTATTAAAAAGAGCACCCTCCTACTTCCTCTTCACTTTCCTACATTCTCCATCCTCCACTCACCACTCACCACTCTTCACCCTCCTTCCACGATCTTCCTCCCTTCGCCCTCTCTACTCACTTACCACTAAATACGAAAGCCGGTTGGAGGCAGAGTGTGCCCTGGGTGCTACTACAGCAGAATTGCCTACTCCGCGACCGGGAATTGAACCCGGGTCTTCCACGTGACAGGCGGAGATACTCACCACTATACTATCGCGGAGAACACGCCCATTCGTGCACCTCACCGACCACTTACCACCTACCACCTACCACCTACCACCTACCACTTACACTCTACCACTTGACCTCTTGCCCTCCGACCTACTCATTCCATCCATGTGGAAGACAAAAGAAGTTACTTGGTTCGACCCGGGCTCGAACCGGGGACCTTCCGCGTGTGAGGCGGACGTGATAACCACTACACCACCGAACCTGACCGCCTGCCGTCTTCTCATCATCCCCGCCATTCTCGAAATTCCAACTCCATTTCCTCCTCCTCCTCCTCCTCCTCCTCCTCCTCCTCCCAACCCCCGCCCCGCTCCGTCATTTGGTCGCATTAAGTGAATTGATGCAGACTTTGAAACCACTTTGTACTATTAAATATCCTGATCACATGGCAAATAAGTGATAATAATCAATCTAGAACAAGAAGGGCCAAGAGACTAATCAAATAAAATGGAGTTAGGAATTAGTTCACCTCCTTTTTAAATGCGAGATATGGCAAGATTAGTAGGAAAAAAACATGGCAAAAGCCAAGAGGGGAAGGCGATAGAGACGAAAGGAGTGCGAACGAGGTAATAGTCAGAGGGCGTGGGGAACTGATCGTATGAGAGCAACCTCCTCCCTAGTAGATATAGTGGGTGGATGAGAAGAAGAATTGGAGCGTGTTGATGAGGAAAGGATACTGGATGGTGAGCACGAGGAGTGAGTGGAAGAGAGGGCGAGAGAGAGAGAGAGAGAGAGAGAGAGAGAGCGGATAGTTGAAACTTCTCCTATCCTCCTGCATGCTCTCCACACATCCTCCGCCTCCAGGAAGTACGATGGCGACTAGGTGGATGGTGGGAGGACGTCTCCGCGATAGTATAGTGGTGAGTATCTCCGCCTGTCACGTGGAAGACCCGGGTTCAATTCCCGGTCGCGGAGTGAGCACTTTTCCACCCACACCACACACCTTTCTCATCGACTCCTAGCCTCCTTAATGCTTCGTCCCTTCAGCTCTCTTCCTCTCTCCCCCCTCTCTTCTCCACAATCCTGGTGCGCATTACAATCCTCTTCTCGCTTTTCGCCTAGGAATATGACTGCCACGAGGGCTTGTGCGGCTCTTGCGATAGTTGTTGGAAGTAGTCGGTGGAAGAAGGGAGGAGAGGTTGGTGGCATAAACAGATGCGCGCTAGCACACGCGCACTCGCCACGCCCAACGTGGGGCTCGAACCCACGACCCCGAGATTAAGAGTCTCGTGCTCTACCGACTGAGCTAGCCGGGCGCCAGCAGTCCTCTGTGCCCTGCCACACCTCACCCCTCAACTCCCCCACCCTCCCCCCCTCCACCCCACACACACATCTCGCCACACAGACGCCCTCCACCCGCACGCCTTCAACGCGTCGACGTCTATGAGGTGCCTAGGAGGTGGAGGCACCGGGACCTCCTACCATCACGCAGATATACGCTGGTGCTTATGACAAAGGAGGAGGATGAGGCTGGGCCCGTGTGGACTGTGATCCTGTGGTGTAGTGGTTATCACGTCTGCCTAACACGCAGAAGGTCCCCAGTTCGAAACTGGGCAGGGTCACGTGAAGCGGTTTGGCAGGTGTCGCGTTGGTCGCGAATGCACTTGCAGCGCGCCTCTGTTTTTCCCATGTCCATTAACACCACGCCTAGCACCTTCGCTTCTCCAAAACCCCACTATTAAAAAGAGCACCCTCCTACTTCCTCTTCACTTTCCTACATTCTCCATCCTCCACTCACCACTCACCACTCTTCACCCTCCTTCCACGATCTTCCTCCCTTCGCCCTCTCTACTCACTTACCACTAAATACGAAAGCCGGTTGGAGGCAGAGTGTGCCCTGGGTGCTACTACAGCAGAATTGCCTACTCCGCGACCGGGAATTGAACCCGGGTCTTCCACGTGACAGGCGGAGATACTCACCACTATACTATCGCGGAGAACACGCCCATTCGTGCACCTCACCGACCACTTACCACCTACCACCTACCACCTACCACCTACCACCTACCACTTACACTCTACCACTTGACCTCTTGCCCTCCGACCTACTCATTCCATCCATGTGGAAGACAAAAGAAGTTACTTGGTTCGACCCGGGCTCGAACCGGGGACCTTCCGCGTGTGAGGCGGACGTGATAACCACTACACCACCGAACCTGACCGCCTGCCGTCTTCTCATCATCCCCGCCATTCTCGAAATTCCAACTCCATTTCCTCCTCCTCCTCCTCCTCCTCCTCCTCCTCCTCCTCCTCCCAACCCCCGCCCCGCTCCGTCATTTGGTCGCATTAAGTGAATTGATGCAGACTTTGAAACCACTTTGTACTATTAAATATCCTGATCACATGGCAAATAAGTGATAATAATCAATCTAGAACAAGAAGGGCCAAGAGACTAATCAAATAAAATGGAGTTAGGAATTAGTTCACCTCCTTTTTAAATGCGAGATATGGCAAGATTAGTAGGAAAAAAACATGGCAAAAGCCAAGAGGGGAAGGCGATAGAGACGAAAGGAGTGCGAACGAGGTAATAGTCAGAGGGCGTGGGGAACTGATCGTATGAGAGCAACCTCCTCCCTAGTAGATATAGTGGGTGGATGAGAAGAAGAATTGGAGCGTGTTGATGAGGAAAGGATACTGGATGGTGAGCACGAGGAGTGAGTGGAAGAGAGGGCGAGAGAGAGAGAGAGAGAGAGAGAGAGCGGATAGTTGAAACTTCTCCTATCCTCCTGCATGCTCTCCACACATCCTCCGCCTCCAGGAAGTACGATGGCGACTAGGTGGATGGTGGGAGGACGTCTCCGCGATAGTATAGTGGTGAGTATCTCCGCCTGTCACGTGGAAGACCCGGGTTCAATTCCCGGTCGCGGAGTGAGCACTTTTCCACCCACACCACACACCTTTCTCATCGACTCCTAGCCTCCTTAATGCTTCGTCCCTTCAGCTCTCTTCCTCTCTCCCCCCTCTCTTCTCCACAATCCTGGTGCGCATTACAATCCTCTTCTCGCTTTTCGCCTAGGAATATGACTGCCACGAGGGCTTGTGCGGCTCTTGCGATAGTTGTTGGAAGTAGTCGGTGGAAGAAGGGAGGAGAGGTTGGTGGCATAAACAGATGCGCGCTAGCACACGCGCACTCGCCACGCCCAACGTGGGGCTCGAACCCACGACCCCGAGATTAAGAGTCTCGTGCTCTACCGACTGAGCTAGCCGGGCGCCAGCAGTCCTCTGTGCCCTGCCACACCTCACCCCTCAACTCCCCCACCCTCCCCCCCTCCACCCCACACACACATCTCGCCACACAGACGCCCTCCACCCGCACGCCTTCAACGCGTCGACGTCTATGAGGTGCCTAGGAGGTGGAGGCACCGGGACCTCCTACCATCACGCAGATATACGCTGGTGCTTATGACAAAGGAGGAGGATGAGGCTGGGCCCGTGTGGACTGTGATCCTGTGGTGTAGTGGTTATCACGTCTGCCTAACACGCAGAAGGTCCCCAGTTCGAAACTGGGCAGGGTCACGTGAAGCGGTTTGGCAGGTGTCGCGTTGGTCGCGAATGCACTTGCAGCGCGCCTCTGTTTTTCCCATGTCCATTAACACCACGCCTAGCACCTTCGCTTCTCCAAAACCCCACTATTAAAAAGAGCACCCTCCTACTTCCTCTTCACTTTCCTACATTCTCCATCCTCCACTCACCACTCACCACTCTTCACCCTCCTTCCACGATCTTCCTCCCTTCGCCCTCTCTACTCACTTACCACTAAATACGAAAGCCGGTTGGAGGCAGAGTGTGCCCTGGGTGCTACTACAGCAGAATTGCCTACTCCGCGACCGGGAATTGAACCCGGGTCTTCCACGTGACAGGCGGAGATACTCACCACTATACTATCGCGGAGAACACGCCCATTCGTGCACCTCACCGACCACTTACCACCTACCACCTACCACCTACCACCTACCACCTACCACCTACCACTTACACTCTACCACTTGACCTCTTGCCCTCCGACCTACTCATTCCATCCATGTGGAAGACAAAAGAAGTTACTTGGTTCGACCCGGGCTCGAACCGGGGACCTTCCGCGTGTGAGGCGGACGTGATAACCACTACACCACCGAACCTGACCGCCTGCCGTCTTCTCATCATCCCCGCCATTCTCGAAATTCCAACTCCATTTCCTCCTCCTCCTCCTCCTCCTCCTCCTCCTCCTCCTCCTCCCAACCCCCGCCCCGCTCCGTCATTTGGTCGCATTAAGTGAATTGATGCAGACTTTGAAACCACTTTGTACTATTAAATATCCTGATCACATGGCAAATAAGTGATAATAATCAATCTAGAACAAGAAGGGCCAAGAGACTAATCAAATAAAATGGAGTTAGGAATTAGTTCACCTCCTTTTTAAATGCGAGATATGGCAAGATTAGTAGGAAAAAAACATGGCAAAAGCCAAGAGGGGAAGGCGATAGAGACGAAAGGAGTGCGAACGAGGTAATAGTCAGAGGGCGTGGGGAACTGATCGTATGAGAGCAACCTCCTCCCTAGTAGATATAGTGGGTGGATGAGAAGAAGAATTGGAGCGTGTTGATGAGGAAAGGATACTGGATGGTGAGCACGAGGAGTGAGTGGAAGAGAGGGCGAGAGAGAGAGAGAGAGAGAGAGAGAGCGGATAGTTGAAACTTCTCCTATCCTCCTGCATGCTCTCCACACATCCTCCGCCTCCAGGAAGTACGATGGCGACTAGGTGGATGGTGGGAGGACGTCTCCGCGATAGTATAGTGGTGAGTATCTCCGCCTGTCACGTGGAAGACCCGGGTTCAATTCCCGGTCGCGGAGTGAGCACTTTTCCACCCACACCACACACCTTTCTCATCGACTCCTAGCCTCCTTAATGCTTCGTCCCTTCAGCTCTCTTCCTCTCTCCCCCCTCTCTTCTCCACAATCCTGGTGCGCATTACAATCCTCTTCTCGCTTTTCGCCTAGGAATATGACTGCCACGAGGGCTTGTGCGGCTCTTGCGATAGTTGTTGGAAGTAGTCGGTGGAAGAAGGGAGGAGAGGTTGGTGGCATAAACAGATGCGCGCTAGCACACGCGCACTCGCCACGCCCAACGTGGGGCTCGAACCCACGACCCCGAGATTAAGAGTCTCGTGCTCTACCGACTGAGCTAGCCGGGCGCCAGCAGTCCTCTGTGCCCTGCCACACCTCACCCCTCAACTCCCCCACCCTCCCCCCCTCCACCCCACACACACATCTCGCCACACAGACGCCCTCCACCCGCACGCCTTCAACGCGTCGACGTCTATGAGGTGCCTAGGAGGTGGAGGCACCGGGACCTCCTACCATCACGCAGATATACGCTGGTGCTTATGACAAAGGAGGAGGATGAGGCTGGGCCCGTGTGGACTGTGATCCTGTGGTGTAGTGGTTATCACGTCTGCCTAACACGCAGAAGGTCCCCAGTTCGAAACTGGGCAGGGTCACGTGAAGCGGTTTGGCAGGTGTCGCGTTGGTCGCGAATGCACTTGCAGCGCGCCTCTGTTTTTCCCATGTCCATTAACACCACGCCTAGCACCTTCGCTTCTCCAAAACCCCACTATTAAAAAGAGCACCCTCCTACTTCCTCTTCACTTTCCTACATTCTCCATCCTCCACTCACCACTCACCACTCTTCACCCTCCTTCCACGATCTTCCTCCCTTCGCCCTCTCTACTCACTTACCACTAAATACGAAAGCCGGTTGGAGGCAGAGTGTGCCCTGGGTGCTACTACAGCAGAATTGCCTACTCCGCGACCGGGAATTGAACCCGGGTCTTCCACGTGACAGGCGGAGATACTCACCACTATACTATCGCGGAGAACACGCCCATTCGTGCACCTCACCGACCACTTACCACCTACCAACACCTACCACCTACCACCTACCACTTACACTCTACCACTTGACCTCTTGCCCTCCGACCTACTCATTCCATCCATGTGGAAGACAAAAGAAGTTACTTGGTTCGACCCGGGCTCGAACCGGGGACCTTCCGCGTGTGAGGCGGACGTGATAACCACTACACCACCGAACCTGACCGCCTGCCGTCTTCTCATCATCCCCGCCATTCTCGAAATTCCAACTCCATTTCCTCCTCCTCCTCCTCCTCCTCCTCCTCCCTCCTCCTCCTCCTCCTCCCAACCCCCGCCCCGCTCCGTCATTTGGTCGCATTAAGTGAATTGATGCAGACTTTGAAACCACTTTGTACTATTAAATATCCTGATCACATGGCAAATAAGTGATAATAATCAATCTAGAACAAGAAGGGCCAAGAGACTAATCAAATAAAATGGAGTTAGGAATTAGTTCACCTCCTTTTTAAATGCGAGATATGGCAAGATTAGTAGGAAAAAAACATGGCAAAAGCCAAGAGGGGAAGGCGATAGAGACGAAAGGAGTGCGAACGAGGTAATAGTCAGAGGGCGTGGGGAACTGATCGTATGAGAGCAACCTCCTCCCTAGTAGATATAGTGGGTGGATGAGAAGAAGAATTGGAGCGTGTTGATGAGGAAAGGATACTGGATGGTGAGCACGAGGAGTGAGTGGAAGAGAGGGCGAGAGAGAGAGAGAGAGAGAGAGAGAGCGGATAGTTGAAACTTCTCCTATCCTCCTGCATGCTCTCCACACATCCTCCGCCTCCAGGAAGTACGATGGCGACTAGGTGGATGGTGGGAGGACGTCTCCGCGATAGTATAGTGGTGAGTATCTCCGCCTGTCACGTGGAAGACCCGGGTTCAATTCCCGGTCGCGGAGTGAGCACTTTTCCACCCACACCACACACCTTTCTCATCGACTCCTAGCCTCCTTAATGCTTCGTCCCTTCAGCTCTCTTCCTCTCTCCCCCCTCTCTTCTCCACAATCCTGGTGCGCATTACAATCCTCTTCTCGCTTTTCGCCTAGGAATATGACTGCCACGAGGGCTTGTGCGGCTCTTGCGATAGTTGTTGGAAGTAGTCGGTGGAAGAAGGGAGGAGAGGTTGGTGGCATAAACAGATGCGCGCTAGCACACGCGCACTCGCCACGCCCAACGTGGGGCTCGAACCCACGACCCCGAGATTAAGAGTCTCGTGCTCTACCGACTGAGCTAGCCGGGCGCCAGCAGTCCTCTGTGCCCTGCCACACCTCACCCCTCAACTCCCCCACCCTCCCCCCCTCCACCCCACACACACATCTCGCCACACAGACGCCCTCCACCCGCACGCCTTCAACGCGTCGACGTCTATGAGGTGCCTAGGAGGTGGAGGCACCGGGACCTCCTACCATCACGCAGATATACGCTGGTGCTTATGACAAAGGAGGAGGATGAGGCTGGGCCCGTGTGGACTGTGATCCTGTGGTGTAGTGGTTATCACGTCTGCCTAACACGCAGAAGGTCCCCAGTTCGAAACTGGGCAGGGTCACGTGAAGCGGTTTGGCAGGTGTCGCGTTGGTCGCGAATGCACTTGCAGCGCGCCTCTGTTTTTCCCATGTCCATTAACACCACGCCTAGCACCTTCGCTTCTCCAAAACCCCACTATTAAAAAGAGCACCCTCCTACTTCCTCTTCACTTTCCTACATTCTCCATCCTCCACTCACCACTCACCACTCTTCACCCTCCTTCCACGATCTTCCTCCCTTCGCCCTCTCTACTCACTTACCACTAAATACGAAAGCCGGTTGGAGGCAGAGTGTGCCCTGGGTGCTACTACAGCAGAATTGCCTACTCCGCGACCGGGAATTGAACCCGGGTCTTCCACGTGACAGGCGGAGATACTCACCACTATACTATCGCGGAGAACACGCCCATTCGTGCACCTCACCGACCACTTACCACCTACCACCTACCACCTACCACCTACCACTTACACTCTACCACTTGACCTCTTGCCCTCCGACCTACTCATTCCATCCATGTGGAAGACAAAAGAAGTTACTTGGTTCGACCCGGGCTCGAACCGGGGACCTTCCGCGTGTGAGGCGGACGTGATAACCACTACACCACCGAACCTGACCGCCTGCCGTCTTCTCATCATCCCCGCCATTCTCGAAATTCCAACTCCATTTCCTCCTCCTCCTCCTCCTCCTCCTCCTCCTCTCCTCCTCCTCCTCCTCCCAACCCCCGCCCCGCTCCGTCATTTGGTCGCATTAAGTGAATTGATGCAGACTTTGAAACCACTTTGTACTATTAAATATCCTGATCACATGCAAATAAGTGATAATAATCAATCTAGAACAAGAAGGGCCAAGAGACTAATCAAATAAAATGGAGTTAGGAATTAGTTCACCTCCTTTTTAAATGCGAGATATGGCAAGATTAGTAGGAAAAAAACATGGCAAAAGCCAAGAGGGGAAGGCGATAGAGACGAAAGGAGTGCGAACGAGGTAATAGTCAGAGGGCGTGGGGAACTGATCGTATGAGAGCAACCTCCTCCCTAGTAGATATAGTGGGTGGATGAGAAGAAGAATTGGAGCGTGTTGATGAGGAAAGGATACTGGATGGTGAGCACGAGGAGTGAGTGGAAGTGAGGGCGAGAGAGAGAGAGAGAGAGAGAGAGAGCGGATAGTTGAAACTTCTCCTATCCTCCTGCATGCTCTCCACACATCCTCCGCCTCCAGGAAGTACGATGGCGACTAGGTGGATGGTGGGAGGACGTCTCCGCGATAGTATAGTGGTGAGTATCTCCGCCTGTCACGTGGAAGACCCGGGTTCAATTCCCGGTCGCGGAGTGAGCACTTTTCCACCCACACCACACACCTTTCTCATCGACTCCTAGCCTCCTTAATGCTTCGTCCCTTCAGCTCTCTTCCTCTCTCCCCCCTCTCTTCTCCACAATCCTGGTGCGCATTACAATCCTCTTCTCGCTTTTCGCCTAGGAATATGACTGCCACGAGGGCTTGTGCGGCTCTTGCGATAGTTGTTGGAAGTAGTCGGTGGAAGAAGGGAGGAGAGGTTGGTGGCATAAACAGATGCGCGCTAGCACACGCGCACTCGCCACGCCCAACGTGGGGCTCGAACCCACGACCCCGAGATTAAGAGTCTCGTGCTCTACCGACTGAGCTAGCCGGGCGCCAGCAGTCCTCTGTGCCCTGCCACACCTCACCCCTCAACTCCCCCACCCTCCCCCCCTCCACCCCACACACACATCTCGCCACACAGACGCCCTCCACCCGCACGCCTTCAACGCGTCGACGTCTATGAGGTGCCTAGGAGGTGGAGGCACCGGGACCTCCTACCATCACGCAGATATACGCTGGTGCTTATGACAAAGGAGGAGGATGAGGCTGGGCCCGTGTGGACTGTGATCCTGTGGTGTAGTGGTTATCACGTCTGCCTAACACGCAGAAGGTCCCCAGTTCGAAACTGGGCAGGGTCACGTGAAGCGGTTTGGCAGGTGTCGCGTTGGTCGCGAATGCACTTGCAGCGCGCCTCTGTTTTTCCCATGTCCATTAACACCACGCCTAGCACCTTCGCTTCTCCAAAACCCCACTATTAAAAAGAGCACCCTCCTACTTCCTCTTCACTTTCCTACATTCTCCATCCTCCACTCACCACTCACCACTCTTCACCCTCCTTCCACGATCTTCCTCCCTTCGCCCTCTCTACTCACTTACCACTAAATACGAAAGCCGGTTGGAGGCAGAGTGTGCCCTGGGTGCTACTACAGCAGAATTGCCTACTCCGCGACCGGGAATTGAACCCGGGTCTTCCACGTGACAGGCGGAGATACTCACCACTATACTATCGCGGAGAACACGCCCATTCGTGCACCTCACCGACCACTTACCACCTACCACCTACCACCTACCACCTACCACCTACCACCTACCACTTACACTCTACCACTTGACCTCTTGCCCTCCGACCTACTCATTCCATCCATGTGGAAGACAAAAGAAGTTACTTGGTTCGACCCGGGCTCGAACCGGGGACCTTCCGCGTGTGAGGCGGACGTGATAACCACTACACCACCGAACCTGACCGCCTGCCGTCTTCTCATCATCCCCGCCATTCTCGAAATTCCAACTCCATTTCCTCCTCCTCCTCCTCCTCCTCCTCCTCCCCCCCCCCCCCCCCCCCCCCCGCTCCGTCATTTGGTCGCATTAAGTGAATTGATGCAGACTTTGAAACCACTTTGTACTATTAAATATCCTGATCACATGGCAAATAAGTGATAATAATCAATCTAGAACAAGAAGGGCCAAGAGACTAATCAAATAAAATGGAGTTAGGAATTAGTTCACCTCCTTTTTAAATGCGAGATATGGCAAGATTAGTAGGAAAAAAACATGGCAAAAGCCAAGAGGGGAAGGCGATAGAGACGAAAGGAGTGCGAACGAGGTAATAGTCAGAGGGCGTGGGGAACTGATCGTATGAGAGCAACCTCCTCCCTAGTAGATATAGTGGGTGGATGAGAAGAAGAATTGGAGCGTGTTGATGAGGAAAGGATACTGGATGGTGAGCACGAGGAGTGAGTGGAAGAGAGGGCGAGAGAGAGAGAGAGAGAGAGAGAGAGCGGATAGTTGAAACTTCTCCTATCCTCCTGCATGCTCTCCACACATCCTCCGCCTCCAGGAAGTACGATGGCGACTAGGTGGATGGTGGGAGGACGTCTCCGCGATAGTATAGTGGTGAGTATCTCCGCCTGTCACGTGGAAGACCCGGGTTCAATTCCCGGTCGCGGAGTGAGCACTTTTCCACCCACACCACACACCTTTCTCATCGACTCCTAGCCTCCTTAATGCTTCGTCCCTTCAGCTCTCTTCCTCTCTCCCCCCTCTCTTCTCCACAATCCTGGTGCGCATTACAATCCTCTTCTCGCTTTTCGCCTAGGAATATGACTGCCACGAGGGCTTGTGCGGCTCTTGCGATAGTTGTTGGAAGTAGTCGGTGGAAGAAGGGAGGAGAGGTTGGTGGCATAAACAGATGCGCGCTAGCACACGCGCACTCGCCACGCCCAACGTGGGGCTCGAACCCACGACCCCGAGATTAAGAGTCTCGTGCTCTACCGACTGAGCTAGCCGGGCGCCAGCAGTCCTCTGTGCCCTGCCACACCTCACCCCTCAACTCCCCCACCCTCCCCCCCTCCACCCCACACACACATCTCGCCACACAGACGCCCTCCACCCGCACGCCTTCAACGCGTCGACGTC